>CM062805.1:1018822561-1020129860 GCA_031772625.1 Pinus tabuliformis
AAGGCTCCAACATATCAATACAGATGAGCAAGTCCCGCCGACATTTTGACGAAGCCCTAGGAAAAGGTCAAATATTGATTTCGAGAACGACTTGGGGTCGTTGAGAGACCCTCTTATGAGGGTCTTATGAGGGTCGTGTATGATGCATACATTGAGCTCTGGGAGCTTCGGGGGGCTTGGGGTAGTTCTTGGAGCGACATGCGACCACAAGGCGACTCACCCTCCCCTAGTGGTGCGCTATGTACAGGGTGAAAGGTTCAACCTTCCCCTGTGACAACCCGTGGCGACTTTGGGACAGGATGATTAGTTCTGATGTCAAGGCATCCTACCCATGCAGTCTGGGACTCATGGGAAGAACCTCTCATCTAATCAATGAGTAGGGAAATGGGGTTAGGGACCATTAGTACTACTATCGATGGACGCATCGTTGTATCTACCGTACTCCCTATGCTAGGATGACCTCCATTGGTCTGGGATCAATGATACTGATCTGGGATCAATGAGAGCGGTATGACACACTCTGAGACTGACTTCGTGGCAGTGGAGGATGGTATGATACATCCTCGATCATTTCTTCTTCTTCATAGTTCAGCAGAGCAGAGTCGAGCAGTGCATTTGATGGCAAAGATAGTACCGACAGTCAGACAGAATAGCAGCTGGAGTTCTCCCTAGTTGAGAGAGAGTGTTAAAATTGGCAACTAGGGCCAAACTCCATGTGGGTCATCTTATTTATGGCAGCCGCTATTTTTCCTTGATTCCTCTCATCGAGAGGTGTAGGATTGATCTAACGATCATCCGATTCCAACAAGTATTTATGGAGATATGAATTATTTGTATTTACTTGACAAATTGTCAAGGTCGGCCAGCTGCTAAATGTGTGGCACACATGCCCAACACATCATATAAGTACAAGTGAGGTTGAGTCATTATTAACTCATCTCATCTCAACTCATCTTCTCTCTCCTCATCTCATTGGGCCAGCAAAGGAGCAGCTTCTCTCACACGTGCAAGAAGGACGCATTTTCTGTTTAGGGCAATGTTGACTGATTTTAGGACAGTGTTGACTTTCTGGGCAATGTTGACTTTTCTAGAGCTGTGTTGACCAAGTGTTGGGCTATTTTGTGAAGCGTTGACCAAGGGTTGACCTGTGCAAGCTATTTGTGTGTTGTGTTGACCGGCGTTGACCAATGTTGACTAGTTAGGGCTGACCGCATACTGTTGATCTTTGACTATTGTTTTGACCGTTGACCAAGGGTTGTTTTGGGCTACCGAAGTTTGTTGTTGAAGACCAAGTTCTTCAAGGTTGACTAGAGGTCAATCAGGGGTTGTTTGACTAAGTTTGACTTCGTTGATTTAGGGTTTGTTGCTGCTGTCATAAAATTACAGATTTCTGAATTTGTACTATTTCTCTCTGCTGAACTATTGAAGATTAAAGAAGAATTGATCAAAAGATTTCCCCGCATTGGGGTTTGTCCCTGGCTAGCCACCACATCTTGTCTCTTATCTTGGCTTGTTTTATGTTGATCTATTAATGTTCTATCAGCATTTTACTTTATGTTTTTGTGATTGCTAAACAGTGGCTAATAAGAAGAAATCGAAGTAAAATGCACTAAGCATAGAACATACCATAAATTAACAAGAACATATGGCACACAACTAGAGGAGGGGCACCTTGCATGAGGACAGTTAGAGATCAAACCACCACGAAAAAGGGAGTGTTGGGCTAACAACTTGTTGCATAGTACACCATCTTAAAGGAGGGTCAATGGGACCAAGGAGCATATCATGCTTGGAGAGAACACCATCTTAGGGTTGAATAAAACACTAGCGTGACATTTGTTGTCCTTTTATTATAGAGTGCTCCATGTGGGGTTGCCTTGTTGACTTAGGTCTAGGGTTACTTGTGTGAACTTAGTCCATGTTTTATGTTGGCCTCCTTCAATTATTTTGTATAAAGGGGGGGAGAGACTCTGTCATTACTCATTATCAATGTACTCATTATTTTGTCATTGTAATTGTCATAGATAAGTCTTATATGGAGCAAGACCTAGGTTTATGATTTCAGAGCTAGATGAGACATGGCAATGAATGCCAGTGCTAAGGTTGAACTTGAGTTTTAGCACTTGTGTGATGAAAGAGAAAAAGACCTAGTGTTTGTGTGACGTAAAGCTAGAGAAAGAATATGTGGCACCAAAGAAGTAGAGTAATCTTGGAGCTCAATGTGATGCTTAGCTTGAAGAAGACTCGAAGCTTATGATAATACTTTTGAAATTCCATTGTAACATTGTCAAGAGGTCTTGGTGCTTGTGTGATGCAAGGGAAGAAGAGTTAGGGTTTATGGGATACAAACCCTAGGGCTATTTGTTATGCTAGTTCATCATGAACATTAGCATGTTTGTTAGGTGATTCTCAAGATAATTAGTTTCTAGGGTTGTTTGATATGTGTTACCCACCAATTTGGCATGTGGAAAATTGAGTACAGTAAATGAAGTAGATTTTCATAGGGTTGTAGAATGCAATTTCAAATATGAATATATGGTGGATTATGCCTAGGCCAAGCCGCCAATGTTATTGGAATTGGATCAGTCATTGACCCGAACCCCAAAAATGTGAACCGAATGATAACCAAGAAAAAAAACACAAACCAAAAAAATGTTCAACCAAAATATATAAAATATTCAAATGAATTAAAATATATCTAAACCAAAATGTATGAACAAAACAGGCGCTGCATGACCTCTAGAACCCAAATTTAGCATAATACTACTAAATTATAAGTGAGTATCATAGAAATCATCATAATCCTTACCCTCCTCATCCTCAAGCTCAAAATGGATAGACTCTACAGTGGAATTCCAGCTTGATTCCCTGGCCCTGAAGGTAGTGATACTTCTCCTTATGGAAGCAAGTGAAATAGAGGGGGGTCTCTTTAAATAGCTTTTAAGGGATCCTAGGGTCTAGTTGGAGGTAAACCACTCAAAAAATTAGTTCTTTAAAAAAACAATCAAGCTTGTGGGTTGTTTCACGATGTTGTATAGAACTAGTTAGTTTAGTACCGAACCAACCCTTTTCGATTTGAGGCCACTAGTTGGACCAATTTTTCCTCTAATTCGATTGGACTGGTTAATTCCACCAATTTTAACACTGGCCCACACTAACAAGCAAGTTGTACGCTTGGAAAATGTTATAGGGTGGTATCATTCAAATCTTGGATATGATTGCTGGCTTTCTAGTATTGATGTGAACATGCAAATGCTTAATCAACAATTTCATGAACCCTTCTTTTAATAGTAGCTATAGACCCAACAAGAACTGAATCCACTGGAAAAGTTGAGATTGGTGCTTCTCAAACATAACCCCAATGATACAAGTGTCCTAATGAACCTCTCTCTGAGTATCAAATAATCCATCTGAATAAGATTGAGGATTTTGGTGTACATTTAAAGCACTATTATGCTATGGATATTGTTGGACACCTAATCCTAAATGGTTAGTGTGGAAGTTGAATGGACAAAGAAGTCCAAGAGACCTTGGGATCTGAAACCCAAGAGTCACATATTTGTACTATAAATGTATATCTATTGTTAATAAAAAATGTACTGAATGATTTATCTTTCACATTGTTTTGCTGTCCATGTGTGTTTAACATGGTATCAGAGCCACTTGTTTTTCTGTGGCCTGTTATGTGCATGTCAGTCCTGGCCCTCTGCCATATTCTTTTCCAGCGCTCCTGACATGCTGCCTCTGCCATATAACGCATCTGTCCTAGCCGTTCTGAGATGTCTGTCTTCCATATTCTATTTATGAGACCTGCGTTCACTGTCCATATACGCTCTGCGTTCACTGTCCATATACGCTCAGCCTCTGTTGTCCGGATTATTGCAGCATCGATGGCATGGCATCTATCGCCATCTACAACCTCTCTGACTCTCTTCTTCTCATCTATTTGTGGAAGTGAAATCTTAATCCTCGCAGATTTGCAGGTGAAGCTACCATTGAATTCAAACTTAGTTGAATAACGCATCATTTCAAAATACATCTGCTACGTTGAATAACGCATCTGTCATCTACGTATCTGTCATAACGCATCATTTCCAAATGCATCTGCTACGTTGAATAACGCATACATCTGCTACGAATCTGTCATAACGCATCATTTTCAAAATGCATCTGCTACGTTGAATAACGCATCATTTCCAAACGCATCTGCATAACGCTCACCCCCTCTGTCCATAACGCATCTGCATAACGCTCTCGCTCCATTTAAAAGCGTTGCACCACCTGCGATGTACTTTTATTCTCTGAATTCGCGAAACCAGAAATGTGATTTGGAAAAGATATGAGTCACTCTGCTGCTGCGATAGGACTATCTTTTCAAAATCATTAACCTTTTCATTCAGACCACATGGATATTTGGCCACCTCCAAGCTTGCTCTTTTTAATATTTTCAGCCTGTCGAATAGTATTTCTTTGTGCATTAGATCCCAGAAAATGATCCTACTTGGAGTACTCGCACGTTTGTTGGAGGAATATATGATAATTTTGACCAGAGGTTTCGCGCAAGCAGTGCGTCAATCTCCTTTCCCAAGGCGCATGCGACTGTTGATTCTTCGTAGAATTCCCTTCTCTCGGTCTCCGGTGAGCTTATAAATTACAAGTAATCTTCATGAATTTGGGGTTTTTGATTAAAGATTTTGTGTCTTGGTGGTCCGTGAGGAGAGCCGTCTTGCACAGAAGCAGTAACCCAACTTCAAAAACAAGCTGGGAATCTGCAGCTAACTCACAAGTCTTTTCAGTAATTACATGTGGACCAGTCATGTGGTTTCTTGTGTTGGCAATCTGAATTTAATCAACCAGAGCGACGTGTATATCTTTGGTCTTATTGCTGCAAGAAGAACTGGTCGTTTTGTGGACAAGCTGCATCAGCTGCTGCAAAGACCGACAAAACCAGTTAGTGTGTTCCTCGTCTGTTATTAGGTGGAAGAGGTGTTGTTTATGCCGTATGTGTATTTGGACATTTTGGTATGTTCACAAACAAGAGTAAGATTTATTGCCACTCAGATTTGGCCTTTGTGGGACTAAAATTCCGAGTATTTCTTTGTTTACTGAAGTTTTGTTCAAGAATGTTGTTTGGTGAACATTTTTAGATCACTGGTTTAAGCGTCAACATTTGTATGATGATAGAACCTAGGCCGGCCCTTGCTATTACAATGAGGAAAGATACATTTCTTTGAAAAAAAAACTAACGCCGTTCGCAACACTGGTAATGTAATAGCTCCTAGCAACAGCTCGCTTGAAAATGACACAGTAATCTCCCGTGATATTGATTCTGATCCAGTCATTAAAAAAAAAAAAAAGGGCATTCAAGAGATTGAGTTGGCATTTCTTTGCATGGGATGTTTCTAGGGCGTTTCTTTAGCGTTCTTTTAAAGGTTTGAAGTGTACGTGAGCAATTCTGAAGGGTTTCAATATTGATAGAAACCATGTGGCAAATCACGCATCTGGCATTGTTTTTTCTATTTATCACTGTAGCTGTTGGATCGAAATGAGAATTTTCTGGTAACATAGATAAAAGATCCTTTCACTCACAAGCCGCAACTATAATTTGAGCTGGGATATATGTATTTTACAGTGATGCTTTTGATAAAGCTCTTCTCAGGAGAAGTTGACAACCGCTGCTTGTAGCTGTCCAACGTAGGTGGTGATATCACTTAAAAATTTATGTGTTGTGTTTCAGTGGCAGAGCGCATCGAAAGAACCCAGAACCTGTTGTGTGATGCGCAGAAAGACCCGGTGAAATCTGAGAAGCCAGATCTAGATCTAGGTTAAAAAGTGTGGGTGAATTCATTGTGTGGTTGGTTCAATTGGAAGAAGCCCGCTGCATCCATTACAACCACGTGAATAGTTCTCTGCTTCAGATTGTACTGGCGCTGACATCTGAAATAATTCAGTCATATTCTTCCTTCTAATTCTGTCTTCGAAATTCTTATCAATCCTGTTCTCAAATGATTTGAAGAAATTTGTTTACAATAGTACAATGATTGTGAGCCTTATATCATGTACAAACCCGAGTCATGTATTAGGTGCTGAGTGGGAATAATGTATGATGCTTGTGTTGTCAACAAGAATATAGTAGAGTTGGAATTTTGTATGTGGTCAAAGAGTTAAGTCTTATTCATATGTACGTTGGTAAGGTACCTTGCTGGAGAGTATTCTTGTACACAGTATTGCAAGCTGATTGATTTGAGTATTCTGCCATAATTCTGTAGCAGACTGCCTATACAGAAGATTGAGTTTATTTCAGTGGCGTATGCAATCAACTTATTCAATTTCTTAATAGAAGGAGCCTATACCAGGTGTACTCCTCCAATAGCCTTGTAACTTCCAGGCCTAAAGCAATCTTTCTAAAGTTGGTTCGTGACTTGCATAGGCCAACTTTGTATTTTCTACAGCGACTTCCATAAAGAATGATCTAGCCCCAAGGCTACAAACTTGTATTTTCTGTGGTTACACTTATCTACAGCCACTGTTCTTCCTAACATTTGCTGAATTTAAAGAACAGAATCTCTGAAAGTCTGGTGATATTTGTACAATTTTGACAGTTTCAAGATATCTCTGGTTGATTTTTCCCTTTAAGCTATAGGGCTCTCTTGTGCAACTTGAAGATATTTAGCAGCTTACATTTTTCTGTGGGATTTGGAGATTTTTAAGGTGTAGAAAAATGGCTAAGCTTGAAAGAATATTAGAATTATTGAGAACTCTAATCATGTCCACTGCTAACAGCACAGTCAAAATTAACAAAGCCTCTCTTTCAGACATTCAAACATGTCTGCAATATGCACAAGAAAAGATAGAGTTTTTGCAGCTTGAATCACAACTGCAGCAGGAAGAATTACAGCAGTGGAGTCATCATTCTGAACCTATTTCTGTTCAGAACAATGAAACAGACTCCCATGTACAACAAGTCAATAATGGTACAGTTCATTCAAATAAAGCAGCAGTTGTATATGCAGATGCAGAAACTCAGTCTGCACTTCCCAAGCCCATCATCAGACCTTGGGAACAGCTTGTCCACAACAAGCACAAAACTGGTCTTGGATATGACAAGGACTTGTCCTTTCATATTCCAGACTATGCCAAGCCCATTCAATTTCAGAGTGCTGGATTCATTTATGACAGTTCACCTGCTCCTCATGACAGTTCAGCTTCAGCTGTTCCAGACTCTGCCCCTCTTCCACAGCAACAACAACAGATTGAGAAATGCCAACACTGTGACCGAGTTGGCCATTTGAAAGATCATTGTTTTGATCTTCATCCATGTAAGCACTGTCATAAAACCAGTCATTCCTCACACAGATGCTTCAGAAATAAACGTCCTGCAAGAACAAAGATTCATCTTGGATGGATCGCTTCTTGGCAATGGGCATCAACAGCCAAGAAGATATTCCAAACACATATCAGAATTTGTTCCAGAGTATTGAACAGTCTTGCAGTTGAGTTTTCTCCATCTTCTCACCTTGTATCTGACAGGGGGGGAAATGATGGTCATCTACAAGCTTCAAAGTCACATCAAGCGACCCTGAGCCACAACCTGCCACACCAATTTCAGAGTTGCAGCCAGAGACAAAGATGCCCGTGAACAGATTGAGAACACTTCCTCTAGCAGAAGACACCAGCTTCTTGCCAGTTTTGGAAGAGTTCTAGGAATTGCATTAAGCATTCCAGAGTTGTTGGTCATCCTTAAACCATCACAGATTGAGAACACTTCCTCTAGCAGAAGACACCAGCTTCTTGCCAGTTTTGGAAGAGTTCCAGGAATTGCATTAAGCATTCCAGAGTTGATGGTCATCCTTAAACCATCACAGGTTGAGACTTCCCTTTTCAAGTTGAAGTTTTACCTTTTATGCGGGGTGAGACCTCCCTTTTATGGTTGAAGGTTTCCCTCTTTAAAACAATAGGATCACTTCCTCTAGCAGAAAACTTCAGTTTCTTGCCAGTTTTGGAAGAGTTCCGGGAACTGCACTAAGCGTTCCAGTGTTGGTGGTCATCCTTAAACCACCGCCCTTTATACCAACATTTTATAGAGCACATTCAGCCTAGTGCTGCCATGCATTTTTGCACATTTTGTATTACAGCTCTTTTCTTGGACTCATACATAACCCTTCAGATTAAGGGGGGGAATGTTGGACACCTAATCCTAAATGGTTAGTGTGGAAGTTGAATGGACAAAGAAGTCCAAGAGACCTTGGGATCTGAAACCCAAGAGTCACATATTTGTACTATAAATGTATATCTATTGTTAATAAAAAATGTACTGAATGATTTATCTTTCACATTGTTTTGTTGTCCATGTGTGTTTAACAGATATTACATACTTCAAATCATCCCTTGATTCTCACTTCTAAGACCTCTTCTAAAATAAATATTGGGTGAATACTCTTTCGTCTTCTCCACTTAGGGAATTGAGACTATGTTGCAAGCCAGATTTCAGATCTTGTGGAGATGCTAAAGCAAGAGGAAAGTCAATTGGCCCATTCACATGTAGTTCATTTCTGATGAATAAAAATATTGAAGTTCATGACCTTGAGCCAGCTCTAAAGATTATAAAAGCAACGTTAAAATATTGTGGAGGTCAAGTTGATCAATGGGTTGACCTTTATTTCAGAATTACATATGGCGAGTCTAATACTCCCAAAGAACCAATTCAAGAAATTAAAGCTTCACCAAAACTTAAACTCATAAGTGACAAAGTGAAAACATTCCTATATATAACTATATAAGGAATAAATAAATACTAGTTGAAGCTTGATACTATGGTTATCATACCCATCTTGTTAAAGAAGAAGATTATGCATTTAACAAGGACTCAGTGAGTTTACTTAGGGCCCGATTTCTAAGCATACATGTTTTAGTCAATTTTGCTACATATGGCATTGAAAAGAACTTGTCAGATGGAAAATTATGGCCATGATAAGGTCCAAATCCATGGAATATGATCATAATCCTAATTCTAATGAGGAATATCGACATCGTATGCCTATATATGAGTTCAATGATGAAAATTTCCTTTCATCTATACGAAAACGTCTTTAGGGGTTAAAAGACAAGGAAATAAGTCTAGTGCAAATCCTCCTCAATTGCCAGAAGAAAGGGATAAATTGATGATTGTTGTTGCAAACTGGATACATACCTTCAACTTTGAGTTGAAAGCAATAGAGGGGGCAATAATGGAAAATCTTGATAAACAAGGGAACTTTGTTGAGTTCATGGGTATGTCTCTCTGCACGAACTGAAAATTTCTTTGAAGGTCTCATTGAGTTTTAAGTACCCAAGCTCCATTTTAGCCTAATGGTGTGGTTTCATCTCTCAGATAGCAATTTTCTAGTGCGACATTGTTTTGTAGCTTTCTCTGGTCTCCCTCAATCCTGAAACCTAGCATCTCCCTCCCTAGTGTTGTTGATAACCACAAGAAAATCTACAGGTGCTCCCTTGTTGTACCCATTCCTCTGCCTTTGGGGAAGCTACCTCACCAAGCTTCTTATGCTTAGAAGGATGTAATTCGAGTGGGCACAAATTTCTAGCTTCAATTTTCTAAGAAGACCAAACAAGAAATTGAGGACATGAAGAAAGTTAAGTGGAAAAGAAAGTAGATCTCCAAGGAGCATGTGAATGCTAAGTTTAAAGATTGGATAGATGATTCTAGGTTTTCTCAAACCAAGGAGACCAAAATTGTCAAAATCACCAAGCTTTACTAACTCAACAAGTTCTTCATCGCTCAAACAATTGAGGAACATGGTGACCCTCATTCTACCATCTGGTACAACCTTCACTGCATAGAACAAAAGTCTGACATTATGTGTAAAGAATTCTTCAGCTTGGAATTTTTTGAGGTTTCTCTAGCCCTGTAATGCCCCCTATTGTAGCATGTTGATCCAAACAACTTGTTTGGAGCTTCTCCATCTAATTCAAAGCAAGGAAATGATTCCCAGGCTAGGTCTCTTTAACCCAACGTTCCATGATGACACATCCCCCAAAGGGGGGTGCTCCCCACATTTCTCGTGCTCCCAAGGTGGGGAGCGATCTCCCCACACTTCTTGTGCTCCCAAGGTGGGGAGCGATCTCCCCACACTTCTTGTGCTCCCAAGGCAGGGGTCACCCAGGGAAACATTTCTCTATGTCCCCCTTTTAGGGAAACACATGGGTCGTGTTTCCCCAGTGTAAGGGTTATGTTTCACCAAAATGAGGATGTTGGGACATCCCCCTAGAAAACGCAGACTTCTAGGCATCCCCCCATAAAAAAAGGTTGCTTCTAGACATCCCCCCTGTTGAAGAATGTAACTAGGTTCGACCTTCATTATTGTATTTGAGTCAAATGTAATATATATTTGTAAAGCAAAAAGAATTTTTTTATTATTATTAAATTGACTTGTTAAAACATGGGTTTCATGCTTGGGTCAATTATAGGTCAGGCCTCCATTGTAGGCTTTAGGTTGTTGTCAAAGTCATTTATTGGTCAAAGACTCCTCCATCAAGTCATGCTCTTCAGCAAAGTCATCAACTCGGCCTCTTCATCAAGTCAGCCCCTTCAAGTTGGCCTCAAATAAATTATCTTCAATTCGGTTTCCTCAAATATACTCATGTTGGCCTAAAGCAGAGACACACCTCTTCACAAAGTCATGTCAGCTTATTTCTTGTGGAAAACTACTATAAATACCAGTGTGAGAACTTCGCATAAATTACAGTAAAGTAGCTCACATAAAATCTTAGAAGAAGGTTAGGTGGAATCTCTGAAATTGAAGTTCAAATATCACAGTAAGGTAATGCGGATTTCGATGCAAATACAATGAGAAGGATTCGGTGTCACAACAGTGAGAAGGCTTGTTCTTTTGATAATTTCGATATCACAGTAAGTGAGTAGTTCAGTACAATCTCAAAGAGGATGTTTCGATATCACAATAAGGAGCTCGAGTTAGGCACAAGGATGATCTCGATGTTACCACAGTAACCATTGTTCAGTGCTATTAGAAGATGGTTTCGGCACTACTATAATGACAAGGTCTAGATGCAGTGAAGAAGGTTTCGGTGTTGCCGAAGTGACAAGGTCTCACAGTGAGATGATTCCAGTGCTACCACAGTGATAAGGACTCGTGCTCTCATAGTTACAACTACAAGGATGACTTGATGAAGGATGTCTTAAGCCTAGATTGTAAAGGTTTTGGTCGCCTCATCTTGAATCTACAGAAGGAAGAATTTTGACCTGATTTTCCCCATGAGTGGGGTTTTTCCCTGGCAATGTGCCTACATCTTGTGTCCTCTTCTATTTGTTGTTTGGCATTAGTCTTGATGATAAGAAAATAAAAATCGAAATATCTAATAATAATAACGAAAAACATCACAAGATATTGTCATAATAAGAGAAATCAATTAACTGCCACCTCCTTGGATTTCTCAACATGGTTTCAAAGCTATGATCAAGGTCAAAGGAAGTTTGAAGAACACTCATACATCTTTGAAGCATTCTCAGTGAGAGGTTTTGTTTACATTTGTCTTAAAGATCATGACAGTTAAAGATCCCTCAAGGTGACAAGTTTGGACCCAATTCAGAGAAAAGAAGTTCAGGTTCAATACCACAATAATGAATTTCAGTAAACCTTAGTAAGGAAGTTCGGTCCTTGCGCAAAGAAGAAGTTGTTATTACAAGAAGCTCGGATAGGGTATAAAGATGATCTCTATGCTTCCACAGTTCCATGAGATGCTCCCACAGTTCGGTGTTATGCTCCCATACTCTCACAGCTTGCTATTATGCTTCCACATTTGATATTATGCTCCCTCAGTTCGGTGATACTTCAGTTTAGTGTTATCACAATAAGAAAGGCTCAATGCTATTACAGGAGAAGGTCTTAATACATAACAGTGATGTTATTACAGCACTACTCTCACAGTGACTCGATGCTATTACAAGGGTGAGAACTTCGCATCACCTACACAAAAGTTCGAACAAGGCATTTCAGAGTTTCGATGGCACTACAAGGATAAGCTCATATGCTAACCACAGTTTGGTGCTGCTATAGATTTGGTATTACCACAATTCAGTACCTCCACAGTAACCACAATTTCGGTGATATTACAAGGTGACTTGGTGCTACTTCAGTGTCACAACAGTGACCTCAGTTCAAAACCATCACAATGACAGTGACCTTAGTTTGGTGCTCTTAATCAGGTCTTGGTGGTGTTACAATGATAAGGTCAAAGCAGTGAAAAATATTTTGTCCTCCACTCGTTGAAGAAATAGAACTGAGCACAGCTGCCTATAGAGATATATCAAGGATCTTAATATAAGCACAAGGGACCAGTGTAAGGAAAATCAAGTAAGTATTGTCAAAATGCACATGCAAGTCTAATGAGGTGTCAAATCAGAGGTATATAATCACAATGTAAGTATGTACATAAACGTTTAGATTTTCAATGATTCTTGTTTATAGCTAGTCTAGTATAAAGAGTGTATTCTCTAGATAGCATATTAGACCCTTAATCCTCTTCCTCTGGGATTTACATGTAATCTAGGATGTCAAATAAAAGGTCCTAATAATGTTTGAAGATCTAACTTAAGAAATTAAATTATGTCCTTGGTATCACATGTTGTGCTTGTACGTATGTACTATGGTATAAAAGATGATGACTTAATACAAAGAGAACACTTAAAGGAATCCTTACCAGGTTTGCCAAGGAACATCTCCAAGTATGTCTCAAAATTATACACCTTACAAGATTCTCTTAAAGGTATGATCATCTTATTTCTTGAAGTTTGCATTACATTACTAACATTGTTATGTCTAGCGATATTGAATCATAATGATTCTTGCTTTGGGTAATTCATCACTTGATAAATCTACCCCCCTCATATTCTTAATTGACTTTATAGAACCCTAGACAGGTTCTCTAGAAAACCCTAACCTAAGGGTATGCTAATGTTAATATCTAAAACCCTAAAACTACTTAGGGTTACCAGAAAATGTTATTTGAAGTTTTTATTGATGATGTCATGTTTGGGGTTTTGGTATGATCATGAAAACCCTAATCTGTTAGGGTTGAAATGATGTTGTCTAAAATCCCGAACCTTTGAAGTTCTGATAAAGTAGGGTTTGCTATGTTATGAATTGAAACCCTAGATCCTTAGGGTTTCATTGGGTCTATAAGCAAAACCTTGTTATGTATTTAGAGTCCTAGGAGAAACTCTAGGTATGTGTACATTTGATTGAAACCCTAGCTTGTTCTAGGTCGATATATGTCTAACATATTAATATTGCCTGACATATGATGTGCTTATGATTGATGATGAATGCCTAGATATGTGTGTTGACCTAATTATTGATGGTCATAAGTCTTAGGGTTTAATATAAGCCCTTGTCTAAGTTTAATATTCTAGGATGATGTTGTTTGAATCTATATAGTGATTGCTAAGAAATTGTAGATGGAAATCTAGTGTTTACATCAAACCCTAGTAGATTCTAGTCATGATTTTGATTATGTTGTGATTGGCTTTGATTGTTGGAGCTCATGTATAAAATCTAGGGTTTACATGAAATACTTGTAGGGAGTCTAAGATATGAAATTTGAAAATTGTTAGATGTATTAATCTGATTTGTTTCTAGGGTTTGCTATATGAAAGATCGTGTCATTGAAAGAATATTGAAACCCTAGATATAATGAGTTTGATATCTTGACGAGTTATGGTTGTGATTTAGGGTTTGTAACTAAACCTGGGCAAGAAGTTGAAGTATAGGCTCTTGCTGATTATGTCTAATGCTTCTGTTATTATAAGATTTATGTTATGGCTAACTTCATGCTTCTATAGTTTTGGTTATACTTGTTATCTAAGTTGTGCAGGGACACAGTCTTCTAGGGGTGAAGATCATCAAAAGAAACGTTGATGTGATAAGCATGATATGAACAATGATGGTGACTCTGATGAGAAGGATGGAAACCATGAAACATTCTCTGATGTCGAAAAGAAGAAGTTGATAGAAGAGATCTCCCTTACTTTAAGAGGGAGCCTGGACAGAGAAAATCTCCCTAGTTGAGAGGGAGAGCATAGTTTTGATTGGAGAACGAAGTTTGAAGGATATGTTGTTGTATGTGAAGTTGAAAAAGAAAGATTCGGTTCATGGGCATATCATGTTTGAAAAGCAACATCATGACAACCCGGAAGGTTTGCGTTTATTTATGAATATGTGAAAGTATATTATTGATTGGGGTTGTGTGTGTACAGGTGAATCTCTCAAAGGTTTTGATAGCATGTTGGTTACCAATCAATTTGATTGGGAGAGATTTGTTGCCCTAGATCTGTTGGATCAAGGAGAGGCTATGTGAGTGAAGCATTTCCTAGGAGGACATCTGGTCGACACTTTGTGTTGATGTCTAGGTCCCAAAGTAGGGAGGGTGGCATGTGTCATAGAGCTCTGACCATGTTATGCACCTAGGTCCTTGGGTTGATGGCTAGCAAGTAAGCCTCATGGTACCTAGAGAGGCTAAAAGCTTGAGTCCATCTTAGTCCCACCCAGATAGATTGCACTTGTCAGAATCTAGTTCGTGGCATTGAGGTGCCTAAATTGTTGAGAGACCAATGGATAGATTGCCCTGGTCAGGAATCTAGTCCATGGCATTGTGGTGCCTAAACTTCTTCGTAGATGATGTGTTTTGAAATCTTCCATGTACCTCCTTGATTATATGTAAATATGAATACCTCCCTAGTTAAGAGGGAGTGTTGAAGAATGTAACTAGGTTCGGTCTTCACTATTGTATTTGAGTCAAATGTAATATATATTTGTAAAGCAAAAAGAATTTTTTTATTATTATTAACTGGACTTGTTAAAGCATGGGTTTCATGCTTGGGTCAATTATAGTTCAAGCCTCCATTGTAGGCTTTAGGTTGTTGTCAAAGTCATTTATTGGTTAAAGACTCCTCCATCAAGTCATCCTCTTTAGCAAAGTCATCAACTCGGCCTCTTCATCAAGTCAGCCCCTTCAAATCGGCCTCAAATAAATTATCTTCAAGTTGGTTTCCTCAAATATACTCATGTCGGCCTAAAGCAAAGACACACCTCTTCACAAAGTCATGTCAACTTATTTATTGTGGAAAACTACTATAAATACCAGCGTGAGAATTTCGCATAAATTACAATAAAGTAGGTCACATAAAATCTCAGAAGAAGGTTCAATGTAATTTCTGAAATTGAAGTTCGAATATCACAGTAAGGTAATGCGGATTTCAGTGCAAATACAGTGAGAAGGATTTGGTATTCAACTGTGAGAAGGCTTGTTCTTTTGACAGTTTCGATATCACAATAAGTGAGTAGTTCGATGCAATCTCATAGAGGATGTTTCGGTATCGTAGTAAGGAGCTCAGATTAGGCACAAGGATGATCTCGGTGTTACCACAGTAACCACTGTTCAATGCTATTAGAAGATGGTTTCGATACTACTACAATGACACGATCTAGATGCAATGAAGAAAGTTTCGGTGTTGTCGAAGTGACAAGGTCTCACAATGAGATGATTTCTTTGTTATCACAGTGATAAGGACTCGGTGCTCTCATAGTTAGAAGGATGACTTGATGGAGGATGTCTTGGGTCTAGATTGTAAAGGTCTTGGTCGTCTCATCTTGAATCTACTGAAGGAAGAATTTTGACCAAGTTTTCCCCAAAGAGTGGGGTTTTTCCCTGGCAACGTGCCTACATCTTGTGTCCTCTTCTATTTGTTGTTTGGCATTAGTCTTGATGATAAGAAAAGATGAATCGAAAGATCTAATAATAATAACAAAAAACATCACAAGATAATGTCATAATAAGAAAACCAATTAACTACCACCTCCTTGGATTTCTCAACACCCCCAAGGCTGAAAACGGGTGCTTTTGGGCATCCCCTCAAAAAAATAGTGCTTCTAGGTGCCCCCTCTCCACCCCCACCCCCTACAAGTGTTTACCTATAAAGGATTAAAAAGAGAAAAAAAATATATATATATATATCATAGCTTTAAAAATTGGTCAGTCTAGACCGGAAAATGGTCAAACCGGCTGAGTCATTGGCAAACCCAGCTGGACCGGGCAAAAAACTAGGTTAGAGGGCTGATTTCTCCATTTTTTCACAAAAATCAAGCCTAATCGGCCAGTTTATGACGAAACCAACCGGTTTCGTCATAAACCAACCGGCTCATTGCCACGCCGACCGCGGACCCACCGGGGGGTTGTTTTGTGGCTTCTAAGGTGGTTTTGGGGGGAAACTAAGGGTTGTTTCCCTCAAAAAACACCCCCTCCAAGCCAATAAAAAGAGGTCCCCCTCTCATTTGTCTCACACATCTCATTTGGAGTTTTTGTGAATTTCATTGGGAGCTTGGAGGGTTTGAGTTTTTGCTGAAGTAGTCATCTTGGAGGCTTGGAGTTGGATTTGGAGCTATTGTGGAGTTGTTAGTAGACTTGGCATCTTCAAGAGGAAGCTAAGGAAGCTATTTTCCATTTTTAGATAAGGATTTTGACTTGAAAAAATTCATATTTCATTGTTCTCCATGTATTTAATTTTTGTATGCGTTCTATGCACATTGTTATCAAATCTCTAGTTCTTTGCTATCAAATTTTGTAAGCTAAATATGCTTATTTTTTTCCCCAAATTTGTCTTAGGTTTTCCATTTTTCTTAGCTGTTATTTTTTTTTAATTTGCAGATTTCTTTGCAAATTTCAAATATTTCTAGCCACCATGACTCCAAAAGCCCAGGACAGTGCATGGGCTCATTGTGATGTGATTGACGGAAAAATGATATGCAAATTTTGCAATAAATCTATTGGAGGTGGGAATATTCTCAGGTTGAAACAACACTTGGCTGGGATAAGAGGCCAAGCAAAGCCATGTAATGCACCAAAGGAAGTGATAGGTACAGTTAGGGCAGAATACCTTGCCAAGTTTGAGAAGTTTGAGGAGAATAAGGCTAGGGAGAAGGCTATCCAAGAAGAAATTGCAAGGAAGAAGGAAATTTTACAAGCCATGAAAGAGAGTGGGTATGATGATTTTGAGATTCAAGACTCCTCTTCTATCCCTTCCACCAATGACCCCTTTCACTATGTTCCTCCTGCTCTTGGGTCTTATCATCAAGGCCAACAATCTAAAGGAACAAAGAGGCTGAACATCCAAAGTTATTTCTCATCCTCTGCCACCACTGCCTTTGCTAATCCCACTTCCTCCCAGCCAAGTCGTCAACCCACTTTGGATGAACATTGGAAAAAACAATGCAAAGAATCTTCTTTTCAATACATTGCTAGATGGTGGTATGATGCAGATATCCCATTTAATGTTGCTCACTCACCTTATTACCAAGCTATGTGGGACTCTGTTATAGCTACAGGAAAGGGCTTCAAAGGCCCTACTATGCATGACTTGAGGGGAGATCTTTTGCAAAAAGAGATTTATTCCATTGATGAGTATTTCGCTGAGTATAAAGAGTCATGGCTCAAAACAAGTTGTTAAATCATGTCAGATGAATGGACCAATGGAAAGAACCACACTATCATTAATTTCCTTGTTTCTTTCCCTCAAGGAACCATGTTTGTGAGATCAATTGATGCATCTGATAAGGTGAAGGATGCAACCCTTCTATTTGAGCTTTTGGATGAGATTATTCAAGGAGTGGCGGAGCATAATGTTGTGCAAATCATCATAGATAACGCCTCAAACTATGTTCTTGCTGGAAAGATGCTTGAGTCCAAATATAAGGCCATATTTTGGACTCCATGTGTTGCACATTGCATAGACCTCATGCTAGAGGGCATAGGCATGAGGTAAAAAACATTGTAGAGCATGCCAAGTACATTACAAAATACATCTACAACCACTCATGGGTATTGAGCCTACTAGGAAAAACACTGGGGGCAAAGGGCTTGTTAGCCCTACAATTACGAGATTTGCAACTCACTTCCTCACGTTGCGGTTTCTCAATTCTCAACAAAAAAAACTTGCAGAAAATGTTTTCTTTTGATGATTGGATTTCATCTCGGTGGGCTCGTAGACAAGATGGCAAAGATACCAAGAAGAAAGTTTTTGATAATTATTTTTGGAAAAGGTCTGCAGAGCTTGTGAAAATTACCGAGCCCCTTGTTAAGGTGCTACGGATGGTGGATGGGGAAAAATTGGCCATGGGCTACATTGATGAGGCTATGGATCAGGCAAAGGAGCAAAAACGGCAGCTTACAACGATAAGTTAGCTAAATATGGGTGTATATGGGAGATCATTGATAATAGATGGAACAATCAACTCCATCGTCCTATACATGTAGTTGGGTATTTTTGGAACCCAAAATATCATTACAAAGCTTGGCCAGGAGATCTACAAGTTGGGGAGGTCAGAGATGGATTGTATGATTGCTTGGAGTGCATGGTCCCTAACCATGCAGACCAGTTGGAAATACATAAACAACTTACTCTTTTCAATATGGCAGCAGGTACCTTTGGCAAAAACTTGGCAAAGATGGCAAGAGATGTGGATCAACCAGGTAAGCAATTCCAATTTGTTTTTCTTTCAAAGTTCAATTGTTTACAAATTTTCAATTCAAATTGTTTGAAAATACTTGTAAATAAGTAATGAAATGAACTAAGTTACTAATTAATGTCTTTTTCTTTGCAGCACATTGGTGGGAGTCATATGGCGGCAAATGTCCTCAATAGCAAAAGTTTGCAGTTAGAATCCTCAGCTAAACTTGTAGCGCTTTAGATTGTGAGAGCAATTGGTTTGTTTTTGAGCGCATACACACGAAGAAGAGAAACCATTTGGAATAAAAAAGGTTAATGATCTTGTCTCTGTGCAATACAACCTTCACTAAGGCACAACCAAATGATGAATAGAAGACCTGATTTAGATCCCATTGTGTTGGACAATATTAATCCATCAAAATGGGTGGAGGACTGAAGACCCTAAGTTTGATGTTGAATTTGATATTGACATGGCATTGTGGGGGATAAAGCAAATTTGGTAGCGGCAACACCATCGGAACCAGAATTAGTAGTCGCATCATGCAAAGGCAAACAACCAATGGAAGGCACTAGTCGTTCAACTCAACCAACTCGTGCTTCCATTAGGTCCACTTCTATTGTTATTGGTGGCAGAGCTACTACTGAGGTTGCAGATGACGCTCAGGCATCCTCAGACTATGATCCAGATGATGTTTATGTAGTTCCTGTTGATGATCCTGTGTCTAGTAGTGGTGATGAATTTGATCATGATGAGGAATGATCATGTTGATCATTGATATGTACCAGTAGACCTGTAGTCTTGTTGTAGGCCAATGGCCCCATAGCTTGTAGCATTGTTTTTGGACTTTATAGGCCATTTAGAGCCTCACTGCTTATGTATTTGTCAATGATATGTATTGCACTCTGTGCCATTTTGATATATTCACCTTTACATGGTATATAGATGAGAAAACTTTGCATATTTTGTCCCTATTGGTTTGGAATCATGGATTTAAATCTTAAAAGTAGTTTTTTTCATTAAAAATTAATTATTTCATGTTTTTTTTTAAACTAGGTCATTGAGATCTAACCAATTCTGGTTTGACTGGTTCAGGTTTGACCCCGGTTTATTAGGTGGATCGGTTCCGGTTTTTAAAACTATGAGATATATATATACACCTCACTTTCACTTTTATTTACTCTTTATTCACTTTCACTCCATCCTCATTTTATTTTCAATGTTCATTGTCCATTGTTAATTTTTTGAGTCTTGACTCTAGATACTGCTGACCTCGAACCGAGTCTTTGACTTGTCACTCATTACTATTTTTGAGTTTCAGTAATTTTTTCAAACTTTAGT
Source organism: Pinus tabuliformis (assembly GCA_031772625.1). Classification (NCBI taxonomy): domain Eukaryota; kingdom Viridiplantae; phylum Streptophyta; class Pinopsida; order Pinales; family Pinaceae; genus Pinus; species Pinus tabuliformis. Next base: position 1,018,842,415 of record CM062805.1, read on the forward strand.
CTTTACTATTTCTCTAAGTACTAATTAGATTACAGAATGTTGGATTTAAATGAGTGTACAAGAATTTTATTATTTATTTTCTATTTATGGCTTATGAATCAATGTACTTCATTACCAAACATGAATTTGGATTATGTTTATATCATTTACAAATTTGAATTCACTATTATTTTATTGTTTATTATTTTTTATTTACATTGCACAATGATGAATTTGCATGGGAAAAATTGTTATTATTGGGATTTTATCATTTTTGTTTTTATTTTTATATTTTTAGAGACAATGACCCAAACGTCCTCCCCATCCCCCCAGAATTTCCCCAAACTTTGAGCGTGCTTCCACATGTCCCCCATGAGTGTCTCCTCACTCCTGCATTCCCTAGTCCTGGAAACATGGTGAAACATTGCTTTAACATCTGCACTACAACTGCTAAGAAAGGGCACCAAGCACCCTTTCAATCTTTGTTATTTTGTTGGTTTTTTGTAGCATACAGTAAGATAGAAATATTGTTATTTCAATTTTTTGTCCTCATTAACTATGTCAATATGAATTACAAAACATGTTTCAATATGTTGCTAACCCTGTGGTCCTGGTCAATGTTGCACGAAGCAGAGACAAAGCGGGGATGTTTTTTGGAAGTGGATACACGGAAGTGTCATTTCCCAAATATCTAGGAAGCAAAGCATCTCAAAAGTGTCTACTATATATATATTTGCATTTATATTCAAAAAACATGCAAAATACCAAATTAGTTGTAGAAGATATGAAAACATGCATATTAGTACATAAATCAACGATTAATTATTCGAGCATCAACCATCTAGAATCTAGATTCTTCTCCTCTTGTCTTGCCTTTGTCTCTACCTCAAATTTCTAGGAATATTAGTCAACATTGACCAATTTTGATCAAACTACCTAATCCAAGCTTTAAAATATGGAGGAAAAAGCTTAACATGCTTGATCAATGATTTTGACTTGATTGAAAGGTAATTTTTTGCTAAGGCCATGAAAATGGAGTTCAACAATTAACACCACCAATACTAGGGTACATGAGCACGTATAAGGCTTGGTGCTCTTAATTAAATGCCAATCACATACCCTCATACATGATATAATCTAATGAAATGCCACAATCTCATTGATCCTGAATTTTTGAAAACTGTTAAGCCTGTTGAATTTTGAATAGGATATGAAATTCTATTTTCTCCATATGAAGTCTGATGACTCTGGAACCACTCTCAAACATCCTAAGTCATTTCATGGTAAGGTTAAAAATTTAAGTAAAAGTGACATTCTTCACTTTTACTTTAAGAATTTAACATTACCATGAGGAAGCATCTAAGGAGCATCAAGGGAGCACTTTGGGAGTGTCCCGGAAGCCCCAACCTAACTTAAGTCAAAGAAAAAATTAAAAAAAAATAGAACCCCGCAGAACCGCCCATCTCCCTCTGGATCTGCTAGTGATTTGCGTGGCTCTGTGCCCGAACCTCCACGGATTCGCTACGGATCCTTTTCTAGATCCATGGATCGGGAATCCAAAACACAGATCAGGCTCACGCGATTCCAGATTTCCAGGAATCTCCTCAAAACGGCGGAACCTTGGGGGCATTTCTGGCCTTGATCCTTGGGGGCGGGAAATCATGCAACATTGGTCCTGGTTTCCCTAGTGTCAGGCCACAGGTGATGCTGAATGTACACAACTTTGTACTATATTGATACTAAAGTTAGCTAGCTTACAATAGAAAATAATAATTAATGAATAAAGTGACGCATCCTAACTAAAAGAGATCACCTAATCAAGGGATATGACTTACATCTATCTTATTCAATTTATTAAATACTTGTCCTATATAGATTTTAAGATACTGTCCTTTTTACATGGATATTTTCAGTAAATGAACTTGGTTTATATTTCCGCAAATGAGCTTTGTTCATTTCATCCACTCATCTTACCATTGATGGCTTACAATAAAACTCAGATTATATGTATTCTTGGAGTGACCTTTAAAAAGAACATGTGTTTTTTCTTTGCTAACTCATAAAGACTGACTGCCTCAAGTTTGCAACAGATTCGACACTTCCGAGTAAATGCATTAACTAGCTTCTTTCAAGGACACATTGATTACCATCTGTGAAAATTATAAATTTCATATTTGACTGTGCTAAGCCAGGATGATGTCAAATGGCTTAACGAAAAAAGGGTAAGTATGAAAATTCCAAAAAAATCATGAAATCTGAGCATATTTTGTCAGAAGAACTGAGCACAATGGAAAAATCAAAAATCAAAACCAAACTATAAGAATAGTTACCAGTGCATAATAAAAGCCATAAATATTAACACAGAAATTGTCATGATGTGCTAAAGCCATCCAAAACATTCACCCAGGGAAGACACATACAATAAATTCTAAAGCACTCACTGTCTGTTTAGGACTTCAGCTAGATGAACTTTCATAGCTTTCGCTAGTTGCTCAGCTATCTCCTCATCATTGTTGTCACTTTCACCATCGTCGTCCTCAGTACTGCAACATTTGCAAGAAAACTGGCACTCAAGAAGATCTCACACTCCAATAGAATGACTAAGAAAAAGGATTTAATGCATACCAAAAGATACAAAAAATGCCAACATAGCTTTTATTGCTTAGCTATTAAGGACAATCAAGTGAAAAACTAAACATGGGTAACAATTAGACCACATTTTGAATTTGCCTACATAATACATGGAAATGAACCTGTAATACAGTGCCAGTTTTTGTTTTTTGAACATTCAATTCATGATTAATATTGTCACACGAGTCCAAGGAACTTTACCAGCAACATGTAGGTGATTGTTTGAACTTTGATATCCAAAATTAAAGTTTTTCTTATTGTATCTGAATATATGAACTTTAATGTATATTGAACAAAAACATGCTTGCATAAAGTCCAAAAGATAAAACTATAAGGTGAAGTCTAACTGTTCTATGTTTTTGCCTTTTTCGCCAGAACCTAGTGATACAATTCTTTGTGAGATCACTGTTTTTGGTTGCTTAAAATGTATTTTTGAATGCATAAACAGATTCAGAACCCTGGAAAACCCCACGGCACTCAGTCTCTACAAATTTAACAACTCAAATCTGCCATTCCAACATTTTTTGGCCAGATTTCGGGCAATACTCATCAGAAAATGTGCCCACGAAAGGGCAAAACATCAAACATTTAGACTAACGTATATTGAAGAAAAACATTCTTGCATAAAGTCCAAAAGAAAGAATAATAGCAATTAGCAGTTTGTATGTTTATTTTGTTGTATAGTTTATATGATTGCATATTGATTCACGTTTACATAAACTAGTAGTTTGAAATCACTGCTGCAACTAGCACTTCTATATTCCTTTCTTTTATGTTTAAAAATCTGCAATCTGGAACTTGCACTAAAAGTTATCAGTTCGGGAAGGTAGTAGGAATATGTGGCACTAATCCATAATTAGAAGTTTATAACTCCAACAAAGGGTCAAATTGTTTTCAATATTAGTTTAGTACTAATTTAAAAGAAAAAAGCTAAAATAAGATCACAGAATCAAAATAAAAATGATGCAGGGACCCCATGTGCTGGCATCTGCAATAATTCTATAAATGATTTTAAGGAAAAGAAATTCACAATGGACATTTCCAAGAAGAATAGTTTTGGAAAACTGTTTACATCAATAAAACAGGACTGAAAATATAAAAAATATGAAAGAAAGGACCTCTAACAAGATAGCGCAACGTCCTTGTGTTGGGCATTGATTATCATTCTCCTGTGCATGATTTACTGTCCTCCACTTTGTCTCACTTGTTATCAGTTTCCTGTCCACCACCATCTCATTATAATGAAATGCAGTTGTAGGTTGCTTTCTATATCTCCAAGCACTGTGCAATATGTAAATTATGCAGAATTTGATTTCCATTGATCTATTTATTAACATAATCCTTTGAGCACCAAGCAAGCTCCCCATCCACATCCACAGATGACACATGACAGCAACTAAATCTGTGAAAAACTTCATCACAATTCTCTTTATCCAGATCTGGAATCTTTTGCAAGAGTCTCATGTGATAAATAAAAGCCGGCCATCTACTAAGAAATCCTCCTCTGGTACTCCTTTTCAAGCTTCACATGGGCTGATTTCAGGTATTTCTCTTCTATAACAACAACAAATTTGGAGCATCATATTTATCTTTGACTTTAGCAAACAAAAGGTCACAAGGGTTACTTTGATATGAAGGCACCAAATCATCAAATTTTCTTCACATTTTATTGCAAATCTCAACCAAAACATATGTATCATGTTATCCTTCAACATGTTGTTCTTCATAACTAAAAACCAAAAACCTACAAAATGCTTTCATTAATCCTAACAATGAAGATATCTTCGTTGGACCACAATCATCAAACTATTCCAACGCATAATCATTCAAAGTAAATACAAACGTTTTCATCGTGACATTTTCATGAACAACGTTGAAATCTGAAATAAGTTTAATGACGGATGCAACACATTATGTAACTAGATGAGGGTGTCCATCAAACTTTGGACCATGCTTGACCTATTTCAGAGGAGGGTACAAATTTGGATATCCAAGAAACCGTAAGAAGTCCAAGGGCTGTACCTTTTGGCATCTAACTTTTCTTGGAATGATGCCAATAAACTGCTGCGAAATTTTGAAAATATATCACAATCACACCTCATTTCCATGTAAGTGGAGTCACCAAGTGAGTCTTCAAATACCTTCAAATTCTTTTGGATATCCTCACCTCTCCAAAGTTCAAACAGTGTGTCAGTTCAAATCTTTTGGAATATGGTTCTTCCATTCATTTGTGAAGTCACTAGACGAGAATAAGCACTTCAAAGAAATGACCTCATCAAATCATTGTAGCCAATCTACTAGATCTTAGGTACTGGACTTTGTCCCCAACAATAACACCAATTTGTTACCTCCAAACATGTACTTCAAATGTTACAAATTCCCTTAACCAAGTGTAACCATAGGGTGAGTTAGGAAGATTGTCCGTTGTCACCACACAACTCTTCTCTCACTTTAGATCAGTTTTGTTTTCAGCATAAGGGGGGCAACCCTAGAAAGGATTGTTTTTATGATGTTCTTTAAAATAAAAGGTACAGTGGATTCTACCAATACCAATGTCTACTAAATTGGGTTATGGTGTCAAGATCAACAAGGCAAGCACATGTGAGAACACCACCAAACCAGCAAGCATAACCATCCAACCAAGTAGAAGTGAGATTCCCCCAACCAAAGACCTCCATCAAATAATGTGATACCCTGAAGAGAAAGGGCCCCATGAAAATCTATCTCTCCAACTCAGTCCAATGCTCCAGGATACCAGCTACAAATCTCCATGAATGTGATGAAAAGCACAAGGTGGAAAGAAATAAAATATGAGGTGTAACAGTTCCAAAAGAGCATATAGAGACATTTCTAATTTACAACCATTGTTGCTTTTATAGAGAATGACAGAACAAAAAGAATGTTATAATACTAATGATAATAAAGAAGGTATAAAATTGATAGTAACCTATGGTTTATCGGTTCCTATTATGCAAGTATCCAACTAGTGGGGTGCTCAATATGGAATATTTTCTAGGGAAGCTTAGTGAAGTTATACATTTAGCATGAGGGTGATGGCAATTTGACGAAGAACTAATGCTCAACAAGGAAAACACATGCAGAAGACCACCAAACAAGCAAGCATAACCATCCAACCAAGTAGAAGTGAGACTCCCCCAATCAAAGACCTCCATTAAATAATCTGATGCCATGAAGAGAAAAGGCTTCATGAAGATGTACCACTCGTCAGTCCAACACTCCAAGCTACCAACTACAAATCTCCATCAATGTGATAAAAATCATAATATGATACCTCATAGAATATGAGATGTAACAGTTCCAAAAGGGCAGATAGAGACATTTCCAAATGGCAATTTGACAAAGAACTAATGAGGGGTTCTAGAGGAGAAGCAATTCCTATTGAATTGATGACATGATACGTACAGAAGTCACCTACCTAAAGAACCAACAAACAACATGGCATGTTCTCTACATGCCTTGGTGGATGAAGGTGGAGCCAAATGAGGACTTTGAATCAACAATATTTGTTGTCATCTTATATTACTTCTTTCTCAAAATTTTGAGTTGTAAAATTTTGAAGTTTTGTGTTAAAAAAAGGTAACACCTAAGAAATATTATTTTCATATTAAAAGGAGGTGCTCAAGTATTAACACTACAATAATATTTATGTTGGGACCCATTAACATTTGTGTCACATTACCCGGATGCGGATGATTACTATAGTAATTAATATGATAAGACGGTCGGCCGGAGGACGAGATGGCCACATGGCCACCTGTGTCGTCCCCCATGCCAACCTCCGGCGCATTCAAACCACCTTGTAGCAGCCATTAATTGTGTCTGAAGGCCGAGACACCTCCACAACCTTCATTGCCATGGAACCTGCAGAGCACCATGCCATTCTTCCCCCCTTGCTCCATTGCGTTTGCCCTCCGCAAGCTACAGAACCCTGCTCTCGCACTGTGACAGGAAGCCGATGCTGGTTGCTGAGTTGTCTTGATCTGGGCAATGGGTTTCATTACTCTCATTCCAGTCTCTGCAACTTAAACCAGGCTCAGACCTCCCCTGTTCATTCTCTGCATCGAAATTCCACCAACCCCTCTGCTGCCAACCTTGCTCTCAACCCTGCCATGGCTCGCATCAGACACCGAATGCGAAGCAGACGCGGACGCATTCGCGGAGGCATCATTCGCCCACCAGCTTCGACTAGCTCTGCCATTGCCTCCCCTGACTCCTCCACCGATAATCCCAATCCTCTCAGCTCTCTCTATGGCCGTTACCCAAACACCCGAAGTGGAAGGGGACGCGCCAGGCTCCAAGGCTCAGAAGGGAGGGACGTTGCAGTTCACTCAGTGGATTTCTCCCTTCCTCCGCAACCTGCTCCCCATGTCACTCAGTTCCAGTTTCGCAGCACTTTAATCCGGCCTGTAATCACTGCCACAGTGACCATTTCTTTCTCGGAAGGAATTGATCCGCAAGCACCTCTGCCTGAGCACAAGGACGAACAGAATAGAGCGGCACCAAGCAATCGTGGTATTAGAATCCCTAGTAATCAGCAGCATGACGATGGTAAAGCAGCCCTGCATGGCAAAGCGGTAGCTGGCAGTCAACCAGATGCGGATAACAAGCATGGCGACACAAGGGCCTCGGGAAGCCGACAAGGTGACACGTCTGCAATGCAGGTGGGCACAGGTAGCACTACGACTGGTCACGCTGGCTCTAAGGAATATGGATGGTGTCCGATCGTGGAGGAAGAGCCAACAGAAGAAACCTTGCAGCTGCTGGCCAGGTTACATGGCAAGCCTTGATTCCGTTTCTGATAGTTTGGTTACATGTCATTTTAAACCTTGTTTCCTGTCGGGTCTTTTTCTGGTTATGTCCCCAACTCGGGCGACAAAATTTTGAATTTTGTTCCCAATTGTCGATTTACAGTGGAAAATTCTGAGTTAAGTTTTGGAATTTACAGTTTTTTGGTTAGACTTTTTGAATTATGGAACTGTAGCCCCTGCGAGGGTAAATTGAATTGTCTTAATTTTTGTACTCGGACTGGTTTCCCCATCTGGGGCAGTCACAATTTCAAAGTTTGATGCCCAAAATGGTCATGCAACTAACCCAGTGTCGCCGAGGGCGGTGCCTCTCTGTATATTATGTCTTTATAAATAGATCAGTTTCATTTAGAAAAAAAAACATTTGTGTCACATTATATGTTAGTGACATGTGACAAATGCGTTTTTAGATGTTGTGGTTAGGAGCTAGGTGGTTAAACCACCCTAACCATTTTAAGGGTGGTGTAATATTCCACCATGAGAAATGATACATGGTGAGAGAGATGTATATGCCCACATTAGGATTAATAGATCTATCATTTTTCTTCTCTCTTCTGACTCAAAAGGCAGTAGATCCATTCGACAATAGACTTCCTCTCCACTAGTTGGAAAACACATCACGTCTACGAGACCTCAAAGTCGAATTTTGCCCTCGACATAGTATGGCTTCCCAAGTTAGCTTGAGCATCGAAAGTTCCATCCTAAGAATCTACCCATTGACCTTTGATGATAAGAGGGCTACCTCACCCTAGTGCTCCCAAGATTGTACAACTAGGCTACCTCATCCTCAAGCACTCTCCAAGCAACATCATCAATCTTGGCATTGGCACCTTTATAGTTATTGACGAGAATAGTGATACCTCTTCCTCTACTTCTATTGATTTTCATGATGTCGAGCTAGGACCACACACCTTTTAGGATTCACATAGATCTTGCTCCTTTTTTCTTTTATTGTCATCCATATCTCTTGTATTTTTAAAACATTTTAGCTCGAGTGTTCTAGTCACTCCCATTATTTAGTAGCCACGGATTGAACTAGTTAGTCCCATTGACCTATTACTTGGTCATTTGTGGACATTGATAAAATTATCTTATGTTATCTTATCTCTAACATATGCTTCTTTGCATATGCATTTGCACCGAACAACATCAATAAACATGTATAGTATTGATAGAATGTCGATTCACTCAACTGAGAGAAATCTCCAAGTCTGGGTTTCTTAAAATTCATATGTAGCATCATGGGAAACCATGTGAAGCTTAGCCATTTCAGCTCTTTTTCAAGAGTATAAGTGCATGGGAATCACCATTATGATGTTTCTCGCATTTTGTAAAAAGGGTTTTTTCTAGATTGGAACTTGGAAGGCTGTGGAGATTACTGTAGTGACCCACCTCAGATTTTCTTCAATCTTCAAGATACACCCCTCAAATTATCTTTGCTATACACTTGCATCTGCAACCCAGGGGGCAAATATTGCTCTCCAAAGTTTCTAAACTCTAAAATCCACAACCAAAGTGCTCCAAGATTGCCCACAATCTGTTTGTTCTGATTTTGTGCTTTGCAGAAAAGGGGCAACCCAATATAAACAAAAAGAAACATTAAAAGTAGGTCAGTAATCGGTTTGGTTAGCAATGCATTAAATCATAAGTGACGATAAAGGGATAGTTATGGTTAGATTAGGGAATTGATTTTAAAACTGACACCTCATGGATGCTGACTTGTACTGGAGCCATCCAAATGTCACCAAAACTATTAAGGCACATCCCCTAGGCTCCCGTTTTAGTGGCAGATGTCCCAATGACGGGGACATCTCATGTGCTAAATGACATTCCTTGGAAAAAGGGGATACGCCTCACATCCTCAAGGGCATCCCCTATTGTTCTTCTGTCCTCCATCATATTTATTCCATGCTTATTTCACCATGAGTAGTGAAGTGCATCTACAGCCCAGTATGATAGAGATTTCTCATGTTTGTCACATGAGTAACAATTACATGTCAGTTTCAAGAAAATATAACAACTATAACAAATAATAATATTACTGTATGTTAGCCAAATATATGTACACCTGATATAAGAACTGCTATATAAAGAGATAAAAAGAGAGATACCAGATTTATACATAAATAGAAATACTATAGATAAAATATCTACAAAGAAATATTGCTACCCCTCTTCATCTATGCCTAGATCCATCTTAAATGATAAAAAAATACAACTCGAGATTTGATCCCTTTTGCTGCTTGACATCTCCAGACTTAAGATTGATCTACACTGGTATTTCTTACATTCATACCATAATTTTTACCTGCTGTGCTGAAGTACAAAGATTTGATAGTTGTAATAGGTTTCAAACTGATTATGAGAAGCTTTTTTATTCAAACTACAACTTCTAAATCAAACTTCCAAAGGGTATTCCAATCAACACAACCATTTGTTCCACTAGTTTCTCATAACCAAGCAAACAATATAATGCAAATAACTAGTGAATTAAACAAATATTTAGTTGTGGCAGTGATCCAAGTAATAAATATGGACCAAATACTCCCCTGCTTTTTTAGCTACTTCCACCTAAGTTACCGGAAACGCCTGAAGAATTTGCCAGAAACGTGGATCCCCATTTCCGATATGGAAACAGATACAATTCTTGTCTGAAACGCTGTAAAAACATTTTTGTGCCGTTTCAAAAAAACGGAAACTTCAGATTTGGAATTAGATACGTTTACAAGGGATTTAATTTTTTTGGATCCATCTTTGGAAATCTGGAAACGGATCCACGAAAATCGTGATCAAAATCCACCCTTAAAATGTTAAAAAGTGTGAAAATTTGTATAGCCATAAATAAATAATAAAAATGAAGAAATCAGATTTGCAAATAAACTCACTATAAACACAGCCTCATAACGTCTCTTCTAAATCTTTAGAAACAACCACTCCATATATTTATCAAGGATTCTTACTAAGAAAAAGATAGATGTTCAAAAATGCAAACAAAATAGTTTGATGAATGTCTTCGTAAAGAGATTTATTTGAGCGATTAATTTTCAGTTTGGTTAAGGTTTTGTTAATTGTCATTGATTTTGCCCTTGATTTCATAAATCCCTCCAATATAACAAATCTTCTCTAGCCAATCTTTTGCCTGCATATAGTCAAGAGACCAAGCTGACGTTGAGAAGATTGAAATGTTCAAATAGGCCTTGATGGAATATCCCAATGATCCCATGGGCCTTTACTTGTCATGCAAGGAAGATAGATATAATCTGCCATGCATAATACGTTCTCTGAAGGAGTCAGACCCGAAAGCACAAAGACTGTAGCATTTTTTATTACATTACTAATGATGATGATAATATGTTGAATGTTATAATAATCACTAATGATGATGACAATTTTTATGCTGAATTGATGATAATGATTTGTTTATGTCGAATTCATGACAATGTTTATGTATTTTTAGATATAGATTCTAGATTCTAAAAGATGAATGGTACTATGAAATATATATATATATATGCATGCCATTTCCTTGCCGTATTGTATCCTGATATTTTAAAAATTTGTTGTATCCGTTTCAAACCCTGTATCTGTATCCGTATTTGTTCCCGTATCGGTTTCGGTGCAACTTAGACTTCCACAAGTGCCCAACAAAGACACAAACGTACTAGAAAATGCATTTTTAAGATTGTTCAATAAAATGGCAATATTATAGTAAATTATTTCTTTCTATATAGCACAAAAATTATTACATGTAAGCATATTTATTACCTAGTCATGCATTTAACGAGGCAAAAACACCAACCTGATGTTGGTTGACATATCAAAGGTATAGAAAAACTAGCCATGAGATAAGTGATTCCATACCTAACATATTCCTCTCCCAATGGAAAGTCTTCACATTCTACATGTATTGGCAAAGGTGATCGATTTACTTGAGCACAGCTACCATCAATTTCATCTTTCTGCTCACAAGTTTTCAGACAATCATCGGTCTCTTTGATGCGTTCACCAAAACTATAACTTTCCTCCAAATAACTGTAACCTTTATTTGGAAGAAGGTTATCCCCTTCTGCCCCACTTATTCTGCCCATACCAATCTCCTTTGTTTAAAATTGTTTGTGTTCACCTTATTGCATCTAGGAATTCGTCGCTCTGAGAATCAACAGGATGCTCTGTTAGGATATAAATGCATTTCGAACGAAAGAATACAGTAATCATGTGTTTAGGATATATGTGTGTGTGTGTGTGTGTGTGTGTGTGTGAAATAAACATGTCAATAGAACAAGATATTACCATATAAATGGAATTTTAGAAATGTTTAATATTGCAAGAAATACATCATTTGTATAACTTTAAACACACTTGTAATAGAAGGAAGACATTTTGGTCATGTAAGTATAGCTCCATCCCTAGAACTTATGTCAAAATTTTCTTAAAAGAGGTACCACAAAAATATGAAGAAAAGCAAGAAAATGAAATAGATAAAATATAGCATGAAAAACAAGAGAGTACTTGAGAGAGATAGAATACCTCAAGGACCAAATACTTCACCCATCTCAGGAATCTCAAACTAATCTAATCCTTCTAGGACAGACGAGTTTGACCCACATAAAATGGGATTTTTAAAACAATCAATTGAAACTTTAGTACAACTTATGGTAGGCACTGTTACCCACCATTTTGGTTAGGTAATAATTGTTTTTTCTTTTATTTTTTTCAGTGACAATGATGCCATATTGTTTAAAATGTTGAAGAAAGTGTAACTAGGTTCAGTCTTCATAAATATGAAATGTACTTTTGATTCTTGTATATTGTAAAAGAAAGAAAAATGATTATTATTACTATTGCGCTTGGGTTTCTTGCCCCAGAAATTTGTTTTATAGGTGAAGCACTAATTGAAAGTGCTTCTAGGATTGTCATAGGTCAAGAAGTCAAATAGGGACATTGTAATAATATGAAGACCCCATCGGGCGACTTGTAAATTGTAAAAAGAATTATTTTTGCATTTTACTGAGCCTTCCAAGACCAAGTCAACCTACCAACCTGTCAAGTCGGCCTAGAAGCTGGAATTTGTACCCCTGGAAGACCTATATATAGAAGATAGTTTGACCTCATTTGGACACATTCATTCCTCTCTCTCTCATGCGAAGGAAGAAGTAAAAAAGAGCAAGCAAAGAAGGCAAAAGAAGGAGAATTGTTTTGGGATCCTCTCTCTCTCTTTCTCTCCACGCGTGTGAAGAAGAGGGTTGAAATTCTTCAACTTTTCGCTAGGGTTTCTGTTGTCGAGCTAGGGTTTCGTTGTGGAGGTTCAATCTGGTGAAAAAGCGTTGAAGGAAGGGCCAACAAAGTCCCCTTCTAGATCCAGAAAACAAATTAGGTCAGGTGAGGTAGCTGGAGGCAAAGAAGCAGTAGTTCTAGTCCACACATGCAAAGTAGTTGCTATTGCCCGGCGGCCGAAGTTGCAGATCTGCAGTTAGGGCCGAAAAGATGTGGGTGGAGGTCGAAGTAGTGTTGCCAGAAGAGATTCTACTGGGTTTGGAAAGCAATGAAGCAAGCATGTTCTTGAAAAGTTGATCTTGGTCTCGGAAGGGCTTCAGTGTTGGTCAAGGACCTTAGTATTCGTCAATAAAGAATCTATAAGAAGAAATTGAAGGGTTTTCCTCTCAAGAGGAGAGGTTTTGCCCTAGCTTGGAGCCTACATCTTGTGTACTTGTATCTTGTTGATCTTCTTGTTTTGGTAGTTGTTTGATGATTGAAGAACACACTATAATAATAAGAAGAAGAAGATAATCCTAATAAGTAAAAAGACATCACAAGCAGTTATCATAGTTAGAAGAATCATTAATGTTATCTTGCCTTAGATTCTTCAACATGGTATTGGAGTTATGGTTCGCACAAGGCATGAAGAATGTCAACTCTATTATGAAGAAGTTTGAAAAGAAGTGTTCATCATTAGCAAGGCTCATCAAACAAAGTTTCATAGTATGGAATAGTCTCTTCTCTTCCAAAGATCTCAAATCTTCAAAGAATGAAGGATTGTTCTCAGCCCTCACCGGAACGTTTCAAGATGAAAATATATGGGTGATAGATAGTGGAGCTTCAAGACACATGATTAGATATCACAAGCAACTCAAAACCCTATCCAAAGGAAATTCCTCATACTCTGTGGAGCTTGGTGACAACAAGAGCTATCCGATAAAAGGCATTGGGTCTACATCAATTGAGCTGGAAGGAGGAGGTAGCATTCATCTCAACAACATTCTATACGTTCTAGGTTTGTGCAAAAATCTTATTTTTGTTTCACCATTAGAAGAAAAAGAGTTGCTTTTATAGATGGTAAAGTAGTGGTTTGGGCTAAAGATTCTAGCATTGAAAAAGCTAGAACCATTGGAGTTCGAGAAGGAAGACTCTACAAACTCTCATCTCCTCTAAATCAAGCACTTGTCCACATTGAGATAATTCTGTGTGAATTGTGGAATAGAAGATTGGGCCATCTTCATTACAAGATCTTGCAAACTCCAAACTCCATTGTAAATGGGATACCAAATCTCAAAGAAGACCATGAAGGAGTCTGCAAAGGTTGTGCTCTGGGAAAGAATGCAAAGAAACCATTTGCAAATAGTACATCTAGAGCTCAAGAGATTCTAGATCTCATCCACTCTGATGTATGTGGTCCCATGTCTAAATCACTTGGAGGTCATCTATATTATGTTACTTTCATTGATGATCATTCAAGGAAAACTTGGATTTATTTACTTAAATCCAAGGACGAAGTATTCATCAAATTTCAAGAATTCAAGGCAGAGGTAGAAAATCTTACAGAAAGAAAGATAAAGATTCTAAGGTCAGACAATGGAGGCAAGTATACTTCCAAAGAACTCATTGCTTTCTGTAAGGAGGTTGGGATTAAGAGGGAGCTTATAGTTCCATACAATCCCGAGCAAAATGGAGTAGCTGAACGAAAGAATAGAGCTATAGAAGAAAGTGTCAAGGCTATGCTCCATGATCAAGATCTACCGAAATTCCTATGGGGAGAAGCAACGAAGACTGCAGTATACATTCAAAATAGAAGTCCTCACAGGTCACTTGGCAATATAACTCCAGAAGAAGTCTTCACTGGGAAGAAACCAAATATTGATCATCTCTGGATATTTGGGTGTCCTGTATATATTCACATTCCCAAGGACAAAAGAAAGAAGCTAGATCCCGCAAGCAAGAAAGGAATATTTGTTGGATATAGCAACTCTTCCAAGGCTTACAAGATCTACATAAAGAAAGGACATCAAATAGAAGTAAGTAGAGATGTAATTTTTTATGAGAGCATTGCCTTCAAGAAATCCAAAGATCTCCCATCTGATTCTGATGAGGAGGATCTTCCTATGCTTGAGGAAGAAGTTAATAAGGAAGAATAAGTCTCTCATCTTAAAGAAGAAGGTCCCAGTGAACCAATATCTATGCTTGAAAGAAGAAAGAGACCTAACTAGTTAACTTCTACACTTCAAGAAGCAGAAGATCACACCGCAAGAGGAAGGTTTAGGGAGAGCAAGAAACCAAAAAGATACTCAGGATATGTAGCATACAAGTTGAAGCTCATTGAAGATGAACCTTCCACTTTCAAAGAAGGAGCCAAACACCAAGAATGGAAGAATGCAATGAATGAGGAATTCCAATCTATTATGAAGAATGGAGTCTAGGAAATTGTCCCAAGACTGGAAAAAAAACCAATGGTAACCTGTAAGTGGTCGTATAAGATCAAGCATGCTATAGATGGAAGCATAGATAAATTCAAGGCTAGATTCGTGGCTCGAGGCTTCTCTCAAGAAGAAGGCATTGACTATGAACTTATGAAGAGACCTTTGCTCCCACAACAAGGTATACCACGATCTGATCTTTGATATCTCTGGCAGCATCAATGGGATGGGAGGTACATCAACTGGATGTCAAAACAACATTCTTGAATGGTACGATAGATGAAGAAATCTACATAGAGAAACCATTGGAATTCGAAGTAAAGGACAGATAAACTCATGTTTGCAGGTTGAAAAATGCACTTTATGGCCTCAAGCAAGCTACTAGGGCATTGTATGCTAGAATGGATGCATACTTGCAAAGGTTGGGTTTCAGGAAAAACACAGCAAATCTCAATCTCTACATCAAAGTAGAGAATGATGAACATGTCATCATTCTTCTATATGTAGATGATCTTCTATTAATTGGTAATGAAGAAAGAATTCAAGGGCGTAAGAAATTGTTGGCAGCCGAATTCGATATGAAGGATCTAGGACTTATGCATTATTATCTAGGCAACTAGGGCCTAACTCCATGTGGGTCATCTTATTTATGGCAGCTGATATTTTTCTTGGACTCCTCTCCTCGAGAGATGTAGGATTGATCTAAAGATCATCCGATTCCTATAAGTATTCATGGAGTTATGAATTTATTTATGTTATAAGACAATTCGTCAAGGTCGGCCAACAACCAAATAACCCTCGCATGTGCTCAACGTTTTATTATAAAAGGAGATGACTTGAGAGTCATTTCACACACACTTCACTCTTGATTTCTCTCCACTTGTTCTGAGATTTAGTGGAAGAGAAATCTAAGAGAGGAAGCCCTAAACGCATAAAGTAAGAGCCATAGTATGAGACCTAGATGCAATCAAGGAGGGCTACACACTGCCCTATACGTTGGTCGATACAAGCCCTAGACGCAGTCAAGAAGGAAGCCTACACGCTGCCCTATATGTTGGTCTCTACAAGACCTAGAAGTAGTCAAGAAGGAAGCCTCCACGCTGCCCTATACACTGGTCTCTACAAGCCCTAGACGTAGTCAAGAAGGAAGCCTACATGTTGCCCTATACGCTAGTCTCTACAAGCCCTAGCCGCAGTCAAGGAGGGTTACTATGATGCCCTAACGACAGGTCCATGATGCCCTAGCCGCAGGCCACTTCAAGTGACCGAATTGATGGATGGAGGGCCAAGGATCTAGGGCCGAGAAGGAAGGCTGCTAGGCCAATTAGAGGGAAGCTAAACGTTGGAATTTGAGTGGTTGTTTGGGCATGTTGAGGAGGCTGAAAGCTACAGCAAGCTAGGCCGCAGGCCATAGCAAGTTGTTGGAGTTATTTCATGGCTGCTTTGAGAGGATGACGTGGCATGGGAGGAACCTCTTCAAGGTTGGCCGTAGCACTAGAGGGCTAGTCTTGATGTGTGTTGGGTTAAGGGAAGTGGCACATACCCTAACCAGAAGTGCAGTCACAGCAATGGCAACAATTGGGACAGCAGCAAGACATGGTGCAGCAGTACAGTAAGCAAGGTACAACAAGCACATGGCAGCAATAGCATGGTGCTGCAAATTAGGACAACGGCATGGTACAACAATGTTACAATGGGACAGCAACAATAGGATGGTGTTGCAAACACAATGGGACAACATGGTAAGCATGGTGCTGCAAGCAAGTTGGGACAGCGGTATGGTAAGCAAGGTGCAGCAAGCACATGGTGGCAAGCATGTGGGACAATAGTGACAAGCATGGTGCAGCAATGGCACATGATGCAGTACAGTGATGAGTACAATCATGATTGGTAAAGCATGATGAGATGCAACGTAGTGATGATGGGTGCAGCATGGTGCAGCACAGTGAGGTGCAGCATGATGATGAGGAGAGCACAATGATAGGTGCAGCAAGGTGATGGAGTCACCTTGGAGAATCAGTTGAAGCAGCATGTCTTCAACTAAGTTCAACTAAGTCATGTATCATCTACTTAGAGATGATCTATGCTCTTATTTAGATAAGTCAAAGAGTTGAATTATGTTGTATATGTACTATCTCTCTCTCTCTCTGTTGAACTATTGAAGAACATATAAGAAGAATTGATCAAGGGTTTCCCCACATTGTGGTTTGTCCCTGGCTAGCGCCACATCTTGTGTCCTCTTGTCTTGGATTGTCTTCTACGATCTATGTTTATGTTCTATCTGCAATTTACTTTAATGTTGATGTGATTGCTAATCTAGAAAAGATATTGAGCTAACTATGAAAATTGAAATAAATTGCTCTAAGCATAGAACACACCTAAAATTAACATGGTATCAGAGCTGAGGTGAAGACAAAGCCCAAGCAAGAGTGAAAAAGCAATCACCGAAGACAGTTGCGAAAGGACAAAAGGCTCAATGGGTTCCTCATCCCTCTTCAAATTCATCAAGGGTGGAGCCGAACCAGAGAACATTATCAGAATGGCGCAGCAGAAGCTTCTGATGGCCTTCCTAAAGATCACTTCATTGGGAAGTCTGGATCTAAGGGTGGAAGGAAAGGAAGATGCCTTGCTCATAATAAGTTCAGCGATTATGCTGAGGAGTGTCTGAATGGTAGGCACACATCACTTGATGACGATAACAATCATTCCAGGGACATCTTCAATGATCGAAGGAATGCAGGTCATCAAGGAAATAGCCGACTCTTCAAAGAAAGCAAGGAACCCTAGGTATGAAGAATCAAATGTTGTTTCTGATAAGATAAAGAAGCGTTATCTTATATTGGCCCTCTCCTTCAAACTCTTTGGGAATCTGGCTGATTGATTGTAGTGCTTCAAGGCACCGAATAGAAGGGTGCTCTCTCTAATTTGGTGGAGATGGAAACAATCGTGGGATTATACTTGGAGTCAATGCCACCTATCCCAGAGAGGGTGCATGGAATGTTACCCCTCAATTGAATGAGGGTAACTCGATTCATTTACAAGAATCTCTTAATGTACCTAATCACAAGAAGAACCTAGTGTCCATTTCGGCAATGGAAGTCAAAGGTTTCATGGTGGCATTCATCGATGGAAAGGTACGTGTTTGAAAATAGAATTTTCAAAGATGCTTTTACTCATGGGTTCAGGGCTGGCAATTTGTATCAAGTTGTAGGAAGTCCATTGGGGACCATATCAGTTGTCACATCTCATCTATAGCACTGGAGGTCTACTTATTATGGGGCCCTACCAGATGTGAGTCAGATGCTGACAAGGATGCCTGAATTCAAGAAGAGCATGAAGGTACATGTCTGAGATGTACCGAAGGAAATTCTTACAAGGGGACATTCCCCTCATGTAGCAGGTCCACAGGTTTGGAACAACCCGAGGGGTTTGATATTCATGATTGGGATTCTCATGTATGCAGGTGGAAGAAATCCCTCTATGGCTTAAAGCAAACACCCTGGGCTTAATATGAGAGGATTGATCGCTGTCTGATCAAGCTAAGATTCACTAGGAGTGAAGCCGATCCAAACCATTGCTTAAAGGTTGTGGATGATAGACCTCTCATACCGGCACCTTCTGAGGAAGGCCTCTTTTTGATAGGTGTAGACCCTCTTATTTGCAAAAGTAAGAGGGAGTTGGATTCCGAATTAGGAATCGTGAACTGCAAGCCCGTGACTACCTCGATGGAGCTTAACGTTCAGAATTTATGTGGTAGTGATGCTAGACCAGATTTGGGAAATGCCTTTGAGTTTCATAAACTCATTCGCATTGATGTTCTTGGTGAACTTTTGTCCGGATATATGTTTTACAGTTAGCATTTTGGGCTCATATTTGGTTGAGCCTCACTGGATTGGTGCCAAGAATCTTCAGAGATATATTCAGGGCACAATCTCTCATGGATTGAGATACACTACCGGAAATGTGAAGCTGCATGATTATTCTGATGATGATTAGGCAAGCAGTGTGGAGGATCGCAAGAGCACTTCTTGTTGCTGACTCTCTTTGGTTTCTGCTCGATATCCTGGATGAACAAGAAGCAGAAGACGGTTGCTTTGAGCACCTCTGAGACTGAATACATAGCTACGAGTATGATCTCGTGTGAAGTTGCGTAGTTGTGGAAGCTCTTCAGTGAGCTACTTGTACACATGATGGATACTACCATGATCTTCTGTGTCAACCTGAGGGGGATTCGATTGTTGAGGAACCCCGTATTCTATGATTGCTCCAGCATATAGACATTTATCTGGGATATGGTACATCGATGAGCGAGAAGGCTCCATCTCATTAAGACTGATGTACAAGTCGCAGACATTCTGTCGAAGCCCCAGTGAAAGGTCAAATTTGTGACTTTCTCAAACGACTTGGAGTCGTTGAGAGACCCTCTTATGAGGGTCCTGCATGATGCATGCATTGAGCTCTGGGAGCTCCGTGGGGCTTGGGGTACTTCTTGGAGCAACAAGCGACCATAGAGTGACTCACCCTCCCCTAATGGTGCGCTGTGTACAGGGTGAATGGATCAACCTTCCCCTGTGATACCCCGTGGCGACTTATGGACAGGATGAGTGGTTCTCTTGTCGAGGCATCCTACCCATGCAATCTGGGACTCATGGGAAGTACCTCTCATCTAGCCAATGAGTAGGGAAATGGGGTTAGGGACCATAGTAGTACTATCGATGGACGCATCGTTGTATCTACCATACTCCCTATGCTAGGATGACCTCCATTGATCTAGGATCAGTATGAGTGATTTGAGACACTCTCTTTTGATATTGATCTGGGATCAATTGGAACTGACTTCGGGTCAGTAAGAGTGATATGACTCACTCTCTTGGAACTGATCTGGGATCAGTAAGAGTGGTATGACACACTCTCTTCATATGGAACTGACTTCAGGTCAGTAGAGAATGATATGAGACATTCTCGATCAATTCTTCTTCTTCATCATTCACCAGAGCAGAGCAAAGTAGAGTAGAGTAGTGCAGGGCACTGATGGCAAAGATAATACACTCTAGCAGATGGATCAGCGGATGGAGTTCTCCCTAGTTGAGAGGGAGTGTTAAAATTGGCAACTAGGGCCTAACTCCATGTGGGTCATCTTATTTATGGCAACTGATATTTTTCTTCGACTCCTCTCATCGAGAGGTGTAGGATTGATCTAAAGATCATCCGATTTCGATAAGTATTCATGGAGTTATGAATTTATTTGTGTTATAAGACAATTCGTCAAGGTCGGCCAGCAACCAAATAACCCCCACATGTGCTCAACATTTTAGCATAAAAGGAGATGACTTGAGAGTCATTTCACACACACTTCACTCTTGATTTCTCTCCACTTGTTCTGAGTAGTGGAAGAGAAATCTAAGAGAGGAAGCCCTAAACGCAGAAGGTAAGGAGCCATAGTATGAGACCTAGATGCAGTCAAGAAGGAGGACAAGCCCTAGACACAGTCAAGAAGGAAGCCTACACACTACCCTATACGCTGGTCTCTACAAGCCCTAGACGCAATTAAGAAGGAAGCCTACATTCTGCCCTATACACTGGTCTCTACAAGCCCTAGACGCAGTCAAGAAGGAAGCCTACATGTTGCCCTATACACTGGTCTCTACAAGCCCTAGCCGCAATCAAGGAGGGTTACTATGAAGCCCTAGCCGCAGTCAAGGAGGGTTACTATGATGCCCTAACCGCAAGTCCATGATGCCCTAGCCACAGGCCACTTCAAGTGACGGAATTGATGGAAGGAGGGCCAAGGATCTAGGGCCGAAAACGCAGGCTGCTAGGCCAAGTAGAGGGAAGCTAAACGCTGGAATTTGAGAGGTTGTTTGGGCACGTTGAGGAGGCTGAAAGCTACAGCAAGCTAGGTCGCAGGCCATAGCAAGCTGTTGGAGTTATTTCATGGCTGCGTTGAGAGGATGACGTGGCATGGGAGGAGCCTCTTCAAGGTTGGCCGCAGCGCTAGAGGGCTAGTCTTGTTGTGTGTTGGGTTAAGGGAAGTGGCACATAACCTAACCAGAAGTGCAATCACAACAATGCCAACAATTGGGACAACAGCAATGATGGGACAACAACAATGGCATGCTAACAATTGGGACAACAACAATGGCATGCTAACAATTGGGACAGCAACAATGGCATGCTAACAAATGGGATAGCAGCAAGACATGGTGCAGCAGTACAGTAAGCAAGGTACAACAAGCACATGGCAGCAATAGCATGGTGCTGCAAATTAGGACAACGGAATGGTACAACAATGTTACAATGGGACAGCAGCAATAGGATAGTGCCGCAAACACAATGGGACAACATGGTAAGCATGGTGCTAAAAGCACATTGGGACAGCAGTATGATAAGCAAGGTGCAACGAGCCAGTGTGGAAAAAGTCGGGAAAAAATCGGGATTAAATCCCCAAAACGCGATTTTTTTGGCTGGCCGATTATATCGGCCGATTTTTTCCCAGTCGAAAAAATCGAGATTAAATCGAAAAAGTCGGGATTAAATCGGGACTTTTTCCAAAAAATCGTGGTAGTTTCTTTAATGATTTTTTTTTCTTTGAAAAAATCGGGATTTTATTGAAAAAGTCGGGATTTTATTGAAAAAGTCCGAATTTTTTAAAAAATGAATATTTTTGTATTTTTTTAATTTTGCCGACTTTTTCGAAAAACTCCCGACTTTGCCGAGTTTTTCAACTTTTGGACCCTTGCCGAATTAATCCCGACTTCGACTTTTTCCACATTGCAACGAGCACATGGTGGCAAGCATGTGAGACAACAGTGACAAGCATGGTGCAGCAATGGCACATGATGCAGTGCAGTGATGGGTACAATCCAGTGTTTTACGACTCCGACTCCGACTCCGACTCGGCCGAGGATCGACTCCGACTCCGACTCCGACTCGGTAATGACTCGGCCGGCTCGATTTCAATGACTCGGTCGTTGTAAAAAATACATTAAATATTTATTTTTTTATTAAAAAACATAATTTTAAATATTTTAAACATAATTTTAAAGATTTTCATTCATGTTTCCAAACACACAGTGGGTGAAGACAGTTTTGGAATTTATTGAAGGTGCTTGGCCCTTTCTTCTAGACCACATATGTATTATGAAGTATCTGTGGCTCCATTGAAGCTACCTGGAACCATAATCTTGAGCAGTCACATAAAATGCTTGAATCTCCATGTTCATTGCACATGCTAAGTATGAGTTCTGTTGAGGTTATGACAATGTTTGCATTAACAGTTTTGTTGGTGACTCTTCATCCTACAACAGCATGTAAAAGTTACACAATTAACCAGTCCTATTGTTTGCAGCATTAAGGTGATTGAAGAAGTCTTGGTAACAGTATGGTGGTGGAGCACATACATGTGCATTGATCTTTGGATCCTTGATCAGAATTTCTGAAAGGGTTTGTATTGTTGATATGAGTATTTTCATAAACATTATTGTCCATACTGTGATAGACAGAAGATGCAGCCTTCTCTTCTGTAACTTTTGATCCATCACATGTGAAGGTTTAGGTCTAAATATTGACTCTACCGTAGTCACTATCAATACCCTGGTTTCACAGTCACTAGTACTACAACTCTACAGGAGTAAGTTCTGAGTACAGTGACAATGACACTATCAATAGTATGGTAGTATATAATAAAGTTGACATGATATAGATGCATTGCATGGATGTATGACTGGATGTTCATGTTGACATTACCTTTAGACAATACCATTGATCTACATGACATCACAATGCCCTTGGTATGTGACAGCATTAGTCACCCTATTGAAATTTGACACCAGTGACTTCTATATTGTGAGACAGTGACCTATTAGTATTGACAACGAGACAACCTTTACTTTGATATGTGACTATGACCGTGAAACTTTGGCAACAGTAATAACACTATACACCTTCAGCAAATCTTCACCTTCAGTGATAGCACTTATATTGTGATTTGGGGAGTGACTCGGCCAGCTACCCGGCCGGGTTGACCGAGTCACATATGACTCGGCCGAGTCATCGGCCGAGTCATATGTGACTCGATCAACCGAACCGGGTAGCTGGCCGAGTCACTCCCCAGGCCTTTGACTCGGTTCGACTCGGCCGAGTCGGAGTCGATTCGGCCGTTTTGTAAAACAATGGTACAATCGTGATTGGTAAAGCATGATGAGATGCAGCATAGTGATGATGGATGCAGCATGGTGCAGCAGAGTGAGGTGCAGCATGATGATGAGGAGCAACACAATGATAGCAAGGCGATGGAGTCACCTTGGAGAATCAGTTGAAGTAGCATGTCTTCAATTGAGTTCAGCTACCTCATGTATCATCTACTTAGAGATGCTTTATGCTCTTATTTAGATAAGTCAAAGAGTTGGCTTATGTTGTATATCTCTCTCTCTCTGTACTGAACTATTGAAGAGCATATAAGAAGAATTGATCAAGGGTTTCCCCACATTGGGGTTTGTCCCTGGCTAGAGCCACATCTTGTGTCCTCTTGTCTTGGCTTGTCTTCTACGATCTATGTTTATGTTCTGTCTGCGATTTACTTTAATGCTGATGTGATTGCTAATCTGGAAAAGATATTGAGCTAACTGTGAAAATTGAAATAAATTGCTCTAAGAATAGAACATACCTAAAATTAATAGACTGGAAGTCTGGCAAGAACCAAATGTGTTAAAATTGGCAACTAGGGCCAGACTCCATGTGGGTCATTTTATTTATGGCACCTGATATTTTTCTTGGATCCCCCTCATTGAGAGGTGTAGGATTGATCTAAAGATCATCCGATTCCGATAAGTATTCATGGAGTTATGAATTTATTTGCGTTATAAGACAATTCATCTAGGTTGGCCAGCAACCAAATAAACCCCACATGTGCTCAACTTTTTAGTATAAATAGAGGTGGCCTTCAAGTCATTTCAACACGCTTGGGATCTCTTCCTCTCTCTACTTGTCTTTGGGTTTTAGTAGGATGAGAGATCATAAGGAGTAACATTGCCCTGATCCAGAGGGCAGAAAACTGGAACTGCCAGAATAGGTGAAGGAGTCGCCTTGTAGAATCAGTTGAAGCAGCATGTCTTCTATTGATCTCATGTATCATCTTCTTAGAGATGATCTATGCTCTTATCTAGATAAGTCAAAGCGTTGACTTCTGTTGTAAACGTACTATCTCTCTCTCTCTCTCTCTCTGTTGAATTATTGAAGAACATATAAGAAGAATTGATCAAGGGTTTCCAGTGTCCACACATTGGGGTTTGTCCCTAGCTAGCGCCACATCTTGTGTCCTCTTGTCTTGGCTTGCCTTCTGCAATTTATGTTTATGTTCTATCTGCAGTTTACTTTAACGTTGATGTGATTGCTAATCTAGAAAAGATATGGAGCTAACTGTGAAAATTGAAATAAATTGCTCTAAGCATAAAACATACCTAAAATTAACAAAATGAAATCTTCCTCGGACAAGGAAAGTATGTGATCGAGCTATTGAAAAGGTTTGATATGATGGGATGCAAACCCATGACAACTCTAATGATCACAAACTTGAAAATGTTAAGGAACTCTAAATCCAATCCAGTGGATCCTACTAAGTATAGACAATTGATTGGCTCCCTGATGTATTTGGTGAATACTCGGCCAGACATATGCTTTGCAATAAATGTTCTCAGTCAATTTCAAATGGAGCCAAGACATGATCATTGGATAGCTACCAAGCATACCCTGAGATATCTGCAGGGAACCGTCCATTACTGCCTAAAGTATGAAAAAGGAAAAGATGTTCATCTTGAAGGATTTACTAATTTCGATTGGGGAGGCAGCAAGAAGGACGGAAGAAGCACTACAAGAGGATGTTTTAGCTTGGGATCCTACATGGTCTCTTGGATAAGCAGAAAGCAAGAGACAGTGACTTTGAGTAGTGTTAAGGCCGAGTACATTGCAACCTGTCAAGTAAGCAAGGAAGCGGTCTGGTTAAGGAAGATGTTCTCTGATCTGTTTGCAAGACCGTTGGATCCTACTATAATACATTGTGATAATACCAGTTGTATAGACTATCTGAGGACCCGGTATTTCATGGAAAGACGAAGCACATAAACAAGTACCACTACATTCGAAAGTTGGTACAAGATGGTGTACTGAAGCTGGAGTATATCCCCACTGATGATCAAACTGTTGATATCTTGACAAAATCTCTTCCTAATAAGAAACTTGTGTATTTTAGAAACAAGCTTGGATTGGTTGACATATCTTCCCTAGTTGAGAGGGTGAGATAGACACATCATTCTTGTCTTCATTTTGGAAGAAATAATGGAGGATTGAGTAATCATCTGGCATCTGATACTCTTTGAGGATGTGGTAGGACATCCGAGATAAGAGTAGGCAAGAGCACTGATATTCTTTTAGGGCTAGGGACCCAAGATAAGAATAGTCCTACAAGTTCATACTCGTTGAACACCCGGGTGGGTACGTACGCTGAGAGACAATGATAAAGGTGTCTATAATCATTGGTCTCACCAACATTGTGCTCCGATCTATTGAGAGATAGAGTTGTTAGTAAAGGCCTTGCTATGTGACAATGTTGGTTATAATGATGCTATACAGATGGATTACTAATCTGACTCTTCTTATGAGATCTCTTCAGTATTGAGAATAGCCATGTACCATTTATGAATACCTCCCTAGTTAAGAGGGAGTGTTGAAGAAAGTATAACTAGGTTCGGTCTTCATAAATATGAAATGTACTTTTGATTCTTGTATTTTTTAAAAGAAAGAAAATGATTATTATTACTATTGAGCTCGGGTTTCTTGTCCAAAAAATTTGTTTTATAGTTCAAGCACTAATTTAAAGTGCTTCTAGGATTGTCCTAGGTCAAGAAATCAAATAGGGACATTGTCATAATATGAAGACCCCATCGTGCATCTTGTAAATTGTAAGAGGAATTAATTTTGCATTTTACTGAGCCTTCCAAGACCAAGTCAGCCTAGAAGTTGGAATTCGTACCCCTGGAAGACCTATATATAGAAGACAATTCGACCTCATTTGGACACATTCATTCCTCTCTCTCTCATGCAAAGGAAGAAGTAGAAAAGGGCAAGCAAAGAAGGCAAAAGAAGGAGAAGAAGTGTTTTGAGTTCCTCTCTCTCTTTCTCTCAACACGTGCGAAGAAGAGGGCTGAAATTCTGCAGCTTTTCGCTAGGGTTTTTGTTGCCGGGCTACAGTTTCTTTTTGGAGGTTCAATCTGGTGAAAAAGAGTTGAAGGAAGGGCCAACAAAGTCCCCTTCTGGATCCGGATGACAAATTAGGTCAAGCGAGGCAGCTGGAGGCAAAGAAGCAGTTATAGTCCACACGTGCAAAGTAGTTGCTGTTGTCGGGGGGCCAAAGTTGCAGATATGCAGTTAGGGTCGAAAAGTTGTGGCTGGAGGTCGAATTAGTGTTGCCAGAAGAGATTCTGTTGGGTTTGGAAAGCAGTGAAGCAAGCATATTCTTGAGAAGCTGATCTTGGTCTAGGAAGGGCTTCAGTGTTGGTCAAGGGTCTTGTTATTCGTCAATAAAGAATCTATAAGAAGAGATTGAAAGCTTTTCCTCTCAAGAGGAAAGGTCTTGCCCTGGCTTGGAGCCTACATCTTGTGTACTTGAATCTTGTTGATCTTCTTGTTTTAGTAGCTGTTTGATGATTGAAGAATACACTATAATAATAAGAAGAAGAAGATAATCCTAATAAGTAAAAAGAAATCACAAGCAATTATCATAGTTAGAAGAATCATTAATGTCATCTTGCCTTAGATTCTTCAACATAAAAGAACAAAGGGTTTAAAGGGAGTTTCAAATTTCAATTGCATTGAGGCGTGCTAGTGTTTCTATGCTGGATGAGATGAAAAAGACTGCAGAATTTGGTGGAAAAGATTATATGTTCAAAGATCTACCAAAGTTCATATTGAATGAACAACATTTGGAGCTGACAGCATAAACACTGGTAGACAAAAGCAATGGAACTTGATCACTTCAGACGCATGTTCATCATAAGGCATGTAAAGGTGCCTTCTGTACAACCAGCAAAGGAGATTGTTGTCAAGTTTATCAAGAATGAAGATTATACGTATGTGTGAATGCTTGGAGCATTGTATCTATGCCTTGTTGGTGAACCAACTGATGTTCATCGATACTTGGAACCTTTACAGATGACTGTCTAAAGATGTATGGAACCTTTATAAACACAAGACTTGCAGAAGAAACCAGCAGAAATATAACAGGGATATGTGATGGGTGCATCCGTAATTTCAAATCTGTTTGACCTCATGATCTGCATTTTGCTGTGACCAATCCGACTAGACTGTTCACACAGAGTTTGCAACCCCACCTTGGAGGACTAACTCGCTCAGCCTTGATGTATCATGGTATTTATATGTGTACAATGCTGGAAAAGATTTGGATTGAATCCAAACTAATAGAGAGGTGATTTTGATAGAGGTCCAACCTATATTTTGATTTGAATCAGCTATTATATTAGGGTCGAGTTGACTTGGGGATTTGATATTATATTCGGGGCTGACCCCTGTCTGAGGGTGTTGCAAACCTTGCATAATATGCGAGCTGTCCTAGCTTTTGAACGCATAAACACCAATTATGGAACCCCTACATCTACATGTGAGGAAAGATTGGGATGCCATTTACTTGATTGGTGATGTGTCATTTGAGGGATATCCCCAGCAGGCATATGTGGTGGACTCTAATGCACTCAGCCTTGTACGTATTATGGTATATATGTGTACAATGCTGGAAAAGGTTTGGATTGAATCCAAACTAATAGAAAGATGATTTCGATGGAGGTCCGACCTATATTTTGATTTGAATCAGCTATTATATCAGGGCCGAGTTGAGTTGGGGATTTGATATTATATTCAGGGCCAACCATTGTCTGAGAGTGTTGCAAACCTTGCATAATATGGGGACTGTCCTACCTTTTTAAGGCATAGATACCAATTATGGAGCCCTTACATCCACATGTGAGGAAAGATTGGTATATTTTTTACTTCATTGATGATGCATCATTTGAGGGATATCCCCAGCAGGCATATATGGTGGACTCTAATATACTCAGCCTTGAATATATTATGGTATATATATGTGCACAATGCTGGAAAAGATTTGCATTGAATCCAAACTAATAGAGATGATTTTGATGGAGGTCCGACCTATATTTTGATTTGAATCAGCTATTATATTAGGGGCGAGTTGAGTTAGGGATTTGATATTATATTCAGGGCCAACCCCTGTCTGAAGGCATTGCAAACCTTGCACAGTATGGGGTCTGTGACTCTGTATTACCTCCCTCGCTAAGAGGGAGTGTTAAAAATTGGGCAGCTTGGGAGGTACTCCTACAAACCTTGGGTGCTAGGTTTATCAGGAGAAATCCACAAAAATATATGTTTGTGGGCAAAGAACCCAAGTCTAGGGGTTTTAGACCCAAAGCTGTGAGCTTAGAACCCAAGATAATTAA
Organism: Pinus tabuliformis; assembly: GCA_031772625.1. NCBI lineage: Eukaryota > Viridiplantae > Streptophyta > Pinopsida > Pinales > Pinaceae > Pinus > Pinus tabuliformis. Next base: position 1,018,871,062 of record CM062805.1, read on the forward strand.
TATTATGTTCTATTTGTTGTTGAGGAGATTCTTAATGGATAAAGAGGGCTCCTAAGGCACCTTTTAGAGAGCTACAAATATCAATCCAATGGATGGGCTAGTCACAAGATGGATGGACACACTTGTCCGAAAGAAAGGAAAGCATAAGAGAGCCGCAGCCTAGAAGAGGTGGACAAAACCAAGAGGAGGCCAAGTTTGTGATCTGTTCTTAAGTTGTCTGTTCTAAAGAGGCCAAGTCAAGTCATCTGCCCGACAGGGAGTAAGCCGAGGTCTGTTCATTGTGAAGAGTGTTGGCCGCAGTCTATTTTGTGCAAGGAAGATTGGCTGCAGCCCTAGGAGCAAGGTCGAGGGTCTCAGAAGTTATGCTCAGGCAGGCCAAGGGCCTCAAAGACATAGGCCGAGAGGTATCTGAGGTTGTTAAGCGTTGGACGCAGGCTTGTAAGGAAGGCCAATGGCCTCAGAAACTAGTGGAGAGGCAAGCTGAGTGTCCGCAGGCTTAGAGAACAGGTTCGAGCCCCAGTTGTGGGCTAGACTGTGGCAGAAAGGTAGGCCAAAGCCTAGAGCAGAAGGCAGAAAGGAGAAGAAGGGTTGATCAAGGAAAGAAACGAAGTTTTTCAGGCAAAGGAAGGGCCTAACAACACGGTGACAAGTGGCTATTATGATCAGTTGATTAAAGGAGCAGTTATTGACAGCTACAGCAGTTGGACAGAGATCTAAAGGAACTGATATTTGTGGACAAAGAGGACTTAAAGGGCTGATTGCTAAGGAGAGTCAACCAGCAAGTCAAGTTGTTTTTTCTTTGTTTTTCATGGGCTGATGAGGACCTGAAGGATTCGACCTCGGCCTTAGTTAAATAGTCAAAGGACAAACTTGTATTTGTTATATTATAGCATTGTATCAGGGTTTCTGAAGGGCCATGATCCCTGGTACAGGAGCCCTATGATTTCTAGTTAATGGACCAATAAGAAAGTGTTTGGGCCAATATATCTTGTGTATTTTTGTTGATTTCACTATTGTTATATTCCTTTGCGCAAAGTTCTTCATAGTCGAGCATCTCTAGTGTGTTTATGCGCATGGTTAATTCATATAGACCTGACCTAATATGCAAGGAAATTTCAACAAGAGATGCTTAATATGGATGGTTGTCTAGGAGATTTCTACCTTCGATATGAAGGTAATTATATGATGATGGGGCAACAATGATAGGTTAGGAGTAGAATTAAATGTTTTAGTTAATGTTGGACTGAAGATGCATCACATACCCTTCTACAAATCGATGAGCATCATGGTTGGTTACCCATTGTCGATATGAGATGAACCATATGTAATGTTTATATCAATAGCTTTTGGCACAACTCTTGAGTTGTAAAATTTTAAACATTTATGTGTACAGTACTTTAGTTGTAAAATTTGCACTTTTCTACCAGAGGGGGTATAAAATCTGGGTAATAATAAAGTGTCATGTCATGCTGAATGATGTCAGGGTGGTAGCACTAAATAACATCTATGTTAGGGATAATCAATATTTGTCACTTTATGTGTTAGTGACTTGTGGCCAATCTAATTTTCACTGTTAAGGTTATTGGTGAGGTGGCGAATCCACTTAACCAACTTAAGGTGCTTTAAATATGTCACTTATGGTGATTTACAGTACAGATCCAATGTCGAAGAATCATTATAAAGTAAATATTATATTTTGTACCTCCACCATATGGGTCAACTCCCATCCACCAAGTCACCTAAGTAACCAACTGTGATGCTTGCCTATTTTCTAAACAAGCAACAGGAGAGTCGCACAGTGCACCACATAGTAGATTGGTCAGACACTATGTCTCTCCACATCAAGACTGGTTCGAAGGTTTCGAACCGTACATCAGTCCATACATCCCCAAAGATGTAGAGGGATCAACCCTGAGCAAGGAACCTACCCATCAAAGAACCTCCCAAATCTAGAGGAGTAACCACAAATCTATCTAGAGTTTCTTTCTTTTGACCTCAAATGTTAGGAGTATCCCCCACTCCTACATCAGTCCATACATACCCAAAGATGTAGAGGGATCAACTCCATACGGACCTTGAGCAGGGAACCTACCCATCAAAGAACCTCCCAAATCTAGAGGAGTAGCCACTAATCTATCTAGAGTTTCTTTCTTTTGACCTCAGATGTTAGAAGTATCCCCCACCCCTACATCAGTCCATACATCCCCAAAGATGTAGAGGGATCAACTCCATACGGACCCTAAGCAGGGAACCTACCCATCAAAGAACCTCCGAAATCTAGAGGAGTAGCCACAAATCTATCTAGAGTTTCTTTTTTTGACCTCAGATGTTAGGAGTATCCCACACTCCTACACCCCCCCCCCAAGTTCATACAGTTGAACTCCATGATGGTTGTAGAGGACTCCAACGACATGCCAATACCCAGTTCACCCCCTCACCTTCAACCATCAGACCCTAGCAACCCTCACATTATTAGCCACCATTTGATCTCTCTCTCTCTCTCTCTCTCTCTCTCTCTCTCTCTCTCGACAAGTTCTTGATTTGTCCGCTTTTCCAGCCTTGGACATCCCCGTTGATATTTTGTATCCCGTACCTTTGTCACAATTATATATATACTTGTGTTTTATCTTGAGGATATACTACTGTAGGTTGCTTTCTTTATTTATGTTATTTCAGGCATTCTCTAGGACCTGCAGTTGCCCCCCCCACATTGTATTCATACTAGTTGTATTCTTCAGTCCCATTGACCTATTTTTGTGGTCATTCATTTGACCTCAGATGTTAGAAGTATCCCCCACCCCTACATCAATCCATACATCCCCAGAGATGTAGAGGGATCAACTCCATACGGACCCTAAGCAGGGAACCTACCCATCAAAGAACCTCCAAAATCTAGAGGAGTAGCCACAAATCTATCTAGAGTTTCTTTTTTTTTTACCTCAGATGTTAGGAGTATCCCCCACTCCTATACCCCCCCCCCAAGATCATACAGTTGAACTCCATGATGGTTGTAGAGGACTCCGATGACATGCCAATACCCAGTTCACCCCACTCACCTTCGGCCATCAGACCCTAGCAACCCTCACATTATTAGCCACCATTTGATATCTCTCTCTCTCTCTCTCTCTCGACAAGTTCTTGATTTTTCCACTTTTCCAGCGTTGGACATACTCGTTGATATTGTGTATCCCATACCTTTGTCACAATTATATATACTTGTGTTTTATCTTGAGGATATACTACTATAGGTTGCTTTCTTCCTTTATGTTATTTCAGGCATTCTCTAGGACCTGCAGTGGCCCTCCCACATTGTATTCATACTAGTTGTATTCTTCAGTCCCATTGACCTACTTTTGTGGTCACTCATTGGACATTAATAAAATTATCTCATCTTATGTTAAACAGGTCACCTAGGTACACAACATGTCTTGAATGCAACAACAACTACTTCTCCTCCATAACTTGTCATTAGTGCTTCATCAAGTACTCATCACCCTCATGTTGACGTTGAGGTGAGTTCACCTAGACAACCGTCCATACCGAGATCCCCTTGCATAAATACTTTTCTATTAGCAAACCAATCAATAATATACCCATTTTCTTCTTTGTTTCATCAGGGTGAACATTTTCTTTGTTTCCATCAAGGGTAAACTCTATAAACTCACATTTTTTCATCATTCAATCTTTAAATTGCTTTCCGTCATATGCTGTGCATCTATTCTATAGCTGGAAAACATGCCATCTGAAACAGATAGTAAGGTGCTAGGTAGGAAAACTAACTGTATCATCACAAACATTCCAGAATTTCAAGACTTATGCCAAATTATTCAACCCATTTCCCTTATTTACAGTCAAAGAAGAACACTTTAGTCCTTTTGTTTGTGAACTTTTCGTACACTAATTTATGTCTAGAACATCCTTAATATACCCCTGACTAAGATATCTCTCTGAGGCCTTTTTCTCCTGTTTTTTGGTGTTTTCAACCTAGACTAACATTTCTGATTTTTTCCGTATTGTGGAAAACTATGTTGCAATTTTATATGGTATGCCTGAGTCAACGAATCTCATGTCTTCTCTGATATTGGATCACGGGTTCTACCTCATGATTTAAAGTATGTCAAAGAATTTATATCTACCTCTGAAAACTCTGCATGTCCGCATTAAAATTGTCAATTTTCTTCTCCTGATTTCTACTCATTTTGCGACAAAAACTTTTCGAGTCTATAAATTTGTTTCTTAATCTGCATGTCCATTTGTCATCCTCATGGATTCATATATTTTGTCATGTATATTCCCTTTTACAGGTCAAAATATGTATATTGTTGTCACCTTGTTTCCATATAAAAAATACATAGCTTGAGGTATCCTAGCTAAATAGGGTTGATTTTTGTTGCCCCCAATCGCTAGTCTCAGTTTCACTCACTGCAGTAGATCAATTGTTGGTTATAAATATTTACGCTGCTCCTATATGCATCAAGATAAGAAAGTTTGTCGCCAGATTTATTTCTTTAATGTTATTGCCCTTTGGAAAATTGCTACTGCCAAAATGCATATGGGTTTGATAAATAACTAAAAGCCCAAAATTGTTGTCATTGGACTGCATAAACTGAAATGATGTTGCCACCAAGTCTCCCTGTTGTAGATTCTCTTCTTGCAGCTGCGAAATGTGTTTCTCAGGGTCAAGGGGAATGCACAAATTTGAAATAACCCGCATTAAGCACCCTGTAGTAGATTATAGGTAGCCTTCTTTCCCTCCCAACTAAGCCTGTCCAAGATTAATAGGGCTCCCTTGCATATGGAAAATAAGCCAACAATTTTGGAGGTAAAAGTCATAAAAGTTATTCAACCAGCCCTCTCTATAAAATTGTGATCTAGGAAAGGTGAATTGCAGAGGGATTTTGATGGGGTGTTGAAGGTAGACTGGCTCTAGACAGAGGACAACCCATTTCTATGGGTCAAAAATCTTTCAAGGCTACAGCAAAAAGAGAAGAAGGAAGACAACAGCCCATAAAGGGGGCACTTAGAGCAAGGAGTACCTCAGCAAGGGTGAACTAATTATTGTCCTATCCTTAAAGTGAGGGGGGTAGGGGGCTCTCACAAAAGCCTAGCCCTTGAGAGAATGATTGCTCAATTCAAACCAGACATATTTTTGATCCAAGAGACAATGTGCAAAGAGGGAAAAGTTGAGGGAATTTTATCAGCCTTCATAAAGGTTGGAACTTTCTTATTCTAGATTCCAATGGGAGATCTGAGGGGGAGGGTATTAATAGGGTAGAATAATTCCCTATACCTTATTAAATCTTATGTTCTTAAGGCAGGGTTGCTAACAAAACCTTGATAAATGGAATTAGCCAAGACCTTTTCTATCATCACCCTGTATAGCCCCTATGAGGAGGCGAAGTTTTTCTGGGACAATGTATTCACTCAGGTTATCCTTAAAGAAGATAATGTAATATTGGGTGTGGACCTAAACTGGAGAAAAATATGGTTTCCTGTAGCCCTCCCCAATTTTAGTTTTCTTTGCACATGGTTTAATGCCCACAGCCCCACATAGTCATACTGATATATATAAACTTAATGCAAATTTAAGATTAAAAAGAGAAAGGTACGAAGAAATAACAAAAAAAACAGGACTAATTCTACTTCTCTTTTCCTTTCACTTTACAGCTGATAAAATAAGGCAAGCATTTGCACATTAAATGAGACACTTATTTTTGGTCAACTATGACCCTGGAAAAAACCACAAGGGGAAAACCAGTTTGAAAGAGATTTTTATTATGCTTTTCTCAGGAAAATTTTACACAGCAATGTAACTCAGGGGTACTTATCTCCCATTTAGAACTCTGCCCAGCTCTTGGGATTTTGTACCACTGTCTGGAAATTAGTGCACATCCAGCAGCCTCTGCCACTAGGAATGCGTGCCACTGTCAGCAAGCTCCAGCCTAAATTTTCATGTTCTCTGCCCTGAATGTGCTACTGAAAATTTGGGCCTCCAACCAGCATTAAATGCCCTTGAAAAGCATGCTTGCAATCAGTAATCACTGCCTCAAACTGCATGCCTCTGCTTACAGAATCTCTTGAAATACATGTCAGTCAGCCCAGAAATTTCTCCTAAAAATTCAGGCTGCTCTCTTGACAGTCTGTTAAAATTGGCAACTAGGGCCAAACTCCATGTGGGTCTACTTATTTATGGCAGCTGGTATTTTTCTTGGATTCCTCTCGTTGAGAGGTGTAGGATTGATCTAAATATCATCCGTTTCCAACATGTATTCATGGAGATATGAATTTATTTGTGTTATGGGACAATTCCTCAAGGTCGGCCAGCGACCAAATTGCCCCCACTTGTGCTCAACGTTTTAGTATAAAAGAGGTGGCTTGCAAGTCATTTGGAACACACCTCTTGTGATCTCTTCCTCTCCACTTGTCTTTTGGTTTTGGTGGGAGGAGAGATCCTAAAAGTATATGCTGCCCTAAGAAGAAGATGCCCTAGCTCTACGCTGCCATAGAGAACCTTAACGCTGGTATGGAGAAGCTCTGAAGCCCTGACCGCTAGCCTAATGAAGAAATATAATACGCTGTCATGTAAGGATGCCCTAGACTCTAACACGGTCATGGTGAAGAAGGCTTTAATGCAGTAGAGAAGGCATCTATAACGCAGGTCTAAATCTGCTGTCACAATGTGCCCTAACCGCCGCCTGTGAGAAGATCTATTAGCAGAAAAGAGGAGTTATATATACAGCCTATCTAACGCTGAAAGCAGGTCTAATAAGAGACCTTAAGACACTGTCAAAAGGAAGCCTATAAGCTGTCCTAAGGGTGTTGCCTACAGCAAACCTATATGCAGTTCAAAAGACACCTAGCTGCAGCAAGGAGTAAAAGTCTGGACTCATCTGCCTCGCATGACAAGAGCAGTATCCCTGTGATCTCTCGGAGGCATGACTTCAGACGAGGACACTATTACAGTATATGGATCTGCCTCCTTGCAATATATATCACTGATATTACAACAGCTCAGTAAATAGCCTTGGTATAATATATATATATGTGTGTCTGTACTCTTTCATGGTTTGATGAAAGTAAAGTCATAGTCTTTATATGTTTCGAAGACATTCTCTTCAGCATTGCTATGTGCTAGGCCGCAGGCCATAGCACCATAGCTAGGACTACCTTGGGGCTCCTGTCTTAGTTTGAAGACAGCATGATGATGAATGGTGCAGCATGATGTAATGAGGTGCAGCAACATGAATAGGTGCAGCATGGTGTGATGGATGCAGCAACAGGAATAGGTGCAGCAGCATGATGATGAAGCATTGAGTGTGTGATGGTGCAGCATGGTGCAGCACAGTGATGATGGACATGGTGTGATGGTGCAGCATAGTGCAGCACAGTGATGGGTACAGCATGGTGATGGAATCACCTTGGAAGATCAGTTGAAGCAATATGCCTTCACCTGAGTTCAGATCAGCTACCTCATGTGTTATCTTCATAAGAGAATATCTCTGCTCTTATTATGACAAGTCAAAATGTTGACTTATGATGTATATGTACTCTCTCTCTCTCTGTTGAAGCATTGAAGAATTGATCAAGGGTTTCCCCACATTGGGGTTTATCCCTGGCTGGCGCCACATATTGTGTCCTCTTGTCTTGGCTTGTTTTCTGATGTTTATGTTTATGTTCTATCTGCGATTTACTATCATGCTGATGTGATTGCTATGATATTGAGCTAAATGGAAAAATTGAAATAAATTGCTCTAAGCATAGAACATACCAAAAATTTAACAGTCTCCCTTGAAAAATCCATTAAGATTCTCCTTGGTTTCAGCACTAGAAATGACTGCTGTAACCTTCTCAACCTGCTTACCACTTCCCTGTGCTACCTCAACCTGTGTACTGCCTCCCAGCCTTGGGATTCGAGCTTGTTTAAACTTCTCTTGGCTGCTGTACCTCTATTTCCCCTTCTTTACTTGGCTATCACAGCGTCCCTCTCCTTCACTTTGCTCCTCTTCCCCACAAATGCACATGAAGAATGATTGAGCTCACTTTGCTTTTCCCCATTTTAGTCTCTCATAATGAAGAGAAACCCTAACCCTTTTGATCTATGGCTGAGATTAGATCTCAGATCTCATAGATCAATACTGGAGATCTAATCTTCACTTGACCCTCTTTTTCATGTGTCCCCCCCTCATTAATGACTTCCCTAGTCGCTTTATAACTTTAAGTTGTACCTTGTACCTTTTTCTCATTAAGTCACCTTGAAAACATAAAGTGACTTTATTAATATAAAGTACATAGTATTAAAGTACCTCATAAAGTGACTTTTAAGTCGCACGACTTTAACAACTCATAAAGTCACTTACTAAGTAGGTGTTTTCGTGTGTTTTCCTAGGTAAAACGCAAAAGCACTAGGAAACACCTCCTTGGTACCTTTTCTCAACACTCCCTCTTACCGAGGAAGGTGGTTCTCACCACTCCCAACTTGTCTCTGAGATATACATGGTTGCCCCTTGGCAAGGACTTGGTGAGAATGTTTGCAACCTGCTCCTTCATGGATATGTACTCAAGCTTCACTGCTCCTAAAGCCAATCCCAGATGAAGTGGTACCTGATCTCTATGTGCTTTGATTGGTCATGAAATATTGGATTCTCTGTGAGTTTAATGCAACTATGATTATCACAATATATCATAGTTGGTCTCATCCTCTGACCAAATAAGCCACACAACAACTTGCGAAGCCAAAGAGGCTCACAATTGGGCTGACTAGCTACAATGTACTCAGCTTCCGCTGAGCTCAATACCACTGATCTTTGTGTCCTGTTGAACCACAACACCACTGTCGAAACCAACATGAAACAACATCCAAAAGTACTCTTTCGATCACTAGCACTGCCTGCCCAATCTAAGTCTGTACAACCTGTCAACCTGACTCCATCCCCATACATATATTCCAGTCCATAGCCCATTGTGCCTTGTAGGTACCGTAATACATGTTTTGCAGCCACCTAGTGCACCCTCCTGAGCTCCATCATAAACTGACTGAATGTGTTGACTGTGAAACAGATATCTAGATTTTGGCCTTAGAGTTGACCAGATACATCAACGGACCAATCAACTGACGATACATAGTGGGGTTCACCAACTCAGAATCTGAAGCATGCAGCTTCTTCCAGTTGGTGATCATCGGAGTAGCCACATGCCTGCAATCCTCCATACGAAATCTCCTTAATATGTCCCCTTGCATATTTGCCTTGGCCCACAAAGATATCCCCATCCTCCTGTCAAACCTCCAACCCCAAAAAGTAGGGCATCAATCCCATATTGGTCATGTTAAACTATGTAGCAAGGTCCTGTTAGAAAATAAGAAAGACAGAAATATTTTCTTATATTGACAATTACTAGTGATATTCTTATATTCTTATTAGCTTTATTTATATTCTTCTTTATCTTCTTCTCATCAAATCAAAAGCATGAAGACTAATGACACCAGAAGTAGACACTCAGTTAAGGCTAAAACCCCTATGAAGGGGAAAACCTAGTCAATCTCTTCCACTAGTAAATTCAAATCAAATTGAGGCAATCCAAGACCTTACACTAGACCAAAAGACTTATCCCACTCCACCAAGTCATCCTTCCAAGATGATTAACTAAACTTCAGCAGTCTCTTCCAGTCAAACAGACTTAACCTAGCTACAACGCAACATTTTGACCCTCCAACTTCCAAAATTTCGGCCCTACTGCAGATCTGAAATTTTGGCCCCCCTGCAGCGACCCAGAAACACGCATGTTGCAGAAAAAGAGAGAAATTTGACTTCTTCTTGCTTGATAAAAGTCTCCTTCTTCGCTAGGGTTTTCTTCTTCTCCTTAATTATTTCTCTCTTCCTTCTCCTCTCCAGCTATTGCAGATCGAACTTGCTTGTCTTGTCTTCAAATGAGGTCGAGTAGCTACCAACATATAATCCTTTTAGGTGTTCGAATTCTCCTGATGAGGCCGACTTGGTGGAGGAGGCTTATTTGACTCTATTTACATCAAACTAAATTCCTTTCTTGATAAACAAAGCCCAAGAAGGGCCTATTACATGATGACAAGGACTAGGACTCATGACATAAACCCTAGAAGCCTACAATGGAGGCTTTAGATTTAGAAAAAAATAAAAGAGCATGAAGCCTATGCTTCAAAATAATTTCCTTTTATAAATAAATAAATAAATAAAATTCTTTTGACAAATACATTTCATTATGACTCAAATACAATTATGAAGACTGACACTAGTTACATTCTTTAACACTCCCTCTTAACTAGGGAGGTATTCATAATTACATATATACATAGGTACATGGAAGATCTCAAAATGGCGTGCTCTATGAAGAATCCCTACACCCGCAGTGCTACAAATCAGATACTTGACCGAGGTATCTAATCAGATGGGACTAAGGTGTGTTCCAAGCTTTAGCCACTCTAGGTACCATCAGGCTTTAGCTCTAACACCAACCCAGGGATCTAAGTGTGTATCCAAGGTCGAAGCTCCAAGACCAATGCCACCCTCCCCACTTCAGGATGTAGACATCATCACAGGCCAGCCAAGTGTACTCCCAAGCATCTTGTCACCCCAAGATGCTTTCATCTCTCCTTATCAACTAAACCAGATATATCCACCAATCGAAGCATGCTTCAACCGTTCAACCTTCTTATGGAGAGATATGCACAAACACAACCCCAATTAGTAATAAACTTTCACCATATATTCATATTTAACACAAACATTAGGGGTGCTTAATCATTTTGATGTTACTTAGATCATCATCATATTAATCACATCTCGTCAGAAACTTCTTTAGCAGCACTAAAACCAACCTTAGCATTTCTCAACACAACCAAGTCTCTATTTATGACTTCAAAGATCAACCATCTGTAGTGTTTTAGCTATTCTTCGATTTCATTCTTTCTTCAAGGTCTTTTACTAAGTTGACACATTATTCCCTCCCTCTTAACTGGGGAGATATACAAAAATTTCTTTCTTCCAGCCACATAGACTCTTTTAGTTGTATCATCATATCATCGAAGAAACTTTAATCGTTCAAAGCTTCATTCTTTCAAAAACATCATTCTTTTTTATGGCAACAAGGTCATCAAAACATTATTCTTGTAGCTTCCTTTATCTATCATCATCATCATTATTATCAAAACATCTTTAATTATGAATATCTTCAACATCTTGAAGAGCAAGTACAACCAATCACAAGTATAGAGAAACATGAAGTTAACTATATCAAAATCATGTCATTATAAAGGAAGCATCAAAACAATCAAGCTTTAGACATCAAATACCTAAACCTAGTTAGGTTCATAGTCAACAAGGGTTACATTTTTACATACTAGATTTCAACAATTTGCTAGGGTTTTGTTACAAACCCTAGATTCCATCAACGAGACTTTTAAAGTCTTAGATATCAGCAACTAAATCAAGTCAACAATCATTACATCTAGGGATTCAATATTATGCCCTAGAATTTATGTCAAATTCTACTAGGGTTTTGTCAAAAACCCTAGATTTCATTAATAAAAACTAAATCATGAATATCAACAATCAATATAGCATACTAGCATTTCATATCTAGGGTTTCATTAATATTTTCTTATATCAATCTCTTACTAAGATTTTATCGTAAACCCTAGATACAAACATCAAACTCCAAAATTAGATATACAACAAATTTTGATCAGGCTAGGGCTTCAATTATACAGAAGCACATACACTTGAGTTCCATTTCTAGGGTTTTATATTGACTATTACAAGGGTTTTGTCACAAACCTTAATTCATCAAACCTTAAAAATATAGGGTTTTATCATATAGCCTAGACATCAAAAACAAACCCCAAAAAAATGAGGGTTTCATAACATCAACAAACCCTAAACATCAAGAGAGTAGGATTTCATCATAGGTTCAAACCCTAAGAGGACTAAGGTTTCATAATTATTGTTAACATACCCTAAGCAGCAAAAGATTAGGGTTTTACAGTGAACCCTAAGGTTAGGGTTTTATCAAAACAAATGACAATAGAGCTTCCTTCATGATTCAAGCCTTTCCTTTGAAGTTTCCTCCATAGCCTTTCCTTATCAAGAAAAATACAAAGAAAGGATTATGAGCATGCAATACAAATAAATTTTGATATGAGGAAGAAATCAAACATAAAAGAGGAAACAAAGAACAATATACTTATCTTTTGATAAAATGGTGAAGGCTCCCTCTTAAACTAATCTTTCTGAGGGATACCTACAACTTATCAAAAAAATTCAAGAATTTCTAACAAGACATATTAGATTTATGAACTCTAGAAATCAAGAAGAAAACTTACAAAACTTAAAACAGTAATCTAGAAGAATATGCAAGGAAAGACTTAATAGTATGTCTTTGACTTCGGATTTTTCAATCTTGTTCTTCTTAGGTTGAGTTTCTTCAGCCACTGTTGCATGTTTCCTTTCTCTTTTCTTGTTCTTGTTCCTAGGATTTTCAGGACATTGATTCTTATAATGTCCCATCTTATGACAATGATAACATTCTACTTTAGATAGGTCAATCTTCTTCTTGGCCCTTTAAACTTCTTATTTCCTCCTTTTTTCTTATATTGAGCATAATATGCATTTGAAATGTTGTCCCCATCTTCTTCCTTCTTATTATTTGCTAATGAGATGCGAGCTTCTTCTTGACTGCATGCATTCCACGTTTCTTCAAATGATGGTGTCTCTTTCCAACTTCTAATGCCCGATGCAAAGGAGCTCTTTGATTTTGGTAGACCTAAAAGAGGAGCAATCACAAGTTTTTTATCTGGTATGATTTCATCAATAGCTTGAAGCTCATCTCTTATTTGGGAGATTCTCACAAAATATGAAGATACAATGTCATCTTCTATCATCATTATTATTCTTAGTTCATTCATGAGACTAGCAATGTGTTCAATGTTTTTGATAGTGAATAGTTTGGAGAGAGCTTCATCCATCCCTTTCGCAGTTTCTATATTGGATATATAAGGGATTAGGTTGTCTTTTACTCCATCTACAATTAGATTCATAACTAAGATGTTTGTCTCTTTATATTTTTCCTTTCCTACATCATTTGTGCATTCCTTCACCTTTCCTTGAACAAAATCCAATACTTTGTGTTTTGCAAGGATGAGATCCATCCTCTTCTTCCATGCTCTATAGTTGGTGGCCCCTTCTAGCTTATTTTTTGTCTTCATTGAAGTTTCCATAGATTTTCTAGATGTGGATTCTTCCCTTTAATAAGCCTTCTACTTATGATCTTGTCTTGAATCCTTTCTTTGATCCTTCCTTCTTTCAATAAACCTTCAAGCTGCCTTTTTCTTTCCTTCTTCGCCTTAGCTCTAAAACCTTGTTAGAAAATCAAAAAGGAAGAAAGATTTTCTTATATTGACAATTACTTGTGATATTCTTATATTTTTATTAACTTTCTTTATGTTCTTCTTTAACTTCTTCTCATCAAATCAAAACCATGAAGATCAATGACACCAGAAGTAGGCACTCAGCCAGGGCTAAAACCCCTATGAAGGGGAAAACCCAGTCAAACTCTTCCACTAATAGATTCAAATCAAATTGAGACAATCCAAGACCTTAGACTAGACCAAAAGACTTCCCTCACTCCACCAAGTCATCCTTCCAAGATGATTAACCAAACTTTAGCAATCTCTTCCAGTCAAACAACATTAACTCAGCCACAACACAAAATTTCAGCCCTCTAGTGTCTAGAATTTTGGCCTTACAGCAAATCCGAAATTTCGCCCCCCTGCAACAACCCAAAAACTCGCACATGGCAGAAAAAGAGATAAATTTGACTTCTTATTGCTTGATAAAAGTCTCCTCCTCCTTCGCTAGGGTTTTCTTCTTCTCCTTAAGTATTTTGATTTTCCTTTTCTTCTCCAGCTATTGCAGATCGAACTTGCTTGTCTTGTCTTTTGAATGAGGTCGAGTAACTACGAATATATAATCCTTTTGAGTGGTCGAATTCTCTTGATGAGGCCGACTTGTTGGAGGAGGCTTATTTGACTCTATTTACATCAAAATAAATTCATTTCTTAATAAGCAAAGCCCAAGAAGGGTCTATTACATGATGACAAGGACTATGACTTATGACATAAACCCCGAAAGCCTACAATGGAGGCTTTAAACCTAGAAAATAAATAAAAGAGAATGAAACTCATGCTTCAAAATAATTTTCTTTTATAAATAATTTTTTCTTTTTTTTTCTTTTGACATATACATTTCATTATGACTCAAATACAATTATGAAGATCGGCACTAGTTACATTCTTCAACAAGCCCCTCTTGCAGTGTTGAATGAGTCTCTCCTCTCCTATAATAAACAAATCATCCACATACAGAACCAGAATAAGTGGATCCTCACCAACCATAATGAGATATAGGTTTGGATCTGCATCACTCTTTTGGAAACCCATCTGCTACAAGTAAGCATCACTCTTCCAAAAACCCATCTACTGCAAGAAAGCATCAATCCTCTCGTACCATACTCTCGGTGCTTGCTTCAGTCCATATAAGGCTTTCTTAAGCCTACACACATGAGACACTCTCCCATGCACCTCAAAGCCCTGTGGTTGCTCAATGTAAACCTCCTTTTGTATGACCCCAATGAGAAAGGCGGTCTTCACATACATCTGGTAGATCCTCCACCCCATCTCAGCTGCTATGGAGATCATTGCTCTAATAGAGGTATAATGAGCAACTAGTGTGAAGGTCTCCTCATAGTCAACTCCCTCTACTTGTGAGAACCCCCGCACCACAAAACAAGATTTGAACTTCTCTATGCTACCATCCATAGCATTTTTGATCTTACAGAGCCACCTAGAAGTCACCATTGACTTCCCCTCGGGTCTCGGCACTATCTCCCACACATCATTCTTCATGATGGAGGCATACTCCTCCACCATGGCATCCCTCCAGATATGTTGACTTGCAGCCTCCTCATAGCTAGTTGGCTCAGTCTCCACAACATCCGCAACATAGCCATCGAACCTCTCTGATGGTTTGCTCTCCCTCACTGACCACTTGGGTCTCCCCACAGTCTCATGTGCTTCCTTCAGGGTCTCAAAAAGCCATCTTGGCTTCCTCTTCCCTAAAGTAGCCTCTATTGAAGAAAGTGTAACTAGGTTCGGTCTTCATAATGACATGATCTTTGTATTTGATGTAATAAAAGGAAATAAATTTATTTTGTAATCTTGCTACATGGGTTTCATGAGCAAGTGTCACTAGGTGAAAGACTTCTTCTTAGTGTCTTTAGGATTTATTTAAATATCAAAGAGTCATGTCATGTGTATAGAAACTCTTCATGAGTTTATGTAAATATGTACAAGTCTTCAAAGTTGTCTAACAACCCTCCAAGACCAAGATCAATGCCTCAAAACAAGCCTTTCGAAGTCTGCAAGCAAAGCAAGAGAGAAATGATCATGTCAGCTCAAAATAAATGAATTAAATACATAAATAAGTCATGTCAGCTTGGAACTATAGTCACAACGGTTCGTGGTTCACGTCGGCTCAAATATATGATGCAAACTACTATAAATACCCTGTTGGGGTATCCGCAAATAGCAAGGACAGAACTCGCATAGAGGTGAAGCCGCAATCAAGGTATGGAGCCACAGTCATGAGAAGGTGAAGCCGTAGTCATGAGGACATGAAGCCACAGTCAAGGCATGGAGCCACAGTCATGAAGAAGAGGAGTCGCAGTCATGAAGAGGGAAGTCGCAGTCATGGAGAGAGAAGCTGCAGTCAGATCCGCATTGAGGTAAGGTATGTCTAAGGGATCAAGCTGCCTCCTCGAATGGGTTAAGGAGCAGCAGGATCAAGGCTTGTCACCCTCTCGGCATACCTGTAGATTGAAGGAGTAGTCCTAACATCAGATCTAGGTGGCTCTCGTGCAGCAGTCTAGGTGTATGGGACAGCAGTGGTAAATCTCCAAGTGATGTTGCAGCCTTGGCATGATGAGAACAGTAATCAAGAGTGACAAGAGTTACATTCTTGACCTAGTATATGGATTTGTCTATGTCACAGCAAGAATAGCGAATGCAATGATCTTGATGACATTATAATAATGATGAAATAAATCTCTGTAAGGACAGTGGTGCTAGATACACTTGTGAAAGTCAATGTACAGTCACAATGATATCACAGTACTTAGATCTGCCTTCTAGTGATCTCAATGTGAGCATATATCTCAGATGCAGTCTCAAATCTGAACAGAACTGTGATCACTACAATAAAGAGAATTGGTCCAGTCAAAGGTAAGAGATGAAGATCTTGATCTTATAGTGCAGTGAAGTGCAGTCAAGATCTCAAGGAAGGTGCAGCAAATCATATCAAGGTGCAGTCATTATGCATAATGCTCTCAACAATCTTGCAGCAGCAATGAAGATCTTGGAAGAGCAATAATGATGACATCAGCAATAAGGATGATCTTGACAGCGACAGAAAGGAGGATTGATATCTTGGTCTTGGAGAGGCAGAGTGTGTGTCAAGGGTCATGGTCTTGGTATTCGTCAATGGAATCTCTATAAGAAGAATTTACGCATGGGTTTTCCTCTCCAAGAGGGAGAGGTTTTGGCCCTGGCAGAAAGCCAAACATTTGTGTTCTTGTCTCTTTTGTTTTGATAGCAGTTTGATGAAGTTAACATTCACATGCTAATAATGAAGTAAACATCAAGCTAAGATAAAATTGTTTAAATACTTCACAAATTGTTATCATGTAACGAAGAATCAATGTAATTATGCATGCCCTAGATTCTTCAACAGCCTCCTCAACTGCCATGGGAAAATCCTCCCCTGGAGCCTCTCCTCCTTACAAGGATGCCCCTCCTGTGGTTTGTGGTGAACCTATAGCCTGAGATCCTGTGCTTAGAGATCCTGAACTTTGTGATCATGTCACCCCAGAAGTAGGTGATCCCCCTGACCCTGGTGTACCACCTGAAGATCCTCATACCTACGGTGTGGCCTCCTAGTGAGGAGCCTGCTTCTCTACCTGATCATCCTCCCTCGACCTCCTCAAGGCCCTCTCCTCCTCAAGTTTTACATCCCTCCTCATGACAACTTTCCTCTATTGGGGAATGTATATGCGGTAGGCCTTAGAAGTCTCACTATAACCCACAAGAGTACCCTTCTCTGCATGGGTTCCAACTTCGTCCTCTTCTCCTCAGGGATGTGTGAATATGTAAGGCACCCAAAAATCCCAATGTGCCCAATCTCATGCTTCTTCCCAAAAAAAAGCCTCCTAGTCTTACTCCCCAAGACTTTGTGTGGACACCTATTGCAGTACAATGTAGTGTTACATGCCTCAGCCCATAAAAAGAGAGGCAACTTCTAATCACGCAACACAGCTCTTGATGCACCCACCATGGCCCTGTTCTTCCTCTCTGCCACCCCATTTTGCTGGGGGTTATAAGGCACTATGTACTCCCTCTTGATACACGCATTCCCACAGAACTCCATCTCATTGGAGGTATACCCGCCCCCATTGTTTGTCCTCAAGACCTTGATCTTCTTCCTCGCTTGGTTCTCCACAAGAGCCTTAAACTCTTGGAACCTCTTGAAGACCTGATCCTTGGATTTCCAAGTCCTAGAGTAGTCATCAATGAAAGTAACATAGTACTCAAATCCTCTCAATGATGCATGAGACATAGGACCACACACATCAGAGTGTATCAAATCCAGAATAGTTGTTATTCTATCACTACTTGGGAAAGGTATCTTGGTGTAATTTCCCAAAGCAAGCCCCCTACACACATCATAAGCGCAATGTTGAACTCAAATAAACCTGTAACCATCTCACCCCAAAAGTAGGTGATCCCCCTGACCCTAGTGTACCACCTGAAGA
The DNA here is from genome assembly GCA_031772625.1 of Pinus tabuliformis. Taxonomy (NCBI): domain Eukaryota; kingdom Viridiplantae; phylum Streptophyta; class Pinopsida; order Pinales; family Pinaceae; genus Pinus; species Pinus tabuliformis. The sequence continues at coordinate 1,018,888,954 of CM062805.1, forward strand.
TCCTGATACCTACGGTGTGGCCTCCTAGTGAGGAGCCTGCTTCTCTACCTGATCATCCTCCCTCGACCTCCTCAAGGCCCTCTCCTCCTCAAGTCTTACATCCCTCCTCATGATAAATTTCCTCTATGCGGGAATGTATATGCGATAGGCCATAGAAGTCTCACTGTAACCGACAAGAATACCCTTCTCTGCGTGGGTTCCAACTTCGTCCTCTTCTCCTCAGGGATGTGTTAATACTTAAGGCACCCAAAAATCCTGATGTGCCCAATCTCAGGCTTCTTCCCAAAAAAAGCTTCCTTAGAAGTCTCACTCCCCAAGACTTTGTGTGGACACTTGTTGCAGTACCATGTAGTATTATATGCCTCGGCCCATAAAAAGAAAGGCAACTTCTGATCATGCAACATAGCTCTTGATGCACCCACCATGGCCATGTTCTTCCTCTTTGCCACCCCATTTTGCTGGGGGTTATAAGGCACGAGATTATAAGGCACTATGTACTCCCTCTTGATACACGCATTCCCACAAAACTCCATCTCATTGGAGGTATACCCGCCCCCATCGTTAATCCTCGAGACCTTGATCTTCTTCCTCGCTTGGTTCTCCACAAGAGCCTTAAACTCTTGGAACCTCTTGAAGACCTGATCCTTGGTCTTCATAAAGAAAATCCAAGTCTTCCTAGAGTAGTCATCAATGAAAGTAACATAGTACTCAAATCCTCTCAATGATGCATGAGATATAGGACCACACACATTAGAGTGTATCAAATCCAGAATACCTGCTACCATTCTATCACTGCTTGGGAAAGGTATCTTGGTGTACTTTCCCAAAGCACACCCCCTACACACATCATGATGCTCAGTGTTGAACTCAGGTAAACCTATAACCATCTCAACCCAGAAGTAGGTGATTCCCTTGACCCTGGTGTACCACCTGAAGATCCTGATCCCAACGGTGTGGCCTCCTAGTGAGGAGCCTGTTGCTCTACCTAATCATCCTCCCTCGACCCCCTCAAGGCCGTCTCATCCTCAAGCCTTACATCCCTCCTCATCACAACTTTCCTTTGTGCGGGAATGTATATGCGGTAGGCCTTAGAAGTCACATTGTAACCCACAAGAATACCCTTCTTTGCATGGGTTCCAACTTCGTCCTCTTCTCCTCAGGACTGTGTGAATATGTGAAGCACCCAAAAATCCTAATGTGCCCAATTATAGGCTTCTTCCCAAAAAATCCTCCTTAGAAGTTTTACTCCCCAAGACTTTGTGTGGACACCTGTTGCAGTACAATGTAGTGTTACATGCCTCGGCCCATAAAAAGAAAGGCAACTTCTAATCATGCAACATAGCTCTTGATGCACCCACCATGGCCCTGTTCTTCGTCTCTGCCACCCCATTTTGCTGGGGATTATAAGGCACTATGTACTCCCTCTTGATACACGCATTCCCACAGAACTCCATCTCATTGGAAGTATATATGCCCCCATTGTTTGTCCTCAAGTCCTTGATCTTCTTCCTCGCTTGGTTCTCCACAAGAGCCTTAAACTCTTGGAACCTCTTGAAGACCTGATCCTTGGTCTTCATAAAGAAAATCCATGTCTTCCTGGAATAGTCATCAATGAAAGTAACATAGTACTCAAATCCTCTCAATGATGCATGAGACATAGGACCACACACATTAGAGTGTAATATGTATCAAATCCAGAATACCTGCTAGCCTTCTATCGCTGCTTGGGAAAGATGTCTTCGTATACTTTCCCAAAGCACACCCCCTGCACACCTCATGATGCTCAGTGTTGAACTTAGGGAAACCTGTAACCATCTCTCCCAACATCCTTAATGCTCCATGGTACAAGTGGGCCATCCTCTTGTGCCATATCTCACACAACTCACTATTATTGGTTTGTGCCACTAAGGCTATAGTAGGCTGACACATAAACCTATAAAGTCTTCCACTACGGACTCTAATCACTCTAGCACAAGTGATATTGGATCCCTTAGGATACATAACCACCCATCCATCTCAGAATACCACTACATATCCTTTGTCCTCAATACTCGAGATCGAAATCAGGTTCTTTCTCAGCGCTGGAACATATAAGACCTTCGTCACTTTCAAGGGAGGCGATGACTCCCTCTGAAAGGATACAGTCCCAACTCCTGCTACTCTAACCATGGAGTTGTCTCCAAGCACCACCTTCAAGTCTACATCATCCTTTGTAAGACTCGTAAAGTGTTCCCTCCCTCCCTTCATATGGCAGGAAGCTCCATTGTCTACAAACCAAACACTGGAAATCGTGACACTAGTGGCAAGACTCGCCACTAAAGTAAACTCAGAGTCAAATCAGGTGGAAAACTCATCCATCTCTGTTGAAGCTACTACACCCTTCTTCCCACTCTTGGTGGGACACTCTTCTTACAAGAAAAGCATCTCACTTTGCTCATGTCCTTCTCTTTGGCCTCCTACTTCCCCTTCTGTTGTTGGGCCCCACCAGAAGAACCCTGCTTAGCCTTCTTCTTGCCTTTGGTTGTGAACGCAACATTCTCCTCCTCATCTACCCGACCATGTTGGTTGCCACTCTTGGCACTCCTCCTAGTTTCCTCCTGGATGAATAATCCCACATCCTCCTCCAATCGAGAAAATTCTCTCTAGAAACAATACCATCTCTGAATCCATCCCACTGCTTGGGAAAACCATCCATTGCCATCCTGACCAACTGGTCCTCAGGGATAATCTCTCCCACTGCAACCAACTCATCTCTCACCTATGTGATCTTGGTGAGGTATGAGGTCCCCTTGTCAATCTTGGTCATCTAGGTGTTTCTTCACTTCTGACGCAACACCATCTTCTTATTCGCATTGGAGCTCTGGTGAAGTGTCACTAAGGAATCCCACATCTCATGGGCAAACTTCTTCCCTGTCACATGAGGTAATAAGTGGTCATTAATAGCATTGAGAATGATTCCCCTTGCCTTCACACTCTACTTGTTGAAGTCTGCCAACTGAATTGGATTAGTGCGAGGTTGTACTGCACTCTCTACAATATCCCACACCTCAACTTCATTAAGCAGCAACATCATTCTCTCCTCCTATGGGCCAAAATTCTTAGCCCCACTAAGCCTATCCTCCACCCTATAACCAATAGCCATCTGACCTCCACAACCAACACAATTTCACAATCACTGAAGACTGTCAAACTCCTCCCTCTCAACCATAGATCTCTGGGTATATGTAGGCAGTTTGGCTTGTTATTCACTGCTTTTAGCAGAAGGTATGCTTGTTGTAGGTTCACTAATTATCAGTTGAACATTTCACTGACTGCTCTGATAACATGTAGAAAAATACGGTTCCTTGTAGCCCTCCCCAGTTTCAGTTTTCTTTGCACAAGGTTTAATGCCCACAGCACCCCACATAGTCATACTGATAATGCAAATTTCAGAAAAAAAAAATAACAGGACTAATTCTACTTCTCTTTTCCTTTCACTTTACAACTGATAAAATAAGGCAAGCATTCACACATTAAATGAGACACTTATTTTTGGTCAATTTTGACCCTGGAAAACCCCACAAGGGGAAAACCAGTTTGAAGGAGATTTTCATTATGCTTTTCTCAGGAAAATTTTACATAGCAATAAAACTCGGGTACTTATCTCCCGTCTAGAACCCTCCCCAAGTCCTTGGATTTCGTACCACTGTCTGGAAATTAGTGCACTCTCCAGCAGTCTCTACCACTGTCATCAAGCTCCAGCCTAAATTTTCGTGTTCTCTGCCCTGAATGTCCTGAAAATTCGGTCCTCAAATCAGCATTAAATGCCCTTGAAAACTGTGCTTTCAATCAGCAATCACTGCCTCAAACTGCGTGGTTCTGCTGACAGAATTTGTCCTTGAAATACATGTCAATCAGCCCAGAAATTTCTCCTAAAAATTTGGGTTGCTCTCCTGACAGTCTCCCTTAAAAAATCCGCTAAGATTTTCCTTGGTTTCAGCACTAGAAATGACTGGTGTAACCTTCTTAACCTGCATGCCACTTCCCTGTGCTACCTCGACCTGTGCACTGCCTCCCAGCCTTGAGATTCGAGCTTGTTTAAACTTCTCTTGGTTGTTGTACCTCTATTTCCCCTTCAACACTTGGCTATCACAACCTCCCTCTCCTTCACTTTGCTCCTCTTCTCCTCCACAAATGCACATGAAGAATGATGAGCTCCCTTTGCCTTTTTCCCTTTTGTCTCTCATAATGAGGAGAAACCCTAACCCTTTTGATCTATCGTTGAGATTAGATCTCAGCTCTCATAGACCAATGGTGGAGATCTAATCTTCACTTGACCCCCTTTTTCATGTGTCCCCCCTCATTAATTACTTTCCTAGTCACTTCATAACTTTAAGTTGTACCTTTTTCTCATAACTTCACTTTAAAAACATAAAGTGACTTTAATAATATATAGTACAAAGTATTAAAGTAACTCATAAAGTGACTTTTAAGTCACATGACTTTAGTAACTCATAAAGTCACTTAATAAAAAGGTGTTTTCATGTGTTTTCCTAGGCAAAAGGCAAAAGCACCAGGAAACAACTCCTTGGTACCTTTTCTCAACATAAATCTCACCGCTAAAAGTGGAGATTTATGGGGCACAATGCAGGAGCAAATCCATTGGCAAAGATTTTACTCATATGTTTGGATTCTGGAACTTTGAAGAAAGAGGTACTTGTGATGTGGTGCCAGTTAAACTTGGTCCTACTTACAGAAATTTGAGGGTTGAAGATGAAAGAGTTTCTCATTGGAAAAGGTCTTGGTGGCAGAAAGGGTCAATGAGGAAGCAGATAGGATGAAGACATGGGTTATGGAGGGGGGTTTCAATAGACCATCTCTTAGTTCTTAAAATTAAGAAAGATGAAAGTAAACCACCAGTAATTCTAAATTCAACCCAAAACGTCTGGAAAATGATGAATTCAAAAACTTGGTTGGTCAAAACCATAGAAGATATGATCCATCAAATGGAAATCCAGTTATGCTTCAATTTGCAGAGTATATAAAAACATAAAGGCTCAAATTGGGGTAGAGGCTCAAATTGTAAATATTTAATCAAAATATAGAATAGATATTTACAAAAGAAGAAAAGGCACAATTAAAGAATCTGGGGGAGAAAAAGAGCAAGCCATTGGAGAGGGATGAAGCAAAATGAAGGATGAGAGGGAGGAAGCAAATGAAGAATGAAAGGTAGGTTCACAGAAGGGGATGAAAACACTAAGTTCTTTCAGAACTATGCAAAGCACAGGAAAAACATTAATACTACATGGGTGTTATCACACAAATCTGCCTTAAAATGGTGAACCAATCCGAACAATAATTGTAGGCCAATTATTCCTATCACGTCCTAATTGCCTCTTTGTTAGGGCTGGTGCTTTGCGAACAATAAGGGGTTGTCCCTCAGGTATGTTGTTTTTCTGCATGTCCTCAAAACAACCATAATCGCCCAAGAATAGGGTAAATCTTGAAAATAAAATTGCAAAAAAGGTGATTAGTTTCTTTAGTAAATTTCATCAGCGAAAATGAGAGAGAATATAGGCTTTGGGTGATAGGAAAATTCAAAATAAATGCCTAAAGATTATAACACAAGCTCTACAACATGATTGGCATACTGGAAACAACCTTAAAATTCAAATAGCTAAAAAGCATAGAAGAAACTCATCTAATATATTAAAATAGGGGCAGGAAATCCACCATAGATGCAACACAACAGGGGCCACCCTATCACTCTGTGGCATGATGTAATGGAAGAGTTGTCAAGACTGGAAAAATGGAAGAATGTGGTCACATAGAGCTCCTGAAACCCATAAAAAATAATCCAAATCTCATGCACAAAAAGTCTCTAACAAATCTTTATAGAAGAAGTAAGAACCTGCCAAGGCCACCCTATCACTTTGTGGCATGATGTAATGGAAAAGTTGTGAAGTGTGGAAAAGATGGAAGAAAGTGGTCACAAAGAGCTCCTGAAACCTATAAAAAATATTCCAAATCTCAGGCACAAAAAGTCTCTAACTCATCTTTATAGAAGAAGTAAGAACCTCCCAAGGCATGCAATCAAGAGGTCTAAAAAAGCTGGGACTAAAAGTCAAACTCTCCACGTGACACGCTAACATCCTCTTTGCATGATGCACTCCAGCTCCTCCATTAATTCACCCTATATCAAAAAAATATCTATTGCCATTTAGTGTCCGAAAAAAAGCAAGCTGCAAATAGCTTGCATTAGGGCTCTCCTCCAAGAATAGTTCTTTTCTTTTGAAAATTAAATCCAGTAGCCAGCAAGATCGAAGGGCAGATTTTGAGGGTTTAATTAGCTGAAAATATTCTAAGTTTTGTTATTTGTTATTTTCCTTAGAGAGCCACTTTTCCAGTAAGGGACGGCATGTTGAATATAATTTACTAATGAAATGATAAATTTAAAGGGAATAATCTATGTAATATTATGAGAAGAATTTTGCCCCAGATTTCCTTCTGTAGTTAGAGTTTCAATACATTTTTTCTCTTTTGTATACAAACAATAAAAATTCAAATTACAGAAAACATGATCCCAATAACAGTTTTGTCTTCAAATTACTAATAATATGATTCAACAATTCAACCACCAGTGAAATTCCAAATGTGAACCAAACAGTACTTCCCAAATTCAATAGTATAAAAATGACCTAATTTGTAGTCCTAGCCTATTTACAAACTGACAATTAATTCAATGTTGCCTACATTAGATACCTGAATTGACCTTCTATGCTCGGCCTATATCTTGGATTTGCTGCACAGGATATTTGCTTATCGTTAGGGCTTTGGCCCTATGGAACGAATCTCATAAACCCTCCTTGCTCCTGCCTCATGAAACTTAGCATCCGTAGAATCAAACGACTACACAGAATCTTCGCTTATTGTTAGGTCTCATGGAACGAAACTCAAAACCCTCCTCGCTCCTGCCTTAGGAAACTCAGCGTCCCTAGAATTACTTCTGGTCTTTTGGTCGGCTACAGGAGGATTGTCCAAACTACGATTTGACACCCACTGATGCACATAATAGAATACACTCAGATTATGCGACTGCTCAAAATATGTGATTTGCTTCAGGGTGATACACATAGCAAGTTCATATAATTCTTCAATGCTCCACTTTGTCCATAATTCATGCTACAACTTGTCTTCAAACTAAAATCGCGGATAGTCTAATCATAATTCGACCTCAAAATAGAAGGAGATTATGTTGCCTAGTATTATAATTCATCTATCTTAGGAACTGTGGCTTGTTTCATAGAGAACTTCGATCTACCCAAATTTAAGTTTCAATCAAGAGCTCAACTTGCTTCAAGACGTCATTACAAAAATTAAGGAAGAGTTCGTTGCTCCTATATGAAGAGAAACCTACGCCAGAACATAGTAGAAAAATAGGAACAATAAAGAAAAAATAGGTTTATCAACCAAGGTGGAATCTTTCACCACTGAAATTGATTGGAGGAAAGGTGTCTTAAAAGTTAAAACCCTCAAAGCCTCAGGCTCAAAGAAAAACAGAGGCTAATGGTCCAATCCAATGATGATCCAAATGAAATCAACCCTCTTGTATTTATAGATTTCCTTGAGGGGATTCTCTCCTTAATTAATTGAGTAAATTTCACACCAAACCCCAATTTGGGCTTCTTTGCCCAATTGCCCCAAAACTTGCCCTTTGTTGCACAAACATTGGATATTTTGGAGTTTTCCCCTTTATCTAAGACTATAGCCTACGGGGATCGATAGGCTACTTTGTCTCTTAGACAATTAATTTCTCGAGAACATTACAGTCCCCCCTTCCCGACATTGCTTGTCCTCGAGCAATGATAAGTTTGTTGCAGCTTCCTTCAATGGACTCATTCTTCTAGGCAAAGATTCTTCTTCTTCTCCTTGTCATAACTTGGCTGGGTAACATTTTATCTTTTCGACCATCCAACCACCTGCATTCATGCCCTTCAAACTTGAACCAGTTGAGCAAGAGTCCAACTTCAAATGTTTCCACGAGATTTCAAGCAGTCTCCTCAAAAGCTTGTCCTTGGAACCCATAAGCTCAAATAGTGTTTCATCACCATCCATGTCCTCTCTTGCAGATTCACTTCCTGCAATCAGGTCACCAATGCTCCTCATCTTCATCCTTCTTGGTTGATTTCCCTCTAAGCAGCATTTACGATTTGCATAAAAGTTGTTGCTATAGCGCACTCTCTTGGCACCTGAATTACTCACTTGACGAATACGGCCTTCTAGTGTACCTTCTGATGTGGATACAGACTTTGGGAAGCCCTGCTTACCTAAAGATGCAGTTTGAATGCCTGAAGCCTTCACGAAAATATTACCAGAATATACAAGTCCCTTATAAGCAAGGATAGCAGATGCTTGGGCACAAGCTACGGTAATTTCAAGGTTGCATTCCATATGGGGAGATTCAGCAAAACTCTGGATAGTTGAAAGGAACTTTGAGGGATCAAATGAATAAATGGCATGGGAAATGTCTGTAGGATTATTCACAATTGCACCCTCGCGTATTCCACTATTAGCGATAGCTTTATTTTCAAGTATATGTTGCACTTCTTCAAACTGACAAGAACAATATAATCCTAACTCCACACACCTAGCCAATTCATCCAATGCATGCATCAATGCATTGCGAAAAGCCCTTGCACCAGTCTGCTTTGCGTTCTGTGAGAAATGAGATTGAAAAGGTACCAATTGAGATTCCTCGCACCAACCAAAGGTGGCATCACCAAAAAATGCCACTAACAAACTATCATTTCGAAAGTATTTATTTGCAATTTTTGAAGCATCTATGGGATCAAAAATCTGTCTAGGCCACCTGGGATGGCTCCTCACTTTACCCCATACCAAGTCCCCAACAAAAAATTGACGCTCTGATACATAATTAACAAGAGTCAATTTTTCAGATGTAAAACCTCTATTAAAGGACCTTCTATGATGGCATTTATTTGCAGTTTGTGGTAAAGGTGATGTTGATGAGCAATCCTAGATATTTTTCTCCTTTCCTTCCTGCAGATCGGATGTTTCCCCATGTCCTTCTGGTTGCGTTATGTCCCTCACAGAAGAAACTTATTTTTCCTGATCAAAAGCTACTCCCTTGGAGGTGCCTTTCTCATCAACATTTCTTGAATGTACTGCTGCAGAACCAATATTTATAGAAACTTTTTCTACAGAGGGTTTTTCAGTGTTACTGACTTGTGTTTCACCTTGAAGTTGTTCATTTAGTTCCACTTCCTCTGACGGAGCAAATGCATCAAGGCATGATTTGGTTCTAGTTCTACACATGGATTTAAGTTTCCCACCATAGGGTCATGTTGCACATTAGAAGGTTGGTCTCTAAGTTCTCCTTCCAACACTTCATCAACCAAAGGCAAGAAGAGGTGGGATTCAACAACGTGGCCTACTGTTGGACAAACTTCAATCACACAAGTATTGTTCTCCTGATGTTGTTCCACAGTAGTCCCACAACTGTTCTGACAACATCCTTGGTCAATAATAGTGGCCTTGAAGTCTCCATCTTGATCTGGCTCCTTAGGCTCGACAAGTTCAACCGCCAACTCTCTTAAAGCACCATCTTGCTCTACAAGGTGTTCTTTCTCTATAAAGTCCACTGCATCTGATTCTTGTTGCTTTCCACCTATACCCGTCTCCTCCTGGGAGACTAAAATACTCTCCCTATGTTCTTGAACAAATACAATTTTCTCTCCCTTATTGTTCCCTGAAACATGTTGCACAGATTCTTCAGGTGGTTGCCATGACAAATTTTGAGATCCTTCTTGTCTTCTAATTTTATTCATACCATTCAACAATCCAGAATCATCATGAATCTCATTTGCCCCATTTTGTAATCCATCATTGACTTTCGTGTCCACCGTCTCAACACCTGCATTCAATAACTCATCATGTGATTGAATAAACAATCCATTGCCTACTTTGTTTCCATTTCCTGCATCACCTTGTGTTAAAACATCTGCTTTGTTAATTTCACCTACTGGAAAACAAGGTTGTGAAAATACATTTAGTGTTATATCCTTTGTCTCATTAATACCACCCACGTCAATAGAAAGGCCTTCCATTCCTTTTTTCCCTTCCACACGTGAGCCCAAGTTTAGAACCACAAAATCTAGATTTCCTTGAGGTTCAAGTTGCAACCCAACTCGAGGTTTTTCTCCATTTAGTGGTCCATCCTATAATCCAACAAAAGAATCATTGCCTACTGTACCACTTTCATCATCAAGATGCCCCCAAATTCATGTCATTTTCACAATCAAGGGGTGCACTAGCTGTGGAAGCTAAAGTTGGCAATCCATCACAACCACTATCTTCATTCCTTTCAAATAAGTTTGGCTAATTGCGTACTCTTCTCTTTAGGGGGATACAACCATGTCCATACTTTTGCCTTTGCTTCAGCTTTTCTTATACTTTGGTTTATAGGCTTGGGCTTATGATCAGTATAGCTCGATTTATCTTTCTTGTAACTAGCCAAAAAATAGTTCCATATACTTGTTTTATGTTGTGTGCCCTTATTCTTTAATTCAGGTGTTTGATCAATCTCAAAAATCACAAGTGTGGCAGCCATTATATTCTGTTGAGTGGGTTGCCCAAAGATGCCCTACCCAAAATTACCAAAAGAAAATGCACCCTATATGTCAGGGCATGATTTGGTGATTCAAGGCCATTGCAAAGGGAAGGAGTTGATTGGACAAGTCTTGTTGGCTTGCTCTATTACATCATTGTCGATGTGCTGCTAGAGAACAAGTTGTTCCCAAAAACGGGAGTGCTTTGACCAAGATTTGGTGTTGAAGACTAAAACATTCCAAATGACTAAGTAATTCTAAGAGGTGTGTTTGATTCTTATGCAGGAGTTGACCCTAGTGATGGGATTGACCCAAAAAGACATGCAAGTTGAGATGATTGACCAATGGGTGATAAATCATAATTCAAAATTCAGTTTCTTCATTGAAATACAAGTTGAATTATGTCCCTTGCAATCTTTTGCAATCTTTGATCGTTGTAAACTGATCCCAGTGCTAGGGATATGTTGATTGTTGTTTGCATTAATCCCAAATGGGGCAGGAAGTTGAGACAACATCTAGTGGTGCTACTGCCCTAACTGTTCCCAATATTGTTCGTTGTCCATTGAGCCTTTCCTAAAGGCTTTAGGCTCATGACATCAACCTAATTGCTCAAAAGTTGACAGGTTGAGCCAACACTAATACCACTGTAATATTATGAGGAGCTTTTGCCCTAGATTTTGTTCAATAGTTAGGGTTTCAATATAATTTTTCTCTTTCATATACAAACAATAAAATTTCAAAATACACAAAACTTAATCCCAATAACAGTTATGTCTTCAAATTGCTAATAATATGATTCAACAGTTCAACCACCAGTGAAATTCCAAAAGTGAACCAAACGCTTCCCAAATTCAATAGCATAAAAATGTCCTAATATGTAGTCCTAACCTCTCTGCAAACTAACAACTAATTCAACCCAGCCTACATTAGATACCCGAATTGACCTTAGGTTTGTGCTCGGCCTATTTCTTGAACCTGTTGCACAGGGTCTTCGCCTATTGTTAGGGCTTCAACCCTATGGAACGAAGCTCAGAAACCCTCATTGCTCCTGCCTCAAGAAACTCGATGTCCCTAGAATCAAACGACTGCACAGGATCTTCGCTTATTGTTAGGGCTTTGGTCCTATGGAACGAATCTCAAAAACCCTCCTCGCTCCTACCTCAAGAAACTCAACGCCCCTAGAATTAGATTTGGTCTTTTGGTCGACCACAGGGGGACTGTCCAAAGTTCAAACTACGACTTGACACCAACTAATGCACAAATTAGAATACGCTCAGATTATGTGACTACTCAGAATATGTGATCTGCTTTAGGGTGATGCACATAGAAAGTTTGTATCATTGTTCAATGCTCAACTTTGTCCATAATTCATGCTACGACTTGTCTTCAAACAAAAACCGCAAGTAGATTAACCAAAAGAAGATTATCTTGCCCAATATTATAATTCAAAAATCCGTCTATCTTAGGAATTGCGGCCCATTTCACAAAGAACTACAATTTGCCCAGATTTAGGTTTCAATGAAGAGCTTGACTTGCTTCAAGACGTCATTGCAGAACTTAAGGTAGATTTTGTTGCTCTTATATGAAGAGAAACTTGTGCCAAAAAAAGTAGAAAAATAGGAAAAATAAAGAGAAAATAGGTTTATCAACTAGGATGGAATCTTTCACCATTGAAATTGATAGGAGGAAAGGGGTCTTAAAACTCTCAGAGCCTCAGGCTCAAAGAAAAACAGAAAATAATGATCCAATCCAATGATGATCGAAATGAATTCAACCCTCTTGTATTTATAGATTCCCTTGAGAGGATTCTCTCCTTAATTAATTGAGTAACATTCACACCAAACCCCAATTTGGGTTTCTTTGCCCATCTGCCAAAAACTTGCCCTCTATTGCCCAAACATTGGGTATTTTGGGGTTTTCCTCTTTATCTAAGACTATAGCATAGGGGGGTAAATAGGCTACTTCATCTCTTGGGCAATTAATTTCTTAGGAACATTACAAGCTATTTGTGTGCATGTGTATGAGATTGGTGTTATTTTTGCTTTTGTTGTTTATCTTTTATTTAACTATTAAAATATCAGCACTGCTTTTATTTAATAGATTTGCACTAAATTAATTTGCAACAAGAGAATTTATTAGGTGATAAATTACCAATGGTTGGGGTTAGAAATTAATAGGTTCTTCTTCCTTGCAATTAATTTACTATTGCAAATGTTATATACCTAAGGGGGATAATATGGGGTACAAAGGGAGGTACCCAAGGGAATAATGTAATAATGGGATGGGCCACAGTAATAAATAAGGTGGTTAACTCGTATCATGTAAGGGACCACAAGTAGTTAGTAATAATGTTATGGGCCCATGGTATTAGATAGATGGTATTGAGGGAACCATGGTATTGTATGTATGAGGCCTATATAGAGGCCAGAGACTCCACACTGAGGGATGTCAAGGATTATTGTATCAACAGGCATATGGCTTGTGGAGTGTTCTCCTTCCTTAAGGAGTGAATGTATGGTGTTGCCCTACCTTAAGGGTTTGATATCAATAAAGAAGAATTTCTATTCAAATCTTGTTATTTCTTGTGTTTATTTGCATTTTCATATATTTCTGGGTTAGATCTATAACAAGTGATATCAGAGCACTTTCTTGGGCAAAAGTGGGAGAATTTTTTTAATTTTTTTGCAGGAACTTTCTAGGGCGGTGAGTTTGCAGATTAGATCTATATGTTTTGGGGCAAAATCTGCAAAATCTAATTGCAGATCTGGATTCTTTGAGAAAAAATACCCGATTTCAAAAAAAAGTCGGTCGAATCAGAGTCCGGATGAAGGAGATATCGCTGATTTAAAAATCAGTAATATTGCAGACAATTTTTCAGGGCAGCGAATTTGCGGCGCAAATGTGGACGTCTTGGTGCAAAATCTGCAGAATCTAATTGCAGATCTGGATTGTTTGTGAAAAATTACCCAATTTCGAAAAAAAATCAGTCGAATCGGAGTCCGAATGAGGGAGATATCGCTGATTTAAAATCAGCTCTTTTTTCATAAATTTTGGTGACGGCGGGAGAGTTGAAGCACAGATCTAAAATTCCAGTGCCCGAATCAGGATTTCTATCACATGGGTAGATGCAGAATGGTTGTTCCATTTCAGAAAATAGGTCATAATAGAGATTCTAAGCAATATTGACGGAATTGTGGCCATTTCAAATTTTCGCTAAGTAAGTGAATTTTTCTCAAACCCTCTTCATGGAAAATTTTACAGGAAAAGATAATAACCCTACTATTGAAGAATTCATACAAAAACTAAAGAGCATATATGGAGTATTTTGGAAGTCTATCGTACCAATTAGTTTGAAAGAAGAGGCCGCCATATGGTGGAACTCACTTGGCATCAAAGACTTGTCCAAATTTTCGGATGAAGAATTTGAAAAACTCCTTATGGACAAATGGTCTTGTGCTAGAAAAAAGAATGAGACACGTCAAAGGTTATGTTCTACTAGTGTCTCCTTATTGCAGGTTCATGGATTGATTTAGAAGGAGAAAATCATTGTCTATAAATCCAAGTTGCAAGCAAAATCTCATAAATGTCAACTTAGCAAAAAATTGCAAGTACCAGCAAAACACATTGAAAACACACAGGTTGATGATGAGGATGTTCAAGTTTATAAGGATTTGAAGCTTTCTATGGATAAGTATGTGTTGCATGGTGATTTTTATACTTCAAATATGGATAACATGGATGTTGTTTTGGGATATCCTTGGATGGAATCTGTGGGTACTATCAATATTAATGTGCAGAAGAAATTCCTGAAGCTCTGGTATAAAAAGAAGAAAATTACATTGTAAGATATTTCCATTAAGACCCAAGTAGAGACTATGGAGGCAGAAGCACAAAGCTCTAAGGACACTTACACATCAGATGATGAGCAGTTGATGGTTGACAATCAAACACAAAGTTGAAGCAGAAAAGGTTACAGGTGCTAACACATCAGATGAGGGCTCAATGATTGAAGTAATATTGGAAGATAAGACACCACAGCAAGCACCACAACATGCACCAGATTACAGTCAGGCTCCAGTAAAGGGTGAATTAAAGAAAAAGACAACGTGGGTTAAAACTTTAACATATCATCACCCACATCACCCCGCAAGAAAACAACCAACAAGATGGCAACCAATTAGCCGCAAGGACAACAACCCCAAATGACAGATAGAGAGGAGCAAAGATCCACCTACTATACATCAACACAGAAGAGCTGCCAAGGTCAACTTCCATCTCAAGCGAGCGAGGCACCAGCAAAATCGAGGATTCACCTTTTTCTTGGATGGCTAGATGCACGTGCATGGTACCAATGGACTACTCTTTTGAGTAGATCTTATTATTTGTGTTTTTCCCAAGTTTCGGGGACGAAACATGCTAAGGGGGGTGGAATGTTATATACCTAGGGGGGCTAATATGGGGTACAAAGAGAGGTACTCAAGGGAATAATGTAATAATGGGATGGACCATAGTAATAAATAAGGTGGTTAACCCGTATCATGTAAGGGACCACAAGTAGTTAGTAATAATGTTATGGGCCCATGGTATTAGATAGATGGTATTGAGGGAACCATGGTAATGACCCATGGTATTGTATGTATGAGGCTTATATAGATGTCAGAGACTCCACATTGAGGGATGTCAAAGATTATTGTATGAACAGGCATATGGCTTGTGGAGTGTTCTCCTTCCTTAAGGAGTGAATGTATGGTGTTGCCCTACCTTAAGGGTTTGATATCAATAAATAAGAATTTCTATATTCAGATCTTGTTATTTCTTGAGTTTATTTGCATTTTCATATATTTCTGGGTTAGATCTATAACAGCAAATCCTTAAGAATCTCAATCAAAGAAAATGTTATGATACATGTAAAAATTACAAACCTAGATGACTAATGTCCTTATGATCTCAATTAAATAATTAAATTGTTTGAATCTAATTAATGCAGAAATTAAATTCAGACCATAACATCACTCACACAATAGTTGGAAATTAAATAGTGGACTTGGAAAATAGTTTGAGACATACACAAGTAATTTCTCCTTTAAATAAGCTTTTCATTCATTTGAAGAACTTACAATGAAACCTCCACAATCTACTAAAAACTAGTAGTTGCACAGTTAATAAATCATCTTGAACAAAGTTTGTACAGTCTGTTGTACCACTACAAAACCTAGATACATGGACTATACAAACCTGCCCATGCCATACAACTCCCTATGGTCTCTACCTACTACCCAAAAACATCTCTTTCCTGAATCCCTGCTCTCTCTCCCTCTCTTACCCGCCTCTCTCCCTCCCAGTGGCTCAACCTCCTCAATTGTGATAAACCCTATATCTTCACCTGTCTTAATACTTTTAGCTGAGACCAAAACCCTAATCTACTTTTGAAATTACTCCAAGTCATGCATGCATGAAATATATTTTTTAGACTCAACAGCAATATATAATAGAATTAATTTTTAAAAATAGAAAAGATCTCAAACTACTTCTCGCACATTCACACTAAAACTATGTAGAAATTCATGTCCAAGCTATTTCTCAACGGATATTTCCATTAATAATTCACATACAAGATATGGAGTTAAGGCTTTTATGGCACATGTTCTAGCTAAAAGTAGGAGAGTGAATTAGGGGCCGAATTATCAAAGGTGAAGTGTGATAAAGATAAGATGGATCTGCCCTTAGCAAGGGACACTACCTAATCTTGGGATTTGACAAATTTAGACCTCCACAAATGCATGCAAGGCCTCCTTTAAAACAAGTGAACTCTGCATTTATGTAAAGCTCTATTTTATGATTTCCATATTTGAACTTTCTCGAAAAAGTAACATGCATGCATGCATGTCTATCAAGTCAACTTGAACCTCCAAGGAGTGCTAAAGATAACTGGAAAAAAAAGGGACTCGCTCCTTCTAGATGATGTCATACATGCAATCTCACAAATCAACAATATCTCATGAGTGCTCTGACATCTATATTTAGATGTGACACTAAGTTGCACAATACGGGGAAACGGGTACGGGCACAAAACATGACCCCCCCACCCCCCCCCCCCAAATTTCGAAAACGGAGAAACGGGTACGAGTACGAAACATGACCCCCCCCCCCCCCCCCCCAATTTCGGAAACGGAGAAACGGGTACGGTTACGAAACATGAGCCACCCCCCCCCCATTTTGGAAACAGGGAAACACTATATATATATATATGTTAGAACATTTAAGAAATGTTATGTGCAATCATAAAGCATACATTATACATTATAATTTATTACATTATGATTAAGTTGTCCAAGGTCAATGCATAAATTGTAAGTCTTTAAATTTACATCACATTTGCTCATGAATAATCGCATAATGGAAATAGCAATATCCAAAATCAACCTTTATTATATATCCAAATTTCAAAATCAACCTTTATTATATATATGAAGCTGCAAGTACAATAAATACTATGAGGTTGCAAGTACCATAAGGACTAAAAACTAATTGTCTTCAATCTTCTTCCTCATCATCATAATCCTTGTCAAAAATAAAAGCAAAAGCATGCTCAACAATGGATGGTGGAGCTGAAGAAGATGATTGGCCAATTCCACTTCTAGGCTCTCGGTCCTCAATATTCAGGGCAACAAATGGAAAAAAAGAGTCACTTTTTGGCTGAAACGTGGTCATACGACATTGAAATGCATTTCAGACCATACTGGACCACTTTTCAGCCTCATGAAATGTGCCAGTATGGCCTGAAACGCGTTTCAAGGCCCTATACGAAACATTTTTCAGTTTCATTTTTTTACTGAAATGCCCTCTTGCCCAAAGTTTCCTGCAACATAGATGTGACATGTCCAATCATGATGCAAGTTCCACTTGATGATGATTAAGCCGAAATCAAACCACACTACCTGTAACCTATCCAAAACAAAACCGAAAAACAAATCCAGCACTACACCTCAAAACCTTGATATTGCCCCTCCACCTGCTAAAATAGAAATGCCAACAAGAAGCAGTGCCACATCCTAAAAAATAGGAGTCTCGAAATGTTAATATAACAATGATGACAATAATTACTATAAATAGCACATCTAAAAATAGACAATACTAAAAAGAGCAATGCCTCACATGTCCCTGAAGATGGTCTCATTAGATTCGTCTACCTATAATGAACCCAAATATGTGCTCCATTTTGACATGCAAACCCCGTCATCTTGATTGTTATATATAGCAATTTTATAGAATACCTTGCATGTCACTGGAAGAAGACCCATAGGAATTGTGAGCTCACAAGGACAATGAATACATAGCTCACTTTCTCATGCCAGCCCTAGAACTCTTACTCCTAAAAAAGTGTGGTTTGACGGTAAGTCACATGGGTGAAGCCCAAACCGAAGTTCAAATCTCATTGAGTACATTGACCTGCTGTGGTGGCGGCTAGAGGAGCGGACCCTTCCCAGCTCTGCTCTTGCTAAAATCATAGGTTATTAGTATACCGACTTGCAGGTGGTTGGTTATGCTCTTGGTGTTATAGTGGCAGCTATGAGGTTTGATCCTGGGTCTCCCGTGGATTAAACTTGATAGTTACCGATTCACCATGTGTTAAAAAAAAAAATAGCAAGTCCTCAGAATCTGATGAAAGTCGAAGCAAGGAAGTTGTTGAACCATAAGAAACCTATGCACTCCTAAATCCACTATGCAATATTCTAGGGTAATTTTGCCCTGGGATTCCTTAAGGACTAGGGTTTCACAAAATTTCCTTTTTAATTTCAGGAAATGAAAAAAAAATGTATTCTTCAGTATAGCGTTACTGTTCTTTTCAACAACACAATAATCATTCAATATAATGCTGTCACAAAGCCAATAGTACCAAAATAGTCCAGATTCAACAGTTCCGCTATATTTCAAATAATTCCAGTGTGACCTTGAATTAAACAGAGCTTAACTAACCAGAATCCGAGCCGTTCTAGACTGATTCCCGACTTGTAAAAGGAAACCTTTTTCGAGTCATGTACATAAGGATATCCGAATCGCTTAAGAATGGGTGATCCAATCCCTGTTTCGGCCTTCGACTTCCTCCAGAACTTCGCTCAAAGCTTACTGTCTCCAGGGCCGAACCTCCTTCTTGTGGGAGCCGCAGAGACCAGATATCTACGTGGGAAATCCTGAGACCCGAACAGTTGAATGCAGCGATGATTAAATATCCAATAGCCTGTTACAGTGCGGGGATTTGCTACCTTCTATTTCAACTCCAGAGCACTTTGATTGCCCCTTTGTGAGTTACAGGCCTCAGGGTGACTTTCAGGGAGCTTGACACTGCCGCAGGAGGCTAAAACCACTGTCTTACTTCGACCACTGATCAGATAACCTTGTCCGCACAACCTCAGAGCGGATGCACACAAAGGTCAGAAAATGAGTCGTAGCGTACTATAGAACCTTGTTCGGACCTGACAAATATCCGCTGCTCCAAATACTATCTCCAACACCACCGACTTTGAGTACGTCCTCGCTTGCTAAACAAGAACTCGGGGTCTTGTCCAGTAATTCGGCATTCATCAACTGCGCAGGGGTGGCCCTTCACCGAATTAGAATAGAGGTCGCAGGGTCACACAGAGAACCCTGGCTTCTTAAAACAGACCTTCGGTAGAAGTAGGATATCCGCAAGGTGACTTCGTTACACACGGAAATCACACAAATTATGTCTTCCTGGTTATCAAACCAGCCCTGAGCTGCATCCTTAGTCCGTAGAACTATTCTTGTTTATTGCCATCCAAAAAGGCATATTAGAAGAATTAAAATTCCAAAAAGGCTATACCCATGGTGAATCGGTAACTCCCGCCTAATCTAGGAGAGACCCAGGATCAAATGAACGCTGCCACTATAACAGAGCATAACCAATTGCCATCCAATTTTAGCAAGAGCAAACTCAAGAAGAATCTAAAATTACTCAATGAGATTTTTTATAAAAAAAAGAAAAAGGAAACGGAAGTTGTACCCCTAGTGAAATCGAACAAGATGGTAAAACCAAAGGAAGCAAGAGAACATGGACTAATATACATTTTTTTGGCTAAGCTCTAGAAGCAAAGAGTTTAGAGAGGTTTCTAAAGCATGATGAATTATGGAAGGGAGTGATGATTCAAAAATACAATGATCTTTCTTCACGAATGCATCAAACTTCCAATTAAAACAATAGTAGGAGCCTTTATAATATGGAAAGCTCTAGTGAAACAGCGTTTTCTGTGGTGGGAAATCACTTGGCATGAAAAGTGGGAAATAGAGAGAAAGTGAAAATTAAAAAGCTCTAGTCAAAACAGCTTAAAGCAGCTTTTCCTGTGGTGGGAAATCACTTGGCATGAAAAGTGGGAAATAGAGATACAGTAAAAATAAGTGGGATCTTTGAGTTGGTTGTGCTATATAATATAGATTACTTAAGTCATTGATTAACACACTAAATCTAATGGGAATTCATTAATTTGCAGATGTTGTAAACCCAAACGGTGCTTCTATTTGAAACTAAGGATGAAAAGGAGAAGTTGTTTTAGGACTTCACAAAGAGGAAGCAGTAATATGGAAACTTTTTGTGCAGATTTCAACATAGTGCAATAAGGATTAGGGAAGAAGATGATAAAATAGTATTGTCTAAAAATAGGTCCTTGATGAGGTTCATTGAAAAGCTAAGTTACAAGGCAATGTTTCTAGAAGAGGATGGAGGGCAACAAAAGTGGTCATAAAAGCCCATATGGAAAATTAAAGTTCCCTTAAAAATGAGAATGCTTCTTTGATTAGCACTCTCTAGAAAAGTCCACACATAAAAAAAATTTAAAAAAGAGTTTAGTCAGGGCAATAAAGATGTATTCTCTATAAAAATGATGATGAGACTATAACTCACCTATTGGTAGACTATCCCTTCACTAAAGTGGTCAGGGAGGAAGCATTGCAGCTAACTAATGGAAGAGTTATATCGCAAGGAATCATTGTAATTATCTATTTGGACAATTAGTTTAAGAATAAAACATTTAAAGACCACATGGCCATACCATATATAGTATATTGGGCCACTTGGCCATCCAAGATTTAGATGAATTTCCATAACATTGATATATAGGCCATCCATGAAATTAGATATGCCTATGGAGTGTTGTGGAAAATAGGGAATTTAAAGTCCCCAAAGATAGTTGTAAGTCTAAACATCGAGAAATCATATGCATGGGAATTTTTTATGATACTTGTTAAGGGGATCCTAGGATAAGTGGGGCAAGAGGTGTACTATGTAACAGTCCCTGGTTGAAAATTCATGTAAAAATATATATATAAGACCAAACTCATGGGATAGGTATTCCAAGCTTTATGGCGGGAAAAACATCCTAGTGGGTGTTCATTTGGTTTATTATGGCTAAGTAAATTGGCAAAAGCATGGGCAAAGGCAAAGAGGCTTTAATTGCCATTTCATTTACGAAAATAATGGAAAATAGGAGAAAAGGAAGGTGAAAGGTCACAAAATTTGCATAAGAGGAAAATTGAAAGAAAAATGGAGGAAAATGAAGAAAATAGAGGCCTCAATGATAAAAAGGCTTCTAAGGATTAGTTCACGGGCTTTTTCAATGCAGTCTTTGGCATTCTCATTTTATTCTCTCTCTCTCATACTCTTGGACAATTAAGTTTCTTGGAGCACTCTTGGAGGAGTGTGGCACACTTGGAATTTGGAGCAAGAAGGCAAATGAAAAGCAAGAATATGCAAGGTGGCAGCGGGATCAGCGGTTATAGCTAGATTGCTTTGCAGGTATTGTTTAGTTAATTTAGTGCCCTAAATTGCTATATAAATTATCAATCCGGGTGTCGTAAACTAATGAAGTGTAGTGCACTGTATGTGCTAAATAACCCTTTCTTACCTCACTATTTTCAAGTTTATGTTGTTTTGGGGTTTTGTTCTTTTGACTCCTAGAGTTTTGCAATGTAATTGAAATCTTAATCTACTGCTGAAGTGAGAGTCTAAAAGTGCTTTTTAGGCCAAGTTTGGAAGTGGAGTTTTTAAAACAAGAAAGTGAAGACAAAGCTTATCTTCTTGCTATTGTAATGGTTTCCAAAGTATGAGCTTAAAAGACTCTTAAAACTATTGTCTACCTAATTACAAAACTAAAACATAAGTGAGAAAATGGAAGTGCATCTATCTATATCAAATTGAGAATGAAATACTGGAAGCAAAACTACTTATGTTGTCTATTCTACTTGCAAAATTAAAGTCTAATGAACTACTACAATTAAACTAAAGGAAAGAAATAAAACTGAAACTGCAACTATATTATTTGTGAAAGTAAAACTAGATGAAGCATTGTTATCACTCTGCCATATAATTTAGGGAGAATTGACTCCTTATAATAGCAACAATTGAGAGATTCCATTCTTCACCATTCTAAAAACACTAAAAGTGCAAGGAAAAACTCAGTCATTAGTAAGGCATTTCACCACTTAATCTTAGGTTCAATCGTAAACAAAGGGTTTTTGGAAATATCTCTTTAAATCATGAGTTGCTTAAATTGACAAGAAAATGGCATCAAGCTATCTACTTCTAAACTAATGAACAGCAAGTAATTTCATTTTATAAACATAACACTTCACCATTTAGTTTGAAGATCAATCATCAATGAAAGGCTCTGGAAATATTAGCTTATATCATGAGAAAATGACATCAAACTATCTAACTCTAAACTAATGAACAACAAGTAATCTCATTTATAAACATAACACTTCACCATTTAGTTTGAAGATCAATCAACAACGAAAGGCTCTGGAAATATTTGCTTATAACATGAGTGACTATACTAAGAAGGAAAAGGTACTGAACAACAAGAAAATCTCATTCATAAACTCCATATTTCACCATTTAGTTTGAGGGTAAACCATCAACGAAAGGTTGTGGAAACATTCATTTATGTAATGAGTGACTATCTAATAAGCAAAGGCATGAAACTACTTAAATTCAAAAGCTTAAAAACTAAAGAACAACAGAAGAAATGATGCTACTTGACACAGTTTAAAAACTACAGTTAAGAAGCTAGAGCATGAAAGAAACTAAAGAACTACTTCTAAACTAGAATGCACCTATCTGAGTTAGTAGAAACAAGTGACAAAAGTTGCAATAAACACAGTGTTAGAAATGATTATAGACATAAATAAAAACACAATAAATGTAT
The DNA here is from genome assembly GCA_031772625.1 of Pinus tabuliformis. Taxonomy (NCBI): domain Eukaryota; kingdom Viridiplantae; phylum Streptophyta; class Pinopsida; order Pinales; family Pinaceae; genus Pinus; species Pinus tabuliformis. The sequence continues at coordinate 1,018,911,779 of CM062805.1, forward strand.
AGCTAAACAAAAGGAAATAACAAATGGAAATATACAAAAATGAAAGTAACCTCGACCAAGCAAGGACCCTCTGCACGGCCTAGGACTAGCAACCAAAATCATTTCACATGCTCAGGTATCCATATGGAAAAAATAGAGTTTTTATATTGAAAACAGAGTACTGAATGTCTCATTCTTACAAATGGAAATTACACTACTTCAGTAGCAAAAACATTAACTAGTTCTGTGTTCCAAACACTAGAATTTATAGGAAAAATTCATAATTGTTTTTAAGAGAAAAATCTTCTACAACAGACACGTGAATAGGTAGTGCATTGGAGAATTTAGTCTTTGGTTGGCTTGAATAGTAAATATCTGAATAGTGGCTGTTGGATTTAGTTATGCAGGTGGCAAATGACATCCTCAGCTTCAGAAACATGCTTCGGATTCATTTGCGTGCCAAAACAAAGTTATAGCTGCTGTAGGACTTCTCCATTGACTCCCCTTTGACCAAGGTCTTTTTCCTCGAATTTGATCAAATGAATAGGACTCCTTCCATGTACTGACATTTTCTTAGCTATCCATGTGGCTCGTTTCTCTTCTCGACACCTATAACCTACAAAAGTATGAAGATGGTTGCGGAATGGCCAGTTAGCTGCAGAAAGTGGCTACATTCCGTAGCTGAAAAACAAAACCCTATCCAAATAACACACGTAATAATATAATTTGAAAATCACTAAAATGTACTCCTCGAATCAACATGCAATGGCTTTTGATGGTTTAGGATGCACTGGCATGCAAAACAAAGGAAGAAGGATGAAGAAATTGCTTGAAAAAGAGGCAGTTTTGGAAGTCAACATACCCCCACTGTGAAGTTGTTGTATGTCCTCATGCAACTAAAATTGTAACAATCCTTCTTCTATTGCATCTGCTCTGAAACCTCTACTAGAACATCCAACCTTTTCTTGTTTCTCTTTGCTACCACTGCCATTCTAGGCTTTCTCATAAGGAATCTATATTTAAGGTTGATGAGGGCCCTGCTTAGCTTCCTATTTTTCCTCTTCAATTTTCTATTTTTCTTATGCCACAGACCCAAATGAAGCATGGTATTGTCATGAATGATTTTGTCCAGCTTGTTTTGTTCCTTCAAAGCTTCATTTTCCTTCTGAATATGCTTGTTTAAGACCTCTAATTCATAGATTTCTTTCTTTAGTGAGTGAATCAGAGTTTCTTGTGATGTAACTCGTTGGTTAGATGAAGTCCCCTGATCTACTGTTGTGTTCTTCTACTCCAATGATTCAATATAATCATAGATCTGCTGCTGAGCTGGGTCAATCTCTGGAGATGCTCTTCTTGGACTACTTTCAAAGTCTAGTTGAGGAGAATATTGTGGACTCTGCTCAAATGAGGTGTTATCTAGTGATTGAGTTGGAGTCTCCCCTCCCAAGTTTATGAATTGGGCTTCTTTTGTCCTTGTTTTCTTCATTTTGCCTTTAAGCCTAGAGCTTCTTCTTCGACTTTGTGAGCCTATGTTCTCTTCTTCTATGACATGTCTTCTTTTCCCTTTTTCTTTTTCTTTCTTGGACTGTTCTTTAATGTGGACTAATTTCTCAGAGAGCAATTGTTCCTCTTCTGATGAAGGCTCAGGAGTTTGATAGATTTCCTCAACTTTTCTTTTTGTTTTTCCTCTCTGTTTTGTTTGCTTCATGATCTCGGTTAGAGTTTCAGAGAGAGGTTCTTCCTCATTGTTTTCCTTTGTTGAACTTGTAGGAGTGTTCTGAATTGCTAGAGTTGTTCTCCTCCTCCTACTCTTTTTAACTGAACTTCCTTCAGGTAACTCAGGTGGATCTTGGAAAAAGTTCCTGATCAAGAAGTTTTCCCATGTGTCTCCTATATCCTTCAAGTAATTTTCAACTAGAATTTTTATGAGACCATGGTGATAAAGGTGAGGTTCTATATCTTCTATTTTCTTTTGAACAGTGGTGGACATCTTCCTTAAGCTATTCAATAGAAAGTAAGGGAGATTGATGGTTCTGTTTTCCAAAAAGTTCATCAACAACCTTATGTGATACATGTACATTGAACCATATCTACCCTCACATGTGATAAATTTCTGAATAATCAAGAGCAAACTACTCCATTTATCCTTTAATGCAGAGATGGGGATTCCTCTTTTGAAAATTGAGATATCCATACCTGGGTTTTGGAGAATAACTTTCCAAGCCTCATCATTGAATTCCTTATTTTTGAACCACCTCTCTCCATCTTTTGGAAGTTTGGTTGCAGCTGCAATGGAAGACTCAGTCACTGAGAACTTTATATCACCAATCTCCACTTCTACCCCATCAAAAGATCTTGCAAATGTTTTGGTGACTTCTTTGTGATGGCCATTGAATTTCTTGATAAACTTCAGCCAGCCAACCTTCTTCAATGTCCCCTTCAACTGAGGGTATCCCTCCATAAACTTGACTCCTATGGGCTCTGTTCTTACAATGAGACCCATTATGCTTTTCTTCACTATGTAGAAACTCTGTAAATGGTGGTTATGTGGGAACAGAGCAGTTATAGGGACGGAAATGGTAGAGAACTATAGAGAAAATCGATGGATATGGAACTGGGAAAAACGATGGATATGAGAATGGATTATGGAGGCTATACGAAGCAGGAAGACTGTATGCATAGGAACAGTGTGGAGGCTATAAGGACTGGTGCACACGTAGACTGCGTGGAGGCAGAGTATACACAGAACCAAAAATTTCATGTAAAGTCAAAGTGCTTTGCGTTTATAAGAAGGCTGCGGGAGTAAGGAAAAATGAAAAACTCGGTGTGTAAAAAAGCTGTATCGAATTGGGTTTCATTCACATAATTAGTCGTTTAAACAGGTGGAGTAGAAAAGTACAGTGAGGTACAAGTTAAAGTCGGAGAGTAAATCATGAGACCCTTAAGTATTAATCGGGAGGCATGGTGGAGTTATGACAACAATCAAATCGCATGATGACAAGGAGTAGTGATTATTCAAATTATACAACTTATGCTTTTATAATGCTATTTGAAATGGGTTTTATTCTCACCTCTAGAATCATACCTCTTCCATTTGCTAACCTTTGATTGTTTGCTTTTATAGGTGCTTGGGTGCTGATGTGTCTTCAAAAATTGATTTCTCCTTCAATACCTGCATCTGGCCTTTTATTTTTATTTGGTTAATGATCAAACTGTTACTGCAGGGTCAGATTGGCTACAAAACAGGATTAGTTGTGGAACTAGAATAGTTGCGAAATTAGAACAACTGCGGAATTGGAGAACAACTGCGAAATGTAACACAGTGAACAAAACATGACTTGATGAATGGAATGAAAATAGAAAATGATTGTGTGGATGAAATATGGCAGAATGGAAATGAAAAGTGGATATGAAGAAATACCGAAGAAAAGTTTATTGATGGAATGTGGTGGTGAAACAGAGTGAAATTTGCAGAAATAAAATGGAATTAAAAATGAAATAAACCATGAATATAATGAGGGACTTTTTTTGGAAAATATAGGGTGTCAGAGTCTTTTGATTTTCACCCTATATTTTCTGTATAAGGATGCCAATCAGTGATTGGTTTTCAACCTTATACATTTTTTTCATTTTTTTTTAATTGATGAAAAGAACAAAGACTAAGTTGGTGGAGAAGAATGATTCTTCTTCACCAACTTCATTTCAGAATTATTTTGAAAGATCTTGATAAACTCCTCCTTTGAGATTGGCTTTTGATAAATCTTCAACCTATGACCATTCATAAGGAGAGGAGTTTGATGCTCATCTATGGTTCTGATTCTTACTGCTCCATTACTAAAAACTTTTTCAATCTCATATGGCCCAAGCCAATGAGTTTGAAATTTACCTTGAAAATCCTTGAACTTTGAATCAAATAGCAATGCCCAATCTCCCTCTTGAAACCTTTTGTCCTTGATGTACTTGTCATGCCACTTAGCTCTCTGCTGCTGAACTAGACCAGTCCTTTGAACTGCTTCTTGTCTAATTTCATCAAGTTCATTCAACTACTCCAGTCTATGCTTTTGAGCTTCTGATAGATCCATCCCCAACTTAACTGCCATCTTGAAAGTTTTGACTTGGAACTCAATGGGGAACATGACTTGCTTACCATAAACAAGTTCATAAGGTGTATGTCCTGTTGTGTTCCTCCATGTAGTTCTATAAGCCCACAAGGCTTCAGGAAACCTTTCTGCCCAATCTCTTCTATGTAGATGCACAGTCTTGGTGATGATTCCCTCAATCACTTTATTTGTAGACTCCACTTGACCATTTGCTTGTGGATGATAGGGGGTGGATGTTGAAAAATGTGCAACAAGAAATGTTAAATTTAGAATGTGCTATAAATGGACGTCCTAAAAATAGCATGTCTAAAAATAGCAGTTTGGCCAGTGAGGTCATTGGCCACCTTGGGTGAGAGGTGAAATTGCTAAAAATAGAAAGTTCTAAAAATAGCATTTATGGGTCCCTTCCTATTTATAGCAGTCCCTGGTCTATCTATAGGAAGTAAAAATGAATTTGGTCTTAACAACGATTTAAAATATTAATTAATTAATCTCCATGAGTTAATTAGTTATGGAAAGTTAAACTAGAAGTCTTTGTGAGAACATGCAATTAGTTGTCCCACTGATTGAGGAATTTATCCTTGATTCTCTCCACTGATTGATGAATTAAGTATGAGTTCTATAATGAGAGAATCAGTTGACTTAGTTTATCTTAGTCAAGTCTAGTTAGATTATTTTAACAAGTTGTTAAAATAATGAGATATAGTTTGTTAATGCTTGCATGCATGTGACAACTATTATTTTCATATAATTGAGTATTCTCTCATGGATAAATGATGCATGGCAGTTCAGACAGAGACCCAGTTGAGTTCAGATGGTGGGACAATGTACTGTCAGTTGCTAGGATATTTCTAGTAAGTATTCCTTGCATGGAGAAGGATTTATTTCCAAGAGAATTACGTGATATAGGAGATTGGAGGACTTGTGGCCTATATATTGAGGCCTAGGTAGTCTATGATCTTCATCTTGTGATTGCATAAAGAGCAAGATAGTTCTTGAGCTCATTCTTTTGTAACCTAAAGAGGATTTCCACTTGATTTATAATACAGTGTTGGGGTTTTATGCTGGTGCTTTCCCCAGTGATATATATTGTGTTATGAATGATTATTTCTCTTGATCAGTTATATGTGTTTATGCTTGATGTTGCTCATGAAATCGATTATGCTTCTGCTTAATGTTTTGTAGAACTAGATCAAGTATTATGCTTTAGTACATTGCATATATCAGTTTGATCTACAGGTGAAATTTCTACATGGTATCGGAGCTATCCGATTTGTAGAAAAATTCTACATGGTATCAGAGCACAGGTAATCAAGTAAGGAACAGTATACAAGCAAGAGAAAGGAGTTTGAAGTTTATTATTCGGGATATAGATATCTAGTTCAAATTTCATCCAGATGGCCTTCACTGGTTTGAGGCTTGAGTATGCCCTTGATGGTAGCTCAAACTATATGGCTTGGAAGGATCGCATGGAGGCAGTATTGGAAGGTAATGGCATTAAGGACTACATTGATCAAGATGTCCCTAAGCCTATTGATGCTACTCAGGTTGCAGACTGGAAGAAGAATGTGGCTAGAGCTAGGAGAATCATCCTGGAGGGAGTTCGAGATCACATAGTCTCGAGCCTCCATGGGAAGGAGACTCCATTTGCAATGTGGAAAACATTGAAAGATTTATATTAGAATAGCAGTGATCAGAGGAAGCTGGCACTGAAAGACAAGCTTCGAAAGATCAAGTGTGAGAACGGTGATACGATCACTACATTCCTGAACAAGCTCACAAACTGCAGAGATGAGCTTGCAAGCGTAGGGATCACTACCGCTAATGATGATATGGTGAGTCTAGCACTTCTTGGCCTTCCTAAGAGCTGGCATAGTTACCAGGACTCAGTTAATGGAAGGGACAAACTGCCAGATTGGGAACGACTATGGTTGGATTTGATGTAGGAGGAGATCAGACGGAACACTAGAGATGGAGCTTCTTCATCAAAGCATGATGAGGAAGAGAACTTGGCTTTAGCATCTAAAGCTAAGAAGGGGAAAGGGAAGTCATCCCAATCCAAGTCTTCTCAAGGAGGGAAGAAGTTTGACAAGTTGAAAGTCAGATTCTTTCATTGTCATGAGTTGGGTCACTATGCTAATAGTTGCCCAAAGAAGAAGTCCAAGAAGGGTTCCTCCAAGGAATCTGCTGGTGATGCATTAACTTCACAATTTGAGATGGATTTCTCACTTATTGCATGCATGGTTTCATCCAGCATGGGATGTGTTTGGTACTTGGACAGTGGAGCTTCTTTCCACATGTCAGGTGACAAGACTATTTTCAGCACTTTGGAGGAGAAGGATCTCTAGATACGGATCGAGATGGGTGATGACGAAAAGTATCGTGTCTCAGGTTTAGGTACGGTTGTGTTTCAAAGGGAGCATGGTTGTCCCCTCTCTCTTTCTAATGTTATGTATGTACCAGGGCTGAAAAAGAATCTTGTGTCTATTTCTATGCTTGAGGATAAAGGCTATGATGTGGTCTTCAGTTTGGGAAAGGTTTTCCTAAGGCATATCGGCACTGGACATACCAAACAGATAGGGATTTGAGTTAAGAATCTCTATAAGTTACAGGTAGAAGACTGTGCTGCTTTGAGTACCAAAGCAAAGGTGATGCATGGCCAAGATATTGGCAAGTTATGGCATAGGAGACTGGGCCACTTGCATCATGGAGCCTTGAAGATCATGCAACAGATTTCTACCGGATTACCCAAGTGCAAGCTGGAGAAAACGAGCACATGCAATGGTTGTACTTTGGGTAAGTATGCAAAATCTTCCTTTCATGATCGAGATGGTAGAGCAGGAGCAATTCTGGAGCGAGTTCATTCAGATGTATGCAGGCCCTTCTCTACAACCTCCATCGCGAAGCAAAGGTACTTTGTTATTTTTATAGATGAATATTCTCGTAGATGTTGGATCTACTTCATGCAAAAGAAGGATCAAACCTTCTTGAAGTTTTGTGAGTTCAAAGCTTTGGCAGAGAAAGAATCAAGGAGGAAGATAAAGGCCTTGCGGAGTGATAACGGTGGAGAGTATGTTTCCTAGCAGTTTAAGGACTTCTGTGCTTCAGAAGGAATTAAATGGGAACTCACGGCACCTCATAACCCACAATAGAATGGGGTGGCCAAAAGGAAGAACAAATCTATTGTGGGCGCAGCTTGATCAATGTTGCATGACCAAGGCCTACCACTTCATCTGTGGTCTTAGGCATGCCATACAGTGGTATATCTTCAGAATAGAAGTCCTCATCATATTTTGGGGATGAAGACACCTATGGAGGCTTTTTCGGGGAAGAGACCAGATGCGAGTCACTTTCGCATATTTGGATCACCAGTCTTTTGTCATGTGACCAAAGATGCTCGGAGGAAGCTAGACCCAACAACTGAGTTGGGAATACTTATGGGGTACACGGATACACCTCACAGCTATCGTGTGTTTCTGCCTGCCAGTCAGAGGACCATAGTATGCAGGAATCTGATGTTCGATGAGCAGTGAGCCATGTGAGTGTCACTTGAGAGGGAGCTCAAGTTGCATGGTGATGATGAGGAACTATTAAGGAGGAGGAGCCTCCTGATGATGCGGATCAGCCGCATGCAGAGATTCTAGTAGTGGAGATCACCACTGTTGGAGAGTCTTCTAGAGATGGGTGGAAACGCTCGCGGGAAGCTGACAGATTGATGCAAGATGCGAGAGAGAATGTGGGGCAGCCATCCTCTCAGCGCAGACAAAGGAGATCTCCCGAGAGATACACTGGCTACATGGCCCTGGTTGGGGAATGTGTAGTGACCGAGCTTTCTTCTTTTGAGGAGGTAGTGCAGCAGCCAGTTTGGGTTGATGCGATGGTAGAGGAGTATGATTCTATCATGCGGAACAGTGTGTGGGATGTTGTTCCTAGACCAGGGGACAAGTTAGTGGTTACTTCCCGATGGCTTTACAAGGTAAAGCAGGCAGCTGATGGTAGTATTGAGAAACACAAGGCAAGGTTTGTTGCCCGTGGTTTCTCACAGGTTGAGGGGATTGACTATGATGAGACCTTTGCTCCTGTTGCAAGGTACTCATCGATTAGATCGATTCTAGCACTATCAGCTCAGATGGGTTGGTAGATCCATTAGATGGATGTGAAGACAACATTCCTCAATGGGGAGATTGAGGAAGAGGTATACATAGAGCAGCCAGAGGGATTTGAGACCTTCGATCGTGAGTCACATATGTGTCGGCTCAAGCGAGCATTGTATGGGCTGAAGCAAGCACCTCGTGCTTGGTATACCAGGATCGACATCTATTTCACTGGGTTGGGCTTCACCAAGAGTTAAGCAGATGCAAACCTCTACCACATCATGGTAAAAGGTAAGCTATTGATTATTGTACTTTATGTCGATGATCTGATTTTGACAGGTGATGATCAGTTGATCAAGTCTTGCTAGGAGGACCTTGCAAGAGAGTTTGAGATGAAGGAAATGGGCCTCATGCACTACTTTCTAGGCATGGAGGTGTGGCAGAGAGATGGGGAAGTATTTGTGTCTCAAGGCAAGTATGCCAATGAGATACTCAGGCACTTCCTCATGGAGATGTGCAAGCCCATGGAGACTCCTCTAGGAGGAAACTGGAGGAAGGAGGATGCTACTTCAGGTGAGGTAGTAGCTGCTAGTGTTTATAGGCAGCTTGTGGGTTCACTCATGTATTTGGTGAACACACGATCATATTTGTGCTTTGCGGTGAACCAGCTGAGTCAAGCTATGGTTCAGCCAACCAAGTTGTTTTGGAAGGCGGCAAAGAATGTGCTGAGATATCTTAGAGGCACTACACAGTATGGATTATGGTACAAGCTGATAGAGGGAGTGAAGATCCAAGGCTTCACGGATGCAGATTGGGTAGGTAGTCCATCAGACAGGAAGAGCACTTCTGGAAGAATTTTCAACCTTGGGTCAGCTGCAGTTTCTTGGTATAGCAGGAAACAAAGATCAATTGCACTTAGCACAGCGGAGGTAGAGTACATGGCAGCTAGTCAAGCTGCATGTGAGGCCATCTGGATGCAGAAGATTCTAGTGGGATTGTTTGGTCAGATGATGGATCCTACAGTGATATATTGTGATAATCATAGTTGCATTAAACTCTATGAGAATCCAGTGTTTCATGACAGGTCCAAGCATATAGATATCCACTATCATCATCTATGGGATTGTGTGGTCAAGAGGATCATGATGTTGCAGTACATTTCGACCGAGGAACAAGATGCAGATATTTTGACAAAGGCATTGTCAAAAGGCAAGTTTTAGTTCCACAAAGACAAGATCGGGGTTGCTGATAATCCCTTTCTTGTTGAGATGGAGTGTTGAAAAATGTGCAACAAGAAATGTTAAATTTAGAATGTGCTATAAATAGAAGTCCTAAAATAGCATGTCTAAAAATAGTAGTTTGGCCAGTGAGGTCATTGGCCACCTTGGGTGAGAGGTAAAATTGCTAAAAATAGAAAGTTCTAAAAATAACATTTCTGGGTCCCTTCCTATTTATACCAGTGCCTGGTATATATATAGGAAGTAAAAATGAGTTTGGTCTTAACAAGCAGTTTAAAATATTAATTAATTAATCTCCATGAGTTAATTACTTATGGAAAAATAAACTAGAAGTCTTTGTGAGAACATGCAATTAGTTGTTCCATTGATTGAGGAATTTATCCTTGATTCTCTCCCCTAATTGAGGAATTAAGTATGAGTTCTATAATGAGAGAATCAGTTGACTTAGTTTATCCTAGTCAAGTCCAGTAGATTATTTTAACAAGTTGTTAAAATAATGAGATATAGTTTGTTAATGCTTGCATGCATGTGACAACTATTATTTTTAGATAACTGGGTATTCTCTCATGGATCACTGATGCATGGTAGTTCAAACAGAGACCCAGTTGAGTTCAGATGGTGGGACATTGTACTGTCAGTTGCTAGGATATTTCTAATAAGTATTCCTTGCATGGAGAAGGATTTATTTCCAAGAGAATTACATGATATAGGAGATTGGAGGACTTGTGGCCTATATATCGAGGCCTAGGTAGTCTATGATCTTCATCTTCTGATTCCAGAAAGAGCGGGATAGCTCTTGAGCTGATTCTTTTTGTAACCTGAAGAGGATTTCCACTTGATTTATAATACAGTGCTGGGATTTTATGATGGTGCTTTCGCCAGTGATATATCTTGTGTTATGGTTGATTATTTCTCTTGATCAGTTATATGTGTTTATGCTTGATGTTGCTCATGAAATCGATTATGCTTCCGCTTAATGTTTTATAGAACTAGATCAAGTATTATGCTTTAGTACATTGCAAATATCAGTTTGATCTACAGGTGAAATTTATACAGTGGATTTCCTATGCTTGATCTTGTACTCTTCCATAAGCCTCTCCATCATTTTGGATGTGAATTGAGATCCTTGATCTGTCACAATTTCTCTTGGAACACCAAAGCAAGTAAAAATATCCTCAAAAAGAAAACTAACTACTGTCTTTTCGTTAGCAAAAAGTAATGCTCTGGCTTCTACCCATTTGGTGACATAATTAGTACATACCAATATATACTTTTTCTGCTTGGATGGAGGATTAATAGGTCCAATAAAGTCTAAAGCCCATTTTTCAAAGGGTTCGATAAGTATCTGAGGTTGTAATGGCATCTCATTTGAGGGAGCATGTTTCCCTACCCTTTGGCAGCTGTCGCACCTTCTGACATATTCTTTTGCATCTCTGAATATGGATGGCCAATAACATCCTAAAGAGAGGATTTTATAGGCTGTCCTCTTGTCAGAAAAGTGTCCACAACATGGCTCATCATGACATGCTTTGAGAATATCAGGCATTTCATCTTCCCTGACACATCTTCTGATCACAAGATCTGGCCCTGTTTTATACAATTCGTTAGAGATCCATGAATATATTGAACTATTTTGAATAATCTTTCTTTTCTCTCTAGGAAATAAATGTGAAGGTAACTTCCCTGTAACCAAATGGTTAGCAACATCTGCAAACCAAGGAGTTTGAGTAGTTACTGCAAATAGATATTCATTAGGGGACTTATCCTCAACCAAAGAGTCCTTTTGATATTCTGAATTCTGAACAAGAAATTAGCAATTGTGTTTTGTTTTCCAGGTCTATCTAGCACAATAATATTGAATTCTTGCAAAAGTAAAAGCCATCTTGTAACTCTGTCATTAGTAATAGGTTTATTCATCAAATATTTAATTGCAGAGTGATCTGTATGAACAAAAGTTTCATAGCCTATTATATAATGTCTAAACTTGTTAATTGCATGAACAACAACTAAGAACTCTTTTTCAGTCACAATATAATTCAATTCAGTGGGAGTCAAATTCTTACTTGTATAGTAAATGGCATAAGGAATCAAATCTTTTTGTCCTAGTACAAATCCTAGAGCTGTATCTGAAGCATCTGTAGAAATATGGAAAGGAAGTTTCCAGTTTGGTCCTCTTAAGATAGGTGCTTCAGATATTTTTGCTTTCAAGGCTTCAAATGCTAGTTGGCAGTTAGGATTCCACTTAAATTCACAATCTTTTGTAAGCAATTTGAAGAGTGGAGATGCTACTTTAGTAAAGTTTTCTATGAATCTTTTGTAATATCCTGTAAATCCTAGAAAACTTCTAACATCTTTTTGGCAATTTGGAATTGGTAACTTAGAGATGACTTCCACTTTAGATTTGTCTACTTTAATTCCATCTCCTGAAATGTGATGTCCTAGAACAATACCTTCCGTAAACATCATAAAGCAATTTTCATGGCTTAATGAAAGGTTTGTTTCTTTACATCCTTTAAGGACTTTTTGCAAATTTTACAAGGCTTCTTCAAATGTGTTACCATAGACTGTAAAATCATCCATATATACCTCTACAAAATCATGTATTAGATTAGAAAAAATTCCTAGTACCGCCCTTTGGAATGTTGCAGGTGCATTACATAATCCAAAAGGAGGCACTCGGTAGGCAAAAGTTCCCCATGGACAAGTAAATGTGGTCTTATCCTGATCCTCAGGTGCTACCTGAATTTGATTATAACCATTAAAACCATCAAAAAATGAAAAGTACTTTTTACCTGCTAATGTATCTAATACCTGATCTATAAAGGACAAAGGAAAGTGATCCTTCAAGGTTTCTTTATTCAATTCTTTGTAATCAATGCACACCCTCCATTTACCATTCTTTTTAGGCACAATTACCAAAGGAGAAACCCATTGTCTATCTAAGATGGGGTAAATGAAGTTTACATTTAGTAGTTTTTGGAGTTCTTCTTTCACAATCTCCCTAAGATTTGGATTAATCCTTCTCTGAGGTTGTTTGATTGGTCTATTGTTTTCCTCAATATAGATATGATGGATACAAGTCTTAGGGTCAATTCCTTTCATATCAGTATACTCCCATGCAAATGTAGCAGAATGTTTTTGTAAGACTTTGGTTAGCTCCTCTTGTTGTAATTTCTCCAAGTTTTTGTTTATGTTCAATGTTCTACCTGGAAAAAATTCAATTGTAGAGCTACCAAACTCTTCCGTAGAATAGAGAGACATCTGCCTAGATGACAAGTATTCTACATTAGATTTTACCTGAAATTGTGCATGATCATATTATGAAGATGTTTCAAAATTTTCTAATGTGTTCAAAATTTGAATATCCTCACTAATTTCTGATATAGTAAAGATAGGATGTATAACATCTTCATCATCGATCCATTCCTTGTCATCTATTTTTGTGATTGCTTTTGCTAGAGGATACAAAGTGAATTTCTTTGTTGAACTACCATCAGAAATGTACATGTCACCAGATCTACAACTAATAAAAGCATCAGCTGTGGCCAGCCAAGGTCTTCCTAAGATAAGTGGGTGTCCACCTAGATTATTCTTGGGAGTTAAAATCATGAAATCAACGAGATATTCCCAAGAATCTAAGGAGATTGAAATGTCTTCTAGCACACCATCTGTGTTGATTACTGATCTATCTGCAAGTTGTAGTAAGGTAGGTGTGTAAAGAAGATCAAGAAGTTTAAGTTGTTCCATAGTCTGTCTACTCATAATGTTTATAGCTGCCCCTAAGTCAATCAATGTGTTTGGAATTTCAATCCCATTTATGTGTGTCTTGACAATTGGATTTCCTGGATCCACATATTTTTGCATGGAAATCTTTCCCATCGTGATATTTGCTATTTTTCCTACCAGGTGAATTCTTTTTGTGTCTCTTGGTTTTCTTGCTGGTCTTTTGATACTCAACTCCTTTATTGTTTTTGCTAGAATAGGAATTTCTCTAATGGCTTGTAGCAAGGGAATCTTGATACATACATTCTTTAATTCATATAGGAAATCATAATTAGGCAACAAGATCTGTTTTTCCACTCCTCTATCAATTTGTAATCTCTTAGGAAAAGGAGGTGTGGAAGTGGATGCAGGTTGCTCAATTATAGGAGTTGTTTTTATTGACTCTTTTTGTTTTTATTTTTGAATGTTTTGGTTTTGAAGGGATGTCCCCTCGAAACTTTTATTGACTTCCAGAGAGTCCTCCTCAGAAGCATCTTGCTCTTGAATATCTATAGAAGGTTTTTCCTTTTCTAAAATCCTACCAGATCTAAGTTGAACATCATTAAGATCTAGAGGAACAATCATGTAAGTAGGAAATTGTTGTCCTTTTACCATGTAAGCATTATGAGGGTTTTTATTATTGGGGTTTGGCAATGGTTGGGCTGGTAGTTGATTTGGTTTTTGTTGAAATGGAAGTGAGAGTTGAGGATTTTGACTTTGTTGTGGAAATGGCAATGAAAGGTGAGGGATTTGATTTGGAAGTTGTGGTTGTTGATTTTGCTGTTGATTTTGTGGGGGAGGATAGCTCTGATAAAATGGAGGATATTGAGAATATTGAGCAAATCTATCATAAGGATTTTGTACCCCTTGTGTCCATGGTTGAGATTGATACTGATTTTGAGGTTGAGGCCAAGGCTGTTGCCAAGAATTATAGTTTGGTGGGGACTGAAAATTCATTGGATTGTTAAATCCTTGATTTTGTGGCCCTTGCCAATGTCTTCTTGCAACAAAACAAAGAGGTTCTACAGAATTTGGGACTACTTCCTCTTGAAAGACAACCTTAAGACCTGGGATTGAAGGATAATCCTTGGTCTCATGACTTTCTGAACAAATCATACAAGTTTCTACAATTTTTGCATCTAAGGGGCATTCCCTTGGAGCATGTTTCTTTCTGCATTTTGGACAAAGGATGGCTAAAGCATCAGCTTCTGTTTTCTACTTGTTTTGGATTTTGAGGGTGTCTAACTACTCAGTAAGGCTCCCTAAAATATCAGTTTTGGACTCATCAAGCATATTGCCAATTTCTGCCCTACTTACAGTTCCAGTTGCAGATTTGTTTTCTCTAATAAGAGAAGGGTCTCTTGGTCCTTTCCCAGTTTTAGATTTTCCTCTTGAGAGATGAACACATAGTTCTGCTATATCATTCAATGGAAGTTGAGAGATGTCTCCCTTCCCAATCATGTTTAAGATATCTATCCATTTATCTTTAATGGCCTTCAACAAAAGAGCTTTCAAGGTTTGTTCATCTAAATTGTTCATTTTTGCTCTTTTTAAATTGTAGTTAAACCTCTCAAGAAAATCCTCTAAGTTTTCATCTTCCTTTTGCATCATTTTGAATACCTCATCCTTATGATTGGTAGACATACAATAATCCAAGTATCTATCCAAAAATGCTTGCCTCATATCATTCCAAGTCCTAATGGATTGAGTGACTAATCCCATAAACCATTTCAGAGCAGCCCCTTTTAGTGTTGAAGGGAACAATTTGAGATTTTGAGAGTGTTCTAGATAGTCATAAGTTCGGCATAAGACTTCAAACTCAAACAAAAATGTTTTAGGATCCTCACTTCTCAACCCATAAAAGTTTGGGAGGACAGATGGTGAAATGTTTTTCATTGTTGTATGTGTTTCCTCATCTACTATAGGGAATCCAAATGAGTTATCTCCTTCCCTATTTCCTCTACCTCCTCCATTGTTTCCTCTACCTCTACCTCTACCCCCTGCTCCAAATAATGAAAATTCTCCATCGTGCTCTTCTTCTGCCATGATAGTTTCCTCATAATCTTCTGGTTCTTCTATTAATGGCTGATGAGAGAGAGTTTCTACTTCTTCTTCTTCTCTAGGTATTCCTACTTCTTCAAATACAATAGGCTCCCCTATAGAGGAGAAAAAGGTTTCTTCTCCTAGATCTGGTTTAGTAGATGAAGTGGGAGAATCTCCTAATTGAGTTGTTGCCCCTTGAATTCCAGGAACCCTAAGGCTGGGAGTATGAGTCTGGGATGGAGGTGTGTCCTTTCTAGTCCTTGGTGGAGTAGTTGGAGTTGTGAAAATCGAACTTCTGACCCTAGCTATAAATCTACCCCTAGAATCTCTTTCTCTATGCATGTCATTTTTGTTTTGTTTTGTTTTTTTGTTTTTGTTTTTTGAATGTAAAAAGTAAGGCTACCTAGTTACACTTCCCCGTCAACCGTGCCAAAATGTTTAGTCAATTTAGTGTCCTAAATTGCTACATAAATTATCAATCCAGGTGTCATAAACTAATGAAGTGTAGTGCACTGTATGTGCTAAATAACCCTTTCTTACCTCATTATTTTCAAGTTTATGTTGTTTTGGGGTTTTTTTTTTTGACTCCTAAAGTTTTGCAATGTAATTGAAATTTTAATCTGCTGCTGAAGTGAGAGTCTATAAGTGCTTTTTAGGCCAAGTTTGGAAGTGGAGTTTTTAAAACAAGAAAGTGAAGACAAAGCTTATCTTCTTACTATTGTAATGGTTTCCAAAGGATGAGCTTAAAAGACTCTTAAAACTGTTGTCTACCTAATTACAAAACCAAAACTTAAGTGAGAAAATGGAAGTGCAGCTATCTATATCAAATTAAGAATTAAATACTCGAAGCAAAAACTACTTCTGTTGTCTATTCTATTTGCAAAATTAAAGTCTAATGAACTACTGCAATTAAACTAAAGGAAAGAAATAAAACTGAAACTGCAACTGTATTATTTGTGAAAGTAAAACTAGATGAAGCATTGTTATCACTCTGCCATATAATTTAGGGAGAATTGACTCATTATAATAGCAACAATTGAGAGATTCCATTCTTCACCATTCTAAAAACATTAAAAGTGCAAGGAAAAACTCAGCCATTAGTAAGGCATTTCACCACTTAGTCTTAGGTTCAACCATAAACGAAGGGTTTTTGGAAATATCTCTTTAAATCATGAGTTGCTTAAATTGACAAGAAAATGGCATCAAGCTATCTACTTCTAAACTAATGAACAACAAGTAATCTCATTTTATAAACATAACACTTCGCCATTTAGTTTGAAGATCAATCATCAACGAAAGGCTTTGGAAATATTAGCTTCTATCATGAGAAAATGACATCAAACTATCTAACTCTAAACTAATGAACAACAAATAATCTCATTTATAAACATAACACTTCACCATTTAGTTTGAAGATCAATCTACAACGAAAGGCTCTGGAAATATTTGCTTATAACATGAGTGACTATGCTAAGAAGGAAAAGGTATTGAACAACAAGAAAATCTCATTCATAAACTCCATATTTCACCATTTAGTTTGAGGGTAAACCAACAACGAAAGGTTGTGGAAACATTCATTTATGTAATGAGTGACTATCTAATAAGCAAAGGCACGAAACTACTTAAATTCAAAAGCTTAAAAACTAAAGAACAACAGAGGAAATGATGCTACTTGACACAATTTAAAAACTACAGTTAAGAAGCTAGAGCATGAAAGAAACTAAAGAACTACTTCTAAACTAGAATGCACCTATCTGAGTTAGTAGAAACAAGTGACAAAAGCTGCAATAAACACAGTGTTAGAAATGATTATAGACATAAATAAAAACACAATAAATGTACAGCTGAACGAAAGAAAATAACAAATGGAAATATACAAAAATGAAAGTAACCTCGACCAAGCAAGGGCCCTCTGCACGGCCTAGGACTAGCAACGCAAAATCACTTCACACGCTCAGGTATCCATATGGAAAAAAACAGAGTTTTTATATTGAAAACAGAGTACTGAATGTCTCGTTCTTACAAATGGAAATTACACTACTTCAGCAACAAAAACATTAACTAGTTCTGCGTTCCAAAAGCTGGAATTTATAGGAAAAATTCATAACTGTTTTTAAGAGAAAAATCTTCTACAATAGACACATGAACAGGTAGTGCATCCGAGAATTTAGTCTTTGGCTGGCTTGAACAGTAAATCTCTAAATAGTGGTTTTTGGATTTGCTTATGCAGGTGGCAAGCAAGTGGAAAATGACATCCTCGGCTTCAGGAACATGCTTCGGATTCATTTGCGTGCCAAAACAAAGTTCTAGCTGCTGTAGGACTTCTCTGTTGACTCCCCTTTGACTGGGGTCTTTCTCCTCGAATTTGATCAAATGAATAGGACTCCATCCATGTATTGACATTTTCTCAACTACCCATGTGGCTCGTTTCTCTTCTCGACACCTGTACCCTGCAAAAGTATGAAGATGGCTGCGGAATGGCTAGTTAGCTGCAGAAAGTGGCTACATTCCGTAGCTAAAAAAAAAACCCTATCCAAATAACACACATAATACTATAATTTGAAAATCACTAAAATGTACTCCTGAAATCAACATTCCATGGCTTTTGATGGTTTAGGATGCACTGGCATGGGAAAACAAAGAAGAAGGATGAAGAAATTGCTTGAAAAAGAGGTAGTTTTGGAACTCAACAGGTATCGAGTTGCATGTATGGTTTCCTTGCTAGTTTTGGCATGCATGACACATGCATATGGTTTCTTGGTTATGATATTTCATTGGCATAGAGGTTTGCTTGGATTAACAGTGGTTTTGCCTAGCCTTGCCATTTCCTGGATAACCATGGTGTTGCGGGATTTATCTTTGTTTTCTGGTTGGTGCTCATGTTCCTTGGATGTGGGTTGAGTTACTAGTTCCTAGAGACTTGGTTGGACAAACGCTATGGAAGCCGTGTAACAGCTTCGGCTCAGTTACTAGTCATGAAAGCCTTTGTTGGAAAAATATTTTGGAGCCCTTGGTGGGTTGAGTTATTGATCCTGGAAGATCCGATTGGATAAACGCTCTAAAGCTCGGTAGCAGCTGTGGGTTGAGTTACTAGTCATGGAAGTCTCGGTTGGAACAAATGCTTTAGAGCCCTTGACAAATTAGGTAGAGATTGATTTGGTGATGGTTAGTGATGTTTGACCGTGAGGTGGAATCACTGGTTAAGGGTTGAGGTGGTTTGGCCTCTGGAATCCCTCGTTTGGTTTTGTTGGATTTGTTTCATGAGATCCCACATTCATGCTTAGAATATGGTGTGGGGATGATTGGTTGAGAGAGAGATTTGGTTCAACCCAATCTATGGTCGGGTGGTACATGGAAGTCCCTAACTTGGTTGGATTTTCCTATGTTAATAAGAGCTCCTTTTCTTTTGGTATTTTATGAGTATATCTGCTTGTCATTATGTGGCTTTGATGGTTGTTTCCACATTGATATATTTGTGGTTATTTGTTTGTTATAAGCATGTTTTATGACAGTTATGATGTATGCCTCTCATCATGTTTTGGTTAGCATATGAAATGTTAATGAATGAATGAATTAATAGATAACAATGCAACTATTGTGAGGGGCTATCAGTGCTCTTTGATGATTCTCATATAAGTATGAGATCCCTATGTTCATATGTGTATTTATAACATGTGGATTTCATGTTCATGGTATGTTTGATGGAATGTCTGTCATGGCTAGGCCTTGTTAGGTCAAGTTCTTGTCTAAGATTTGTATGAAACGCTTTTTCCTTGTATCATTCATGGTTATGGAAAGTTTCATTAAATTTTGGGCAGAGGTTTGGATGCTAGCCTGAAAAAAGTGCCTTAAAACCCGGAATCGCAGGCACGAAATTGGGTGAAAAACATTGTAGTCACTCCCTTGTAGGCATCATGCATGTGACTCGAGGGTTTCAGTCGAAATCCGATAGTGTTTTGCAAGTGTTTGGGAGATCAAGGTTGATACGTAAACTGCCATGGATATTCCACTGGACAATTCGTCACAACAGATATGATATTATTATATTAAAAATTTGAGATTCTACACTATTATAATTTTGTTTCATTTATAGATCTGTAGATTTTACTGTAATTAGTGCATGCGTGTAAAAGTAAATCAAGAAGAAAAGTAGAGAATGACAAAATAAGCTCACAAACACATAAGACACAAGATATGCTCTCTGGGGAACCCTTTTGAGAAAAAATCCAGCTGGAAGGTGAGGCTGCTTAACTCTCTTTCTCCGTCTGGAAATATGGTTGCAAATACAAATAAGTAATGCCTATGGCCCATGGGTTGCTACAATGCACTGATCCTCTCTGTGTTCTCTACCTCTTATCTCTTTTGGTTATCTTCGCTCAACTATGGAACAAAATGTTATTGAAAGAATGGAATGCCTCTTCCTCTTAGTTGCCCCGTTATAACACAACCCAATAGCTTACTAGCGGTTAAGTTTGACTACATCAACTCTTAACTAGAGTTACAAAATAGACTATTCTAGAGGCTTCTACATCACAAACACGTGGCTAGCCCCTTTTCCATGAATAATGGGGGTTGGCGTGGCATCCTCTCGAACTATAGGTGTGAAAACAGGAAGGTCAACTTATGAGTGGCATAAATTTTGCATACAGACTCTGATTGACACGATTCTTGCATCGTTGGAAATCTCTTTGTGTGTATAATAACATGAAAAGGTGTTGCATAAGGAGGGGGAACTTTTACCCCCGAGAAATGTCATTTGAAGCCTCAAAACGCTCTCGGAAGGTTTTGGTCGTTGTTTTGCCAAACTGGGTCCCGCTAGTAAAAACAATCTCGTGAGTTGATTCCTCCACTTTTTCCACTCCAAATGCATCGAGATGGATGACAAACAATATAATGATCCAATTCGAATCATACCTCCCCATTTTGGGAGGCCTTTGGTCCCTGAAATCTTTTACTAAATAAGATGAAGAAATTTTTCCTCCACCTTCTCTCTGGTGTACCATTTAGCGTTCCCTGAAAGTTGTCCCTTCAACCCAATCCATCAAAGGTCATGTTGCCCCTATCTTGTAGTTCTGGACCTCTTCTGCAAAACTGTATCTTTAGTCAACTTTTCCTGAGCATCTAGTGCCAAATCCTCCATAAAAGGTAGGACTTATTCCTCTTCCTGATCTAGGATGGAAGACTCATAGAGTTTCAAATTCTCTACATTCACAACTAGGTAAATGCGCATATATGGTGGTAAAATGAGTCGATATGCATTATCACCCACCTTTTCAAGTATCTCAAAGGGACCATACCTTAGAGCCTTGATTTTCTTACCAGGCCCCTAAAACCTCTCCTTGTTCAACTCTAGCCATACTATGTCTCCCACCTTGAATGATTTCTCTATTTTGTGTTGATTGTGCCTGGCCTTATACTTCTCCTACAACTTCTGCGGTGTTTCATGTACTGTAGATGGATATGCTTGATCTTCTCTGTAAATTTTTCAGCCCTCAAAGCATCTCATGTAAGATCTTCCCCCACTCTTCCTTGCTACCCATATGCAATATCCAAAGGTGAAGGTGGACTGCTCTATTATAAGAATGTTGTATATATATCATATTTCCATCCTAGGTCTTCGGATGCTTCTGGTTATATCCCCTCAAAATTTGTGCCAAAGTCCTGTTGACTACTTCTGTTTAGTGATATGTTTGTGGATGGAATGTTTTATATCTCTTCAACTTTGTGTCCATTTTCTCCCACAATGTAGTCCAGAATGCACTAATAAATCATGTATCCCTGTCTGAAATGATGCTCCTTGGTATCCCAAAGTGCACCCAAACCTATCCAAAGAACAAGTTTGTTGCTTCTTGTCTGCTTATGGTCTTTTTACAGGGCATCAGAACACACATCTTGCTGAACCTGTCAATTACCATGAACAGGTAGTCATGTCCCTTCCTGGTTGTCGGTAAACCTCCCACAAAGTCCATGGAAATGCTTTCCCAAGGACGAGTAGGTACAGGTAAGGGATGATACAAACCCTATTTCCTGTTGCTAGGCTTGCTGGTACAACAAAGCATGCATCCTCTTATGAACCTAGCTACTTGCTTTTGCATATTGGGCCACACATACCTATGCAAGTTAGCCACACCTTCCCTACACCAAAGTGCCCTGCAACCTTGGAGGTGTGAGCCTCTTTAATCAACTGCAAACACTCACCTTTAGGAACACATAGCTTATCCAGCCTGTAGAGTAACCCATCTTGGAGATGGTAGTCAACGGTGTTGTCGCCATCGTGCACATGACTCTGACTCTACAATTGTTGATACACCTCCTTGAAGTCCTCATCTTCTAAATATGCCTCTATGTATGCATCATGGGTGAATGGATCCATGTTCATAAGAGTCCCCAAAGCTGTAATCTTTGATGTGGGTGGCCTTGAAAGCATATCGGCCAACTTGTTTGTGCTTCCCTTCTTATACTTGATCACCAAATGAAACTTCTGTAAAAACCCCATCCATTGTAATGCCTTATCTGTTGTAACTTACTCTTGGCCTGCAAGTACTATAACGACTGGCGATTTGTGTGGATTATTGTCTCCTTTCCCATCACATAGTGCTTCCACTTCTTCACAGCTTTCACCATGGCATAGAGCTCCTTATCGTAGGTAGGGTAGTTAAGAACTGCCCCATGAAATACTTTAGAATGGTAGCAAATGGGCCTTCCTCCTTGCATCAAGACAACTCGCATAACATACCCACTCGCATCTGTCTCCACTTCAAAGGGCCACTGCAAGTTTGGTAATGCTAGAACTAGTGCTTCACTAATCTTCTTCTTTAACTCATCGAAAGCCTTTTGCTGACCTTTTCCCCAATAGATCCAAAATATTCGAGGCCCCTATATTGTAGAGCAAATGGAACATGGTTTAGTCATGGAAGTAAATTTTCCAGATGTAAACTCTCTCCTATTTTCTCTCCAAACCAAGGCTCTTATTTGTAGGTTTAATGGTTTCTAGCCTAATTTTGATGCTCTACACTAGTGGGTTTTTTCCTCTTGGACATCCAACTATGACCACTATTTGTGTTCAAAAGGCTTCTTCATTATTTGAATTTGATACACAGAAAGACCTGGAGTATGTCCTGATTGAACGACCATGGTTTTGGGGTAGAGCAGGGTTCTTCATTACCCCGTGGTTCCCAGAATTTGATGCTAAAAATATGTTGGTCACAACTATGCCAATTTTGGTGAGACTTCCAAATCTCCCTCTTCGTTTCTGGCACCATCAAGTCTTAGAGGATAATGGAAATACTCTGGGAAAATTTAAAAAGATGGATCTAAAAAAACTTAAAAAGGTCTCCTCTTCTGACAAAATATGTGTTGAGATAAAATTTAGCAAAGGTTTACCTGACCACATTCAACTAAATCATAAAAACTTCAAATGGACCCAAATTTTAGATTATGAAAACACTTAGAGGTTGTTCATATTTTCAAACAAATCACTTGCAAAACTCATGCCCTCAGGAAAAAAGGAATCCAAAAAAGAAAAAGAGGTCGGTCCATATGCCAAAAGGTTGGCAGTTATCAGAGCTTTACCTCTCAGAAGAAGAAGAAGGAAATGTGGAAAGTCAACCGAGTAAAGCAGATGTAGATGTTTAGACAAAACAATGTAACCCTACAAAAGAGGGTATTGTGGAAAGGTTTGAAAGTGTAGTCCAAAATCAGATGGGCACTGTCTCAATAAATATTCAGGCACTTGATGAGTCTAGGGGCACAAAATGAGCACATGTATCCGATAGTTCATATTCTAATAAATAACCCACAATATCATCATCAAGAAAGTGCAAAAACGGAAAGGCAAAAATTAAATGATTTTTTCCACACTTAGCTTTGTATGTTTTTCTTGATTAGCATTTTTGTATCTGTTGTTTTTTTCTCCATAGCTCAATGTGGTGAGGCATATTTCCAGATTTAACATATACAAAATGTAATTTTGTTTTTCTTTTTGATGAATAAGATCACGTGTGTCTTTTTCTTCGGGAAAATAAAAATGTTGCAATGCTATTTGATATATTCAATATCATAATATTATATTTTTATAGTCCAATTCTTATTTTCATTTAAAATATTTTCTTTGAAAATTAAATTTATATATTAAACTTTTACTGAAAATTTCCGCACATATAAGTTTAATTTTAGCTAGATATCTTTTCTTTAAGTATTAACTTAAGGTATTTCCTATATTTTTGAACATTAATCATTCTAAAAATGAGATATAGAATAATATTATTGCTTCTAGAGGTGTTCTACAACTCAATATAGGGAGATGTTGTAGTAATTGTAAATGAGTGTAAACATTTAAATGTTGGCTAAACATGAGAGAGATGTTATAGTGTCCATAAAATGAAGTATTAGATAAAATAATAATAATAATAATAATAATAATAATGTGGACACAATTAAAAAATGTAAGAAGTAATAAAAATAATAAATCAATTCAATTCAATTTGTTATATTGTAATTTTGATTTTATTAATAAAATTACAAACATTTTTTTCCAATAAAAAATCATAATATGCATATTACATTAAAATAAATTAAAATATTGATTCATATTCATAACCATTATATATATATATTGTGTTTCGGTATTTCCTTCATTCAAAAGGGGCATGTGCAAGCCAAAATTTGTCTTACATTCATAATTTTTTGTGCTACGAACAATGGGGGAGTGGAGGTTCATTGTGCTAAGGAAATATTGCAATCCTCTAGTGGTTGGCATAAATTATCAATCTCATCATTTTTTATCTGTGTTTGTGACATGTTTTCCATCATTGTCCCCTGAATGGAATTATGACTATAGTGACTAATTGGTTAAATTTCAAAAGCAAGATAGCAACATTTTCTTCTATTTTGTCTAGTTGAGCCTTCATGGGTTCCATTTTGAAATTTATATGTAGCATGGAAAAGTCAAGTGTGATTGTTCGAACGCCCCTCACAGTGGCAAAGGCTTCCTCAATTTCACTAGCAAAACTTCCACCTGGAGCACACAACACCCCCAGGGCACACCATCTAAATTGACCTTCTTTATAATAAACACTTCATTAATCTTCCACTCCTTAATATGTTGGGGATAGAATATTATGCATTCAATATAGTTATTCATAATTGAAGGAGGATATACATGGAGGTATGCACCTATAATTATTAGAGTTGACCCATAGTTAAAGCATGATTTTAACACTATAATTATGAGATAGCTCCTGACCACTATGGTCTTACACAATTGAATTTTATAATGCAAAGGATTTTGAAAAGGATTTAGACTATTACCAACTTGTAACAAATCAACGCAGGCCTAATCTAAGTCACCTTTATGAACTATACTTGCCTCCTTTCGCCACCAGAAATTGTCTAGGATCAAGTGCCCAAAAGCAACAGATGCCTTGAAGAGTTTGTCCTACGTGCTACTCAAATGTTTCCGAGCACAATGACATAACAATTGATTGTTCCCAAATTGAAATAAACCTCTATGCGACCACAACAGTCATCCATCAATTGAGGCTTGAATGGAAGATGCCTCATTTTAGGTGAATTACTATTTATATCAGGCTCAGTCTTGTCACAACTTGGCATACCATCTTAGATGGTGGTCGAGCTACCTTATTGGACGCCTTATGGATCCACAACATTGTTTGTCTATGCATTAATGTCCCCTTCTCTTCTTGGTACCACAACTTAACTCTTCCAACCATTTTGCACTCACGATGGACTAAGGTCCTCCGTAGCCATGGTCGATATTTTCATCTTGAAAAGAAATTGGAAATTTGAATTTTTAAATTTGGCATCCACAAATTATTCAAGTCGACCTCAATTTTTATTCAAGTTAGTTGGGTCCCTAAGAGGCACCCATTCGACCCCATTGAACGTCTATTTATACGAGAGCATCTCTCCTCATTTGACACATTGATCTGTCATACAAGAATCTTTGATCCAGCGAAGTTGGGAGCAGAAGGAGGGGGCCGGAAATTTGGAGGAAGGCTATGGGACTTGGCTTGGCATTTCTCTTGTTCTTGGTTACTAGTATGGCTACTATCTTGATGTTGTTTCTGATGTATCGATGAACTATGAACTCTCTCTCTATCTCATAAGGAAGAATTTATGGGTTTTCCCCTTGTGGGTTTTGCCCTCGCCTCAAGCCTAATTTTTGTGTCTCTTGTCTCATTATCTCGTAGCTATTTTACTACGCTTTCATGTTTATGGTTAAATTTTCTTTTATACAACTACTTAATGATACTGAATGAATGATATGTGAAATTAAATGATAACTAAAACATTGGAAGTAGTTATATATGGAAGGAATTGTTTCTAGCTTGTGCCTGTTGGGTCTCCAAAATATCATTCATTTCACCCTCTCTTTTTTTTTCATTTTGCTTCAAAATTTGCCATATTTCGCAACTTCATAACCATGCACTAAGACCATCTTCCTAATTAAATATGGGTTTAGAGACATCATTTTCCAATACATTTATTTTGGTATTTTGAGTGAATTTATGTTTAAATATTAGAAAAATAACATGTATTCACTTATTTATAAAAGTTGGATGAGTTTTGTGACATGTGTAGGCATATTTGAAGATTCCAAGGCGGTCATATTTGGCCTCTAAGACTCAAATTCGAACTTCCTCTTCAAATTTTTGATGATTTGATATCATTGGTCAAACATATTTCCTGGAGAAAGATCATGGAAGTTTTCATAAGTGTCTCCTAGCTTTGATATCAAAGTTAGGAGATATTTGTGAGAGGATATGAAGAGATTCTAATTGTTATATGTCAACACATGGTTGTAACAACATGAGATATTTGTGGATCTACGTTTATGAATTAGTTATCTTAGTTTTTGTATAAATAGGAGTCTTCTCCTCTCAAAAGGTGTGAACAAGTTTGGGAGCTATGATCATGCTTCAATGTAGAGTTTTGGATGTTAAGGATTGGCACTATGCTTATGATTGATGTAATGAATACCATTGTAGTTCACTTTGATACGGTTGTGCCTTCACTTGGTGTTTGATCAAGAGTATTTTCAACTTTATACCTCTCACGCGCTTTGGAATGGCCACCTAATGAGTATGGGATGTATTCTAATGTTTTATTTAGTTTCTTTATGTTCATTTTAAGTGTTTTTTATTAGATGCATTGTTTACATTTTTTCATGCTCATTCCATTTATCTTCTTTTGCAGGTTAAGTGTTATTGATCTTATTTCATAGATACTCATGAATGATTCTAATTTGACAATGCACACATTAGTAATTTCAATTGATCTTTCATTGCTTTCCGAATAGGTTGCCTTTAAATTTCATAGTTTCAAAATTCAATGCTTTCTTAGTATAAGGTTTGCTGCTTTCAAGTCGTTAGAATAGATTTACTTTATTATTAGTAAAATAGATATACTTTCATCTCACTATAAGGGATTTATTTTCATGTCAATTGTCATCTCAATTTCATAGATTAAAAGATTTCTTCCCAAGTTCTGAATTTGAGGATTTTGAAAAAGAAAGTGTGCGCATACTCATCTTAGACATTTTTCATGAATAGGCTTTATTTTAGTTTTGTCATTTCTTTCAATAAATTAAGATTCTGTTTTGAAAGTGAAAATTGATTCCTAGCATATATTGTGCAAGTATACTTCACAAGTTCACGAACCCTAAGTTTGACAATTTAATGACAATTAATTTAACTAACAATTAGATTACCCAACATTTTTGGTGTAGTTGTCGAAGAGGTATACATAGGTGTTAGTTTTCAATTTCATTTCATTCTTAGTTTTATTACATTCTTAGTTGCATCAAATTAATTTCATTTATTTAGTGCATTCTAGAAATAGATTCATTACAGGACCAAAATAAAATAAAATCAATCCCATAATCACCTATCACCCCCACACCATGAATTCTTACTTTTGCAGGTAGAAAAATACCAGGTGATAGAGGAAGTAGAAGAAATGGATGGAGATGAGGAAGATCCTTTTGGATTTCCCATTCAGGATACTGACATGAATGTCCACATGAAGAACATTTCTCCATCTGAACTTCCCAACCTCCATGGTATGGAATCAGAAGACTTGAAAACCTTTCTTTTTGAACTTGAAATACTTTGTAGATCTTATGTTTACTTAGATACTCAAAAATTGAAATTGTTTTCAGCAACATTGAAGGATAAATCTCTTAAATGGTTCGTGAGTTTAGACACTAATTCAATAAGATCATGGAATGATATGAAAAAAAATATTTCTAGAAAAATATGAAGACTATTGTATACATTGTGATCTCAGAGAAGAAGATTTAAAATGACTCGGAAATAAGATGAGAGATTGGAGGATTTGATATGAATATTTATGTATAATGTTAAGAGGGCAAAATTACACAATTCTAGATCTGATATATTAAAAACCCTCTTACTTAGAACTATTAGGGATGAGTGGATAAATATCCTTAATCTTATGGGTAAAGGAGATGTTTCTTGTTTAATATTTGAAGAGATTTATGAATTATGTAAGAACATATCAAGAGGAAAAGCAAAGTATGGCAACTCCCATCAAGATCTAATTATGGCAAGAGTAAGTAAGTTGGCATCAGAGTCGGTAAGTCAAACTAAACTTGGCAATTTGCTAGACATTATTGGCAATTTAAGTAAACAAATAGAGATGTTGAAAATGCAAAAAGTTGAGAATGTTGCTTTGCATGAATGTCCACTTGATAACATTGAAATTTGTTTTATCTGTGCAGAATCACATGCTACTAAAGATTGTCCATCATTACCAAGGTTGAAGGCAATTTACCGGAAGGACAACGGAACAAATCAAGTACTAGTGCAACTTTGTTATGAAGCTCCAAGAAGACTATGGCATCCTTATCAAACCAATATGATGCAAAATCCTAATTTACAGTCACATGGTTATGTAAAACAATATAAAAGTAATTGGAACACACCCTTTCTTTGGAAACCTTGGCCATCTCAACCCCAAAACCTATCTTGGCAACAAGATTGGCAAGGGCCTTATGGAAGAAATCCACCATATCCTCAATATTTTTCTCATTATCCTCAATACCAATCCCATTGTTATCCGTACTATTCACCTCCACCACAACCACATGGTCAACTTATCTCATCATCATCTACTCAACCACTTCAAAGATCCATATCCACTCCACTACTTGGACAACCATTTCTGAACTCCAAGAATAAAATACCTCAACCCACTTACAATGTTAAGGCACAAAATTTGATAAATATCCTCTTGAACTAGATGATATTTATCTTAGATCGGGAAGAGTATTGCAAAGAAAAGATTCTCTTGATGTCATTAAAGAACAACTTCGAGGAAAAAAAAAAAAAGACTAAAGAATCATGGACCACATCTTATGAAAAGAAACCATTAGATCTTTTATGCATCCAAGAGATCAACCATGCCATAATAGATCTGAATGACATGATAGAAGAAGACATATTGTTGGAAATAATACTGAGGGGGGGGGGGGGGGGAGGGGGTGAATCAGTATTATTAAATCATTAAGACGTTTTCATTTCCATATTAAGATTCATATACGCTACTTCAGTTAAGGATACCCGCGTATATACGCGACTGTGTTTAATGCAACTAGCGTATATCTAGTAAACTTATGATTCAGTTAGTTGATCTTCAATGAGTGCATTAGAACATTATTAATCATATGAACAGTCAACAGGTGCAGTAAAAAGAACAGATCATCATACACAAAGAGCACACATGAACACCATGATATAAGGTGGAAACCCAATGTGGGTGAAAACCACCTGCTGCAATTTTTTTCTATCTTCCTTTAATAAGAAACTTCTTTTATAATGTATTGGTGCAGTCCTTTACCAGCACACAGGCTGCAACCTGCAGAGGGCTACAACCCTCTTAGCTCTTGTACTAGCCGATCCATTTACTAGTACGTAGGCGCCGACCTACTGAAGGCTCCAACCTTCACTCGTTTTCCAGCTGCTCCTGGAAGGGAGCTACAACCCCCTGGCTCTTGTACTGGCCAATATGTTTACCAGTACGTAGGCGCCAGCCTACGATCATCCAGGGACCACGTTTCATACATTTTCATACTGGATCCATAAATACAAAATAATCACCACTGCAAGACATCCATCAATTACACCTGCATCACCGATCTCTGAATCACCCAATACTGAAACACTGAAACCCTGTCAACAGCACATAACAGACAACAAAACTCTGCAACAATAACCAGATACACCTGCAACTTCAAATATAATGCATACGCTACTATGATGAACCAAACCCGCGTACATACGCGCTTTTACCAAAGCCAACCCGCGTACAGATCTGCAAATATTTACTCATAACTTTGCAGCTGTTCCAGACATCAGTCATACACAGATCATAACATTCATACAATAAACATGCGTCAATAGATCTAGTCTATCCATAATCAAACCATATAATGATAATCATTCCAAGCCTTAAGATCCCGTTCCATCGTTCATCATCCTCCACATGAGTGCAACCTTGGTTCAGATCAAGCAAGGCATCACCAACCCATAACCAGCATCTGGATCTCACACTTCATCAGATATTCATCAGTTGCTCTCTCCCACCTCTTGGCCTAATGATCTTCTCCTTATATAGGTTTAGGCTTCTCTCAATACCATGGTCCAAAACCATGTTGAACCAATACCTTGGACCCACTACCTGGGGTCAACACTTCGGACCAAATACCATGGACTAATACCAAAATACCATGGACCAAATACCACGGACCAAAACCATGGTTTCCAACATGTACGTGCCTTTTCTTCTGTGAAACCGCGTGTGTACGTATACGCGCCTTTTGTTCCACTAACCCGCGTGTATACGCAGCTTGGTCACGATGAACCTGCGTATATCTCTCTCTTGACCTACTGTACTAAGATCTGTCCTCTGATTGAGATACCATCACCTGTATCATACCTCTGAGTGAGTTTCCATCAAGGACAACACTTGTATCATAATGCCAACAATCTCCCCCTTTGGACTTGATGGCAACCACCACACCAAGTCACTCTCCCCCTTTGACATCAAGGGCAAAGGGCAGACCAAGATATTCTCTTCTTTGATATACATTCTGCTGTCCATACTCCCCCTGAGTACATGCTGAAGTTTTTGATTGAGCTCCCCCTTTGTATATGCCAAGATGTACTAATCCGTCCATGCTCCCCCTGAGCACATGCAAGGTCTGCAAAAGCATAACATAACTCTATACATACATCAATCTCCCAATCAAGTGGGAATACACCATTTTTGACTCATCCACCCAACCAAGTGGGGATATACCAAATGTTTATACATGACTCATTACATCATCCATCCCATGCATAGTGGGGTAACAAAATACATCATATGACTCACAAAGACCAAGGACCTAAACAAGACCATGATAGTTATCAGCGGCTATCATACACCATATGATCTACATTATAAGCATCTAGCATCCAGACTTGTAACCTGCAATCCATTCTTTTGGTCAAGCAAGATATGTCAATAAGCATCATCACCAAAGACTTCTAACCATAATGCCAACAATGCATTATTTGAAGTATATGCTCCCCCTGAACCTGTGCCATGCCATCATCAAAACAGTGACTGAACCATATCAGACTTCTGTACTGTTGCTTTTCTTCAGAACATCATATACGCGACTGTGCAGCATATAACTCGCGTATATACGCGACTTGTCTTCATGAAACAAGCGTATGAGATTTAGAACACAGAGGTTCCACATTTTCAACTTCCTCTGAGTCTGTCATGTCTGTGTATACTGCTATGCCACATCTTTCTGGCTGTACTTCCTTTTTCTTCCATATCTTCAACTGTGATGGTGTTTTTTGGTTTGGTGTCCACAATCTTCTCCTGCATTCTTTCGCTATGTGTCCCAGCTTGTTACATGCATAACATCTTACATGTTTCATATTCCTCCTAAAACAGTCAATGGCTTTGTGACCAAACATATTGCAAGCAAAACAATATCCCTTAAAGTACCTGGCACGTGATGATCTTCCTGAGTGATGGTCTTGAACCATTCTTCTTCCGCATCTGGCTGCAACATGTCCAAGATTATGACATACATAACATTCAACATTATTCATCGCAGGAGTAAAAGATTTCCTTTGAAGAATTTCTTTCCTTGGCTGTTAATGGGGTTGTCTTCTCATCTCCTTGTTGATTATTTTAGATTTCTCATTAGAGTTCCTTGCCTCTCCTTGTGAGCTAGATTCACCTTCAATAGATTCATGAAAACCAAGACCAGTTTTGATAGCAGGCGACCTTTGACTACTAAGAATATCATCCAAAATCTTAGTACTATCTTGAAATCGTAATAGTTTATCCTTTTCTTCTATTTTACCTTTCAAGATATTTACCTCAATTTGATGTTGTTCTTCCTTTTCAAGACATTTTTTCTTCAAAATTTCTTCAGACTTTCTTCCTTCTTCCACTTGTTGCCTTAGTTTGAGAATCTCATTTTCTTGCTCTTCATTTAGCACCTACAGCATTTGTCGTACTCTGGAGGCACATTCCAGCTGAGCTTTTAAGATGATAATTTCTTCTTCGAGGGCACTCTTCCTTTTGCTAGGTAGATCATGTTGATCTATGATTTTGTCTGATGCTCCATTTGCTTGTCCATCTTCAATCTGAGGTGATTCAGGATCTGAATACTTGCTTCCACTCAATAGCAGGTTGTCATTGTTCCTTTGAGCTGTCTTCTTCTTTTGACGCGCTTTCTCTCCCATTGTTCTACGGATCTCCTTCAAGCGATCAAGCTTCTACCAAAGGACCCGCTCTGATTCCAACTGTTGGAAATAATACTGGGGGGGGTGAATCAGTATTATTAAATCAATAAGACTTTTTCATTTCCATATTAAGATTCATATATGCTACTTTAGTTAAGGATACCTGCGTATATACACGACTGTGTTTAATGCAACTAGCGTCTATCCAGTAAACTTATGATTCAGTTAGTTGATCTTTAATGAGTGCATTAGAACATTATTAATCATATGAATAGTCAACAGGTGCAGTAAACAGAACAGATCATCATACACAAAGAGCACACATGAACACCATGATATAAGGTGGAAACCTAATGTGGGTGAAAACCACCTGCTGCAATTTGTTTCTATCTTCCTTTAATAAGAAACTTCTTTTATAATGTATTGGTGCAGTCCTTTACCAGCACACAGGCTGCAACCTGCAGAGGGCTACAACCCTCATAGCTCTTGTACTAGCCGATCCATTTACTAGTACGTAGGCGCCGGCCTACTGAAGGCTCCAACCTTCACTCGTTTTCCAGCTGCTCCTGGAAGGGAGCTACAACCCCCTGGCTCTTGTACTGGCCAATATGTTTACCAGTACGTAGGCACCAACCTATGATCATCCAGGGACAACGTTTCATACATTTTCATATTGGATCCATAAATACAAAATAATCACCACTGCAAGACATCCATCAATTACACCTGCATCACCGATCTCTGAATCACCCAATACCGAAACAGTGAAACCCTGTCAACAACACAATCACATAACAGACAACAGAACTCTACAACAATAACCAGATCCAACTGCAACTTCAAATATAATGCATACACTACTATGATGAACCAAACTCGTGTACATATGTGCTTTTACCAAGGCCAACCCGCGTACAGATCTGCAAATATTTACTCATAACTTTGCAGCTGTTCCAGACCTCAGTCATACCCAGATCATAACATTCATACAATAAACATGCGTCAATAGATCTAGTCTATCCATAATCAAACCATATAATGATAATCATTCCAAGCCTTAAGATCTCGTTCCATCGTTCATCATCCTCCACATGAGTGCAACCTTGGTTCAGATCAAGCAAGGCATCACCAACCCATAACCAACATCTGGATCTCACACTTCATCAGATATTCATCAGTTGCTCTCTCCTACCTCTTGGCCTAATGATCTTCTCCTTATATAGGTTTAGGCTTCTCTCAATACCATGGTCTAAAACCATGTTGAACCAATACCTTGGACCCACTACCTGGGGTCATCACTTCGGACCAAATACCATGGACTAATACCAGAATACCGTGGACCAAATACCACGGACAAAAACCATGGTTTTCAACATGTACGCACCTTTACTTCTGTGAAACCGCTTGTGTATGTATACGCGCCTTTTGTTCCGCTAACCCATGTGTATACGCAGCTTGGTCACGATGAACCTGCGTATATCTCTCTCTTGACCTGCTGTACTAAGATCTGTCCTCTGATTGAGATACCATCACCTGTATCATACCTCTGAGTGAGTTGCCATCAAGGACAACACTTGTATCATAATGCCAACACATACATAATGATCTAGATCAACAAATGAACCAAGATCATCACAACTATATTGAAATTTGGTTCGAGACAATCATTAAGTTGGATCATCATTATCTTCTTCAAAATTTCTTGACAACATTTCAATCAAAACAACTATACTCTCATATTTTGGTATATATAAAAACATATCTTTTAAACCTGCATATGAGTGTATTTGTCATCCTATTACGCACATGATTCCATTGGAAGTATTCTTACACTTGATAAAATCTTTTCTTGCTCAAAATAGAATAGGATAAAATAAAGGAATAAAACCATGCTTTTGTTTTTGAATTTTTGTTTTGATTTCATTTTCTTGAAATTTTTCATTTGGTGGTGTAGTAAGAGCCACCTCATTCACTAACTATTGGCAAGAACATTTACAAGAGAAGAGAGATGTGTGAAGAATGATAACCATTAGAGTGTTAAAAACTACAATTTGAGGTCTGAAATCAAATTCTTTTTATATTGCTTTTCAAATTTCAAATTTCAAGTAGATAAAGAATTGTTGAGTATGCTTTCCTATTGGGCCTTGTTGCGACTTAGAAGATCAGAAAGGAAAATTGGATAAGTTAGCTATGAAATTTCACAATAAAATTCATAGATCTAAAAAAATGACTAAGAAATCTAAATTTACCATTAATAAAAAAATAAATACTTAAAATTTGATCTCCAATTGTGAAATAAATTTGCTACAATAATTTTTTTTCCTTTTTAAAAATTCTATAATAATTTTATTTTTATTTATTTATTTTTGATAATAATTAAAATAATAATAATAAAATTAAAAAAATTATATATATATATATATATATATATTTTAATAAAAAAAAATTATCAAGCCCCATGGCTTTTAGCCTAAATACATATGTGAGGTCAAGCCATAAGATGTGGCCACACATATATAGCTGATGCTAAAGGAGGCCATGACCCACGACAAAGCCCCAGTGCAGGTTGCCGACGTTGAGTCGTAGCATGACCAAGGCCTCAAGCCCCAACGCAAACCCTCATGTCGCAAGCCCAGCACAAGCCAAGACCCCACACAACAGCGTAGGCAAGCCATGACTATGGAGTGAGAAATTTTTAATTGAAAAAATAAAAAAGAACTTCCAAAAAAATAAAAATAAAAATTTAGCAAATTTTTAGAGAGAGAGGTTAGGCAAATTTTTGCTCCATCAACCTGCAAACAAAATTTGCAACAAAAATTCTGAGTTTTGGTTGAATATTTCCCAATTTTTATAGAATAAATTGGTTGTGAGATCCATTTTTTTTGGAAAAGCATGAGTTCAATTGAAAATCAAACACTTTGGTGGCATGAAATTGCTTGACAAGTGCCCAGGATTAGACACTTGGATTTTTTTCTTCTCATAATCCCAAATTTATTTTGCTAGGCGTTTGTCAAATTATTGCCTCATTAATCATTTTGTCGAATGGTTAATATTTTTACATTTAAACAAGGTCGCATAGCTAGCGTTCCTTGCTACTTAGTTTAATTATTGAACTTTGAAAGGTATGAACTAGTTTCTACATTTGAATGTGAGTCTAATGTTTTGGTTTAGGATCTATTTCAATTAGAAAAAAAAAGTGTTTGATTCTCCAAGCAATGTATCTAATGTATCGATGTATCATGGTAACATTGTATTGTCCTACAAAACCAATAGGAACTTCTTCCTTTTTTTAATGTCATTATCTAAACTTTGATTAAGGATCTATATCCATTAAAAACATATTTTACATTTGATTCTCCAAGTGACATATCTTTGTGTTATAAAAATACTTGAGTGGGCGTAATGGTTGAGAACATGTCCTTTCCTCCTAAGAGATCACAAATTATAATTTAGAGTGGTTAGATATGTACACCTTCCTAGATCTAGTAGTCAAATCATTGCACAGAGGTAAGTCCCTTGTCTCACACATAAGAGAGTCTCATAAGCCAATTTGATATAGCCCCGGTTATAACCTTAAAATCAATTTATTATTGTAGATTACCATACAAATAAATAAAAATGGATACCTTGTTGAATAAATATTTGTATCTATTAATAAAAGATTCCATCTAACACGTTACACTCAATTGTAACATATCTAATATGTTAGAGAAAGAAATTAGGTTTTTAACCCTTATAATTATTTATGAAGAATGCTTTTATCAATAAATGAAATTGTGAAATTGATTAAATTTTAATTTTATAAGGAAGTTAATCAATAAATAAATATACATTTATTTACTTTTATAAGCAAGTTAATAAGTAGATAAACTTTTTTTTTTATTTTTTTATTTTTTTTATAGATTATTCTTTGACAAATGATAGTTGTGAATTTTTTTTTTTTTTAGGCAAAGTTCGGGTGCTATATATTGATCTGAAAAAAAGAGAAGGCAGTTCGCCATACATATAGTGCTTCTTGAGCATTCTGGATCCAAGGATTTACAAAAATGTTCTCTTCCTTGATCCTTTTTCTAGTATTCCTGCCTCTGAGGCTTCTTAAACTACTGTAAATCCGGACAAACTGCAGACACCAAAATTTACAACTACATAACATAATTAATCTATCTCTATGTGACTGATCTTCCTAGCAGTGGACGCTTCTGGGTTAGGATCTGGCTCATTCTGTTTGGCACTCGAAGAGGAAGGAGCATCTTTGAACTTCTTGTCCATCATGGATTTGAGGAATGTAATCGATTCTTCAGCATGGCTACATCTATTGGCCAGGCTGTTAAACTGTTCATATAAGGAGCTGACTCTGTGAAGGAATAGATTTATCTCAGCCCGATATTTCTCATTAAGAATTCGGTATTGGTCTTCCAGTCTTGTCTCCAGACTTCGCACTTGGTCCTCCAGAGCCCTCTGTTGAGCTCGCAGTTCCTCAAATTCAGCCTGTAGATCTCTACAGTGAAAGCAGTCTTCTGAACGCTCCATTGTCGCCGAATGGGTCTGGCCTTTTCTTTTCACTACTTTATCACAGGAGCTCAGGTTTCTCTGCTTATTGTAAGCAACTTCCACAGCGCGCGCAGGGCTGCTGTGATTTTGTTGACTCCCACGGACTGCCTGAGGATAGACGGATGCAGTTTTGCTCTTCTGCTCGTGGGCACAGGCTTTCTCAGTGTTTTGGGGAGGCATGTAGCCCAATCTATAAATAGAAACTATCCGCAGGCTATAGGAGCGGGAAGGAGCCCATTTACATCTCCCAATGCTCCAGCTCATGTTCAAAGGCTTATCATGAATTGCACAGGTGGTCTGTCGACGAGGACGATTTTCACCTGCGATTCGCTTGATTCCCATATTCTGAGTAGATCTCCCAATCTTGTTTCTGATCAAAATCTTACCTACCATACCTATTCTGCCAACTGAGTTGATTGTTTGTCTGCTGTCATAGATTCTGTTGTCCACGGTACACCTGCTGTTGACTAGATGTGAAGTAATCATGGTAACGGTTGTAAGGAGGAATTGTTGTTACAGCACAGAATGCCTTTGGAGCGCTCGCAAGCTCTGTTGGCGCACTTGTCAGCCTCCTTATTCAGTCCACGGAGGATATGATAAAAGGAGACTTCTTCCAATGAGGCGCTAAGGATCTGGTTCCTATAGTTTATCTGCTGAAGAAGGATGTTCGGCGTGCTCAACCTCTGCGCCATGAGTCTAATGATAATTGCTGAGTCCCCAAGCACTATTACCTTCTTTATCCCTAACTTAATCAGCTGAGTGAGGCCCTGGTACAAAGCCAACCCCTCTGCCCTGTTGTTGGACAGCTCCCCCAGTCCCCATTCGAACTGAAGTATTCTTTCTCCGTTAGCATTGCAGATTAGACCCCCTGCACCGGCTTGGCCCGGGTTTGATTTTGAGGCGCCATCAAAGAATAAGTAGAACTTATTACAGTTTCTCAACCAGCTTGCAAATTCCGCTTCCTTTAGTCTCATCTTCCAAGCCCTGCTTGTTTCTTTCGTTTGAGTCTTTCCTTGGTTTAAATCCTGTGCGCTAGTTATGTTCTCTTGGACATAACTGACCAGGTTCCTCTCTTCCATGCTGTAGTTATTCGTCTCTATCTTACCTTTGATGTGGATTGTGACTGTCTCCAACGCTAAGTGCTTTGCCTTGTGGCACATAGCTCTGATATTATAGCCTTTCTCCTGGAAAACCCTTCTATTTCGTGCCAACCAGATGCGCCATAGGAGGGTTAGAGGAATGGCATTCCATATCCTTTGCGTCAAATTGCTACTTTTCTCTTTCCATGGACAATTCTTTCTCCATTTGTGTATTGTATCTGCAATAGTTGCCTGAGGCTCCCATGGAGCATCCCCAATTGAGGCCATCTGTCTCCAACATTCATCAGCAACCGGGCAGTCTATAAACAAGTGTTGTATTGTTTCCTCTGACCTGCAGCAATTCGGACATCTTGATGGTCCCATTATGCCTCTTTTCTTTAAATTCTCTGCTGTTAGTATTTTCCCTTTCAGGAGCAACCAAATGAAGAATTTGACCTTGGGGGGTGCTTCTGCTCTCCAAACAAGTTTCCATTGGTTCCATATATCCTGAGGGAAGGTGTTGTCACATAGATGCTGGTGCCCCGCTTTGGCCGTGTATTGAGTTCCGGTTGGGTCCCAACGATAACCATCTTGCTTGCCTTTCTGAATCGGTGCTTTGCTGTGAAGGAGGTTCTTTAAGGCAGCAAGACTGGTTTCTAGCTCCCTGGGGAAATCCG
This sequence comes from Pinus tabuliformis, assembly GCA_031772625.1. Lineage (NCBI taxonomy): Eukaryota > Viridiplantae > Streptophyta > Pinopsida > Pinales > Pinaceae > Pinus > Pinus tabuliformis. The sequence continues at coordinate 1,018,950,098 of CM062805.1, forward strand.
GGAACTTCCAACCTATCCATGCTTGAGATTGGGTGTCCCATTGTGATATTTGATCTAAATACCATATTCCTTTTCCATTTAACCAGTTTATGGCAGGGGTTGCCTCCACTTTTGATTCAATTGGATGCTGTCCTAGAATTCTGTCTGTGGAGAAATTGATGCTACTCCCCCCTCCTGGGACTTTTGAGATATTTTGAGACATAAAGGGTATGGCTTTCTTGCAGAGTTGCCAAATTTTTGTACTATCTCTGCTTGGAATATTGGTTTCCAGAAGTTGTTGCCTTGAGCTGTTCAAGTATTTTGCCTCTAGTACCTTCTTCCACCATGCTGTAGGTCCTGTGATCATTCTCCATATTATTTTAGCTCCAAGAGCCAAGTTCAGCAATTTTGGGGATCTTATTCCTAGCCCTCCCCTTTCCTGAGACTGGATGACATTCTTCCAGCTGACAAGGTTGAATTTTCTTTTTTCCGTTTTCCCTCCTTGCCAAAGAAAATGTCTGAGAGCTCTTTCCATTTTAAGATGGAAAACAGCAGGGGCTTGGCATAAAGAAAAACGATAAATGGGAAGAGAGGCCAAACCTGATTTGAGAAGAACAAGCCGTCCTGCTGGGTTCAGCCACATGGTGCCCCATTGTTGGATTTTTCTCTTTATTTTGTCAAGGATTTCATTCCATGTGTTAGCTTTCAGCGGTCCCATACTTACTGGCATCCCGAGATAGGTGAAGTGGCTCCAGACAAGATTGTAGGAGACTCCTAATATACTTGCAATGCTATGGATGGTGTGAGTTGAAGTATTCCAACCATATATGCAACTTTTTTGCTGATTGATCTTTCCCCCTGAGTATTCCATGAATTGGTCTAAGATCTTTTTGAAGCGCCTTGCTATAGTGGTGGACGCTCCTCCAATCAGGAGGGTATCATCCGCAAATTGAGAGTGGTTGATGTTCTTTGTTCCTTGCTCAAATTTGATGCCCGTGATTAGACCTATTCTCCTATTGAAGTCCAGGGTTTGGCTAAGGGACTCGGCCATGAGGATAAACAAGTAAGGAGACAAGGGACAGCCTTGCCTAAGGCCTCTAGAGGATTGAAAGGCAGCACACGGCCTCCCATTGATCAGAGGAGAGATCCAGGGTTCCGATATACAGGCTTTGATCATTGTGATGAAGGAGGAGTCAAAACCCATTTTGTGAAGAACAACAAAGAGAAAAGAATGCCTTACCCTGTCAAAGGCATTGGCAAGGTCCAGCTTTAGAACAAATCCTTTCTCCTTTCTGCTTATACTTGAGTGGATAGCCTCTTGCACAAGAAGGATAGAGTCAGAAATGTGCCTATTGGGAAGGAAGCCTCCTTGGTTTTCTGAGATCAGGGATTGAAGATGGGGCTTGAGCCTAGTTGACAGGATTTTTGTGATTATTTTGTATGCTGAATTACATAAAGATATTGGCCGAAATCTTGAAAAGGTGGAGGGTCTATTTTCTTTTGGGATTAAGGCTAGGTAGGTGGAGTTGGTAAATCCCCCCATTTTACCTTTCTTTAAAACCCAGCGTATCATCTTGACGAGATCTTTTTTGATCATCTGCCAATACTCTCTGTAAAAGCTGATTGGAAACCCATCAGGTCCTGGAGCTTTATCTGGGTGAAGGTTCCAAATCGCTTTTTGGATTTCTTCTTCTTCCACTTCTTTCTTGAGGTTGCTGTTCATTTCTTGTGTGACTCCTTTGAATAGATGCTGTAACAAACTTGAGTAGTCCTCCTCACCTTTATCCTCAGTCAGAAGGTGCTTGAAGTGATTGGTGGCTACTTCCTTTATGGAGTCCTGAGTATTGTAGCTGTACCCTTCACTATCCTTAATTGTGCTCACAGTGTTTCTAGCCTTTCGAACTATAGCCTGCTTATGAAAGTAAGAAGTAATTTTGTCTCCCTCCTGAAGCCAGAGTTGTCTAGACTTCAATCTCCATTTTGTTTCTTTGTCCTTTATAGTTTGTCTCAGCTAAGAGTATAGTTTTATTTCGTTCTCTTTGGCTTGCTGGGTCAGCCCAAAGGCTTCAATGTTTTGCTGCACTTCCTCCAGATCTTGCTTAATTTTCTTTTTGTTCAACTCAGGCTCTTGGTAATTGTTCTTTGCCCAATTTTTTAAAGCCTGTCTTACTCTCTTTAGTTTTGTCTCCCAGATATAAGTTGGGGAGCCTTCCACGTGTTGTATCCAAGCCTGCCACACCACGTCATTTGCTGCAGGAATACGATTCCAAATGGAACAGTATTTGAAAGGAAGAGGTCCAAGCTGACATTGACTATGCAGAGTGAGCGTTATTGGATAATGATCAGAGGCGGAGACATTGAGGATATTTGACTGTCCAGTAGTGAAAGTGGACAGGTAAGCTATGCTTATGAGGAACCTGTCAAGGCGCTCCATGATATTGCCGACTCCTATTCTTCTGTTGCTCCAGGTGTATCTTCGATTTTTAGGCCTGATATCTACAAGGTCTTGTTCCTGCATAATACTCTCAAGTCGATTTCTGAAAGGATCTAGGGTGAAATGTCCCCCTCTTTTCTCGTTTGCATGCAATACCAAGTTTAGATCCCCTGCAATAATGGGATTGTTGTCCCGCTCTTCTTCTATACTAGCTTCCAAAGCGTTCCAATATACTTCTTTCTCTCTATACTGGTTCGGAGCGTATATATTGTAGATTACCACCGCTGCTCCATCTGTCTTACTTTCTAGGTTAGCACGGATCCAGTTCTGGTGAATTCTGGTGGAGTTGCAGTTCCATTTATTACTGTCCCACATTGTTAGAATGCCGCCTGAGGCTCCTCTTGCTTTGCTTGCACATCCACTGTAACGCTTTTGCTGGTTGATGACTTTATTAATTTCTGACTGATCTTGCTTTGTTTCTTGGATAAGAACGATTTTAGGATTTTCGCTTTGGATTAGATCCTTGAGGACTGCTATCTTGGAGGGGTGCCCTAATCCCCTGCTGTTCCAAGATAGTATTTTCATCATGATTTACTGGTTACATGGAGAGCTGCTCGCCTCTCTTTGCCCTTGTTATTATTTTCTTTATCAAAGTGCCCAAGAATAAAGGATTCTATAGGAGTCTGAGAGCCCATTGCAATGTCTTTCTGGGTACTTTCTTCTGTCTGTTGTTTGGCCGATTTTCTGCCAGGCCCATGTTTCTTTGGAACATCGCTGGGCGCCCCATGATCCTTTGATGAACTTCTGGTAATCCTGGTGGAGGGGGAGTCAGGAGAGGGGTGGGAAATGAGGGGGGGAGAGGGGTGAAGAGGAGGGTCAGAGGAGGGGAAATCAGGCACTGATTCTTCCTCAGAGAGGGAAGCGAAGGGATTAGAGGATGGAGGGATGGGAGGATCGGGAATCCGAGGAGGGGAAGAAGGACGATGTAAGGGGGGCTGCTGGGAGGAGGAAGAGGGATGCTGAAGGGAAGAGGGTTGGAGGGGAGGTTGCTGATGGGAAGGACCAGGGGCTTCAGAGTCCGAAGTCTTGAGGGGAAGGGATGATTTCTTCCTTTTAACAGTTTCCCATTGCCCATCTTGCTCTTCTGGTTCAACATTAACTATTTTAGGACATCTATTTGCAAAGTGACCATATTCGTGGCATACCTTGCATTTGAAGGGTATTTGCTCGTAATCCAGCTGCTGAATATGGCACCAGTCATCTACTTTCAGTTTGATTGCTTCCGGCAGTCCTCGACCCAGATCAACCTCAACGCAGATCCGCGCACAAGCCTGCATGTTGTCTTTGGGTTCACTGCGGTCTATGTATTTTCCAACCGCGTTCCCTATTGCTTTCACAGAGTCATCCCCCCAGCAGTGAAGCGGGAGATGAGGTAGTCTAACCCAGACTGGAACCGCACTTGGTATATCTAGTTCAGGGTCGAAATCCGGGGTCCATTTATTGAGATAGAGGCCCCTGGAATCCATAAAGTAAGGCCCGTTTCTGAATATGAGATCTTTATCCTCTTTGGTTTCAAAATGAAAGGTAAAATATCCTCTACCACAGAATCTGATGGATATTTTGCCCTGGATCTTGTCCGACCAATTTCTTTCGACCCATTTTTGCACTGTCTTGGGTGATGGCCATAATCCTGTAAATTGTCCGATTAACCCTTTCTCTGCTAAGGAAATGGCAGCCATGCGTGGAATGGTCGGAGGCAGAAGGACTTCCTGTAATACATCCAGCTTCTTCACGAACTTGGTCGTTGTTGGTCTAGGTCTTTGCAGAGGGAGAGACTTCACCAGGTTTGAGAAGGCTCGTTGCAGCTCCGGATCCCCACTGGGTGGATCTGGAGGATCCATGGTTCAGCTCGATCAGTCGGCTCCAGGCAGGCTCAGGCGCAGGTTTCAGGCGCGCGCGCAGCAGCAGTGTAGTGCCGATCTCATCTTCCGATTCGATATCATATTCTTGATATAATTAATCATGTATAGTTGTGAAAATTTTGATTTAAAAATTTTCACCTATTTTAAACTAATTTAAATCAACATTTTGAAAATATTGATAAATTATTAAAATATAATTTTGACTTACTTAAAAAAAACTCATTTTCTCTTTTTGTGATGACTCTTTTTCTCATCAGGTATTTCATAAGAAAACTCAAACGAAAAAATATCTTCATGCTAATTCTTATCATTTCCCAGCTCAAAAGCTTGGTGTTCTCAACACTTTAGCGGCTAGAGCTTTAAGAGTTTCTAATGACAACCATCCCAATGAAGAGAAAGCACATCTCCTAAGTGTTTTATTTAATAATGGGTATAGTAGACATCAATGTACTAAGACTTTCCTCAAAGCTGAAAAAGGTCCTAGTGCTAAGAAAGATACCAAAAATCGATTTTCTGGTATTCATCTTCCTTTTATCCAAGGGACCACTAACAAGATTGCGAGGATATTAAGGAAGCATAAGGTGGCTTCAACCTTTAGGCCTTTAAATACCATCCAGAGCTCCCTTAGATTTGTAAAAGACCTAATGGACCCCAAGAATATGAAGGGTCAAGACCTAGTGGATTCATGAGAAATTAGTCAGTTACGACTATTTCTCCATGGAAATGGTCATAGATGAATGACTTACTTAACGTAGTTAAATCCCAAAAATGATATATAGTATATTGCATTGCGAAAACCCCCAATACTTAATATGAAGGGTGTTTACGTTATCCCATGCTCTTGTGAGACTCCCTACATTGGTCAGATTGGTCGCTTGATTAATCAAAGGATTCGTGAGCATGTCGCTGACATCAAGCATGGCATGACCTGCTCCTCTGCTTTGGGAGAGTATGCAAAATAAATCTAAGCATCACAATTGCATTGAGGAGGCCCCAGTCGTTGCTACGGCTAGTCATTTCCATCATCGTAAATTGAGGGAGGCTCTAGAAATTGAAAAAAGACCAAATAATTTGAATAGAGACAATGGTTGGATTATTAATCGAAGTTGGGTCCTTGTCCTGTCCTCCTAGTTTTTTAAGTTTCTTTTTCGGATTTATTTTGTTTATTTATTTATCTATGTAGGTATTGGTGTCCTTTTTATAGTATTTGTTGTTGGTTTATTCTTCATTGGAGTTTATATTCTTGATCCTTCGTGTTTTCTTAGGTATTTTATCATCCTATTGGTTCTTAACTCCTTTTAGTATTTTTGTTATTGTTTAATGGGCCTTAGCCCCGCATTTTATTGTTGACCATGTTTTATTTATTGATTATTTTTCTTTGAATATATATATATTTCTTTTGACTCGTGCATATTTTTGTTTTGTTTTATTTATTTTTCATCAATTATTTTTATTTTAGTTTATTTTATTTCCATTAATTATTTTTATTTATTAAATGATCTTGTTTTGATTAGGGTCTTGACTCATTTTTATAATTTTTGTCTTCCCTCCTTATTTGGAGTTTGACTTTGATTTTTTTATTCTTGTTATTTATTTATTTATTATTATTATTTTTTTCCAGTAGTAGAATTTTTTAATAATATTGATTTTAATAAATTAATTTAAATATTATTTTTCAAAAGCTAGCTGTTTAATATAATTGTTACTTATTAATATTTGTTTTTAATAAATTTATATCATAATTTAAATATTATTTTTTAAAAAATAACCATTTAATACAGTCGTTACTTAACAATATTTGTTTTTAATATATTATTAAATTAATATCATAATTTAAATATTATTGTTCAAATATAGTCGTTAATTGAAATTATAGTCTCTACATTGCTCTCTATTTAAGCCTTTGCCATCTCTGTCTACCACACTTGTTGGTTCGAAACGCATCGGCCAAAAATTTCTCTTATGTAATTTCTGCTGAAATACTTTTCTTAAAAAATTAAATTTATCTAATATATTATAAATAATTTAAATTTATTTTTCAGCGATTTGAAATATTCTCTTGTTCGTTAATACAATTTCACTCATCATCCACCCCTATCACCTTTAAAAAATATATCAAAATCTTATGATACTTATACCAATGGATAAACAAATTAATTAAATTTTTATTTGATATCAAATTATAAAATAAGTTTTAAAATTGAATATTAAAATTTATAAAATAATTATTTTTATTATATTTAAAAATTATTTATTAATTTATTTATAGATTAAAAATATTATAATAAAAAATATGAAACGGAGAGCTGACTTCTTAGCTTCATTTAGCGTTGTGTTGTTTGTCTTAACTTAATTAATGTATCCCCTCCTATAACGATATAACCATTTCTTTTGTTTGCCCTTGAAAAATAATTAGAGAGCTCGTCATCATTGGATTGCATTATTAGTTTACGGATAAAAGCACAAACATGCCGTGCCGAATATTTTGTGGGCCGCTGTATTTTGCGACAAACTGTCCCCGAGTTTAATTAAGAGGGGAGAGTGGTAGTCAAACCTTGGTATAAAGTAATTTTTAGATACATCAAAACATGCAAACTTCACATTTAATGTGACTAACATCGATCTATCATGCAAACTTCACATTTAATGTGACTAACATCGATCTATCATTTATCAGCAGATGATGGTACATTGTCATCATTATTCAATAAGACCATAAAAATCATAGCCAATCAAAATGTAGAAAAATGTAAAATTAAAATATTTGAAAAATAAATGAAAATGGTTTATAATGTGAACTTTGTTGTATTGAGGGTTCTGTAATCCATATCAAGTTTATGAGAGATTTTTCGGCGTAAATCACATGATATTTTATTTGTCAATGCGTTTCAAACCAACTTGTCCTGACGATGAACCACACTGGTTGGTTCGAAATGCGTCCACAAATGAAATATCATGTGATTTATGATGAAAAATCTCTCATAAATGTGAACTTTATAAACTATTATTAATTTTTTTTGTCAAACTAGATTAATTCATGGTCAAACGCATATCAAATGTGTAATAAACTGCGCAGCAGGGATAACAAAGTTTTTATGACTTTTATTTTACAAATTTGAATTGTTGTCTATTGGTAAGTCTTTGAATTTGTAGAAGAGATATCATGAATTCAAATCCACTAAAACCAAAATTCGTTAATTATTTGACAATTTAGACAATTCTTAACTAGGCAAAAATTTTGCTACGATGCGATGACATTGGATTGGTCCACGTGGCAGCATAATATTGGTCAACATTGCACAGTAATCGCCTAGTTGTCCACCACATCACCCTATCCAATCAACATTCCACGTCAACTTACCTAGTCAGCGTCCACATCAGAGTCTGGAGCTGCCACGTGGCACTCCCTGGTGCTGCCATGTGGAACCCATGCCTCCATTTTTAATGTTTTGCTAAAATTTCAAACATCCATAACTTTCTCATACGATGTCCATTTGACGTGATTCAAGCATTGTTAGAAATATCTTGATGAGATCTACACAATGGGATAGTTTTCATTAGCATTTGAGACAATAAAAAATGATCATTTTTTATGGATTTTGCAGCAATTGGACTTGTAAAACATCATCAAATCATTAAACATGCTTCTGATATGAATTTGCTTTAACCTGGTTTTTGAATCTCTCAAATTCGATATCAAACTGAGAAATTATCAACAAAATACTGACAAGTTGTTTAAGGTACCACTTCCTGCAAGGTAAAAAGTGCATTTCATTTTTATTTATCTTTCTTGAATTTGTTTTATTAACACTATTTGTAAATTTTTGTGTATATATTGAATGGAGAGAAATTGATCACCTCTCTTACTCGATAATCTTATGTTTTATTGTAGATAAGTGCTAAGTTTTTGCAGGTTCCACAAAGATCAATTTATGCACAAGTGGTTCTCAAAGACCAATATCTTTTTTGGAAGAACATGAAGAAGTCAAGTCCAAGTCATATCACATCCAATCATGTAATTGCTACTCATTCATTTTCCTCTTCCCCTAAGCTTACAGTTCATCCATGAATTTCTATCTTCCTAGAGAATTACTTCAAAATCATTTTCCTTTGAAAGTTTCACACTTTCTCGCCTCACTTACATTTCATCCCTAACCCATGAATAAATTCATTTAGCTCACTTACAATGTTGAGTTACCCCATTGTTGTTTTTCCTTTTGCAAAATAAACATAAATGCAATTCTTTCATCTGTGGTCCTCTACATCATTGTTTTATAATCATGTTAGATGATGGGGGATTCATTAAGGCCCTCCTTTTAGCAAGTCTTGATCCATTGGCTTCAACACATTATCTGGGTTTGAGACTAGAGTTATTTTTAGTGCCTTGAGGCTTGCATGTCTTAATGGCAATTTCTCTTGCCAATGAACAGTGGGAATACATCAATGTCCCCTATTTGTTGGATCTTCTAGGTGACTCGACTTCAACTCATTTATTCGTACCTAGTAAGATGTACTTGGGCATCTTGACTCTCATTGACATTAATGGTGAGTAGTATCGTGTTGGTTAACGACATTCATTAATGGTCAGTAATCTAACAATTTATTTATATGTTTGACATCAACAAAATTTATTCACATAGATAAGAATTATGCCACAATGCGGATATGAATGAAGACTATGATTTCAGTAGCTTGCAGCAGTGCTCCAATAAATCAGATTTAGTTTCCAAAAAAGGCACAAAGATTCCACTTTCAGATTTCATCCACTATTCATGCAACCAAAAGAAGAAGAATCATATCATAAATTTTCACTCCACATTCTATGATATAGCAGTAACGTCCAAGATCTCACAGATGCATAGCTTATCAAATTTTCAGGTAGGTGAAGGTATGTTGTTTTCTAATCTTTAATCATTAATTCCTTGAATGTTAAAAGACATATATTTGGAAAATTTCCCATGTGACATTGCTTTCCTCATTTTCAAAAGACAAAAATACCTTTAGTTAGCGGGAGGATATTCATTACCATTTTCATTTCCATATTCCATAACCTCATACATTCTTGAACAACGTGCATATCCCAATTGAATGTTGTTCCTATGTTTGGTTCTCTAAATATGGATATGTTTTGTAAAAGATTCAAATTATGAGTAAGGATAAAATTATATGTATATGAGTAGGTCTTCATTGTGAATACATTCTTAAGTTGCAACAAGAAGAGGAATAAAAGAAAAGTGTTATCACACAAGAACCAACACTTGAAATAGTTATGGTTGTCACAAAAGAACCAACCATAAGAGCTGCCAATTAAACATCTTTCAGATAAAGAAGACACAGTATCTCAAAGTCACAAAATGACAAATTGCTATAATCTAAGACAATCAATGCAAAGTTGCACGAGGAAATGCAACATCTTCAGTTGGGGGGAATGTTGGGTCTCCAAAATATCATTCATTTCACCCTCTTTTCTTTCATTTTGCTTCAGAATTTGCCATATTCCACATCTCCATAACCATGCACTAAGACCATCTTCCTAATTAAATATGGGTTTAGAGAAATGATTTTCCAATACATTTATTTTGGTAGTTTGAGTGAATTTATGGTTAAATATTAGAAAAATAACATGTATTCACTTATGTATAAAAGTTGGATGAATTTTGTGACATGTGTAGCCATATTTGAAGATTCCAAGACAATCATATTTGGCCTTTAAGACTCAAATTCGAATTTCCTCTTCAAACTTTTGAAGAATTTTTTTTTCTAAGTAAATTTAATTCTATTAAGAAAGAGAGAAGGTATTTACAGGGTGACCGAAGTCAGTACATTGCTCTGAAGAGAGCCATCATTCCAAAAAACCAACTTAAGCCTCCTTCCAGAGGAGAAGAAACACATGACCATGTTCTAAAACCACCCATGGAGTCCCATACATCCCAAACAAAACCAGGAGACCCGTTCGTCAGCAGCCGGAAGAAACCCATAACCCAGATGACTAAGAAGCAGCCGAGGATAGCCAAAAACTTGATCAAAAAGAAGGAGGATCACCTCCAGCAGAAGCATGCTACTCATCAGGCCGTTCCTCCACAATTCGGCACCAGCCGAATTCCGGTTCATCCTCAAAAGGAGCGTTGAACTGAGCAGAGGGACCGGGATCGGCAGGCTGCATCTCCGTGTCCTGAATACCTCTCCCTGGTTCCGCTTGTGCAGGCTGTGGCATCATACCAATGCCAAGCTGGAACGCAGGGGGAGGACCATCAGCAGCTCCCAAACCTCCCGTATGACTATCAGAGCCTTCCAATTGCGTGGTTTCGTAAAACACCACAGAGATGTGTGCAGTGACCCGTGGCTGATGAAGCGAACTGTTGAAAGTAAAAATGGCTGACCCAGTTGTCGAAGGTGGCCCTGGAGGCAGATTGGAGACGCGGCGCCTTCCTCGCCCACTATGGGTGCTCGGATAACGCCCAGTGAACAACTCGCTGGTGGCCGGCGAGTCCGAAGTGGGGTCATTGGGGGCGCGCCTGGGTTGGCCTCGACAACAACCCATTCTTTGTCGAAGGTGGGCCATAATAGGAGGGGCCTTAGACGGATATTCACCAAACACCACACTGAAACCTTGAAAGCCAACAGAGGTGGGAGAGGACCGAACGAGACAAGATGGCTTGTTCTCCCCTGTCTTCCACCCACCCCTTTCCAGGACCACGCACAAAACAGGGCCAATGTACAGGAGGTTCGAGCTAAGGGAAGAAAAATACAGAGGCCTCCTTCCAGAGCCGGATAACATAACAAAAGGAATGCCGCCAACCTTGAAACTAAAAACCTCAGAGCCAACAGAGATGGAATAGGACCGAACGGGAGCAGAGAGGCAGTTTCCTTCAATGTCCCCCCCCCTTTTCAAATTCTTTACGCGAAACAGGACCAATACACCCGAGACCCGAAATCAGAGGCCACCTCCCAGAGCCCGAACTCCGGCTAGTGCCCCAGAGAGAATTAGCAAAAACCAGACACAACGTTTCCGCTTCAGGCTCAGAATTGACAGAGAGGACCCAGCTTAACACCTCACCTAGCTGCATCGCGCTAGCATTACCCTACCCCTCCTTATAATTGTCTGCCCTTTCTCGATTAACCCACACCATAACTGCCTCATTGATGGAGGCCGCCATCGCTTGCAGGTCACAGCGTGCGAGAGCCGAAGCCATAACAGCAGATCCTGTAGCACTTAACGGGAGAATGTAATGGCCTGCATGCCAGGCTACCCTCCCCCGATTGACATTACACTTCACGTACAGGGTGGGCAGGTGTCGAGCCGCCTCCCACCACCCCTGTCCCATCACGCTGATCGCCTCCCTATTCACCCGCATCCGGGATCAAACTTTTGAAGAATTGAGATCATTGGTCAAACACATTTCATGGAGAAAGATCATGGAACTTTTCATAAGTGTCTTCTATCAAAGCTAGGAGAGATTTGTGAGAGGATATGAAGAGATGTTAATTGCTATATGTCAACAAATGGTTGTAACCACATGAGATATTTTTGGATCTACATTTTTGAATTAGTTATCTTAGTTTTTGTATAAATAGGAGAGTCTTCTCCTCTCAAAAGGTGTGAAAAAGTTTGGGAGCTATGCTCATGCTTCAATATAGAGTTTTGGATGTTAAGGATTGACATTATGCTTATGATTGATGTAATGAATACCATTGTAGTTCACTTTGATATGGTTGTGCCTTCATTTGGTGTTTGATCAAGAGTCTTCTCAACTTTCCACCTCTCATGCACTTTGGAATGGCCACCTAATGAGTATGGGATGTATTATAATGTTTTATTTAGTTTCTTTATGTTCATTTTAAGTATTTTGATTAGATGCATTGTTTACATTCTTTCATGCTCATTCTATTTATCTTCTTTTGCAGGTTAAGCATTATTGCTTTCATTTCATAGATCCATTGCTTTTCAATTTGTTTGATAGATACTCATGAATTATTCTAATTTGATAATGCACACATTAGTAATATCAATTGATTTCTCACTGCTTTCAGAATAGATTGCCTTTAAATTTAATAGTTTCATAATTCAATGCTTTCTTAGTATAAGATTTTCCGCTTTCAAGCCATTATAATATATTTACTTTCAAGTTGGTAAAATAGAATTTCATGTCACTATAAGAGATTTATTTTCATTTCAATAGAGTAAGTTTACTTTCATTTCAATTATCATCTCAATTTCATAAATTAAAATATTTCTTCCCAAGTTCTGAATTTGAGGCTTTTGAAAAGGAAAGTGTGTACATACTCATCTTAGACATTTTTCATGAATAGGTTTTATTTTAGTTTTGCCATTTATTTTAATAAAATAGGATTCTCTTTTGAAATTGAAAGTTGATTCCTAGCATATATTGTACAAGTATACTTCACAAGTTCATGAACCCTGGGTTTGACAATTTAATGACAAGTAATTTAACTAACAATTAAATTACCCAACAATTTCCTAGGAAACTCAACATGGTATCAGAGCGTAGGTTGAAGAGTAGTTAGCAAGGAGAGAAGAATGTGTCTTGCCTTAGTATCTAGCTGGCTGAATCGACAGAGAAATCTCTGAGATAACGTTGTGTTTCTTTAGTGGCCTGAGGAAGGGTCGAGTTTCTTGTTGAACTTTGGAGCTGTGTAAAGGGATCGAAATTCATCAAGGTACGACAAGGAAGATGAGAGTATTTAGTTGACGTTTGCGTAGGTTTTGAGGCTAATGTGGAGTTGTAATAGGTGCCCTAACTAGGGCCGAAAAAACTCAACCTTCTTGTCTCTAAAACAAGATATTTTGAGGTTGGTACAAACCTCAGTACAAGGTATGATGACATGTCTTTTATATAGATGATTGCATGGTGATGGTTCATGTATATCTATGAACACCTCTATGGTTTTTTAGTGGTTGTTTAGATGCCCTAGTACTGTCACCAATGAGAAGGCATGTGACAGTTGTAAAGGGCTTATATTCAAGGCATGATACCTCATTGAAAAACCTAGGTATCAATGTGATCTAAATCAAGTTCAATAATTTGAATTTAGTCTAGTCTCATTAAATTAGTCATGACACGTTTGAAAAGCAAGTTAATGTTTAAGGTTGAGGTCTTCTAACTATACATGCCTATCTTTTCTCACATATGAAGGTCTACAAGAAAGGTTAATCCGTATATCTACGATAATTTTGTGAGTCTACTAGAAAGAAGGTCTAGATCAAATGCCACCAAAGTCTATGGTAACTAAGCCTAATATGATTTTTGTAATCAAAGTTTGATGTGATCTGAAGCATTTATGGAGAAGGGTCAAATCCTAGTTATGATAAGGTTCAATTTTGCATTTCTAAAACATTCAATCTAGGTGTAAGCTTGCATACCTCTATAAAATCAAACTTGTGGAAGCATTTGTTCTAGTGATCAAAACTCCATTTTTATGGCATGCAAATGGCATTATGGTTGTAACAACCCTGAGTTAAAGTTTCATGTAATAAAGGATAATAAAGGAAAAATAAGACCAAGGTCATGAGACACATATTCCAAGTTGAATGTTGGGCAAACATTATAGTGGGCATCACTTTTAGTTTATGTATGGCTATGGAAATTGACAAAGGAAAAGAGACAACAATTGGCATTTATTTATGAAAATAAAGAAAAATAGGAGAAAAGGAAGGTGAATAGACACATAATTTCATGCTAAGGAAATTAGAGGAAAAATTAAGAAAAATGAGACATCAATAATAAAAAGGCATTAGAGAAACAATTCACATATTTTTCTCAGTTTTGGATTAGATCAGTTTTGAGAGAGAGAGAGAGCTCCAAGAGGAGAGAGAAAGCAAGTAAAGGAAGGAAAATGGAAAGAAAAGGAAAGCAAGGAGAAGGGGAACCGGGTAAGGTGGTCTTAGGAAAATTCCATGTTGAAAATAACAAGAAGAAACGCTAAAAATAGAAGTGCTAGAAATAGCACTGCTATAAATAGCATTTTGGGATACATTCCAATTTTAGTTAGTCCCTGAACTAAAATTGAGAATTAAAATTCGAATTTGATTTTAGCAGCAGTTTGTAAAATAATTAATTTATTCATCTTGAGTTAATTAGTTGTAGAAAATCAAACATGAGTCTATGTGAAGACATGCAACATTTTCCCCTTTGATTGAGGAAGTTATCCCTTGATTAAGGAGATCACGATGAGTTGTACTTTGAGTTGTAATTAGTTAGCTCAGTTAACTGAGTTAAGTCCACTTAGATTAGTTCCAACAGTTTGTGGAACTGATTGTGAGTTTAGTTAGTTAATGCATGCATGCATGTAACTGCTGCACTTCAGATAACTGAATATTCTTTCATAAATAACTCATGTATGGCAGTTCAGTCAGAGACCCAGTTGAGATCAAATGATGGGACAATGTATTATCAGTTTCAATAATATTCCATTGAGGATATCTCTTGCATGCATAAGGAATTCATTCCTTGGAGATTGCGCAGTTACTTCTGAGTTTGGTGAGTTGTGTGAGAGGTCAATTCAGACAGGTGGCAGCCAGAGGACCCAGGAGAAACTGTGCAAGGAAATAGGAGGCTTAGAGGACTGAGGGAAGGCATATGTTGTGTGTATTCAGTCTATGAGCAACATTGAGGGATTGTACTGAAAGATGGATAGCTTGTGAGCTAAAGCTTTGTGTAATCCGAACATATTTCCACTTGTATGATATTACAGAGATCAGGGTTTTTAACTGAGGCTTTCCCCAGAGTATTCTTCTATGTTCATGTGTGATTGCTTTCTTCTTCATCTGTTATATGTGTTCTATTTGATCTTGCTCAAAATCGATTAAGCTTCCGCAAGTTTGTTTGTATAAGTAGATCAAGTATTTTGCTTTAGTATATTGCATTATCAGGTGATCTACAGTGGGAAATTCTATATGGTATCAGAGCGAAGGTGATCAAAGCGAAGAACAATATACAGAGAAGGGAGAAGCTCGAAGTTTGAAGTTCCTGATTATAGAATTTGAATTCTTATCACATCTCAAATTTCACCAATGGCGTTCAACGGTTTGAGACTCGAGTATGCCCTTGATGGCAGCTTGAATTATATAGCCTGGAAGGATCGCATGGAAGCGATATTAGAGGACAATGGTTTGAAGGACTTCATTGATCAAGAAGTCCCCAAGCCAGTAGTTGCTAATGCCCAAGAATTGGCGGAATGGAAGAAATGTGTGGCTAGAGCGAGGAGAATCCTTCTGGAGGGAGTTCGAGACCACATAGTCTCGAGTCTCCAAGGGAAGGAACACCATTTTCAATGTGGAAAACATTGAAGGATCTATATCAAAACAACAATAATCAGAGGAAGATGGCGCTGAAAGACAAGCTTTGGAAAATCAAGTGTGAAAAGGGCGACACGATCTCTACATATCTGAGCAAGCTCACCACCTGCAGGGATGAGCTTGGAAGTGTAGGGATCACGACAATCGATGATGACATGGTGAGTCTTGCTCTCCTCGGTCTTCCTAAGAGCTAGCATAACTACCAAGGCTCGGTAAATGGAAGAGAGAAACTTCCAGATTGGGAACGACTTTGGTCGGATCTGATGAAGGAGGAGATAAGAAGAAGCACCAGAGGTGGATCTTCATCAAAGCAAGATGATGAAGAAAATCTAACCTTAGCGAGTAAGGCGAGGAAAGGGAAAGGGAAGGTGTCCCATTCCAAATCTAGTTCTTCCCATGGTGGGAAGAAGATTGACAAATCGAAAGTGAGATGCTTTCATTGTCATGAGGTGGGCCATTATGCTACGAATTGTCCACGGAAGAAATCCAAGAAGGGATCCTCGAAGGGATCAGATGGTGAGGCACTGGACTCACAGTTCGAATTGGATTTCACCCTCATTGCATGTATGGTTTCATTGATGGTGGGGTGTTTTTGGTACCTGGACAATGGAGCTTCATTCCACATGATCGACGACAAAAATATTTTCAGTACCTTGGAGGAGAAGGACCTCCAGATGTGGATCAAGATGGGCGATGATGAAAAGTACCATGTTTCAGATGAAGGTACGGTTGTCTTTCAGAGGGAGCATGGAGCTCCTCTCACCCCGACTGATGTAAAGTATGTGTTGGGTCTGAAGAAGAATCTTGTGTCCGTCGCTATGCTGGAAGACAAAGGCTATGGTGTAGTCTTTAGCAATGAAAAGACATTCCTGAGGCATATCGGCACTGGAGAGACCAAGAGGATTGGGGTTCGAGTAAAGAATCTCTACAAGCTGGAGGTAGACGACTGTGCTGCATTGAGTTCCAAAGCAGAGTTGGTGCAGAGCCAAGATGTTGGCGAGATATTACATAGAAGATTGGGCCACTTGCACCATGGGGCCTTGAAGATCATGCAACTGATTTCTACCGGACTTCCCAAGGGAAAACTGGAGCAAATGGATACATGCAAAGGTTGCACCTTGGGTAAGTATGCAAAATATTCCTTTCAGGATTGAGATAGTAGAGCTGGAGAAATCCTGGAGCAAGTTCATACAGATGTGTGTGGACCATTCTCTGCAGCCTCCATCGCTAAACAAAGGTACTATGTTATTTTTATTGATGATTTTTCTCGTAGATGTTGGATCTACTTTATGCAGAAGAAGGATCAAACCTTCTCAAGGTTTTGTGAGTTTAAAGCCTTGGTAGATAAAGAATCTAGAAAGAAAATAAGGGCCTTGCGTAGCGACAATGGTGGAGAGTATGTCTCCCAACAGTTTAATGACTTCTGCTCAGCAGAAGGAATTAAATGGGAGGTGATGACACCCCATAACCCACAACAGAATGGGGTGGCTGAAAGGAAGAACAGATCGATTGTGGGAGCAGCTCAAGCGATGCTGCATGACCAAAGCCTACCACTTCATTTGTGAGCTGAGGCATGCAATACAACAATATACTTGCATAATAGAAGCCTGCACCGTATACTAGGGATGAAGACACCAATGGAGGCCTTCTCCGGGAAGAGACTAGATGTGAGTCACTTCAGGATCTTTGGATCATCGGTTTATTGCCATGTGACCAAAGATGCCCGGAAGAAGCTAGATCCAATAGTTGAGTTGGGGATACTTGTGGGGTACACTGATACACCCCACAACTATCAGGTGTTCTTTCCTACTAGTCAGAGGACAGTGGTACGCAGAGATCTGAAGTTTGACGAGTAGAAAGCCATGTGAGTATCGCTTGAGAGGGAGCTCAAGTTGCATGTAGAGGAGGAACCTTTAGTTCCTAAGGAGGAGGAGCCTCATACTGATGCGGAGCAGCCGCATGCAGAGGATCCGGGAGTGGAGATATCCACACATGCAGAGTCTCCCAGAGATGGGCAGAAATGCTCAAGGAAAGCTAACAGGTTAATGCTAGATGCAAGAGAGAATGTGGGACAACCATCTTCTCAGCACAGACAAAGGAGGTCACCCGAGTGGTACACTGGTTAATGGCCCTGGTTGGGGAGTGTGTAGAGATCGAACCTGTTGGGTTGTGTTATATTCTTTCCACGACTAGCCCACGTAGTTAACCAAGGGGTTAGAGGGGGGCAGAGCCCCCCCTTCGTTGCGTCGATTGCGTAGCTAGGGGGGGTCATAGGGGGTTTGAGGGGTGCAGTTAACACCACTCTATGGGGTCTGGGGCGGTGCCCTAGAAAATTTTGGTTTTGGAACCTATAGGTTGGGCGGACCCACCTATGGTTTTGTGCATGATTTTCGCACATGTTTTTGGACGCGATGGTTTTCGGTCCATGGTTTTGGATGCGATGGTTTTCGGTCCATGGTATTGGATGCTTCGGCTTGTATTTGAAAGGAACATAATGAAAAATCAAGCTGGTAGTCCCGGTTTTGGGATCCAGGGGAAAATCTCTATGTATATGTGTTTTATGTGTTATGCTCTTGCTATTGTTTATTTTCTGTGTTTTATAATTCGTATGCAGGTAATTTCTGTATGGGGTTAAAACCTACATTTGGTATCAGAGCTGTTTTGGCTTCAAGGGGACGCCTTTGCTGCTGAGGGGTTTTGCTCAGGCCTGTGGTAGACCTTGTTTAGTGGGAGATCTGTGGGATCGATTCTGGTGGTGAAAGAATATGGTGAGCAGTGGAAAGATAGAGATCGAGAAATTTAATGGTCAAAGTTTTAAGTTATGGAAACTCAAGATGGAGGATCTGTTGGTGGATAAAGATCAGTGGATCGTGGTAGATCCAGGTACTAAACCAACGAGAGTGTCCGATGAAGAATGGAAGAAGTTGGATTGGAAGGCTAAGAGCACAATACGATTGTGTGTCTCGAATTCAGTATTGCTGAATGTATCAGGGGAAGCTACAACGAAGGCTTTGTGGGACAAGTTAGGGACTTTGTACCAATCTAAGTCTCTAGTGAATAAACCGTTCCTACGGAAAAAACTGTATAACCTGAGGATGAAAGATGGAGAATTGGTGACAGAACATTTGAACGCATTTAATACTGAGGTAAGTCAGTTATTATCTGTTGATATTAAAATTTTAGATGAAGATAAGTGCATCAGTTTGTTGTGTTCTCTACCATATTCGTGGGATATTCTGGTTATTTCAATAGGTAGCAATGCAACTTCCTTGTAGTTTGATGAAATAGTCTCATCCTTGCTAATGGAGGAGATGAGATGGAAAAATATGGAGAGTTAGAATGGTGATGCCTTGTCTGTACGAGGACGGTCCCAAAATAGAAACAAAAATAAGTCATCGAGTGGGAGATCTAAATCTCCAGGAAAACTTGTAAAGGTGGTGTGTTGTAAATGTCGAAAGGAAGGGCACTACAAAAGGGACTGTAAATCTAAAGCTCCTAACAAAGGAAAGGGATCTGATGATGCTCCTTATGCAGAGGCGAAAACCACCTCAGATAAAGGTGGGGATGTGTACTTCGCTTCTTCAAGTACACATGTAGACCATGAGGCATGGTTGATTGACTCAGTTGCATCCTTTCACTTCACTCCCCATAGAGAGTGGTTCTGTGAGTATGAGAAATACAATGGTGGTGATGTCTTCTCGGGGGATGACAGGAAGGGTAGAATCGTTGGTCGCGGAAAAGTAAGTTGAAGTTGCAAGGTGGAAGGGTTAGAACACTTCTGGGTGTTTTTCATATTCCTGCATTGGCCAGAAATCTGATTTCTGTAAGCAAGCTGGATGATGCAGGTGTAAAGACAATGTTCAAGAAGGATACCTACAAAATGGTTCGAGGAGCACTGGTATTGATGCGGGGAGTTCGGATTGGAACTCTGTACAAGCTGCAAGGTAGCACTGTTGTTGATGGGTGCAACAACTCTTTGGTTCTTGAAAGTGGAGCAGAAAATCTAGTGGTATATGGAGAGAAGACCATGTTTTGGCATCAAAGGCTTCGACATATTGGAGAGAAGGGCCTTCGAATACTTCATGGTAAAGGTATGGTAGAAGGTATGAGTAATAGCTCTCTGGATTTTGATTTCTATGAAAATTGTGTATATGGGAAGTAGAATCGAGTGAGTTTCCCCTCTGGTGGTAAGAGGGCGAAACAGATATTAGAACTTGTGCACAGTGATGTGTTTGGACCTGTGAAGGTTCCATCACTAGGTAAGTCTATGTACTATGTATCATTTATAGATGACTTCTCAAGGAATACATGGATATCTTTCCTTAAGAAGAAATCTGAAGTCTTTAACAGGTTTAAAGAATTTAAGGCTTTGGTGGAAAACCAGACAGAGAAGAAGATAAAGGTGACAAGGACAGATAACGGTGGAGAGTTTTGCAGTAAAGAATTTGAAGAATTTTGTAAGAAGTGTGGTATAGCACGGCAGAAGACTACTCCATATACACCTCAGCAAAATGGAGTTGCAGAAAGAATGAACAAGACGTTGATGGAAAGGGCAAGAAGCATGCTCAGTGGTGCCGGGTTAGGAAAAGAATTCTGGGCAGAGGCGGTGGAGACTGCATGTTACCTGGTCAACAAATCAGCTTCATCAGCGTTGGAGGATAAGACTCCACAATAGGCATGGATTGGTAAGAAACCCTCTCTTTCACATTTGAGGGTATTTGGATGTGATGCATATGTACATGTTCCAAAGGAGAAACGAACCAAGTTGGATAGTAAATCTGAAAAGTGCATCTTTATTGGGTATAAGGATGGTTTAAAGGGTTATAAGCTTTGGAACCCAGTAACAAGGAAGGTTGTGTACAACCAAGATGTGGTGTTTAGAGAGGTGACAGATGTTATTAAACATAAAGTCCAACCAAAGGAACCTGAGAAGATAGAGTTTGAGCTAAAGGAGGATGAATCAGACTCTACAATAGAGGAGGAATCAGAAGATAAAGAGCCACAAACTCCGGGTGTGAGAAGATCAGTTCAAGAAAGAAGACAACTAGAAAGGTATAGTCCATCCGCTTTCTGCTCAAATTTTGCTTTATCTATTATGATGATGATCCCAAAACTGTGAAGGAAGCAATAGATTCAGAGGATGGAAAACTCTGGAAAGAGGCCATGGTTGATGAAATGGCATCTTTGCACAAAAATGAGGCTTGGGATCTGGTGGAGTTGTCGACTAGAAGGAAACCCATTGGAAACAAATGGGTGTTCAAGAAGAAGACAAATGTAGAAGGGAAGGTGGAGAAATACAAAGATCGGTTGGTAGCAAAAGGTTATTCCCAGGTGCCTGGAATTGATTTTGGTGATATTTTTTCTCCTGTTGCCAAGGTAACTTCTATTAGATTACTTTTATATGTTGTTGCTGCTTTTGATTTTGAGGTAGAACAGATGGATGTGAAGACAAAATTTCTTCACGAGGATCTGGAAGAGGAAATCTACATGAAGCAACCTGAAGGCTTTGCAGTGAAGGGTAAGAAAGAACTGGTATGCAAGTTAAAGAAGTCTTTGTATGGGTTAAAACAGTCACCAAGGATGTGGTATATAAAATTTGATACATTTATACGGGGACTTGGCTTCACTAGAAGCAAAGCAGATCACTATGTGTATTTTAAATTAATTGGTGACAGTGTTATTTATTTGGTCTTGTATGTGGATGATATGTTACTGGTTGGAAATGACAAAGAAATTATCCAGGATTTGAAGACCCAATTATCATCCAAATTTGACATGAAAGATCTTGGTGCTACAAACTATATTTTGGGCATGGAAATTAAAAGAGATTAGGCAAAGAGGAAGCTCTGGTTAAACCAGAGGAAGTATGTTGAGACAATATTGCAGAGATTTAATATGCAGGATAATAAAGCGGTGAAGGTTCCTATTCCTGTAGGTGTAAAGTTATTTGTTGAATAGTGTCCCAAGACACAAGAAGAGGAAGAGGACATGTCCCGTGTTCCATATGCAAGTGCAGTCGATAGCCTGATGTATGCAATGGTCTGTACTAAACCAGACATTGCACATGTAGTGGGAGTATTGAGCAAGTTTATGTCAAAACCAGGAAAGGAGCACTGGACAACAGTGATGCGGGTTTTCAGGTATTTGCGTGGCACTAGGGATTATGGTTTGTGCTACCAAGGAAGACCAGGATTGGATATATTGTTGGATATTCATGGCTTTGTTGATGCAGACTGGGCTGGAGATCTGGATCAGAGAAGATCTACAAGTGGGTATGTGTTTAACCTATTTGGAGGTGCAGTCAGTTGGATGAGTAAGAAACAATCTGTAGTGGCACTATCAACTACAGAGGCAGAATACATGGCAACCACTCATGTAAGCAAGGAAGCAGTTTGGTTGAAGAGATTGTGTTCAAGTATGGGGTTAGTACAGGGAGCTATAAGGATACATTGTGATAGCCAAAGTGCAATTTTCTTCGCAAAGAACCCTGCATATCATTTAAAGACAAAGCACATTGATGTTTAGTATCACTTTGTGAGGGATATGATAGAAGACAAAAAGGTGTTGCTGGTAAAGGTGGACACTTTGAAGAATACTACAGATGCATTGACAAAACCTGTAAGCTCTGAGAAGTTCTCTTAGTGTAGAGAAATAATGGGAGTTGCAGGTTTGGATAAATGACTAAGTTCTCTTGTGGCCCCCTGTGGAAAGAAAACAACAAGTGGGAGAATGTTGGGTTGTGTTATATTCATTCCACGACTAGCCCATGTAGTTAACCAGGGGGTTAGAGGGGGGGTGGAGCCCCCCCCTTTCATTGCGCCGATTGCGTAGCGGGGGGGTCATAGGGGGTTTGAGGGGTGTAGTTAAACCCACTCTATGGGGTCCAGGGCAGTGCCCCAAAAATTTTTAGTTTTGGAACCTATGTTAGGTTGGGCGGACCCACCTACGGTTTTGTGCATGATTTTCACACATGTTTTTGGACACAATGGTTTTCGGTCCATGGTTTTGGACGCGATGGTTTTCGGTCCATGGTATTGGATGCTTCGGCATGTATAACTATGTATTATAACATTGAAAGGAACATAATGAAAAATCAAGTTGGTAGTCCCGGTTTTGGGATCCAGGGGAAAATCTCTGTGTATATGTGTTTTATGTGTTATGCTCTCGCTATTGTTTATTTTCTGTGTTTTAGAATTCGTATGCATGTTATTTCTGTACAGGGTTAAAACCTACAAAAACTTCTTCATTCGAGGAAGCAGTGCAGCAACCAATCTGGGTTGATGCAATGGTGGAGGAGTACGACTCCATCGTTCGAAACTATGTTTGGGATGTTGTCCCAAGACCAGAGGACAAGTCAGTGGTGAGTTCCCGCTGGCTTTACAAGGTAAAGCAAGTAGCTAATGGAAGTGTTGAGAAACATAAGGCAAGGTTTGTTGCCCGTGGTTTCTCACAGGTCGAGGGGATCGACTATGATGAGACCTTTGCTCCTGTAGCAAGGCGCTCATCTATCAGATTTATGTTGGAACTATCAACTCAAATGGGTTGGAAGATCCATCAGATGGATGTGAAGACTGCATTCCTCAATGGGAAGATTGAGGAAGAGGTGTACATTGAGCAGCCGTAAGGTTTTGAGGCCTTCGATCGTGAGTCGCATGTGTGCTGACTCGAGACGGCTTTGTATGGGTTGAAGCAAGCACCTCGTGCTTGGTACACCAAGATCGACAACTATTTCACTGGGTTGGGCTTCACAAAGAGTGAAGCGGATGCGAACCTTTACCACATCATGGTAGAATGTAAGCCATTGATCATTATTATTTATGTTGATGATATGATATTGGCAAGTGATGATTAGTTGATCAAGTCTTGCAACGAGGACCTTGCAAGAGAGTTCGAGATGAAAGACATGGGTCTTATGCACTACTTTCTAGAAATGGAAGTGTGGCAGAAGGATGGGGAAGTGTTTGTGTCTCAAGGCAAGTATGCCAATGAGATACTCAACCGATTCCACATGGAGAAGTGAAAGCCCATGCAGACTCCTCTAGCAGGTAACTGGAGGAAGGAGGATGCTACTTCAGGTGAGGTAGTAGCTGCTACTGTTTATCGGTAGCTTGTGGGTTCATTGATGTATCTAGTGAACACACGACTAGATTTGTGCTTTGCAGTGAACCAACTGAGTCAAGCTATGGTTCAACCTACCAAGCTGTTTTGGAAGGCAACGAAGCATGTGCTAAGATACCTCAGAGGCACATCTCAGTATGGATTGTGGTACAGACGGACAGAGGGAGTGAAGCTTCAGGGCTTCATAGATGCAGATTGGGTAGGGAGTCCATCAGACTAGAAGAGCACTTTAGGAGGAATATTCAACCTTGGTTCAGCTGCAATTTCTTGGTACAACAGGAAATAAAGGTCAGTTGCACTTAGCTCAGCAGAGGCTGAATACATGGCTGCCAGTCAGGCTGCATGTGAGGCCATTTGGATGCGGAAGATTCTAGTTGGATTGTTTGGTCAGAGGATGGATCCAACTGTGATCTATTGTGATAATCAGAGTTGTATCAAACTCTCTGAGAATCCAGTATTTCAAGACAGGTCGAAGCACATCGATATCTGGTATCATCATCTTTGAGACTGTGTGGTGAAGAGGATCATGTTGTTGCCGTATGTTTCGACTAAGGAACATGATGCAGATATTTTGACTAAGGAATTGTCAAAATGAAAATTCGAGTTCCATAGAGACAGGATTGGGGTGACTGATAATCCCTTTCTTATTGAGAGGGAGTGTTGAAAATAGCAACAAGAAATTCTAAAAATAGAAGTGCTAAAAATAGCACCGCTATATATAGCATTTCGGGATACATTCCAATTTTAGTTAGTCCCTGAACTAAAATTGAGAATTAAAGTTCGAATTTGATTTTAGCAGCTATTTGTAAAATAATTAATTAATTCATCTTGAGTTAATTAGTTGTAGAAATCAAACATGAAGTTTATGTGAAGACATGCAACAGTTTCCCCTTTGATTGAGGAAGTTATCCCTTGATTAAGGAGATCAGGATGAGTTGTACTTTTAGTTGTAATTGGTTAGCTCAGTTAACTGAGTTAAGTCGAGTTAGATTAGTTCCAACAGTTTGTGGAACTGATTGTGAGTTCAGTTAGTTAATGCATGCATGCATGTAACTGCTGCACTTCAGATAACTGAATATTATCTCATAAATAACTCATGCATGTCAGTTCAGTCAGAGACCCAGTTGAGATCAAATGATGGGGCAATGTACCATGAGTTGTAGGAATATTCTGTTGAGGATATCTCTTGCATGTAGAAGGAATTCATTCCTTGGAGATTGCGCAGTTACTTCTAAGTTTGGTGAGTTGTGTGAGAGGTCAGTTTACACAGGTGGCAGCCAGAGGACTCGGGAGAAACTGCGCAAGGAAATAGGAGGCTTGGAGGACTAAGGGAAGGCATATGTTGTGTCTATTAAGTCTATGAGAAGCATTGAGGGATTGTACTGAGAGCTGGATAGCTTGTGAGCTAAATATTTGTGTAATTCAAACATATTTCCACTTGTATGATAATACAGAGATCGGGGTTTTTAGCTGAGGCTTTCCCCAGAGTATTCTTCTGTTTTCATGTGTGATTGATTTCTTCTTCATCTATTATATGTGTTCTATTTGATCTTGTTCAAAATCAATTAAGCTTCCGCAAGTTTGTTTGCAGAAGTAGATCAAGTATTTTGTTTTAGTATATTGCATTAACAGGTGATCTACAGTGGGAAATTCTACATTCCCAAGGGTTCGGGGTGGATATGGTTTTATGAGGGAAGACCTCGATAGGTGGGTGGAGACAGGAAAATTTCTCAAGGTATGGTGAATGAATTTTGAGGCGTCCAAGCTTGGTTTGGTTTTGTGATCTTAGGATTGGTTTAGGTGAGATCACGGTAGCTTGAGGGTGCAGGTGGTTTAACCTATGGATTCCCTGTTCGATTTTGTCTTGGTTTATCCAATGAGATCCCACATTCATGCTTGAAATATGGCACAGGTGTGGTTGGTTGAAAGAAACATTTGGTTTAGCTCAATATATGGTAGGGTGGTACATGGAAGTCCCTAACTTGGTTGGATTTTGCATATGTTAACAGAAGTTATTTTCCCTATTGTGATCTATGAGAACTTGTACTAGTTATTATGTTAATTTGATGATAATTTTTTCATGGCTAATATTCTGGTTATATGATGGTTATAAGCATGGTTCTATGATGTGCTCTAGTTATGGCTCTTATTCAATGATTTGATAAGTATTTAAATGGTTAATGAATTCATGAGCTAACAATTGTTGTTGCAGTTACTTGAGAGGGCATTAGACCTTCTTGGTGATTCTCAGATGAAGTTCAAACATTTATGACTAGATATGCATTCATGACCTGTAACTTATATGTTTACCATATGTTTGACGAAATGTCTAATGTGTAATAGGTCATCTAAGTCACGTTCTTGTTTCAAGTTTGTATGATTGGCATTGTTGTCATCTCAATCATGATTTTGGAAAGTTACAAGCGGTTCTAAGAAGTGGTCTAGAGGTTAGCTTAGAAAAGTGGCTTAGATCTCGGATCTGCTAGCACAAAACTGGGGTATTTAGGTCATAACTGCATGGAAGGATGCTTATGAGTGTGGTTCTAACCTCATAAGGACATGCAAAGTGTGTCAAGGGTGTGGTTGTAGAGTTAGGCCAGTGAAAAGGGTTCCAATTCAGGGATTGATCACCTAGGGTGGTTATTTGGATCCTGAGTGGTCTGTAGTCTCTGAGGGATGTCAAGAAGATTTTAGGTGGTAGGTCCCACTTCCATTATTGGAACTTGGAGACCGAGCCATGTCATAGTAGTACTCAACTCACATTTACCCTGGGGAGCTTGTGAAAGCGGGTAAATGTTGGGAGGAGTCGTTTACAGGGTGGTATCAGAGCGAGGTTATAACAATAGACCTCAGGGTAGATCTATATAGTTAAGCACACATTTCGATTGTATATGTGCCTAATATGCATGCATTGGGATGTTTACAGTAATTATGAATGTGGTTATTATTCCATTTTTGTGTCATCGTGCATGATGTGAGATGTTGATAGGTTGATATGATGGTGTCATTATTTATATATACATGTATATCGTGCT
Source organism: Pinus tabuliformis (assembly GCA_031772625.1). Taxonomy (NCBI): domain Eukaryota; kingdom Viridiplantae; phylum Streptophyta; class Pinopsida; order Pinales; family Pinaceae; genus Pinus; species Pinus tabuliformis. The sequence goes on from CM062805.1 coordinate 1,018,976,903, forward strand.
AATATGGACTGATTTGTGTAGATGAGATAGCCTCCCCTAAACTTCACTAAGGTATGATTTTGATTATGTTTGTATTTGGTTTATATAACATGGTATGTTTGCAGGAAGAAGAAGATCAGAGATGATGAGCAAAATGGTGGATTACAACTCGCATGACTCTCCTTATAGAACAATTGAGAAACAAAGAGATGAGTACTCTCATGATATAGCAGATACATTGAGAATTCTGAAAGCATAAACCAGAAGTTGCAAGGTAGATAATGAAAAAATAATTCAGTCAAAGGAAATAATTGCTAGAGCTCAAGAAAGGCAAGCAGAGGTTAATGCAGTGATCCATTAGATCTTATCCGATTTGCAGAGACAGGGATAACCACAGATTAGTCATGGATAGGAGGATAGGACTAATGGAGCATATGGTAGTAGGTCTCGATCAAGATACAGGTTGGACAAAGATGATACAGTCAGAGGCGGTGGATGGTTGGATACACCTAACAAGAGAGGCAGTGCTTATGGGCTCTATTCTAGCTCTGGTTTAGAGAGACATCATTGTCATCGCTGCCATCATCCTTATAGGAGAAGTGAGAGGGATACTTTCCAGATGAGTTGAATAAAGCCAAGCCTCCTAGAATTGATGCAAAGATGAAGAAATAAGAAGATGCAGAAGCATGGTTGCTTGGGATGAAGAAGTTCTTCGAATTACATGACGAGATAGAGAATATGAAGGCGGGGATAACTATTTTCAGTCTCAAAGTAAAAGCATATATCTAGTGGGAAGATGTGAAGCATGTCAGAGGCATCAAGGTAGAAGCATTGAGTCGGTATGATCTAGTAGCGGATCTGAAAAATTGATTCAGAGAATCACATAACAATCTAGATGTATGAAAAGGGAATCACACAACAACTCTAGAAACAATATCAATGTTTATTATGAGGGAGAGATGAGCATTTTATAAACAATGCAAACATTCTCCTTATTTTAATTTGTAATTACAAAAGATATTACATAAAAATCAAATACATTATTAGATAAAGCAAATACATTAAGATGTTTCCTTCTTTCCTAGTTTTTTAGATGTTTCTGTCTTTTCTACTCTTAGATGTTTCCAAGGAAAGGAGTGCACTTTTTATTGGTTGCCCAATCAATTAGAGGTTTTTGATCGGTGTGCCTTTCTTGGTTGCCCAATTCCTCCCTGTTTAGAGTAGGAAGCGTCCTCGCTTCTTCCACTAAATGAGGGAAAATACGTTGCAATGTTTCTGCAGTCATCCGTTTTGCATGCGCTGGTGTGTGTCCCTTCTGACCAACCATAAATGAGAAGTATGGTTGTTGACATGTATTCATTTTCTTGGAGTCAAGAATTGTATCTTTGAGCAGGGGAGGCTGAAAATATGGAATATTATCCACCAGATGATGAAATGGAACATATTCCTCAAGGAGAGTTGGTTCAAAGAGCTTGAGATTGTTAACATTAAGCACATCATGGATGCCAAGCTGGGAAGACAATTCCAAGCGATATGCATTGTTACCAATGCATTCCATAATAGTGTATGGGACATATCATAGAGGGTGCAACTTATGGTACTATCCCTTGAAGTGTTGCTTGTCCAAAAAGAGCCAAACATGATCTCCAGGTTGAAAATACAAAATTGTTTGCTACTTGTTGTGCCTCTGTTTGGTGCGAACTTGGGCTGTATGCAAAGCAACATTCACTTGGTGTTGGATTGAGATATGGAGTATATGAAATTTTGAGTTGATTTTTATTCCTGTTGTTGATGTGCAAACCCAGATGGGGTGAGATTCAGTGGCATCTCAGAGGGCGCACTTGGATGAAACCCAAAACAAACCTCAAAAGGCAAGAAACCAGTTGAGGAGTATGTGGCCCTATTGTAACTATGCTTAATGATATGCAAATATGTATCCCACTATTTGTTTTTGGAAAAATAACTATGAAGGGAGTGAACCAAAGTACAATTGACAACTTTGGTTTGTCCATCTGTTTGTGGGTGAAAGGCTGTGGAGTAACGAAGTTAGCAACCCAACAAAGACCAAAGAGTACGCCAAAATGTACTGTGAAAACAAGAGTCGCAATAAAAAATAATGCTACTTGGCAAACCAAAGTGTGTCCAAACATGCTGGATGAAGAGATTTGCAGTTTGATCAACAGAGGTAGTCCTATGACAAGGAATAAAGATAGCCATCTTGGAGAAACAGTAGAACACTACCCAAAATAACATCATGTTTGCATAAAGTAGTAGGGACACCACTTAAAAAGTCCATGGAAATGGATTCCCAAGGATGAGAGGGAATTGGTAATGGTTGATACAAACCATGCTTACGGTTTGAGGGCTTGCTTTGTGAACAAAGAGAACATGCGTGAATGAATTTTTTGACTTGCTTGGGTAAGACGAGACAATAGAAGTGGCATTGGAGATTGAGAATGGTCTTGGCTATGCCAAAATTCCCTCCGCGTGAAGAGGAATGTGCTTCAAAGATGAGAAGGAGACGATCATCAGATTGTGGCACACATAGTTGGTTAAGTTTATACAACCAACCATCACGAATGGTATAATCAAGAAAGGGAGTTTGGTTTATGACTGTAGGTTGTTGCAGAGCTTCCCATATCTCCCCAAAGACTGGATCTGTTGCATACATATCTTTCCAGGAATCATATGCAGCACAACGCACCTCTAGAATGTGTAGGACCTGAGTAGGTGGTCGACTTAACAAATCAACCATTTTATTAGTTGTCCCCTTCTTAAATTTAATCACCAGATGGAATTGTTGAATGTAAGCAACCCACTTTAGATGGCGTTGCTCTTGAATCTTGCGTTGTGAGTTGATGAAGATCAGTGGATGATGATCTGTATGGAGGATGGTCTCTTTGCCAAGAATGTAATGGCGCCACTGTTTCAAAGCTTGCACTAAACTGTATAATTCCTTGTCATATGTGTTGTACATGAGCTTAGCATACACAAGCGCCTCATAATGTTATGCCACAGGGTGTCCTCCCTGTTTAAGAACAACCCCAATGGCAAATTGAGAGGCATCAATTTCCATCTAAAATGGTTGATTCATATAAGGAAAATGAAGAACAGAGGCAAAGCATAATGCTTTCTTGGATTGAGAAAACTATCTCTAATATTCAACATACCAAATAAACTTTGATTGATTTAACAACTAGTGCAAAGGGTGAGCCAACTGTGAGAAATGAGAGACAAATTTTCTGTATAAATTAATACCTCCCATGAAGCTCATGAGGTCGTTTGCATTAGAAGGTGTTGTCCATGCACCAAAGCCTGTACCCGAGAGGGATTTGGGCAAAACCCTGCGCTGTCAATAATAAATCCCAAATATTGAACTGATGTTTGTCCAAAATAGGATATCTTCTCTTTGAGCTGAAGGTGATGTGCTTGTGATAACTCAAGTATGCTGTGAACGAGCTGAAGATGGTCTTCCCAAGATTTACTGAATACCAAAATTTCATCAAGGTAAATGACCACAAAATTACCTTAAATGTGCCCTGAAAACATCATTAATGAATCTCATCAAGGTGGTCGATGCGGTCAGTCCAAATGGCATGAAAAACCATTCAAATAGCCCAAACTTTGTTTTGAAACCAATTTTCCATGTGTCAGATGCATGCATGTGAACTTGATGGTAGCCTGCAGTCAAATCCATCTTTGTGAAGAAACAAGCCCCATGTAAGTGGTCCAACAAATCCTCAATGCGGGGTAAGGGGTAGTGGTTTTTAATAGTGGCTTTATTAATGGCCCAATAGTCTGTCACGAGGCACCATTTAGAAGTATCCTTTTTGGGAATAATAAAAGCTAGAGATGCACATGGCGAGGATGAAGGTTGAATATGACAAGATGTCAACAATTGTTCAATTTGGCACTCTATCTCAGCGACCTCTCGAGGAGCTAGGCGATAATATGGGGTATTGGGTAAGGAAGCACCAAGAATAAGATCGATTTTTTGTTCAACATAGTGTGTTGGAGGCATCCCTGTGGGTTGGGTGAAGTCATTTACAAATTCTTGGAGTAGAGAAGCCATTGCAAGCGAAACCAAATTGGTGAGGTTGTCGGGCTTGACATGGTGAACCACGCACAAAGAATACATTGGTTTAAATTGACTCACTTAAGGGTAGATTTGATAGTGGAAGTTTGGGTTGATGTGCAAGTTGAGGATGTGAGCACATAGGTGTGCCCATCGTGTTGCAAGTGGTATTGGTGATCTTTAACATGATAAACAACATGTCGAGCCTCTTGGTATGGAATGCGTAGTAACAAATTGATCCAGATTTAAACAGGAACGAAACAAATTACAGATAAAACCATAAATACAGAGATGCACACTTCATTTCATTAATATCAAATATTGAAATATGCTTACAAATAGAATGGAAATAAGACTAGATTGGGTGATGGTAGCTTATCTCTAAGAAGAGATATGGCGGCTACATGCCTTTGAACTGTGTTACAGTGAGGCTCAAAGGCATATTTATTATTGAGAAACAATGGCAAACCCTAAACATCCAAAAACCTAACCCTAGGAGATGAAGCACCAAACTATGGCCCTCGTTTGGGTAAACTGGTACATCAACTTCCCGGGGTCATAACTTTGGCATTCGATCTCTGTTTGATGTGCACAATATCTTGTTAGAAAGATATATCAAAGGACTACAACTTTTGAATGGCCAACATGGGTTTGTGCCCCATGTTGACCCAAATTTTCCAAAAAAACATCGTTTAGGGCCTAAAAATGGTTCCGGAAGTTCAGGACCCAAAAAACTGCCAAAAATAGTAAATTGTGCTACAAATAAGGAAACTGAAAGACTGAAAGAAACAATGGTGGGGGTCCAAGTGGAATAGGCGGGTGGTCACCAATATCCACCTGGATCATTCCTCCCCCCTTAGGAAGCAATGGTCCCCATTGCGTTGAGTTCCTCCATGAGATGAGGAAACTTCTGCTGAACTTGGTCCTTGGTGAGCCACTTGCCCTGGTGGAGTTGGTTTGCTTTGACAACTCGATATAGTTGGATCCTTTGTTGTCAAGTGTTTTTGATCTATGTATTCATGAAATGATCAGTTGTGGCTTGTTCCATGCAGTTTGGATTTAACTATGTAGGTGTGGTTTGTTCTATAATGTTTGATGTGTCCAACAATGGTGAGAAGTATGGTCGAAGGTGGTCCACATTGAATACTGGGTGCAAGCCAAGGAATGGGGGAATGTTGAGCTCAAATAAATTGTCTCCACAACCTTGGTAATGGTGTAAGGACCATATCAGATTGGTCTGAGTTTCTGATAGGCTTTGGTAAGGCGTTCCTTTTTCAAATGCAACTAGACTTTGTCGCCCACCTAAAACTTGTGTGGCACCCAATGTTGATCATGTCGCTACTTGTACTTAGCATTTGATTTATCCATAATGTCGTGGACTTGCTAGTGGATGTGTTGGATGTGCTCAATGAAGCGTTTGCCTTATCAACTTTGGACTGGACATGAGCCGCATCTGCGAGAGTAGCTGCAAATGGTATGGTCACATCAATGGGACATAATGGCTGGAATCCCAAGCTCACCTGAAAAGGGTTGTGGCCACTCGAGCTGTGGAGAGCCCGGTTATAGTTGTGCAGGACATGCATAAAATGTGTACGATCATCCTATTGACGACCTCTGTTTGGCCATCAATTTGGGGATGGAAAGTTGTGGACTTAGTGAGCTTGGTATCCAACATCGACTAGACACTTGACCAAAATGTACTGAGAAACTTGTTGTCCCAATCTAAGATGACAGACTGTGGGATCCCAAAGTGTACCCACACTCATTCAAAGAAGAGTTTAGTAGTGGCTTCTGCTGTGATATTCTTCTTGTTGGCCTCCATAATGGCCATATTCGAGAATCTGTCGATGACCACAAAAACATAGTCGTTGCCATGCTTAGTAGAAGGAAGGCCCGACATGTAATCCATGGATATGGATGCCCAAGATCGACTAGGGGTAGGCAACTGAGTATAGAGGCCTTGCTTCTTGAGGGTCAGTTTGGAAATGGCATAGGCAGTGCAAGCTCTGATGTACTTCCCGACATCTTGTCAAAGATTCAGCCAATAGAAATACTTTTGCAGTACTACCACTGTTTTCTCGACCCTGAAATGCTCAGCGACCTGACTGTAGTGTGCTTTCCAAATCATCTTGGCACGCTCACTCGAAGGAACATAAAGGTGTCCTAGGTGGCATAACAGGGCATCCTGGAGGTGAAAATATGGAACTTCCTGACCCTCCAAGAGTGTCTGGTATGTGTGGTCGAATTCTGCATCGTTTTTGTAGAGAAGTGGCCAATCAGAAGTTTCGTGCCAAAAAGAGTTGAGCACGGTGGTTGGCGCCATGATCGGTGGTTGACTGAGGTAGTCTGCAACATTATTGGTTCTTCCCTTCATGCACTTGATATTCAAATTGAATTGTTGGAGGTATGTGGACCACTTTTGATGGCGATCATTCTGCAAATTCCCTTGCATTTGTATGAACTGCAAGGGTCGGTGGTCTGTGTGGATGAATGTTTCCTTCCCCAAAATGTAACGCTTCCATTGTTGGCAGGCCTGCACAATGGAATACATCTCTTTGTTAAAAGTTAGATACTTCCGGATTGTGTCTAAAAGTGTCTCACTGTGATATGCCACTGGATGCCCTTGTTGAGTAAGGACCGCCCAAATAGCATAGTCAGAGGCAAGTGTCTCGATCTCAAATGGTTGTTGCAAGTCTGGTAATGTGAGCACTGGTGCAGAGCACAGGTGATGTTTCAACTCTATGAATGTCTTCTATTGAGATTTAAACCAAAATAATTTTGATTTCGCTCCTTCCTTGGTGAATTGATTCAAGGGCCAAGTGATATGAGAGAAACCCAACACGAACCTATGATAGAAATTGGCAAGACCCAGAAAGCTACAGAGTTCTGTCAGAGTGGTTAGCGCTGGCCAATCCCGAATGACTTGGATCTTGGCTGGATCCACATGCACCCCCCGTTCATCAATAATGTATCCTAGATACTGAACCTGGGTCATGCCAAAAGTGCATTTCTCCAAATTGGCACAAAGCTTGTGTTGCCACAGTGTTTGGAGAACCTATCGGATGTGATGGAGGTGCTCTTCCAAACCCTGGCTTAAGATTAGGATGTCATCCAAGTATACCAATATGAATGAGTTGGTGAATGGCCGCAAGATGTCATCCATCAGCCTCATGAAGGTTTCAGGAGCATTCATCAACCCGAAAGGCATAACCAACCATTCAAAAAGGCCCTCCTTGGATTTGAAGGTAGTCTTCCACACATCGGAAGGTTTGATTGGTACCTAGTGATATCCGAACTTCAAGTCAATCTTGCTAAAATATTTTTCCTCCTTGAGTTGGTCCAGAAGGTCATCAATTTGTGGGATCAGGTACCTATTCAGGACAATGATCTTTTCCAATGCCCGATAGTCAATACAAAGTCTCTAAGTCCCATCCTTATTCTCTGCCAACACGATCGGGCTCCCACAGGGAGATGAACTCGGTCAGATGTGGCCTTTCTGTAGCAACTCCAGAATCTGCCTCTTGATTTCATCGTTCTCCAGAAAGGAGTGTCGATAGATTGGTCCATTGGGCAATGATGCACCTAAGGTCAGATCAATGGAGTGATTAACCTCACAATGCAGAGGCACCCCTGCGGGGGAAGTGAAGATGTCCTCGTACTCCTTCACGACCTTGTCCATCTGTTGTTATCGTGCGGAGGGGCCCTATCTGGAGGTCATGGCCACAATCTTCTTCTTTCCCTGCAGGTGTATCATCAAGAAAACAAATTTTCTAGTTTTGGAAATGGGCTTACTGCATTGTTTTGCAGTAACCAAAGAGATGGTGGTAGGCGGTGATACCTCCAGTATTCTTTATAACTTATTTCCCAAGGTAACTGTTGAGCCTCAAAATTACTCTTTCCATAGCAACCCTTTTCATTCTCTTTCCTTGTTTTTCCATGAGAAAGATGCATTCTCATCACCAATGACTGGTATATACTGTCTTAAGGAGGACATTTAGTGATTTACATATTAAGCTTTTATGTTTTGCTGTTTGAATAAGTTTTTGTATATTAGCTACGGAACACAGCCTATTCTATAGCTAATCGGTTGTTCCACAACTACCTTCATGCTTTAACAGGTTCTAGGTTTTAGAAGGATAAATTAACTACATGGGCAGCTTGGAAATCATCGTGACATGGACCCTGTCCTATTCACTTAGCCCAGGTCGACAAGGAAGTTGGTATAAGACTACGGTCAATGGAGAAGTCAAACGCAGAGACCGAAGGTAACAGGACTCCGTTTCATGGTTAACTGACATGTTTCATAGTAATGGGAAGTGTTATCTGAAACAACTACAAGAACCTACGGACTCCAACAACGACCTGTGCAACTGAATCCAACATCCACCATCTTGGATTTATGTCTCTAGCAGCCAAGGAAGAAATTCCGTGTACCTGTCTTCTACGTGTTTTGACTATAGCATATTTTTCTCCACAAACAATTGTATGGTTTTCTTCTAAATACCTGTGTAAAGAACCGATAAAGTTAAGTAATGATAGTAATAGTTTTATTGTGAAATCAAGTTCTGAACTCTGTAATTTCTGGTTTTTAATATGAAGACCGCATGTTTTATGAAAATTTGAAGGAGTTTCTTTGAAGTTGATTGAGCAAGCGTAGCTTGATCAGTTGGATAGGGCCCCTGCACTGAAAAAGGTTTCATTTCATTTTATTTTTCTTCTTCCTGTTAACTGTAAATTCATCATTTCCTTTCACAGTGTTTATAACCATTTTCTTGCTAAACCATGTTTATAATGCAATTTTCATCATTTTCTTATTAACATTGTTCATAATTTAGATTAGTTTCCATTTGCTTACTCTCTTTCTAGTTTTTATCAGTAGTTAGAAGATGAAGTTTAGTAATGTAATCTAGTTTTCTTCATTCACTGTTTTACTAGTCTTTAAATTCTCAATTAAACTGATTAGTGCCATTTACTGTCTTTGCCATTTCTTAAGTTTACTAACTCATAGTGTTAATGAATGTCTCTAAAACCCTTCAAGTTGATAATTCATCCTAAACTAAGTGGTTGAGCATTTCATTTATGCAATGAGTCTTTGCTGCATCTCTGTATTTGCTTTCTGTTAGATTAATGAAGTACAAAATTCCTCAAATGTCATCCCAAGGAGACTTTCTCCCAAAATTGAGGGGCAGAGTAACTAAGTATTTCATTTAGTTTTATTTCTGTAATTAGTTAGGCATCAGTTGCAATTTTCACTTTCAGATCTTAATTCATGATTTAGAAATAATGGTAGAATAGGAATAGAAACTCTGTTTTCATTTCTTGCTTAAGCTTTGCTTCCAAGTCTTTCTTAGCTCTGTTTTCATTTCTTTCTTAAAAGCTCTGTTTTTATTTTGAGTAGTCCTTACAAAAGTTAGATTTAAGTTTCTTGGATAATTACATTGTAAATCATTAGGTGCTAAAAGACCAAAAACCCCCCAAAACAACATAAAACACAAAAACAACGAAGTAATAAGGGTTATCTAGCACAAACAATGCACTACACTTCATCAGTTTACGATACCCGGATTGATAATTTATGTAGAGCAATTTAGGACATTAAATTGACCAAACATTTTGGCACCGTTGCCGGGGAAGTGTAACTAGGTAGCCTTAGCTCTTACATTCAAAAAATAAAATAAAAATGACATGCATAGAGAAAGAGACTCTAGGGGTAGATTTATGGCTAGGGGCAGAAGTTCAATTCCTACAACACCACCTACTCCACCAAGAACAAGAAAAGACACACCTCCATCCCAAAATCATAGTTGAAGAATTAGGAACACCTAGTGAGGAAGAAGAAGTAGAACCTCTCTCCCATATTCCATTAATAGAAGAACCAATGGAGGAGAAAGTAACCTTGCAGGTTGAACCCTATACTAACTCTAAAGAAACTATAATGGCAGAAGAAGAATAAGATGGAGAATTATTGTTTGGAGGAGGGGGTAGAGGGAATAATGGAGGAGGTAGAGGAAACAATGGAGAAGGTATAGGAAATAATGGAGGAGGTAGAGGAAATAGGAAATAGATAATTCTTTTGGATTCCCTATAGTGGATGAGGAAACAAATGCCACAATGAAAAATATTTCACCTTCTGTCCTCCCAAACTTCTATGAGTTGAAAAGTGAGGATCCTGAAACATTTTTGTTTGAGTTTAAAGTCTTCTGCAGAACTTATGATTATCTAGAAGACTCTCAAAAACTTAAATTGTTTCCTTCAACATTGAAAGGAGCTGCTTTGAAATGGTTCATGGGGTTAGTCACTCAGTCCATTAGAACATGGAATGACATGAAAAATGAATTTTTGGATAGATACTTGGATTATTATATGCCTATCAATCACAAAGATGAAGTGTTCAAAATGATGCAAAGAGAGGATGAAAACTTGGAAGATTTGATTGAGAGATTCAACTATAATTTGAAAAGAGCAAAGATGAACAATTTAGATGAGGAAACCTTGAAAGCTCTCTTATTAAAAGCCATTAGAGATGAGTGGATAGATATCCTTAACATGATGGGGAAGGGAGATATTTCTCAACTCCCATTAAATGATATAGGAGAATTGTGTGTTCATCTCTCAAGAGGGAAATCTAAAATAGGGAAAGGGCCAAGAGATCCTTCTCTTGTTAGAGTAAACAAATCTGCAACAGGATCTGTAAGTAGGGCAGAAATTGGTACTATGCTTTATGAATTTAAAACTGACATTCTAGGGAGCCTTAGTGAGCAATTAGACACCCTTAAAATACAAAACAAGTAGAAGACCGAGGTTGATGCTTTAGCCATTTTTTGTCCAAAATGCAAAAAAAAACATGCTCTAAGGTGTTGAAGCCCCGAAAATCGGGTCGACAACAAGGGGGATACCCGCCCGGTCCGGACCTTGGTTGGCAGCTCCTTATCTGTTTGGTATAGCGGGTCCGACTGGGGATAATGGGACCAATTTCCCAATCTATGAGTGTGTGTGTAGAATTTGATGTTGATGATCTAACAGTTCCTAATTAAGATTTTCTAATTCTAACTTTAATCTAATTCTATGCTATTGTATTCTAATAAACAACACATCTAAGTCTATACTAACCCGGGATGTAATTATGCGATCTAAAGGGATTTCAAATAACAACTAGTAACAAAGATCATTCAACGATTATAAGAAAAGAAATTAATAAGGATGAACCACTTCGCATAAAAAGTTAGATGAAACAGTTGTGAAAAACATATCACATAATGAGTTATTCATACATTAAGCATAAATAAATAGCTATCACCGTACAAAAGTGCCAAATGATAACTTAGGCATTCATGCAATAATACATAAACAACTAAAAACTATATATCACTTTAACACATAAGCAGCAATGGTCAAGAGATAAAAGTACCATTTATGACTAGTCCTACTCATAAGCTTCAAGCGACAATGATTTATCTCTCCTTGCTCTAACATCCACTAAGAGTACAAAAGTGCAACATCAATAGCAGATATCAAATGCAAACATCAACAAATCTTGATCCATTCATTCACCAAAACCTCCTCTGAGGGTGCAAAAGTGCATGTTCTGAGGACAAGTTTTTGATAAATTTCTGGACCCTTCTCTAAATGCATGAGAAGGGTTTAAATACTACTAACTAAATCTAATAATAACTTATTTACAAAAATTCAGGATGCGGTTTAAATGACCGCCCTTTTTCTAAGCAAAATTAAAACGAAAATTGAATCCAGAATTAAACTATTTCTGTATTTGGTCTTTAAAATTGCATGTATGCAGCATCTGTTTCAGGAGAGTCGGCTGGCTGACTTCTGCTTTTAGCTGAGCTGAGAAAACGGAATCGATGAGAGCTGGTGCCATTTTCTCGGCCGCATTTATGATACACTTAACAGTCATCCACTGGCTATGTGGCTTCACCAAGTATGCCCAATAATATTCCCAATTTAACCTGTTCAGCCCTTGAATTGCTTTTGCCTTTTCTTGCGCTCTCGGTTTCCATTCTTCCTCTAGTTGTAATTTGTTTGGTAAATATCCTGGGGTGGTTTCTGTGATCAAATTTTCCCTGTGCAAATTCTCATTTACACAATCAATAAGACTGCTTGCTGCCGTGGCTGTTGTTTCTGCCGCTTGTTCTGCCTCCCTGATTTGATCATCCCATTTGTTAAAGAGCAGTTCTTTATGGTTCTCATTTATTCTTGGTGCGCCTGCTCTTTTTCCCTCGTCTTCATCCTGCCAAGCCAAGTACTCAGTCACCCGTTTATCAATCAGATCATAGTCACTTCGTAAATCTACCACTTGATTAGTGATCTTATCACTACTTTCACAATAATAACTCCACTGTGATATCTTTTGGCCCAACACTTATTGCTGCTGTAGTAATTGTTCATTCAAGGAAATAGATTCCGAAATGAACTCTGTAAGCTTAGGGTTGTCTTTGTGCATCTCTTGTAAATCCTGTAACTGTTTTCCTTTCTCATCCAAACTTTTCCGATATCCTATCTGTATTTGCTGGAAGTCCTGCTGCAACCTTTCAAGCTGTTTCTGTGCTTCATTATTGGTGTTAGCCTGTTGCAATTGTTGTTGCATTACTTGTATTTGATCTTCCCGTTCTTTTAACAACTGCTGTACTTCAGATTCTTTATCAATATTCGCAGAGGCGTATGCTCTTGCGATCTGAGATAGTTTGGTGAGATTTTCAGTAGGATTGCTAGTGGGATCTTTCCACAAGACGTCTAATTGTTCTGTGTCTTGAGAGAGTGTATTTTCCAATTTCCTTTTCTTTCTCTGTCTTCTTACCACTGCTTTATGTTGTGGGCTATAAAATATATCCAGAGGGCAAATTTCTTCTATGTTGAGTATAAGCTCAGAAGATGGGGCAACAGGAATATGCTCCATATCTGAGACATCGCTGACTATTGTCGTGACTACTTCTTGTGCTACCTGTGTATTGCTCACAGGTGTTTTTAGGGCTTGTCCTTCAAGATTGATCAGTTTGTTGAAGGTTTCCCATTCTTTATCTAATTCGGTTGTGACTGGTGGTGCTTGAATGATGAGAGGAGGAGGATCTCTTTGCGGGGAGGCAATAACCTGCTGTTGTAGGAGTTCCATTGACTGAGCAGTATCCTTAGCTGACTCTTCGCTCCTATCCTGGTCATTTCCGGATCTTTTAGAGTGTTCGGGCATTTCTTGTTCAGACTTGGATTTAGATCCGTTAGTGCTTGAACTCCCACTGAGACTAACGCTTGGAGTTGGTTCTCTTGAGGGTAGTCGTAGTTTCTCTAGAGGAATACTGGCTAATCTTCTTTCTCTGTATATCATGAACTTTTGAAAATCTTCTGGAGATAATTGCAATTGGGCTTCGCGCAAAATCTCTTGAAGTGTGCTTTTCTATTGGAATATATCATCAAATAAATCCTTTTTCCCAACGAACACTTTTATCTTGATTGTAGTTGTGAAATTCTGGGCAACCTCATTCGGGTCAAATGGTCTTCCCGGGAATTTGAATAGTTGTAAACACGTCATATTCTGTACTTCAGTGAGCGCGTGACCTACATCAAATAGCGAAAAGGCCCCACAGGCTACAGGAAACTGTGGCCATATAGCCTTCTTTTTGTCCTTTAAGTCTTTAGTTAGGCCACCTTCTCCACAGGTTTGATATGCAATCTCTCGAGCTAGGAGTTTATCAGGGATATACAAAGGTAGAACATGAGGGGGTGCAGTACTTCCAAATACCCTGACATAAGTGAACAATTCCTCTCTGAACCATCTTGCGATGGGGAGGATGTCTACCTCTGCTTCAGGCGAGCACCTCGGGGGGTCTTTATCATACAACATTCTATACAAGGGCAACATAATTCCATGACAAATTTGGTAGAAGTATGGAGTGAACTGAGAGTCCCACAATTCTTTATGATAGACATGGATGGGTAAGGGGTCTTGAGTTGTCCACTTCCAACCCATAACAGGAAACTTAGAAACATAACATATTGAATCCATAATATATGTAGACAGGTAAAAAGGAGGATAAATTCTCTGAGACGTAGCTCTTTTGGACTGGTAACTGACAATAGCCATGATTAGGTTATCAGATAAAATTTTGGCCCAATCTACAATAGTGGCATTTGTGGCAGCATCTAGTAATGGTAACCATTTGGATGAAAATTTGTTGATATCTAGCATTCCAAATATTCTACAGAGCATGGTAGCAGCAAAGCAATATGGGGAGGTAAGGGAACTAGTACTGTACATACCGTGTTTATCTTTCTTGAGTGGTTCGTCTTTCCTGGACCAGTCTTTGGTGGTTTCTGCCAGGTTCTGGTTCTCCTTTACGAATTTCTCTATGAATTGCTTGTTATAAGTTGCCTGTGGCTCAGGCAGATGATACATGAGCTTTAAATCCTGCGCAGCGAATGAACCGATGAGTCCTTGACCATGAACCTTGAACTGTCTATTTTTGATTTCTGCGCTATCAAGTATCCACTTGACCATGTCTGTGTATGGGAGGATTTTTGGCCTCGCTGCTATCCGATGTAGGAATGAGCAAGCTAGCTCTGTTAGGGTTGCTTCAGAAGAACTCCGTGAGCCCGCAACAGCAATAACTTCCATTACTCTGGGGTTCTCCTCTTTGAGTAGCCTATACATGCCTTCCCACGTAGCTATTCCCGCGTCTCTGTTACAAGCCATGTCTGTATACAAAGGTGCCATTTCCTTTTCTTCGGAACTCGGGGCTTTGTTTTTCTTTCCCATTTCAACCTGCATATTGCTTTGTATCATCCTCCGTTCTCCGTTCCTGCAATTCACAAGTGAAGTAGAAATGAATGACCAGGAAGGGTGATGGGAGAGTTTTAAATGCCGCAGACATACCAAATACACCACCTTACGTGAAGTGATTCTTCGAAAAGCACGCGTTCATATTCTATTAATAACTGACAACTAACTCCTTTATTAGCATTTAAAGCGCATAACCATGTGTCAGCTTATGGAAAATACTTTTCTTGAATATCGTGCCCGAAAGATCTGCGATGGAGCGATTTTGCGATTTGCTTCGCAACATCGCAGATCGCACCATCGCATATCGCAACATCGCAGAATCGCACAAACACAACGTCGCTGTTTTGATCTGGCCTGACATCGCAATCATTGCTTTATCGCGAGATCGCGATATCGCAATATCGCAGATCGCAGGAGTTTTATGTATAACAAATTTCGTTAACCTGTTTCTTGCGAGATGCGATCTTGCGATCGACGTCATCGCAAATCGGTAAATTCTGAAGTGTTTCATGTAAGTTTTGCTGAATGCGACACGATATTTGTTCATTGCCATGATCTTGCAAATGCCGGGATTGTACTTGAACGGTGGCATCCCGCTATCTTTTTACAATGCGATTTTAAAGATTTTTCCCTTATCATAAACTTAGATTTTAAGTATTCAAAGGAGTTTCCTAAGCTTATGATGGTAACTTTATTTGCGGAAAAGGAATTTAAGCACTACTTTTGCTTTTCCTAGATTTTAACTAAGGGTCCCCACACATTTAGTATTTCGAATAACACTTAAATGAGAGGGGGGTTGTTGCTGGTCACAACATAAGGGAATGCCCTTTAGATGCAAAAATTGTAGAAACTTGCATGATTTGCTCAGAAAGTCATGAGACCAAGGGTTGTCCTTCAATCCCAGGTCTTAAGGCTGTCTTTCAAGAGGAAACAATCCCAAATTCTGCATAACCTCTTTGTTTTGTTGCTATAAGACCTTGGTAGGGGCCACAAAATCAGGGATTTAACAACCAAATGTATCTTCAACCCCCACCAAATTGGAATTCTTGGCAGCAACCTTGGCCACAGCCTCAATCTCAGTCTCAACCTCAACTGTGAGCACAAGGAGTACAAAATCCTTATGGGAGATTTTCTCAATATTATCAATATCCTCCATCATATCAGAATTATCCTCCCCCACACATTCAACAACAAATTTATGATTACATAGAATCACTGGAGAAGAAAAATGCCTCAAGGGATCCAGGTTCCTCGTCCAATCCAGAACAACCTATCAATCCGAAAGAACCTCTGACTGACACACTCAAACATGAAATCTATGAGTTGGAGATATTGAACAAGCACATTAAGAAAGAATTGAAGCCCTAAAGGAACAAAGCAAATTGGATAAAGCCATTCATGACAATACCATACTGCACTTGGGCCTATGGTACAAGAAAAATAGGATGTTAAAGAGGAAGAATAGAAACTTGAATAAAACAGTGATCAACCTCAAGTACAGACTTCTCATGAAGAAACCAAGGATGGTTGTTACTTCAAAGAAAAGAAAGAGAAGAAAGTTAGATGTATTGGTAGAGGTATCTGAGCAGATGCAATAGGGAAAAGAATTCACAGTTTTGGCAAAATTGCATGAGGACATGCAATGATTTTGCAGTGGGGGTATGTTGAGCCTCAAAATTACTCTTTCCATAGCAACCCTTTTCATTATTTTTCCTTGTTTTTCCATGAGAAAGATGCATTCTCATCACCAATGACTAGTATATACTGTCTTAAGGAGGACATTTAGTGATTTACATATTATGCTTTTATGTTTTGCTGTTTGAATAAGTTTTTGTATATTAGCTACGAAACACAGCCTATTCTGCAACTAATCAGCTGTTCCGCAGCTACCTTCATGCTTTAACAGGTTCCAGGTGTTAGAAGAAGAAATTAACTACACAGGCAGCTTGGAAATGATCATGACATGGACCCTGTCCTATTCACTTAGCCCAGGTCGACAAGGAAGTTGGTATAAGACTACGATCAATGGAGAAGTCAAATGCAGAGACCGAAGATAACAAGACTCTGTTTCATGGTTAACAGACACATTTCACAGTAATGGGAAGCATTATCCGAAACAACTACCTGAACCTACGGAGTCCAACAACCACCTGTGCAACTGAATCCAACATCCACCATCTTGGATTTATGTCTCCAACAGCTGAGGAAGAAATTCTGTGTACCTGTCTTCTACGTGTTTTGACTGTAGAATATTTTTCTCCAGAAATAGTTGTATGGTTTTCTTATAAATACCTGTGTAAAGAACTGAGGAAGTTAAGTAATGATAGTAATAGTTTTATTGTGAAATCAATTTCTGAACTCTGTGATTTTTGGGCATTTTATGTCCCTGTTTTTAATATGAAGACCGCATGTTTTATGAAAATTTGAAGGAGTTTCTTTGAAGTTTATTGAGCAAGCGTAGCCTGATCAGTTGCAGAGGGCCCTTGCAATGAAAAAGGTTTCATTTCATTTTATTTGTTTTCTTCCTGTTAACTGTAAATTCATCATTTTATTTCACAATGTTTATAACCATTTTCTTGCTAAACCATGTTTATAATGCAACTTTCATCATTTTCTTATTAACAATGTTCATAATTTAGAGTAGCTTCCATTTTCTTACTCTCTTTCTAGTTTTTATCAGTAGTTAGAAGATGAAGTTTAGTAATGTAATCTAGTTTTCTTCATTCACTGTTTTACTAGTCTTTAAATTCTCAATTAAACTGATCAGTGCCATTTACTGTATTTGCCATTTCTCAAGTTTACTAACTCATAGTGTTAATGAATGTCTATAAAAACCCTTCAACTTGACAATTCATCCTAAAATAAGTGGTTGAGCATTTTATTTATGCAATGAGTCTTTGCTGTATCTCTGTATTTGCTTTCTGTTAGATTAATGAAGTACAAAATTCCTCAAATGTCATCCCAAAGAGACTTTCTCCCAAAATTGAGGGGCAGAGTAACTAAGTATTTCATTTAGTTTTATTTCTGTAATTAGTTAGACATCAGTTGCAATTTTCACTTTTAGATCTTAATTCATGATTTGGAAATAATGGTAGAACAGGAATAGAAACTCTATTTTCATTTCTTGCTTAAGCTTTGCTTCTAAGTCTTTCTTAGCTATGTTTTCATTTCTTTCTTAAAAGCTCTATTTTTAT
Organism: Pinus tabuliformis; assembly: GCA_031772625.1. NCBI lineage: Eukaryota > Viridiplantae > Streptophyta > Pinopsida > Pinales > Pinaceae > Pinus > Pinus tabuliformis. The sequence continues at coordinate 1,018,994,937 of CM062805.1, forward strand.
TTTGAGTAGTCCTTACAAAAGTTAGATTTAAGTTTCTTGGATAATTACATTGTAAATCATTAGGTGTTAAAAGACCAAAAACCCCCCAAAACAACATAAAACACAAAAACAACGAAGTAAGAAGGGTTATCTAGCACAAACAGTGCACTACACTTCATCAGTTTACGATACCCGGATTGATAATTTATGTAGAGCAATTTAGGACATTAAATTGACCAAACAGTAAGAATAACAGCGTGAGGCCTTGAATCATACACATCATGTCGCTTCCACAAGTATGGTTGGCCTAATAATACATCACAAACATCAAGGGGAGCAACGTCACATAATACCTCATCCGTGAAGAGCTTGATGCTATATGGAAAGCAACATTGTTGGCTCACGCGATGATCCCATCCTTGGTGAAGCCACCCGATGGTGTACTTTTGTGGGTGTGTTGTTGTTGGTAAGCCCAGCTACTTCACAATCTATGCTGAAATTAGGTTCTTTTGGCTCCCATTGTCGACAATGACTGTAGAGGGGAACCCTTTACCCACATCTAGGAGTGGAAGAGGCTCTCCTTCTCCTCTGGATCTTCGGGTTTTATCCTTCTAGATCTTTGTGGTGGTAATGGTGGTGTTGGGCCCTACATTGATAATCTTCTTCCCTTTGTCATTCCCCTTGTTGGGTTCTGACTCAGATTCAGAACACACATGTGATTCTGAAGCCTTCAGCTCGGCCACCAGTGATTGCTTGGCTAGACACTCACTTGTGTTGTGAGTGGAGCTCTTATGGAACTCACACCACTTTCATGTGTCCTTCTTTGGCTTCGCAGTGTTGTTATTTGCTTGCGGCTTTGGTGGATTATCCTAGGTCGTCCCGCCTTGGCTTTGTTCTTTGTTCTGCGTTTTGGTGGCACCTTTCCCTTGCTTCAGATTTGTAGATCTGAAGTCTTGCTTCTTCTGTTTAAACTTCTGCTTGATCTTGACAGTGTATCGATACACTGTGTTGAGCAAGGAGATGTTCAGGAACTCCATATCATCCTGGATGTGTTAGGGTCCCACCATAACCCCCTTATTTGTGTAATGGGATCGGGTCATAGTCAAGAGTCAATAAAGCCCATATTAATAATTGTAAGTGGTTAACCCGCAATTAATGACGGGACCACAGTTAGTTGCAAATGGGTCGTAGTATTAGATAGATGGTATTAATAAAACCCATGGTATTGATCCATGGTATTGCATGTATGAGTCATATATAAAGGATAGAGACTCCCTGCGAGGAGCATCGTGTCTTTTTTTTGTATCGAGCTCTGCTCTATTGGAGGTTGCCCCCTCGAAGAGGCCAGTGAACATTGCTTTCTGAATAATAAAATATTTGCTGTTGTCTCTCACTATTCTATGTTATGGGTATCTTTCTTCGCATTTTCTGTATTTGGGTATCTTTTGCAGGTTAAGAGCAGAACAAGTGGTATCAGAGCACTTTCCAGGGCCGGTGGGATCTCCATTTCTTAGCAATTTTTTTTTTGGCTAGAGACATGTTTCGGCGTCTTTAAACCATGGGATTCGTCATTGAGCGCATAAACCTGCGGATTTGGGGAGGCATGCATGCAGGAAATACAAGAGGTGGTCACGCTTGTTGGACTCCCTTGTAATCCCTGTGGGTACCCCTTCAAGTAGTAGCGCATTAGACAGAACCACGTACGGACTGTCTTCCAAGTACCTTTTGGGTATATCGGAAGCCCCTTAGCTCCTCCGCAACCTCGCCATAGATAAACCGTCTGCCGTCTTGCTACTACAGTACACCGAGAACAACACTCGGAGAGATTACTCGCCCGTACGATAGGGTAGTCGGGTTGTACGGCTAAGGGTACAGTTGATCCTCCTTAGTTAGAGCCCTGAAACATTGGGCCAAGTACTAATGTCAAACCCTTATGTATATTGCGATCTATAGCACCTGACACTCCTCGAGACCATAGTTCCCTTTTCTATCTTGGGATCACACATCATCTCTGCCAGATCCGCTCGTGCAAAGGGGTGCAGTAGCAGGAGACATCAGTCCCGCAGTTCCGAGTTAGCAGACCAGCCATTCCGATATATTAGATCCATCAGATCCGCAACAGCAGTCTGTTCCACCTCCCAGAGCTATCCGATCCGCCATTCAAATCTCCCGGGGTGCTTATTGGTGATCTAGCCCATCAGAATCAGGACGACGAGCTGAGCATGGTGGTACCATTCAATTCTTACTGAATTTTTTTTTGGGCGGTCCCAAATCTCAAGAACATCTGATCGGTGTATGGTAGAAACTAGAGCTCAAGCTATGGCTAATGAGATGATTGACAAACTTGAACTAACCTTGCAATCCATCCAATGTCAACTTGACCGACTATCTACCCTAATCTCAAAGGGCAAGGAGGAAGCCCACGATGAGGCGTATAATGGCAATGGACACAGTGAGGGTGAGTCTAGCCACTCTCCTCACATCTGGGGCACCCATCAACAATCCCGTCGGCGACCTCCCAAGTTGGATATGCATAAATTTGACGGTTCTCACCCAGCAGCATGGATAGCACAAATGGAGCAGTATTTCAATCTGAATAACATATTAGATAATGAGACTCAGCTTATGGTGGGGAGCATGTACTTGGACAATGAAAGGTGGCAATGGTGGGAATGGCATCAACGTTGCAATGGAACTTTTCTGGCTTGGACTAACTTCAAAAAAGCTCTTACAGACCGCTTTGACCAGGAATCTTCTTTTTTGGGTCGTCTTACTAAGCTCCGACAGACTGGCACAGTGGATGAATATATTATAGCCTTTGAAGCCTTAGCCTTCCGCACTAGGGGTCTCTCAGATGTGTTCTACACAGAATGTTTTATCAGCGGTCTTAAAGAAGCCATAAAAGCCCAAGTCCTACTGCACCACCCTCCCACATGGACGGAGGCTTGCAAGGTAGCTCGTAACGTGGAACGTGCGTTAGCAGCCCAGTACAGTCGCCCAAATTTCTCCACTAAGGGTCGCCCCCCACAGGCTCACAACACGACTCAAACACTTAAGGTCCAAAAGGTGTCACCTGCAGAAATGGCCGAAAGAAGAAAGCAAGGATTATGTTACTACTGTGATGAAAAATACTCCCCAGGTCATAAATGCAAGGAGCCCAAATTTTTTCAAACTGACTACAGCTCATCGGAGGAAGATCCACCACTTGAGGAACATGAGGCGGTAGAAGAGGACAACCAAAAGGACAATGTCCCTGACGAACCAGTTATTTCGCTGCATGCTTTGGCAGGGATTTCTTCACCTCAAACTCTCAAAATCAGAGGTTTTATTAAACATCGCCCAGTAGTAGTCTTGATTGATAGTGGAAGTACACATAATTTCATCCATCACAAAGTCGCGGAAGCAATGCATTGTTTTGTACGAGAAGTTTCTAACTTCCAAGTCCAAATTGCGGATGGGGGCACAATGAAATGTGAAGGCCGCTGTGAAAATGCCAAACTTCAAATGGGGGATTATCAGTTGAAGACTCACATGTTTTCCATACACATGGGAGGGTGCGACATTGTCCTCGGCGCTGAATGGCTCCGCACTCTTGGGCCAATCACAATGGATTTCCAGGAGTTATATATGAGTTTTAAGTAGAACAACTCCACATACCCTCCGTGGACTCCAGGTGGGAGCTCCCTCTATCATCAGCTCGCATAGGATGGAAAAATTGCTAAAAAAGGGCCATCATGGAGTTATAGCTCAATTTAATGCTATCCATGCAGTCGCAACCAAGTCTCTACCGATTCATCCTGAGATGCAACAGATTTTAAATAACCATCTGCCGGTTTTTGAGAAGCCTCATGAGCTTCCACCCTCGAGAGGGGAACATGATCATAGCATCACCTTGGTTCTAGGGGCCCAACCCCCAAATGTGCGCCCATACAGATATCCGTTCACCCAAAAGAATGAAATAGAAAAAATAATCAAGGAACTTTTGGAAGCAGGTGTCATTCGTCCCAGCATTAGTCCTTATTCATCACTGGTGGTCATGGTGCTCAAGAAAGATGGGGAGTGGTGGATGTGTCCAGACTTTAGGGCCCTCAATAAGTTGACATTCAAAGATAAATTTCCCATCCCGGTGGTTTATGATTTGCTGGATGAACTCAATGGGGCTCAATTTTTCACTAAGTTGGATCTGCGCTCAGGCTACCACCAAATTCACATGAAGGAAGTCGACATTCCAAAGACTGCTTTCCGAACTCATGAAGGCCATTATGAGTTCCTGGTCATGCCATTCGGTCTTTGTAATGCCCCATCTACTTTTCAGAGCCTTATGAACCACCTTCTCAAACCATATCTCAGGAAATTTGTCCTTGTCTTTTTCGATGACATCCTCATCTATAGTTGCACTTGGGCCGCACATCTTCAGCATGTAGATCTACTCTTGCAACTGCTCCGTAAGTATAAATTGTTTGTTAAGATGTCCAAGTGTTCATTTGGCATGGAAGAAGTTGAGTATTTGGGCCACATTGTGGGGCGTGAAGGTGTCAAGGTGGACCCCAAAAAGATGCAGGCAATGCAAGATTGGCCTCAACCTAGGACCTTGAAGAGCCTGAGAGGATTTTGGGTCTCACAGGCTATTATCACAAATTTGTTCGCAATTATGGTCGCACAGCGAAGCCCCTCACTCAACTCCTGAAGAAAAATTCATTCTTCTGGAATGAGGACGCACAACAGGCCTTTACAGCTCTCAAAAATGCCATGTGTTCCACTCCAGTCTTAGCACTACCTGATTTCACCAAATCTTTTGTCATTGAATGTGATGCTTTGGGTACGGGTATTGGGGCGGTCTTAATGCAGGAAGGACGACCTTTGGCCTTCACAATCCAACAACTAAGTGGGAAGAATCTAGGCCAATCTACCTACGAGAAGGAAATGATGGCCATCTTACATGTAGTAGAGACCTGGCGACCTTACTTATTGGGGCGACGTTTCCAAATCCGCACAGACCATGACAGTCTTAAATATTTTTTGGAGCAACGCCTATCCTCCCCACAACAAAATAAATGGCTCGCCAAAATGCTGGGATATGATTATGAGATCATTCACAAGAAAGGGCAAGACAATAGCGTAGCAGATGCATTATCTCGCCAATTTGAGGAGGAAAGTACTTTGCTAGCAATTTCCCTCCCATTCCAGAATGGATTGAAGAGGCTCGCAGGGAATGGTTTTCACATCCCGGGCTCTCCCAACTCATTTCTCAATTGTAGGTGGATCCAAATTCCACCAAGGGCTACTCGTGGCAGGATGAGATTCTTCGCTACAGGGACAGAGTCGTAATATCACCAACATCCACCCTCAAAAGTTGCATTTTGGCTGAATTGAACTCATCCCCCATTGCTGGACATTCAGGCTTTCAGAAGACGTATGCTCGCACCAGAAGATCATTTTTTTGGACAGGCATGAAAAAGGACATCCTTACTTTCGTAGCAGAATGCGATGTCTATCAACGCCACAAAGGGGAGACCGTCAATGCACCAGGCACATTACAACCGTTGCCCATCCCGGCATCAATATGGATGGAGGTTTCTATGGATTTCATTACAGGTCTTCCAAAGTCAGGAAACAAGTCAGTCATCATGGTGGTTGTGGACAGACTTTCGAAGTATGCTCATTTCTGCGCCCTACCCCACCCGTTTACACCGACTTTGGTCGCTCAATCTTTCATGGATCAGATCTTCAAATTGCATGGCATGCCCACTTCTATTGTGTCCGATCGCGACCCGATCTTCACCAGTAATTTTTGGCAGGAACTCTTCAGGCTACAAGGCACTTAACTAAAACTCAGTACTTCCTATCATCCAAAAACGGATGGTCAAACTGAAGCCGTCAACAAATGTCTGGAAACCTACCTTAGGTGTTTCACTTCAGAAAAGCAACTTCTTTGGGTACAGTGGTTACCTTTGGCTGAATGGTGGTATAACACCAACTATCATGCCACCACCAAAATGACTCCCTATGAAGCAGTATATGGTCAATTCCCTCCTTCCCCTACTTCTTATATCAAGGGGTGCTCAAAGGTACAAGAAGTGGATCAACTCCTACAACACCGTGCAACCATGCTCGCCCATCTTAGAGAGAATCTTCATCAAGCTCAAAACCGCATGAAGCAACAGGTAGACCAGCATCGCTCAGAGCGCCAATTTCAAGAAGGGGATCAGGTCTTTTTGAGGCTACAACCATATAAGCAAACATCACTCAAAGACAAGGGTTGCCAGAAACTATCTCCAAAATTCTACGGACCATATCAAGTAATTCAGCGCATTGGAGAAGTGGCTTACAAGTTGGCTTTGCCACCTACTGCAAAAATCCATCTAGATTTCCATGTCTCATGCCTCAAGAAAGTGATTGGGAACAATTGTAGAATTCAAACCAGTCTACCTGAATTGGACGAAGGGTCAATCTGGCTCCAACCTGAATAGGTCCTAGACACACGAGACAGGCACCTGCGGGGCTGCATGATTAGGGAAGTCCTTGTCAAGTGGAAAGACACCTCTCCGGAAGATGCAACTTGGGAACCAGCCACTATTCTTCAGCAGTTTCCGCAGCTTCAGCCTTGAGGACAAGGCTAGTCTTAAGGGGGAGGGCATGTTTGGGTCCCACCCTAACCCCCTTATTTATGTAATGGGATCGAGTCATAGTCAAGAGTCAATAAAGCCCATATTAATAATTGTAAGTGGTTAACCCGCAATTAATGATGGGACCACAGTTAGTTGCAAATGGGCCGTAGTATTAGATAGATGGTATTAATAAAACCCATGGTATTGATCCATGGTATTGCATGTATGAGTCATATATAAAGGATAGAGACTCCCTGCGAGGAGCATCGTGTCTTTTTTTTGTATCGAGCTCTGCTCTACTTGAGGTTGGCCCCTCGAAGAGGCCAGTGAACAGTTCTTTCTGAATAATAAAATATTTGTTGTTGTCTCTCACTATTCTATGTTCTCGGTATCTTTCTTCGCATATTCTGTATTTGGGTATCTTTTGCAGGTTAAGAGCATAACAGGATGTATCTCTGTAGGCATCCCTGGTATTTGAGTACCAAATGTTTCTCAGAATCCTTGATACCCAACTTCGTGCGAAGGGTATGAAAAACATTGGTAAACTCCAACACATCTTGGTCCCTTCCTTGCCGCAGCGTGGTCCACTTTATGTATTTATCCTCATAGCCCCTAACAAGGTAGTACTGCGCCTTGATGGTGTCCCGGAACGAATTCCATGTGGGTGCGATTGAAAACAGTGAGGTCGTACTTTCATCCTTCTGCTCACAGTAGGTTTCCCACCAGTCCTTAACATGGGGGGCGACTTTGAGAAGAGCAAAAGTAATATTTTCCTGCTTGGGAAAATCATGAACAGAAAAATATGCTTCTAACAAATTTAACCATTTATCATCTATTTGGCCCTCAAATATGGGAATGCCAAAGTTTACTTGTACCTTAAAAGGAGTGGAGCCTCCAGGGTGGCTGCTGGATGTGGATGCGTCGCCGGTGAGCAACTATTGAAGGATCTAGGCAAAGTTATTCATTAGCGCATTCCTTTTTTTCTCTAGGGCCGCCTCGAGAAATATTTTCATAGGATCTCCTGCTCCCTCATCTTTCTTTTGTTCCCCCATGGGCGGTCGTTGGGGTTTGCGAGGCTGATCTTGCAAAGGTTCAACCAGATCATGCCCTAACTCCTTATATCTCGACCTCGTTGGGGACATGCAAAGAAAAATAGAGAAAGAGTAGACCGCTCTGATACCACTGATCCAGATTTAAACAGGAATGCAACAAATTACAAATATAACCATAAATACAGAGATGCAACATAAATAACACTTCATTTCATTAATATCAAATATTGAAATATGCTTACAAACAGAATGGAAATAAGACTAGCTCGGGCGATGGTAGCTTATCTTTGAGAAAAGATGTAGCAACTACATGCCTCTGAACTGTGTAACAATGAGGCTCGAAGGCCTATTTATTATTTAGAAATAATGGAAAACCCAAAACATCCAAAAACCTAACCCTAGGAGATGAAGCGCTAAACTATGGGCCCCATTTGCGTAAATTGGTACATCAACTTCCCGGGGTCGTAACTTTGGCATACAATCTTTGTTTGACGTGCACAATACCTCGTTAGAAAGATCTATCCAAGGACTACAACTTTTCAATGGACAACATGAGTCCACTACCCATGTTGACCCTAGGTTTCCCCAAAAACTTCCAAAAATAGTAAATTGTGCTACTAATAAGGAGACTAAAAATTTGAAAGAAACAATGGTGGGGATCCAAGTGAAATAGGTGGGTTGCCACCAATATCCACTTGGATCATTCCTCCCCCCTTAGGAAGCAATGGTCCCCATTGCGTTGAGTTCCTCTATGAGATGAGGAAAATTCTACTAAACTTGGTCCCTGGTGAGCCACTTGCCCTCGTGAAGGAGTTGGCCTTCTTTGACAACTCAATATAGTTGGATGCTTTGCTGTCAGGTGTTTTTTTATCTATGTGTCCATGATCTGATCAGTTTTGTCTTGTTCCATGCAGTTTGGATTTAACTATGTAGGCGTCAGTTATTCTACAATGCCTGATGTGTCCAACAATGGTGGGAAGTATGGTCGAAGGCGATCCACATTGAATACTGGATGCAGGCCCAGGAATGGGGGAATCCTAAGCTGAAATGCATTGTCTCCCACAACCTTGGTAATGGTGTAAGGACCATATTGGAGTGGTCTGAGTTTCCGATAGGCTTCGATAAGGTGTTCCTTCTGCAAATGCAACTAGGTTTTATCGCCCACTTGAAACTTGTGTGGCACCCGATGTTGATCATGTAGTTGCTTGTAATTGGCATTTAATTTCTACAGAATGTCATGGACCTGCGGGCGAATGTGTTGGATGTGCTCAATGAAGTTTTTTTCCTTATCGGCTTTGGACTGGACATGAGCTGAATCTGCTTGAGTAGTTGCAAATGGTATGGCCACATCAATGGGACATAGTGGCTGGAATCCCAAGCCCACCTGAAAAGGGTTGTGGCTAGTCGAGCTGTGGAGAGCCTGGTTATAGCTGTGCTGGACATAGGGGAGGCTCTCATCCCATGTGTGTGGATGCTTTGAGTTGTACATGCGCAAAATGTGTATGATCATCCTGTTGACAATCTCTATCTGGCCATCAGTTTGGGGATGGAAAGTTGTGGAATTAGTGAGCTTGGTGTCCAACATCAACTAGAGACTGGACCAAAATGTACTGAGGAACCTGTTGTCCCGATCTGAGATGATATATTGTGGGATCCCAAAGTGTACCCACACTCATTCAAAGAAGAGTTTAACAGTGGCTTCTGTTGTGATATTCTTCTTGCAGGCCTCCATAATGGCCATCTTCAAGAATCTATCGACGAACACAAAAACATCGTCGTTGCCATGATTAGTAGAAGGAAGGCCCGATATGTAATCCATGGAGATGGATCCCCAAGGTCGATTACGGTAGGCAACGAAGTATAGAGGCCTTACTTCTTGATGGTCGGTTTTAAAATGACGCAGACATTGCAAGCTCTAATGTACTTCCCGACATCCTGTTGAAGATGCAACCAATATAAATACTTTTGCAGTACTGCCACTGTTTTCTTGACCCTGAAATGTCTAGCGGCCCAATTATAGTGCACTTCCCAAATCATCTTGGCATGCTCACTTGAAGGAACACAAAGATGTCCCAAGTGGCACAACAGGGCATCCTCCAGGTGAAAATCTGGAACTTGCTAACCCTCCAGGAGTGTCTGGTATGTGTGGCTGAATTATGGGTCGCTTTTGTAGAGAAGTGGTCAATCAGAAGTTGAGCACGATGGTTAACGCCATTATTGGTGGTCTGATGAGGCAGTCTACAACATTATTGGTGCTGACCTTCTTATACTTGATATTCAAATGGAACTTTTGCAGGTATGCGCACCACTTCTGATGGCGATCGTTCTGCAACTTCCTTTGCATCTGGAGGAACTGCAGGGGTCGGTGGTTTGTGTGGATGACTGTTTCCTTCCCCAAAATGTAATGCTTCCATTGTCGGCATGCCTGCATAATGGAATACATCTCTTTGTCATAAGTTGGATACTTCGGGATTGCGTCTAAAAGTGTCTCACTGTGATATGCCACTAGATGCCCTTGTTGAGTAAGGACTGCCCCAATAGCATAGTCAGAGGCATCTGTCTAGATCTCAAATTGTTGTTGCAAGTCTGGTAATGCGAGCACTTTTGCAGAGCAGAGGCGATGTTTTAACTCTGCTAATGCCTTCTATTGAGATTTAGACCAAAATAATTTTGATTTTGCTCCTCCCTTGGTGACTTGACTCAAGGGCCAAGTGATATGAGAGAACCGCAACACGAACCTATGGTAGAAATTGGCAAGACCCAAAAAGGTGTAGAGCTCTGTCAGAGTGGTTGGGGCTGGCCAATCCCGAAGGATTTAGATCTTGGTTGGATCCACGTGCACCCCCTGTTCATCAATAATGTATCCCAGATACTGAACCTGGGTCATGCCAAAAGTGCATTTCTCCAAATTGGCACATAGCTTGTGTTGCCACAGTGTTTTGAGAACCTGTCGGATGTGGTGGAGGTGCTCTTCCCAACTCTGGATGAAGATCAGGATGTCATCCAAGTATACCACTATGAATGAGTTGGTGAATGGCTGCAAGATGTCATCCATCAGCCTCATGAAGGTTGTAGGAGCATTCGTCAACCCGAAAGGCATAACCAACCATTCAAAAAGGCCCTCCTTGGCTTTTAAGGCAGTCTTCCACACATCGGAGGGTTTGATTGGTACTTGGTGATATCTGGACTTCAAGTCGATCTTGCTGAAATATCCCCCCCCCTTCAGTTGGTCTAGAAGGTCATCAATCCGTGGGATTAGATACCTATTCCGGACAATGATCTTGTTCAACGCCTGATAGTCAATACAGAGTCTCCAAGTCCCAACTTTCTTTTGTACCAATGTGATCGGGCTCCCACAGGGAGATGAACTCGGTCAAATGATACCTTTTTGCAACAGCTACTAAATCTGCCTCTTGATTTCATCGTTCTCCAGAACGGAGTTCCTATAGATTGGTCCATTGGGCAACGACGCACCTAGGGTAAGATCGATGGAGTGCTTTACCTGACAGTGCAGAGGCACCCCTGCGGGGGAGGTAAAGATGTCCTCGTACTCCTCCACAACCTTGTCCATCTATTGTTTTCGTGCGAAGGGTCCCTGTCTGGAGGTCATGGCCACCGTCTTCTTCTTTCCCTAAGGGTGTATCATCAAGGAAACAAATTTCCCGGTTTTGGAAATGAGCTTACTGCATTGTTTAGTAGTAACCAAGGAGATGGTGGTAGGTGGTGCTACCTCCAGTATCTTGTACAAATTATTTCCCAAGATAAAAATAACAGTGCGAGGCCTTGACTCATACAAAGAATGTCACTTCCACAAGTATGGTTGGCCTAGTAATACATAAAAAAAATCAAGGGGAACAACGTCACATAATACCTCATTCGTCAAGGGCTTGATGTTGTATGGAAGGCGACATTGTTGGCTCACGCGAAGATCCCGTGCTTGGTGAAGCCACCCGATGGTGTACGATTGTGGATGTGCTGTGATGGGTAAGCCCAACTGCTTCATGACCTCTGATGAAATGAGGTTCTTTTGGCTACCATTGTCGACAATGAACTATAGTGGGGAACCCTTTACAGGAGGCGCTCCTCCTCCTCTGGATCTTCAGGTTCCTCCTTCTGGATGTTCATGGTGGAAATGGTGGTGTTGGGGGCTCCACATTGATAATATTCTTGCCTTTGTCATTCCCCTTGTCAAGTTCTGACTCAGAGTTAGAACATGCATCTGATTATGAAGCTTTCAACTCGGCTACCAATGACTTCTTGGCCCGACACTCACTTGTGTTGTGATTTGAGCTCTTATGGAACTCACACCACTTTCCCGTGTCCTTCTTTGGCTTCACGGTGTTGTTCCTTGCTTGTGGATTTGGCGGGTTATCCTGGGCCGTCCCGCCTTGGCTTTGTCCTTTGTTCTGCGGTTTGGGGGCACCTTTCCCTTGCTTCAGATTCAAAGATCCAATGCCTCGCTTCTTCTGTTTAAAATTATGTGCGATCTTGATGGTGTATCGGTACGCCATGTCAAGCAAGGAGATGTCTAGGAACTCCATCTCGTCCTTGATGTATTTGTGTAGGAAGTCGCGGTACTTTTGTACCAAATGTTTCTCAGAATCCTTGATACCCAAGTTCGTGTGAAGGGTATGAAAAACATTGGTAAACTTCGACACATCTTGGTCCCTTCCCTGCCGCAGTTGTCCACTTTATGTATTTATCCTCATAGCTCCCAATGGGGTAGTACAACTCCTTGATGGCGTCCTAGAACGAATTCCAAGTGGGAGCGACTGAAAACAGTGAGGTTGTACTTTCATCCTTCTGCTCACAGTAGGTTTCCCACCAGTCCTTGACGTGGGAGGCGTCTTTGAGAAGAGAAAAAGTAATATTTTCCTGGCTAGAAAATTCATGAATAGAAAAATATCCTTCTAAAAAAGTTAACCATTTATCTATTTGGCCCTCAAATATGGGAATGTCAAAGTTTACTTGTATCTTAAAAGGAGTGGAGCCTCTTGAGTGGATGCTGGATGTGGATGTGTCGTCGGTGGGCAACCGTAGAAGGATCTTGGCAAAGTTATCCATCATCGTGTTCCTTTGTTTCTCAAGGGCCACCTCAAGCAATATTTTGATAGGATCTCTTGCTGCCTCCTCTTTCTTTTCTTCCCTCGTGGGCGGCTGTCGGGGTTTATGAGGTTGATCTTATAAATGTTCAACCAAATCAAGCCCTAACACCTTATATCCCAACCGCGTTGGGGAAATGCAAAGATAAACAGAGAAAGAGAAGACTTCTCTGATACCACTAATCCGGATTTAAATAGGAACACAACAAATTACAGATATAACCATAAATACAAAGATGTTGTAGAAATAACACTTCATTTCATTAATATCAAATATTGAAATATGATTACAGACAGAATGGAAATAAGACTAGCTCGGGTGATGGTAGCTTATCTATGAGAAGAGATGTGGCACTACATGCCTCTGAACTGTGTTACAATGAGGCTTAAAGGCCTATTTATTATTGAGAAACAATGGAAAACCCTAAACATCCAAAAACTTAATTCTAGGAGATGAAGTGCCAAACTATGGGCCCCGTTTGGGTAAATTGGTACATCGAATTCCCAGGGTTGTAACTTTGGCATATGATATCCATTTGACACGCACAATACCTCGTTAAAAATATCTATCCGAGGACCCGAAAAATGGCTCCGAAAGTTCAGGACCCAAAAAAAGACCAAAAATAGTATATTGTGCTATAAATAAGGAAACTGAAAAAATGAAAGAAACAATAGTGGGGGTGCAAGTGGAATAGGTGGGTGGCCATCAATATCCACCTAGATCATTCCTCCCCAGGTTGATACCTCGTTAGAAAGATCAAAACGACTCTAGAAGTTCAGGACCTGAAAAACTTCCAAAAATAGTAAATTGTACTACAAATAAGGAAACTAAAAAAATGAAAGAAACAATGGTGGGGGTCCAAGTGGAATAGGCGGGTGGCCACTAATATGCACCTAGATCATTCATCCACCCTTAGGAAGTAATGGTCCCCATTGTGTTGAGTTTCTCCATGAGATGAGGAAACTTCTGCTGAACTTGATCCCCGGTGAGCAACTTGCCCTGGTGAAGGAGTTGGCCTGTTTTGACAACTCGTTATAGTTGGATCCTTTGCTGTCATGTGTTTTTGATCTGCGTGTCCATGATCCGATTAGTTGTGGCTTGTTCTGTGCAATCTGGATTTAACTATGTCGGTGTGAGTTGTTCTACAATGTCTGATGTGTCCAACAATGGTGGGAAGTATGGTCGAAGGCGGTCCACATTGAATACTGGGTGCAGGCCAAGGAATGGGGGAATGCTGAGCTCAAATTAATTGTCTGCCATAGCCTCGGTAATGGTGTATGGACCATATAGTAGTGGTCTTCATTTCCGATAGGCTTCCATAAGGCTTTCCTTTTGCAAATGCAACCAAACTTTTTCGCCCACCTGAAACTTGTGTGGCACCCGATGTTGATCATGTTGCTGCTTGTACTTGGCATTTTATTTCTCCATAATGTTGTGGACCTGCTGGCGGATGTGTTGGATGTGATCAATGAAGCTGTTTGCGTTATTGGCTTTGGAATGGATATGAGCTGAATTTTCCTGAGCAGTCGCAAATGGTATGGCCACATCAATGGGACATAATGGCTGGAATCCCATGCCCACCTAAAAAGGGCTATGGCTAGTCGAGCTATGGAGAGCCCAATTATAGTTGTACTGAACATAGGAGAGGCCCTCATCTAATGTTTGTGGATGCTTTGATTGTACATGCACAGAATGTGTACGATTATCCTGTTGATGATATCTATCTAGCCATCAGTTTGGGGATGGAAAGATGTGGACTTAGTGAGCTTGGTGTCGAACATCGACGAGAGACTGGACCAAAATGTATTGAGGAACCTAATATCTCGATCTGAGATGGTAGACTGTGGGATCCCAAAGTCTATCCACACTCATTCAAAGAATAGTTTAGTAGTGGCTTGGAGGCCACCATAATGGTCATCTTCAAGAATTTGTCGACGACCACAAAAACACAGTCGTTGCCATGTTGTTACACAACATTTTGTCACTGTCTCTGTACTCCCCGTCTACGATCCTGGAGGACCTCTATAGTGAACCCGACATGCTTTCCCATCATGAAGAAACTCCTAGTATGTCCCTCTTCATGAGCAGAATGATTCCCCTTTGCATCATTTCCCAAGAATCTTCCTTTTATCCCAGTTTACAAGACCGACGCTACTGACCAGTTTCCTCCTTGTGCCGATTTGCAGAGATTAAAACTAGCCCTTGTGCTGTACAAAGCAACTGAGCCCTTTTCAAGTCACGCTAATCCTCTTTTAGAAGGTTTTTTTAAATATAGAGCCTAAGCTTCCATGTCTAGAAGCTTCGTAACGAAAGTCTGGTAGATGGTTGGGCCGGATGGAGCCGAGGAAGTTAGTTTGGGCTCCTTTCCCCTATTAGGATGGAACAAACTCAAGAGATAAGACCTTCTCCCATGATGAGAGGAACCATATCCCATGATGAGAGGAACCATCTCCCATCCATCCAAGCTATATAAACCTCTCTTTTCCCAAGCTAAACTAGTTTTTGGAGTGAGTTTGAAGGATCAACAAGTCATCTATAGCTTGTAGCGTTCTAGTGTATGTTTGAGGGAGAATAGTTTTTTTTTGGTTTGTTTTGAGGCTAGAGGGAAAGAGGCCTTAAAACTTCCATTGTTGGGGCTATCCATGAAATGCTAGCAGAAGTGTGGGAACCCGGATACGTCAGAGGAGACAAGGAACATCAAGGCACCGGTTGTAATCTCTTTCTGATTTATATAAATGCAACTATTGATTGATTTCCTACATGAAGTGTCATTTTACATCTTTATGGCTTAATTTTCCTGACCTATTAAGTAGGCTGAGTAGAATATTGTATGCTATCACGTTTTTTGTTGTTGTTGTTTGCTTGTTTCAGGTATTCGAAGGAAGGAAACGGAAGATAACTGGAGTGAGGAAGTAGGATCATCACCAAGTGGAATAACGTTCTAAGAGGTAGGCCCTCTTACTTGATTCTAACTTAAGGAGATTTTCCATAGATTGTTTGTTTGTGGCTAGACCCCCTCTCTCGGGCTAGACGAATTGTTTGTATTTGCACTGAGAATTTACCTGCACCACAAATTGGCGACCATACTGTGGAGCCAATCCTTCTGTTTGATCGATTGTCATTTTATGGTTTTGTGTGAACTTTTCTAGTATCACCGTTTCCCTTTAGTGTTCTCTTCTTTTCCTGGTTTACTGCTCTGAGCCTGAAATTTACAATGGCAAGTCTGGTCTTAGCCTTTGAATTTTTTTTTTTCCTTGAATCCTCGGTCAGCGCATTTATTTTTCTGACAGTCGCGCCGATTAGCACGAGTTTCTAAAAAACAGTCACGCTGACCCCCTTCTGGCACTTGTTGTCAGTTAGGCAGTCACGCTGATTCCTGTAGGTGAAGATTAGGGTTTACCCTAGATCATAGCCAGTGTGTCTTGCCCTTCTGATTTCTGTCTCTCAACTTGTTTTGACTGTGTTCTCCCTGGATGGAAAGCTCTTTTAGCTTGGTTTGTATGCTTGGTTGATTTGCATTTTCTCCACTTGGTTTCTTGAGTTCTTGGATGGTTTATAACCCTAGGGCATCTACATTGTCATCCATTCACCTGTTTGCGTGCTCAGAAAGTCAAGTTGATAGTCGGAGTTTCTTCTTGCATTTCGTTTGATTACTCCTTTTGTTGCTTTGATTCCCATTTAACAAGTTTGAAAAGTTTAGTTTTTCATTTGAGTGTCTCTTTTCAGGCATAGATCACATTGCTCATCTTGTTATTGGTTGGATTTTTGCTTCACTGGTTTGAAAGGAATTCTCTTTTGTGCTTTGTGTTTGCTTGTGATTGATTGTATTGGAAATGTTTCATTGAAGTGAGAAGTGTTTGTGAAAGATTCATTCCGTCATTTCATTGAAAAATACATAATTCTAGTTTGTTGAATCAATATGTTATGTTAGTTAGCATCATTGAAGGCTAGAGTTGCATCGTCACTTGCATTGGAAAAGAAATGAATTCTCTTTACTAGTGAAAGGACTACTTGAAGTGCATTTGATAGGAAAGTTAGGAATTGGAAAGATGTTTTTTTTTTCATCATTTTGTTTTCAAAAGCGAAATATTGAAAAAATCATTTTTCTTTCAATTGCTTGTTTTGTTGCATTTGAGTGTGTTTTCTACTCTCTTTAGTGTAGACAATTCATCGAATTGAAAGGATCTTGTCTCATTTCGCTGCATATAGGTGTTTTTTCGAGTCACATCGATAAGGCCTGAAAATTGAGACATAATTTCAAGATAAACTCTAAAATGTATTCAATTAACCTAAGGCGCATTTCAAACCTAACGATCACATTTTAGAAGGTCTAGGCTAGAGACATGTTCTCACGTCTTTAAACCTAGTAGCCGTCGTTTGCTTCAGCAGTAGACATCGCTAGTACGGACTTGTGCTCCACGTACCATCAAGTATATAAAGGGATACCCCACTAGGTTGCAATCCTTTATCCATAGGAAGTCGAGTCTGTCGCCTTGTAAACGTGATATACCGAACACATCATTCAGAGAGATTGCTTGCCAATACTTTTCGGTTCGCCGGGAGGTATTCTGCAGTTCACGGTTACATGGTAATCTTTTTTTCCTAGATCATCCTGAGTAGTCATTTTAATCTTTTTTGAATCCCTAAATATAAAATATCACCCAAGTGCTTGTCCTTTCGAGCTCATTTCAAACCGAAAGTGATAGAGTCACCTTTGCTTCTTTCTCGACTCTTAAAACATGAAAGAGCACCAGTTTGTTTTTGCGTCTTAAAAAATTGTTGCCCACGATCTTATAACATCCCTGTTAGTCTTTTTTAGACCACATCGTGAGTATACCTTTAAATACATTTTAAATCCCTTGAAATCAATCTCTTTTCTGGTTATTTGAGACAAAATCATTGTGGTTGAACCAACTGGTTCGCCTAGTTCCTCTTCCTCTCCTCCGTCTGAAAGATGAGCATTTTCCTGAATTGCATTAGTCGCTTGAGGACCAAGGTGTTGAGCTTGGAATTGTTATGAGTATTCAACCTTTGTCATCTCGTCCTCCCCCTTCAGATACTGGGTCACTTTCTGACATTGGCCCGGAATCTCCAGATAATCCTATCCAGACTCCTAAGAGTCCGCCGACTTTTGAAGGTTAGCTTGGACTGGTTGTTTATCCTTCGAATCCTTTGTTCGATCCTGTTGTGATATCACCTCTGCGTCCATACAGTCTGTACGATCAGCCATGTATTCCTTTGGAATTATCCCCTCGAACATCTTTGATAGTCTGTCATTGCCTGTTTTCACCCATGGAATCAGAAGGCGAAATCCCAGTCTCCTCTCTGGGTCACTCAGATTTTTCCACTCCACACATAGTCGAGAAGCAGGAATATCCTTTCCACCCTGAAGGTTTCCATTACACAGGAAGCATTCTAACCAGTGTTCATCTTGAGTTACCGTGCAATTATGTGACTTTAGCTCAGTTGGTTTCAGGCACGCCTACTGCCTTATCACTATATCACAACCCTATTTGGGCATCTGGTGCTATGCCTACCACAGGTCTGTTCATTTAGAACCCGACCTCCCAAAAAACATTAATTTTTGCAGTTACTTTAGTCCCAGTGCAACCCACCATTCCAAATCCTCTTGTTTTGTCAGTTCAAGTAACCCGTATGGTTCAACCGACAATCTCGAGTCATGTCTCTGTCAGTTCTTTGATCCTCCAGTAAGTGGGCAGGCCATGCCACCGCTTGGGGGCAGAGTCCGAATGTTTCTATGATGTTTGGCACAACCAATGTGAGTGGCTCACAACCTCACATGGTTGGGATGAACCAACCCTCTTCGAGTGCCATTTCAAATCCTGTTGGTCCTGCTGGATCAAGTAATGTCCAGTACCAACCGCCCAATGTTGGTCTGTTTGGGTCAAGTCACGTTTAGTACCAACAACCCAATATGGGTCAAGGTTAGTATCAACCTCCTTATGTTCCACATGGTTGACAAGTGATGGTTAATCCACCATACATCCCTCACCCTGGACCTTATGTACAGCCTGGTCCGTCTGCCATGCCCGGTGGGTATGGCCAGATACAATTCGGGAACTTTCAAGGTGTCATTTTGGGAACCGTTTGAGTACTTTCATTGCAGCAAGGGCCATCCATGAAACAACAAGGCCAGATGATGCTGCAACAAGGATAACTGCAACAACAGGAGGGGAAACCCTCGCAACAGTTGCAGCAAACCATGCAGCCACAAATGTAGTATGTGCCACAATCCTCCTAGCCTATGCCTTCACAAGGTAAACCTATGCAGCCACAGGGACAACCTTTACAACTGCAAGGTCAGCCCTTGCAGCAGCAAGGTCAACCTGGGCAATAGTGACCCTTATATCAACAGGGTCAACCCTTGCAAGGGCAAGGCCAAGGTCAAGTCCTGTAGCAACAGGTGCCAAATCGTTATGTCCAAGAGCAACAGGTTCAACCTCCTTTTGTCCAAGGATAACAAGTCCAAAATCCTTATGTCCAAGGGCAGCAAGTGCAGAATCCTTACGTCCAAGGGCAACAGGTCCAAAACCCTTTCGTCCAGGGGCAACAAGTCCAAAACCCTTATGCTCAGGGACATCAAGTGAAAAATCCATATGTCCAAGGCCAGCAGGCTCAACAACCTTTTAACCCGTATGTTGCTTATCAACAACCTCTGGCCAGATAGTTTTAAGGCTTTCAAGGTTAGAATCCTCCCTACGGGCAAGGTAACCTACAGTGGGGGAAAAATCAAACGTCTTATGGACAAAATCCTCCACTATGGGGACAAAATCCTTACTAGCAGGGATGGGCCCCACTAGTTGGGCCCCCTTATCAACCTCAAATTCCTTTCAATACCCAATTTCCATTCTTGGCTATGTTGGAACTACCAGATGTATCTATACTCACGAATGACCTGATTCGTCATTCGCCATACTGGCCTCTAGTTCCGTCCAAGATTCCGAGCGATTTTCCAAAGTTTGAAGGGAAATCGAAAGAGGATCCTCAAGCCCACGTGATGACATATCATCTCTGGTGCTCCTCGAATTCCTACGTTGATGATTCCATTCGTCTTCGACTTTTCCAATGAAATCTTACATGTGTTGCATCCAAATGTTATATCGAGCTACCTTGAAATACCTATCATGACTTTAACACTCTCGCCATGGCCTTTCTCACACATTTCCATCTTCCGGTTCGTTATGAAATTGGCACCCATTTGCTAACGTAAGAAAGACACTGCGACCCACATCTCTGATCACATCCATGAATGGAGACGTAGGCACCATCTGATTAAGTTTGAAATTGCTGATCAGTTGTTGACCGAGTGGTTCACCAAATCATTTGTCAACAAAATTACTGAGGACATTGCTATGGGTGGATGCGTCACTGAGGAACAAGCCATCGTGCGTGCCCAGTATCTAGACCTTGTCTATTCACAATCCAGCATGTTATATGATGTGTTACCCGATGTGCCTAGACCATCATCTGACCTGACGACATCTAAGTATCTGGCCACACCTCCTGTTGTTGAAGTAATTGGTTCAGTGACTCAAACCCCTGCAAAATATTCTTCCAAACAAAATTCAGTCTCCAACATTGCTCCCAATGATTCCTCTTGCAATTCATCTGGCCCTAGTAAAACCTCAGAAGTTCACGCTGTCTAACTATACCACAATAGATAAATCCTCTAAAGGTAAGAAGAAAGGCAAATGCAAGGGTAAAGTTGATGCCCCAAAATAGGGTCCTCCAAAGACATCTGGTGGTGATGCTTCCCATGGAATCCCAAGTATCCATGCCTCATCTGTGAGGAGGATCACTATACTAAGGATTGCCTCAGACAGTCCGAAGTTAGTCGTTTGCTCAAAGGGACGCCAGCTGTCCTGAAAGAGCCCTTTCCGTCCCAGTATACTCAAATGGTAGACCAACCTCAATCATCCGCTTCCTTAGGTTCACAAGTGTTCATGATGAGTACCCCGATTAACTTGGCTACCAGGTCAAAAGATTATCAAACTCCTACCCTGACAGTAGGGAAAGGAAAAGAAGGTACCCCTTCTTCTTCTGCCCCATCCAGTTCTAGTCCTCTCCATATAGAGTGACCTAATCCTAATTCCGCCATTCGACCACCTTCTCGAGGTGTGCTACGAAAGTCCTTGTACAATCCCAATGCTCGAGCTGCTCAACATTATAACATTGTTGAAGATTTGGCTCAAGCGCCATCAACTATGTTTGCTCTCAAGGTCCTTCAAAGCTGTCCTTCTTAGCGAAAATCGTTATTGTCGGCTATTGGGGGTATTGATCCAGCTGACTCTAATCTCATCTGTTTTGACCTGGAAAACCACGTTCTGCGTTTACCTCATCAAATTTCCTTTCTCATTCAGGTGATCATAAATGAGAAAACCATTCATAGGACCGTCATTGATGAAGGTGCTTCTACCTGCATCATGTCTATCGCTTGTTGGAAGGCAATTGGTTCTCCTACTCTGAACCAGTCCCCTAACACTCTAGAAGCTTTTAATGGGCGTGATTTGTGACCATTTGATGTCCTTCCCAACCTTACCATTACTTTGGAGGGCAAGACAGTACACGTCGGAGTAGAGATCGTTGACGCTAATCTTAACTATAATCTTCTACTCAGATGGAGTTGGACCCATGCCATGCATGCTGTAGCCTCCTCCCTTTTCTGTGTGATTATTTTTCCTCATCAAGGCAAGATAGTCACATTCGAATAACTGTCCTTCTTTGCCTCTTCCTCCTCGGATGGAAATGTTCTGTATGTTAAGCACACCGATGCTCCTTATGAGAGTGTCGGGGTAGGACTCTTTAAAGATCCTGCCTTGATGGGAATCTTTTCGCTCCCACCTCCTCATGTTGCCTTTGTCAACATGATTTCATTCAAGTCTGATCCTTGGGTCATTCCTTCATCACATCTTATTGATACATGGGGCGAGGTTATGCCGTTAAGTCTTGCCGAAATTGATTACGTGGAAATTGTTTCAGCTTCACCTTCGGTTTCCTCTGATCATACTGTTTCGAGAACATCTCTCGATGCGTATTCTCAATCCATGTGGCTTGGTTCTTCAACATCTACCAATCCCTTAGCAAAGACTTTTCTTTCTGACGAGAGTATCATGGAAGTCATGTCTCTGGAGGAAGTACCTTGGAACGACATTCATCATCGTTCCTCATTCTTGCTTGGCTCGACGGTCATGTCTACTTGTCTTGAGAAGTTCTCTTCTCCGCTACATGTTGACATGTCGGTTTCTCCTGACATTTTCAAGATCTTTCAACTGAGGGCACCTTTATCTCTTCATAGATTTAAGTTTTTTCTCCCTGCCCAAGTTTTTATTGATTTCCCATTATTGCAATGGGGTTTCCATCTTATGACTCATAATCCTCCCTCGCCCAGGGGGCATGGGGGCACAACCTTATATGAGTTCTACTCTATTATTTGGTCGAGTCGATGCTTACTCTTCGTGTCAATGGTAAAACTCCGGTTTTCATCTGTGTTAATTGATTACCTGAGTCCGAGCATGGACTCTCCCAAAAAGTATTATGCTTAGGTCATCTTGCATGGTTACTTTTGTACAATAGTGTGTTATTCATTTTTGTACAGTGTGGTTTGGTGTGTTGTTTTTCAAGCAACTTTCCTGCTTGTTATGTTTCTACCTGCTTTGCAGATGTCGATGTCTCCTCACATCAGTTTCGTTGATGGTTCTTGCCAGAGTACCCGGAATCTATCATCTGTGGCATGGGCCATTTATGACCCCCATAGTGAGTTGATTGATCTTCAAGGTATATGTATAAGTCGAACAACTAATAACATCGTTGAGTATAACGCAGTTATCGAATTGTTGTCAGAAGCCATCGCTCTTGGCATCCGAGAATTGGTTGTCAACCTTGATTCAAAGCTTGTTGTCCTTCAACTCAACGGGAAATATTCCATCAGAAACCCTTAGATATTGAGAATGTATCTACATATTCGTCTACTGGAGAGAAATTTTGATTACATTACATATCATCATATTCCTAGACACATGAATACATTGACAAATGAATTAGCTAATTATGTGCTGGATAGACATTTGCGAAACATGTAAAACTCAAAATACAAAAACATTTGTACCATAGTAAGCAAGGAAGTATAGCATATATATATATATATATATATATATATATATATAGATATATATATAGATATATATCTATATATATATACACATATATATACATATATATATATATATATATATATATATATATATATATATATATGTATGTATATATGTATATATATACATACATATACATACATACACACACACACACACACACACACACACACACATATATATATATATATATATATATCTATATATATATCTATATATATATCTATATATATATATGTCGATAATGTTTGTCATACATCAAAACCCCAAAAAATAATATGTGTGTTCAAAATACATCGGTGGCTTGCAGGCCTAAAAAATGTGGAATGCTAGACCTATGCACTAAACAACATGATGCTCATGGTAGCATGTAACTGCTCGGACTACGCGAGTTAGCAGTCGGTGGATCTGATCTGATACCCCCACCGTATGCCTCTGATACTGGCGTGGGACATCACCCATTCGGGCATACTCTAGGATCCCATGGGTCAATCCCTCGAGATTCCATGCGATCTCCTCCTCATTGTTGCTTCCCTCCTAATAAGGAGTGACCTCGAACTACCGAGAAACGCGCCTGGCAATCAAGGACATCCCAGCAGGGCATTCTGTTCCAACATCTGCATTCGCAAAATCAAAATGTCATGAACACATATATCTCAAAAACAATAAAAAACATCAAAAATTAAAATTGTTTGTTTTTTTACCTCCATCATCATAATCCCCCCCCTCTGGGAGCGACATATCCGGATCATTGCGGAAGTCGTTACCGCTATAAGGCCAATCCTCCACTACGATCAACTATCGTTGTAGCCATGAGAAAAATGCGGGCTTATAGGACATCTGTTGGCCCCTGGTAATCCTGGGCATCAACGCACTCCAACCCATCCATGGGTCTCGTGGCAATGGCGATTCCACCTCAACCAACTAGTAGTGGAACAACAGAACCCACTCTAGGAAGAAGGTCACTGGCATAGACCCATAGCAAAACTGCTTCAGGTTTCCCGCTTTAGCTTTTGATAGTTGGCGCTTCATGTTGACTTTCATAGCTTCCACCTAGTTGAAAATAGTGGGCACCGTACAATCGATAGAATACTGAAACTTCGACTTGTTCATCTCATGCTACGCTTGGGCCCAAACCACTCTGTTGATAGTCAGTAGTAACACGCTCAACACAAGATCCTAAACAATCATAATCTCGATCTTGCCACTTTTTGATATGAGTGATTCTGGGAAATGTTCTGTAAGTAGCATGGTCACACTTACCCCAATCGGCCTTGACCCATATAGATTGACTGAATCCCCTCTCTGGGACAGTCCTATGATGAAATAAATGTCTAAAGTTTCCAACTCTAGCTCTTGGTCACCAATCACGAAAATTTCCCGATTCACGTCCCAGAGACTGATCAGATACCGTAGCAATTCAGGTTGAGCCTGTAGACCTAGTGTAAGGAAGAATTTGAGGAGCCCACAGTTCCTCAAAGCATCCAAGCAATTTGGGTCAACCATTTCTTGAGTGTCAATATCCTCATGCTCGCGTTCCTTCCAATCCACCATTTTTCACATTTTTTCCTTGCAAAAACCATATAATCAAGTCAATAAACATCTTTGGCCAGAGAAATTTGGATTCAAATAGAAAAATTGAGCAAAAACATGAAAAAAATTTGTTCACAGTGCCGACATGATTGTTTTAAAAATAGTAGCGTCAACGACGCGCTTAACAGTCTTCATAGCCCCCGATCGGCGTGATTCTATGCCCGGAAATCGGGACGACCGAGGGCAATTTTTTTTGACAAAAAATCCTAATGAAATCCAAAAAATGGTTAAAAATAGGTAAAATAAGTATGAAAATGGAGCTTAAGGTCTTGGCTCTTACCTGCAACTGACGACTCGGCGAATGGCCTCCTGGATCTCCCACAATCTGCTCCAGAAAAATTAGGGCACAAGTGGGTAAAAAGCTCTTCACACAAAGGTAAAATGGTAAATAATAATTACTTTTTTCTCCTTTTATTCATTTTTTCCATGAAATATTAGGGTTTTAAAGTATTTTTGACCTATTTTTCCTCATAAGATGGATAATGCATTTACCTTTTTGTGCAGTGACAGGTGACGGATTATCAATAATGGTACTGGAGTCAAGTTTTAGCTCTTTTCTCGACTTGTAAAACTCAAATGAAAATATTTCTGAGTATTTTTCCCTTTTTGACTCGTAAAAGAGAATAAAAATGGGGGGTCTTCTTTCAAGCTCTTTTCTGAATCTTCAAACACGAAAAGATTGCTGAGCTCTTGTCATTTTGAACTCGTTAAAGGCTGCGAAATGTCGTTCACCCAGTATAAGGTTACCCCTTTTTTGGGTTGGGATGAACTATTTATAAAAAGGTACTCCTTGACTAAAATGGTCAAGCGGTTCTCTCAAGTATCATTTTCTACCTTTTCGTGCTTGAGAGACACAAATGTACGAAAAGGGCCCATGTGGAGTTTTCTTTTCCGTGTCTTTTTCAAACTCTCTAAACACGAAAAAGATACCGAGTTACACCTTTATCGGACTCGTTAAAACATTAAACGATATTGGATTCATCACCATGACGATCGCGAGCTTCTCCTTCCTAGGGTTCATTAAGCTTACTGGGTTAGATTCGTCCGAAGGATGAACTTACATGTGCAAGCATATGCTATCTGCTTCAAGTTTGCGATAAAAAATAATTGGGGTACCTGCCAAAAATGGTGGGGGAAAATTGGAAATTCTATCAGTCGTGTCGGAAACTCACTCTTGAACATGACACTTTCTGCTTCATGTCGGGTTGGGATATCCTCCTTTTCATCATTGACCTTCCTGGGTTGGGCCGTTCATTTTTTCCTTCCATTTGATCTCTACCACGTCATCATGACCACCGATCCTATGGATCCAAAAGCTGCCAAACTCCGGAATTGTGTCGCTGATATGTTCAAGAGTTAGTCCTTCTGCAGTTACACTTACTCCTGATTCTCTGTATCATCTGAAATCATTTGCATCCCTTTGTCTCGTGTCGATGATGTGGGATACATCATGGCCCTCCTTTAACACGGTCACTTCCTATCGACTTCAGCTCATCATCCAGGAAGTTGACCGAGAGACTCCCTTCCAGTACCTTAGAGCTTGCATGCCCTAATGGCAAGTTCTTCGCACTCAACAACAAGATCACATCATCGACTTTTGATATGGTGATTTGACAGGTGTTCGACATCAGTTCCTTTATTCACATGCTGTGAACTGTGCTGTTGGTACCTTTAGATCCATTGTCACTATTTGTTGTTCCTCTCGCGCTTGTTAGCATTTCACATCATTGACTGGTAATCAGGCGATTTTCTAGCATGTTCAACTTCAATACATTCATTCACATGTTAGGATTTGTACTTTGACCGGGTCATTTGGAGGGCAAGACCCTGGGCTCAGATTACACAACTCTAGGTTGCGAGGCGATGTGACATGATCATGTTGATATACATGTTTCTTTCAGATGGATGGCTAAAACCATACTATGAGTTGTTATATGTAATACTTCTCATTATTGGATGGCTGCGACCATACCTTGGTTTCGTTATGATCCTTTCTATTGGATGGTTGCACCCATGCCTTGGATCCATTTACATGATCATTCTTTGGATGGCTGTGTCCATACCACAATTCATGTATCATTTCTCAGAGTTTTCAGTGATGTATATGTATCTATGCTTGCTTGCAGGTTTTCCAATGACAGACTCCGGTTCCCCGCATCCACTTGTAAATCATTTCACCCCTCTCTAGTTCAGCCTTCATGCTTTAGGGGGCATTTGTTACACAACATTTTGTCACTAATCCCCATCTACGATCATGGAGGACTTATACAGTGAACCCGACATGCTTTCCCATCGTGAAGAAACTCCCAATATGTCCCTCTTCATGAGTAGAATAATTCCCCTTTGCATCATTTCCCAAGAATCTCCCTTTTATTCCAGTTTACAAGATCGATGCTACTGACCAGTTTCCACCTCGCGCCATACAGAGCGACTTGGCCCTTTTCCAATTGCGCTGATCCTCTTTTGGAAGGCTTTTTGAATATGGAGCCAAAGCTTCCATGTCTAGAAGCTTCGTAATGGAAGTCTGGTAGATGGTTGGGTCGGATGGAGTTGAGGACGTCAGTTTGGGCTCCTTTCCCCTATTAGGATGGAACAAACTCAAGAGATAAGACCTTCTCCCATGATGAGAGGAAGCATATCCCATCCATCCAAGCTATATAAACCTCTCTTTTACCAAGCTAAACTAGTTTTTGGAGTGAGTTTGAATGATCATAAAATCATTTATATCTTGTAGCTTTCTAGTGTATGTTTGAGGGAGAATAGTGTGTTTTTGGTTTGGTTTGAGACTAGAGGGAAAGAGGCCTTAAAAATTCCATTGTTGGGGCTATCCATGAAGTGCTAGTAGAAGTGTGGGAACCCAGATACGTCGGAGGAGACCAACAACGTCAAGGCACCGATTGTAATCTCTTTTTGATTTATATAAATGCAACTATTGATTGATTTCCTACATGAAGTGTCATTTTACATCTTTATGGCTTAATGTTCCTTGACCTATTAAGTAGGATGAATACAATATTGTATGCTATCACGTTTGTTGTTGTTGTTGTTTGCTTGTTTAAGGTATTCAAAGGAAGGAAATGGAAGATAGCTGGAGTAAGGAAGCAGGATCATCACCAAGCGAAATAGCGTTCTAAGAGGTAGGCCCTCTTAATTGATTCTAGCTTAAGGAGATTTTCCATAGATTGTTTGTTTGTGGCTAGACCCGCTCTCTCGGGCTAGAGGAATTGTTTGTGTCTGCACTGAGAATTTACCTGCACCACACATGCTTAGTAGAAGGAAGGCCCGACATGTA
The DNA here is from genome assembly GCA_031772625.1 of Pinus tabuliformis. Lineage (NCBI taxonomy): Eukaryota > Viridiplantae > Streptophyta > Pinopsida > Pinales > Pinaceae > Pinus > Pinus tabuliformis. Next base: position 1,019,022,736 of record CM062805.1, read on the forward strand.
ATCCATGGATATGGATTCCCAAGGTCAACTAGGGGTAGGCAACAAAGTATAGAGGCCTTGCTTCTTAATGGTCGATTTAGCAATGACGAAGGTAGTGCAGGCTCCGATGTACTTGCCAACATCTTGTCGAAAATTCGACCAATAAAATACTTTTGTAGTACTACCACCATTTTCTCGACCCCGAAATGCCCAACGACTCGACTATAATTCACTTCCTAAATCATCTTGGCATGCTCGCTTAAGGAACACAAAGGTGCCCCGGGTGGCATAACAGGGCATCCTGGAGGTGAGAATATAGAACATGCTGACCCTCCAAGAGTGTCTTATATGTGTGGCCGAATTTTGGGTTGCTTTTGTAGAGAAGTGGCCAATCAAAAGTCTCGTGCCCACAAGAGTTGATCACAGTGGTTAACGCCATAATTGATGGTCGGCTGAGGCAGTTTGCAACATTATTGGTGCTGCCCTTCTTGTACTTGATATTCAAATGGAATTCTTGCAGGTATGTGGACCACTTCTGATGGCGATAATTCTTCAACTTCCCTTGTGTCTGTATGAACTGCATGGGTCGGTGGTCTGTGTGGATGACTGTTTCCTTCCCCAAAATTTAATGCTTCCATTTTCGGCATGCTTGCATAATGGAATACATCTCTTTTTCATAAGTTGGATACTTTCGGACTGTGTCTGAAAGTGTCTCACTACGATATGCCATTGGATTACCATGTTGAGTAAGGAATCCCCCAATAACATAATTAGAGGCATCTATCTCGATCTCAAATGGTTGTTGCAAGTATGGTAATGTGAGCATTGGTGCAAAGAAGAGGTGATGTTTCAACTCTGCGAATGCCTTCTATTGAGATTTATACCAAAAGAATTTTTATTTTTATCCTCCCTTGGTGACTTGACTCAAGGGCCAAGTGATATGAGAGAACCCCAACATAAACCTATGGTAGAAATTGGAAATACCCAGAAAGTTCCGGAGCTCTGTTAGAGTGGTTGGGGTTGGCTAATCCTGAATGACTTGGATCTTGCCTGGATCCACATGCACCCCCCGTTCATTAATAATGTATCCCAAATAATGAACCTAGGTCATGCCAAAAGTGAATTTCTCCAAATTGTCACACAACTTGTGTTGCCGTAGTGTTTCGAGAACTTATTAGATGTGGTGGAGGTGCTCTTCCAAACTCTGGTTGAAGATCAGGATGCCATCCAAGTATACCAATATGAATGAGTTGATGAATGGCTGCAAGATGTGATCCATCAGACTCATGAAGGTTGCAGGAGCATTCATCAACCCAAAAGGCATAACCAACCATTCGAAAAGGCCCTCCTTGGATTTGAAGGCAGCCTTCCATACATTAGAGGGTTTGATTGGTACCTGGTGATATCCAAATTTCAAGTTGATATTTTTGAAATATTTTTCCCCCTTGAGTTGGTCTAGAAGGTCATCAATCTATGGGGTCGGGTACCTATTCTGTAATGTGATCTCGTTCAGCGCCCGATAGTCAATACAGAGTCTCCAAGTCCCATCCTTCTTTTGTACGAACACAATCGGGCTCCCACATGGAGATGAACTTAGGCGGATGTGACCTTTCTGCAACAGCTCCTAAATCTGCCTCTTGATTTTATCCTTCTCTAGAATGGAGCACCTATAGATTGGTCCATTGGGCAACTATTGTTGTCATGTGGAGGGCCCCTATATGGAGGTCGAGGCCACCGTCTTCTTCTTTCCTTGACGACGTAACATCAGGGAAACAAATTTCCCAGTTTTGGAAATGAGCTTATTGCATTGTTTTGTAGTAACCAAAGAGATGGTGGTAGGCGGTACTACCTCCGGTATCCTGTACAACTTATTTCCCAAGGTAACAATAACAATGCGAGGCCTTGGGTCTTACACAACATGTTGCTTCCACAAGTATGCTTGGCCTAATAATACATCACAAATATTAAGGGGATCAACGTCACATAATACCTCATCCTGAAGGGCTTGATGCTGTATGGAAGGCAACATTGTTGGGTCACGCGAAGATCCCATCCTTGGTGAAGCCACCCAATGGTGTATGGTTGTGGGTGTGCTATGGTTAGTAAGCCCAGCCGCTTCATGACCTCTACTGAAATGATGTTCTTTTGGCTCCCGCTGTCGACAATGAACTGTAGCGGGGAACCCTTTACCCACATTTGGGAGTGGAAGAGGCGCTCCTCCTCCTCTGAATCTTCAGGTTCCTCCTTCTGGATCTTTGTGGTGGTAATAGTGGCGTTGGGCTCCGCATCGATAATATGCTTCTCTTTGTCATTCCCCTTATCAGGTTTTGACTCATAGTCAAAACATGCATCTGATTCTGAATCCTTCAGCTCAGCCACTAGTGCCTGCTTGGCCTGAAACTCACTTGTGTTGTGAGTGGAGATCTTATGGAACTCACACCACTTTCCCATGTCCTTCTCCGGCTTCACGGTGTTTATCTTTGCTTGCGGTTTGGTAGGTTATCCTGGGCCGTCCTGCCTTGGCTTTGTCCTTTGTTCCGCGGTTTGGGGGCACCCTTCCCTTGCTTTGGATTCACAAATCCAAAGCCTTGCTTCTTCTGTTTAAACTTCTGCTCGATCTTGACATCATATTAGTATGTCGTGATGAGCAAGGAGATGTCTGGGAACTCCATCTCATCCTAGATGTATCTGTGTAGGCAACCAAAATACTTGAGTACCATACTACCAAATGTTTCTCTGAATCCTTGATACCCAACTTCGTGAGAAGGGTATGAAAAATATTGGTAAACTCCGACACATCTTGGTCCCTTCCCTGCTGCAGTGTGGTCCACTTTATGTATTTATCCTCATATCTCCCGACAGGGTAGTACTACTCCTTGATGGCATCCCAAAACAAATTCCAAGTGGAGCGGCTAAAAATAATGAGGTCTTACTTTCATCCTTTTGCTCACAGTAGGTTTCCCACTTGTCCTTGACATGGGGGGGGGCTTTGAGAAGAGCAAAAGTAATCTTTTCCCCGTTGGAAAAATCATGAACATAAAAATATCCTTCTAACAAATTCAACCATTTATAAATGGTGTTTGCATATATTTGGCTCTCAAATATGGGAATGTCAAAGTTTACTTGTACCTTAAAATTAGTGGAGCCTCCAAAGTGGCTTGTAGATGTGGATGCACCACCAGTGGGAAACTGTTGAAGGAACTGGGCAAAGTTATTCATCATTGTGTTCCTTCGTTTCTTGAGGGCCTCCTCGAGAAATATTTTTATAGGATATCATGTTCCCTCATCTTTATTTTCTTCCCCCATGGGTGGTCGTCGGGGTTTGTGAGGCTGATCTTGCAAAGGTTCAACTAGATTGAGCCCTAACTCCTTATATCCCGACCTCGTTGGGGACATGCAAAGAAAAACAGAGAAAGAGCAGGCCGTTCTGATAAAATTGATCCAGATTTAAATAGGAACACAACAAATTACAGATATAACCATAAATACAAAGATGCAACAAAAATAACACTTCATTTCATTAATATAAAATATTGAAATTTGCTTACAAACAAAATGGAAACAAGGCTAGCTTGGGCGATGGTAGCTGATCTCCTAGAAGAGATGTGGCGTCTACATGCCTCTCAACTATTTTACAATGAGGCTCGAAGGCCTATTTATTATTGAGAAACAATGGAAAACCCTAAACAACCAAAAACCTATCCCCAGGAGATGAAGCGCCAAACTATGGGCCCTGTTTCGTTAAATTGGTACATCAACGTCTGGGGGTCATAACTTTGGCATAAAATCTCCGTTTGACACACACAATGCCTTGTTAGAAAGATATATCCTACGAAAACAACTTTTGAATGACCCCAATTTTCCCAAAAAATTTCGTTTAGGGCCTCAAAATGTCTTCGGAAGTTCAGGACCTGAGAAACTGCCAAAAATAATAAATTCTGCTACAAATAAGGAAACTAAAAAACTAAAAGAAACAATGGTGGGAGTCCAAGTGGAATAGACGGGTGGCCACCAATATCCACATGGATCATAAATCGACACAATCGATAGGAGAAACATCACATACCATAGTATTGTGGAAAGGTCTAATAATAAAGGTTACAACACATCATTGGGAGATGGTAAGACGAGGAGTGACAATGTGGACCCAACCAAGATGATAAGGGTGTGGGTGTGGAGTGGTGGGAAGGAAACGCTATTGAACCAAGTTTTTTGCCACAAGATTCTTTTGACTCCTGTTATACCCCAAGAAACTCTCATAGGTTGTATATCAAAGATGCTTGGGAACATTACAAACTCAACAAAAATGTTGGAAAATGGTGGAGGAATGGAATGAATGATGCATATTCAAGCCAGATAACCACTTCTACTATGCTTAACCCCAGACATGGGTGAACACCCCCACACTACAAGGCTTTAGACCACCAATTACTCACAGTTTGAGGAACAGGTGAAGATGGAGAATACTGACCACACCAGCAGATGCACATGACCCTGTGATGGCCAGCTGCAACTAGTAAAGAGGTCTGCAAATCTATTTCCTAATGCACAGATAGGATGACAAGTATATAGCATTAAACAACAGAAACCTGCATACACATTCAATAATACTTACTAGATTCTAACACAGAGGTGGGATGACAGCCCCTCTAATGCTAAACATCAAGAGCACATGAAAAATGCATAACAGGCATAGCTTGGAACAAAGAAGAAGTGGAAAATGAGCAATTAACAGCGAAAGAAGCTTGTATTAGCTGAAAATGAAGACCAGACGCTGCAAGTATCACAATAGTTACAGTCTCCAGAAGTTGAACTTTACATCAAAATAACATTCATCAACCATCAACCCTCATTACATCTTGTTTTTGGGTATATATAGAGTCTATTTACAAAATTGCTTTGCCATGCTATGCGTGGAGGGGTCATAACTGACCACCAACCACATTTACAATCAGATATGGGTCTCTGCTGCAAACTGTGTTTTAATGAACAAAATTGGCCTTTCTGGTACTTTGTTGTACTTCACGAACTGGTGGAATGCCGTGTTTATCTGCTCAAGGCTGTCCTTCTCGTCCTTGGTCGTGCTGTCTCTTGAATGAGGTAGTTGAAGATAATAAGTACAGAGTGCTGGTGGACGATCGTCTTCATACCTTGGAAGCGTGGGACAGGCCAAAAACACTAAAATTGCATGAAAAATGAACGAAGGGCTGAGAATGAATGCTAGCCATTGGATGAAACAGGTGGATGGCCGAGATCTCATGGCGGGAGGCGATGGGTAGGAATGGAGGCGCAATTGATTATAAGCTGTTGGATCTTGTAAATGAAAGGTGGAGATTAGATTACAGAGGCCATCGGGAGGTAACACGAATGGAGACACGTGGCCCGTCAGATCGTTGTTGGGCAGATTCGACGGCTATCGGGCGGCAAAGGTGAGCAAAGGTTAACGAGAGGGAGCCGTGCATGTGGGCGGTAAGCAGTATCCCCGCACCGCTTATCGGAGGAGGGCGGTTTTCGTATGCGACCGCGCGATCCAACAAAATTGCGATGCGTGGCTGGAGGGTTCGGCGGGAAACCGCTTTCCCCGTGGGCTATCGTACGTGCAGGCTTCAGTGGCAGGAATAGCGTATGACGTTGGATCGTGCAGGATGTATGATCGGACAACGAAAAAATATAAAGGGTTAACAGTAGTGATGTGACCGGATAAGCCGCGGGTCGGGGACTTTTCGTTTGCGCGCGATTATATGGGTTCAATACTATAAGCACCCGGGGCTAAGCTGAAATGGGGCTCTGATGGATTTCTGGGGTTTATGGAGAAATTCAGAGCAAAACGGAGGAAAACAGGGGTGGCGGGAGTTATAAGGGTATAGAGCAAATGAAGGGGAAAGGGTAAAATGAACTGTTGCGAGCTCTTTTCTTGCAAAAACACACGACCACAGTGGTAATTTGATTCTCCAAGTGCATAAGTGCATAACAGAGCTAACACTGGCTCCTTCTAGGGATGAGATCCTCCCTGTGAGGTCTCAAGAACCTGTAGATCAATGCCTTTTTGATGAAAACAAATTAGCCAAAATTCCTAATGTTCCATTGGGCATGGAGTCTACTTTGCCTACACAAAACTGATAAAAACAAAATATTTACAACTTTTAAGGCCAAAGACCTTAAACCACATAATTTTTCAGAAAACGCCCATTAACTGGGCCATCAAAAACTGCTTCCCCTCCCATACTTTTCAGTATGAAGGTGTTGTTCCCCCGAATATGTGAAATAATAAAAGGGCCTGTCCAGAAAGCATCAAACTTCCCATGATTGCCTTTCTTTTATTTTAATGCATCCCACTTCAGTACCAAGTCACCAACCTGAAAATTATTTGTTTTTTCCTTCTTGTCAAAGTCTTCCTTGATCTTTTTCTGATGTGCTGCAGCTTTTTCAACTAGCTGTTCTCTAATCTGATGTACCTCTACTAAATCAGTTATCCTCTTTGCCATTTCTTCTTCCTCATTCTGCTCTGCTTGAAGGAATTTTGCCACAGGGAGAGTTAGTTGAATTGGGAATACAACATTAGTTCCATACACCAGCTTGAAAGGAGAATTCCCTGTGGATTTCTTAATGGTTACTCTGTCAGCTCACAGTGTATACTTGAGCTTGGAATCCCAATTCTTTTTATTGTCCTCTAACAACTTCTTAATTATCCTTATCAGGCTTTTATTAGAGGATTCTGCTAGACCATTTCCCTGAGGATAATATGAGGTGGAATGAACAAGTTTAATACCCGTTGAATCACACATTTCCACCACTTCTTTTTGCCCTGAAGGCTGCTGCATTGTCTGTGACTAATTTATGTGGACAACCAAATCTGGTAAAGATATTCTAAATCAAAAACTTCATGACAAGGTTATGATCGGCCTTTCTGGTAGGAATTGCTTCAATCCACTTAGTGAAATAATCAGTGGCTACTAATATCCATCTGTGTTGGCCACTGGAATGTGGATTGATTTCTCCAATAAAATCCAAGCCCAACTGCTGAAAAGGTCCTTTTGCATGTATTGGTTTTAGGGGCAGGGACTTCAACTGCTGCTTTCCTTCAAATCTTTGGCACCTATCACACGATTTAATAAAAGAAAATACATCAAAAAATAAAGTGGGCCAATAGTACCCAGCTCTGAGGATTTTATGGGCTGTAGTCTTCCAATAATGGTGCCTTCCACACATGCTGGAATGAAACTACTGCATGACTTCTTTTGACTGTTCTTTGTCCAGACACCTTAAAAGCACTCCAGATGGATCCCTCCAGTAGAGAAGATTTTACTTGATGCAATATTTAGCCGCCCTAAGCTTTATAGTTCTGGCTTGACTTTGAGTAAAGCTTGAAGGGATTTATAGCTTCAGCAAGAAATTAATTATTGCAGAATACCAATCACATGAAGCTAGATTCTCGGCCACTGACTGCTCTCTCTCTGGTTCAGTAGCTTCCTCTTCTTCATCTGTCTGACCACTTTCTGCTATTGTGCTTAGGAAATCAATATCTAATGATCTGCAATTTTCTTCAGCTAATAATTTGGCAAGACCCTGACCTTTGACCAGCTTGGTGGGCTTCAATTCTATATTAAATTCTATCATCTTTGCAATCCATTTTTCCCTTCTTCCATCAGCATTAGGTTGTGTTAAGACATCTTTTATTGCAGCAGAGGGTACATATGCAATTATCTTTGAATGCAAGATATAAACTCTGAGAGATTTTAAGGATTTGATAAGAGCATATGCTTGTTTTTCAATAATATCATACCTCAGTTCAGCATCCCTCAAGTTTTTGCTGAAAAATGCTACTGGATGTTCTAAACCTTCTTCATCTGCCTGCAATAAAACTGTTGCAATGGTGTCTTCAGAGGCAAATGAAAATATATGAAACTCCTTGCTGTAATATGGACTTATTAAAGTGGGAGCCTCCATAATATCTTTTTTAATAGACTCAAATGATTTTCTTGCTATATCAGTCCATTTGATTTCTGCCCCTTTCATCAACATGGAGGTAATATGCTTGACTAATTCTGCAAAATTTGGTATAAACCTCCTCACAAAATTAATTTTGCCTACAAAGGACTGAATATCTTTCTTTGATCTTGGGACAGACAAAGTCTGTATTGCTTTTACTCTTTCTGGATCAATTCGGACACCTGCAGTAGAGACAATATGTCCCAACAACTTGCCTTCTTCTAAAGTAAATTGTGACTTTTTAGGATTGACTGAAATCCCAAACCTTCTGCACATCAAGAACACCTTTTTCAAACGCTGAAAATGGTCTTGATGGTTGTTGGAGTAAACTGTTATATCATCTAGGTAGATGAGGACAAAGTTATCCTTCTCTCCCACAAATGCTATATCCATAGCTCTCTGAAAGGTTGCTCCAGCATTCATCAATCCAAAAGGCATCTTGGCATACATAAAAGTGCCCCACGGAGTGGTGAATGCAGTCTTCTCTTGGTCATTTGGGTGCACAGCAATCTGATTAAAACCTGAAAATCCATCCAAGAAAGAAATTACTTTGGCTCCTGAGACCTTCTGCAGCAAATGCTCCATCTTGGGAAGAGGATAGTTGTCTTTCTTAGAGCATTTGTTTAAATTTCTGAAATAAACACACAGTCTAATTTCTCCACTTTTCTTCCTCACCACTACTAGGTTGGCTATCCATTTTGAATATCTGAGAGGGACTATAATCTTGGCAGCCAATTTTTTTTTAATTTCTTTTTCAATTAGAGGAAGAAGCAAAGGATTTATTGGTCTCAGCTTCTGTTTGAAAGGAATAGTGTCTTTCTCCAGAGGGATTTTATGCTGGATTATGTTCTTATCATATGTTTTCAGGTCACTATACTCCCATGCAAACACGTTGACAAATTGCTTCATTAAATTGCAATATTCAGCACTCTGGCCAGCAGACATATGAGTAGACAAATTAATATATCTAGGCTGACCTGGACTCCCTATATCATGCTTACAGACTGCAGATTGGTCTTCTTTTTGGGCAGCCTTGTAAGGCACATCATTTTGGTCAAACAATATTTCTAGAGGAATTAAACCCTTAGGAATATGATTGCTGGGAAGCTGGCCAATGATTTCTTTACCAATTTTATTTCTAAGCTGGGATTTGGGGCTTTCTAACAAGGCTTCATTCTCTTGGTCAATTTGCATTTCAGAAAACTCATCAATGACTTGCAGAAACCTATTTATCTCATCATCATCATTGAAAACTTTCCAATGCTGGACATTGTCAGGCAAGGATGGTCTATAATTTACTTGGACTTCATACACTAGTTTGGGAGGCATGGGAGGGATAAACAAACTAGCAGAAACAACAAGGGAATCAGCAAGCTGATTTTTGGCTCTAGGGATATATGAAGACAGAAATAATCAAAGGAATCTTTGAGTCTCCATACCTCATCTCTGTATGCTTTTAGCCTTGGGTGCTTTGCTTGAAATGTTTTATTTACTTGCTGAATGATCAAATCAGCATCTCCAAACACCTTCAAATTCTTGATTCCTCTGTCTTTTGCTGCATTAAGGCCCAATAGCAGAGCTTCATATTCTGCTATGTTGTTTGTGACTTGAAAAGCCAACTTAAAAGACAGCTGAGTGCTCTTTTGTTCTGGAGATGTCAGCACCATCCCTGCTCCTGCAGTCTCCCTGGAAGATGCTCCATTAAAGAACATCTCCCAAACTTGACTTCCTTGCTCTTTCTCGGCCTGATTTGTTGGTTTCCTGATCTGCATTGAAGCCTTCTGAGATTCTTCTATTTGGAGAATACATGCTCCAAAATAAGTGTCCACTGCATGTATGGGATGATTAGTAGGATTCTTCTCATCACTAATGATGTATGCCAATTGTGCTTCTCTGTACAATCTCCTGTTTTCTCCTCCAAAAACTGGGACAGTAGCATAATATAGATCATTCTGTAATGTCCCACCTAGTCTCTTAATCCATCCTCTAGACAATAACATACCAAACTTAGGAGGGACATCTGCTACCACAATATCCATCATCATACTCTTCATGGGTAGCTAAGTTAAGGTAATGGCTAGATCTTTGATTAATCCTAGACACTTCACTTTCCTTGAATCAAAAGAGAATAAATCATGATATGGTCTAGTGATATCAAGTCCTAACTCTTCCATGACAACTTTAGGCATCAGATTGTGGCTGACCCCTGTATCTAGCAGGCAGTTGTGGAGGATTTTGTCATGAATGGTCAAGGAGACATAAAAAGATGGAGAATTTTTATCAGCAGGTTCAATCATGGGACTAAGCATAACAACAGGCTTGTCATCTTGCAAATTGACAGAGTCAGTGGAGGTTTGTGTGATTTCCAGCTCAAGGGCCTCAAGGATAGGCTTTCTAAACATTTCACTCTTTACCAACTCTACCAGAGGCACAGATATTTTCATCTTCTGGACTTCTGACTCTAAGCTGAAAGAGGAAGGTAATTTATCAGAACCTCTTACCTCTTGAACTGGTTCTTTAAGAATGACTGGATCAACTGCTGGTCTTCTCTGTCTGATATTCTGTGACTCTGTTTGGACAGCAGTCCTTTGAGTAGGATTCTCTTTGACACTTTTTGCATTTGATCTCAAGTTATATCTTTGCTGTTCACCAGTCTGCAGAACAACTCCTCTATCCCACTCCTGACTGTCTTGTTCTTGCAGCAACGATTCTTCATAAGCAGCCAAGGTAAAAAATGCAGCGCCGCCTTTATTTTCCATGCAGTGAATTTCATCCTCATCTTCTTCAAATTGTTCCTCCTAAATGACTACATTTTGGGAAGGGGCTTTAACCTTCTGTTCTTCTTTTGATTCTTCACCCCTCTGAATTATTTGTAACTGCTCATTTGCTCTTCTGAATGGATTTGGATTTCTTGGAGCCAATGTGTTATGCTGCCTCGTTTTTCCTGAATTCTGCTCAACCTTTAGCTTAGCAATTTCAGCAGCCAATGACTCTATCATCTTAGTCATTTTATCTAATTTAGGCTTTGAAGATGATGTAGAGGAAGTAGAAGCCTGACCTCTCTACCTCCTTCTGTCAGCTTGACTTTTGAGCTTTTTTGTAGCCATGATATTAGACTCTACTTCTAGGGCTGCATCCTGCATATCAGCCAGCATAGCACATCTCCTTTCTCTCAACAACAGGTAGAAATCAGATTCAAAAGCATTGGCATAAGTGAGTTTGGTAGAGGTGGGGGTAGGCTTTACCTCAGCTGGTATCTTACCATACATACGATTGAATCTTTTATTAAAATCAGGAAATGATTCCCCATTTTCTCTCTTCAGATTACCAAACTCAGTATGATAATACAAAAAGCCTTTTTTATCTCCCCACAACTTCAAAAATGCATCATATAAGGCTTTAATATCTGTTATAGATCTCTGGGGTAATTCTCTGAACCACTTCCTGGCCTCTCCATCAAGGCTCTGGACAAAAACTCTCATCCACACATCATTTTCACTTATATCTAGGTTATCAACATAACTGTAAAAAGCTTCTAGGTGTTCTTCTACTGTTACTCCCTCTGTGCCAGTGAATTTAGGCATATATTTCTGATATTCTCCCACAGGCATAGGATTTAAAGGAACAGGCAAGACTAAAGTTCCATCTCTAGCAGCAACAATTCTTTCTATCTTCGTGGGTGCTTGCTGGCCTGCCATGACTGGGGTATGAGGAAGAACACTAGAAAATTGAATGGAAGGAAGTAATGAAATGGATGACAGAGACAAAGGGATGTTTTGGACAGTATGGGAAGCTTTCTTTGCACTGAGATTCAAAAGGGAATCAGATTAATAAGGGGCTGAATTAATCTCTGAAGGAATTTCCTTATTAACAGTGTTGGGCTCTAAATCTTCAAACTATATATCTTCAGCAATAACTTTATCTTTCAGAGATGCATGAGATTTCTTAGGCTTACCTGATCCTGATGCCCCTTTCTGTGGTGCTTTCTTCAATTTCACAGTCCTCTCAGGGTCAGGCACTGATTCAGTTGGTGATTTCTGAGGATTTCTTAGAGTATGTCTCACAAACTGAGCCAGAACTTCGATGTTGAGTCACCAAAGGTTGATCTTCCTCCAGTGGAGTCGCCAGATAGATGATTACAACCAGAAATGTGCCCAGACCTTGTCTATCATCAAAATTTGGAACTGTGTTGTTCTCTCAGGGAAGCTGAGCTTCAATCTCCTCTCCCCGGCAATGACACCAATTAATGTTATCACCCCAAGAAACTTTCCTAGGTTGTATATTAGAGATGCTCGGGAACATTACAAACTCAACAAAAATGTTGGAAAATGGTGGATGAATGGAAGGAATGATGCATATTCAAGCCAGATAACCACTTCTACTATGCTTAACCCTAGACATGGATAAACACCCCCACACTACAAGGCTTTAGACCACCAATTACTCACAGTTTGAGGAATAGGTGAAGATGGAGAATACTGACCAGACCAGCAGATGCACAGGACCTTGTGATGGCTAGCTTCAACCAGTAAAGAGGTTTGCAAATATATTTTCTAATGCACATATAGGATGACAGCTCTCTGGCATTAAAACAACAGAAACCTGCATACACATTCAATAATACTTACTAGATTCTAACATAGATGTGGGATGACATTCCCTCTAATGCTAAACATCAAGAGCACATGAAAAATGCATAACAGGCACAACCTGGAACAAAGAAGAAGTGGAAAGTGAGCAATTAACAGCAAAAGAAGCTTGTATTAGCTGAAAATGAAGACCAGACGCTGCAGGTATCACAGTAGTTATAGTCTCTAGAAGTTGAACTTTACATCAAAATAACATTCATCAACCATCAACCCTCATTACATCTTGTTTTTGGGTATATATGGAGTCTGTTTAAAAAATTGCTCTGCCATGCTATGCGTGGAGGGGTCATAACTGACCACCACCACATTTACAATCAGATATGGGTATCTACTGCAAACTGTGTGTTTTAATGAACAAAATCAGCCTTTCTGGTACTCTGTTATACTTCATGAACCGGTGGAATGCCGTGTTTATCTGCTCAAGGCTGTCCTTCTCGTCCTTGGCCATGCTGTCTCTTGAATGAGGTAGTTGAAGATAATAAGCGCAGAGTGTTGGTGGAAGATCGTCTTCATACCTTGGAAGCGCGGGATAGGCCAAAAACACTAAAATTGCATGAAAAAATGAACGAAGGGCTGAGAATGAATGATAGCCATTGGATGAAATGGGTGGACGGCCGAGATCTCATGGTGGGAGGTGATGGGCAGGAACGGAGGCGCAATTGATTATAAGCTGTTGGATCTTGTAAATGAACGGTGGAGATTAGATTACGGAGGCCATCGAGAGGTAACACGAACGGAGACACGTGGGCCGTAGGATCGCGGTCGGGCAGATCCGATGGCTATCGGGTGGCAGAGGTGAGCGAAGGTTAATGAGTGGGGGCCGTACATGTGGGCGGTAAGTGGTTTCCCCGCACTGCTTATCGGAGGCAGGCGGTTTTCGTATGCGACCACGCGATCCAATAAAATTGCGACGCATGGCTGGAGGGTCTGGCGGGAAACCGCTTTGCCCGTGGGCTATCGTACGTGCAGGCTTTAGCGGCGGGAGTAACGTATGTTGTTGGATCATGCGGGAGGTATGATCAGACGATGGAAAAAGATAAAGGGTTAACAATAGTGATGTGACCGGACAAGCCGCGGGTCGGGGAATTTTCATTTGCACGCGGTTATATGGGTTCAACACTATAAGCACCCAGGGCTAAGCTGAAATGGGGCTCCGATGGATTTCGGGGGTTTATGGAGAAATTCAGAGCAAAACGGAGGAAAACAAGGGTGGCGAGAGTTATAAGGGTATAGAGCAAATGAAGGGGAAAGGGTAAAATGAACTGTTGCGAGCTCTTTTCTTGCAAAAACACACGGCCATAGTGCTAATTTGATTCTCCAAGTGCATAAGTGCATAGCAGAGCTAACAACTCCCATTGTCAAAAATAAGAGTGGCCAACTCATGTTTGATTTGACAATTATGGGCAAACATAGGTGCAACAGAGGTGTTTGGTGCATTAGCATTCATGAGGATGAGAGAGGGGTCCACTTCGGTAGGGTTGTCGAGAGAAACAAATACAAGTGGGTTAGTGGAATTTGGTTGCTCAACCTTTGTAAAAAAAGTCTTGTTAAGGCGTAGATTTTTCAATACTTTACAATCTACATAAGCATGTGAGTTGGTCTTATGAAATGTACACCAGGGGGTATTGTGAGGTGTGGGGGAGGAAGCAGAGGCTACATTAGAAGAACCTGAGGGAGAAAAACCATTTCTGGCTTGAGGATATCAGATTCGAGAACCCACTTTGCGTTCCACTGCCAGGGCCCGAATAAATGCCTTGCCCAATGAAGTACTATCAAACAACTCAACTTCTCGGCAAAAAAACATTAGAAAACCAGAATCAAATTTGATAATTAGTACCTATTTTGGATCAGAGATAGGGATTTGAATGCATAACTTGCAGAATACATCAATGTATGATTACACTGATTGACTTGGTAGTTGTCGAAGTTGTAACCATTTGGAAAGGAAATTTTGGATATATCCTGGGGGATAGAAGCATTCTCTCAAGGCATGGAAAAAGTTATACCAAGAGGTGATATGTGTCGATCTAGTCTCTGTTGGTTCTCCAAGTTAGAAAACCAAGGAGATACTATCAAGATGAGTATCCCATCGTGTTTGTTCCAGGCCTTCCAATTGTAGACTGGCGATTTGAAGTTTCAATACCTCTTCCATTGTTGGACATGTTTTGAAATTGTTGGAGAGACTACGAAGCCAAGAATTGACAACCTCATGATTCATTTTGCCTAAGAATTTGGGCAGTTGAAAGCATGTATCGAGCTACATTTTCCCTGGAGAGCGTCGTTGTTGCTGCAAGATAATTAGCTCTTGAAGAGCCATGGGTAAATCATGGATTGGTGTGTTAGCAGTTGAGGGCTCTTGACGAGGAGGCATGATTTTCATCCACTGAATGGATTGAAATGTATGACCCTAAAGAAAATTTCTTCAAATAGGTGGATGGCTTCTAATAACTTATGCTCTGATACCAATATATTTACTTGGAGATCTGAAAATATAATTTAGAGAATCACTTAACAATCTAGATGCAAGAAAAGAGAATCACACAATAACTCTGGAAACAATATCAATGCTTATTATGAGGGCAAGATGAGCATTTTATAAACAATGCAAACATTCTCCTTATTTTAATTTGTAATTACAAAAGACATTGCATAAAAATCAAATACATTATTATTATTATTATTATTATTATTATTTATTTATTTATTATTATTATTATTATTATTATTATTATTATTATTTTTTTTTTTTTTTTTTTTTTTTTTTTTTTTTTTTTTCTGAATTAGACTAAACTATTATATTACAAAAGGTCAAAAATTACAGCATCAGTGTTACAACAGAGCTGTAGCCCTGTGATTCCTGTCGAGAGATTGACAGAATGCTCAGGAATAAACATGTCCAAAATTACATGGGAACAAAATTGGAAGCATAACGACACAGGACAGTGCATAAGACCGACACTTAACATATATGGACTGCCGACACTGAAACACATAAGGACTGAGTCCTGACACATACAAGATAACAGTGAGAGCAAACAGAGAAAACTTTCCCTTCTCAGCGACTTGGAGCGAACAACAGGTCGAGTTATTCATCATCTGTGGTGTGCGGTTCGTCCTCCTCTTTGCTCCTGAAGTGCTTGGGGATGTCTGGGTCGGGAAGATTGTTCCTCTGCGCGGGTTCGCTGGGGCCTGCCTGAGAGTCTGGGGAGGAACTATCCTTGACGGGGCGCAGCATGTCGATAGTAGGAACTTGCATGTCGATTGTGGGAACCAACTCTGGAATCCGAGGAGGGTTTGCCTGCAGAGCTTCCTCTTGACCTCCTGGATTGCTACAGTGCTCCACCGAAACCGAAACTATGAAAGTTGAATTTGCCAGAGAGCAGGGAATTCGATACCTGACCATGGGATGCGCAGAGTGGCCACAATCCATTATTTCTCGGTGCTCCGTTGCCCTGCCACGGCCGACTGCACGTCCTCTGGAGCGACGGTGGTCTGATGAAACCTCAATTGAGGAAGAGGGGGAAATAGCATGCCTCTGAGACGAAGCACGACCTCTGGAGCTTCCGCGCCTGCTAATCATCCTTTGGCGCTCACGCTGCATCCCCAAATTGGCCAGAGAGCAGGAGTATCCCTTCGTAATCTCCCTCAGAACCAGTGAATAATCCAACGCAACCTCCGAACGCCCAAACCTTATGCATGACTGCGGGAGAATGACAGAGGTGCCAAGCCTTTGTATCTCCATTTTCCCGCTACCAAGGAGAGCAGTTAATACCGAAATGACTCGAATTAAATCCCGCAGATGGACTGTCGCCGCCGATCTTAAATAACCACCGGACCTGTAATGCGTGGCTCGTCCGGGCTGACACATGCCCATGTGACGAGCCACTAACCTGCTACGCGCTGGAGCCACCCGCATCCGGGAAAATCAAATACATTGAGATGTTTCCTTATTTCCTATTTTTTTTTAATGTTTCCGTCTTTTCTACTCTTAGATGTTTCCAAGGAAAGGAGTGCACTTTTTCTTGGTTGTCCATGGCATGAGTTTAAAGACTCTAAAAAAAGAAGTAATTGTTCGAGAGATAGTCTGATGGAAAGGCCAAGGAGTTTTATGAGCTAAAGATGGGTTATATGACAGATGAAGAGTACACAACTAATTTCTAGAGTTGTTGAGGTATGTGCCTTACCTCAAGGATGAGAAGACGAAGGTCCAAAGTTTCATAAGTGAACTGCCATTAGAATTCAAGGATAAGATTGAGTATGATGAGCCTTGGTCATTGGAGGAAGTCATTGGGAAATTGAAGCATTGTTATAAGTAGTCGAAGCGTAAATCTGAGCCTAAGCGGGATTGGAAAGGGGAATGGGAAGGCTAAAGGAAAATGGCATTAGAAATAGAGAAGACCTCAATCTGCAAGTGAGAAAGAAAGTGTGGCTCCTTACAAGAAGTTCAGGGCTGTCGAGAAGGGACATGGGCCTCAACCTGGAGAGCAGATGAATAAAGGTAGTGGCAGAGAACCATTGTAGTGTTGTATTTATGGAAAGGATCATTGCAAGAAGGGTTTTCCATTGTACCAGGGTGGCAGGCCTCAGATCTATAGTTCTTAGGAGGCACAAACAGTTGAGGATGTTGGTCAGAGCATTCCTCAAATTTTTGCAACACTTGATAACATGCAGGAAGATCATCAAGCATCCATTATTGAGATGGAAGTTAAGCTTTGTCATCTAGTTGTTTCCAATTTGATTGATCCAAGATCTAATTATAGTTATGTTAGTCATGACTTGGTGGATAAGTGTGGCTTGAGTAAAGAAGTGCATGTAGATTCTTGGTTGGTGCAGTTGGCTACAGGGACCAAGAAAAGAGTTCATCATTGCATGAGATATTGTGCATTTTAGTTGGATAGTATGCTTACATAAACACGTCTAAATGTGTTTCCATTGGGATCATACAATATATTGTTGGGTATGGATTGGTTTTTTACTCACACGACCAAGCTATACTACTAGGATAAGGCTATTGAGTGCTTGGATGATGATGGAGAGAATACAATATTGCAGGGAAAGAAGAATCCTACATCAGTGAGAATGGTTAGAAATATGCAAGCTAAGCGTAGTTGTAGGAAAGGGTGTGTATTGTTTGCAGTGCATGTTTCAAGTGACAAAGGAAAGGATATTGAGGATGAGGATGTCTTGAAGGAGTACCCTGTTTTGCAATAATTTCAGGATGTATTTCCAACAAATATTTTAGATTTATTGCCTCATAGAGAAGTGTATTTTTCTATTGAGTTGGTACTAGAAGCAACACCAACATAAAAGGAACCTTACAGGATGAACACTCCACAGTTGGTGGAATTGAAGTTGCAACTTAAAAGAATTCTTGATAAAGGATCCATAAGGTCAAGCGTATCGCCTTGGGGTGCACTAGTATTGTTTGTAAAGAAGAAGGATGGTACTCTCAAGTTGTGCATTAATTACATGCAGTTGAACAAGGTGATAATCAAGAAAAAGTATCCATTGCCTCAGATTGATGACTTGTTTGATCATCTGAAGGGAGCAACAATGTTCTCAAAGATTGTCTTGAGATAACGATATCATTAGGTGTGTATCAAAGAAGAATATATCTATAAGGCCGCATTTCGTAAGGGTATGGGAATTCTGAGTTTGTGGGCAATATATCCTCCCAAAAAATGTTTCTTGAAGCATTTAGAATGATGAGAGCCCTGAGGTACTTCAAAGGAAGTGATAAATTTTCGAATCTCGAGATTCTTACAATATTACATTGAGTAATCAAATGGTTGTTGAAGAAAAAAGATGAATGGTTTTCCTTCGTTCATAATTGTAACATAGGAAAAAAATGGTATATAGGATGGACTTAAGGGTGGAATATTTAGAGGAGGAGGGGTAGCTCAATATGAAAGTGTTATCCACAAATATTAGGTGAGATAGGAGATCCATCTAAGTAAATTTACAAAGGCCGTTCATACTGCCATTAACAATTGGTTGATATAAACTTCTTACTATGATTTAAACCATTATGATGAAAAAGAAAGGTGATAAAGGATCTTCATGTCTAATGCCTCAAGGAGGGTTGAAAGGGGATGAAGGTGACCCATTGATTAAGACCACAAAAAAAGGTAATAAAACCAAACAATGGATACAATATTGATAGAATCCAAAGGTTGAAACACTACAATAAATCCTTGTGATTAGCTTCCTATTTAGCTCCCTTTTTTGCTTCCACTGATTGTTTTAATGTATTTTTCTCCACCTTTTTGAAAAAATCGACACTATTTATTGGGATGACGGTATTTTTGGCGATTTATTTGCTTATCACATCCATTTGATGCTTAATATCGTCGACTTTAGCACCAATGTAAACGCCCATTTTAACCTCTTCTTTATCTTCTGATCTAGCTTCATGTATAAAATTTTATGAAACATCCTATTTTTCTCCTCATTATGGAATTGTTTTTAGCGTCCTCTTTAGCTTCCTTTTTAGCTTCTTGTTTAACATCCTATTTTTCTCCTTGTTATGGCATTGTTTTTAGCGTCCACTTTAGCTTCCTTTTTAGCTTCTTGTTTAACATCCTATTTTTCTTCCTCATTTCTTGTAAAGACTTGCCTTGAAACTCTTTATTTCGAGACACATGATGGCTATATAGAGAGGTTAATTTTCTCTCCTTGTGATGCAATTTAAACACACATACATTACTTATCTTCTCTTCTATGTGAAGTGGTTTGAGATGTGTAAGATATGCTCATTACATTTATGATCTAAAATCAATGATATCTGCTAATTATACTAATGATATGAAGTGAAAGGTTTGAGATATACTCATAGTACTTATGATTTGAAGTCTGAGATTCGTGGCATATATATTGGTTCGAGATCTGACTTATTTCTATGAGATCTGTGGCATATATATTGGTTCGAGATCTGATCTATTTCTCTTAGATCTGTGGCATATATATTGGTTCAAGATCTGATCTATTTCTTTGAGATCTATGGCATATATATTGGTTTGAGATCTGATCTATTTCTCTAAGATCTGTGGCATATTATATTGAGAGGATTAGCCTTGCATTTGTGATCTTCTTGGAAGACTTTGTGAAGAGGATCTTAGCACTTGTGGAAGTCACCTTGTGGTCTTGATGTATTGTTGAAGGATCTCTCAAAAGGAAAGGAAGATATTTATTTTACAGAACTTGATACCACCATTTAGAGGGTTTTATTAATATTCTCCAAACTAGGTTTTCCCCTAAAAATAATTGCATGCAAACACGGTCCTTTAAACCCATACCCCCTTTCTCTTTTGAGATTTTTTTTTTTTTTTGTAAGCTAAGGAGTGACCATTCATATTCATTAAAACGAGTTGAAACCTCTATATACACATGGTGGCCTCAACTCGCCCTAATGGGGAAACTGGGTCTATTGGCCATCTAAAGTTTTTAACAACCATCCAAAAACAAAAAATGCTGAGTCTCCTTGTCCAAGCTAAGTATACTAGACATTTAAACAGATTACTACTAGTTCTTATCTGCATTATGAACAGTGTCCAAAATCTAGGAGCTATCATTCTACATCCAAAAACTAGAGAATTTTCTACTTATCTCCATGTATCAGTCTGCCATGGCCTCCTGCTGGTCTCCTTCTTTCTTTATTCCAGAGTTGGTCTCCCTTATCAGCTGCTTGATCTCTTCCAGTTTGTTGTCCTGCATTATGAGGGTTACCTGCATGTTTTGTATCTCTTTTTTCATGTTAGGAATTCCCTGAGCCAGTTCTGCCATCTCCATGGCCACCTGCTCCATTGCTTTTGCCAACAGTCTCTTCATAACCCAGTAAACATGTAATGCCTGTTTGTACAGTGTCATGCGCCCTCTGGTGTTTCCCGGATCCGGCAGCAAGTATTCCCAGTCCTCCATTTCTGAACCCGACTGACCCTGTGTGGCTTCCTCCTCCATTCTCTGAATTATTCTCCGGATATCCTCATCTGTGTTTTCGCTGTAGGCTCGTTCTGCGTACTGGACCCTTTTCTTTAAAGTTTTCCTATACCTCCTTTTCCCCACCGTGGCTTGCTCACTGTTCTCCCATTGTCCGGCCGGTCTTCCTCTCCCTCTACCGCCACGGGTCCTTCCTCTTCCCGTTCTTCCTCTGTTATCCTCCTTTATTCTGTCACCCTGATCCTTCATTCCAGAGGTGCCACCCTGGTCGCCTCCCGCTCTTCGCCCTCTGTCCCTCCTTACTCCATACTTTCTTTCTTCCTGAATTTCAACCTTAGGGGGCCCCTCTGTCTCCAATACACTCTTCCCTGGCCGCTCCCGATCGTCCTGTTCAGAGTTATACATTTCCTCTTCGTCTTCCGTCTCTTCCATGCCTATCTGGTATTGCTCCATGGCTTCCCACGACTCCATCTTTTTCCCTTTCTTCCCCAGTCCCTTTCCGTCTCTGCTCTCCTCAGCCACTTCCTTTCTCGTTCTTCTCACCATTGCCATTCGTCTCTTCCTCTTCGTGGTATGTGGTCGATCTTTCTGCCTTCCCTGTTTTATCTTAAGCTCTGTTATGGTCTTCGCCACCCTGCCTCCTTGCGCTCTCACTGTAATTGCTGTGATCCCATTCTCTCCTTCGCACCTCTTCTCTCCTTTATGATTTTTCCTTTGCCGCTCCTCCTCATTCCTCTTCACCACCTCCCGCTGCCGCCTGTTATTTCCATCATCTCCCACTTCTCCACGTCTGTCTTCTGTACCATCT
The DNA here is from genome assembly GCA_031772625.1 of Pinus tabuliformis. Lineage (NCBI taxonomy): Eukaryota > Viridiplantae > Streptophyta > Pinopsida > Pinales > Pinaceae > Pinus > Pinus tabuliformis. The sequence goes on from CM062805.1 coordinate 1,019,044,096, forward strand.
TGCCCACGTCCCATCGCTGCAGCATTTCTACCACCTCTTCTGCCTTTCTTTACTTCATCTCTGTCTCGCCTTGGAATTATATCCTCTCTGTAGATATTCCTGCTTTCCGTCGTGATTACCCATATCTCATATGACCTATCATTATTTTTCGCTCTTGCCATATTAATTGATCTCCTCGCCACCATTTTCACCCCGATCAGGGGTCTCTTTTGAGATTTTAACTGTGCTCCAATTAACTAGATTTTTTTTCATTGCTTTTCCACCTTTCCACATAAACTTTCTTATACACCTACTAATCTAATCCAAGATTCCTTTAGGGGAAAAGAGGATTAAGCCTTGGAATATATACAAAGCAAACATGGTGGATTTTATCAAGACCACTATGCCAACCAAATTTAGCCAACTAGCACCCTAGGAAACCATTTTATTTTGAATTTTTGAAACTATGTTATGCCAATCTTTAGTAGTGGTCCCTTTCAGAGATATTGGAATACCAAGGTATTTAAAAGTCTTCCAGTCCTTTTCACAGCTAAAGCCTAATATATCAGAGAGTTAATTGAGCTTTTGAGGAGTGCAATACCATCCATAAATTCTACATAATTATACAATACCTAACCTTAGAATATAACCTTGCATAAGGTCTAACAAATAATAATGCAAGCTGAAGCAAAACCTATACACAACTTTCACATAATGAAAGTTGAAGCAAAACTTAGAATGTTGTATGAAATCTGAAGCATAATTATTTAAGGATCAAAGTAAACATATAATAATTCAAAAGTGTGTAAAATAATTAAATAAGCAATCTTCAATTTGAATCAATCAGATTGGCCAATAAATGAAGCCTTGCCATTCATTTTAGTGAAGCAAGGCAATTTTGGCATACCTCACCAAAATGCACACCCAACCTTCATTACAAGGCCAATTTAATGATTCACATTGGAGAGTAATTTTTTACTCATAGTTAACATTACTTTTGCACATATAAATTTTTGTTGTGCAACAATATGATAAATTTGATTGATTTCCTAGGGTTAAAGTCAAGGTTTGTGTGCCTCAAATAAATGCACACCAAAACCTGTACTTAATTTATTATGTGATAAATGATCATTCCAACATAAACATAAAACCATTTTATGCAACATATCATATTCATTTTCATAAAGGAAATGTTATACACTGAAATCGAAGTCTGTTGGAATAACAATTGATCATATTTACCAATGATCACAGTTGGAAAAAATATGCACTCCTAGGCCAAACCAATTACACTCTTCATAATGAAATTTGAAATGGGACATGATTGGACAATTCCTAACCTTAGGATATAACCTTGCATCATTTTGACAAATATCCTACATAACTTTGTTTCCCACTTATATACAACTTTCACATAAGGCAAGTCGAAGTAAAACTTAGAATGTTGTATGAAATCTAAAGTATAAATATTTAAGCTCAAAGTAAAGAAATAACAATCTAAAAGTGTGTAAAATATATAAATAAACAATCTACAATTTGAATCAATCATATTGACCAATAAATGAAGTGTGGACGTGTGTTTTGGTGAAGCAAGACAATTTTGGATTATTTCACAAAAATGCACACCCAACCTTCGTTTCAAGGCCAAATTGAATGATTCAATTCGGAGAGTATTTTTTTCTCATAAGTAACATTAATAAAATCAAATTTTTATAATTTAGTGATATGAAGGTTGAAGTTAATGTAAATGAAAGTGTTAGAGCAATCATAGTTCACGGTGTCTCCCCAAAAGTGTCAACAATTTGTGAACAATATAAACTTAGTAGAAGCAAATGTGTGTAAAATTAGTAATTAAATAGTATACAATTCAAATCAATCCAATTGGCCAAGAAATGAAGCCTGAGCGTGCATTTTAATGAAGCAAGACAATTTTGGTTTGCTTCAAAAAAATGCACGCCTAGCCTCCATTTCAAAGCCAAATTGAATGATTCAACTTGGAGAGTAAATTTGTACTCATAGGTAACATTAATACAATTAAATATTTTTATTTTTTCAGATATATATTTATGTGGTTCAAGAATACTCCAAATTGCATGGATTTCATAGGGTGAAAGGCAGAGATTATGTGCCTCAAATAAATGAACACTAGGAATGCTTGGGAACAAGGGGACGGACTAGGAAAAATCAAATTAGAATTTTAATAGTTGAAACTTATAGTTTCTTGGTTAAAACCCTGTAAGTAGGGATGGATGGCCTTATTTTAGTAGTAATTAGGTTTAAATGTTACCAAGGGATAGATAAAGAGATAACACCTAGGGTTTGTATGGTCTATTTTAGGGTTTTTCTATATTGTACATATTTTTTTAGGGTTTTAAGTTTAAGATTAGGTCAAATGACCTAGTTAGGGTTTGAAGATAAGTAGGTAAGGAGAATGGAGACACATAGTATTAGTTCTTTTTTTTTTTTTGGCAATGAAGTCTAAGTAGATCTAGGGTTTCAATGTCACTCATTGATTAGAAAAGTCTTGAAAATAAATTCCAAACACACATGAAAATGGTGACTAGAATTCTAGGGTTTAGGAGAATGAATGAACTTTTGGGATTCACTATCAACTATGGCCTTTATACTAACATTTAGTATTTAAGATCCACGCAGATGCTAACATGCCATGATAATACCTCAAGAAAATACATAGCATTTCGATGTTAAACAAATATTAAAAGATGAAAACTTAAAACCAATCTCACAAAAACATATAGTACCTTATAAACCAAAAAATTTCATCATCATGAGCATCAATTCCATAACAACGCTACTCTTACTCAATAGTAGTAGAATTCGAAACAAAAAAAACAAAACGTAAAAGATAATGAACCCCTTCCTCTTGTCACTAATGTGTTATGCTTTACAAATTAGAAGTCTCTTCCTATTTATACATGACCTAAGAGACCTTTGAAATGTGTGGGGAACATGCCTCCCCACATAGCATGAAGTACATCCTCATTAAATTTGGGTGGACAATAACTCATCCTCATTAAATTTTTGTTGTGCATAAATACTTCAATTTGGATTGATTTTATAGGGTAAAAGACAGGGATTATGTGCCTCAAATAAATGCACAACAAGACCTGTAATTACTTGGTAGTGTAATAATAATTATTCCATCCTAAAGATACAAACATTTTCTACAACATATCATACTCATTATCCTAAAATAAATCTTACTCACTAAAATCCAAGTCTGCCAATGTAGCAATTCATCATATCTGCAAATGTTCAAGTCAAAACAAATATGCACTCTCGAACCAAAACAATTACACTCTTGGTAATGAAATTTGAAATGGGAAATGATTCTATAATACTTAGCCTTAGGATATAACCTTGCATCCTGTTTGAAAAATATCCTACACAACTGTGTTTCTCACTTATACAAAACTTTCACATAAGGCAAGTCGAAGCAAAACTTGAATGTTGTATGAAATTCGAAGTATAAATATTTAAGATCAAACTAAAGATATAACAACTTAAAAGTGTGTAAAATAATTAAATAACAACCTATAATTTGAATCGATCGGTTTGGCCAATAAATGAAGCATGGGCATGCATTTTAGTGGCAATGATATTTTGGCCTGCTTCATAAAATTGCACGCCCAACCTTCATTTCAAGGCCAAATTGAATGATTCAACTTGGAGAGTATTTTTTTTACTCATAAGTAACATTAATATAATTAAAATTTTCTAATTTAGTGATATGAAGGTCGAATTTAATGTAAATGAAAGTGTTGCAGCAATCGCAGTTCACACTTTCACCCCAATAGTGTCAATAGTTTGTGAACAATAGAAACTCATTGGAAGAAAATTAGTGTGTAAAATTAGTAATTAAATAGTATACAATTTGAATCAATCAGATTGGCCAAGAAATGAAGTTTGGTTGTGCATTTTACTGAAGTAAGGTAATTTTGGCTCGCTTCTCAAAAATGCACACAACCTTCATTTCAAGGCCAACTTGAATGATTCAACTTGGAGAGTATTTTTTTACTCATAGAATAATACAATGACATCTTTTAATTTTTTTACATATATATTTTTGTTGTTCAAGAATACTCCAAATTTCATGGATTTCAGAGAGTAAAAGGTAGGGTTTGTGTGCCTCAAATAAATACACACCATGAATGTTTGGGAACAAAGGGATGGACTAAGAAAAATTAAACTTGAATTTTAATAGTTGAAACTTGTAGTTTTTTAGTTAAAACCCTATATGTAAGGTTGGATGACCTTACTTTAGTAGTAATTAGGTTTAAATGTTGTTGAGGGATAGATACAAAAGATAACACCTAGGTTTTGCAGGGTCTATTTTAGGTTTTTTCTATATTGTACATATTTTTAGGGTTTTAAGTTTAAAATTATGTCAAGTGACCTATTTAAGACATTCAATATAAAAAGGTTTGGTTGCCATTTTAATGCTATAAGGATATTTACTATCATTTACGAGTAAACAATTGCATGATGGAAATTTGGTCAATTCTACTTATGAGAAAGCTATAACCATCTTACATGCCATCAAAATCTTGCAACCCTATTTTCAAAAGTGTTATTTTTAATAAATTGTTTCTTATATCTAAATATTGTTTTTTAATTTAAATTAAATTATGTGTCTGAGAAAAAATATGAGTAAAGGGGCAAAGTTAAAGCACCTTATAAACAATTTTAATAACTTATATATATATATATATATATATATATAGAAAAATAAAGCAATTAGTTTAAAAAAACTCATTTGCGCATGCATTCCTCATGGTCTATTGAGCGTCCATTCCTCGCAGTGTATTCAGCACACATTCTTGCATTCAACGTGCACTCAACTAGCTTGCCTTGAACCCAGACAACAATATGGCCTCAATTGAAATAGGGGTGTCCTCTTCCCTGCAAATAGTTGACACATGACATGCCTAAGAAAATTTCATAGTCAAAAAATTCTTACAGGGTCTTGATATATGGAGAGACATAAACGATTGTCCACCAAGTATGATAGATATCTTGAGAAGAGCAAAGGTTTATAAATTTATATTTGGATAGTTAAATTTCCAAAATAATGAGACATATGAGGCCATGGAAAATTATGATGATAAAGCCATGGAATTGAAAATATTTGGGCGGAGGATTTACCTGGACCCTGATCTGGTTGCAAGAGCAACAAAAATTCCATGTAGAGGGGGAGCAATATTTAACTCCAAGAAAACCCCTACACTAGAAAAGATTGAAATGACTAGTAAAATATGTGGGAAAAAAGTATTTGTTCCGAGGATGGATAAAAAATGCAAGACGTTCCCCAAGGACTATACAAATCCTTGATTCAAGTTGTCCTTAGAAAAATTATTAATCATCACAAGTTTGATATTTTTGGTGAATGCATAAGGCTAGTTATTCATTGGGTTGAAGGCATGGCCATAGATGTCCCTTATCTGTTGGCTAAAAACTTACATTATGCCATACAAGAAAGTAAAATTAAGAAGGTTAATTTTAGTTTTCAAGGAATACTGCAAAAAAATATTGATTTGTACTGACCAAGTGTTCAAACAAGTCCTTTTAAAACTTACATTAGGATATCAAAATGAAAGAAAACCATTGAGGAAGAACCTAAATAGACTTAGGTTGAAGGTGTGGAAATTTTTGTTGATACAATTTTCCATGCTGAAGATATAGTTGCTAGTGTTGTAGCAGAGTTACATGTATGTATGGATGAAGATGAAGAGCACGAAGGTATGGACCATTATATAGAAACATGCAATGCTGATTTTTCTATAAGAGACATAATTCTTTCTAAGCAATTGGCACTTCACTAGAAATTCCCTTTTATGGGTGATTCAAAATCTACATCTCCAAGTTTAAATGTGCATAGTCCAACATATAGTTTCGATAACATATTTATTTTCTCAACATATGATAGAACGATCCATTACAAACAAGTTTCTATGGAGAATTCTTCCTCTATATACAACTGAAAGTAAAAGTACGAACTAAAGGAGAAGGATATTGTTGAATGCATGAAGAAGATTGCAATGCTGCAATCAACAATTGTGCAACAAACACAAAAATCAATGAAATACATAAATGCCAAGGATAAAATTATTGATGAATTGCTTAATCAGGTATCCATAATGAGAGACAAATGTATGAGGGAGATAGATGCACTACAAGTAAAGTTAAAAGAAATTTAGGCTACATCAGATGAAAAAATTAGTGAGCTAGAATAGGAGTTGAGAAGGAGACCAAAGGTTCTCAGTATACCTCCATTGGAAACTTTAGATACTTTTGAGGCTAATTAGTTAGGATTTTGAATGAAAAAGATAAATTTATTGAAGATTTAAAAGTTGAATTTGCAAATAAATCTAAACAGGACCAATAGAAGCATGAATCACAAGTTGAAGAATACAAGAAAAAAGTGACTAAGTTGGAGAAAACCTATGATAGGAAAGCTAATAAGTTGAAAGAGAGATATCTTGAAATTATCCAAGCAGAACACAAGATTAAATAACTTGAAAAGGAAAACGATCGACATAGTAAAGAAGGTGGTACTGAGAGTGGGGATAAAAGTAAGGGTAAAGGTACAAGTCAGGATATAGGAGTAAAACAAATGCCTTCAATGGACTTGGAGAAATCCCAACTAAAAGCATGAGTGAATACTTTAGAGGACACTATCTCAGCCATGAATTATGTGGGTGATCTATATGCCTCACCACCACTTGTTGAATCCTTGAAGAAGAAGGTAGTTGAGAGAGAAAAAGCAATTACAAAGCTACACAACAATCTCATGAGCGACCGAAAATAACAACATTTGGGATGTGAATTGGAGATACAAAAATTGATTTCCCAAATTTTTGATTTGCAACGTAATTATAGAGGCCCACACATGAGGCAATACAACTTATGTCTATTGCAAATCAACAACAATAAAGGGAAAAACAACTTCAGGATAAAGCACAACAACTCACTAGTGAACTGGCCAATTTTACATATCAACTAAATCTACAAAAGAAGATCTTGAAAGGAAGGAAACTTAGCACAAGGAGAAATATATGAAAAATGTGTAATTATTGAACATGCTAAGTCCAGAAAAAGCTAATTTGGGAGAAAATTATGAAAAATAAAATTCAAGAGCTTCAACAAAAATCAAAGGATGTCACTATTATAGTGTCAAACAATCACAAGTCTCCACAAAAGGAAAGAGACACTCTTATTCTCAAGAGGAGGGCTTGCAGAATCCTCCAAAGCATCCTAGAGTTTCAAAATAGCAATTTTTAGGTGTTGTATCTATGTAGACACATTTCTACATTTATATATATATATATTTTTTCGTTAAAGTGCATTTTTGAAGAAATTGTGAGTCTTTTGGACTTACTTTTATGTCTCCTTCATGGAGTTTTTATGTGGTTATGGTCTCACTAAGATCTAGTTACTCTTTTATTTTTTGACAATGTAATGGACTTTTATAAGCTGATAGCTTACTGAACCGAGAAATCAGTGCTATGGAATGTACTAAATTTCTATTTGAAATACAAAATATGTCTTCTTTCCATAGTAGAACAAATTTACAATATGCTTAGTGCATAGTATGGTGAAATTTACCATAGGGTGCCTAAAAGGGCAATCTGGGGGTTGTTAGAGTTGGAGGTGTAATTTTAAACCAAAAGAGTAAAAAAATATTGTGTTATGCCTGGGGGATTGGCAATGTCTCAATTAATCAGGCAAAGATGTGGGCTGCCTTGAAATGTCTCTCCATTCTTCTTAAGCATAGATTTAAGTTTGATACTATAGTAGGAGACTCCAATATTTGTTTTCAAAGGAAAATTCAACTTCTATTAATGAGAAAACTACATAAAGCTTACATGAGATACAAATTTAGCAGCACCAAAACAAAATAGATCTATAACAAGACTGTATATATCAACATCACCAAGAATATAATCCACATATCATTATCTCACCAAACAAAATATCCTTCTAATACTGAAAAAATAGTACAAAATAAGGCTTCAAGTCTCAATAAATTATCAACTCAAAGTGTGGGCATGCATTTTAGTGTAGCAAGGCAATTTTGGCATGCTTGATAGAAATGCATGACCAACCTTCATTACAAGGCCAAATTGAATGATTCGACTTGGAGAGTACCTTTTTACTCATAAATAACATTAATACAATTTTTTTTTTGGCAGATAGAAAAGAATTTTGCTTAGGCTTCATGAAATATTTCAATTTGTTTTATAATATAAATTAATGAACACACTTTGCATACATTTAGCTTAATGGTTTGGATTTACATTGTTTTACATATATGATATATGCAATTATATTTTTTAACAATTGCATATTTAATGTATTGTTATTCAATAGGCTCTTCATCGTAGTTTAGTATGTGTTTAACTAATAAATTGGAAACACCTCTAAACCATTATCAACCATTAAATGACCACTAACCATGCTAACTCTTATCCAAGTAATCCTAATTTTTTCTGCCAACAATTCATACCAAATATTGAACACTTTAAGGATATTGCAATAGGTAATTTGTATCGACACAAATAATACTGAAGCATTTCAAAGTTTGGGCCATAAAAATCATCATTTTTTAAACATGGATTACAAATAATTCTGAAAATTTAGAAGTCTTGCTCATTAACATTATTGTCTACAACAATGTCATCCAGTGTATCATTGTCAATGTTCATATGTTCTTTCAATTATTTAATATTATGATCATCCTCATCTTGACATGCATCATCTTCATCATCATTGAAATTTGACCATAGAACATCTACATTGTTACAAGATGTATTTGGATCATCATTTTCTATAACATTCATATTGTTGTCTTCTATAACATCATCTAACTCTAGATTTTTTCCTTCTTGTGTCTAAACATAACCATGTTCAACATCATCATGGATGTCAATTTCTTTGATGTTCTCTAATTCCTCTCTCTCATTTTGTTGGCCATCATTGTTTTGCTCAGTATCCATTAATGCATCGTCAGATACATGCCTTAATCTTGAATCATAAAGTATGACAAATATCCATTTCGGGTCCAAAATATCTTCATTGAAAAATACCTGCACATGAATGCCATACATATATTAGACCTATGTTATAACAATTTTACTTTTTAATAAACACACACACACACATACACACACATATAGTCGCAATAAATTATGAATTAATATATTAATGATCACTAACGATTCTTGTTTGAGTTAAAGAAATACTTGCTCACAATGAATTGGTAGAACATAAGTTTCCTTATCCTTTGGTAGAAACCTTGAGGAATATGTAGAAAACAATCCACTATGGGTATCTTGTCTTTGTGTCCTCCCAAATGCTTCATACCATCTCCACTTAAAAATACAACATTTAAAAGAGCGTAATCTAACTCAATAATTTCTTGGATTTTCCCAACATATTATAGATTCCCTCAATAATATTCTTATCTTCTAAGCTTGATCAATTGGATTGCTTGAAATCAACCATGATGCCATAATTAAAGGATTGTCTCTTTACATCTACACTTTCTAGAAGATAATGTCGATCATATGCCCACATTGTAGGATATTTCCTTGCATGTGAAAGACCATTTATTTTAGTGAAAACAAATATAATGACGAATATGAAAATAGTTAATAGTGTCAAAACTGTAAGGAAATAGCATTTTGTAAAATTCTAGCTGCACCTTTCTTTCACATACTCTACACACGTTGATTTCATCTTCTTTTATGTTTGAATATATACTTGCATCTTTTATTTGATTTTGATTTTGTTCAGTAACCCATTATAATGTGCAATATTTGGCCCATTCCCCAAGTAGATTAATGGGAAGTGGAGTATTCCTGGATTGAATCTCTTAAATCATCTCCTTGCTTCTAACACTTCTTCTATATTTTTATCATATAAATCATTCCATTTGTTCGAAAAGTCCATGTGGTATAGAATGCACTTGTCGAGTATAGCACTTTTGTTTACACCTATTACATGTTAACATGTTTATTTCAAAATCCAAATGTCATGTTGTTAATTTGACAAATAAATTACAAAGTAAATTAATGATTGCAAGGAAAACAACCACAATTATCATGAATTTACTTACTAATTTCTACTTGAACACCATTAGATTGTGGTTTTTCTCCATCAATAATATTTGATGCTCATTTTGGGGTGGCAGGAGGGGGAGGGATTCTCATTAATCCCGAAGGAATCATAGAAGATAGATATGCTTGGGGCCTGGGAATGAAGACAAATAATCAAGTTGAGGCTTATGGGTTGTACCTCAGGCTTTCTCTGGCTCAAAAAAAGGGCATCAAGGACATGCAAATTCTAGGGGATTCCATGCTGATAAAGCATATGAAATACAACTTAGCCACCCAAAACATCAAACTAAACCAGATCATTAAGAGATCCCAAGGCATGATCCCTCTCTTTGATTGAGTTAAACTTTTCCATATCCTAAGAGGTAATAATAAGGAAGCTGACATGCAAGCTAATTTGGCATGTTTGATGAATGATGAAAGCAACAAGTGAATGGTATAGTGGGAATGATAATAATTGTTATGAATCTCATTATATTGATAGCAGAGTGTGGTCCTAGTAGGATTAAGAATTTTACTAGTAGAGACCATTTGGATTTTTATTTCCCCTACCCCCTATCTCGTCACTTGTTCCCCCTTGATCCACCTCCTTCCCTTTTGCCTCTCCTCCCTTCCCCTCCCTCTAATCCTCCCTCCCTCCCTCCTCTCCCTCCATTTCTCCCGCTACCCTTCTTCCTCGCCACCCTGTTCGCCACCTCCCAGTCCCCCTCATCCCTTATCTCCTTGCCCTTGTCCCATGGCCATTCATTTCCCCTAGCCCATCCTCCCGCCTCGTGGCTCCCCTGAAGTTGGGATTATGATGTAGCATGGTTCTTCCCTCATGCTTATACTACACTTGGACATGGGAGACTTCTCGGTGTGATAACTCAGGCATCGACTCCTTGTACTAGTTGCAGCAGACGGTGAAACAACAAAGGAAACATGCGAAATAATGGGGAGGGTGATGAGCATTCAATCTCTCTAGTAAGGGAAGGTCAATTGCACAAGGGAAGATGGAGCGAGACAAGTTGATGGACGCTTCATCAAATAGAGAAATAATGGTTGAGCATTGGGATATCGACATAATGAGTATCCCTCATCAATTCTGCATTAGAGTTTAGACCAATATCTTCTATAAATTGAACGGTAACAATATGATCTCCTATCTCATGATCTGGTTTGTCTCTGTTCAGGGGTATTTCTCAAAGGCCCAGTGGTCATGGCAGGGGATATTAGGTAGTCTGTGCAGTGACAAAGACAAAGTAATAGGCATGGTGGAGGTTAATTGCATAGAGGGAAGTTGAGGGAAGGATCTGGGTATAACTCTCTTTTCTTTCAAAATCCATGGAGCTTTTGCATATGTTTCATTTTCCTTGTTTGGCCTCAAAAGTCTTCTATCAATTTTGGTATGCGAAAGAGCAATATCTCTCCTTGAAGACATGATGTCCTTCTCTTACCTGATATATGTCCAAATATAGAATCTAGGACATTTTTGAAGATGTGCATAGGATCTAATAGGTGAGCTATTAATAGACCCTACCAGTAAGGGAACTCATAAAATATGGATTTCGTTTTCATTCCTTCTGGCATATTAACTACAACTTGTTCCGGTTCTTCAATTGAATCACCCCAATCAAAAAAATCCTCCCAAGCTTTCGATTCCACATCTTCATAGTTCTTAAGCCAATCACCTCAACCCATAATCATGGGAGGGCCTCTATTTTAAACTTGTCCATCAAATTGATTGTTTTGGCGATTTTCAAACTTATGATTCGGTGGTAGAAAAATCTTGTTGTTTGCATTAATAAATTTATGTAGATATTTACAATAACGACCTTGAAATTGTTCTGCACATCTTCAACATGCAAATATCCCCCTTGTTTGAAGCCCTACAATTCAATAAGTAATGTTAATAACATCAAACTAATAGTATAAACATAAGTATGAAAGTTGGGATTGAAATAAATTATGAGTGCAAATACGTAAATATTTTATCTTTCCAGAACAAACACCAAGTCCTGGGAAATCATGAATAGTCCAACATAGCACACCATACAACATGAAGGACTTATTTGATGGAGGATGTGATATGTCATACATTCTTTTTCCTTTCCATAGCAGTTGAATCTCATCAATAAAAGGCGCAATATAAACATCTTTTTTTTTTTTACTTAATGTTTTCCTGGAACAATGAGAGTCAACATAAGGTGATCCTTTCTTATTGGCCAAACACTATAATTTGAGCTCAGGAAGGAGAATGGGCACACTCCATCAATTTCAAGACTAAACCTAATACTACGAGGTTCATCTTTGATTTTCTTCACTATTTTTCCTCTATGTATTTCATTGCTTTGGAGTCGGCTCGAATTTGTGTTAATCCATATTTACTATTGTTCTTTGAATGATATTCAAACAATTACGCAAGTGACCTGCAATGAAACATTCGTTGACGTCTATGTATAATTGGCATGTGACGTAAAACCTTCTTTGGAACTGTAGGACCTTGTACATCTATACAATATCTCTTCTCTTTGCATATGTGGCATTCTACCTTGCCTTGATATTAATCTCTGTATAAAATGAAATCATTTTTACATGAATGAATTTGCTTATATTCAATCCATAACTCATCCAGCAACTGACACATTTCTCTGCAAGTTGATGGCAACACATTTTCTTCAGGGAATATTTTAGTTTTTAGTGCCCTGTAAGATTGCTCGAGATTAAATGAATTGAATGTTTGACTCATGATGAACATGTTTGGTATGTCAATCTATACTATGATTGTTTATTTACAATATATCGTTTTAAAATCCCCTTAAAGAAATATAAGCAAATTTGATGAATGTTTACAAATTACGTACACTAATTGACAATGCAAAGTAAGAAATAGATTTCAACTCACTTCAGTAGGGTAGTGAATTCTTTATCTGACCAATCGAATAGTGATTTGATTTCTAATAATATTAATGTGCATGCAAGTTTTGAGGTTATAATTGCACCTGCTATGAACACGAGTGTCTTAGCTGCTTACTTGATTGAGTCTTTCAGGTTGTTATCAGTAAGATTATGTTGGTGGTAATTACCCTTTCTATCATCGTTACTGTTAACCATATGATCATTATCATCATCATCGTTTCCATCCCCAAAAAAACCTGTAAGCATTCCATTCAATCCTTCTTCATGCATTTCATTTTCACTATCGTCATCATCATTAAGGCTAGGTTCCATGTCATCAATGTATGTTAATCTCATCAAATCTTCAAAATTTTTAGCTGGTAGTGTTCTCTTGAATCTTGCTCTTTTCACCTTGGTATGTTTTAAAGGATGGTTTGTATCATCCCGTCCAAATCTTAATAACCCAGTTTGATCTTGGGTATTAGTAGGTGTATTGTAAATATCTTCTAGCTATCAACAAATGGAAGAATTATTTAATGCTAGGCAACAATTGGATAAATCATAAATGTATCAATTTTAAAGAAATATAATCAAATATTTCTTAATAAATAAAAATATAAAATGTATGAACACACACACACATATCAATTGAATAATGGAACATTATTTTATAGACTACCTTTTTATACAATAATTTAAAATAAAACACATTTTTTACAACATAGTTTATAAAATGCCAGTCCACACTCATTTATTATTCTTTGGTTTTCTGCCCTTAAGAACATCCTTAGGGAGACCTTGTTCTTCCCTTTTCTTTCACGCAAAAGTGTGTTTTAAAAAGGGTTAATTAATCAATAACTCATCCCCAATGGTAAGGTCCATAATAGCCTCAACCATTATCAATCTATCAACCTCTATTTTCATATCTCCATGTTTATCGTTTATAACGTCAACAAATTGACAATTTAGTCTTTTGGTAGGGTCCCTTCCCTTAGTACTATTTATAAATCCTGCAATATTTTTTGTGTGTGTATGCACGTCCATCTATATACGTAATATGATCTCTATTCATTTCTCTCCCACTTTCCAATTGTAGATGATGTGTATATATATTCGAATTTACACCATATGCTGGCATGTTATGCTTATATTTTGTTAGCCTTCTCCATTCACCACTGTAATATGACATAGCATAATATGGCATTAATCTCCTCGTGGTTTGTCATGGATTGTTTCTAAGTTTATATCCCACATGGACATTTTAGACAATAAAGAGGCTTAGATTCCCTCCATGAATATTGGAGGGTTGTATCATGTAGTTGTAACCCCAAAATTGAAACAACTCATACACTATAGGTAGTTGTTGATCTCTACACCAAGCATAATATAGTCGACAATTAAATTTATCTTTGTAAGGTTATCTCAAACTCAAGAGAAAGTTATCATCTCCATCACATTCATTCTTGTAGGGTATGTAGTCCACCTTCCCATTGTCTTTAAGAAAATTATGCATCTTTAAACCAATTCTTGGTTTGTTACTTGTTTTCATCAATTCCTTGTCTTGTGAGTTAGTATATGTGCACATATTTTTTTAGATGTACCATGAGATAAATGATCATCACCCTATAGTCTAGAAGCTGGTGCTCCATAAAATCTTTAAACTAATAACTTTACCCTGTAAGTAATCATTACGAAAAAAATAATTATGTAAATAATATAAAACAATGTTTGAAAGAATAATACATATTATTTATATCAAATTGGAAAACTCCTTACCATAATTCCTATTGGATTCAAATCGGTTGTAGGAGGCATACTACCCACCGAAAGCTCATCATCTATATAATGTATTTGTATAATTGCTCGTTTGAATTGTTTCTTTCGATGAAATACAAAACATCCACAAACAACAATTTTCTCAAAGTATTCATCATATGTACCATATCTTACCAACCTCTTGTTCAGTGCAATCATTTGTTGTGTATGCAGGATCCATTGCCATATCCTCGTCCAGCCATTGTCCTCTACGTGATTTACATCTTTAGTTCCATGTCCACAGAGATATTTTTTTTTCTTTTGCTAGTTGAAGATTTAGGCTCTGCATTTGCTCCAATCTCCATCTAAAATAATCAACAAAATGCATTAATTTCTGTCAAGATTGGATAATACACTATAAATTTTAATAATATTGTGAAAAAATATGGACGTATCAAAAAATGCCATTATATCAATTCTTCCTAAGTTAAGTCAAATTTTGAGTACCTGATGTCCCACATCATCCATTGTGTCCTCATTTGACATGACACGATCTGTTGCCATGGCCTCATATGGCTCCTATAATACACAACATAGTCAATAATGTTTAGTACACCAATTATATCATTTCAATGAATATTCTATCCAACACAAAAATCCACTAATATCATGTTAATTTGGAGTTGAAAAAAATAATTTTATGACCCTTGGTATATACATCGAGCCAAAATTTCGACAAGAAAAGTATCCAACATCCCTATCCCACATGTCCATCCTAATTTTCAAACATTTCCCTTGATCATAGAATCACATTTAATCACCACACCCATGCATTTCTCCCAATAAATTTTCCCTGAAAGGCCTCATGGAAAAAAAATGACTTTCTCTCCTCCAGGTTGTAGTACTTATGAATTCATAAAGACCTTCCTCCTTTGGTTGAGGTTGCTTTGTCTTCTTACTTGTATTATATCTGCAAATTTTGTTGTCATAGCTTCTTCGACCCACTTTCCTCTTTGTGATTTAGTAGTTCTACGTAGTCTACGTCCTATGTCCATGACCTCCTATAGATCCTGTAATACACAACAATGTCAATAATTTTTAGTACAACAATCAAATATAATTATCAACAATGAAAACAATAAGTGTAGGGGAAAACTCCTATTGGTAGACTATATTTTGAATAAAGCATAATTTGTCCTTTCAACATTTTTTTTTCAATCAAAATATTTTCATTGATTCCTCAAAAAATTATAGTGTACATTCCATAGGCCCTATGCTCTCCTGGCTTCACTCTGAACAAATTTGTTAGGCAAGAGAGCAGTGCAAAAACTAAGATGATATTGTCATTTCTTACAAGAACCCTAGAGGCAGAAAAGTCAAATAACAGAAAAAACAAACAGGACCAAAAAACAATAAGCAGATGACATTTCAAGGGGGGAGATTTGGTGCATGAGTAGCACCCAGGACCACTGGAGGGTCGTGCCCTTCATGTGGATGGAAGTTTATAAGAGCTAGTCGTACCTTGATTTCATCCAGCCTCTCACTGGTGCGGCATTAGCCATGCCGGTTAGAAGCAAGGCACTCTAGAATTTTACCCTTGGTGTATTAGACATCATTAATATAAACGATGGCCTTTTTCATGTCATATTTCCTCTGTTGGCGAATGATGTCGAGACTGGAAAATATATCCCTCAATTGTTCTGCAACTGAAGCTAGTGCGAGATGTTGCTCCACATGGATCGGTGATTGGTCTTGGACGTGGACCGCCTCGTCTTCCATGTTTTCTCCATCAATGTTCCGTGCCTTTGTCTAGTTGGCTCGCTCCCTAGGCTTCCCATAGGGGCCTACTCCATGACTGACCCACCATCGTTGTCTCACCATGTATACCAATTTAGCCTCACACAAAACTTTACCAACTAGAGAGGTTCCCAACCCATTACCACAGTGCCCACTAATCCTACCCAAGAGGGGGAGCACAACTACCCAATGTGTGGACTAACCATGAATGCGCCTAATGCCCCAACTTTTAATCAAATTTTCCCAATTATCCTAAAGTGAAACCTTCACTAAGCCTTCAGGACATGATAGCCACCCAATAATACCACCCCAGAGCTTCAATACAAGGCCTTGATTCATAACAACTCCCTCCCAAAAGGGGAAGCTAGAAGGGGTGGCCTTGCACTGACAAGAAGAATAGAACAAAAAACAAAAGAAACATAGAGGGAGTGCCCCGCCTACCAAATTTCTAACACAAATGCAGTAGCTTCTCCTCAGGTAGAGTCTTGTCTCTTGAATTTGAACTGCAACAACTTCATTCTCCATTCCTAGCACTCCCTGTGTGCGCCCCCAACCTCGCTCTCTAGGATCCCACACCACTCTCATCGTCACTCTAACGAGGCCCGCAATGCAACCATTCCACTCCCAACAAACTCCTTTTAACATAAATATGCTTAGACCAGCGGGAATGCACATGTGAAGAGCTTGTGCACACTCAACTGTAGTGAAACCGATCAACCACCCATCCACACCAATGAACCAAATACAATAGAGGGATCTAAATTTTTGAGGTATAGAGATGACACATTTCTTCTCAGTTTGTCATTCTCAAAGATACTGTTGCACCTACAAAGAGAAATAATTCACGACAGGGAGACTGAATTTGGTGTAGGTTACTCTGTAAAAAAGGTTAAACTACAAATGTCTCAGAAATGAAAGACATTTAGGTGCAATCAAACAAAGAATACCAAAAATTCCCACCTGAGCAAAGGCTCAAAAGAAGGCCAGTTGATGTAAGTTTAAAAGTATGGAAAGAACTTGTAAAAATGTATGAGAAGTTGGATGAACAGAGGAAGTCTGGTGAGGAGAGTATCTAGGTATTTGAATTTTCTCATAATATTATATCAAATTTATTAAATAATTTTTATATTTTATTTGTGCATAGTTAAATTCAATTAGTATATGTTTTAGGACAAGGCCTCTAAGGCTAGGCTTGCAAAACAAAGTGCCATGCAACACAATGGCCATAAAGTTCTATATGCATTGATTTGTACTTTTGTAAGTATATTTAATATGTGAAATGATATTTTTTTTTCCTAGAAAAAAAGTAAATGATTGCATATTAATTAGTTTAACTAGTCCATGTGCCATGTTTTGACAAGAGGACAAATATGGTTGTCATCCAACACACTTCGAAAAGGACATGTTAAAAAACAAAAAGTGGATCGACTTTGTTATTTGGATGGAGAACGAGATATTTATAGTCAGCTTTCAATAAGTAAGTTGGATATTGTTTTATTTATATGTCAATTTTCATTTCTTGCAACATAGAGTAAAGGCAACATACCCCTGTTTGCCATATTTAGCCAATGAAAAAAGTTGTACATTCTAATCGTAAATTTGGTTGGAAGATGGTTGGAACATGATAGGATAAATAACATCCTACTAGGGTAATATATCAATGGAATTTTGTCTACCATATCAATGGAATGTTTCCCACCATACCTTGCATTAAATAACTAGGGTCCTTGAATTCTTTACCCTTCCAACTCTTCATTCTTCTTCATTTGGGATTCCTTCTAGGTATTAATGTAGACCATGGCCTTACGCAAGCCTTATAATTGATTTTCTAGATGTCTCATCTCCTTCCTTATCTCATGCATCTTGTCACTACAACATCCTCTAGGAGGAGGATAACTAGCCATGACATGATTGTATCTAGGAATTTCCAAAATCTAAGACTCCAAGTATTTCCAGAATTAGGACTACCACCACAAAAAAACAACAATAAGAGGATTGGAGGGACAAAGCATTTTTGAGTATTTGACAAGATCAGTCAACTCAACAATCACTTTAAAATCCAAATAGAAATAAAAAACTAAAATTACAAACCTATCCATATTTTCAATAGGGAAAATAGGTTCATTACCATCCATATATGACCTATAATTTTGCCTCTCTCCCCACATAGATGTTTAATTTTATGGACCAGATTTGACAACCATATAATTTATTGCATTTTTAAACATTTACTCAAGCATATTCATCATTAACCATTAACCAATATAGTGCTAACAATGTTAATTTTCTTAGGGCTCGAAGTATTTGCTGTAGATAATTGTATTTTAAAACATTTTCAACATTTTCACATTGCATTCACCCCATGTCATAACCAATTATGTAGAGAGAACATTAGAAATAACAATGCAGGGGAACAACCATAGGTCTGTCATGATATCTCTATCATAGGGCTCACCATATCTCCTTCATATATTTGTCATAATCTTTTCTCATATCATAGATAAGAAGGCCCAAAGAGGCCACTGTCATATGCAAGAAGTGAGTCCCGTTATGGTGTTGTTACACCACAACACTGAGGCCCATTAGGGAATTGTTACACCACAAGACTAAGGCCCATTAGGGTGTTGTTATACCACAAGAATGAGGTAAAAATTCACATACCCATACGATGGAATGATCATTATATCACTGCCAATTAATTACACATCCTAGAGTGAATTTATTTGAGGCAAACAAACCCTGCCTTTTACCTTATGAAATCCATGCAATTTGGAGTATTCTTGAATAACATAAATATATATGTGAAAAATAAAAAAATATTTAATTGTATTAATGTTACTTATTAGTAAAAAAATATTCTCCAAGTTGAATCATTCAATTTGGCCTTCAAATGAAGGTTGGACGTACATTTTCTTGAAGCAGGTCAAAATTTCCCTGCTTCACTAAAATGCACGCCCAACCTTCATTTCTTGGCCAATCTCATTGATTCAAATTGTATACTATTTAATTACTAATTTTACACACTAATTTTCTTCCAGTAAGTTTCTAATGTTCAAAACTTATTGACACTTTTGGGGGACACCGTGAACTGCGATTGTTGCAACACTTTCATTGACATTAACTTTGACCTTTAGATCACTAAGTTACTTTAATTATATTAATGTTATTTATGAGTAAAAAATATTCTCCAAGCTGAATCACTCAATTTGGCCTTGAAATGAAGGTTGGGCGTGCGTTTTTGTGAAGCAAGCCAAAATTGCCTTACTTCACTAAAATGCACACCCATACTTCAGTTCTTGGCCAATCTCATTGATTCAAATTGTATACTATTTAATTAGTAATTTTACACACTACTTTGCTTCCAGTAAGTTTCTTTTATTCACAAAATGTTGACACTTTTGGGGGGACACCGTGAACGACAATTGCTCCAACACTTTCATTTCATTAACTTTGACCTTCAAATCACTAAATTAGAAAACTTTAATGTTAATCATGAGTTAAAAACATTCTCCAAGTCAAATCACTCAATTTATCCTTGAAAATGAAGGATGGGTGTGAAATTTTGTGAAGCAGGCCAAACTTGCCTTCACTAAAATGCACACTTGAGCTTCATTTCCTGGCCAACCTCATTGATTCAATTTGTATACTATTTATTACTAATTTTACACATTAGTTTGCTTCTAATAAGTTTCTGTTGTTCACAAACTATTGACACTTTTAGGGTGACACCATGAACTGTGATTGTTGCAACACTTTCATTTACATTAACTTCGAACTTGAGATCACTAAATTAGAAAAATTTCATTATATATATATATATCTATATATATATATATATATATATATATATATATATATATATATATATATATATATATATATATATATATATATATGTTGACACTTTTAGGGTGACACCATGCACTGTGATTGTTGCAGCACTTTCATTTACATTAACTTCAAACTTGAGATCACTAAATTAGAAAAATTTCATTATATATATGTATATATATGTATATATATATATATATATATATATATATTTTTATTTTTTTGCGGAAAAAAATTGTAACTTTATTACCGAAAAAGTAGATAGAGTTACATTATGCAGATACACCCCAGTGTATTTCAGTTATTCTGTCAATCAGAGGTTTATAAGTATTTCCCTTACATATGTATCTACAAATAAAACTTTCAATTCAAAACAAAAATATATTTCAACAAGAAATAGTTTGCCAAAGAGACACATCAGATATAGTATTTTGAAATATGATCCTGGAATTGACGAGAAATATGGTTGTAGAGGTCAATAGTAGGAAGAGAAAAATCAAGCATGACACCGCCATTCAACATAAAACCAAAGCATAATTATAGCGAAAAAATGTGACTATGCCAATGCCACCAACAAGAGATAGAAGATCAATAACGAAAGGAAGTGAAATGAAGCTATCTCCCAACAGTCCACAACCAAACTGAGGAAAAACAAAAAATGGCTCCCTCGAAGAGGAAGGAGAACTGATCAAGCCACATCATGTGCTTGAGAATCATCGTCTATATACAGCTAATGGTGAAGCTAAAATTAATTTTTCACCCATATGTTCATCAATTGACGAAAGCCCATGCTCCAGCCTGATACTTGCTTTGGATATGGAATCCGTGGTCTGATTTATTTCCCTATAAATAGGAGAGCATGTAAAATAATTAAAAAGAGTGATGAGATGAAAAATTTCTTCCATAATAGGAATTAGATGTATATTCCTACAAGAATGTATTATATTGACCCAATTTACAACTAAATTTGAGTCCCCATAGACCTATAATCATCCCTGTTATAGCGCAAATAAAAGAAGAGAGTTGCATACCATTAACTCAACCTGGTTATTGTTCCGCTACCAAAACCCATAAAAATATGGAAATACTGGTTTTCCTCAAGGAACATGACAACCCCTACACCACATAAATTGTTTTCATCTTGTGAAGCCCCATAAAAAAACCCTAAGGTTTTGAGAGTTCAGGTTGTTCCTGTATAATGATTTTTGGTGTAGTTGCATCTTTTACTTGTGGGAAATGACTCAAGATGGCCAAACCTTCCCCTACCACTTGAATGTGGGAAGAGACCTGATCCCTAAATATCGTTCAGTTCCTAGAGAGCCAAATGACCCACATAAGAATTAAAGGCAATGCTCTATACATGCGGGTGCTCTAATCTATTTTCCGTTTCCACCATACCTCCTTAATAGAGGTCATGACCCAAGCCCAAATTTGACCAAAATATTGATGAACCAACTGCCATACTTTGCAAGAGAATGAACATTCAATGAAAATATGACTTAAGGATTCCCCGTTCTACTTGCGTAACATGCACCATTTAGGGCTTATCATGTATATGTGCTGCATCACGACCCATGTCGTGGCCTTGTTATTTAAAGTACACCATATAAACAACTTAGCTTTTGGAGGACACTTTACTTTCCATAACAACTTCCACCACCAGGTTTCCTCCCCATGGCCTTACTCAACTAATAAGAGAGCCATCTTTAGGTGAATAAACTCCTTTCATAGTCGCTACCCATACCAATACATCCTCCCTTTTAGTGATTCTAACATGTCCAAACCTAAAATATTCAAAATATTTGAGCCTATGCTCTGCATATTGGTCTCCAAACTCTAACGCTTCCGCTGAGAGCCAACATTCCCCCCAGATGGACGTGGCCCCTGGGTTTGCAATATGTGCAAGTTTGGAAAATCATTGATCCCTAAGATGGCCAATAAGGTCATGAGGAAAACTAAAAACTTCCCCACATCCACGCCAAGGATCCCGTTGTATCCACACCTTGGAACCATCACCAATTTTACATGCCAACCCTAATTTGATCAGCCCAAAAGAGTTTAAGACTACCCTCTAGATAATAGAGATGTTTGCTCTCTCCTTCACTGGTCGCGTAATCCAATCCTCCAGGAGACACAAAGATATGTACTTATGGTAGACCACCAAAGTCCACAAATTTCGACAAGAGATCATCCTCCAACTACATTTGACCATGAGATATTTTGAAAACATAAAAATATTTTTTAAATCCCAACCTCCCAGAGCTTTTGGCACAATAATTCACTCCCACTTTATCCAAGGAAAAACTGCCTGATCACTTTAACCACCCCAAATAAATTTGAAACATGCTTATGGATTTTCTAAAATGCATTTTGGAATCTATGCCAATGACATCTAGTAGACCAAGATAGCCTCCAAAATTAATTTTCAAGGAATAACCTTCTAGCTCTAGATAACCATCTATGAATCCAAGCTCTTAATATTTTCTCCAGTTTGTCTAAAATCCAAGACCAATCCTCCTTACAATATTGATTTGTTTTGAGGCGAAAACCCAAGTACTTTATGCCTTCATCAATTTGGGATAGTCCAAAATCAAATACGTATCTCAACGCCTAAGCCTTGTCATCCTCTAGATTATTTGCAGAGATGGAAGAATTTTGAACCTTAATCAATGTTCCTGTTGCTTTTTGGAAAAAGATGAGAATGTTATCTAACATCTCCACATCCCTTCGAGAAGCATTACAGAAGATTAAAACATCATCCAAAAAAATTAGATGGGTAATGGCCTACCTTTGGGTGACCATAATTCCTACATAGAGCCCTCTCCTAGAGGCATCCACAATCAATATACTAAGGCCCTCTACCACTAAAAGGAATACTATTGGTGAAAGAAGGAATCCTTGTCTCAACCCTCTTTCAGTATGAAAGAAAATTGAGGTTGACCCATTGACCAAGACAACAAAGGACACTATTTGGAGGCAACTCATGATCCAACAAATTGTCTACAAATTGAACCCAACATGTGTGAGAAGTAGATGAATATACATCGAAATGGATCTAGCATAATCCTTTGACAAGTCTATTTTTATGGTTTCTGCTTTCATCCTTCGATTTTTTAGGCTGTGAAGACTTTCCTAGGCCACCTATATAGCTCATGAATTTGGCACCCATCTAAGAAACCAAATTGTTCACTTGAAATGGCTTTGGAAACAAAATGTTTGATCCTTAAGGATATATTTGTTTCTATAATATTATAGATACCACTTCAAATCTAAATAGGGGAAAAATCAGACATGGAATGAGGATTATCAAAATTTGGGACCAAAGTAATGAATGTGGAATTGAAATCAGGCAAAATTTTTCCTTCTCATCTCAACTCCTCGAACACCTGTAATAAATCCCTTCCCAATATCTCAAATAGGACCAAGAAAAATTCAAATCCCCACCCATCAGGCCCTAGAATTTTGTCATTTTTGAAGGATTGGAGCACCCCCTTCAATTATGCCTCTTTGACCTCCTCTTGCAGAGCTTGATTATCCTCCTCTCCAAAAAAACTTAGGAAGGTCAGGGCAACCTAAATAACTTCTGCGATCGAAGTGCCTTGAGTTTCCTTAAATAAGTTCTAAAAATGAGCCTTCCCCAAAGCCGCAAGGTCATTAAACCTTGGAATATCCCCAACTTCATTGTTTTCCAGACTTCAGATTGTGTTTCAGATTTTCCATTCCTTTGCAAAGGCCTGAAAGAATCTTGTATTTTCATCGCCATTTTCCAACCATAGAGCGCAAATTTTTAACCTCCAAGTTTCTTCCCTAACTTCTAGCAAATCATTCCTCCTTCCTTCTACTTTGAAGACTCTCTCTCTATCTGAGACATTATTAACACCTTCCCCTCCTGTCAAGGCCATTTCCTGCAGTTGATTCTCCACCTCCCGCAACTCATGCTCCTCCCTTTTCCACCTCTGGACATCCTAAACTTTAATCAGTTTATTTATGTTATTTAGGTTTGTTGCAAACTTTTCCAAGGCAAAGGAATCTACTCTGACTTCAAGATTAATTCAATTTTGCCTGAATAATGCTATAAAATCCTCATCTTGGAGCCATTGGGAGTTCATCTTGAAAGGGTTCGCTAGTTTGAGAGCTCCATTCCTAATCTCCATCAAGATAGGGGAGTGATCAAATTCACCCCCACTGCCAACCCATTGTTTGATTAAAAGAAGAGAATCACATAGATCCTCCGAAACAAACAAAAAAAAAAAAAGAAAAAAAGAAGAAAAGATCTAGCCTTTTTGCCACCCTTTCCTCCCCCACTCTCCTATTTCTCCAGGTAGCCTTGAGCTTAATAGGATCGAGGCACTTAGATTGTGTTGAAAGTAATCAAGAAAAGAGTCCAATTTGGCCCTTAGCTCCCAGGTCTCAGCAACCTTGAGAAAGAAATTCAAGTCTCCCCCTGATCGAGGTGGACCTTCAAAAGGTACCAGTGGCATGATAAAAGGCTCAAAAACTAAAAATGGAATAATTTGGATAAAATTAGCATTAGATCGAAGTGCTCGTCATCCTAATTCCAACGGTGCAAACAACACTCAAATCTGAGCTCATATGAAGATGTTAGAGCAAGTCAAAGTTTATGTTTGACTTGGACAAGTGGTAGGAGAAGATGACGTGGTAGACACTCTCAACGAATGGGGAAGCACCAAGTGGCAGGCTGCCATTAGTCCCGCATATCACAGTTCTTAGAAGGAAGAGGTCGTGGCTTAGAGAAAATCAACCCTAAGCAAGTAATGGTTGCAATGCGATCAAATCACAATCACACATCACAAAAGGAAAAGGTGAAAGAATTTGCCCCCGAAGCAAGTCCTGGTTGCGATGCGATATATCGCAATCGCAGAATTATGTTGTGATTTGTGATATCGCAATCATATTTTGCAAAGGGGAAGAAGTTGCATGTTGTACTAATTTTGGTTTCCGCTGATTGCGATTTGCGATATGGGATTCTAGACCCGATATTTATATATTGTGGTTAATAGTTCATCGAGTCCACAGTTATCACATGGTGCTTGATGTATGGGCTTTGGTCTGTCTGCGGATTGGAAACGTCGATGGGGGAAAAACCGATAGTAAAAGGCCTCCAGGTTAAACGTGCAGTTAAAGAGTTTTTCCATGTTAAGTAAGGGTTGTTGCCGCGACCCGAGATCCTCGATATTAAATCAAACCTACTTGCTAAAATTGTTGTTGGTTTAGAACTGCCCGAGAATTGAGAGATTTACCGCCAACATATATAAAGGACTATCCACGTCAGAGAAAGCGGGAGAGCAGCTATGGGATTTCTTAGAATACCATTGCAGAGCAGCGACACCTGCTCCTGGCAGGTGGCTGGAACCTTGCCTCAAGTATCTAAAGGTTTCGAGAGGTGCAGGAAGCCCGATTATCAGAATTGGGCGTTCGGACAGGCGTTTCTGCACAATTTTTCGCCAGGATTTCAGTGATGTTGTTTGTTTCTAGAGCTGGGCTCTCCATTTGTCAACTATCTTCCAGATTGGAGGTATAAGGGTGTTTATGTAAAATCTACTTGTACTTCTTCTCTTTTCATGCCATTTAATGAATGAAGGCCTCCCCACTATTGAGCAGGGCCCAAAGATGTAGTCCAAATTGGATTAACTTTGTAATCAAATATCTGTGTCTTGATCTCATGCGTGATTATGTATTTTTACTCTTCATTTATAAGCTTACGTTTCATGGTTTTTAATAAGCTCAGTTACATGTCATTCCAATGCATATATAAGAAAAAAATCTTGGATTGAGTGGTATCAAAGTAGGGCTTAGTTGATGTGAGTTGCATGAGTATGCTAACCAGAAACACGCTTCAAAGGATGTGCGCTATGAAGAGGAGACATGGTAGATGTTGAAGCATGTTGGGAAGAGAAGCTGTCTTTTGCTGATAGGAAATTGTGTGCGTGAATGACTGAATGTACAATCATGGAGGATGATAAAGAACTACACAAAGCCTTCCCAAGGATGTCCCCAATGGCGGGCATCATGTTTGGCATGTATGAGAAAAGAAGAGAGGAGGAGAAAGGAAGATATGAAAGTGATGCTTCATCCACATCTTCCGATGCTTATGCATCTTATTCACTGCCTTCCTCAACTTATCGTCACTCAAATGAGGAGATTAATTAGAAACTTCAAGAAGAGAATACCGAATTAAAGAGGCTACTACGGGAAGAGAAAGAGGAGAAACATAGGTTACTATTCCAGCTGCAGGCTAAGGATGAGGCTTTGGAAAAGTTGCAGCGTAACTCTCGTGAGGTAAAGAGAAATTCTTCGACTCTGTGTATTTTTTTTGATAATGATTTCACCGCTTTTGAAGAACATACCAAAGGTATCGACTCCAAAGTGTTAAAGAGAATGGCGTATGAGGGGAAAGGCCTCGGCATTAATTTCCAGAGCATCATAAAGCCCATCAATGTAGCGGAATTACTCCGACATATAGGAATTGGGTATGTCAGGAAGGAGATTGGGGAATGCGCTAAAACAACCAACAAACCATCAACGACAGATGATGAGAAGCCCTCACCAATTCTTTCCAAATCAATTGTGGAGGTAAAAGATGTTGATTTATCTTCAATTTCATCTTCACATAATATAATTTTTGTTGGAAATGTGGAGATACCCATTACAGGGAAAAGTATGAAACTCCTTACCAAGATGAGGTACAAAGGAGAAGGACTTGGTGTTAATGGCCAAGGCATAACTCAACCATTGGAGGTTGAGCAAAAACCTCGATTTGCAAGTTTGGGGTACACTGAAGGACGGTGCTCAAAGGTGTCATAAGCTTCCACGACATTATTGAACCCGTCGAGGAAAGAGGATGATGGGAATACATCACCATCAACCTATGGCAGTATGCATTGTAGAAAAGAGCTGAGGCAAGCTCTCTTTCCCATGATCGTACTAGAGACCAACAAGAAAGGTATAACAAGTCTTGGTATTCTAATGTTCATTTTGATTACAACCATATTGTTAATAATGAATGAAAATCATGGTATAGAATAACTTTCAGTTTTTGCAGATTGCATAACCATGTGTTTACTGAGTGTTGGAGGAGAATAGCAACACGAAAGAGGATGAGTCGTGAAATACCCTCTCAACAATAGGAAAAGAAGAATGCAAATTAGATATGGAGGAAAAATACTTATTGTAGTCATTGCGGCAGAGGTGGTCATCAAAGAGCCACGTGTCGGAGGCTCCATCCAGAGCAACGTCGTAAGGACAAAGCATCCGTGCACGAACCAGGTGAAACAATTTTTCGACCAACAAATGCACCACAGGGAGACGACCCATTCACTTTGAAGGTGAAAGATGGTTTTTCTAGGTGTGGTAGAATGTCATGGCCTTGTTTTTAAAATCATGTGTTGCGTGTTAAACTGTAAAAGTGATGATGTGTTTTCCATCACTTGTTGTAGCAGCAATGATGTTTGGCCTTATTTTTGTAAATCATATGTTGCAGTGATGATGTGTTTTCCATCACTTGTTAAAGCAACAATGGTGTTTGGCCTTATTTTGTAAATCATGTGTTGTAGTGATGATGTGTTTTCCATCACTTGTTGAAGCAACCATGATGTTTGGCCTTGTATTGATAGCTGGGGTATTGTTTCATTTTTATGTAAACTTGACCACATAGTATGTGTTATAAACTCGTGGCAAGTATGGGATGCTTGGCTCATTATTGGTCATAGAATTAAGCATGTAATTTGCAAGAGTATTGTACTACAGGTTTGCAGGGGATGTAGGTGTCGGCTCATCGCTTATGGCTCTGAAGGACAAAGGTGAAGGAGAAGGAAGGATGGACCTGTTAGGACACTTGTGGTGCAAACAATGTACACAATAGCTGCAGATTATTTTAATGCTTTTGGAGGACCAAAAGCTTCTCAATGGGGAGGATTGATCCAGGTGGATCTTCAAAAAGTACTAGTGGCATGGTAAAAGGCTAAAAAATTCAAAGTGGCAGAATTTGGATAAAATTAGTGTCGGATTGAAGTGATCGTCATCCTGATTCCAACGGTGTGAATCACTCAAATTCGAGTTCATATGAAGAAGTTAAAGTAAGTCAAAATTTATGTTTGACTTGGACATGTGGTAGGAGGAGATGACGTGGAATGCATGCTCAACGAATGGGGAGGTGCAAAGTGGCAGGCTGCCATTGCTTCCGCATATCACAGATCGCAGAAGGAAGAGGCCACAACTTAAAGAAAATCGGCCCTAAGCAAGGCATGGTTGCGATGCGATAAAATCGCAATCACTCATCACAAAAGGAGAAGGTGAAAGAATCGACCCTCGAAGCAAGTCTTGGTTGCAATGCAATATATAAAAATCACAAAATTATGTTGCAATTTGCGATATCATAATCACGTTTCGCAAAGGGGAAGCAGTTGCATGTTGTAATAACTTTGGTTTCTGCTGATTGAAATTTGTGATATAGGCTTCCAGACCCGATATTTTATATATTGTGGTCAATAGTTCGTCAGATCCGAAGTTATCACAGGGCGCTTGATGTATGGGCTTTGGTCTATCCATTGATTGAAAACACCGATGGGGGAAACACTGATAGTAAAAGGCTGCTGGGTTAAACACGCAGTTAAAGATTTTGCCATGTTAAGTAAGGGCTATTGCTGTGACCCGAGATCCTCGATATTAAAGCAAACCCACCTGATAAACTTGTCGTTGGTTTAGAACTGCCCGAGAATTGAGAGATTTACTGCTAGCATATATAAAGGAATATCCGCGTCAGAGAAAGGGGGAGAGAAACTGTGGGATTTCTCAGAATACCATTGCAGAGCAATGGCACCTGCTCCTGGAAGGTGGTCGGAACCTTGCCTCAAGTATCTAAAGGTTCTGAGAGGTGCAGGAAGCCCGATTATCAGAATTGGGCGTTTGGATAGACGTTTCTGCACGATTTTTCAC
Source organism: Pinus tabuliformis (assembly GCA_031772625.1). Taxonomy (NCBI): domain Eukaryota; kingdom Viridiplantae; phylum Streptophyta; class Pinopsida; order Pinales; family Pinaceae; genus Pinus; species Pinus tabuliformis. The sequence goes on from CM062805.1 coordinate 1,019,073,426, forward strand.
CAAGATTTCAATGATGTTGTCTGTTTCTAGAGTTGGGCTCTCCATTTGTCAGTTATCTTCCAGATTGGAGGTATAAGGGTGTTTATGTAAAATCTACTTGTACTTCTTCTCTTTTCATGCCATTTAATGAATGAAGGCCTCCCCACTGTTGAGCAGGGCCCGAAGATGTAGTCCAAATTGGATGAACTCCGTAATCAAATCTCTTTGTCTTGATCTCATGCATGATTATGTATTTTTACTCTTTGTTTATAAGATTATGTTTCATGGTTTTTAATAAGCTCAATTACATGTAATTCTGATGCATCTATAAGAAAAAAAATCCTAGATCACCTCCCACAATCAACTTCAACCTCTTGCTAAAAGAATTTGTAAAAAAATGGTCGCAAAACCAGATATTTTCCTGACAGGGACCATACATGTTGATTAAGGAAAACCAATCATCTAGTTCCAAAAAAAAAAATCCAATTAAAACTCCTCCTTCCAACTCCTAAGAGTTTATAATATTTATTGAGTTAGAATTCCATCCCAAATCCAATCCTCCCAATCGATTCAAAGCATCAACCTTGAAGAAATTCCAGCGCTTAAGAATGGATTCTAGGGCCTTACAGATTGCATCTCCCTCACTTAGGGTTTTTTGCAGAAGTAGGATGTTAGGTTTATTTGTCTCCATTAAATGGACCAAAGCACGCTTCTTTGAGGGGCATGTTATCCCTCTGCAATTTAAAGAGAAGCTTCACTATGAAACTTCTTCTACGGGCTTGGTTCCTATAAGCATCCCTTTTATGGATTTTTTCCTCCTTGATTTTTCCTTTGCTCGTGACAAAAAATACCTTCTTCCTCTCCCTTTATTACTAAATGCACAAGGGGAACCTTCCCAATTCCCCCAACAAACCTTAAGATAAAGAGGTCAGAATTTTAGACTGAAGATTATAATGATTGCCTCCCTTCCAGGAGGACTTTGAATATTTCTTGGACAAGGAGACCACATGGGAAGAGTGGGATGGAATGGCTTGATGCATGGTTCACAAAATTGGTGATAAATTCATCCGAGGTATCACATATCTTTGGGACTTCAAAATATCATCACAAAATTCAGATTTCGAGGACACCGAGACCATTAATTCAACCACACAATAAATAACATTAGATAAATATGAACCAAAAATCATAAGTAAGTCATTACATGGGCTCGCTGAAGAAGATATGATAGCTTGTAAATCTGGGAAGCACTAAACCTCCAGAGAAGTCCTTCTCGCCTCTGCTTCCAAACGAGATCCCTCAAAACCTTCCCTGGATCTCCCTCCTATACTTCCCATCGACCTATGCATAATCACAAACACTCCCATACAGTTCAGGACTCCCTATGGATCGTTTCCTTTTGGATTCGATGTAATTGGATCCAGTTAAGGTTGATTCCTAACTTCATTTATATTCTCATACTGCAAATTTCTCGCTCCTATAACCTCCACTTCCTTTGATTCATAACACCCATCATCCTCCTCCGATGACCTGGTGGGGCTCATTTGCAAAGGACATGTGCTCATCAAATGTCCATAAGTGTGGAATCTTCGATATCGAAAATGAATTCCTTCACATTCAAGTATGTGAATTATCCTCTCTTCACTAGGATATCCCAGAGTACAATGCAGGTAGAGGCTCTGCCATAGATCGATATCAAATAGATTGGTGCCACTGTTTGTTCACCTTTAGTAATGTACAAAGGATTATAAGCAAGATAATCCCCCATATAGCTAGCTATGTCACTGAATATCAACTCGTGCCAATACTTAGGCAATGAACCTGATAATCTTACCCAACCAAGCACTTTGTTTAGTCTTTCCTTCATCACATCAAACAGAGGGGTCCAAAATTTGAATTGGACTGGAGAGTGACAGATCTACCATCCTCTTTTCTGTACCCAACTTGCATCTTTTTTGTTTGAGAATGATAGTTTTACCCAGCCTTTGGCCAACCGAAACACCTCCACTTCACCCTTCAAGGTTGGCTTAATGTGCTTCTCCACTGACCACTTGAGCCTTTTCGCTTGTATTCTTCCCTTTGATTTTCCCCACAAAAGTCTTATCACCCATTTCTACTGCTTGGGACATATTCACTTCCTTACCAAGATACAAATTTACATGGGAACCATTGAACTTTTGTTTACAAACATTTTGCTTCGGAGGCTTAGAAACCCCTTCCCTCCCGATTATAGGGGGTGGTTCTGTGTTTTGAGATGAAAACCCTGTGCCTCTTACCTCTACATTTTCTTGTAAATCCTCTGCTTAAAATCCCTCCCTCGGAATAGGAATCCTAACCTTCACTCCATAAGGTAAACCACAACTGCCATTGGAAAAACCTTGGCTTAACTCAGGAAAGACTCCTGCCCTACCAAAAGGATCCAACAAACAAAAGATCTCCCGAATAGAAACCCAAGGGCATATGCAAGGCGAAAAGTTTCCACAACAGTAACATAACTATATGTAGCCTCTTAAATAAGTTGGGCCAGGGTTGCTAGAAGAGACCCATCACCCATAAACACATAAGGATTGTCAACCTTTTCTAGATGAGAATCAAGAGTAGTAAGGCTGGATGAAAAAATTGGCCCTGAAAAAGAGTCGTAGTGGAAAAATAATTGTTTTCCTGTAACATACTAGGGAGGAGTAGTAACTACTCTTGCAACTTAGATCTGCCTTATGGGCTTGGACCTTCCGTTGATGTCAAAAACCTCAATGGTGTGGACAAAATGGAAACTCCCACATCATCCTCGGGTTCGTAATCCACTTAAATATCCTCATAACCCTCCATACTATTGAAAAGCTTCAAAGGCACCCAAGAAAAACTATTTTACTGCCATGGAATCTAATTCTAGCAGCTATAATGACAGGGGAGCCTGTAAAAACCTCTATCTACCACTAAGAACTGGTGAAAGATAATAAATAAATCTCAAGAATGGTAATAGAGATTCGAAATATGAGATTGGAGAAGGATAACATGCCAAACCGAGCAATGTGAATCGATTCTCCCCTAAACTCGTTGTTGTGTGCACCAAACCTAGGGAAGAAAGTGTGACGCATGTGATTGGAACTCCATCCCCACCTGCTCTCCCGTAGACACGACAAGGCCACGTCCCTGTCCAGAGTTCAAACCTTAGCCATGTGAGGCTTTCTTTTGTCCCGTTGGTAGTTCCCCTATCACTAAACTAATCTCATGCTTAGATGGTCATATTCATGAAAACTTTCATTGTATTAATGTTACTCATGAGTAAAAAAATACTCTCCAAATTAAATCATTCAATTTGGCCTTGAAATGAGGTTAGGTGTGAATTTTTGTGAAGCAAGCCAAAATTGACTTGCTTCACTAAAATGCACACCTAGGATTCATTTCTTGGCCAATTTGATTGATTCAAATTATATACTATATAATTACTAATTTTACACACTAATTTTCTTCCAGTAAATTTCCGTTGTTCACAAACCATTGACACTTTTGGGGCGACACAGTGAACTGTGATTGTTGCAGCAGTTTCATTTACATTAACTTCGACCTTCAGGTCACTAAATTAGAAAAAAATAGTTATATTAATGTTACTTATGAGTAAAAAAATACTCTCCAAGTTGACTCATTCAATTTGGGCTTGAAATGAAGGTTGCGCATGCATTTTTGTGAATCAAGCCAAAATTGCCTTGGTTCACTATAATGCACACCCAAGTTTCATTTCTTGGTTAATCTCAATGATTCAAATTGTATACTATTTAGTTAATAATTTTACACACTACTTTGCTTCAGTAAGTTTTTGTTGTTCAAAAGCTATTGACACTTTTGGGGGGACACCATGAACTGAAATTGCTCCAACACTTTCATTTACAATAACTTTGACCTTTAGATCACTTAATTTGAAAACTTTAATTGTATTAATGTTACTTATGAGTACAAAAACACTCTCCAAGTTGAATAATTAAATTTGGCCTTGAAATGAAGGTTGGGTGTGCATTTTTGTGAAGCGGGACAAAATTTCCTTGCTTCACTAAAATGCACACCCAGGGTTCATTTCTTGGAAAACTCATTGATTCAATTTGTATACCATTTAATTACTAATTTTACACACTAATTTACTTCCAGTAAGTTTTTTTCATTCACAAGCTATTGACACTTTTGGGGTGACACCCTAACTTTGATTGTTGCAACACTTTCATTTACATCAACTTCGACCTTCATATCAATAAATTAGAAAAATTTAGTTTTGTTAATGTTACTTATGAGTAAAACAATACTCTCCAAGTTTAATAATTCAATTTGGCCTTGAAATGAAGGACATAGCTGCATTTTTGTGAAGCAGGCCAAAACTGCCTTGTTTCACTATAATGGACACCCAGGCTTCATTTCTTGGCCAATATCATTGATTCAAGTTGCATACTATTTAATTACTAATTTTACACATTGGTTTTCTTCTAGTGAGTTTCCTTTGTTCATCAACTATTGACACTTTTGGGGCGACACTGTGAATTGCGATTGCGCGATTTATATTAACTTCGACCTTCAAATCAATACATTAGAAATCTTTAGTTGTATTAATGTTACTTATGAGTAAAAAAATACTCTCCAAGTTAAATCATTCAATTTGGCCTTGAAATGAAGGTTGGGCGTGCATTTGTGTGGCACATGCCAAAATTGCCTCGCTTCACTAAAATGTAAGGCCAACTTTCATTTATTGGCTAATTTGATTGATTCAAATTGTATATTATTTAACTAGTAATTTTACAAAATAATTTTCTTCTAGTAAGTTTTTGTTGTTCACAAACTGTTGACACTTTTGGGGTGACACTGTGAACTACGATTGCTGCTGCACTTTCATTTACGTTAACTTCGACCTTCATATCACTAAATTAGAAAACATTAATTGTATTAATGCTACTTATGAGCTTCTTTCTTAGCTTGGGAAGTTTGGAATGAATGAAACCAGAGAATTTTTGATAACAAACACAATATAATGGAGCGAATTTGGCAGCTCTACCATACACACCTAGAGGAAACATTGTCTCTATCCAAATGGGATGATAATGACTTCAAAAGAACACCACAAGAATAGGAAATGTTGGCCTGGTGGAGCTTCAAAATCAGCCAAAGGAATTCAGAGCCCACATTCTTGACTTCCTGACCCTTCTCCATATAGTTGGCTACCCCCTCCCTCTACAACAACATTTTAAACTTAATTTTAACAGGGCCTCCAGGGGAAATCCTTGATAGGCAGGCATTGGAGGAGTCATCCATAATCTCTTGGGAAATATCATTAGAATTTACAAAGGTTACATCGGGCATGAAAGCAACAATGTCGTGAAACTTGAAGACTTGATCTAAGGTCTTCATATTTCTTAGGCAAACCACCTCTTCTCATTAATTGCTGAAGGGGACTCCAAAATTATCATCCAATCTTCTCTTAAGCTCCTGCATGGTACCCGTCTTGCTAAATGCACATTTAGTTGGAGACTGGAGCACAACATACATGAATTAACTCTCATAATCTCTCATCAAGAAGCCATCCTATTCGCCCACTGTAGGTTTAAATATAACTCCTTGGCCGACTATCTAGCCAACAAGGGAGTGGATGATCACACTCTCCCCCCTCTTCCTAGATTGGAATTCCAAATGCCTAATTCTCGCAAGCCAAGACCTGAACCTCCATATTGTTGTCTCCACTCCCAACTCCCACAATGGCTCCTCCTAATGTCCAACACTCATTGGCTCAACGTAGGTCTCCAGCTTGTGCTTTGGTTGTCTCACCATAATGAAGCCTATGGAGGATGAGGCAACGCAATGGAAATCCATATGGGAGCCTGGAAATACCAAGATTCTCAAAGGTAAGTTCATTGTCTAATGATTATGCTCTCATGATCTTAAAGTCAACGAACAATTACAAAGGAAAATTTTTCTTTTTGATTCACAACTCCACCAATCGCCTTCCTAGGTTCAGTCCAGGCATGTTTCTTTGGAAAACAATAATGCTTACAATGTATGGTACGAAGACCCTACTCGACATTCACTAGACATGCCGGGTCAAATATTTTAGTCGTGTACATTTTCAATGATAATAAAAAGATTCTGACTTTCCAACAAAAAAAAATGTTACTTATGAGTAAAACAATACTCTCCAAGTTGAATCATTCAATTTGGCCTTGAAATGAAGGTTGAGTGTGCATTTTTGTGAAGCAAGCCAAAATTGCCTTGCTTCACTAAAATGCACATCCATGATTCATTTCTTGGCCAATCTCATTGATTCAAATTATATACTATTTAAGTACTATTTTTAGACACTAATTTGCTTCATGTAAGTTTCAGTTGTTCACAAGTTGTTGACACTTTTGGGGAAACACCATGAACTGCAATTGTTGCAGTAATTTTATTTACATTAATTTCGGCCTTTAGATCACTAAATTAGAAAAATCTAATCGTATTAATGTTACATATGAATAAAAAAATATTGTCCAAGTTGAATCATTCAATTTCTCCTTGAAATGAAGGGTGGGCATGTATTCTTGTGAAGCAGGCGGCCAAAATTGCCTTGCTTCACTAAAATGCACACCTAGTCTTCATTTCTTGGTCAATCTCATTGATTCAAATTGTATACTTTTTAATTACTAATTTTACACACTTATTTGCTTCCCGTAAGTTTCCATTGTTCACAAACTGTTAACACTTTTGGGACACAATGAACTGTGATTGCTGCAAAACTTTCATTTACATTAACTTCAACCTTCAAATCACTAAATTAGAAAACTTTAATTGCATTAATGTTACTTATGAGTAAAAAAACACTCTCCAAGTCGAATCATTTGGCCTTGAAATGAAGGATGGGTGTGTATTTTTGTGAAGTAGGCCAAAATAGTCTTACTTCATTAAATGCACACTCATGCTTCCTTTATTGGCAAATCCGATCAATTCAAATTGTAGATTGTTTATTTAATGATTTTACACACTTTAACATTATTATATATTTTCTTTGAGCTTAAATATTTATACTTCAGATTTCATACAACATTCTAAGTATTGCTTTGACTTGCCTTATATGAAAGTTGTGTATAAGTGGGAAACATAGTTATGTAGGATATTTGTTATACATGATGCAAGGTTATATCCTAAGTTTAGGTATTGTCCAATCATGTCCCATTTCAAATTTCATTTCCAAGAGTGTAATTGGTTTGGACCAAGAGTGCACATTTGTTCCAACTTGAACATTGGCAAATATGATGAATTGCTACATTGGTAGACTTGGATTTTAGTGAGTAAGATTTCTTTTAGGATAATGAGTATGATATGTTGTAGAAAATGTTTGTATCTTTAGGATGGAATGATCATTATTGTACTACCAATTAATTACAGGTCCTAGTGTGCATTTATTTGAGGCACACAATCCCTACCTTTTACCCTATAAAATCAATCCAATTTGGAGTATTCATGCACAACAAAAATTTAATGAGGATGAGTTATTGTCCACCCAAATTTAATGAGGATGTACTTCATGCTATGTGAGAAGGCATGTTCCCCACACATTTCAAAGGTCTCTTAGGTCATGTATAAATAGGAAGAGACTTATAATTTGTAAATTGTAACACATTGGTGACAAGAGGAAGGAGTTCACTCTCTTTTACCTTTTGGTTTTTCTGTTTTGTAATTCTACTACTATTGAGGAAGAGTATTATGGAATTGATGCTCATGATGATGAATTTTGTTGGTTTATGAGGTACTATGTGTGTGTTTGTTTTGTTTTTTTTTTGTTTTTTGTTTTTGTGTTTTTGTTTTTTGTTTTGTTTTGTTTGTTTGTTTGTTTGTTTTGTTTTGTTTTGTTTTGTTTTGTTTGTTTTGTTTTGTTTTTGTTTTTGTTTTTTTGTTTTTGTTTTTGTTTTTGTTCTTTGTTTTTTGTTTTTTGAGATTGGTTTTAAGTTTTCATCTTTTAATATTTGTTTAACATTGAAATGTTATGTATTTTCTTGAGGTATTATCATGGCATGTTAGCACCTAAGTGGATCTTAAATACTAAATGCTAGTAGAAAGACCCTAGTTCATAGTGAATCCCATAAGTTCCTTCATTCTCTTAAACCCCAAAAATATTTAATCCTTAAGCAGTTATTGAACACCTCCATCATCAAACTTAAAGACATAAGCCTCATCTTTGGACATACTCTGTTTTAGACCAGATTAGAATAGAGTTTAGTTTACTTTGAAATTTTGGTTGGATAATTTCCTTAAGATAGATTAAGTTTAACTCATAGGTTTTCCTTTTCAATGCTTAACTTAGGATAGTTTTATGTACTTCCAGTACCTAACAATGACATAGGATTAGGTTTAGGATAGATTTTAACTGACACATATTGTGTTGATGCCTCAAATCCTATGAGCCCTCTGGCAGATAATTGGAGTAATTTCCAATTGTTTTTAGGACATATAAAATTCCTGTCATTATGTTTAACTCATATGTTTTCCTTTTCAATGCTTAACTTAGGATAGTTTCATGTACTTCTAGTACCTAACAATGTGCTAACAACGACATAGGGTAATATTATGTCACAATTCCAACAGAATTGATGGTTTGTCCAATCGAGCTTCGATTTTATAGTTATGGCAAGTTCCAACTTGCTTCCCAATGCCATTCAGGGACACATGGAAAATTTATACTGGGAGAATAAAAACCAAAACCGAGCATGTTGTTGTGGAGCATGATTATCTTCTTTATTCAGAGGTATCACCGCATCGAACCCCAGTTTGAAATGTGGCAGCAACGCTGTCCGTAACATTTGCGTTGCAAGGTGGGTCAGCGGGGGGGGCAACAACGATATTAGGAGCCCCCCCCCTAGCAGGGGATCGGGGACAGTGTCCCCGAAGCTAAAAATAGATGTAAAATTGCCTTGTAAAATGTTGTAATTTCATAGTCAATCTGGGCTGTTCATTAGGCAGAGATCTGATGGTGTAAGTTATGTTTAATTTAGGATTTTTTTCCCTAGAAGGCAACCCCTGACTATATATGAGGGAATTGTATTGCATCTATGTACATCGGTATTCTGAGCGAGGTAGAGAGAGGAGATTAACAGCGAAGAGGGAATTACAACGGATCTACTGTAGGTTGTATCTCTTCATTTTGCTGGATAATATGAAAGGAAGGATAGACCGTTTCTTCGTGGACGTAGCCCAAATTGGGTGAACCACGTATATCTATGTCACTCTTATTTTATGCGTTTTCTGTGTTTATATTTCTCCAATATATTTTATGTGTTCCATTGCTCTGTAATATATAATTTTCTAACAGAGCAACAAAATTGAGTTCCATGAGCTCCTGCAGGTATGTTTGGTCAAGGGTGAGCTAGACATGGTGCCTAAACCCTTGTTTAGCACAATTATCAAGATATGAGCATATAATGGAGATATTGCATTGCATGTTAATGAACGAAACTCTAGTTGCGAAAACCGTTGATATAAACAATGATGGTCCATGAAGTAATTGGAGAGGTGTGTTCCTGGCAATAATTTGATGTCATGATTCCAACAGAATTGATATTCCAATGTCACGATTCCAATGGAACTAACAATTTTCCCAACCAGGCCTCGACTTTACAGTTATGGCAAGTTTCAACTCACTTCCTGTTTAGTCAATTTAGTGTCCTAAATTGCTTGCATAAATTATCAACCGAGGTTTGTAAGCTGATGAAGTGTAGTGCACTATATGTGCTTAGTTAACCTTTCTTACTTCGTTGTTTTGTATTTTATATTGTTTTGGGGGTTTCTGTTCTTTGATTCCTAATGATGTACAATCTGAACTATGAGAAACTTAAGTGAATCTAATGGATTTTTTTTAAAAGAAAAAAATGTTCCTAAGTTAATCTAACTTCCTAAAGGTGAACCAAGAGCTGAAGCTAGTCAAAATCTAATTTAAAGAAAGGAAAAACAGAGCATCTATCCTATCTCATCATTAATCCTAAGTCATGAATCTATTTCTTAAAATTAAGGGTGAAGTTGTAATGCATGTTGAAATAAATACAGAGAATGAAATCAACTGAAGTACTTCTAGTTACTCTAGCCTTCAATTTTGAAAGATAACCTTCTTGAGATGGGATACAAGCAACTTTTTGTACTTTATGATCTAGAGAACTAAATGAAACATGCAGAAGGTAACTGATTGATTTCAACCATTGTGTGAAGTGAATGTTTAACCATTTAGTTTAGGATGAGTATCAACTTGAAATGGTGTTCAAAAACATTCATTAACATAGTGGATTGACAAATTTGTCTTAGGAAATAAATAACAAAACAATGAGTAAGCTAGACAACAATGCATTCTTATTACTTCAACCTTACTCTGTTTAGAAACAAAATCGTTTCCTTTCATGAAATGTGTTGGAAGAACAAGACTGCACAATTGAGTTTTAACATTATGCTATTGATCAAAACTAAAATAAATCAACCTAAGTTAGAAAAACTGCTAAAAGCAAAGTAATGAAATTAAAACTAAACAGAAAACGAATGGAAAGAAAACCTCCTTCAATGCAGGGGCCCTCTGCAACTGACTTGGTTGAGCTGCTAACTAATTAAAAATGCTCTCTTAAATGATCATTGGTCAACACACGACTTATATTATAGAAAAGAACGAAGTCCAAAATACAGAGTTGAAATTCTGAACTTAATACATAAAATTCTTTGAACCCCCCTCGGTTCTGTACAACCAGTATTTAAAAGGAAATAATCATAACTGTCTTTGAGGAAAACTAGCTACAGGTGGCTCATATGTATTACAATAGAACTGTGTAAATGTCTGATCAGCTACAAGTGGCTTAAATTCGAGCGAGATGTTTTCAACAGAACCGTTAACATAGGTGGTTGATCCGAGTTAATGCTTGCAACATAACTGTTAGATTTATTAATTAACTATGAAAGAGTAGATGAAGAGTCCCACTGCTTTCGGGTATCATATGTTTGACTCCACTTTTGACTATGATCTTGAGCTTGCTTTCTTGTCAATTTGGGCTGAGTGAATAGGATAGAATCCATGTGGAGACGATTCTAGAGATGCCCATGTGGCCGGATTCTTCATTTGACACCTGGAACCTGCCAGACGATGGAAGTAGCAACGGAATACATAATAAACTGCAGAATAGGTTGCGTTCTGTAGCTAATTTGCAAAAATTCAAATAAAAAAAAACATAAAAATATAACATGTCAATCATTTAATTCCTTCCTTAAGACAAAACCTATCATTTATCATTGATTGGGATCTATAATCTTATGGAAAAGCAAGGGAAAAAGGTGAGAAAAGCTATCAAGGAGAGGGTAATTATGAGGTTCAACATACCCCCACTGCAAAATCATTGCATGTCCTCATGCAATTTGCTAAAAATGTGAATTCTTCTTTCGTATTGCATTTGCTCAAACACTTCTACTAGTACATCCAATTTTCTTCTTTTTCTCTTCTTTGAAGTGACTGCCATTATGGGTTTCTTCATGAGAAGCCTGTATTTAAGGTTGATGACTGTTCTGTTCAGACTTCTATTCTTCCTCTTCAACTTCCTATTTTTCTTATACCACAGTCCTAGATGCATAATGGTATTATCATGAATAACCTTGTCTAATTTACTTTGTTCCCTCAAGGTTTCATTTTCTTTCTTGATATGTCTGTTCAATATCTCTAATTCATAGATTTCCTGTTTGAGAGAGTCAATTAGAGGTTCTTGTGGATTGACAGAGGGTTTTGGATCCATTGAGGCACTTTTCTTCTCCAGTGATTCTATATAGTCATATATTTGTTGCTGCATTGGGTCTATGCCTAGAGATCTTCTGCTGGGGCTGCCTTCGAAATAATGTTCAGGAGAATTTTGAGGACTGTGTGCAGAGGGAATGTTATTAGGAGATGGTACTGGGGTTTCTTCTTCTAAATTTATGAACTCCGTCCCCTTTGATGATGTCTTCTTTACCATACCTCGGAGTCTAGAGCTCCTTCTAAGTCATAGAGGACTTACATTCTCCTCCTTTGTACCCTTTTTCTCCTTTCTTATCTTTTCTTTTCTCTTGATTTGTTTCCTAATCTCTGTCAATTCTTCAGAGATTAATTTTTCATCATCTTTCTGTAATGAATATTCAGGTTTCTTTTTAGTAGTTTCACCATCTTTATTTTTCATCTACCCTTTTTGATTTATTTTCTTCCTAATCTCTGTTAATTTTTCAGAGATTAGCTCTTCATCATTTTTCTTCGTTGAGGACTCAGGTACCGGTCTTCTTTCTCCTACTCCTTCTAAAATTACCTTCTTCAGGTGACTCTAGTGCCTCTTGGAAATGGTTTCTTATTAGGAAATTTTCCTAAGTATCTCCCATGCTTTTCAAATGAAACTCAATCAGTATCTTTACCAACCCATGATGGTAAATGGTTGTGTCTATGAATTCTATTTTCTTGTGTACATTTGAAGCCATCCTTCTTAAGCTGTTTAGTAGGAAGAAAGGAAGATTGATTTCTCCATTTTCTAGAAAATTCATCAATAAATTTATATGGTAGACATACATGCACTCGAATCTCCCCTCACAGGTGATAAATTTATGTAATATCAAAAGCATGCTTCTCCATTTACTTTTAAGAGCTGAAATAGGAATTCCTTTTCTAAACACAAAGACATCCATACCTGGGTTCCTGAGGATTACTTTCCATGATTCACTATGGAATTCCTTGTTTTTGAACCATCTTTCACCATGTCTTGGAAGTTTTGTAGCCTCTGTTATGAAGGATTATGTTACTGCAAACTTAATGTCTCCAATTTCTACTTCTGTACCATCAAAATATCTAGCAAAAGATTTTGTGATCTCTTTATGAAAACCATCAAATTTTTCAATGAAGTTGAGCCATCCAGCCTTCTGCAACATTTCCTTGAGTTGTGGGTATCCTTCCATATATTTTTCTCCTACTGGCTCTATCCTGACAATGAGTCCCATGGCTTCTGTTTCGCAAAATTTCTTAACCTTCAAAATTACTCTCCTGGTCTATGAAATGGATTGACTGCGAGTATGGTGAAAAAGAACTACGGGTTTGTGTGGAATAAGTAGATGGTGAGGGTTTGGAGAGACGTGGAAAAGTTGGTCACATCATAACCATGATCGTTAACAGATGGAGTTATCAGAGACCGTTAGGTACAAATTATGGAGGATGTGGCGGAGATGTGGTATGATGAAGTGGCAGTCAAATTAAATGATGACTCGTTAAGGAGACATACGATTATCCATATTATACGTGCCTTATGTTTTTAACTTGCTGTTTGAAATAAATTTTGCATTTTACCTTTAGAACTTAACCTTTTTGTTTGATAATTCTTTTGGTGTTGATCCGTAGGTACCTTTTAGCATGTTTGGTCTCCAAAACTGGATTCTTCAATTTCCTGCATTCATGATTTATTTGTGAGTTGTACAATTGTGCCAGAGCTGATAAATAAGTTGTAGCTACAAAATCAAATTAGCTGCAGAATGGAATCAGCTACAGAATATGAAAAGAAGGAAAAGTGAAGTATGGCTATGGAATATGAGTGTAAAAATGAAATGGAAATGGGTTATGACAGTGAAATGGAATGAAATGTAAAATAAAATGGAAAATAGGGTGAGATGGAGAAAAACTGTAAAAATAAAATGTAAATGAAATATGATAGTGAGATGAAATGGAACTGTAAAATAAAATGAAAACAGAATGAGATGGAATGAGACTATGAATTTGCAGACTCTGAACTGCAAATGAATGTAGCTTTTTGTCACTACTTATTACAGAAAGGAAATGGAAAATATAGGATGTCAGAAATCTTTGATTTTCACCCTGTATTTTCTGTATAAGTATGCCAATCAATGATTGGTTTTCAAACTTATACAATTTATTATTTTATTATTATTATTATTTATTTTTATGATTATTTTTTTTTCTTCAGGAAAAATAAAGGCTAAGTTAGTGGAGAAGAAGAATTCTTCCTCAATAGCTTCATTTAAGAGTTATTCTGGAAAATCTTAATAAACTCCTCTATTGAAATTAACTTTTGATATTTCTTCAATCGATGACCATTCACAAGAAGAGGTATTTTTCTTTCATCTATTGTCCTTATTCTTACTGCTCCGTTATTAAAGACTTCTTCAATCTCATATGGCCCAAGCCAATGAGTCTGAAACTTCCCTTGAAAATATTTGAATTTTGAATTGAACAAAAGTGCCCAATCTCCTACTTGAAACTTCTTCTCCTTGATATATTTATCATGCCATTTGACCCTTTTTTGTTGGACTATACTGGTTCTTTGAACTGCATCTTTCCTGATTTCATCAAGCTCATTGAGTTGCTCCAATCTATGTTTCCGTGCCTCTGATAAATCTAGTCCCAATTGGACTGCCATCTTGAAGGTTTTGATTTGAAACTCTATAGGGAACATGACTTATTTCCCATAAACAAGTTCATAGGCTGTATGTCTGTTGTGTTCCTCCATGTATTTCTATAGGCCCATAAGGCTTCAGGAAGCCTATCTGCCCAATCTCTTCTATGTAGATGCATAGTCTTAGTGAGAATTCCTTCAATCACCTTATTAGTAGATTCAACTTGACCATTTGCTTGTGGATGATAGGGGATAGATTTCCTATGTTTGATCTTGTAATCTTTCATAAGACTTTTCACCATTTTAGATGTAAATTGAGATCCCTGATCTGTCATAATTTCTCTTGGAACACCAAAACGAGTGAAGATGTCCTCAAAAAGAAAATTAACTACAAAATTTTCATTAGCAAAAGGTAATGCTTTAACCTCTACCCATTTAGTGTCATAATCGGTGCATACCAATATATACTTCTTTTTCTTAGATGGGGGATTAATTGGTCCAATAAAATCCAAGGCCCATTTTTCAAAAGGTTCAATGAGTACCTAAATTTGTAGTGGCATTTCATTTGAAGAAGCAGATTTTCCTACCCTTTGGTAGCTGTCACACCTCTTGACATATTCTTTGGCATCTCTGAAGATGGATGGCCAATAATATCCTAAAGAAAGGATTTTATAGGCTGTCCTCTTGTCAGCAAAGTGTCCACCACACGGTTCATCATGACATGCCTTAAGAATCTCAGGCATTTCATCTTCCCTAACACATCTTCTGATCATGAGATCTAGACCTGTTTTATACAATTCATTAGTGATCCATGAGTATCTTGCACTTATTTGAATGATTTTTCTTTTCTCTCTAGGAAACAAATGTGAAGGAAATTTCCCTGTGACTAAGTAATTGGCAATATCTGCAAACCTAGGGGTCTGAGCAGTCACTGCAAAAAGATATACATCAGGAAGCTTATCTTCAACCAGAGTGTCATCTTTGATATTTTGAATTCTTGACAAGAAATCAACAACTATGTTTTGTTTTCTAGGTCTATCTAGCACAATAATGTTGAATTATTGCAAGAGTAATAACTATCTTGTAACTCTGCCATTAATAATAGGTTTATTCATTAAGTATCTAATTGCAAAGTGGTCTGTATGAACAAAGGTTTCATAGCCTGTTATATAATGTCTGAACTTATTGATAGTATGAACAACAGCTAAAAATTCCTTTTCAGTTACAGTATAATTTAACTCGGTGGGAGTCAAATTCTTATTTGTATAGTAGATGGAATAGGGAATCAAATCTTTTTGTCCTAATATAGCTCTCAGAGCTGTATCTGAAGCATCTGTTGAAATGTGAAAAGGTAGTTTCCAATTTTGACCTCTCAAGATGGGTGCTTCAGAAATTTTTGCTTTTAAAGTCTCAAATGCTAACTGGCAATCAGGATTCCAATTGAATTCACAATCCTTGGTGAGTAATTTGAAGAGCGGGGATGCTATTTTAGTGAAATTTTCTATAAATCTTCTATAGTATTCTATAAATCCTAGAAAACTTCTAACGTCCTTTTGACAATTTGGAATTGATAATTTAGAGATGACTTCAACTTTAGATTTATCAAATTTAATTCCATCTCCTGAAATGTGATGTCCTAAAACAATCCCTTCTGTAAACATCATAAAACATTTTTCATGTCTTAGTGAAAGGTTTTCTTCCTTACATATTTTAAGAACCTTTTCCAAATTTTCTAAAGCTTCTTCAAATGTATTCCCATAGACTGTAAAGTCATCCATATATACCTCTACACAATCATGTATTAGATTTGAAAAAAATTCCTATTATTTCTCTTTGGAATGTTGCAGGTGCATTACACAATCCAAAAGGAAGTACTCGATAGGCATATGATCTAGAATTTATCTAGGACAAAGAATTAAAGGTATTACAGACTCATGTGCATGGATGTGCATATGTTACTTTATGCAATGGATCGATAAGATTGCTAGAATACATAGACATTGAGGCAGTTAGAGAAAACATAACAGTCAAACATGTAAACACAACAAGTTTAGTAAGGAGTTCACCCAATGCTCCTAGGCTACGTCTCCTGGTCCAGCCTTTAGTGGTGGCCTCTATATTATGCTTTCAAGTAGATTTCTTACAACAATGGACTCAATTCGAGTCTCACTAAACAGATGAAAATCAGCAAGACTGGAGTACACAGACTCTCCTTATTGAAAACACGACCTCTATTGGTCACAGTAGTATGACAGGCCTATGTCGAGGAGTTTGATTGAACCTCTCAAGCCTTTTATGGAGTACATAGACTCTCTGACTCTCTCTGGCTTTGTCTAGCTCAATGCTGCCTTCAGGTCAGCTCGGATTCTACTTTGTTCTCTGCTTTTAGCTTCTGCGTCTAACTAACTCCCCTGTTGTCCTCTGTTTCTATCAGTTCATGGCTTTAAATCCAGTCTGTTCTTTGACTGTTCATTTCCGCTTCTCGGCCTTCTGGTTTCCTTACCTCTGTCCATCCAAATTCCTTTGCTCTGTGTCATCATTAGTGGGTAACGCCTCGCAGGGAGGTGGCCACCTGTTTTCCTAACGAACTAAGTGTCAGATTCCTTGAATCATTTCTGAGTGGCTGTTAATTCCATTTGCTTCAAGATCATCTGCGAATCATGAATCGTTTTCCAACTCATCATCCACATCAAACTTCAAATCCCCTGTCATCTTGCTTTTTGACTTGTCAGATCTGGTCAGTCATTGGGACGCATCTCCGCCATTGATCTGGGCCCCCTAGATCCTATGGTCATCCTTCATATCGGGCAGACAAGTTGCTCGATGTTTACCCATCCAATGTGGGCGGTTTTCTCTCTCATCCGCCGGACGCGTGTCGCTCGATGTGTGGCATCGGGCGGGACTCAGTCAAAACTGCTTACCGCCTCGAAGCCTTCCGATATCCTGCCGGTTTGGGAATCTCGCGCTACAAAACCGAAATAGTTACTTTTCCGTTTTTCATTGCGTTTTCGGGTCCGGGTGCTTCGAGGCTTTCCTTCACTGAGGGGGATGCCCTGCGATACGCGATTAGTGCTTTAGCACTAATTGCGTATCAGAATCCACCTCGGTTTCCTGAATTAGCCTCTGGTTTTGCTAGTTTTGTGCCATTACGCTTTACCATGGGCCAACGATCTGCGCGCTCGACCGAGGGTCCTCGTTGCTCCATTCTGGTCATCACTGCCACTGTTACGAGGATTCCTTTTGATAGTTTGATTTTTCTTGGACTTGAACCTTTTAGCATAATTTTAAATGGTCATGAAAACTTAGAGAATGTTTTAGGATCCAATTCGGATCACGACCTTCCCACAGAAAAAAATCTTTTGGACCACCAAAAGTTGGTTTTCTTTAAGCATCAATTAAGTGAGGGTATAGATTCCTCGCTTGCTCACTTTCTATCCATTTTTCACTACTTGGTTTCGAACCTTTGAGTCTAATCCTAAGGTACTCAACATCCCCTCTGCGCATGGTCCTCACCTTCCTGTCTAGAACTGTATCTTCCTACAACTCATTAATATATTCAGGCAACAGATCATCAATAGAAGGAAATTGACTCTGCTCTTCGGGATCTTCAGTTAATGAAGGTTCAAATAGTCTCAAGCTATCTGCATTAACAATTGAGTAGATGTGCATGTAAGCTGGTAGATCAAGGCGAAAAGCATTCTCACCAGTTTTCTCAAGTATTTTGAAAGGTCCATACCTTATTGGATTCAACTTCTTACCTTCACCTTGCATTCTGTCTTTTCTGATATACAGCCAGACTTGGTCAACAACTTGGAAACTATGCTCCATCCGATGCTTGTCATGCCTTGCCTTGTACTTGGCTTGGCTCTTTTCCAGCTGTTCCTGTACTGCCTGGTGAATCTCTTGGATTTGTTCAATTAACTTGGTTGCCTTGTCCACATCACTGTGTCCATCAACTGCTATGTCTTTACCAAAGAAAAAATCCAAGGGAGACCTTGATGTGAAACCAAAACAGGTCTCAAAAGGAGATCTCTGTGTAAAAGAATGTTTAGCTCGGTTGTAAGCATGCTGCACATAACATAAATGTTTATCCCAAAGCTTGGGATGCTTGCTGCAATAGCCTCTGAGCAATTGGATCACTATCCTATTGGCCACTTCTGTTTGGCCATCTGTTTGAGGATGAAAAGCTGTACTCTTTTTCAGTCTGGTGTCTCGATCAGATATAATGGAAGTGGGTAATCCAAAATGAACCCATACATGCTGAAAGAACAACTTTGTAGTTTGTTCAGCTGTAATCTGTTTGTTACAAGGTATTAAAATACACATTTTTCTGAACCTATCCACAACACCATATAAATATTCATGACCTTTCCTAGATTTAGGCAGTCCTCCAACAAAGTCCATGGAAACACTTTTCCAAGGATGAGAAGGAACTGCTAGTGGAGTGTACAAGCCTAGTTTTCTATTGTTGGGCTTGCTTTTAGCACACATGGTACATCCTCTTACATATTTAGAAACTGTCTCATTCATTTTTGTCCAATAACAAAATCTTTGCAGTTGTGCAATTGTTTTACTTACACCAAAGTGACCTGATATTAGAGAAGTGTGTGCTTCTCGAATTATCTTTACTCTTTCAGTTTGTGGAATGCATAACTTCCCAAAATGATACAAGAGCTGGTCCTTAACATGATAATCCAATTCTCCTACTTGTTTGCCTTGACTTAAAGTTACATATACATGTTTAAAATCTATGTCTTGAGCATATTATTCAATGTAGCTTTCATGCAATACTGAATAATGCTTAAGTATAGTAGATGCATTTACTATTGGTCTGGACAACATGTCTGCAACTTTTTTGTGTATGCCCTTTTTGTATCTGATGACAAGATGAAACTGTTGTAGAAAACCCATCCACCTTTTATGTCTTGATTGCTGCAACTTAGTTTGGGAGTGTAAATATTGAAGTGGTTGATGATCAGTGTGTATAACTGTCTCTTTTCCCATTAAGTAATCTTTCCACTTTTTCACACTCTGTACTAATGCATACAATTCCTTATCATATGTGGGATAGTTAACTACTGCAGAATTAAATGTCTCAGAATGATAACATATGGGTTTACCGTGCTGCATCAACACTGCTCCCATGGCATAGTCACTGGCATCTGTTTCAATCTCAAATGGTCTTTGAAGATCGGGCAGTGCTAGTACTGGTGCTGTACTAATCTTTTCTTTCAAGGTGTCGAAGGCTTTCTGCTATTTTCCTCCCCACTGAAACACCTTGTTCAATCCTGTTAAAGCATGTAAGGGAGCTGCAATTAAGGAAAAGTTAGAAATAAACTTTCTCCAATATTGTGCTGCTCCTAGGAAGCTTCTAACTTCTGTAGCAGATTTGGGCTTAGGCCAGTTTACAATGACTGCAACCTTAGAGGGATCTATCTTCAATTCACCACCCCCTACTATATGACCCAAATAATTCAAAGATGTTTTGCCAAATTCACATTTTGAGAGTTTAACATAAAGGTTTTCTCTTTTCAAAACATCTAGAGTTTGCTTAACATGCTTTAAATGTTCTTCCCACGTTTTTCTAAATATAAGAATGTCATCCAAATATACAATAACAAAATCATCAAGAAAAGGTCTGAGTACATCATTCATTACTCTCATGAAAGTAGCAGGAGCATTAGTTAAGCCAAAAGGCATAACCAGCCACTCATACAATCCCTGCTTTGTTTTGAAAGCAGTCTTCCATGCATCTTGCTTTGCAACTCTGACCTGATGATATCCACTATGCAAGTCCAACTTGGAAAAATAAACAGCTTCTTTCAATTGATCTAATAGATCATCTATGCGAGGAAGAGGATAATGATTTTTGATCGTTATTTTATTCAGTGCTCGGTAATCAATGCACATTCTCCATGAGCCATCTTTCTTTCTCACCAAGACAATTGGAGACCCACATGGCGATGTGCTAGGCCTTATGAACCCTTTCTCGAGCAGCTCCTGTACCTGCTTCTTGATTTCTGCATTCTCTAAAGTGGACAACCTGTACATTCCGATGTTAGGCAATGGAGCATCTTGTTGCAAATTAATATCATGTACTATTTCCTTTTTGGGTGGCAGACCTTTAGGTTCTTGAAATAATATATCATATTCTGAAACAACTTTTTCTAAATCAACTTGCTGTTTAGCATCACAACCCTCAAATACATTGGTTTTATCAGGTTTATTTTCCTTTACAACCATCAGTGAAATTTTTTTGCATGAATTTACAATCCTTTTCATCTGCCCTGAGTTTATGAGAGTATAATTATTCTTAAGCTTATGAGCCCTTACAATATATTTGATTCCATATTTAACGAGTAGATACTTGTTCTCAGCTCTATAGAAAATAGCTTTTCTATCATAGAAGTAAGGACTTCCTAAAATAATTCCACATATATCCAAAGGAACTATATCTAACTCAACCTCATCTACAAATGCTGACCCAAAAGAAAACTTAAGTTTACATTGTCTAGTCACTTGTAGCTTTGCTTTATCACATAACCAACCTAATGGATATGGTTTCTTGTGAGGTTTGGTTAGTAATCCCAGCTTCTTTACAATTGCTTCAGAAATTAAATTTACTTGTGAGCCACTATCAAACAAAGTATCAATCTTTTTATGATTGGAAATAACTCGAATATGAAAAAGCTCATGTATTTTTCTCTCATTTTCTTCATTATCAGTAGCAGAATTACTAGTAGATGCTTCAGAATTTTTACCTTTTATACCTGTGGCTGCGATTGTTGTTTCATCCCCTGAGTCTGACCCCAAATCCTTTTGAATAGCTGCAACAATATTCTTCCTTTTGCCCTCTTTTTTTCTTGGGTTTTAGCTCCGGATGCAGAATCCAGTAGTGCTCATCATCATGCCCATCCTTCTTACAGTGAGTGCATGAAGACTTGCTCTTCTGTACAATATTTTTCTTCCTCTCTTTCCATTTCTATTTTCTTTTCTCCTTATTCTTGCTTGCAGTGGGTTTGGATGATCCCCCAACTTCTGGGTTCCCATTCTTACCTCTGGCTTCTAGATGTATAGCCTGAACGGATACCTCATCTGTGCTAATGGGATTAAACATGAGGATAGTGTGCCTCATGTAGTTGTGTAGACCACCTATATACTTCAACAGAGTTTCAGGTGAGTCTAAAGAAATTCGTAGAATCAAAGCTCTCTTCCTAAATTCTTGGGTGTAACCTTGTACACTTTGCCCTTTTAGTTGGCGAAGACTTTGCCAGCTCATCATGGCTTGCTGCATATAGGCTAGTGGATAGAATTTCTTTTTAATTGCATAAACAAATTCACTCCAGACAGAAAGAATCTTACCATGTTTCTTCATGTCAGCTTATGTCTTGCCTTCCCACCATACTAAGGCAGTGCCTCCAAGGCGTAGGCTAGCCAACTGAATCTTACTCTTGTTTGAATTGATGCTCTGCACTTTGCAATAAACATCAATCTGTCTTATCCAATTATCCAGCTTCTCTGCATTCAACTCTCCATCATATATTGGTAAATCAAATTTAACATCTAATTTAATCAAAGATGCTTTCTTTTTATTTTCAAGGCTATTAGGAGGGTGAGAAATCTTTCTTCTTTCCCTTTGCCTTTAGAGTGGTCATGGAGGAGAGATTCTTCTACTCCTTTGTCTTGTTTGGAGTTTGATGAATCTTCATCCTTACTTTTCCTAAATTCTCTATACATTTCCTCCACCATGGATTTCATGGTCATAAAACTATCCATGAACTGGGAGTCTGATTCCAAGGGACTTTCTTCTGACATTTTCCTCTTAGGATAGACTCTTCCAATTTCTGGGTTAGCTTCAACCAACTCTCCTTCTCCTAATTTAAGCTTTGATCTAGTTAGCATTCAACAAAAAAATCCAACACAAGCTTGTCTAACCTTAGTAACCTAGACCTCTGATACCACTTGATCTGGAATTTATCCAGGACAAAGAATTAAAGGTATTACAGACTCATGTGCATGGATGTGCCTATGTTACTTTATGCAATGGATCGATAAGATTGCTAGAATACATAGACACTGAGGCAGTTAGAGAAAACATAACAGTCAAACATGTAAACACAACAAGTTTAATAAGGAGTTCACCCAATGCTCCTGGGCTACGTCTCCTGGTCCAGCCTTTAGTGGTGGCCTCTCTATTATGTTTTCAAGCATAGTTCTTACAACAGTGGACTCAATTCGAGTCTCACTAAACAGATGAAATTCAGCAAGACTGGAGTACACAGACTCTCGTTACTGAAAACACGACCTCTACTGGTCATAGTAGTATGACAGGGCTAGGCTGAGGAGTTCGATTGAACCTCTCAAGCCTTCTATGGAGTACACAGACTCTCTGACTCTCTCTGGCTCGACTTCTACTCTGTTCTTTGCTCTTAGCTTCTGCGTCTAACTAACTCCCCCGTTGTCCTCTACTTTTGTCAGTTCATGGCTTTAAAGCCAGTCTGTTCTTTAACTGTTCGTTTCCGCTTCCCAGCCTTCTGGTTTCCTTACCTCTTGTCTGTCCGAATTCCTCTGCTCTGAATCATCATTAGTGGGTAACGCCTCGTAGGGAGGTGGCCACCTATTTTCTTAACGAACTGAGTGTCAGATTCCTTGAATCATTTCTAAGTGGCTGTTAATTCTGTTTGCTTCAAGATCACCCACGAATCATGAATCTTTTACCAACTCATCATCCACGTCGGACTTCAAAGCCCCTGTCATCTTGCTTTTTGACTTGTCAAATTCGGCCAATCATCGGGATGCATCTCTGTCGTTGATTTGGGCCCCTTAGATCCTATGGTCGTCCTTCATATTGGGCGAACAAGTTGCTCGATGTTTACCTGGGTGATTTTCTCTCTCATCCACTATACACGTGTCGCACGATGTGTGGCATTGTGCGAGGCTCAGTGAAAACTGCTTACTACCTCGAAGCCTTCCGATATCCTACCGGTTTGGGAATCTTGTGCTATGGAACCGAAACAATTACTTTTCCATTTTTCATAGCGTTTTTGGGTCTGGGAGCTTCGGGGCTTTCCTTCACTAAGGGGGATGCCCTGTGATACTCGATTAGTGCTTTAGCGCTAAAGCGTGTATCAGAATCCACCTCTGTTTCTCGAATTAGCCTTTGGTTTTGCCAGTTTTGTGCCATTGTGCTTTACCATGGGCCAATGGTCTGCGCACTTGACCGAGGGTCCTCGTTGCTCCGCTCTGGCCACAACTGCCACTATTACGAGGATTCCTTCTGATAGCTTGATTTTTCTTGGACTTGAACCTTTTAGCATAATTTGAAACAGTCATGAAAACTTAGAGAGTGTTTTAGGATCCAATTCAGATCAGCATAGGTTCCCAATAGACAAGTAAATGTGGTTTTATCTTGACCTTCAGGTGCCACCTGAATTTGATTATAACCACTAAAACCATCCAAGAATGAGAATTACTTCTTACCTACTAATGTATCTAACTCTTGATCTATAAAGGGCAAAGGAAAATGATCTTTAAGGGTAGCTTTATTCAATTCTCGATAATCAATACATACCCTCCATTTACCATTCTTTTTAGGCAAAATCATTAGAGGGGAAACCCATTGGCTATTTGAAATTGGGTAAATGAAGTTTACATTCAACAGTTTTTGCAACTCTTCTTTCACAATTTCCCTAAGATTTGGATTCATCCTTCTTTGAGGTTGTCTGATAGGTTTACAATTTTCCTCAATGTAGATGTGATGTATACAAGTCTTAGGACTAATTCCTTTCATGTTAGTATATTCCCCTGCATATGCAACATAATGTTGTTGCAATGTTTTGATTAGCTTTTCCCGTTGTAATTTCTCAAAGTTATTGTTTATGTTCAGTGTTCTCCCTGGAAAGATTTCAATTGTAGAGCTACCAAATTCTTCCATAGAATAAAGAGACATCTGCTTAGATGAAAAATATTTAATATTGGATTTTTCTTGAAATTGATCATGTTCATATTCTAGAGATGATTCAAAATTTTCCATTGTATTCAAGATTTGACTATCTTCACTAATGTCTGAAATAGTAAAGAGACGCTGAATGTCATTTCATCATCAATCCATTCTTTGTCATCTATTTCTATGATTGTTCTTGCGGATATAGAGTGAATTTATTAGTTGAATTACCATCAGAAATATACATTTCACCAGATCTACAGCTAATGAAAGCATCAGCTATGGCCAGCCAAGGTCTTCCTAATATAAGTGGATGTCCTCCTAGATTGTTTTTGGGGGTCAAGATCATAAAATCAACAGGGTATTCCCAAGAATCTAAGGACACTGAAATATCTTCTAACACACCATCTGGTTTGATTACAGATCTATCTACTAATTGCAGTAATGTATATGTGTAAAGAAGATTAGGAAGCTTGAGCTGTTCCATGGTTTGTTCACTCATGATGTTTATTGCTGCTCCTAAATCAATCAATGGATTCAGAATTTCAACTCCATTGATATTTTTTTTTACAATTGGACTTCCTGGATCTACATATTTTTGTATGGCAATTTTTCCCATCATTATGTCTAATATTTTTCCTACGAGGTGAATCCTTTTTATTTCTTTTGTTTTTCTTCCTGCTTTCTTTATGCTTAACTCCTTTATTGTTTTAGCTAGAATTGGAATCTCCTTAATGGCTTGTAATAAAGGGATTTTGATACAAACATTTTTCAATTCATCTGGAAAATCATAATTAGGCAACATAATATGCTTTTCTACCCCTTTATCAACTTGTAATCTTTCAGGAAAAGGAGGTGTAGAAGTAGATACTTGTTGCTCAATGATAGAAGTTGAGTTCATTGGTTCTTTACGTTTTTCATTTTCAGTATTTTGGTTTTGGAGAGTTGTTCCTTCAAAACTTTTATTGGGCTGTAGAGAATCTTCCTCAGAATTGTCTTTTTCCTGAATAACTACAAAAGGATTTTCCTTTTCTAATATCCTACCAGATCTTAGTTGAACATCATTGAGATCTAGAGGAGTGATCATATAAGTTGGAAATTGTTGTCCTTCCACCATGTAAATATTTTGAGGATTTTTATTGTCGGGGTTTGGTAATGGTTGGGCAGGTAGCTGATTTGGTCTCTGCTGAAATGGTAGTAAGAGTTCAGGATTTTGGTTTTGAAGTTGAGGTTGCTGGTTTTTTTGTGGAATTTGTTGTGGGAATGGTAGTGACAGTTGAGGATTCTGATTTTAAAGTTATGGCTGCTGATTTTGTTGTATAATTTGTGGGGGAGGATAATTCTGATATGATGGAGGATATTGATAGTATTGAGAGAACATTCCATAAGGATTTTGTATTCCTTGAGCCCAAGGTTAAGATTGAGATTGAGGCTAAGGCCAAGGTTTCTACTAAGAATTCCAATTTTGTGGGGGCTGAATATACATTTGATTGTTAAATCCCTGATTTTGTGGCCCTTGCCAAGGTATTCTAGAGACAAAGCAAAGAGATTCTGCTGGATTTGGAATTGTTTCTTCTTGAAAAACAACCTTAAGACCTGGAATTGAAGGACAACCCTTGGTCTCATGGTTTTATGAACAAATCACACAAGTCTCTAGCGTGTTTTGTTTTGTTTTGGTTTTTTTTTTTGCATTTGGGACAGAAAATAGCTAAAGCATCAGCTTCGGTTTTCTGCTTGTTTTGTAACTTAAGGGTGTCTATTTGTTCACTAAGGCTCCCTAGATTATCTGTTTTGAATTCATCAAGCATATTACCAATTTCTGCCCTACTCACTGATCCAGTTGCAGATTTATTCACTCTAACAAGAGAAGGATATCTGGGACGTTTCCCAGTTTTGGATTTTCCTCTTGAGAGATGAACACATAATTCTCCTATGTCACTTAATGGAAGTTGAGAGATATCGCCCTTCCCCATCATGTTAAGGATATCCATCCACTCATCTCTAATGGCTTTTAATAGAAGAGCTTTTAAGGCATCTTCATCTAAGTTATCCATCTTTGCTCTTTTCAAGTTATAGTTGAATCTCAATTAAATCCTTTAAATTTTCATCCTCTCTTTGCATCATTTTGAACACTTCATCCTTGTGATTGATGGGCATGCAATAATCGAAATACCTATCCAAAAACACTTTCTTCATGTCATTCCATGTTCTAATGGACTGAGTGACCAACCCCATGAACCACTTTAAAGCAGCTCCTTTCAATGTTGAAGGAAACAACTTAAGTTTTTGAGAGTCCTCTAAATAATCATAAGTTCTGCACAAGACTTCAAATTCAAATAAAAATGTTTTAGGATCTTCACTTTTTAACCCATGGAAATTTGGGAGGACAGAAGGTGAGATATTTTTCATTGTGGCATTTGTTTCTTCATCAACTATAGGGAATCCAAAAGAATTATCAACTTCCCTATTTCCTCTACCTCCTCCATTATTTCCTCTGCCTTCTCCATTATTTCCTCTACCTCTTCCTCTACCTCCTCCTCCTCCAAACAGTGTGAATTCTCCATCCTCTCCTTCTTCTGCCATTATAGTTTCTTCAAAGTCAATATAAGATTCAACCTGCAAGGTTAATTGTTCTTCCTCTGGTTCCTCTATTAATGGTATGTGGGAGAGAGGTTCTACTTCTTCTTCCTCACTAGGTATTCTTAATTCTTCAACTAAAATATGTTCCCCTGTGGAGGTGAAAAAGGCTACTCCTTCTGTTGGAGATCCAAGATTTTTCTCCTCTAGGACTGCCTCAGTAGATGAAGTAGGAGATCCTCTTGATTGAATTTCTGACCTTAGAACTTCAAGAGGTCTATGGCTAGGAGTATGAGCTTGAGATGGAGGTGTATCTCTTCTTAGTCTTGGTGGAGTAGGTGGTGTTGTAGGAATTGAACTCCTGCCTCTAGCTATAAATCTACCCCTAGAGTCTCTTTCTCTACGCATATCATTTTTTTTTTTTTTGATGTAAGAGATGTGGTTACCTAATTTACACTCCCCCAACAACGACGCCAAAATTTTTAGTCAATTTAGTGTCCTAAATTGCTTGCATAAATTATCAACCGAGGTTTGTAAGATGGTGAAGTGTAGTGCACTATATGTGCTTAGTTAACCTTTATTACTTCGTTGTTTTGTATTTTATATTGTTTTGGGGTTTCTATTCTTTGATTCCTAATGATGTACAATCTAAACTATGAGAAACTTAAGTGAATCTAATGGATTTTTTTTAAAAGAAAAAAATGTTCCTAAGTTAATCTAACTTCCTAAAGGTGAACCAAGAGCTGAAGCTAGTCAAAATCTAATTTAAAGAAAGGAAAAATAGAGCATCTATCCTATCTCATCATTAATCCTAAGTCATGAATCTATTTCTTAAAATTAAGGGCGAAGTTGTGATGCATGTTGAAATAAATACATTAGAATGAAATTAACTGAGGTACTTCTAGTTACTCTAGCCTTCAATTTTGAAAGATAACCTTCTTGAGATGGGATACAAGCAACTTTCCGTACTTTATGATCTAGAGAACTAAATGAAATATGCAGAAGGTAACTGATTGATTTAAACCATTGTGTGAAGTGAATGTTTAACTATTTAGTTTAGGATGAGTATCAACTTGAAATGGTATTCAAAAACATTCATTAACACAGTGGATTGACAAATTTGTCCTAGGAAATAAATAACAAAATAGTGAGTAAGCTAGACAACAGTGCATTCTTATTACTTCAACCTTACTATGTTTAGAAACAAATTCGTTTCCTTTCATGAAATGTGTTGGAAGAACAAGATTGCATAATTGATTTTTAACATTATGCTATTGATCGAAACTAAAATAAATCAACCTAAGTTAGAAAAACTGCTAAAAGAAAAGTAATGAAATTAAAACTAAACATAAAACGAATGGAAAGAAAACCTCCTTCAGTGCAGAGGCCCTCTACAACTAACTTGGTTGAGCTGCTAACTAATTAAAAATGCTCTCTTAAACGATCATTGGTCAACACACGACTTATATTATAGAAAAGAACGAAGTCCAAAATACAGAGCTGAAAGTCTGAACTTAATACATAAAATTCTTCGAACCCCCCTCGGTTCTGTATAACCAGTATTTAAAAGGAAATAATCATAACTGTCTTTGAGGAAAACTAGCTACAGGTGGCTTAAATTCGAACAAGATGTTTGCAACAAAACCGTTAACACAGGTGGCTGATCCGAGTTAATGTTTGCAACAGAACTGTTAGATTTATTGATTAACCATGAAAGAG
This sequence comes from Pinus tabuliformis, assembly GCA_031772625.1. Taxonomy (NCBI): domain Eukaryota; kingdom Viridiplantae; phylum Streptophyta; class Pinopsida; order Pinales; family Pinaceae; genus Pinus; species Pinus tabuliformis. Next base: position 1,019,102,025 of record CM062805.1, read on the forward strand.
CAGATGAAGAGTCCTACTGCTTCCAGGTATCCTAAGTTTGACTCCACCTTTGACTATGATCTTGAGCTTGCTTTCTTGCCGCTATGGGCTGAGTGAATATGATAGAATCCATGTGGAGACGATTCTAGAGATGCCCATGTGGCCAGATTCTTCATTTGACACCTAGAACCTGCCAGACCATGGAAGTAGCTACGGAATACACAGTTAGTTGTAGAATAAGCTGCGTTCTATAGCTAATTTGCAAAAAATTATTCAAATAGCAAAAACATAAAAATATAACATGTCAATCATTTAATGCCTTCCTTAAGACAAAACCTATCATTTATCATTGATTGGGATTTGTAATCTTATGGAAAAGCAAGGGAAAAAGGTGAGAAAAGTTGTCAAGGAGAGGGTAATTCTGAGGTTCAACACTTCCCAACACCATTTAGGGACACATGACAAATTTAAACCGAGGGCATAAAAACCAAACTGAGAAACAAAATTGAGTTCCATCATATATTGTAAGCATTTTTGGTCAAGGGCAAGCTAACCACAGTGCCTAGACCCTCATTGGAATCATAGTTGTAACTTAATTGAAATTCTATTATGGTATATATGTGCACTTTGATATGATGTAATATGATTATGGTTCTCTTTCATATGTTGTAATATTAGAAATATAACAAAATGAATCAAATAAAATCAGTTTGTTTAGATCCGTAGTATTGGGAAATAATCATTCTGATGATGATAATTCTGTTGATGTATGTGATGATGAATGCCCAAGTGCACCAATTGATCTTTCGGTTTCTTATGAAAATTTTGATTTAAAAGATTTAGATCTGGAATTTGTTTTGGTTGAATAAAATGCTCCTATCAAAACTTCCTCTTTGTCCCACTATCCCTTGTCCTCTCCAATTTATGATGCATCTACATGCGATGAAGATATTCCATGCTCTTCAAGTTCTTCATTGTATGAGCTCACTTCTCAATTGACACAAGGTAGTGAGGTTGTCCATGATGAAAGAGAAAATAATCAGATCATTGAGTATCCTTTCTATCCCGTATCATCTCTTGTTTTTCATGAAGACAACTCTTCAAATAAGCTTGCTCATGAAATTTCTCCATCTCTAGATTTGCAATCAAAAGAATCTTTCGGCTTGAGTAATCTGGTTGTTGAAGTTGTAAAATCTGATCAAATCAGTGATAGAGATGGTTGTCATTTGATTAATAGTGATCTCATCCAAATCAGTGAAAGAAACTATCCTCACACCATGCATGATCTGGTTCAATCTTCGGAATGTGATTTTACAATCCTTGAAAGTTCCAGGACTTGCCAGAGAGTTGAGGCACTTCAACTTCTGTTGATGGTTATGTCAGGATCTCACAACTCTAGTAAGACCCCCGAACTAAGTTAGGTTTGGTTTTCTTCGCAAAACTCTTCTTTTTGCATGGTTTCACTTGATGTAAATTCTTTCTTGAAATATATTTGGCATTGCGGAAATGATCTTTTGAACCTTCAAGATTCAATTTCTGATCGGATTCAAGATGATTCATATTCATGCAAATCTCTTGTATCAAACTTGAGTTTGGAATGTGTATCTCTCATAGAATCATGGAACTGCGAAGTTGATTATTCTAAAGATTATCTTTGGCCAAAGGAGTCATACCTATCACACTCTTTTGAAAACAATCAGCTCCTGATCCTTCTTGTGAATATTCTGATGCTAATATTTTTCTTCATTACACCTGAAATCCTCTTCAGTGTCAGTAAATGCATGGATTGTTTGACGAATCAAATTCTTCTTCACTTGTTTTACCCTGACTGGTTTCATGTGTTTGTTATACTAGCATTCATTTTTACTTATTTCAACGATTATGATGCTAGTGTAGTGTGTAACCAATCACAATAAAATGGTTTGTTACACTCGTCATGTGAGGAAGATGATTCTATTATGCAGAGCATTTGTGGAACTGTTCAAATTGATTTATCTTTGGTAATTCCAAATTGGGAATCTGATGCTTTAATCAGCCCATTTGATCGTGATTTTGTTTCTGATGACTGTCATTCAACTTACTATTTTCCCATCAACACATCCAATGACAGTCGTTTTACATCCTTTGATTTTTATGGTTTAACATCTCACTATCTGGGTACTTGTCAAGCGGTTGAGGCACTTCCGCACTCGTAGATGGTTATGTCAAGTCCTCCTTGTCTTGATATGCCTGCTAAATATGATAAGATCTATTTTTCCTCACAAGATTCTCATCGTAATCCCATGCCTTTAATTGAAAATTCATCTTTTCAAAGATTTTAGGGTTTTCAGGAGGATTGCCACAAATTTATGATCCAATCGCTGAATGGTTGTGTGGTAGCTACTACAACCACCCTCCAAAATTTTTCCTAAGCTTCATTTGGGAGCCTCCCTACTAAATTCCTAGCAGCTTATCTCGCACTGACCCAGGCACTTGTGCTTTCATTGAGTTTATCTTTTTCTTTATAGCTTGTGTTTGCTTACTTGCTTTGTTGTCTAACCACAAGCTGATCTCTTGAATTGGTTTCAACCTGGTTTCAAGCTTGCCTTAGTGAAATTCTGATTTGATTGGGATAATTAGTTTTCTATACTAAATTCCTTTTCGGACTATGTTAAAAGTGCTTAAGGATTCATGAGGTTAATTGCAAGTTTAAAACATGAGTTTTTGATTGCTTTTATGTGCAAATTAACGTAACCAAATGACTGAACAACAACATATAACATACATGAACATCACCAAAAACAGTATCACAACAACACATGATGAAGGATTTCACACCTCTTGGGCTACGTCTCCTTGGTCCAGCTTCCAATTTCTTGGCCCTCTCTATTATGCTCAAAAGTGTGAATACATGAGTTTACAATGTTCAAAAAGCTCTGGAACCTGTTCCAATGGCTCCAGAATGCCCAAAAATGCTTTTTTAGCCTATTTCTGCTCTCGATTTGGTCAAAAATTGAAGGAGTTATGGCCTTTCCAAGTTTTTTGCTAATCGCACCACAAATTCCCCAAAATCCGGCACCATCCTACAAATTCACCCCAAACTGCGCTAATGGAGTGGCAATTTCATCGATTTTCGGGCGAAATTTTCAGACACTTTAAATGCCCTCTAACACATATGATTAGAAAATTGTTGCCATATGGGGGACACGTGCCTGGGTCTAAGGCCAACGACCTGTCCTCATTAGCCGAGCCCTCACTCCAATCGTTGGTGGTCATTTGGTGGTGGCACGTCCAAGGGCTGGCCCTTCCCCTCGATTGGCGCACCCTTACAATTTAAATATATGCCAAGTTCTAATATGGTTAAGTCATAACTAATGGCATGTTGGTAGAAGGCTTTGGACTGTCACTTGGTGGTCACGAATTCGGCCCCCACTATTGCTACTCATACCTCAACCCAAAATTTTAGTGGCCCCTGGGTTGCCACATAGCAGCCTATGGTTGGCCACCAACCAACCAATAAAAAACCGCCAAATTTCACCCAATGAAAACGTGCCACTTAACACAACGTGATTCAACGAAGTTCGTTTACCAGTCAAACTACCACATAGACTTGCATAATCAGTGCCACATTAGCAGTATAGATTGCTGACTGAGCTATCAAATTTTTGCAAACATTCACCTGTTTGAGAAAGTGAACAAAACATGATTCTGGGAGCATACAATGTTCGTTTCGCGCAAAACGAGTTGCATCATATTCAGGATGATGATTACTACGCAGTCATTCAAGTTCCACACTGATCTGAAAACTTTGAATTTTGAGCTATTTTTTGAGCACCTGATCATTCCTCCGCACTAGAAGCCTTTTGGACTCCAAAGTTCACTTTCAGTTGTCCAACAGGTGGGGGTATAGTTCCCTCGCCTTTCCAATCTCGATCCATTTGGATTTTGAAGGATTTGTTCCTTTGAGCCCTACTCGAAGGTAGTCCACACTCCCTCGTTTTGAAGACCTTGTTCTTCTGTCAAGAATGGTGTCTTGTTGTAGTTCATCAAGGTATTCAGGAGAAAAATCCTTAATGGAAGGAATTTGAACATTTTCTCCTTAATCTTCTATCAAAGGAGGCTCATATAACCTCAAGTTCTCAACATTAACAACAACATAAATTTTCATATATGAAGGCAAATCCAACCTGAAAGCATTGTTACCAATATTTTCCAGAATTCTAAATGGACCATATCTAATTGGTTTCAGTTTTTTACCTTCTCCTTGGAGCCTATCTTTTCTAATGTGAAGCCAAACTTCATCACCGACTTGGAACTTGTGATCTACACGATGCTTGTCGTGCCTTGCTCTATACTTGCTTTGCTCTTTTCAAGTTTATCTTGCATTGTTTGACGTACCGTTTGAAGTCGTTCAATGAACTCCTTGGATTTGTCCATGTTACCATCAATAGAAACATCCTTCTTACCAAGATGATACAACACATTATGATGCAAATGGTAAACAAATTCCTCTACTTGATTCCTTTGACTCAAGCTTGAATGTACATCTTGAAAGTATGTATTTTGTTGATCATAACTTTCATGCAAAACAAAATGATGCTTGAGGAAAGTAGTTACACAAACAATAGGTCTAGAAATCATATAAAAAAACTTGTCGCTTATACCTTTCTTATTCCTTTTGACCAAGTGGAATAGTAGAAGAAAACCCATCCAATGAAAGTGTCTTTGTCGCTGCAACTTAATCACTGCACCGTTGAAAGTTTCCGAATGAAAACAAATAGGCTTAACATGTTGCATGAGGACTGCACCCATGGCGTAGTCGCATACATCAACCTAAAACTCAAATGACTTTTTCAAGCCTAGAAGAGAAAGTATAAAGGCTGAACTAATATTTTGTTTTAAAGCATCAAATGCCTCTTGTTGTTTTCCTCCCCACTGGAAGACCTTTTGCACAACTGCCAAAGAATGCAAAGGAGCTACAATAGAAGAAAATTTAACAAATTTTTTCCTCCAACATTGGCCTGCTCCAAAAAACCTCTTATCCAGATGACTATCTTGAGCGTTGACCAATCCATAATGGCATCAATCTTGGAGAGGTCTAACTTCAGCTCACCTTCTCCAATATTATGGCCCAAGTACATCAAAGAAGTTTTACCCAACTCATACTTTGACATCTTCAATAACAAATGTTATTAACTTACGATATCAAATACTTTTATCTCATACATGACATGTTCATAATGATTTTTAAAAAAATGAAAATGTCATCTAAGTAGACTATCATGTGTAGAAATAACTTCAATACATCTTTCTTCATATGCATGAAAATAGTCGGAGCATGGCAAAGTCCAAAAAGCATGACAAGCCATTCAAACAAACTTTGCTAAGTCTCATCATGTCCCAACTCAAAATCTAGGTTTTCTCAACACATTAGCGACTAGATCTTTAAGGGTTTCTGATGACAGCCATCTCAATGAAGAGGAAGCACATCTCGTAAGTGTGTTCTTTAATAATGGGTATAGTAGACACCAATGTAGTAAGGATTCCCTCATAGTTGAAAAGGTCATAATGCTAAGAAAGATACCAAGGATTGATTTTCTGGTGTTCATCTTCCATTTATCCAAGGGACCACTGACAAGATTGCGAGGATCCTAAGGAAGCATAAGGTGGCTTCAACATTTAGGCCTTTAAATACCACCTGGAGCTCCCTTATATTCGTAAAAGACCTAGTGGACCCCAAGAATATGAAGGGTGTTTACATTATCCCATGCTCTTGCGGTACTCCCTACATTGGTGAGACTGGTTGCTCAATTAATCAAATGATTCGTGAGCATGCCGCTGACATCAAGCATGGCAGGACCTGCTCCTTTGCTTTTGCAGAGAATTCAGATAAATTTAAGCATCACATCTGCATTGAGGAGGCCCAAGTCGTTGCTAGGGTGAGTCATTTCCATCATCATAAATTGAGGGAGGCCCTAGAAATTGAAAAAAGACCCAATAATTTCAATAGAGATGATGGCTGCAATATTAGTAGAAGTTGGGTCCCTATCTTGTCCTCCTAGTTTTTTAGGTTTCTTTTTGGGATTTATTTTTTTTGTTTGTTTATCTATGTAGGTCTTGTTGTCATTTTTATAGTATTTGTTGTTGATTTATTCTTCATTAGAGTTTATATTCTTGATCCTTCGTGTTTTCTTAGGTATTTTATTATCCTATTCATTCTGAACTCACTTTAGTATTTTTGTTATTTGTTTAATGGGCCTCAACCCCATATTATATTGTTGACCTTGTTTTATTTATTGATTACTTTTCTTTGAATATATATACCTTTTGACTTGTGTATATTTTTATTTTATTTTATTTGTTTTCCATTAATTATTTTTTAATTTAGTTTATTTTATTTCCATTAATTATTTTATTTATTAAATGATCTTGTCTCGATTAGGGTCTTGAATCCTTTTTATAATTTTTGACTTCCCTCCTTATTTGGAGTTTGACTTTGATTTTTTTTTTGTTTGTTATTTATTTATTTTTAATATATATATATATATATATATATATATAATTTTTTTTTTTTTAATTAATTAATTTAAATATTGTTTTTCAAAAACTAGCCATTTAATATAACCGTTACTTATTAATATTTGTTTTTAATAAATTAATAAATTGATATCATAATTTAAATATTATTTTTCAAAAACTCGTTGTTTAATATAGCCGTTAATAATATTTGTTTTTAATATATTAATAAATTAATATCATAATTTAAATATTATTGTTCAAATATAGTCGTTACTTGAAATTATGGTCTCTACATTGCTCTCTATTTAAGCCTTTGCCATGGTCTGCCTCTTCATCGGGTCCTAATGATGAACCACACTTGTTGGTTCGAAACACGTTGGCTAAAAATTTCTCTTATGTGATTTCTACCGAAATACTTTGCTTAATTCATTATGGATCACAGAAGCCTGAATATAGAAATTACAAACCTTGCTTGGTTTTGAATGTCATATTCCGTATGTCTTCTTCAACAACTCTACTTTGATGATAACCACTCCTTGAGTCCCATTTATTGAAATGCTTTCTATTCTTCTTGGGCACCAAAATAATAGGTGCACTACATAGTGAAGGAGATGGTCAGATGATCCTTTTGTTCAACAGCCCTTGGATTTGCTTTGTTATTTCTGCATTTTCCCTTCTTGACATATGGTGCATGTCAATGTTAGGAAGAAGACACTTTTGCTGCAATGGCATTTCATGTTGGATTCCCCTCTTGGGAGGAAATCCCTTTGCTTTCTAAAACACCTCATCATCATGGTTTTTTAACTACATCTACCAAATCAGTTTTAAATTTTGAATTACAACCATCAAACCCTTCATAATCAACATCAACATTGGGTTTGATCATAAGCTAAATTCTTGCTTGAATTCACTAGTCTTTTCATTTTCCCTGCATTAACTAATGAAAGATTTAGTTTCTTGCGATGAGCTCTCACAATATACTCCACACCATCTTTGAACAAGTGGTACTTTCTTTCACGATGATAGAAGATTGCTTTTCTATTATAGAGGTAAGGACTACCCAAAACAATTCTTGAAATATCAAGCGGTACAACATCTAATTCAACTTCGTCAATGAAGTTTGTTGTGAATGCAAACCGAAGAATACATTTGCTTGTAACCTATAAGTTTGTGTCCTTGCATATCCAACCCAATGGATATGGCTTGGGATGTAAAATGGTTTCAAGATTAAGTTTCTTGACTGAGTCATTAGATATCAAGTTGGCTTGAGACTCACTATCAAATAGTGTTTCGATTTTTGTATGTTTTGAGATTACCCTCACATGAAATAATTCAATCCTTTTTTCTTCATTTGGAGTGCTAGTGTAAAAATTTGATATACTAGTGCTAGCAATGGATCCTTTTCCTTTTATACCCATGGCTGTAATTTTAGTTTCATCGCCCAAATCGGATCCCAAATCCTCTTGAATGATTACAGTTGTCTTTTATTTTCCTTTGTTGTTGAATTTATTTGGTTTCATCTCGGGATGAAGTTTCCAACAATGAGCTTCATCGTGTCCCTCTTTGGAACAATGTTTACATATTTTTTTCTCTCCTTCCTTTTTAATGGATGCATTTTTGTTCTCCTTTGAAACCATTTTTTTTTTTTTACCCTTTAATGGCTTTTTACTACCCTCTTTTGGAGTATTCCCCCTCTTTCCTCAAGATGAGTGATTTGCACACACACCTCATCTAGATTATTTGGATTAAACATAAGGATAATATTCCTAAGGTAACTGTGTAAATCCCCTATGTACTTCAACAACATGTCTTGTGATTGAAAATCTACACCTAACATTAGAGACCCTTTTCTAAATTCTTGGGTGTAATCTTGCACATTTTGACCTTTAAGTTGTCTAAAGTTCTGCCAATTGATGACAACTTTCTGCATATATGCTAGAGGGTAGAATTGTCTTTTAATTGCAGCAATGTAACCAGACCAAGAAATTGAGATCTTACTGTGTTTTTTTTTATAATTATCTCTTCTCGTGTCTTGGATTCCCACCATACTAGTGCTTCACCCTCCAGCCTCAAGGAATCTAGATGAATCTTTATGTCATCATCTTGAAGGTTTTGAATTATGCAATAGACCTCCAACTAACGAACCCAATTGTCAAGCTTCTCTGCATTCACTTCACAATTATACATGGGCAGTTCAAATTTAACATCAAGTTTTAAGAGGGCTAATTTACCAATTCCATTTGAGGTATGTTGATGAGTATGCGTAAGGGTTGTATTAGTGGAAGAGTGTGAAGACGTCTGTGAAGAAGAAGATGAAGATGATGGTGGAGAGGGTGGAGGTTTACTTCCATTTCCATTACCTCCTCCTCCTGAAGAACCTTCTCCTTTGGGAGACTTGGAGCTTTCACCCTGCAATCTGGTATTCCTCTCTTCATAGAGGACCTTCACCATCTCTATCATGTCAAAGAAAGCCTTCCTAAAGACCTTCTCATCATCTGTCATGTTTGTAGGCTCTCCTTCATGAGACATGCTCACTGAAGTCTCAACCTCAACTTGAGGAAGAACTAGTGGTGGAGATTGTGGCAACTTTGCACTCCTTCTCCTTGACCCAACTTCAGGGATTTCAACCAACTTCTCTTCTCCTCTCTTGAGCTTCAACCTTGTAAGAATGAAATTCACTTGCAAACAGTTAAATCCTTCTTACACAAAGAAAAGCAAGAGCTTTGATACCAAACTTGATCTGACTGGGATAATTAGTTTTCTGTACTAAATTCCTTTTCAGATTATGTTAAAAGTGCTTACATATTCATGAGGTTAATTGCAAGTTTAAAACATGAGTTTTTGAGTGCTTTTATGTAAAATTTATGTGCAAATTAACATAAACAAATGACTGAACAACAACATATAACAGACATGAACATTGCCAAAAATAATATCACAACAACACATGATAAAGGAGTTCACCCCTCCTGGGCTACGTCTCCCTGGTCCAACTTCCAATGGCTTGGCCCTCCCTATTATGCTAAAAAATGTGAAGACATTCGTTTAAAATAATAAGAAAGCTCTGAAACTTGTTCCAATGGCTCCAGAATGCCCAAAAATGCTTGTGTATCCTCTTTTTGCCCCTGATTTGGTAAAAAACTGAATAAGTTATGAACTTTCCAAGTTTTCTGCTAATCGCACCACAAATTCCCCAAAATATGACACCATCCTACAAATTCTCCCCAAATCGCGCTAACGGAGTGACAATTTCACTGGTTTTCGGGCGAAATTGTCGGACACTTTAAATACCCTCTAACACCTATGATTCGAAAATCGTGGCCATATGGGGGCCACATGCCTGGGGTTAAGGCGAACAGGACGCCCCTGCTGGTCGGTCCCTCGCTCCAATCATTGGTGGTCATTTGGTGGTGGCATCTCTAAGGGCTGGCCCTTTCCCTTGATTAGCGTGCCCTTACAATTTAAATATATGCTGAGTTCTAATAAGGTTAAGTCATAACTGGTGATGCGTTGGTAGAAGTCTTTGGAATGTCACTTGGTGGTCGTGGGTTCGACCCCTGCTGCTGTTGTCCAAATCTCGACCCAAAATTTTGGTGGCCCCCAGGCTACCACATGGAGGCCTCTGGCTGGGCCACATGTCAGCCCATGGTTGGCCACCAACCAACCAATAAAAAGCCGCCAAATTACACCCAATGAAAATGTGCCACTTGGCACAAAGTGATTCACCGAAGGCCATTGACTAGTCAAACTGCCACATAGACCTATACAGTTAGCGCCACATCATCAGTACGAACTGCTAACTGGGCTGTCAAATTTTTGCAAAAATTTACCCATTTGGGAAAGTGAACAAAACATGATTCTGGGAACATACGGTGTCCATTTCATGCGAAACGAGTTGTGCCGGATTCATGATGATGAGAAATACGTGGTCATTTAGGTTCTGCACTAATCCAACAACTTTTAATTTTGAGCTATTTTTTGAGCACCTGATCAACTGCATAATCCTTGAGGGCAACCAACCTTGCTCCCGGGAATTGTGCAGTCCAAGGCAGCAGTGAGCTTCGGCTCTAGAATTATGCAGACCCAGCTGGAAACTTGTCTTCAGCTGGGAAGCTACGCAGAGCATGAGAGGTAGCCAAAGCCACTCATCCCAGAAATTGCGCAAAACCTACTGTGCTCAGAAACTGCCCAGTGCATGAACCAGAGAGTGTCTTGGTCCTTCCTATAACTGCGTAATATTTCCATGTAGTGCATGCCAATTTTCTTGAAAAGCAAGAATCTAAGAGGAAAAGCATCCATAGGAAGTAGGGATCTATTATAAATTTCCCAAAGGTGACACATTATTATCTTTAAAAGATTCTTCCAAGTGTCATTGTTGTCCTTGATCTCAAGCATACACATTCATGAATTCCATTTTTTCTCAACTCTATGTAATGGACGCCTCTAGAGCTCACTTATACATTCAATCATCAAGCTATAGCTTCCCTAGGAGATCAAGGAGCCTTCGAAGAATTGTCATCGCTTTTCAGGGTGAGTTTTTCTTTTATTGCTTTCTACTGCTTTTTCTGTCGCTTTTTGTTGTTCAGCTTGTGAAAGTGTTGTTTCACTTGTTTCTATGAATGAACACTGGATTTTTAACTTGTAGAAGTCTTGTTTCAAGTTAAAGATTTCCTTTCTCAAGTGTCGCATGATTTTTCCTGTTTTTGCACCAACAGTCACCGTTGTGGCGACTTCCTTCACATGCTTCATGTTCCTTCAGTTTGATCCATTGCTGCACTTGTTTTACATGCATACATCTACACTTAGTCAGATTTTCACTCATCCTCACATAATCCTCCATATCTGCTTGTTTGCACACTCCCCATGAACCGACTTGGGCTCCCCTGGCATGGATCTCACATCTCATTGAATACATTGCACAATCTGGGAGCTCATGGCCTCTGTCTTGGCTTCTGGAAATGCGCAGATCCTAGCTTGGGCTGGATCCAACTGCACACTGTGCAGTTCCAGGAGCGAGTTTACCAACTTGGTCACTGAGACTGCACAATGCATAGTCTCTCTTAGGCCTTGACCTAAACTGAACTACACACTGCGCAGTTCCAGTCATTAAGCTTCTTTACTGACTGCTAGGACTGCGTAGTGCACAGTTCCCACAGTTAGTCAGTCACCCTTGTCAGTCAAAATTGCACAATTCCCCTCATGAGATGCCCTGGTTGCTACTTACTCATGCTATGAAGTTGGATTTGTAAGAGATAATGTTTGCTTGCCATGAGTATCCATTCTATCCCACAGGTACCATGCTTGTGAAGCACTTATCTCCAGTAGTCATTGTACCATGGCACCAAAGAGAGCTGCTTCAAGAGAGACCACTGAAAGCAGTACTGGGGAAGTAGTTGAGCAAGCACCAATTTACTTGCCAATATATGCAGATGCCCAACTATTTACAGAAAAGGAATCAACACTAACATGGCAACAAGACCAGCAATAGTGGCAGAAGGCAGCAATCCAGTACAAGATCAGGGAAAGAGGAAATTGCTGACATAATAAAGGGAGAACAAAGCTACAGAGTGAAAGCACATTCAATCTTCATGCGAGAATATTTGACAACAGAAGCAAGAGGAAGCAAAGGACATAGATAATAAAGCAGAGGAACAGAGAAGAGCAAAGCTTGTAGGTAGCAGAACTGAGATTACAACAGCAAAATAAGAACCAAAGGAAGAATGTGAGTCGAGAAGGAAAGAACATGAAGAGAAGCAGAAACAAGAATAAGAACAAAGGCAAGGCCCAATGACATAGCAAACAATTCCAATACATGTTGATGAGCCAGAAAATCCAGTCGCTGAGGAAGAGAGTGAACAAATGCAGGTTCCCTCACCAAAGCTAAGCACAAGAACCAAGTCCGGTTAGAGGTCGATAGGTACATGGAGCAACTGAGGCGAGAGGCCACTAGGGATGACTTGGAGCTGAGTGCACTAAACATGTAGAAGCACACTGGTGGTCCTGTCATGGTCAACACCATGCTGCACATGCTTCAGGACGAGATGGACACAGGTTCCAAGACCATATACCCAGAAGCTATGGAGGCAAGGGTTTGCTATCATGAAGAAACCATCAAGAAATTTGGGGACATCATAGCATATTACCAAGCTTGGCATCAATACGTGACCAAGAATCATTAAGTGGAGGTTGCCGAGTTGGTCTTGACCCAAGCGTCAGAGTCATAGTGTTGTGTCTTGTTAGGCTGTCTCTAACCTACTTTGTCTCACATGGGTATAATGAAAAATGTATATTATTTGTAAATATGTTGTAAGTGATATTCTAAGTGTCATTAGTGGAATGCGAACAGTCACTATGTAATGTAAAGAGTTATTTGTAAAGAATTTGAAGAGTCATGAGGGTAGTCGAAGAGTGACAAAGGGGAATGTCAAGGGTCACTCCACCCTTTGTTATATATAAAACCTCATAATTCATAGACCAGGCTTTTGGGAGCCAAGCTTTTGACTAGGCATTTCTTAGAGAAGGCTGGAGAGTATTGTGACAAGCCTTGGCTTCTCCATAGCATAGATCGAGTACATCTCTTTGGAGGAGCAGACGATGTTGACTATAATGTTCCACTATTGGGGCTAGTGGCTGTTAATGGTGTATGTATGGATGGAACTTTCACTTAATAATATAAACTAAGTCAACACTTTTTCATGCATATGTTGTTATTGTAGTTGGACTATTCTAGTTGCTTTAGCAATATATGTTATTTAACTTACGCATTTGTGTATGAACTATTTTGTATGCAATTGTATGAATCTTGTTGAAGACGTGTTGCTGTATTAACCCTTCAATTTGGTTTGTGTATTATTTTGCTTTCCATCTTGTGATGTCATTCTACTTATATGTTCCATTCAAGTTGTGTACTATTACAGGTTTCTAAGGGGCACCCTTCCTTTTCCCTTCTATGTGTTAGAACCACCATGCATCTCACTTGACTCGCTGCAAGGTCACACACTTGCTTTCGACAAAGGTATCATACTTACCTCTGCGTGCTACCGCGGTCAAGGCACTACTTTACCACCCACTGCTAGGACTCCTAATCCGAACGGTCTGAGGTCTAGTTGGGACTTCTTACTGGGGTGATCCCTTGACATGTTGGCGGGTCCAACACCATCAAAATTTCTGGTGCTAGAAGAAGGGCTAGATGACAAGTTGAGCCCTCAAAGACTGTTTTGAATGTTTGCACATCATTCATGACTTACATTACAATCTCAAATCTAACATGTTTTTCTCATGCACGTGATTTTGAAGCACTAGAGGATGTCATCGATGACTTGTCACAAATCAAATACAACGGTGAAGGCAGAATAACCCTGTTAAGAAATGGAGTTGCATTCTTAGGAGATGAATGAAGTCCCCTCGAATGACATTTCCTATGGGTTGTTCACTTATACGTTTGAAGGGCATGTTGAGCAATGGTGTCTCACATTTCCCACAACCTCTAATCACTCTTTTAATCATATCATCATAGAGTTAGGCGGTGTTTTAATCTGTTATGACAATAAAGCACTAAATAAAAAATTATGGAATTACAGAAAGCACCCAATGAATCTATTGCGCAATTTTTGGATTGCTTATGTAATCTTGCTTTTCAAATCCCCAAAGATGAAATTGATTAGAAATTTATCAAAGAAATGTTTTAGTATCTTCTTCAGGTATCTAAAAATACACATGTGTTAGAATCATTCAAACCCATCCCAACATACCTCAGTGTTAGAGATTCCAAATCTAAGATGGACAAGGTGGTTGTCATGAGTGACTCTTCGCCCTCTCCTCATCAAATAGCTATAGCTCCATAGGATGAGCTGAGAGAAGTTGCAAACCCATCTGTTGAAATGTCACCTCCTCCCACCCCACCTTCTCTAGATATATGTGAAGATTTGGACAACAACCCTGATGTTTGTCACGTGATCTCATTTTCTCAACGTATGCCGTTTGGTTCCTATGATCCTCCAAATTTTAATGTGTTGTGTTCATCTGTTCTTGTTAAAATTGGAAAATAGGGCCAAACTCCATGTGGGTAATCTTATTTATGACAACTGATATTTTTATTGGATCCCTCTCATTGAGAGGTGTAGGATTGATCTAAAGATCATCCAATTCCGATAAGTATTTATGAAGTTATGAATTTATAAAACAAATTGTCAAGTCGGCCAGCAACTTGTGTAGGCTCAGAAGCCCAATAGTCATGCCTATTCATCATCCACGTTTTAGTATAAATAGAAGAGGACTTGAAGTCATTTTTGGACACACACTTCATGTGATCTCCTCTCCACGTCTTTGGGTTTTTGGAGAAGGAGAAACGCTGAGAGTAAACGCTAGTGTATGATGCCCTAGCCGCAGTTCAAACATGCCCTAGCCGCAGGTCATAAAGACAGGACATACGCAGGTCATAAAGACACTTATGTACAGGTCATGGAGACAGTGATACGTTGTTCATGGAGACAGTGATACGCTGTTCATGATAAGACATTATACACTGTGTAAAGGTGACCATAATAAGCCCTAGCCGCAGTCACAAATGGAGACACCTAGCCACAGTAAGGGAAGCAATTCATATGTCGTAATGGAGACTATATACGCACAACATGGAGACTCTATATGCTCATGGAATGCACAGCATGGAGACTCTATACGTTCATGGAAACATTTGTATATATGTAGCTATGGAGACTATCTACGCACAACATAAAGACCTCTCTGCGCAGTTAGACATTGATACACAGTCAACGTAATGTCGTCATCATTTATACACAAGGCAGAGGAACTCCACATGCAGTCATGGAAACTCATGCATATAATGCAGACTATATACACATCAATGGAGCAAATGCACAACTACGTGATGCCCTAATCTGTTGACAATGGAGAAAACACACAGCTACATGAAGACCCTAATCCGTTGTTAATAGAGACATATATATGCAGTCATGATATATGCATTGAGAACAATGCTGTCATGATATACACATGGAGAGCACCATATACGTTGTCAAGAAATATGCAGCAAGAACACATCTTACTTTCTGGGCCAAAGCATATTTTGGCATACGTATAGATCAATATATATATGTGTGTTGATCTGAGCTCCTACTAGCTCGTATACCCTCAACAGTAATGAACATTATTCTTGGTTATAATATCATAACTCAATCCTGATCATAATAATCTCGTCTCGGCATCAATTTAAGGATGAGCTTCTCAAACGTTGTCACAACTTTAATGGAAGTATATTCATTATACTAATTGAAGCTTGTTGACAGTGTGAGGTAGACTAGATGGACAACATGTAAACCTTTGAGTATTGTAGGTGACAACGTGACACATAAGGCAACCTTAAGGCTTGAAGGGTTGTTAGCAAGGCTAGAAGTTACAGTCATAAAGGGCAGCATGATGATGAATGAGATCATGAACATGGGCAACATGATGATGAATGAGACCATGGAAGATGTAGCACAGTGAACATGATAAGTAAGGAGCAGCATGATGATGTGAGTAGATGAGAGCAACTCAGTCATCTAGGTCCAGCACTGTGATGGGGCAGCATGGTGCTACACGGTAAGGTGCAGCAAATGGACGAGATGCAACACCTTGATAGGAGAAGGAGTCATCTTAGAGAATCAGTTGAAGCAATATGTCTTCAACTGATCTCTGCAGATATGAAAAGTCAAAGTGTTGACTTCTATTGTAAATGTACTATCTCTCTCACTTTCTCTGCTGAACTTTGAAGAACTTAAAAGAAGAATTGATCAAGGGTTTCCCCACATTGTGGGGTTTGTCCCTGGCTAGCACCACATCTTGTGTCCTCTTTGTCTTGGCTTGTCTTCTGCGATTTATATTTATGTTCTATCTGCAGTTTACTTTAATGCTGATGTGATTGCTAACCTGGAAAAGATTTTTGAGCTAACTATAAAAATTGAAATAAATTGCTCTAGCATAGAACATATCTAAAATTAACATGGTATCAGAGGTGAGGTGAAGACAAAGCCCAAGCAAGAGTGAAAGAGTAATCACTTAAGACAGTTGGGACAAGACAAAAGGATCAATGGGTTCCTCATCCCTCTTCTAATTCACCAAGGGTGAAGTTGAAGCAGAAAATATTAGCAGAATGGCGCAATGGAAGTTTTTGATGGCCTACCTAAAGATCACTTCATTGGGAAGTTCGGATCTAAGGGTGGAAGGAAAGGCGGATGCCTTGGTTGTAATAAGTGCGACCATGATGCGAAGGAGTGTCCGAATGGAAGGGACACATCACTTGATAAAGAAAACAATCAATCTAGGGATGGAATGATAGGTAATGTAGGTCATCAAGGAAATGGCCGACTCTTCAAAGGAAGTAAGGAACCCCAGGTATGAAGAATCTAATGTTGTTTCTGATAAGATAAAGTAGCATTATCTTGTATTGGCCCTCTCCTTCAGATTCTTTGGGAATCTGGATTATTGATTGAAGTGCTTTAAGGCACTTCATCAGATAGCAGGGTGCACTCTCTAATTTGGTAGAGAAAGAAACGATCGTGGGATTATACTTGGAGCCGATGCCACCTATCCGAGAAAGGGTGTAGAGAATGTTACTCCTCAATTGGATGAGGGTAACTCAATTCACTTACAAAATATCTTTTATGTACCCGATCGCAAGAATAACTTGGTTTCCATTTCAGCAATGGAAGTCAAAGGTTACAGGGTGGCACTCATCGATGAGCAGGTCCACAGGTGTGGAACAACCCGAGGGGTTTGAGATTGATAATCCAAAATCTCATGTATGCAGGTGGAAGAAATCCCTCTATGGCTTGAAGCAAAGCACCCCTGGCGTAGTATGAGAGGATCAATAGCTGTTTGATGAAGCTGAGATTCACTAGGGGTGAAACCGATTAAAACCATCTGAAGGTTGTGGATGATAGACCTCTCATACCAGAACCTTATGAGGACGACCTATTTCTGTCAGGTGCAGACCCTCTCATTTGAAGAAGTAAGAGGGAGTTGGATTCTAGATGTGGAATAATAAACTGCAAGCCTGTGACTACCTCGGGAATCTTAACTTTCAGAAGTTATATGGTAGTGATGTCGGACTAGATTTGGGAAATGCCTCTGAGTTTCATAAACTCATTCGTGATGATGTTCTTGGTGAACTTCCGTCTGGACACATGTATTTCAGCTAGCATGATGATATCATATTTGTTTGAGCGTCACTAGATTGGTGCCAAGAATCTTCTGAGATATCTTTGGGGCACAATCTCTCATGGATTGAGATACACTGCCGAAAATATGAAACCAAATGATTATTCGAATGCTGAGTGGGCAGGTAGTGTGGAGGATCATTAGAGCACTTCTCAATGCTGGTTCTCCTTGGGATCTACTACGATATCCTGGATGAGTAGGAAGCAAAATTCAGTGGCTTTGAGCACCGCCGAGGCAAAGTATATTGCTGCTAGCATGGCCACCTGAGAGGTTTCGATGATGTGTTCTCCATGACGACTATGTAGCAGGATGATTAGTTCTCCTGTGAGGTCTGGATGATGTGTTCTCCATGACGATTATGTAGCAGGATGATTAGTTCTCCTGTGAGGCCTAGAAGATGTGTTCTCCATGGCGATTGTGGAATAAGATGATTCGCTCTCCTGTGGGCGAAGATGATTAGTTCTCCATGGCATCTACTGGACATGATGATTCGCTCTCCTGTGGACAGGATGATTAGTTCTCCTGTCGAGGCATCCTACCCATGCAGTCTGGGACTCATGGGAAGTACCTCTCATCTGATCAATGAGCAGGGAATTGAGGATAGGGACCATAGTAGTATCGATGGATGCATCGCTGTATCTACCGTACTCCCTATGCTAGGATGACCTTAATTGATCTGGGATCAATGATACTGGTCTGGGACCAGTTGCAGGAGTTGTACCCACTATGACGCTGACTTTGGGTTGGTTGAGACTGGTCTGGGACCAGTGGTACATACTCTGAGACTAACTTCGGGTCAGTGGAAGACTATTTTGGGACCAGTGAGAGTGGTACACACTATGACGCTGACTTCGGGTCGGTTGAGACTAGTCTGGGACCAGTAGTACACTCTCTGAGACTGATGATACTGGTCTGGGACCAGTAGTAGGAGTGGTACCCACTATGAATTGACTTTGGGTCGGTTGAGACTGGTCTAGGACTAGTGGTATGCACTCTGAGACTGACTTCGGGTCAGTAGAGAATGGTATGGGACATTCTTGATTAATTCTTCTTCTTCATGGTTCAGCAGAGAGGAGCTGAGAAGAGCAGAGTTGAGTAGAGCAGAGCAAAGCTGAGCAGAGCAAAGCTGAGCAGAGCAGAGCTGAGTAGAGCAGAGCAGTGCAGGGCATTGATGGCAAATATAGTACCGTTAGATATATGGATCAGCGGATGGAGTTCTCCCTAGTTGAGAGGGAGTGTTAAAATTGGAAACTAGGGCCAAACTCCATGTGCGTCATCTTATTTATGACAGCTGATATTTTTATTAGATCCCTCTCATCAAGAGGTGTAGGATTGATCTAAAGATCATCCAATTCTGATAAGTATTTATGAAATTATTAATTTATTTATGTTATAAAACAAATTTTCAAGTCGGCCAACAACTTGTGTAGGCTCAGAAACCCAATAGTCATGCCTATTCATCATCCATGTTTTAGTATAAATAGAAGAGGACTTGAAGTCATTTTTGGACACACACTTCATGTGATCTCCTCTCCATGTCTTTGGGTTTTTGGAGAAGGAGAAACGCTGAGAGTAAACGCTAGTGTATGATGCCCTAGCCGCAGGTCATAAAGACAGGACATACGCAGGTCATAAAGACACTTATGTACAGGTCATGGAGACAATGATACGCTGTTCATGGAGACAGTGATACGCTATTCATGGAGACAGTGATACGCTATTCATGATAAGACATTATACGCTGTGTAAAGGTGACCGTAATAAGCCCTAGCCGCAGTCACAAATGGAGACACCTAGCCGTAGTAAGGGAAGCAATTCATACGCTGTAATGGAGACTATATACGCACAACATGGAGACTCTATACGTTCATGGAACGCACAGCATGGAGACTCTATATGTTCATGGAAACATTTGTATATACACAGCTATGGAGACTATCTACGCACAACATAAAGACCTCTCTGCACAGTTAGACATTGATACACAGTCAACGTAATGCCCTCATCATTTATACGCAGGGCAGAGGAACTCCACACGCAGTCATGGAAACTCATGCATATAATGCAGACTATACGCAACAATGGAGCAAACACACAGCTATGTGATGCCCTAATCCATTGACAATGGAGCAAATGCACAGCTACATGAAGACCCTAATCCGTTGTCAATAGAGACATATATACACAGTTATGAAACCATATACGCAGTCATGATATACGCATTGAGAACAATGCTGTCATGATATACACATGGAGAGCACCATATACGCTGTCAAGAAATATGCAGTAAGAACACATCTTACTTTCTGGGCCAAAGCATATTTTGGCATACGTATAGATCAATATATATATATATATATATATATATATATCTGTGTGTGTGTGTGTGTGTGTGTGTGTGTGTTGATCTGAGCTCCTACTAGCTTGTATACCCTCAGCAGTAATAAACGTTATTCTTGGTTATAAAATCTAACTCAATCCTGATCATAATAATTTCGTCTTGGCATCAATTTAAGGATGAGCTTCTCAAACGTTGTCACAACTTTAATGGAAGTATATTCATTATACTAATTGAAGCTTGTTGACAGTGTGAGGTAGACTAGATGGACAACATGTAAACCTTTGAGTATTGTAGGTGACAGCGTGGCACATAAGGCAGCCTTAAGGCTTGAAGGGTTGTTAGCAAGGCTGGAAGTTATAGTCATAAAGGGCAGCATGATGATGAATGAGATCATGAACATGGGCAACATGATGATGAATGAGACCATGGAAGATGCAGCACAGTGAACATGATAAGTAAGGAGTAGCATGATGATGTGAGCAGATGAGAGCAACTCAGTCATCTAGGTCCAGCACTGTGATGGGGTAGCATGGTGCTACACGGTAAGGTGCAGCAAATGGACGAGATGCAGCACCTTGATAGGAGAAGGAGTCATCTTAGAGAATCAGTTGAAGTAATATGTCTTCAACGATATCTGTAGATATGAAAAGTCAAAGTGTTTACTTCAGTATTGTAAATGTACTATCTCTCTCACTTTCTCTGCTGAACTTTGAAGAACTTAAAAGAAGAATTGATCAAGGGTTTCCCCACATTGTGGGGTTTGTCCCTGGCTAGCGCCACATCTTGTGTCCTCTTTGTCTTGGCTTGTCTTCTGCGATTTATATTTATGTTCTATCTGTAGTTTACTTTAATGCTGATGTGATTGCTAACCTGGAAAAGATTTTTGAGCTAACTGTGAAAATTGAAATAAATTGCTCTAGCATAGAACATTACCTAAAATTAACAGTTATGGACTCCACATTTGATGTTCATGAGGATCAAGTAGTCAATGAAGTTGGTGTTGAGAAGCCAACCCGTGCTATCATTGTTGATGAGTATGAGTGGAAATCTAAAGAATAACCTGTGGTGAAGGATGACCTCCTTCTATCTACACCTCATTCGCTTTATCCTGACATCTTTTGTGATCTTGTGATTTCTGATTTTTCTTGTGAAAATTCATTCACAGATGTTTCTACTTTCGATCATTCACAAAACACAATGGATGTCAGTCCGTCATTTGATTACGGAGAGGACAAATCTTTCTTTCCAAATCCACCCAATCTGTCATATTTTCTTTCTAAAATTGAGATGGTGAAAATTTTTGTTTCTCATCAACCCCTCAATATGATTCGTCAGATCTGTTAGATACCTATACCAATAGGTTTCATATTTCATGATTGGCAAAAGAAGTTCCAAATATGCTCTGCTTTGGTGATGCAAAGATCCCATATTTCCAAGAGAATGCAATATGTGTACATAGCTTGATGTTGACTGAATTTTGGATGGATGGTCCAACAGCCTAATCTGGATCATGCCATGTTTCAATTTCTTGTCATTAGAATAGAGAAAGAAGCCTGTCCAAACTGTTTAATCTTGGCAGGCTAGTAGTTAGGCAGAGAATTAAGGTTCCCAACTGCTTAATATGGGGCCTTGGAAGTAATAAGGTTAGTTGTAGATATAAAATCAAAAGAAAAAGCCAAAGGAAAAGAAAAGGCACATAAGGGTTTGCAAGTCTAAGTGCACCCTCCTTGGAGTAACAAAAAATGCTAGGCAATAGGTGGGTAGGTAGATGGGGTTGCAGAAGCATGATTCCTTTATCACTGGCTCAAGCAAAGGAAAAACATGGTGCCAGTGCAGGTCTCCTATTCAGCAGTTTTGCAACAGTACAATGAAGCATGTCTAACTCCCTAATACCCCCAATTATACTCATTACTAACATCCCAATACTACTTATGTTCATGGAAAGAGTCAAAGTCTTGTGTTGGTTCTTGGTTCTTTAAAAGCCACATTTCTTGTGTAAAATTCTTTTCATTTTGATCTACTTCCTAAACTAAGTTCATTTCATATAAACTTAGTGGTTTTTCCCCCTTATCCACCTTCTCCACTCATATTAACTCCTAACTTCTTATTATCTAAATCCCCTATCTCCTCCTTTTCCCCTACTATTATAAACACTATGGTGTATAAACCCCAAGCAATGTATAAATATTCCCTCCCCCTGTAAATTATAGCCATATGCCTAAAAGCAGGGATTATATTGACCCCTGGTTAGTCTAATAACCTAAGCTACACCCCTTTCCCCTTCAAAAACCTTTGAAATCATTTACCCACTTCATTTGCAAAAGGCCTTGTAAAAACCCACTATTTCTCCTAACCCGCGCTATTTGCAAAATACACTAAAAACCATTTTTTCCGCCTTATCCAAAGTTTTGTTGCCATGCACCTTTCCACAAAAAACATTGGAAAAACCCGCAAATCTGCCAAAACCCAAAGTTCCGCCCGGGCGCGCATTTCAAAGAATATATTAAAATATTCCCGCCCGCTGCCATATCGCCCTGACAACTTGCCCTCCCGCCAACCGTCGGATTTGGGCTTTCCCATCCGACGGCCCTTATCAATTTCGGAGCGGCCCCGATGTACTGCCGTTACCTCCCGAAATTTGTCAGAGGGTGACGTCAGGCCTCTGCCACGCGTCGCCCCCAAATCTTATCGGGCCGCCTTCTGACAATCCCGCTTCCGTATGAAGAGCGGTGCGATATTATACCGCTTACCACTCCCGGTTTTCAGCTGTTCTGTCATGCCAACGTCACGCCACTCCACCGCCGCGTCAGCACCCCCGCCCGCCATCGCTCCGACATGTCCTCCACCTATGCAGTCCCCGTGGACCACTCACAGGCCGCCACGTCACCCGATGACGTCATGCTGACGTCACCCGACCTTGACCCCACCTGATGACGTCATGCTGACGTCATCCAAATTTTCGCGCCAACGCCCAAAAGTCCATATTTGGCCGAATTTTGCCGTTTTTGCGCATTTTCATATGTTTTTCTGCTCTGCCTCCTGCATGCATTTTTACGTCCTTTGCTGCCGCCAACCTACCAAGACCATTCCAGAGCTGCTGCCACTCAGCGTTTGACTGCAACCAAGCTCCTCCATAGTTATAACACCAGGTATTTACCAATTCTCCGACTGCGTGCTCTGTTTCGTCCTGCATTGTTAAGAAACCATTAAAAATTGACCATTTTTCCTGGAGAAATAGGCCTGCTGCGCCTTAAAACCAATTTCATCACTTTCTAACCGGCCAATTGTGCCCAATTACACCCCTGTTGCTCTGAAACGGTCTGTAATTCAGCAAATTACCTAACCTACTGCGCAGGACGGTATTTCTTCCAGAAACAACCGAAATTCAAACCAAATTCACTTGTAAAACATGGATACACCAGTAGCACCTGTTGCCCTGAATGTTGCTCCATTGAATGCCCCCCAGAGAGAGTTGGAGTGGAAACCATTAGCAGATCAGGATTACCAAATATCAGAGGAAATGCTAATGCATAGCAAGTATCACATTCACTTGCTAAATGAATTGAAACTTAAGCATGACAGTGGAATGGATATATTGGGCATTTGGGACTCTTTCCTCCCCATCTTCAAGCTCCCTCAGGTCAACCAGTTCCCTGACCTAATCCACCGATGTGCTGACTGCTATGACCCCACTCAGAGGGTTGTGCTTGACCCTTCAGGCTCAGTTGTTTTTTATGTCACCCCTGAAGCCATCAGAGAGATGCTGAACTTCAAGACTGATAAGAAATTAGTCCCTTTGTCACTATTGGATCTGATAAAACAAGGAGCTAAACTGACAGATGCTCAAATCACTAAGATAAATCAATTGCTCATTGATTCAACCTCTGAGACTATGAAGTACCCTCCCATTTCTCATGTATAACTCAATCAATTGGGCAGAGACCTTGCAGATATGATTAGTCCCATACTGGGCTACAACTCAATAGAATTTGTTGATGAAACTGTGCTGGTGATGATGGCCATGTTTTCCCCTGGTAAGCCCCCAATCTGTTATGACTATGCCACCTACATCTCCAATAAAATACATGAGCAATTGATAGACTTGGCGAGAGAAAGGGTGTTCAGATACACCTCCTATGTCTACCATTTAATCCTATACTATCAGCATGAGAAATTTCCTTTTCCTGTGAAAAGAGTGGATGCACAAGGCAATCCAAGGTCATTGGTCTATTGGTCCTCTGCTTTCCACTGCAGATCTTATTCCCCATACACTTATTGTGAGTTTATAGACCTTTTCATCCACCTAGCCATGTCTCTGCTTCTGAGCTCACCTCCTCCAAGACTAACTGATGAGATGCAGAGGATTCTTCAGTTGTCCAAGGTATACAGCATTGGGGATTGGTATTTTTACCAAAACCACACAATTATCAGAATATATGGGTGTGAGTTGTGCCCATACAGATTGCCCAGATATGTGCCTATGAGATTGTTTTCCCTCGAGTACTTCAGGCAATTTGGGAATGCTGATGTGCTCCATTTCTCAAGCAGGGGCAAGAAAGCACAGCTTAAAGTTAGAAATCAATTAGGTCACTTCATTTACAATAAAAGGGAGGAAGGTTGGCAAGAGGCAGATAGAATGCTAGAAAGCCTTGGCTTACAAACCAGTTTCCTTTGGAAACCATACGACCCAACTCATTTCATAAGCTTAAGAAGGATCAGATATAGGCTGGCCAGTTATGGTCACGTAAGGTTGCCTCACATAGAAAAATATGCAAATCAACTAGAATGGAGGGAAGGCACCTTAGAAGAAGCTACAACACAAGAAGTACTAGCTCAAAGAGGAATAAGAAATCTCCAAAAGTTAGTTGACTTGGAGCTTTGTTCACAGGTATTTTCTCTTCCAGGCACTCAAGTGGGAGCATCTGCCTCATCATCTACAGCTCCACAAAAGACAGTCTAAGCCCCAATCACAGCAGAAACTTCAGCCAAGCAGTGCAAGGAAACAGAACAACAAGAGGCCCCTGAAGAGCAGCAATCAGCCCAAGATCAACAGCCTGAAAATCATCCTGAACAGCAGGAAGAAATGGCAGAGGCTCCTGGTCCTAATGATGAGAAAATGCAAGAAAAGGAGGCCTCAATGCAGAATGTTACAGTGGAGACTTCGGTGCTCCAAACCCCTATAAATGAAGAGAGGGGTAAGAAGAGGGATAGAGAGGAACAAACTCCCCTTAGCACCGCAGCATCACAACAAGGGGAAAAGAGACAAAGGCTCGATCCTTTCTCAGAGGAGGAGAAGCCTTTTGGTCAAATGCAGATGGGTCAACCGAGCACAGAGGTATCAGCTAGCTCATTACAGCAAGAGCAGTAAAGAACACTTGGAGGAGAGGTCAGCTCCTCAAGGCAACAAAGAAAGGGTGAGTCTAGCATAAAGAAACAATTCATAGACATCAAGACCAGAAATGAGCCATTGAGGTTACAACTATACAACCACTTGTTGAAAATGGCTCCTACAAACCAGCAGAGGTTGATGTCTGCATATGATGTGCAAGAGGGCAAAATGATAATGAGCCATTTCAAGCCCACAGCGCTGCAACCACAGTCTGCAGCTGATTATATAAGAACAAACTTGGAAATCTTGTCCAAGGAAATCCACCCAATGGATCAAATTGAATTGCATAAACAGACGGGTGAGATGGTGTATGCTACCCTAGCAGATAATACATTGACAAATTATAGATTGCAGAATCCTTTGAATAATACCACTGCACAATTAGAGTTAGAAAAGGCATCCTCCCAGGCTAAAGACAACAGGATAAGGTCTTTGGAGGATATAATCATAGAGCTTGGGCATGACCCAAAGGACCCTAAAGCCGTGCAGGCACTGCTAAAGACAAGAGATGCAGACATTGCAGCTCTAAGGAAGATGATAAAGGTCCCAACAACTCTTCACCCTCAAACAGAGGAGACTGCCCAGCAAAGGAAGGACCAGGATACAGCAACATTGTTGGTAACACTGCACAAACAGTTGGTGCAGACTGAAGAAAAATTAATAGAAACAGAGGCTGCATTACAGGCAGCCCTACAGCATAAAGAAGGAGGCCAAACATCTCAGCTCCCTCCACAAGTAATCAACCTTGAGGAACCCCCTCAAATTGTCACTCCTCCTACAGTGCAAACAGCCGAGACAACTCCATCTACATCAACACCAGCACCAACATCAGAGCAGGCTCCAAGCCTGGACATGCAGAAGCTGATGAATGAGATTCAAGCCCTGGAAGCCCAAATGGCAGAGCTAAATGAGGCCAAGGAGAATTTAGCTAAGCTAAATGAAAAATATGACAAATCCAAACAAAGTGTAGCTGAAAAGGGAAGGGAAATAAAGGCTCTCAAGGAGAAGATAAAGGAGTTGGAGAAAGAGCTCACCCTTGACAAGGTTGTAACTGAAATCAAGAAAGTTTTATGGGCCAATATTGGCCAATCAATCACAGATCAATGGCAGTATATAGAGACAATTCATGAACAAATGGAGCTCATAGCCAAAGCACACAGGGAAGTCCAAAGGGAAAGGGCATCTCTAGGCAATATGCCTGAGATAGCCAAAAGAATGATTAACGTTCTCAATAACCGTACAGGTCCTCAGCTGGCAGCAATAGGAATCCATAATAGAACTAAAACCATCCTGCTGATAAAGAGGGTCCTT
The DNA here is from genome assembly GCA_031772625.1 of Pinus tabuliformis. NCBI lineage: Eukaryota > Viridiplantae > Streptophyta > Pinopsida > Pinales > Pinaceae > Pinus > Pinus tabuliformis. The sequence continues at coordinate 1,019,128,763 of CM062805.1, forward strand.
ACATTGAGAAGCCTGGTACAAACACTGGATAGAAGAAGCCAGGACATGCAAACAGAAGTAAACAGATTCATGGATAAGTTTACAACATTACAGAGCAGAGGCCTTCCTGGCTTGCTGAACAGCGCAGGGAGGCTACTTTCACATGAAAATTATGCCAAGAGGGTGAATACATTTTCCACTAATGAGATCACTGCAGGAGCAAGTACTTCAGAAGAAATAGGACCAGCATCTGGGCAAAGTCTCTATGACAGAGTAGAGAACTTATTTTTTATTATGAATGAGATCAAACATTTGTTTGAAGTGCCTCCAAACTTCTACAAATATACAGAGGCAGATGAAACCTTAGATGCAATTTTGAGACATCAGCTACCTACACAGGAATGGTGGACCAAAATGATACAGTTGTTACTGTAAACAAGAGGCTTTCATCAAGTTTTTTCATCAAAAAATATAAGTCATCATGTGTAGGAAAATTTGATGCATTCAGTATGTCTGGAGAAGAATGGACTGAGCCAGCTCAGCAAACCAATTCGGCCACTAAAGCAACACTGACAGCTACAGATGACAGGGCCGAGAAAGCTACAGCATGACAAAGCCATAAAGACACATCATTCAGCATTAATGCAGAATGCTCAACCGACTCAGTGGCCTCCAAAGGTCAAAAAGACTTCTGACAGAATTAAAGAGTATTCATTTTGTATTTAGAGCAGTAATAAATTCCTTATCTGCTATTTTGTAAAGTTGGTGAGCGCATTTATTTATCAAGTGACTCAGCGGTTCAGATATTTTTGTATAACCGATTGTATATATTCCCCCTCGCATAAGCTTGCAGGGGTTGTTGATTTTCTCTCAGGAGATACTATGCTGTAAATATTCAGAGTTTTAATACAACAAAGCTGATGGAATTTCCAAAGTTCTGTGTTGTCTGATGCGTTTTGGTGTGCTTGCTGAATGCTACAGGATTCCTGCGTATTTCATGGAACAATAAGTTTCTTTGACCTGTTCGTTATGTTTGTTATCTTCTTCATAATCCATTCATGTTCTGTTTCACAGTTTAATGGCAAAGAAAAAGAATAGTTTCAGGACTTATTCATAGAATACCCTGAACTCAATCTAAGCTATTATGTATGTTTTCCTCAGTTATAGTTATAAGAGTGTAATTCTTAATTGCTGCACTTCTAAACTATACCTTTCACAGTGATTATTGTTCAGGAATTCAAACCTGCTCCTGGTCAATACATCTCTTTCTCACATCGCCAGCTTAGTGGAAATTTCTTAAATGCCTTCCACTGGTTAAACCACTTCATCATTACAATTTCAAGTCTGTTTCATGAAATATTTAAATGGCCATGTTGTTTCAACAATCCCACTCAACATTTCAAACAACCTGTAACCACAGACTCCATTGCCCAATGGTCTAAAACTGTCTGAAGATATCACCTTAAGTACTGAGAGACATCATTCAACCAAAATTACAAACCAAACCCTCACCTCATATCTAGCCTAAGATTTCTTAAGAACAAAGTTAAACAGTCAAAGAGAGAGCCCTCTCTGATTACAGGTAGGCTAGAGCCTGTGATCCAAAGCTTGGTTAGTGGTTACCCCGGCCGTATTCCCTTGGGAGTCATAGGGAACAACCTGGGTGTTAACATAAATGGCGACTCCACTGGGGACCTGGATGAACTTTGCAACCTCCTATCTGATTCTTAATGCTGTAGATAAAGCCTGAGTGACAGCCAGATAGCCTTAGAAACTGCCTCTGCTTTGCATTTGCAGGAGTATATAAAAGCTGCCTCAGTCAATCTTTATTCAGTATTAGGTTTCATATAGTTGTGCTATAATTGACCAGTCCTTGTCAAAAGATCACTACCTCCTTAGAAATTCTCACAAAGAAAGTCATAGAAGCTGGCTCCTAAGAAGAAAACTCGTTACACAAGATCAAACCCAGATCCTGATCCAGCACCTGAGTTTCAAAATCCAAACTTGATTGCAAGAATCCTCAAGAGACACAAATCAGAAGGCACTTTATCAGATTCAAGTTCGGAAGCAGGTCTCCAAACTGACATTCCAACCCCTGCTAAGGCTTCTCTACATCCTCATACAACTGGCCCACAATCTCCTAGTTCTTCATCCACTTCACAAGGTATCCTTTCAACCACTCCATCAACTACACACACCCCTTTCATCCCATTTCCTCCACTTGTCCCATTCATCCCTGTTATCCCTGTTGTCCCACCAAACATGGCTAATAGATATGCCCCACTGCAGTTACCGGCCAATCCAGCTCCTATGCCTCAAGAGTACCAAAGCAAGATCTCATACTTTGATGGTACTGGCTCTTATCCAGCCCTTCAACATACTAAGAAAATGCAGGACTACTTTGAAAACTACGAAATAGATGATGATGGGGTTAGGATGAAAATTTTTGTGCAAAGCTTAACGGGGGATGTAAGAACATGGTTTAGGTCACTTACACCAAACTCAATAGCTGACCCTGAAGCCCTCTATCAAACATTTATCAACAGATGGGAGAAGAAAAAGGACCCACTTCATATATTATCTGAATACAATACTATCAAAAGAGGTCCACAAGAAACTGTCCTGGACTACTGTGCTCGGTTTAACAATGTCTACAATGCTATTCCCCAAAATCTTAGACCCCCACCGGATCTAGCCTTATATACCTTTCCTGATGGGTTTGATTCAGATATGGCATATCAATTAAGGGAAAGGGCTCCCAGAACTTTAGCTGAAATGCAAGATATAGCAGTAAGTGTAGAAGCTAACTTGATAGCCAAGAGAAATAGGACAAGAACTGAGAGAAAGACTACCTTTAAAGAAGAGCCTTCAGGCTGGGATCAAAAATTGGATGCAATAATCACTGGTATGCAGAGATTAGGTGACAGAGTAGAATCAGTTGAGAGGAAGTCATCATGGGAAGCACCACAGAATAATCCTATTAGGAATCCCAATTTCAGAAGAAACCAAAATCCTAATGTTGGTAAAGCAAATTCTGAACCAGAGATTAGACCTCCGTTCCAAGAAAATTATACAGAAGCATCCACTTCTAATGAACAAATAGATGACACCCACATTAACCTAATGGGCCTGAATGATGATCAACAAGTTTTCCTGAGTCAAGAAGATCATAAGGATGATGATATTAAACAGTTTCAAACCAAGTCAGGTGAGTCATTCGACTTTAAACAAGGCTATGACACAGCTGTTTATGAAGTTCATAAACAATACAAGCTAAGGAGCAGAACTATAAATGTGACACAGCCTGAGAAAACAAAGGACACTCTACCACCTAAGAAAACCATTGTCACAGAGCCAATTGACAAAACTGATTCAATTACAAATGAAGTAACAGTTGAAGAAATAACTGAAGCATCTTCCCCAAATCAACAATCAATGGCTACATCACCCTTGCAGCCTAATCCAAGCATTACTTCCCAAAAGATGAGTAAAAAGGACAAGCCTCAAGATCAGAGTCAAAACCAACAAGAAAATTTGAACAACAAAGAAAGGGTTGTCAACCACAATACCAAGGTCCAATCTGAAAAACCCTTTGACTTAGAAGCTGAAATTGGCAAATTGAAGATAGCCATTCCCCTTTCAGAGCTAGCCAAGCATGACATTTACAAACAACAAATCAAAAAGTCCCTTCAACTTACCCATAATAAAGATGATGTCAATGTGTTGGATGATACCCCAGAACTACTTTTCGGTCCAGAGGTTGATGGAAAAACAACAGTTACAGGGATCTTACCTTTTTATGTCAGCTTGCATGTTCATGATAAAATATTACACAATGCAATGTTTGATTCAGGTGCTTCTCATAACCTTATGCCTAAATCAGTGATGGAGAGACTTAACCTAGACATTACAAGACCTTATAAGGACCTATTTTCATTTGACTCCAGCCAAGTTAAGTGTTTAGGTTTGATAAAAGATCTATGTGTGTCCCTTGTCCAGTATCCAAACAAAACAATCTTAATGGATGTGGTAGTTGCTGATATCCCACCCAAATATGGAATGCTGTTATCAAGATCATGGGGGGCTAAACTCCAAGGTTCCCTGCAATTAGACATGTCATATGCCACCATCTCAGTCTTTGGTCAACCCAAGAGGCTATATAGAGAGTCACTTATGAAATACATGGTGAGCAGTGAAGAAAAGCCTCAAAATTTCCCCATTTATGCAGTCCATTCAGATATGGATTCCTTTATTCTGTTCAATGATGATACAAATCCCGAGAGTGATAATAAATCGGTCACACTTAAACAAAATATGCATGAGGGTAAGCAACCGAGTCCCCAAGAAACCAAGATTGAGAAACCAATTGATGAGTCACTCCTAAAAGATAAACCAGATGAAAAACAAGAACTCCAACTTATAATCCCAAGTCATAAAAAGGATGTTGAAAATCCCTTAAAACAGGAGATCTTATGGTTTCTTGAGTTTGATGGATCAGTCAACAAATTAGGGGCAGGAGCTGGAGTGTGGATTCATAACAAACAAAGCAATCATGCACAAGGTCGGGCTTATAGGCTTAATTTCAGATGTACCAACAATATGGCAGAATATGAGGCTCTTTTGCTAGGCCTCAAACTGGTAAAATCATTAGAGGCCACAAAACTTTCAATCATGGGAGATTCAGACCTTATTATCCAACAAGTGAAAGGCAATTTTGTCACCAATGACAAAAGACTAAGGTCATATAGGTCTGCTGCTATTGAAATGCTTAAAACCTTCACTGAATTTCAGATAACCAAAATAGCTAGAGCCCACAATCTTCATGCACACAGTTTAGCCACATTTGCTAGTACGTGCAAATTACCTTTTGAACCTAATCATTGCTTTACAGCTGAGATAAAACACAGACCCTCTGTTCCAAACAATGTTAAAGACTGGCAAGTATTTGAGGATGACACACAGATAAATAATTTCTTAACCTTGCAGCACGAATTTTCAGGTTTGAACATTGATGTGGATTCTGTGAAAGACATGCAACCATTGAGTGAACAGGACCAAATAGCTATATCACCCAAAACAGCAAGTCAAATGCTTTGTTCAACAAGCTTTGACAAGCAACAAATACAAGAACTGGAACAACTGCATTTGGATGAAATAGCTGGTACAGAGGCTGAAATCATAGAACTAAAGGATAACTTTCTGCCAACAGGCCTAACTCCATTGGAGGACATTTTTGATTCAAATGATGTCCCTAGAAAACCGAAAATGCAGCCCCTCAATGCTGCCATTGAAGAATGCAACATTGGGACTCCTGAAAAACCCAAAATAATAAAATTGTCTGCATCTTTACCTCCTGACCAGAAGCCTAAATACATTGACCTCTTTAAAGAGTTCCAAGATGTGTTTGCATGGAGTTATGAGGATTTGAAATCCTATGACACCTCTGTTATCCAACACACCATCCCTCTCAAGCCTAATCAAAAGCCATTCAAGCAAAAATTGAGAAGGATCAATCCTATGCTTCTCCCTTCAATTGAAAAAGAGGTACAAAAAATGTATAAAGCTGGTATCATAGCCCCAATCAGGTTTTCTGATTGGATTTCAAATCTGGTGCCCACAAGAAAGAAAACCGGTGAGATTAGGCTTTGCGTTGATCTAAGGAATTTAAACCAAGTATCCCTCAAAGACAATTATCCCTTACCTAAAATGGATCACATTCTCCAAAGAGTGGTGGGGGCTTCAAGAATATCATTACTTGATGGATTCTCAGGCTTCAATCAGATCCTAGTCCACCCTGATGATCAAGATAAAACAACATTCACAACCCCATGGGGAACTTTCAAATATGTTAAAATGCCTTTTGGATTGAAAAATGCAGGAGCTACATTTCAAAGAGCAATGGACATTGCTTTTGCTAAAGAGATCCATGACTTTCTTGTCATTTACTTAGATGACCTCACACCTTTCTCTAAATCTGACCAAGAACATCTGAAACACTTGAGACAGATATTCATAACATGTAGAAAATATGGGATTTCCTTAAATCCTAAGAAGTCTCTATTTGGTTTGGAAGAAGGTAAGTTGTTAGGTCACATCATTTCTAAAGATGGCATTAGAATTGACCCGGACAGAATACAGGCCATTTTGCAAATGCCCCATCCAAGAAACATCAAAGAATTACAAGCCTTCTTGGGAAAGATCAACTTTTTAAGGAGGTTCATCCCAAACTTAGCAGAATTAATCAGATTACTAAACAACATGCTAAAAAAGGATTCAAAAGTAAAGTGGACAGTAGAAGCAAATCAAGCTTTTGAAGGTATCAAATTGGCCCTTACCCAAACTCCAGTCTTAACAAATCCTCAATTTGACAAAGAGTTTATCATTTTCTCTTTTGCCTCCCAGCATACCATTGCTGCTGTCTTATTGCAGAAAGATGACCAAGGAAATGAGAAACCTATTGCCTTCTTTAGTAGAGCTCTTAGAGATGCACCTCTGAAATATCAGATCATGGAGAAACAAGCTTATGCCTTGGTCAAAGCCATCAAAGATTTCAGGATCTACATCCTGTACTCCCATGTTATAGCTTATGTACCAAGTCCCATTGTGAAAGACATACTTACTCAAGAAAACTTAGAAGGCAGAAGAGGAAAATGGATTGCCAACATTTTAGAATTTGATATTGAGATAAGACCTACAAAACTGATAAAAGGGCAAGGTTTGGCCAAATTAATGTCTGAAACAAATTTTCAAGCCTTGGACATTAACCAACTGGACAGTGAACCGGAGCTGGCGACTCCAAAGATCAATGCAGCCTTTGAACAATCCCAGTGGTATTCTGATATCTGTTATATATTGCAAAACCTGTGTGCTCCCCCAGGATTGTCCAAAACCAAATCTAGATTCCTAAAAATGAAAGCTTCAAAATTTTGTGTCATGAATGGCAATTTGCTTTGGAAAAACCATGAGGGTATATTGTTAAACTGCTTAATTGAGAATGAAACTGATAATGTTATGAAAGAATTTCATGCAGGTGATTGTGGTGGACATTTGTACTGGAAGTCCACTGTGGACAAGATACTAAGAGCAGGTTACTATTGGCCAACCCTGTTCTCTGATGTTAAAAAATTTACCACTTCATGTCACAAGTGTCAAGTATTTGAGGGAAAGAGAAAATTACTGCCCCTTCCTTTGAGGCCTATTGCAACAGAGAAGCCCTTTCAACAGTGGGGCCTGGACTTCATTGGGGAAATTCATCCTTCTTCTTCAAGCCAACATAGATGGATTCTGACAGCCACAGATTACTTCACCAAATGGATTGAGGCTGTTCCATGTAGACAAGCAAATGATTCTACTATCATTCAGTTTCTGGAGACTAATATTCTTGCTAGATTTGGCTGTCCTCACAAAATTATAACAGACAATGCTGCTGCTTTTAGATCCAAGAAGATGGTGAACTTCTGCCACAGATTTCATATTACTTTGGGCCATTCCACTGCATACTACCCTCAAGGAAATGGCCTAGCTGAATCATCAAATAAAAGCCTTGTAAACATCATAAAGAAGGTGTTGGAAGAAAATAAGAAGAATTGGCATAAGAAACTTGTGAATGCCTTATGGGCAGATAGACTAACAACTAAGAGATCCATTGGGGTCAGCCCATATGAGTTAGTCTATGGATTAGAAGCCAAATTCCCTTCATCCTTAGGGATCCCTGTCATGAAACTTCTTCAAGAAAGTCAGGCTGAACCAAATGATATGCAAAGAAGGATCAATCAAATAATATGTTTGCAGCAAACCAGAGACCAAGTTTATAGTAGAGTTCAAGTTTTGCAAGAAAAGTTAAAGAAAGCTTTTGATAGAAGAACTAAGGCTGAAGATTTCAACATGGGTGACAAAGTCCTCAAGTGGGATTCAAGAAGGGAAGATAAAGGAAAACATGGAAAATTTGATTCCCTTTGGAGAGGACCATTTGTCATCCAAGCAGTGCAAGGAAACAACACTTACTTCCTAAAAAATCTGGATGAAACTGACTTGGATGAAGGTCCTGTGAATGGCAGGATGTTGAAGCACTATTTTGACTACTTTCCATGTATATAGCATGGCTGTTCCCCTGTACATAATCTGTTGTATATAATGTTTTCTTTCAGCATGTGAATAGCTCAGTTTGAAAGGTCTTGCAGAATCAGGAAAAGGCTTTTAGTTCAGCAAGTTCCACAAGTATGACAGATTCCAATTTTGAGATTTCAAGGAGGAAAACTCCAAGTTTTGGTAAAAAGAAGTCAAAGGGCCAAGGCATTCTGACCTGCTGTTCTTGGTCTTTCAAGAAGAAAAACCATCCCCATGTGGAGCCACTGTTAGATACCTATACCAATAGGTTTCATATTTCATGATTGGCAAAAGAAGTTCCAAATATGCTCTGCTTTGGTGATGCAAAGATCCCATATTTCCAAGAGAATGCAATATGTGTACATAGCTTGATGTTGACTGAATTTTGGATGGATGGTCCAACAGCCTAATCTGGATCATGCCATGTTTCAATTTCTTGTCATTAGAATAGAGAAAGAAGCCTGTCCAAACTGTTTAATCTTGGCAGGCTAGTAGTTAGGTAGAGAATTAAGGTTCCCAACTGCTTAATCTGGGGCCTTGGAAGTAATAAGGTTAGTTGTAGATAGAAAATCAAAAGAAAAAACCAAAGGAAAAGAAAAGGCACATAAGGGTTTGCAAGTCTAAGTGCACCCTCCTTGGAGTAACAAAAAATGCTAGGCAGTAGGTGGGTAGGTAGATGGGGTTGCAGAAGCATGATTCCTTTATCACTGGCTCAAGCAAAGGAAAAACATGGTGCCAGTGCAGGTCTCCTATTCAACAGTTTTGCAACAGTACAATGAAGCATGTCTAACTCCCTAATACCCCCCATTATACTCATTACTAACATCCCAATACTACTTATGTTCATGGAAAGAGTCAAAGTCTTGTGTTGGTTCTTGGTTCTTTAAAAGCCACATTTCTTGTGTAAAATTCTTTTCATTTTGATCTACTTCCTAAACTAAGTTCATTTCATATAAACTTAGTGGTTTTTCCCCCTTATCCACCTTCTCCACTCATATTAACTCCTAACTTCTTATTATCTAAATCCCCTATCTCCCCCTTTTCCCCTACTATTATAAACACTATGGTGTATAAACCCCAAGCAATGTATAAATATTCCCTCCCCCTGGCAATTATAGCCATATGCCTAAAAGCAGGGATTATATTGACCCCTGGTCAGTCTAATAACCTAAGCTACACCCCTTTCCCCTTCACAAACCTTTGAAATCATTTACCCACTTCATTTGCAAAAGGCCTTGTAAAAACCCACTATTTCTCCTAACCCGCGCTATTTGCAAAATACACTAAAAAACCATTTTTTCCGCCTTATCCAAAGTTTTGTTGCCATGCGCCTTTCCACAAAAAACATTGGAAAAACCCGCAAATCTACCAAAACCCAAAGTTCCGCCCGGGCGCGCATTTCAAAGAATATATTAAAATATTCCCGCCCGCTGTCGTATCGCCCTGACAACTTGCCCTCCCGCCAGCCGTCGGATCTGGGCTTTCCCATCCGACGGCCCTTATCAATTTCGGAGCGGCCCCGATGTACTGCCGTTACCTCCCGAAATTTGTCAGAGGGTGACGTCAGGCCTCTGCCACGCGTCGCCCCCAAATCTTATCGGGCCGCCTTCTGACAATCCCGCTTCCGTATGAAGAGTGGTGCGATATTATACTGCTTACCACTCCCGGTTTTCAGCTGTTCTGTCATGCCAACGTCACGCCACTCCACCGCCGCGTCAGCACCCCCGCCCGCCATCGCTCCGACATGTCCTCCACCTATGCAGTCCCTGTGGACCACTCACAGGCCGCCACGTCACCCGATGATGTCATGCTGACGTCACCCGACCTTGACCCCACCTGATGACGTCATGCTGACGTCATCCAAATTTTCGTGCCAACGCCCAAAAGTCCATATTTGGCCGAATTTTGTCGTTTTTGCGCATTTTCATATGTTTTTCTGCTCTGCCTCCTGCATGCATTTTTACGTCCTTTGCTGCCGCCAACCTACCAAGACCATTCCAGAGCTGCTGCCACTCAGCGTTTGACTGCAACCAAGCTCCTCCATCGTTATAACACCAGGTATTTACCAATTCTCCGACTGCGCGCTCTGTTTCGTCCTGCATTGTTAAGAAACCATTAAAAATTGACCATTTTTCCTGGAGAAATAGGCCTGCTGCGCCTTAAAACCAATTTCATCACTTTCTAACCGGCCAATTGTGCCCAATTACACCCCTGTTGCTCTGAAACGGGCTGTAATTCAGCAAATTACCTAACCTACCGCGCAGGACGGTATTTCTTCCAGAAACAGTCGAAATTCAAACCAAATTCACTTGTAAAACATGGATACACCAGTAGCACCTGTTGCCCTGAATGTTGCTCCATTGAATGCCCCCCAGAGAGAGTTGGAGTGGAAACCATTAGCAGATCAGGATTACCAAATATCAGAGGAAATGCTAATGCATAGCAAGTATCACATTCACTTGCTAAATGAATTGAAACTCAAGCATGATAGTGGAATGGATATATTGGGCATTTGGGACTCTTTCCTCCCCATCTTCAAGCTCCCTCAGGTCAACCAGTTCCCTGACCTAATCCACCGATGTGCTGACTGCTATGACCCCACTCAGAGGGCTGTGCTTGACCCTTCAGGCTCAGTTGTTTTTTATGTCACCCCTGAAGCCATAAGAGAGATGCTGAACTTCAAGACTGATAAGAAATTAGTCCCTTTGTCACTATTGGATCTGATAAAACAAGGAGCTAAACTGACAGATGCTCAAATCACTAAGATAAATCAATTGTTCATTGATTCAACCTCTGAGACTATGAAGTACCCTCCCATTTCTCATGTATACCTCAATCAATTGGGCAGAGACCTTGCAGATATGATTAGTCCCATACTGGGCTACAACTCAATAGAATTTGTTGCTGAAACTGTGCTGGTGATGATGGCCATGTTTTCCCCTGGTAAGCCCCCAATCTGTTATGACTATGCCACCTACATCTCCAATAAAATACATGAGCAATTGATAGACTTGGCGAGAGAAAGGGTGTTCAGATACACCTCCTATGTCTACCATTTAATCCTATACTATCAGCATGAGAAATTTCCTTTTCCTGTGAAAAGAGTGGATGCACAAGGCAATCCAAGGTCAGTGGTCTATTGGTCCTCTGCTTTCCACTGCAGATCTTATTCCCCATACACTTATTGTGAGTTTATAGACCTTTTCATCCACCCAGCCATGTCTCTGCTTCTGAGCTCACCTCCTCCAAGACTAACTGATGAGATGCAGAGGATTCTTCAGTTGTCCAAGGTATACAACATTGTGGATTGGTATTTTTACCAAAACCACACAGTTATTAGAATATATGGGTGTGAGTTGTCCCCATACAGATTGCCTAGATATGTGCCTATGAGATTGTTTGCCCTCGAGTACTTCAGGCAATTTGGGAATGCTGATGTGCTCCATTTCTCAAGCAGGGGCAAGAAAGCACAGCTTAAAGTTAGAAATCAATTAGGCCACTTCATTTACAATAAAAGGGAGGAAGGTTGGCAAGAGGCAGATAGAATGCTAGAAAGCCTTGGCTTACAAACCAGTTTCCTTTGGAAACCATACGACCCAACTCATTTCATAAGCTTAAGAAGGATCAGATATAGGCTGGCCAGTTATGGTCACGTAAGGTTGCCTCACATAGAAAAATATGCAAATCAACTAGAATGGAGGGAAGGCACCTTAGAAGAAGCTACAACACAAGAAGAACTAGCTCAAAGAGGAATAAGAAATCTCCAAAAGTTGGCTGACTTGGAGCTTTGTTCACAGGTATTTTCTCTTCCAGGCACTCAAGTGGGAGCATCTGCCTCATCATCTACAGCTCCACAAAAGACAGTCCAAGCCCCAATCACAGCATAAACTTCAGCCAAGCAGTGCAAGGAAACAGAACAACAAGAGGCCCCTGAAGAGCAGCAATCAGCCCAAGATCAACAGCCTGAAAATCATCCTGAACAACAAGAAGAAATGGCAGAGGCTCCTGGTCCTAATGATGAGCAAACACAAGAAAAGGAGGCCTCAGTGCAGAATGTTACAGTGGAGACTTTGGTGCTCCAAACCCCTATAAATGAAGAGAGGGGTAAGAAGAGGGATAGAGAGGAACAGACTCCCCTTAGCACCGCAGCATCACAACAAGGGGAAAAGAGACAAAGGCTCGATCCTTTCTCAGAGGAGGAGATGCCTTTTGGTCAAACGCAGATGGGTCCCCCCAGCACAGAGGTATCAGCTAGCTCATTACAACAAGAGCAGCAAAGAACACTTGGAGGAGAGGTCAGCTCCTCAGGGAAACAAAGAAAGGGTGAGTCTAGCATAAAGAAACAATTCATAGACATCAAGACCAGAAATGAGCCATTGAGGTTACAGCTATACAACCACTTGTTGAAAATGGCTCCTACAAACCAGCAGAGGTTGATGTCTGCATATGATGTGCAAGAGGGAAAAATGATAATGAGCCATTTCAAGCCCACAGCGCTGCAACCACAGTCTGCAGCTAATTATATAAGAACAAACTTGGAAATCTTGTCCAAGGAAATCCACCCAATGGATCAAATTGAATTGCATAAACAGACGGGTGAGATGGTGTATGCTACCCTAGCAGATAATACATTGACAAATTATAGATTGCAGAATTCTTTGAATAATACCACTGCACAATTGGAGTTAGAAAAGGCATCCTCCCAGGCTAAAGACAACAGGATAAGGTCTTTGGAGGATATAATCATAGAGCTTGGGCATGACCCAAAGGACCCTAAAGCTGTGCAGGCACTGCTAAAGACAAGAGATGCAGACATTGCAGCTCTAAGGAAGATGATAAAGGTCCCAGCAACTCTTCACCCTCAAACAGAGGAGATTGCCCAGCAAAGGAAGGACCAGGATACAACAACATTGCTGGTAACACTGCACAAACAGTTGGTGCAGACTGAAGAAAAATTAATAGAAACAGAGGCTGAATTACAGGTAGCCCTACAGCAGAAAGAAGGAGGCCAAACATCTCAGCTCCCTCCACAAGTAATCAACCTTGAGGAACCCCCTCAAATTGTCACTCCTCCTATAGTGCAAACAGCCGAGACAGCTCCATCTACATCAACACCAACACCAACATTAGAGCAGGCTCCAAGCCTGGACATGCAGAAGCTGATGAATGAGATTCAAGCCCTGGAAGCCCAAATGGCAGAGCTAAATGAGGCCAAGGAGAATTTAGCTAAGCTAAATGAAAAATATGACAAATCCAAACAAAGTGTAGCTGAAAAGGGAAGGGAAATAAAGGCTCTCAAGGAGAAGATAAAGGAGCTGGAGAAAGAGCTCACCCTTGACAAGGTTGTAACTGAAATCAAGAAAGTTTTATGGGCCAATATTGGCCAATCAATCACAGATCAATGGCAGTATATAGAGACAATTCATGAACAAATGGAGCTCATAGCCAAAGCACACAGGGAAGTCCAAAGGGCAAGGGCATCTCTAGGCAATATGCCTGAGATAGCCAATAGAATGATCAACATTCTCAATAACCGTACAGGTCCTCAGCTGGCAGCAATAGGAATCCCCAATAGAACTGAAACCATCCTACTGATAAAGAGGGTCCTTACATTGAGAAGCCTGGTACAAACACTGGATAGAAGAAGCCAGGACATGCAAACAGAAGTAAACAGATTCATGGATAAGTTTGCAGCATTACAGAGCAGAGGCCTTCCTGGCTTGCTGAACAGTGCAGGGAGGCTACTTTCACATGAAAATTATGCCAAGAGGGTGAATACATTTGCCACTAACGAGATCACTGCAGGAGCAAGTACTTCAGAAGGAATAGGACCAGCGTCTGGGCAAAGTCTCTATGACAAAGTAGAGAACTTATTTTTTATTATGAATGAGATCAAACATTTGTTTGAAGTGCCTCCAAACTTCTACAAATATACAGAGGCAGATGAAACCTTAGATGCAATTTTGAGACATTAGCTGCCTACACAGGAATGGTGGACCAAAATGATACAGTTGTTACTGTAAACAAGAGGCTTTCATCAAGTTTTTTCATCAAAAAATATAAGTCATCATGTGCAGGAAAATTTGATGCATTCAGTATGTCTGGAGAAGAATGGACTGAGCCAGCTCAGCAAACCAATTCGGTCACTAAAGCAACACTGACAGCTACAGATGACAGGGCCGAGAAAGCTACAGCATGACAAAGCCATAAAGACACATCATTCAGCATTAATGCAGAATGCTCAACCGACTCAGTGGCCTCCAAAGGTCAAAAAGACTTCTGACAGAATTAAAGAGTATTCATTTTGTATTTAGAGCAGTAATAACTTCCTTATCTGCTATTTTGTAAAGTTGGTGAGCGCATTTATTTATCAAGTGACTCACCGGTTCATATATTTTTGTATAACCGATTGTATATATTCCCCCTCGCATAAGCTTGCAGGGGTTGTTGATTTTCTCTTCAGGAGATACTATGCTGTAAATATTCAGAGTTTTAATACAACAAAGCTGATGGAATTTCCAAAGTTCTGTGTTGTCTGATGCGTTTTGGTGTGCTTGCTGAATGCTACAGGATTCCTGCGTATTTCATGGAACAATAAGTTTCTTTGACCTGTTCGTTATGTTTGTTATTTTCTTCATAATCCATTCATGTTCTGTTTCACAGTTTAATGGCAAAGAAAAAGAATAGTTTCAGGACTTATTCATAGAATACCCTGAACTCAATCTAAGCTATTATGTATGTTTTCCTCAGTTATAGTTATAAGAGTGTAATTCTTAATTGCTGCACTTCTAAACTATACCTTTCACAGTGATTATTGTTCAGGAATTCAAACCTGCTCCTGGTCAATACATCTCTTTCTCACATCACCAGCTTAGTGGAAATTTCTTAAATGCCTTCCACTGGTTAAACCACTTCATCATTACAATTTCAAGTCTGTTTCATGAAATATTTAAATGGCCCTGTTGTTTCAACAATCCCACTCAACATTTCAAAAAACCTGTAACCACAGACTCCATTGCCCAATGGTCTAAAACTGTTTGAAGATATCACCTTAAGTACTGAGAGACATCATTCAACCAAAATTACAAACCAAACCCTCACCTCATATCTAGCCTAAGATTTCTTAAGAACAAAGTTAAACAATCAAAGAGAGAGCCCTCTCTGATTACAGGTAGGCTAGAGCCTGTGATCCAAAGCTTGGTTAGTGGTTACCCCGGCCGTATTCCCTTGGGAGTCATAGGGAACAACCTGGGTGTTAACAAGATCATGAGGATGTCGATGCTTATCTCGAATTTTTTCATCATGGATATCGTGATCCTTTTACTAATTCATTTGATCACAATGTCGATTCACTTACTATTGATATTTCTAAGCCACCGGTCTCTGATGGTACATCTATTGATGAAGTGGAAACTCCTCAAGCAATCGAGGCACTTCAGCCTGAGCTGATGGTTATGTCAGGTTCTTGTTGCCCTGTGGTCAGTTCCACTTCTGACCAAAAAACTTTTGAATCACCCTAGGCTCCTTATCACTCTCTTGTGCACATTTAAAATCAATATGATCTAAATTTTTCACATCCTCCACCAGAATCACACGATCCTATCACTCATGCATTGGAGGCATCATACGTAGCGAGTCATGTTGCGAAATGGAAGTTTTCTTCTTTCTGCATGTTTGCTCCTGTGTCAAGGTCGAAAGAGTGTACATGCTTGTTGTCTGTACACAATGTGATGCCAAACCATGGTACGTCTACAAAGTGTCTGTCATGTGCTTTTAATCTTTTCTTTTCTGTGGGCTCATCTAAACTTTGAGCATGTTGGTTTTCATTGCTTTATCTTTCTTGCTTGCTGGTTTGTTTGAATATTTTTCTTGTCAACCATGCCTTCACCTACATGGGCCAACCAATGCGCTGATGGCTGCATTAGAAGTATCATTTCACGTGAAAAGGCCCATGCACTGTTTAGCTAAGGAGTATGAGTAGTGTTTTATTTCCTATTTGCTTTTGCTTCCTTGTTTTGCTTTTGCTTAATTTCTTTTGCTTTCATTTTACTGCTTTCCTTTGCTTGCTTGTTTGCTTATGCACCCGTAGGATTAGTTTCCCATGAAACCATGTTTGGCTTCTTGAGATAAGTAGGGTGAAATACAAGAGGACTTATACAAATATCAAAATTTGGTTATTTGTCTATTCTCTCTCCTTATGAAGATATTGCGTTTCTTTTAGTCAATGATACCTTGATGGAAAATACGTTCTTTTCAGAGTGAGTCTTGGTGAAAACACAACGATTGCATTTTTAACTAGTACCACCTACTCTAATTAATTTTCTATTTTTGGTTAACCCTTGTCAACTCAATCGAGTAGAGTAAGGTGAGGGGGAAAACCTTAACTTTGAAAATATAAAGCTTGCGAACTTCATTACCTTATCCTAATTTGAAACATTGTGTGACCACTTATCTTATGTTTGTGTTTAATCGAGTAAAGGAATGAAGGGGTCTATGTTTATGTACAAGGTGAGTTCAAATGCCATGGTAATTTGAACGATGAATTAATACTTCCTGAAGAAATAGACCCTGCACGAAATAATTAACCAAGGCAAAGAAGCTGGAGTTGTACCAGTGTGTCACACAGTGTTGTCGTTGCGACAAACACCCTCCAATATTTTTCCTATACTTGGAATTTGGAGGCTATTGTGGATCTTGCGATTGATAGTTCTGTGGTCACTTCTTGATCGATCAAAGTCACTTGCTCACACATGCTCAATTTGAAACGAGTTCATGAACACATTGTTCCACGAAAGATTCAACAAACATAAGCACAGTCCGCCAAGAAATGCCTGTGCAATGTTCAAACCATGTTGACAACCAGTGCGCACTGTCATTGACAGTGCCTCACTTTTGGTTGCGTTTGTACCTCTATTTTGGTGAGTTTTTCAAAATGTCGCTTTTGCACACCTTCGTTTTCGCGAGTGTCATTTTAATGTTTTCGACTTTCACTCTTGCTTAATTTAACATAAATTAATTTCGTTTTCATGTTATCTTTGCTATGACATGTGTTTCTTTCACTATCGTTCGCATATTGCAAGTGTCGCTCTCCCTTTTCTCTTCATGTAGTAAATGTCGTCTTTACACATGTTAGCTATCACACACTGTGTATAAGCTAATTTTGGTGGTTTTAAGGGTTTATATTCGTGAAAATGAGTTGATATTACCATGTCAACACCTGTCGCACTCATTCCCAAAGTTTTAAGCATTGTCGCACAAGTGTCATCACGGTCATCACAAAGTGTATCTTTAGTGTCACAGTGAGCATAAAGTCATCACAAATTTGTCGCATTGAGAGAAATATGTTGTTAATGTGTTATGGATGATCTACGTTGTTATTTCATAAAGTGTTCTAAGTGAGTGATCACAATCAAGTCACATCAATGTTCACATTAGTCTCATTGATCCCACACTTAGCCATTTTTCGAAAACTTCCCTACAACCTAGCTTCATCCAACCTTCTTCAACTGCGCATTGTGCAGTTCCAACCCTCAAGGATCAACCTTATCCCTTGACACTGCACAATGCATAGTTCCTACCTCCTAGGATTGTGCATTGCGCAGTTCCAATGCTCAAGCCCAGACCTTGGCCCCTAATTATGCAATGTAGCCCTCCAGCCTGTCCCCAACTGCACATTGCACAGTTGCTAAGCTCAAGCCTAAACCCTGAGCTCTTGAATTGCATAACTAAGCAATCACCAGGTCTACTCTTCCTCCCAAAACTATGCAGTTGATTGAAACAGTGAAAAACCCTGCAGTCTGACTCATTGAGCCTTAAAACTATGCAATCTGCCTGCACAACCCAGCCTGAACTATGCATTGCACAATATTAAGGCTCAATCCTCAGCCCTGAGCTCTTGATTTGCATAATTGTGCAATCACTTGGGCCCCTCTATCTTCTAGAACTGCCCAATGGGAAAAATCAGTGATTAAGCCCTCAACCTGGCTCCCTGAGTTCCCCAACTACGCAATATTTTTGCTCAGTGCAAGCCTAAACTACGCATTGCGCAGTCTCAATGCTCAAGCCTGACCCTTGATTTCCCGAGCTACATAATTGCGCAGTTACTGAGCCTCTCCCTCATCCTGCCACCTAGTTCTGACTCAATCAATGGATCATCATGCAACATCTTAGATAGGGGTTTATCAGACTAATGTTGTCTTATCATGAGTGGATTGCAGATGCAATAATTCTATCATGCTATGGCAAGATGATGAAGAAGGATATGGAGAAGGAGGACATGCTAGAAGACACATATGGATCTGAAAAGATAAGATGATCATTAGACAAGAAGACAAAGGAACATTGGATTACAAAAAAATATCAAAGATCGAGACCACATGAAGAATCCATCGGATTCACAACCCATTTGGAGGGTATATATGAAGAACAAAGCATATCTCTCATCAAGATGAAGAATTGGATACATCTTTTATTGAAGACAAAAATCAAAGAAGCAATAAAAAGGACAACTTGGAACTTCCACATCATCATGCAATCCATATCATTAGTGTCATGTCATGTCCGATCATGAGGCATCATATGCCACATCATTATTGTGGATTATGTAATTATCTATTCAAAATATATTGTAAAGTGAAAGTCCAAAGGACACATTCATAATATGAAGAGCCATGTAAAATTCAAATAGTCATAGGAAGTCAAACAATCATGAGGGTAGTCAAAGAGTCACAAGGAATGTGAAGCATGACCTCATTGGTTATATATACACCCTCATTGTATGAGAAAAGGACTTTTCACCTTGGCTCCTCCTGCAAGGCATTAGAGAGACCAACTAGTTATTTTGAGGAGCAAGGAGTGGCTCCAATGCTCCACTATTGGAGATAGTGGTGTTCATTGTATACATGTCTTGGAACTTTTACTTAATATCAGAAGCCTTATGGCCAACACATTCTTCATGCATGGATTATGAATATTTGTAAGATTGTTCTGTGAATGTTTGCAATTCATGTTTTCTTTCATCTATGCTAAAGTAGTTGAACTATTTCGATTATTTTGGTACTTATCATATTGAGAATGTGTTGTAATGGTTATTATCCCTGTCACATCCTTGTGGACTATTCCATAGGATATTAGACAAATCTTTCTTGTTGTATTAGTTATAATGAACTTCACATCTTTATGGACTATTCCGCTGGATGTTGAACAAATTCTTCTTGTTTATGTGTGTCTCTACTAGGGTGGTACTATTAACTCTCTCTTAGAGGCTCACTTCTCTTCCCCCTCCACAGTAAAATAACTTTGACACACCTACAAATGAACACTCACCAGGCACACCCCCTTGCTTTTCTAAGGCACATTTGCACTCCTCTCTCTTGCTAATAGTTAGAGCTAGGGAAAATATATAAGAATACATGGCAACAGGGCCAATACTGAGGATGGGGATCTTATTCCAAACAATGTGAGGTATAATTGGGAATTCACATTGGGGAGACCCCTTGGTTATTAGGTTTCCAGGACCGTCAATTAGAAATTAAGAAGCTTAAAGCCATAATTCAAAATATAGAAGGTGAGAATGTTGTATTAAAATATTAGTTATCCATATATCAGGTTTTTGGTGCTTTGGATGAGCTTCAAAGTAGTCAAATCCCCCCTTGGGATAAGAAAAGTTTGAATTTTGAAGGTGATTTAGTGGCAACTCTGAATTCAGAGGGACCCATCATATTTTTTAAAGGAATATTTAATAGAATTGCAGTTATAGAGAATTTAACGTAGCAACAAAAGAATTATCAGACTACTAGCAATAAAGACAATGGTATACAACCCCTTAGGTGTTTTAATTATGTTGAAGCAAGACATTATGCCTCTAAGAAAAAACAATTGCAACATAAGAGAAGAAACATGTTGTTTAAGCCACAACAAGAAAGTTCCAATGCAGTAATTCAAACATCCACACACAGAGGTCATTTTCCTCTAAACGACAAAATTTTCAAAGGAATAATAAACCTAGGAAAATGAGTATCAATCCAAGAAATGCAGTGAAAATAGGTTATGGTAAGAATAAATCCTTTTCACCCTTATTAACTAATGTTGAAGGCTACATGTGTGGAAATTATGGGCACTACGCAACTACATGTATATTTGGGAAGAATAGACTTATTTCTAAAACTAAGGAAAATAGAGACACACATTGTATGGAGGATCAACAATGTCAATTGTGCATCAATAATAAGAGTAGCATGTTGAAAGAAGCAAGAATGAAACATAAGTCTCATTTATTTCTCAAACAAAATCACGAAATTAATCCTGAAATTCCTTTGGTTGATCTCTCTTATATCAGTTGCAACAAACAAAGACTTCAATTAGACAAAAGGAGTAACAAATCTGCTTGTTCTCCATTGCAGAATGCAAGAACAAATAATGAGAAAGGATAAATACAAGATATATGCAGATTAGCTTTAATTGGTAAGAAAATGAAGGACAAGTGGTTCATATGCTTAGAATATGGCAGAAATTCACTTAGACAGGAAAGAGGACAAGTTCAGAGCAGAGTATCAAAAGATGGTGAAATTCCTATCATAACTCAACATATAAAGGTGTTGATGAAAAAAGGAGACAATCTACTTAGGGGGAGTAGATCCCTTGTCCCTCTTCATTGAAAAGAAGAGGTTGGCTTCAAGTGAATCCAAAAATAAAAGATGCATGAAGACTATTTCTTTTTGTTGTCGGTGTGATACTATTATGTAATCATATGACCATATGCTAATTCAAAATATGTTTCTTCTAAGAATAAGTGTGAAAGACGAAGGACTTGAGTACAATACTAGTATTGATTGTTTATGGGTAGAATTGTGTGGCAGCCCTAGTGTGTTGATTTTAGTGGTAGTTGAGGTTGTGTGTTGCTGACCATAGAGTTTATTTTGATTAATGATGTTTCCAGACCAGATTGTCAGACTGTGTATAGTTGGTGATGATATAGCATGAATGATGATTTTTATGTTGTTGTACTTGCCTTGTCTTATGCCAAGTGTGTTTATAGGTATGATTTTTTTGTTTCTTCCAAACAATTTCATTAACAATTGGTAACATATTTGTGAAGAGAAAAAACATTGCTAAGAAGATCTGAAAATTATTAGTTGTAGATTCTTAGTGCCAAAGGAGGAGCATGATCACAGGGGGAAAATACTCAATTGACAATTGGTATGAAAGGTATTAACAATTGGTATCCATATTGTTGCTAGGAGATTGTCATGAGAGTTTAGCATAATCAAGCTGTTGATTTTATGGCAAAGTGAGATTGTCAATCGAAGTGTGTATGTATGTTGTTGTAGGTTTGAGAGAGTACTAATTTATATGTTGCTAATCTTTATGTTGAGTCAAAATTTATATGGTAATGTGGGTAGGAGTCTACTTTCATTAGGGTTTTGGCTAGAGTATGTTTTCAATAGGTGGTATATGGTTGAGAACTCCTTGTAGAAGCATATCATTTATGTCAGTCATGCATAGGAGATGT
This sequence comes from Pinus tabuliformis, assembly GCA_031772625.1. NCBI lineage: Eukaryota > Viridiplantae > Streptophyta > Pinopsida > Pinales > Pinaceae > Pinus > Pinus tabuliformis. The sequence goes on from CM062805.1 coordinate 1,019,150,358, forward strand.
GTTTGTTGATGCTAAAGGTCATGTCCATGAGTCCAAAAGAAAAGCAACACAATTATAAATGTAACCCCGATTGAGACTTAGACCAACAGGCATGAATGTGCTCTTGGTTCACTGATACACAGGTTGTTGATATCTTAAAATTCATAGTAAGTGGTGGTTGAATATCCATGGCAGAGATTGGAAGTGATTTCTCACTTTCTTCTCAACTAAATCTTCTCCATAGGAAAAAGTGAAGTTGTTTAGATTAGAATAGATATAGCTGAAGAAATCTACATGATAAGAAGTTGACAGGTTCGTTGAATCAAAATGATAAGGAGAGATTATTTTCAAGGGAGTACCTATGCCATCGATGTGTTGATTTGACTGGTGAAATGCAGTCCTTTGTAAACAAAAGGAGAGAGATAAGTGCATACATAAATTCACAAGGTTACATATATGCTAGGATTAACTAAACACTCGTTGGTTGAAAGTGTTTCCCTTTTCCATTGATGTCAAAGGGGGAGAGAAAGTACAAAACATTGCATTGGTGAATAAGAAGGGAGATATACCAGGTGAAATGATGAGACTAAACATGGAAGTGCTCAAATCAACTTTTGCCATCAATGAAACTCTCTTATTTAGTAGAATTTTTTTTTGGTGTTGTCATCAATGACAAATGGGCAGATTGTTAGAAAGTGTTGCCATTGATGTAAAAGGTGTTTTTATTCATGTAAAAGGCATTGATGTCAAAGGTGTTGTCATTAGATGACTAAGCTCATTGAGAATGTTTGAAATATTATTTCATTGATGTCAAAGGTAGTATCACGGAGATTGCTACAAAGTGTAGCTATTGTGGATTGAAAAACATGTCAAAGGAGTGGCGTAGCTTAGATGTTTTCAAGCATATTGGTGAATAAGTGTGTTCTAAGGAGCAGAGACTTTGGAGCAATTTTCAATACGGAATATAAGATTGATAAGCCTTAAAGAGAGCTTTAAAATAGCATATCGAAGTCAAAAAAAGATCCCCTAGGGAAAAAGATATGGCTAATTAAATTTGCATGTTAAAATTCAAAGATGCGGAGCCAAATTTGGTGTTGGGGTTATATATCTCCAAACATGGTGACACTTTCGAATTATTTTTAGTTTGGTGGAGCTGTTGGTGGAGGTTTCCGATTAAATGATGGCCTAGTCTCTAGGCGGATCACCAAAGCGATAAGGGGTCAATGGCTATTAGGTGGATAATTGTATGATGATTAATGCATTGTCTTGCACCCAAAGGGATCCAATGCTAAAGAATGATCCAAATTAATGAACAAAATCAATTCGGGTGATGAACCTGCACATGGTTTAACATGTTTCTAAAACTGATGGGTTATTCAGTGATGAATTGGCACAATGACATGGCACAAACAATGAAGTGGCCTAATAAGAAAAGGACAAATAACGGTATGGCATGGCACCAGGTTGACAAACACAATGACATGATGATGTCAACATCTGAAAGTCTTGGGAAACATAGCATTCTAGGATGATGACACATGGAATGAAAATTTTGTATTTTTCATGTGGCTAAGTGGGACTAAAATAGGTGACATGTGGCACCTATCAACGAGTGACACATGGAAATTGTGTACATGTGGTAGACACGATGGACAAACACGTGAACCTGTCGATTTTCCCACTGACGCAGGGGGAGCATGAGACCACGTGACACAGTGGAAAGGACACATAATCTCAGATTTTTTTTGATTACCTGATGGATACAATGGCTGGTCCCACAGGGAAAAATCACCCCTATGGTTAAACCCCAAAAGTTTCCAAAGGTGGTGCAAGTTTTATTTCCGAGGTGACGGGGTGCCGAGACAAGGTGGAAAGTGTAGTGGCCGGATGCAACAAGTGATTGGCACAAGTCAACGAACGACAATCCCCACAGGACACATAACCCCAAAATTTTTTCCTCGTCGGTTTTGAAAAGAGATCCATCGTAAATGTCTAGGGAGATAGCTCCGAGAGATGGAGAAAATGCACTGCAGAAAAGTCTATTATGGGGAATTGAGGTGATGACCTTAGAGGTTTGACCCTGACGATTTTGAAATGAGGAACATTTGGAAAGGTAGGGGTAATGGGTCTACGAAACATAAATATTCATAGCAAATGACGTCTGTTAAGATTCAAAAGGTGTGCCAAAGGGGTCTTACAAGAGGTGTTAGCAGAGGTTTTCCTTTACTATATGACCAAGTCCATTTGTGAAGGATGAGTATTGTGGGCATAAGATAAAGGGCCTCAGAAATATGTCGGGGGATTTTTTTTTTTAATCTAGGATAATCGGTAATTGGTGAGAGTTATCCTAAACATGCCCAGGATCAAATCCAACTGGTTGCCACTATAAACCTAGGCTAGGTGCAATACCTGCAAGCCGCACACAATAGCAATTAACTTATGCCTCAACAAGAGCCGAGACGTCTGCTCGGGGGTCACCTACTCTTATAGCCGAGACACAACAAGCCATATACTCAATGAGATTTGAAACTCCATCTCGTGGGTAATGTTGAGGTATTATTACAAGCGCATGCATATTATATAAACGGGGCTCATGCTTATGGTAAGGCATTGCATATATATAGATAATGGCTCAACTCCAAACTTTATAAGACACATTATATTATAATGTGGACCCGTCGATCTACAATCTTGATTAAAAGGTGATTGTTGGAATGCATTGGGCCTTTGGGCCATGAACATGGCATCTGTTTATTAAAAGGGGGCCTAAATCATAAAGAATTATGTGTTAACAAGAACATGAACTAATCAACAACTTTGGCAAATGTGTGCCATATTAGGCAGTTTATCCAAACGTGGCAGAGAACTAGAGTTGAATAACAGAGTAATAAATAGTTTAGCAGCAGGTGGTATATTTGGAAGTTTGTCTAAATATGGAAATTCGTAAAATTTTAGAACTGTAGATAAAAGCCCTGCTAAATCCTGTAAAATCCCGAAATTTTCAAATTTGTAGATTAAATTAGAGTTTGAGATCAGAACAAAAGAGCAGAGATTGAAGACTACAAGAACACATCAAGAAGACATTACAAAAGTGGATTATGATTGAAATTTAAGAATTCATGCATGTTAAGGTTTCAACTTAATAAAAGTTTTAAGTTTGAAAAAATTAGCTTAGAATTATTTATAAGCAAAATTGAACAACCAAGTTAGTTGTTGTTGGTGCAACAATATGCATATTATAGTATGCATCAAGGGTGAATTAGAGATGCATTAGGGTGTGAATACAATAGATTTGGTTTTTGAAATATGTTTAAGAATGAAGAGGATTCATCAATGATATTGGTGTTGATGTTGTTTTTTGGTGTATGCATTAGACTCGTTAGAAATCAACAAAGGAATATGGTTTGGGTATTAGTGCAAGGGCATTATGTGTGAGTTGAATTAAAGATAAGTGAATTGATCAGAGGATTAGAGATCAAAGCAAGTGTTGAAGGTGTTTTAAGGGTGATATTGGTGATTTGAGGTGCTTGAGATATGTAAACAACAAGGTGGTTAAGAGAGCAAGAAAAATAGTTTCTGTATGCAAGGAAGGCATTGAGTTGTGAGAGAGATGAAGCAGTATTATTAAATGTATAAGTTTTGCTGATATGAGTTTGAAAATTACACAAAATTTGTATGACAAAGGGATCAACATGGAAAACAATTGGATTCTTGCACTTTAGGGAATAGATGATTCTATCTGAGTAGGTGCCTAAAGAATAGCTTTGGGGTGGGTGCTTGAAAAGTTAAGGAGTGGGTGCTTCTTGTAAGCTGATCAAATGTCCACAAAGAGGGAGTGTGTGCTACACCAATCAAGGGTTGGTGCTCCTTTTAGTGGGTGTTGATAAATTAGGGAGTAATAGCTTCCTCCTAGTGGGTGCCAGAAAACATTGTAAAAGAAAGTTGTAGCTTCCCTTGGATGAAGGAATAAAGAAGAAGATTGGTTTCTTTACATGGTGCATATGTGTACGATAATGTTGTTATGTGTTTCAGATGTTGATTTATGATTCTACTTACATGAATAGTTGCTAAATAGATTGGAAAGTTTAAATTGGCAATAGTTATATAATTTGGTTACAATACTGATTCACCCCACCCTCTCAGTAGTGTCCTAGTTTCTAACAATTCCTTGTCAACATTGGTTGATATCCAGTCGACAAAATTTAATTAAGTCTGTAAAACCTTAGTACCAACAAGAAGAGTTTTTATGCAATTGAGTTAGAGAGTTTTAGTTAGAGTCTATTGAGTCATGTCTTAGTTAAATTGAGTCATGCATGTGCAATGAAGTTATAGATTTGAGTCATAATCAAAGTCACCCTTCATGTAATTTTGAATTGTAGACTCCATTATGTTGCCAAAGGTCTAAAAGAAACACAACCATAATTGTTAGCAACATATAAACAAAGGAAATAATTTTATTCAGCAACAAAGAAGAATTTGACCAAGAAAAGAATTTTATTGAAATATTGAGAAATGAACATACATATATTGGAACAATGGTATTGAGAGATTGAGCATTACTAATAATTTTTTGCAACATTTTATCACAATGCTTGCAAATAATATTGATTCTAAGGGGAAAAGGCATTCAAGAAAGAGATATCAGATGATATACACACACAAAGAACTAAATGGACAACATTATGACACAAGATAGATTTGATTGATTGATCCCATTGTTATTCCAGTCACATAATAATTTCTCGGGTTGTGATCTTGAAAGCTAGAAAACAGAGAAATGGTAGGTTGGTAGTATGGAATCCATAATAGGGTGTTGTGGAGGGGCAAGATGAAGATAAGATAAGCCAATCACTACTCTGATGGCACAACAGTGTAACAAGAGAGTCAAGAAGACCTTGTTGGGCAAGGTAGTCGAGCGTTAGACACTTCTTGACTACATAGGTACCTACCGAAATGAAGATGGACGCTAAAGTGTAATAGGTCACAACAAAACCTTGTATACATGTATCTTCCTATATACCTAACATTTGTTGTGGCTAATTTACCTATGTAGACCGATATACTTTTGTAGGAGTAAAGACCCAAGATGTCGTTGCACACTTGATCAGGATGAGAAAGGTTTTGAGGTGGGGGGACTTGTTGAGAGGAATTTTAGGTTCTTGTAATAGTCATCATAATTTAATATAAGACATTGAGTAAATATATGCAATATAAGGTAGATGTTTAAAGTAAACCTACCAAACAAATGAGTAGTTGGAAGTAGGTGAAACTGCTCCAACCATCCCTTCAGTGTATTACTACTTTTAAAGATGGAACAAGAAATTGGTTGGATATCCTTCCTTAGATGTTCTCTCTCTTATTCAATTATATGTGTGTTCTTTCATTCTTAATATAACATAATATCTCCTTGAATGTGTGTAGAAGCCGAGCTTTTAACATCTTTCCATTAATCACAGAGTTGTGAAAGAACCTTGAGTTTGGTCACCCTATTTTAGGGAATTGATTCTCAATTTTTGTTTCCAAAGTAACTCTTCTTGATTATGTCTAACTTCTATCTACTCCTCGAGAATCTCCTCTTTTTTTACCAATTCCTTGTTTCACCCTTCTTTGATTGTGGTGAGATGCAATTCTTCCATTTTCTTCTCTGAGTCTTTTGGGGCTTGAAAGATGTTCCCCAAAACTTCTTTATTTTGGGTTTTGAGTTTGATCTTCAAATTTTTATTCTTCATTGAAATGGACACATTGATGTTCCTTTTGTTGTCTCATTCGCCATCCACCACTTTTTGATATCTACTTTATAACCAAGATAGTTTAACCAAAAATTCTCAAGTCTAAAGGGTTTGGGTCTAGGAGGGCCCAAGCTATCCCATGAGAGGCATATTGGATAGTGATTAGATCCTACACTAGGGAGAATTTCTATTGTCAACACTATTACTGCATTTCCATTGTCAACACTACTGTTACATTTATTAGAGATTTCGAGATAAAAAATGTGATATAGTTTCATTACAATCTAATGCATCCTCTTCTTTTTTTATTCCAAGTATGGTTGACATTGCTAATGATCATGTCTACCTTTCTCAACCTTAAGATAGTGTCTTTGAATCTTGTGTTGTCTAGTTCCATGTGTCTCGTGCCCCCTATTTACTCCATAAGTGGAATAATCATATCAAAATTGCGTCCTATGATCTATGACATCTCTTTTAGAGATATACCCAATTATTGTTTAGAGGATATTAGGAATTCCAATTTATCTTTGAAGATGTTGGGATTAGTGTTGGTGCTTATCTCTACATTTTCAATCTTGCTAAATAGGCAGTGATGATGCTCTCTATTTCAACTAAAATTTCTACGTTTACTTGTGTGGGGTTTCATATAATGGCCAAGCCTCTTGAAAAACCTTTAGTACTTGTTATTATTGATTCACATCATTGCGAATAGAGCACAACCAATTATTTCTAGTGCATTTTGTTTCCTAAGTTATAAATATGGTGGGCTTGTCTTTGAGGATTACGTTTACTAGAAGTGTTAGGGTCCCACCCTAACCCCCTTATTTATGTAATGGGATCACGTCATAGTCAAGAGTCAATAAAGCCCATATTAATAATTGTAAGTGGTTAATCCGCAATTAATGACGGAACCACAGTTAGTTGCAAATGGGCCGTAGTATTAGATAGATGGTATTAATAAAACCCATGGTATTGGCCCGTGGTATTGCATGTATGAGTCATATATAAAGGATAGAGACTCCCTGCGAGGAGCATCGTGTCTTATTCTGTAGTCGAGCACTGCTCTATTGGAGGTTGCCCCCTCGAAGAGTCAAGTGAACATTACTCTCTGAATAATAAAATCATTGCTATTCTGTGTTCTGGGTATCTTTTCTTCGCATATTTTGTATTTGGGTATCATTTTGCAGGTTAAGAGCATAACAAGTGGTATCAGAGCACTTTCCAGGGCCAGTGGGATCTCCATTTCTTAGCAAATTTTTTTTTTTGGCTAGAGACGTGTTCCGGCGTCTTTAAACCACGGGATCTGTCGTTGAGCGCATAAACCTGCGGATTTGGGGAGGCATGCATGTAGGAAATACAAGAGGTGGTCACGTCTGTTGGACTCCCTTGTAACCCCTGTGAGTACCCCTTCGAGTAGTAGCGCATTAGACAGAACCGCGCACGGATTGTCTTCCACGTACCCTCTGGGTATATTGGAAGCCCCCTAGGCTCCCTTGAAACCTCTCCATAGATAAACCGTCGGCCGTCTTGCGGCTACAGTACACCGAGAACAACACTTGGGGAGATTACTCGCCCGTACGATAGGGTAGTCGGGTTGTACGTCTAAGGGTACGGTCGATCCTCCTTAGTTAGAGCCCTGAAACATTGGGCCGAGTACTACTGCCAGACCCTTATGTATATTGCGATCTGTAGCACCTGACACTCCTCAAGACCATAGTTCCCTTTTTCTATCAGGGGATCACACAGCATCTCTTCCAGACCCGCTTGTGCAAAAGGGTGCAGCAGCAGCAGACATCAGTCCCGCAGAAGCAGTCTGTTCCGCCATCAGATCCGCCATTCAGATCTCGCAGATCCACCAGATCAGAGTCGTTGTGAAGGGTTCCTATACCGGGGTATAATTCTCATAGGACTTTTGGCCGCATTGACATTTTGAGGATTTGGCCACTGCAGTATTGATAAGGAAGGAGTAAAACTCCATTAGGAGTTTTCAGGGAAAAAAAAAAAAGTCTGAGATCTTCCGGGGCGCTTATTGGTGATCTAGCCCATCAGAATCAGGACGACGAGCTAAGCACGGTGGTACCATTCAATTATTAGTGAAAATTTTTAGGCGGTCCCAAATTTTCATCAGGTTGGTGTATGGTAGAAACTAGAGCTCAAGCAATGGCCAATGAAAGAATCGACAAACTTGAAGAATCCATGCAGTCCCTCACCCGTCAGCTTAACGGACTAAGTATCCAGGTCGTGCAACTCATCCCGAAGGACAAGGAGCAAGCCCACGAGGAGGCGTATAATGGCAATGGATACCATGAGGGTGAGTCTAGCCACTCTCCTCACGTCTGGAACACCCACCAACCACCCAATTAGCGACCTCCCAAGTTGGATATGCATAAATTTGACGGTTCTCACCCATCGGCATGGATAGCACAAATGGACCAGTATTTCAAACTGAATCGTATCTTAGATTATGCGACTCAGCTTATGTTGGGGAGCATGTACTTGGACAATGAAAGGTGGCAATGGTGGGAATGGCATCAACGTTGCAATGGACCTTTTAAGACTTGGACCCAATTTACAAAATCTCTTCAAAGCCGCTTTGAATAGGAGGAATCTTTTTTGGGTCGTCTTACTAAGCTCCGACAGACTGGTATAGTGGATGAATATATTACAGCTTTTGAAGCCTTAGCCTTCCGCACTTGGGGTCTCTCAGATGCGTTCTACACGGAATGTTTTATCAGCGGTCTTAAAGAAGCCATCAAAGCTCAAGTCCTACTACACCACCCTCCCACATGGACGAAGGCTTGCAAGGTAGCTCGTAACGTGGAACGTGTATTAGCAGCCCAATACAGTCGCCCAAATTTCTCCGCTAAAGGTCGCCCCCCACAGGCTCACAACATGACTCAAACACTTAAGGTCCAAAAGGTGTCACCTGCGGAAATGGCCAAAAGAAGAAAGCAAGGACTATGTTATTACTGTGATGAAAAATACTCCCCAGGTCATAAATGCAAGGAGCCCAAATTTTTTCAAATAGATGCCACTGACTACAGCTCAAAAAAGGAAGATCCACCACTTGAGGACCATGAGGCGCTAGAAGAAGACAACCAACAGGACAATGTCCCTGACGAACCAGTTATTTCGCTGTATGCGTTGGCAGGGATTTCTTCCCCTCAAAATCTCAAAATCAGAGGTTTTATTAAACATCGCCCAGTAGTAGTTTTGATTGATAGTGGAAGTACACATAATTTCATCCATCAAAAAGTTGCTGAAGCAGTGCATTGTTTTGTATGCACAGTTTCTAACTTCCAAGTTCAAATTGCGGATGGAGGCACAATGAAATGTGAAGGCCGTTGTGAAAATGTCAAACTTCAAATGGGGGATTATCAGTTGAAAACCCACATGTTTGCCATACACATGGGGGGTTGTGACATTGTCCTCGGCGCTGAATGGCTCCGCACTCTTGGGTCAATCACAATGGATTTCCAGGAATTATATATGAGTTTTAAGCAGAACAACTACACACATACCCTTCGTGGACTCCAGGCGAGAGCCCCCTCTATCATCAACTCGCATAGAATGGAAAAATTGTTAAAAAAGGGCAATCATGGAGTTGTAGCTCAATTTAATGCCATCCAGGCAGTCGAAACAAAACCTCTGCCAATTCATCCTGAGATGCAACAGATTTTAAATAACCATCTGCCGGTCTTTGACAAGCCTCATGAGCTTCCACCCTCGCGAGGGGAACATGATCATAGCATCACCTTGGCTCCAGGGGCCCAACCCCCAAATGTGCGCCCATACAGATATCCGTTCACCCAAAAGAATGAAATAGAAAAAATCATCAAGGAACTTTTGGAAGCAGGTGTCATTCGTCCCAACATTAGTCCTTATTCATCCCCAGTGGTCATGGTGCTCAAGAAAGATGGAGAGTGGCAGATGTGCCCCGACTTCAGGGCCCTCAATATGTTGACAGTCAAAGATAAATTTCCCATCCCGGTGGTTGATGATTTGCTGGATGAACTCAATGGGGCTCAATTCTTCACTAAGATGGATCTTCGCTCAGGCTACCACCAAATTCACATGAAGGAAGTCGACATCCCCAAGACTGCTTTCAGAACTCATGAAGGCCATTATGAATTCCTAGTCATGCCATTTGGTCTTTGTAATGCCCCCTCTATTTTTAAGAGCCTTATGAACCACATTCTCAAACCATATCTCAGGAAATTTGTTCTTGTCTTCTTCGATGACATCCTCATCTATAGTTGCACTTGGGCCGCACATCTTCAGCATGTAGATCTACTCTTGCAACTACTTCGCAAGCATAAATTATTTGTCAAGATGTCCAAGTGTTCATTTGGCATGGAAGAAGTAGAGTATTTGGGCCACATTGTGGGGCGTGAAGGTGTCAAGGTGGACCCTAAAAAGATCCAGGCAATGTAGGAATGGCCTCAACCTAAGACCTTGAAGAGCTTGAGAGGATTTTTGGGTCTCACCGGCTATTATCGTAAATTTGTACGCAACTATGGTCGCATAGCAAAGCCCCTCACCCAACTCCTAAAGAAAAATTCATTCTTCTGGAATGAGGAAGCACAACAAGCCTTTACAGCTCTAAAAAATGCCATGTGTTCCACTCCAGTCTTAGCACTCCCTGACTTCACCAAATCTTTTATCATTGAATGTGATGCTTCGGGTACAGGTATTGGGGCGGTCTTAATGCAGGAAGGGCGACCGTTGGCCTTCACAAGCCAGCAACTCAGTGGGAGGAATCTGGGCCAATCTACCTACGAGAAGGAAATGATGGCCATCTTACATGCAGTCGAGACCTGGCGACCTTACTTATTGGGGCGACGTTTCCAAATCCGCACAGATCATCATAGTCTTAAATATTTTTTGGAGCAATGCCTATCCTCCCCACAACAAAATAAATGGCTAGCCAAAATGCTGGGATATGATTATGAGATCATTTAAAAGAAAGGGAAAGACAATAGTGTAGCAGATGCATTATCTCGCCAATTTGAGGAGGAAAGTACTCTGCTAGCAATTTCCCTCCCCATTCCAGAATGGATTAAAGAGGCTCGCAGGGAATGGTTTTCACATCTCGGGTTCTCCCAACTCATTTCTCAATTGCAGGAAGATCCAAATTCCACCAAGGGCTACTCGTGGCAGGATGATATTCTTCGCTACAAGGACAGAGTCGTAATATCACCAACATCCACCCTCAAAAGTCGCATTTTGGCAGAATTGCACTCATCTCCCATTGCAGGACATTCGGGCTTTCAGAAGACGTATGCTCGCACCAAAAGATCATTTTTTTGGACAGGCATGTGTAGTGTCCTATCTAGGGTGCTAGATTAGGCTATATTTATTATCGACCAGGATCAGTAAACTTCGAGGCATGCGTCTACAATCTATAGACATAAAGGATTCCTAACTAAGTGTTTGTGATGATAGGTTACAGAACTTCTTTACGGAAGGTTGAGGTATGCTCCCTATCACCTGGACACTCAGGTCACTCAATTCATCTACCTATTCTAAAAACACTGTGTATTACTTAAACCAAGATTTCAATCCCCTTACGAGGATACTGTGCATAAAACCCCTGTTCAGTAAACACTCAACATTCCATGTTTATCATTCATGAAAGATTGAAATGTATTAAAATCATAAGCACACTTAAAATCCAAATATATGAGAAACATGGTTCATGAAGATGCTCTTAAAAATAATGAAAGATCAGATCCCTTACAGGATACAATTCAACGATCTCAGCAATTAATCTTTCAAGCTAACATCATAAACATTACTCATACGAATTTCTAATTGAATCAATGAAAGCATAACCTGAACTCTAATCACTGTGCATACTATTGAATATTCAGAAGTTGCAAATGAAATAAAATAACAGTATACCCGTTCCACGCAGGGCCCGTCCACGTTTCAAAGGTATACTGGACTGTGCTCAAGCAACTATAGAATCAATGTAATGATGAAATCGTGACTGCAACCGTGTTTTTGGTATTAAGTTCAAAACTCTGTTTTCAAAACGATACAATGATAATCACTAACTGACCAACACAGAACTGTGTTTACATATGTTTTTACAACGTTTACATTTCGAAATGAATGTACATTCATGATGCGGCTGTTGCCGCTTTTGCTATGGCATAGTTTTTAAGTTGTTTCTATTCTGAACCAATTTCAAAAAGGAATAAAACTACATCGATTTAGAACCCTATGCTGTTGCTGCTTTTGTCGCCAACATGCTATACTTTGACCGTCATTGACCATGCCTCCAGGAGCATTGGTTCTGCTGTAGGATAGGTGTTTGTCCATGCTTGTACGTTCTACTTTTCATCCCCACCCTTTGCTTTAGCCTAGCTGTCATGCCATATGTCAAACAATAAACCAATTACAGGATGTTGCAACTTCCTGTAGTCTTTTTATCAAAAATCCCTAATTCTTTAACATAAAACTCATAAATCAATTCTAATGTATTTAACAACTATAATACTGTTAACTAATCAATTCCAAGGGGTCTAAGAGATGTATGAAGGAAAAAGGTAGGAAAACAATGTGTTTTAAGAGGAAAAAGGAGGTCAAGGAATGGTACCAACATCTCTCCCCGACTTAATGAATTAGCATGACCTCATGCTAACCCTGATGTGCTTCCTCTGAACTCTATCCCTGCCTGTACCTCTGCTGCCCTCAACAATGTATCCACATTCTTCTTCACCTGGGCATCTTTCTGACCATGGAGCTCATGCTTTAAACTTTTGTACTTTTCCTTGAGGACCTTCTTTTGATTGTACCATTTAGTGGCCCATTTACAAATATCTGTTTGTTCAGCTTCAAGTTCCTTAATTTGTTCCCTTAACTTTTCATTCTTCTGTTGAGTCTCTTTACTCTGTGCTCTGAGCATTTCATTTTCTTTCTTGATAACTTTTTCCAGCATATTAGCCTCCATTAGTTCTTCCTTTAACTTCTCAATTTGCTTCTCCAGTTTCTTCTGTTTCTTTATGGCAGGCGGTGAATCTTTTTCTTGCCTGTTATTGCTTTCAACCTCCATCTCAGCTCCTGGTCCAGGTTGTGAGTGGGCACTACTTTCAATATCCATCGGAATAGGTGCATTTGATTCAGGTTGGTCTTCTTGTAGTTGGGCCTTTGATGTTCTCCTGGTTCTTCTTGAATAAGTGGTAAAATTTTTATCTTGCTCTGCTTTCCGAGCATCCTCTTTTCTCATTTTCCTCGTCCTTATACTGCTAACAGGTGGAGGTACCTTGCTTGCTTTGTGTATGGGAATCTCTTCATCGATATCATTCATGAATCCTGAGTTTTCCTGTGGTTCTTCCTTGTCCTCTTCGTCTTTAATTTGGTTAGCAGCTAAGAACTCCTTCCACGTTTTCCCTCTTCTCTGCAATTCATGCTCAATAAGAATTTTAATTAACCCAAAGTGATATAAGCTCTTGTCTTCGTTACCTTTCTGCTTTTGGATGGTCTTTGACATTTTGGTTAGGCTTTGCAAGAGGAAGTATGGCAGACTGATAACACACTGCCCTTTCAAATGTAACAGTAACTTGATATGATACAAGTAAACAATACTGTAGCGGCCTTCACAAGTTACAAACTTTTGGATGATATAGACCATCTCGTCCCAGGGATGCACTAGCCAACTTCTTGGGATGCCTTTCTTCCAATTAACGGACGAAACCCTGGATCTGGACATAAATTGAGTCCATGATTTCTCTTTAAATTGCTTTGTCTTGAAGTACTTCTCCCCTTCTGGGCTGATCCCTAGGGCTTGAGCTATGGTATCTTCCGAAACTCTGAATGAAAAATTACCTATCAGAGCTTTCTCTCTGTTGAATGTAAAAGCGAACTGTTTAGTGACCTCTTCATTACTTCCACGAAACTTCTCTAAAAAGGGCAGCCACTGTATTTCTTTAAGAATTGAAATGCAATCTTCATGATACTAGGAATTGTCGAATATGCTTGGTTCGACCCTATTGGTCATTGTGGCCGAGAGTTGTGCTCTAACTCTTCTTTGTTTATGTTTTACAACTTCAACAAGGAAGTTTTGATTTGTTACCTTTTATCTTCCGCCCCAATGCTGCTGACCTGGTGGCATCCTTGGCTCTTTTAACACTAGCTCCTTTAGTAACCCGACGATGCTCGATTGACTACCTTGTAATAGAGGTCGAACCCAATTAACTGCACTTTCCTTTTGTGGTGCTTGCTACTTTCAGTCTTTACTGTTGAAGTCACAGGAGTCGAATGCTAACAACTGAAAACAATAATGAAATAATTGGCTCAACTCAATTCATAACATATTCATCTTTTGAAATAGAGGAATGGCTGTACTGGTCGTATGGATGCCATCATAGAAACGCTAGAAGCATATATATGAAGTACTGAGATATGATTCTGGTTAGTCGTTTGCATCATTTGGCTTCGTCGGGTGTTTAAATCATAATTCGGCCGTTTCAAACATAATGAACAAGCCCGCATGACATTTGGTTTCCAAACAATTCACCACGTGTCCTGCTTCTGTTGGTACCCGGCCAGATAGAAATGTTGGGATGGTTGTAGGGTCTAATTGATTGGTAACAGAGATTGAAAAGGGTGATATGAGAGGGGATTAACAAAATCATATAAGTATGAGAGGGGTTGGAGTATTGGAAGATGATAGGGATTAACAATAGGATAACGAGTGATAGGTATGGAGGTGTCTCTGAAATTGATCGTAGCAGTCACAGTTATTAAATTTAACATTAAAAATTAATCTAAGAATTTAAATGTTAAGAATAAGGAATACATTACACTTTTGTTGGTTGTTCAAGCGTTGCATTGGCATGCTGGGTAGGACTAGTCTCTTTTGACTATTCTTTGTTGTTCATAATAGGTCCCCTGAGATAGATTCGAATGCAACAGGTCCCTCTGAGATCTTGAAGATGTTCATGCAGCTTCTTTGAAATCCGGAGAAAGAATTATATGTATACAGGTTCCTTGATCTTTGGTATTTGATGAAGTCTTGGTGCCCAGCAACCTGTGGATCCTTGTAGAAACTTGATGAAGCTTTGTTGAAGTAATCCTGAAGTAACAGTCTCTTAACAGGTCCCTTTTATGTGTCTTAAACAGGTCCCATTACTGCTGGTGTTGATAACATGGTCTTCTGGACAGAACAGGTCCCCCTGCATAATGTTTATAACCAGGTCCCTCTGAGATAAAACAATGACAAAACAACTTCTTTATTGAAATATGGAATGCTGAAACAAACTGCTTTGGAAATTTACAGTGAGGAGATGAGATAAGAAATCTTTAAGAATTTACAATGGAGAGATAAGAGAAAAAAATGCTAATGCTTCTCTCCCCCACTAAAGTGTTGACTTGTCCTCAAGTCATTATTCAGTTGATAAATGAAACAGGGAACAAAAGAAAAGGAATTCTTACCCGCCAACGAATTGGTTTTCAAGTAAGAATTCGGGGTTAGAGTGTGCCAGAGTCTGGTTTTCACATCTAACCCATTGTTATTATTTTTGGTTGTGTTTGTTTTTTTCTCTTTTTTTTTAGATTTTGTTTTGTTTTGTTTTGTTTTGTTTTTGTTTTTGTTTTGTTTTGTTTTGTTTTGTTTTTTTTTTTTTTTTCTAAATTTCTAAATTGAAATGAAATGAACTAAGGCAGGGATACTGCAGCTGAAGGCTGCAGTATCTCAACCTCACTTTGTTGAGATACTGTTTGGAGAAAATTTTGCTTGCTGATGGGCTTAGTGTAAAGTTTCAAGCGATGACCATTGACAGTAAAGGAATGACCTTCTCCATCAATAGTTTTGATCTTGACTGAACCATTGTCGTAAGCCTGAATAATTTGGTATGGGCCCATCCAATGGGTGGTAAACTTGGCTTTATGATCTCTGAATTTAGAGTCAAAAAGTAAAGCCCAGTCACCTTCCTTGAACTGCTTCTTCTTGATATGTGCATCATGCCACTGCTTCCTTTGTTTTTGCATGAGGATTGTGGTTTCCTCTGCTTGCTGCCTCATCTCATCCAGCTGGTTCAACTGCTGAATTCTTTCTTGTTGTGCTTGGTCCAGGTCAATTTGCAAATCTGCAGCCAATTTAAAAGTATGTATTTGAAACTCAATAGGAAGCATTACCTCTTTGCCATACACCAACTGATATGGTGTAAATCCGGTAGTATTCTTCCACGTAATTCTGTAAGCCCACAGTGCATCTTTGAGCTTCTCTTCCCAATTCTTTCTGTTCATTGCCACAGTTTTAGTGATGATCCCTTCCAAAGTTTTGCTTGTGGATTCCACCTGCCCATTGGCCTGTGGATGGTAAGGTGTACTTCTTCTGTGCTTGATTTGGTATTTGTCTGTGATGTCCTTCACTAACTTTGAAGTAAATTGAGTACCCTGATCAGTCACTATTTCCCTTGGTACTCCATATCTGACAAAAATCTCTTCAAAAAGGAAATTTACCATTGTTTGTTCGGTGGCTCTAACTAGTGCTTTTGCTTCAGCCCACTTTGTGACGTAATTAGTGCATACTAAGATGTAATTTTTACCATTGGAGGTTGGGTTAATGGGTCCTATGAAGTCTAGAGCCCATTTTTCAAATGGCTCTAGGTGAACTTGGGGCTGAAGGGGCATCTCGTCTGTAGCTGTTGGCCTGCCATTCTTTGGCAGCTGTCACAACTCTTCACGTACTTCTTGGAATCCTTAAAAATGGATGGCCAGTAGTATCCAAGACTAAGAACTTTGAATGCTTTTCGCTTAGCTGCAAAATGCCCACCACACGGTTCATCATGGCAAGATTTTAAAATATCAATTATCTCATCATTTCTTACACATCTTCTAATAATCATATCATAACCAGTGTAAAATAAATCGCCATTAATCCATGAGTATCGAGCGCTTTGTTTGACTAGTCCCTTCTTTTCCTTTGGAGTAAAGTATGGAGGTGTCCTTCCTGTAGACAAATAATTGGCCAAGTCAGCATACCAAGGATTCACTATGGAAATTGCAAATAAATTTTCATCTGGGAAAGAATCTTCAACCGGAACAACCTCACCTGGATTTTGCAGTCTAGAAAGAAAATCTGCCACCTGATTCTCTTTACCTGGTCTATCTAACACTGTGATGTTAAATTCCTGTAACAACAATAACCATCTGGTAACTCTGCCACTAGTTATTGGTTTATTCATTAAATGTCTAATGGCAGAATGATCAGTATGTACAAAGACTTCATAACTAGTTATATAATGTCGGAATTTATTCACAGCATATATGATGGCAAGTGTTTCATTTTCTGTGACTGTGTAGTTTGACTCTGCAGGTGTTAAATTTTTGCTAATGAAATAAATGGCATAATTACAAGATTCCTCTTTTTGGCCTAATGAGGCACCCATTGCAGTGTCAGATGCATCTGTAAAGATATGAAATGGTAGGCTCCAGTTAGGCCCTCTTAAGACTGGTGCGGTTGATAACTTCTTTTTGAGTGCTTCAAATGCTTGTTGGCAGTTCTTATTCCAGTTGAAAATTACATCTTTTGTTAGAAGCTTAAACAAAGGTAAAGCTATTTTACTAAAATGTTCAATAAACCTTCTGTAATAGCTTGCATACCCAAGGAAACTTCTTACCTCTCTTTGATTCTTTGGAATTGGCAAATCAACAATGATCTGGATTTTTGCTGGGTCAACTTTGATGCCTTGAAAAGAAATATAGTGGCCTAATACTATCCCTTCGTTTAACATCATAAAGCACTTTTCATTGCTCAGGGACATATTAGCTTCAATACATCTTTTCAAAACTCTTTCAAGGTTCTCTAATGCATGTTCAAATGAGTTGTCGTACACTGAAAAATGATCCATGTAAACTTCAACACAATCATGAACTAAATCAGCGAAAATAGCTAAGACAACTCTCTGAAATGTAGCTGGAGCATTGCAAAGTCCAAATGGCAAAAAATTATAAGCATAAGTGCCCCAAGGATAGGTGAATGTGGTTTTGTCCTGATCTTCTGAGGCTATCCTGATCTGGTTGTAGCCACTGAAACCATCAAGAAAAGAAAATGATGATTTCCCAGCTAAGGTGTCTAACACTTGGTCAATAAATGGTAGTGGGAAATAATCTTTGAGCGTTGCTTTGTTCAATTGTCTGTAATCAACAAAAATGCGCCACTTACCATTTTTCTTGGGCACTATAACCAATGGGGATACCCACTGACTGTCAGAAATAGGATATATAAAATTAACTCTCAACAGTTTTTGCAATTCTTCTCTGACAATATCCTGGAGCATGGGGTTCATTCTTCTCTGCGGTTGCCTCACTGGTTTGATAGTACTATCTGTATAAATATGGTGAGTGCATGTGTCGGGGTGAATCCCATGCATATCGGTGTAGTCCCAAGCAAATGCTTTCTGGTATTTTCTCAATAGTCGAATCAATTTCTCTTGCTGAGATGAGTCTAGGTGATTGCCTATGTTCAGAGTTTTCCCTGGACTAATCTCTATGATCTGACTCTGTGTGTTTGTGATGGATTGAACTGGAAAAATATCGTGAAATGTGGTTTGCAAAGATTGAATGGTGCATGTTTCTTGAAAATTTTGGGCTAAAAGTACATCTGCAGCATGATATTGGTCGTTTCTCAAATTTTCGGAAATATCAGGTTGAGAAAGGAACAATTCTACCAAATCATTATTATTTTGTTCTTGGAAATCATAGATTTGGTCAATGCTAAAAACAAATTGTACCTCTTCTTTATCATTGTATTTATCATCAAGCCATAAATTATGTGTTACTGCTGGTGATTGTGCCGATGGATAAAGAGTGAGTTGTTTCCTTTCGGTCCCTCTTGAAATGATCATGTTGCCCGATCGACATCCTATGAATGCATCAGCAGTCGCTAAACATGGTATACCAAGGATGATAGGGTGCCCTCCTAGATTGGATTTGGGTTGAAGAACTAAGAAGTCCACTGGGTACTCCCAAGAGTCTAGTGAAACAATTATGTCCTCCAAAATCCCTTCAGGAATCACTTTAGACCTATCAGCTAGTTCTAGAACAATCGTTGTGTGTTGCAAATTTATGAGCTGGAGTGTTCTCATGGTTTCAAGAGTCATGACATTTATTGCGGCCCCAAGATCTATTAAAGTGTTTGGAATCTGTATGTTGTTAATGATTGTAGTAACTCTGGGGATACCAAGATCAACATACTTTTCCATTGAGATGGTATTTGTCATAAGGCCAACTAAATGTCCTATAACATGAATAGTTTGTGGATCAATCCTTTTCCTAGTGGGCTTCTTAAGACACATTTCTTTGATTGCTTTAGTGTATATGGGAATGTCTTTTATGGATTGTAGTAGCGGAATTTTTATATAGACATTCTTGAGCTCATCTAAAACATCAAAATGTGGTATAGACATTGGAAGTTTTATTTGGACCAATCGGTTTGGAAAAGGTGGATGCAATGGTTGCATCTGCTTATCTTTGGTATCATCATTTGGTTTTCTTTGATTTGTCATTTCATTTTCATTTTCTGTGTTTTCTTCTTGTTTATCTGTTATTGGAGAATCTTTGTGGAGTACCCTACCAGACCTCAAGTTGATATTTTGCAAGGGTAGTGTGGGATATGAGGTTCCCTCTTCTACATTGTAGGCTGGCCTCTCTGCTCTGTTATTTGGATTTGGGACAGTTTGAGCAGGAATTTGAGTAGGTCTGGGAGGTTGTGAGTTAGATGGAAATTGCAGTTGTGGTGGATTTATTAGTGGAGGAGCAGGAAGTGCTTGTTGAGTAGGTTGAGGTTGGTAAACAACTTGCTGCTGAGGATACTGCTAATATGGTTGAGGATGTGATGAATATGGCTGATGATATTGTTGATATGGCTGTGAATATGGTTGGTATGATTGAGGATATGCATGATATGATTGAGAATATTGTTGAGATGGTCTCCATTGTTGTTGTGGGTGATTTTGGTGCTGCCATGGCATGGGTACATTCCATGAATTCTGAGCATACATTTGATCATTTACAGGAAATTGCAAATTTTGATTTGGAAACATACCTTGAGGTGCTGGCCTTGGCTGCCATGGTCTCTTTGTGCCCATGTAATACACGTTCTCCATCTCTGCATTAGCTGCCATATTGTAGTTATGCAAAACCTTAACTTTAGGACAATTAAATATATCATGATGTTCAGTACAGAAAGCACAAACTTGGATGTTTTCTAATGGGCAGTCTTTTAAGGCATGTTTATTCCGGCATTTTGGGCAGAAGATAGCCATTATCTGATCTTCATCTTCTTGTTTCTTCTTAGCTTTTAGAGTGTCAATTTGGTTCCCTAGGGTGCTTAACAGATCTGTTTTAAACTCTTCTAACAGATTCCCTATTTCAGCCCTTGTGACACTTGCTGAAGTAGATTTTGTGAATTTGGATGACAGGGTTCTTTTTCCAATTTTAGCTTTTCTCCTTGAATACTTTTCGCATAGCTCAGCGATTTCTTCAAAAGGTAAGGTAGAAATGTCACCTTTGCCCATCAAATTAAGATCATCCATGTATTCCTCTCGGATGCCTTTCAAAAATATTGTGCGGATCAGATCAAGAGGCATAGTTCGGTGTTTGGATTTTTGTAAGTTGTAGACAAACCATTCTAAGTATTCCTCTAAGGTTTCATCCTCTTGTTGGCTCATTCTAAAGATATCATCTTTGGAATCTTTGGATCTACAATAAGGTTGATATTTCCTTAGAAATATTCTTCTCATGCCATCCCAATCGATTATCGCATGCTCACCAAGCCTCATGAACCATCTCAAGGCTGATGCCTTTAATGTCACTGGGAAGAGTCTAAACCTATGGGCATCATCTGTGTAACCATATGTTCGACATACAATGTCAAACTCGAACAAGAATGAGTCTGGGTCTTCCGAAGCCATACCATAAAAGTTTGGTAGCACGGATGGAGGTATGTTTTTCATTTTGATCTCATCATCTTCTTGTGGTTCATGTATAGGAAACTTAAAGGTTGACTCTTCTTCATCTCTTTGTCCTTGATTTGGTACTGATCCATCTCCTTCCTCAGCCATTCTAATAGGTTTCTTTGTGTCAGTGTCACTTGTTTTAAAGAGGAGATTAAAGACAGATTGTTCGGTCACTGTGCTACTTTCTCCTTGTGTGGAGGATCTAAGAAAGTGTTTCTTCTGTGATTTATGTGCTAATAAAGTTTGCCTTTCGATGAGAGCAAGTCTTTGTCCTGACTTTTGTTTATCCTCTAATGCTTGTATGGTGACTTCCTCAGCTGGTGATGTATTTCCTAAAGAGTCTGCTCATGATGATAGGTTAGTTTTTGGTTGGGGGGTTTTTATGAATCTACCTTGATTGTCTCTAAATCTAGGCATAAATGAACATGATTTCTAAATCTATGTTTTTGCTCGTTTTTATTTATTGAATTTTTTTTTCTTTTTAAATCCTTTAAGTACGCCTCCTCGGAAACGACGCCAAAATGTAGTGTCCTATCTAGGGTGCTAGATTAGGTTATATTTATTATCGACCAAGATCAGTAAAATTCGAGGCATGCATCTACAATCTATAGACATAAAGGATTCCTAACTAAGTGTTTGTGATGATAGGTTACAGAACTTCTTTACGGAAGGTTGAGGTATGCTCCCTATCACCTGGACACTCAGGTCACTCAATTCATCTACCTATTCTAAAAACACTGTGTATTACTTAAACCAAGATTTCAATCCCCTTACGAGGATACTGTGCATAAAACCCCTGTTTAGTAAACACTCAACGTTCCATGTTTATCATTCATGAAAGATTGAAATGTATTAAAATCATAAGCACACTTAAAATCCAAATATATGAGAAACATGGTTCATGAAGATGCTCTTAAAAATAATGAAAGATCAGATCCCTTACAGGATACAATTCAACGATCTCAGCAATTAATCTTTCAAGCTACCATCATAAACATTACTCATACGAATTTCTAATTGAATCAACGAAAGCATAACCTAAACTCTAATCACTGTGCATACTATTGAATATTCAGAAGTTGCAAATGAAATAAAATAACAGTATACCCGTTCCACGCAGGGCCCGTCCACGTTTCAAAGGTATACTGGACTGTGCTCAAGCAACTATAGAATCAACGTAACGATGAAATCGTGACTGCAACCATGTTTTTGGTATTAAGTTCAAAACTCTGTTTTCAAAACGATACAATGATAATCACTAACTGACCAACACAGAACTGTGTTTACATATGTTTTTACAACGTTTACATTTCGAAATGAATGTACATTCATGATGCGGCTGTTGCCGCTTTTGCTATGGCATAGTTTTTAAGTTGTTTCTATTCTGAACCAATTTCAAAAAGGAATAAAACTACATCGATTTAGAACCCTATGCTGTTGCTACTTTTGTCACCAACATGCTATACTTTGACCGTCATTGACCATGCCTCCAGGAGCGTTGGTTCTGCTGTAGGATAGGTGTTCGTCCATGCTTGTACATTCTACTTTTCATCCCTACCCTTTGCTTTAGCCTAGCTATCATGCCATATGTCAAACAATAAACCAATTACAGGATGTTGCAACTTCCTGTAGTCTTTTTATCAAAAATCCCTAATTCTTTAACATAAAACTCATAAATCAATTCTAATGTATTTAACAACTATAATACTGTTAACTAATCAATTCCAAGGGGTCTAAGAGATGTATGAAGGAAAAATGTAGGCAAACAATGTGTTTGAAGAGGAAAAAGGAGGTCAAGGAATGGTACCAACAGCATGAAAAAGGACATCTTTACTTTTGTAGCAGAATGTGATGTCTGTCAACGCCACAAAGGGGAAACCGTCAACACACCATGCACATTACAACCATTGCCCATTCCGGCATCAATTTGGATGGAGGTTTCTATGGATTTCATTACAGGTCTTCCAAAGTCAGGGAACAAGTCAGTCATCATGGTGGTTGTGGACCGACTGTCGAAGTATGCTCATTTCTGCGCCCTACCCCACCTGTTTACACCAACTTTGGTTGCTCAATATTTCATGGATCAGATCTTCAAATTGCATGGCATGCCCACTTCTATTGTGTCCGACCACGACCCGATCTTCACTAGTAATTTTTGGCAAGAACTCTTCAGAATACAAGGCACTCAACTCAAACTCAGTACTTCCTATCATCCGCAAACAGATGGTCAAACCGAAGCCGTCAACAAATGTCTAGAAACCTACCTTAGGTGTTTCACTTCAGAAAAGCAACACCTTTGGGTACAGTGGTTACCTCTGGCAGAATGGTGGTATAACACCAACTATCATGCCACCACCAAAATAACTCCCTATGGTCAACTCCCACCTTCACCTACTTCGTATCTCAAGGGATGCTCAAAAGTACAAGCAGTGGATCAACTCCTACAACACCGCGCAACCATGCTCGCCCATCTTTGAGAGAATCTTCATCAAGCTCAGAACCGCATGAAGCAACAGGTAGACCAACATCGCTCAGAGCGCCAATTTCAAGAAGGGGATCAGGTCTTTTTATGGCTACAACCATATAAGCAAACATCACTCAAGGACAAGGGGTGTCAGAAACTCTCTCCCAAATTCTACGGACCATATCAAGTACTTCAGCGCATTGGAGAAGTGGCCTACAAGTTGGCCTTGCCACCTACTGCAAAAATCCATCCAGTTTTCCATGTCTCATGCCTCAAGAAAGTGATTGGGAACAATTGTAGAATTCAGACCAGTCTACCTGAATTGGACGAAGAAGGGTCCATCTGGCTTCAACCCGAACAGGTCCTAGACACACGAGACAAGCAACTGCGCGGCCACATGATTAAGGAAGTCCTCGTCAAATGGAAAGCCACCTCTCCGGAAGATGCAACTTGGGAACCAACCACTATTCTTCAACAGTTTCCGCAGCTTCAGCCTTGAGGACAAGGCTCGTCTTAAGGGGGAGGGCTTGTTAGGGTCCCACCCTAACCCCCTTATTTATGTAATGGGATCATGTCATAGTCAAGAGTCAATAAAGCCCATATTAATAATTGTAAGTGGTTAATCCACAATTAATGACGGAACCACAGTTAGTTGCAAATGGGCCGTAGTATTAGATAGATGGTATTAATAAAACCCACGGTATTGGCCCGTGGTATTGCATGTATGAGTCATATATAAAGGATAGAGACTCCCTGCGAGGAGCATCGTGTCTTATTCTGTAGTCGAGAACTGCTCTATTGAAGGTTGCCCCCTCGAAGAGGCAAGTGAACATTACTCTCTGAATAATAAAATCATTGCTATTCTGTGTTCTAGGTATCTTTTCTTCGTATATTTTGTATTTGGGTATCATTTTGCAGGTTAAGAGCATAACAAGAAGCCTCAACTTTCCTTTTCAATTGAACCCTCTTATGTTCCATGATATGATGGTCATGATTAGACCTTGGGTGGCGTGGGGAGATAATCATCTTAAAGTGAGATGAATTGCCTTAAATCTAGTAGTTGAGCTCCCTTTACTTATATCTTTGCTTTCTAGTGTTCCTTCCTCTTTTCTTTTCTTTCACTCATGTTTTCTTCGTAGTGTTCAATTGAACAATTTGAATGCCAAATCTAGATGCTTTCCCAAGACTTTGATAGGAATGGATTACTTTGGTCTTGATTTTCATTAGTTCCTTTTGTAGCAGTTGTAGGTCTTCTTTTGGTAGTCATTTCACCATAACTTTCTATAAGGCCTGGTAGATATACCTCTTACATGTCAATGTGTTATATATAGTCAACTTATTCCTCTTCAAATTTGGTCATATCTCCTTTATCATATTCCATTAGCATATCTTCTCATGCAATATGTTTTTTTAATATTCCTTAAGCACGAGAAACCCTAGCGTACTTCCCACATTTCATGGATGGTAAACTGGTAAACCATCGGACCTGATTACAGTGCCTTTCCCCAAGGGAATCAAAGAGAGTCAAACTCATGATCAGCAACAAGTAGCAACAATATTAAAGAACTTCACATTTGGCTCTAGACCACTTGAGCTAACCTTTGGGGCTTCTCATGCAATATGATATTTTCCATAGTTGCTAGTTTCATTCTCCATTTTATAGATTGTTGGGTCCTTTTTCATTCACTTGGGATCCTCCTAGGAAGCTTTAGGTTTGGGTTGAAACTTTTCAGAGGCATCCCCTGATCTTAGCTATTGGTTCTCCCGTCTCAAATCTAGTGATTGGAAGTTTTTGGATCTCAAGAGTAGTGGGGGTTGCTTGGGTGATTTTATTCTTATTTGATTTTATTTTATTGGGGATTTTGACAAAACCTTGCCCATCTACTTTTTGTTTTTGTTTATGGCATTGACATTAAGAGGCCAATCTTTGAACAAGTGTCCATATTCATGGCATTTTCTACCTTTGAAAGGTATATGCTTGTAATTTAAAGTCCATTTCCATTCCAAGCCTGGAAAGTTTATATAAATAGATTTGGGAAGGGCATCAAATAGATTCATATAGACATAGGTTCTAGCATATGTAACACACTTGCATGTCCTTGTGATTTCATAGGTTTTGACATGGTTTCCTAATGTATTTTCTATTATAGCCAAAGTTTCTTCATTTTATAGCTCATGTGGAAGAGAGTATAGATGGATCAATATGGAAGCTACTACGAAGTCTTCCTTTTTGGGTTTAACTTCTTCATCTAAAACGCAATTGTATACCTACTAAGCTAAAAATAATTGGCTCTTCTTTGAAGATGCAATCTCAATCCTTGGTGCTTACAAAGATTGCTATTAGAAATCCATTATTTCTGATTCAAAGGTCTATTTGTCCTTTTGTTTTCCATCTTTAGTTGATCCACTAAATCAAGGCTTTCTTTAAGGGTTAAGTCGTCATGAATTTCCTTATCATTATTTGAGCTTTAATGTATTGTATATAACTTCCTACTCTAGAGGAGGTAACACTATATATTGAATTTTCTATTATTTTAAGTAGGCATAATCCCAAATGGTTATTGTCTTAGCTAGTTATATTAGGGGTTTTGTGGTACCCATAGGGCTTGCTATACATTATTTTCTTGTCCAACCTTATTTTTCTATACCCCGCATTTCCATCGATTTACTAATTTCTCTTCATAAAACATCCTTAAATGAAGGTACTTCCATAAGACCCTGTAATTGAATTATCTATGCATCTACAATTTTTCCTGAGCACAAAATACCATGCATTCCACTACCTCCTCAGTGCCTAAAACCAATTCACTCATAGCTATTTCATTCATGGCATCCCCTCATGCGATGAGGGGATCTCTAATATGGGATAGTTATTGTTTGCTACCATGAAGCCCTCACATAATCAAAAGCTTCATCTTAAGGAAGTATAAAAACGATTTCTTAGTTGCATGAATAGTGTATGAAGTTCGAATAAAGGAGCCTTATCCATCTGGCCCATAATGTATATATTTTTTTCTACAAATAACTAATATCCACTATAGTTTGCAATCAAATCATTCTACTCTCTAAAATGGCCTTTTTCTGAGTTCCCTTTCACAATCATGCACCTCCAATTTGTTATAAAAATGGGGTTGCGAATTTGGTTGCTAGGATAATGTGATGTTGAAAAATCCTATCTCATTACGTCAAGTGCTTAATAAAATTAATTTAACACAATACTGAATGAGAATCTATTGATTAAGCTAACGAAACATTTTTTTTTAAATCTATAGAAATTGCCTAAACGCTATTAATTACGTGAAGGGCGTTATTATTATTTTAAGAAGAGGTTGTTTTGTTAATAGATATATTTCATTTTGGTTATTAGTGTTGGTTAATATTGTATAATATGATTTAGATGGTTTATTAGTGATTGTAAACCTTTAGTAATATGATTTAAATGCAAGTTTGTTGTTTTGTTAAAAGTTGGGTTGTCATAAACTCTATTCATTTTGAGTAGAAATTTGTCGTTAATTTGGTTGCTAAAATATAAACTCTCTAGACATGCCCTTTTAACTATTATAAATTACAATCTAACTATTATAAATTACTATCTCGGGTGTAAAAGAAAAAAAAATTGAATACCAAATATCAGATGAATAACTAAGTCAATGCTCTTAGATTAGGTCCTTATGGCTGTTGGGATTAGGTCCTTATGGCGGTTAGCCAAATTCAGGGTGTAAAAGATTAAACAATTTGAAAACACATTTAATTCAACTCTGCGAGACTAGGCCCTCATGGAGTTAAGCATATTCGTTTACTGTGTATAATTTGAATTTGTTATTAATAAAAAGATTTAAGTGTTTTTTTTATATTATTAATAATTTATTTTTTATAAAGTTTTACAAAACAAAAAGTTTCGAATACAAGAGGATGGAAGAAGCTTCATAAATTCTTGCAATGGATAGGGTTTTTTTCTAGTTTATTATTCTTTGCTTTGTTTCTTGAATTTGATGCAGATTTTTTTTGCAGTTTGTTCAATGGTCAATTTGTAAGTCAAGCTAGCTCTTTTTCGGTTTCATTCAGTTCCACGTTAAAATTTGGTTTTTGTCTTCTCGTGGTTCAAGAAATTCCTTCCCTCAATGTTCCTATGGATGAGGAAACTTTATGTTGTGAAAAATATATGGCTTGGTTTGTAGGTTTAATGGTTTCTGGCCACAATTGACTGATCTACACAAATGGATCTCTGAGAATTGGAAGCCCCTTTTGATGGATGAATTGAACATTTACCCTATAGCTTGAGGTTTTTTCGTTGTGGTTTTTGACAATATAGAAGACAAGAAGGCCATGTGCATAGTTGGGTTGTAGTTTTGGGGTAGTGTTGGTCTAGTTTTGGGGTGGTGTTGGTCTCTTTGTGCATCCTTGGACTCCCACTTTTGATATGGCAATGGCGTCAATTTCCTCAGCCCTAGTTTGGATAAGACTTCTGAATTTTCCCTTGCATTTTTGGAATCTTTCATTACTTTCGTCTATTAGGAATGCATTGGGAAGGTTTTATTGGCATTGTCCGAAAACTGAAAAAATAAAACTTCAAGACTTTATTTCCAAATATGTGTGGAGATGGACTTCATCAAGGGTTTTCCCGTGAAGATTAATCCAAACAATGCTTGGGTCCAAAAGCTCGACAATGAGAATATTCAATTTTGGTGTAGAGCATGCTATGAAATAGCACATGTAATTAAAATTTGCCCCAAACGTTCTCAAAATAGCAAAGACTGGAAAAAATCTCGAAGACCCAATTGGTGGGAATGAGAGCAAGGTGACCATTATATGGTATACAAAGAAGAGCTTCTAGACAAGAAAGAAGCAGATTTGGCCAAAGAAAATGCATCTGCAACAATTGAATCCAAGCATGAAAAACCACATGCCAATGTGGATCCTCTGGAAAACAGTAGGGATTCTTCGGACACAACAAAAGAGGAAAAGCAACAATCCCTTCTGGAAAACAGATCCCCTCAGGAAACCACAAGGAATAGCGTTGAAAAAGCAACTTCTTGGGCAATTTAGACGAATGAAGAAGATTTTAAGAATAACAACATGCACTTGCTGAAGAACGACCCACCAAAATTTGCATAAAATGCAAGTTGAATTCAAGTTGGGAAGAAAGGAAAAAGTTTTTCACCAAGAAAAACAAGAAGTCAAACCAAATCAAAATAAAAATAGTGAAAAATGCAATGTAAATGTGTTGCCAGGATTGAAATGTTTGTGTCACGGGGACTCAATCTTAAATTTGCAAACCTTGGAAATCTCTGAAGCATGTAAATGGTAATGGCCATGTATCCAACTGTTTTTCATATAAATCGTATATGTAGTATTTAAAAATAAAATAAAAATCTTTAGTTTTTCTAAATATTAAAATTATATTATGTATTAATAATAATAATTTATTTTTAATGTTACGCTTATATTAGACATCAAATTAGTGTAGAATATTTTTTTGTTTGTGAGGTAAGGAATTCTCCTAAGTGCAATGATTTAACTGTAAGACATACATACTCCATCCATTTGAATTTGACTCTATGACCTCTTATAAAAAACACATTCTCTTAACCATTTAAAATTTAAATTTAATAAAAATAAAATAAATATAAAATTATAATTTAAATTTATAAAATTTTAATAAATTGTAAATTTAAAATTTTTAATAAAATGAGTTTTCATTTATCCTAAAGAGTTTGAAGTCTTACTTCAAAATTATAACTCTCAAAATTTGTTTTCATTAGGTTGTTAAAATTATTTAAAAAAAGTTATATCTTTTTCAATAACATTTAAACTTAATCCCGCACATAATTTATGTAATATTATCAATTATAAATAATACTATATCAAGAAAATATACCAATTATAATAAAATATATAAATATTTTTATATTTTAAAAAAATATAAGAACCATTTAATTTGAAATTTAAAATAGTAAGATTATAGTAAAAATTAAAGTGAAAAGAATATATATATATATATATACTACTTGAAAATTTATTTTTAATTTTAAAGCTAATTTATATTTAGCTATTATAATTATTATTATTATTATTATTATTATTATTATTATTATTATTATTTTTTTTTTTTTTTTCCGAGGAAAAAAACGAACTTTTTTATAAGAAATAAAAAAGTTACAAACATATGAGTTAACATTCAAAAGCCTCAGTGATATTGAGACTTACATCGGTCCCTAACGAGTGAGAAACAGTCTCCTCTGTATATCACCAAAACTGTCATATAAAAAACCAAAGATAATAACATGATCTTTGTCTGTTTTCGTTGCTGGTTCGTTGCCTTACTTTGACAACTCTTACAAAAAGATTCCCTGTTCATATTCAAACAAAAACCGTGGGTCTCCTGTACGAGGAAAACAACCCACTGTATATCACCCTGAAGATTTAAAGTTTACTGTCATATAAAAAACCAAAGATAATAACATGATCTTTGTCTGTTTTCGTTGCTGGTTCGTTGCCTTACTTTGACAACTCTTACAAAAAGATTCCCTGTTCATATTCAAACAAAAACCGTGGGTCTCCTGTACGAGGAAAACAACCCACTGTATATCACCCTGAAGATTTAAAGTTTGGTCCTAAAATTATAAAATTAATTAATATAAATATATTTTTAATTTTTTTTAATTTATATTTTTATTAAATATATTAATTTATTTTTATAAAAAAACAAATAATATTATTATTTTTTCAATTTACTTCTATTATTTTATAAAAAATGTTAGTTAATATGATTATTTTTAAATAATATTATAATTTACTTTAATGAAAAATTTAATTAATATAATTATAAACTTAATTAATATAATTATATTTTTAATATATATTATCTTAATGCATATGTGAATATATGTTTAAAAGTTTGAAAGTTGAACATTGGCAAGAATACATTCCAAACACCAAAACTCCACACACTCCTCAAAGATATATATTAAAAGAGAAGTTTCCATCACATTTAGTGATCATTAATGCAGTTGTTTATAACGCGACTTTTTGAAAGCCTTTCCGGCGGGTTTTTCCGGTCAAAATCCGGCAGCAATTTATTGGAATTGCAAGTTTGATAGCTAGTTTCTGCACAATCAAAGCGTCCTAGGGGTTTTTCAGGGTGCTGAATCCAAATATGCAGTTAAAAAACCATTTTAACTGCAAGAAATCAAGATTTAACCTCAATTTCTTCCGCCGGATTCCGTCACTGGAATCTCCAAAAAGTCGCATTATAGACAACTCCATCATTAATTATCATTATTAAATTAAATATTAAAATTTATTTTTATAAATTAAATATAAAAAATTAAATATTTTTAAATAATTAAATTTATATTTTAAAATTTAGGACATATTTTTATCTTACAAAGTATAGAAGGAAATTACAACAAACCTAAATTCATCTTAACTCTTGATCTACCAAGCGCCAGATGGATCAAAACTCCTTTCACTCTAAAAGTGGTTTGCATATGATCCCTCTCGACATTTGGTAGATCTGGAGTTAAGATGAATCTAGGTTGGTTTTATTATTAATTATAATTATTAATTTTATAATTTATGTCAAAATGTTTTATTGATAACTATCATTATTACTTTTTTATATTTTATATTTTACTGTGTTTTAACTAAGTCAAAAAGTTGACAAGACATTACAATATCTCTACATACTTGGTTGTAGAACGCCTCTCTAGGAACTTACTTTTTAATATTTTAATTTTTAATTGAGCCCACATGTAAATGTGTACAAACATTTACACCATTACAACATCTCCCCATAGCTTTTTCCTTTTACATTTAATTTTAAAAATGTTGTAATATAAATTATTTATATTTTCTTTTTTGTAAATCGAGGTTCTATTCATTCATCAAAAGAAAAGTACATAGATATCCAAATGCATGTAGTCTCACCTC
The DNA here is from genome assembly GCA_031772625.1 of Pinus tabuliformis. Taxonomy (NCBI): domain Eukaryota; kingdom Viridiplantae; phylum Streptophyta; class Pinopsida; order Pinales; family Pinaceae; genus Pinus; species Pinus tabuliformis. The sequence continues at coordinate 1,019,181,431 of CM062805.1, forward strand.
GGTCGGGTTTGTTGACTAAAGCTAACACCATATGATAAAGTAACAATAGAAAAACTAAATGAACAGTCCAAAGCTTGACAAACCAAAAGCACCAAAAGACAAACAAAACCAGAAGAACACCTGTGACCATGCTCAATCGTCAAAAGTGATTGACGCTGGGTTGTATGGGCTAGTCCTTAGAGGGGGAGGAGGATGATAGGTGCACTACACATGTTGTTTGAAGTGAGCCAACCACATTTCCAACTTCTCAACCTTTTCAGTTAGCAGATTTTGACCACGTCAGACCACCACAATCCTTTATTTGACATGTCATTGAAATTAATGTAGTTGATTTAGTGTAGCGATGACGACCACGTGTTCTTCCTTTTTGGCCTTATCGTAAGCTTCCAGGCGGTCCAGAACAAATTGGAGAAAGTCACGACACGCATCATAGCGACTTTTCCTGCCAGCAACATCTGCATGCCCCCACCAACGATTCTGACCCCACACACCTGCTCCATCCCCATATGCCACTCTACCTTTCTTGCCACCACCATCTACACAACCACCCTGCACCGCTCTCACACCACCTCTGTCACCATGGGCTCCCGATACAACACGGATCACACCCACAACAACTTGATGATCCTGTTTGGACGCTCAACAACTCGACCCTCCACCACCACCTTCGACTCATTGTTGCATCCTCCTTGGCTAGTCGAAGCTCTCGTCTGGTTGGGATGGGAGCGAGAATTACGCGACATAGGTCACATGGTGAGGGCCCATGAATACACCTCTAAAACAGGACCAACAACGAAAAACACCTTTTGACAAGTCGAGAACCGCAACGGGGAAAAAGTCAACCTTGAATTATCCATCAAATGCCTACTCCTCAGAACTGACAACCACCACTCTCCAACCCAGAGAGTTCTAAGCAAACTCATAGATAAGAAACATACCAACTAGTCTGAGACCTTTTCTTCTCCTCTACCAAGGGAAGCACCTGGGAACAAAGACGTAGACATAAGGACTTGACACCAGAGCACAAACACACAAGATACAAACCCAAGCCAATTACCAGCCACAACAGTTGCCTCTAGACCACCCTTCCACCACCGAGCCCAATTGTTGCTCACCCAGCGGTGGGTCTCAGGAATCTAGGGAAAAACCACAAAGAGAGGAAGACCCAAAAGATATCTGATGGACAGGAGACTCAGACACCCTCCCAAACACATATAACACTCAGGGAGAAAGATAGCAAGAAACACAAGAGTAGGCACTAAGGTCGACCAAATTACCATGCATAATTCTCTTAAGCCACTGACAGAAGCGAGAAACTAAGCTATGGGAGAAGAACTTAACACTTTTTTGAACCGTTCATGGTGGAGGAGGCGACAACGACGAAATATCCACCACTCCCAGACTAACTGAGGGTCGGAGAAACTAGACAGACTAACAAGTTCGGACCACAAGGTGTCAACCACCATACTACCATAGCAATGTAACATTCCTGAACCCTGAGGAGCACCATAAACCCACTTACCTCTCCAGCACACAATCCCGAAGAGAATGGATGAGACTTCACACACAACACCGTTAAACTCATCGTACCCCATACGTAATGGGAGGATAGGGTATATGTCCTCCTTCCAGTCTGCTGAATGTACACACATCTAACATGCCTCGATGTTCGTCACCCTCATCGGGGAATTTATAAAATATTTTGATTTTGAAATGAGTTACATTTTTTTGGCAAATGGTATTGATAAGCCATGGTATTGGCCCATGGTATTGTAACAAAGCCTATTTACAACTTAATTATATCCATGGTAAATTGGGGGTGAATATCGATGGTTAAAAATCTTGTTATATTTTATGTTTATTGTAAGTATTAAGTTTTAATTTAAAAAATGTTATAAAATTAAATTAAAATATAATATTTATAATTTTTTTAATTTTAATTTTATTTTGAAATGAGTTATGGTTTTTGGGTATGTGGTATTGATAAGCCATGGTATTGTAAGAAAGCCTATTTAGAAGTTAATACTATCCATGGTAAAATGGTGGTGAATATTCATGGTTAAGAATCTTGTTATATGGTTACGAAATCATTATTTTAATTTATATGGTAAAATGGATGTTAATTTATAACTACTATTTATATGTTATATATATATATATATATATATATATATATATATATATTTTAACCAAAATGAGTAGTGTCTATATATATATATATATATATATATATATATATATATATATTGCGGCTGTTTGCCTGCAAAATCGGGATTTTACATTGTATTTTAGAGCCCGTTGAGGGTTGCTGATACATCAATTGTTCCCCATCCCTTCCCTGAGTTTTCCACATGTTTCTTACAAAAATTTCTCATTTCTGGCAGCCTATGGCTATACAATCGACATAAATCAAATAGTAAATATATATATTTAAAGTGTGCTATTCATTTTTTTTTGCAAAACTAGAGTGAGAGAATAGATTATTCTTCCATTGGCGCTGGACTATTTAGATCTAGTCTAGAGAGCTCTTCTTCATTTATCCTGCTTCTCTCCTCCATCTTGATCTTCATTTGTTTAATTTGTTGATGCAACACATCCACCTCATATTCCAATTGGTGGATTCACTCTTTCTTTTTTAATTATTGCTCCTACATGGCCATATTCTCAATTTGTTGTTGGTGGATGCATTGCTGCAGAATCGCCAAACCTTCCTGAATCTCCAAGTGTTCCTACATGTAGTCGTTACAGGCCTGCCTTTTGCTACTGCCAACCATATATTTTATCTCCCTCGACCCCCTTATCCTAGGCCTGCGATGACCTCAGGAGCCAGACAAAGAGCTTTCCTCTACAGGATTATTCTGCACGCTCATGATTTTATCTAGAATGCCACTGATGCCCCACTCCAGAATTCCATAGACCCACAAATCCAAAATACCACAGACCCCCAACTCCAGAATGCCCACGACCCACAACTCCAAAATACCACCAACCCCCAACTCCAGAATGCCCGCGAGGTTCTGCTCCAAATCCCCCACCCCACTCTGCTTATCCTGACAATTTGTGGCCTCACTCAAACTACCACCCCTATGTAATTCGACACTCAGGTTTCCTTTGTAGCAACTACATCCTCCAAAGACCCCCCTGAAGTCTGGCACCATGACCCAAAACCCGCAACAGATGCTTAGAGACCCCAACTTCATCTGCCAGGCCTTCGCAGAGGTCACCTGAACAAAGATAAACCTTAAACCATAATAGCTTAGCATACCATTATTCCTTAAATAGAAGGTGTAGGTCTGGATAGTGATGTTGTATTGGAGAATGGTACTAATGGAGCTGTGATCCTAATGATCCTCCTTAATCTCCCAACTATCAACCATTATTTCCCATCTCTTCTCCTGGTCCTTCATCCTCACCCAAGCCTTCCTCCCACGAGAGGTTAGAGCAATTCTAAGTAGTGGAAATAAATGCTTCTCCCAATTTCCCATTAAATTGCCTTCACCTGTGATGGAACACCGACCTTTGCAACAAAATCAAAGTCGTGGGGGATGGATTCTGACATTATGTTATCTCCCAAGCATAAGTGTAGTACTATTATGAAGGAAACAAACATGTTGTTATTGTAGACTAAGATAGCCCTTGCCACGAGGCATAAGGACATGCAGGGCCAAGCATGGGACAATGCGACATGGACCAAGGAGTAGGAGGTTGAAAGAAATAGGGGAGGGGGCCATAATGAAATGGAGAAGAGGAGGGATGATAATAATGATAGGATTAACGAGATGAGAGTAAGAGGGATGGTGGAGGTTAGGGAGGAGATGGGTGAAAAGAGAAGAGGGGAGGGGGAGAAAGGAGGGGGGTGGGATGCAAAAAGAGAGAGAATGAAGTGGGGGGGGGGGGCAGGGGGGGTGGGGGTGGTAAGGAAAGCTTATAAGTGACTAACCTCGCATAAACCAAGTTGTTGATACTTTATAAACTCTTGGCTAAGCCAAGAATGCCATCCTCAAACCTATAATTGAAGCCCATGAATAAGATAATTAGGGAATGCATATCGTTTCCTTGACCTTGTTCACAATATTTTTTTCTTAATTCAACTGACAAGCCAAATTTGCTTGCTTATCTGCTTCTTGGTTATTCCCTCTTAGGATATGAAAAAGGGACACAAAATCAAAGAAGGGAATAAGCCCTTGGGATCTCTTGATAATTTTATTTAGGTTCATGTTTTTTGCTGACGAAATAGTTCATATGCTTTATGATCAACATTGGGTCACTTAAGGCCTAGATTTTTCTGATGCCCTTTTTTTGAGCCAATGTTAGATCGAGAAATAAACCATAAGCTTCAACTTATTGTTGGTCTTCCTACCTAGGCCCCAAGCATATCTATATTGAATGATTCCTTTGGGATTAATGAGAATCCCTCCCCTTCCTGCCACCCCAATATGTTATATATTTTAATATAATATGTGTATTATGTTTTTTTTTTAATCTCAAAATCTGTTCGTAATTTTATTAATAAAAATAAAATCATACTAAAAAAAATTGAATTAAAAAAATATTTACTTCTAACGTCTAACATCTAACATCTAACATCTAATGCCTACACATCTACTCTATACTGTGTTGTAGAGCACCTCTCGGGGCAATTAAAAAATGTTGCATCTATAATATTTAATGATGTTGATTAATTTTTAAACAAGAACTAAATTAATTACTTTGGATTAGTGAGTTCAATTTAACATCCAACTATCTATGTAAATATAAAGTTTCAACCCTCATTCAACGTGGGTGTAATTTGAATTTGACTCTATATTCAAAGTTTGAATTATAAGAGTGGTGGAGTATGAATTTGTTACTGTGTTTTAATTTTTTTTTTTTTGTGAAATAGATATTTATATTGCCTTCCAAACTAGATATTACATTCTAATCTTGAACATTTTATATAAGATGGTTGCCAGGGAAACCTAACCATATCCGTAAATGTATTCTTTTTAGGAGTCAGAAGACAAAATGTTGCTTGAAGAATCCAAATTCAAAATACATATGCAGAGAATCAGGCCTTTAAGGCCTTGAGAAAAAGAAAATAAAGCCAAAAAATGTGAACCTAAAACCATAGTAAGAGGAAATTGACTAGGAGGAGGGATCCAAATCTATGGCTACAACTAGAATAGGCTCTATTTTCGCTACCCGATGAGCAACATCTAGTAGGATGGATGCCTATGTGATTTTCGGTGTGCTCCAATCAATGATTTCGGTTTGCCTTGTGTTGATACATGTGTTACATGGAGAGGAGGAGGTCCTCCCTATTTGTGTGCCTGCCCAATAGTAATTTTCCCAACAAAGACTTCATGTGCCAATAGATATCCACAATATACATTTAATGATTGTATCATCCGTATGTGTGACCTACATTGGGAACCTAATTAGCCAAATCCACCAGAACCTATGTATCTCAAGAGAAGGCATCATTGATTAGTTATTTCCCAGTCTGCCTATGAGAGTTCTGCTTGGATAGGGGGTGGGGTAAGTGTTGGAGAATGTAACTAGTGTCAGTCTTCATAATGAGAGATATTAATTAATAAATTTATTTTTATTATTTTATCAAGCATGTTCTTCATTCTTTTGAAGTCAAAATAGTTCAAATTAATATGTATTTAAGTCATGACATTTGATATTTTTTTTGTAAGCTTGGCAGGACTACATATTCATCATGCCCAATATATCACCTTGATTGGGGCAGGGAATTGAGCCAGTGACTTTACATCAAGGAGTACCTTAATAGAGCACCTAATCACCATCTATCCAAGAACCTGTGGACATGACATTTGACATTTGAAAAGATGGAAAAATATTTTTTTTTTGGTTAATTATAGCTAGTCAAAAGGTTCAAGTCGTCCCTCTCTTAGTCAAGTCATCGTGTGTGGGTAATTAACACCTCATGATCAACTATTAATAGACACCTACTCGAGCTCTTTTAAGGAGAAGAAAATAATATTGAAATAGTTTGATCTATGTAGCAGATAAAAAGTAAGACAAGTCAAGTTTTCAAGAACAAGAAAAAAACAAAAATATGAGGAAGACCAAAGTTTTGTACTTTATGTTTCACAGGTGCGAGTTTCCTGTAATCCTTTGACAGGGCCGAGGAAATCTGAAGCATCTTGTAGTTTCGTTAAAGGCAAAAATCTGAGTTGACTTGAAGTTGGTAACAATATTGAGACTCTTGTAGCTAAAGTGAAGTTTGAGGAAGGTTGAATATATCTTGAGAAAATAGATTCAAGGAAGTTGACCATATTTTACTTTGACTTGAGAGGATGGCTGACGTGGAACCTTTAAGGGAGTATTTAGTCTTAGGTTGGATATCTATTTTTCATATGATTCTATAAGAAGTGGATTGTTCGGGTTTTCCCCAGTTGCAGAGTTTTGACCTGGCATGGAGACTATATCTTGTGTTCTTTGTGTTTTGTGATCTTAATTTTTTTTATAATTGCTTGATGAAGAAGTAAAAACAAAATAATAAAATGGCAACAAATATCACGACTAATTATTAAGTAAGGAGAATCAACATAAATCTATAAATACCTTGATTTTCCAACATGGTATTAGAGTTAAGGCCGGTAAAAGTAGGAATCTTGAATATCACCATTATTGGCATAGTTGATACCTCTACAACAATCTCCTTCACCAAATACTATGATAAGGCAGTTTTGTTTAAGTGTATTCTTGAAGATCAAAATTTTTGTTCTTCTACCATCAAGAAGGATGAAGAAAGGTTGAATTTGAAGGAGGATTACAAGATCAGAATTTTCGTGATACAAGAATTCTGAGAAAGATCAAAATCCTGAAGCGTGAAGGACAGTTAGAAGATATGTAAGGTATGGGATGTCACTAAAGTCATGCTACAATATATGAAAATACAATCATGTGAGGCTCTACTGTCTAAATACAAAGTTCTATGATCCAAGTTGTCGACTGCAAGGCGAAATACATCTTTCGTAATGACAAGAAGGCATGACTATATGATCCAAGTTCCCGTTCATCTGAGTTAAGACTCTGAGATATGACATAAAGCCATATCCTCTTAGACAATTATATATTTGAAAAAATGACAGCAATCTGAAGTCATACAAGCTATGAAGTTGTTTTATGATTCAAAGAGGGCATAAGTTGATAGTAGTACGAGTTACACCATTGATTTGTAACACCTCCTCCAAGATATGATGAAGATACAAATTTCTGGAGCAATTATTCGATTCAATCCAAAAGCAGTGATTGATATTTGAGTTATGACAAGACACTACATGCTACAAGGAAAAGACCCTCTAGTAGAGGTTTTTGTGGAAGCCCCTATAAAAATAGCCCAAAAATATGTTTGTAGTGGAGGTCACTAGTGGAGTTGGGTGACAAATGTTTTTTAACAATGTTTATAATACACTAACACACCAGTGCATTACTATAAATAGACGCATTGATGCTTAATAACATATGGTGCATCGTGGCAAAGTTATTTTTTATAGGAATAAAAAATTACAGTGCACTAACTAAATAAGGCACATCAGTGCATATACTACTTGATAGCACTAGAAATGGGTTAAATCTAAAAAATATCAGTCATAAAATTCATTTTGCCCAGTCCGGTGCTATACTCTCATGACACCCCAGTGCTAAACCAATATACAAACACCCTGATGCATAAACAATATGGTGCACCTTTGTAGGGTTTTTAATTTAAAAATAATGGTGCACACTGCATATATTATATTATATGCATTGGTGTGGTTAATTGAATTGAAGTCCCTGATGCTTGTTAGAAAATTGAGCACTGTTGTGGGGTTATTTTTTTACAAATAAAAACAATGGTGCACTACATTTATAATGCACACCGTTGCATACACTATATTGTCCTGAAGCACCGATGCTATCCCTATTTACGAAAGCCCCGATGCGTAAACAACATGGTGCATGTGGACATATTTTCAATTTACAAATGACAGTGTGCTTCGTATAAAATAAGCACCGGTGCAATAGAGTTGTATGTCCGATAACAGAAAATAATGCATTGTGGCAAGGTTATTCTTAATTTATATGGGTTAAAAAATTTATAACTTATATCTTGTGGATGCTATATGTATGCATTGTTAAAATAATTCCTTATCATGTAGCCTTATCGCTTATTATTACCAAAATTTTGTATGATATATTCTTGTCAGCATTGTGCTAAATATTGATTGAAAACTATTTATATAAAAACTCAAAAACTCAAAAAGTTTGATTGCACTCTTTTCTAAATTTTCAAATCACTTTATATTTTATGGTCTAACATGCAAATGGTTAATCAATTTGGAATCTTGGAATATTATTGTGAGATTGGCAACGGTGTCCTCAAAATTTGAAAAAGTTGTTGAATTTCGCCATGATCATATTCAACTTGCAGTGGAATCTTATTGTGAGGCTAGTGACAACGTCCTCCAAATTTGAAAAAGATGTTGAATCGCATACTCTAACTATTTGACGTTTTTTTCAATGAACTTTGTTTTAAATTTGTGACGAAATTGTCTAAATTGAAATTGGGTATAATTTGTGTGTTTTCAAAGGTGCTACAAATAGCTCAATTGGGCAGATACACAAATCTAGATAATATTTGATAACATTGGACAATGGTGAAATTTAAAAAAATGTTGGTTGTAAAATTAATTTTCACTATTTTAGTGCTATAATCACATAAATCATCAATGCTTTCCCATTTTACGAAAGCCTTGGTATGTAAACACATGGTGCATCGGGGCAAGATTTTTAATTTAAAAAACAACGATGCACTACTTATATAATAAGCATCGACGCGATAAAAAGAATTGTACGTCTCGGTTCTTAATAGACAATGGTGCACCATTCAAGGGTTATTTAAAAAAAATTAAAAAATAACGATGCACTCAGTAACTCTAGAGTACTAATGCATATATTACTCGATATTAATGAACTATTGTAAATTTAAAAAAATGTCGGTTGTAAAATTCATTTTCACCATTTCGGTGCTATACACCCACAAAGCCCTGATGCTTTGACATTTTAGGAATGCCCCGGTGCGTATAAAACATGGTGCACCGTTGCATGGTTTTTAATTCAAAAATATCGGTGTGTTAGATGAAACCGGAGCACTAGTGCGCATATTGTTTGATATCATTGGACAAAGGCTTAATTTAACTAGTGTTGGTCATAAAATTCATTTTCACCATTTCAGTGCTATACTCCCACAAAGCACCAGTTCTATTCCTGTTCTGAAATGCCCCGGTGCGTAAATAACATGGTGCACCATGGTAGGGTTTTTAATTTAAGAAAGCGTGGTTTTCTTCATAAATAATCCACCCTAGGGAAGTTACTCAAGTGCACTAGAACAAGGTTAAATACAAAAACAATTATCGGTCATAAAATTCATTTTTACCATTTGTAGTGTTGTAGAGCTCTCAAGCATCGGTGCAACCTTTGCCTTTGTGAAGCACCCTGCCATCGGTGCTTCCCTTGCTTGCCATCCTTCCGCCTGTTGTTCACTGTGTGCACTTCGAATTTTGTGAAATGGTGGTGAAATTTGTTTTTTTCGTTTACTTGGCAACCATGCCTCCTCGACGAGCAAATGTCCAGGTAATGTCTATGTTTCTCCCTAACTTAATTTTTTAGTGGAGTAGAATTGAAAATTAAGTTGAAAAATGCATTATCTTTTATTTTTATATTCTTATAGGTGTGTTCGAAACATTCAGCTCGCACCACTTTAAAAATTTTAATTTTTACGATAGTGCGTCAGGTAAAATAAACTTCCCCATGTGTTTATTTTTTCCCAACACACCGCCCAATATTTAAACCTGAATGATCAACTTAATTTGTTTTTTTGTTTTTTTCGTTTACTTGATAACCATGCCTCCTCGATGAAAAAATGTCTAGGTAATGTCTATGTTTCTTCCTAACTTAATTTTTTAGCAAAGTAGAATTGAAAATTAAGTTAAAAAATGTATTGTTTTTTATTTATTTATTTTTTTCTTCGTGGTGCGTTCGAAACGTTCAGTTCACACTGTTCATGGTGCACCCTGTAAATTTATAGTGTGCACCACAAATCAATGTGTAATGTTAACACACCGTTAGTGGTTCAGTGTGTTGGGTAAATTGAAATGCATCGGGCCATTAAATTCCATGATGCACCACTTTAAAAATTATAATTTTTACAACAGTGTGTTTGGTAAAATTAATTTCCCGGTACATTTATTTTTCCCAACACACTGTCCAATATTTAAACCTGAATGTTCTGGTGCGATGTGTCGACGTAAAATAAACACAGGTGTGAAATGTTATGTCAACACATCGCACTAAAAAAACAAAAATAACTAATGTTATGTATGTATGTGAACTGAAGGTAGTGCGTCAAGTCGATGTATGTACCATTGTTGGTGCTTTCCTGTTTTTTTGGGCGCACCATGTTCGATGTGTTCTTGTTTTTTTGGCACACCAATGTCGATTTTTTTTTTTTAATTGAAAGTTATATGCCCATATTTATAAACACATTTTTCATTTAATGAAAAAATATTGTGTTTTATGTATGAGGCTGATGTATTTTATATGTCAATCATGCAGAGATGTCAGAGGAGAGAGGAGCAACAACAGGAAGAGCAAAGAGTTGACTAGTACAATATGGTATGAGGGTGGGAGGCACGAGAGAGGGAGAGGGATTTGTACCCTCACCCTATTACCACAATGAACCAAGGCCTCTTGAGGAATGTAGGCCTCCTTAAGTACTATGAGGAGGCTACATCCCTGAAGGGGCACTTTGGGTTGTTGGCACAACTAATCCGTCGATGGGATTTCCACTAACAATATTTCTGTGTCGGTTCTAATTAATGTTTTCAACCCACTGAGGAGGACATTTATTTTATCATTGGCCTATCCAAGAGAGGGGAGGATTTTCCCCAGTTCCCTGATGCATCCCTTGTTGTTGCAACAGAGAGTTAACTTGTCTACTCCTAGAGATATGTTGGGGATCATGTAGTTTCTCTAGCAGATTTTCAAGTGTATGGTGGACAACTATGAACCACTTCTTTTGGTGCAGAGGAGGTTAGGTGCCTCTCAATATTAGTGAGTACCATTGCACACTATACTAGTGATGTGCAGCGCATTATTCATGCCCTCTTTTGTTTTATGTCGATTCTTTGGTGCAGAGTCCATGATGTGTTATATGGTCTGCCATTTTTTATGGTAGTTTTACGTTGCTTTAGATATATGTCGTGCTATGATACATGAGAGGGTGAAATTCTCTTTTATGCTTTAGAGTTTTTTTGTTTATGTTTTTAAAGGTTTATGGAGGCAAGGCGTACTTTTGACCGTCACTCTCTTAGGCCGATGGATGAGGTGCAAATGCGCATGTGGGGCAAGATGATGCCCAAGAGGGGTCAGTCGGAGTATCTGACTAGGATTTCTGTTGAGGCATTGAAGCTACTAGGCAGTGAGGCCGACCACATGTTCATCTTGGTGCCGTGTCCTTACGCGGGGATAGATTGGTGATAGTGTACCAACATCCTCTTCACATAGGATGATCCAACAGATGCTAGAGGTGATATTAGTGTTTTCTCTAAATTAATCTAGCTTTGTTTTATCATCTTAGTTAATTATAATAAATTTTATGCTAACAAGTTATTTAACTTTTTTATTAATTTTTTTAATGAAATTATCTAACTATTTTTGTGTACTATATATTTGTAGACATCGGTACATTCGTTGGAAAAATTCCTCCTTCCCCACCAGATGGATATGCAGAGATGGTTGAGGCCACGAAGGGTGAGGTCGAACATCCTATTCGGATACACACGGGCATGCAGCCACGTTGTAGGCTTGATATTGGATTCATGATGGAGTTGGGTGACTAATTCTTTAGATTTTTGGTTGAGGTGAGCGTCTGCCCTATGATGACTCAAGGCATCAGGGTAGATCCTACGCTCTTGGAGATTTGGACGGACTTGTCGCGTGATATGATGAGTCTTATGTGTCATATCATCTGAGCTAGCAAGTTTATACTAGCATCGAGGAGGGATTTTCGCCATGCAACAATTACATATCCTTCACTGGTTACTACCCTATCAGATCATGATGATAAGGGTGGTGATCCTTCTGGTAGTATTCCACCTCTTCAGGATGTGGTTGAAGGGAAAGTACCCCTAGGGTCCTTTGGGCTAAGACTCTACCAGACTGAAAATTGCTTATTCAAAGAAACACACACACACAGCCATCTTTTTTACTTTCAAGCAAATTCTAATGTTTAGGGTACATACCTAAGGTCCTACGTTCGAGAAGACCGTTAGGGTGCAAACCCTTCTTGGAGTTCCCTTCTTCTTTCTTTGACCTGCACGACAAACAAATCAAAGAACACAACAGTACATGTATAGAAGTTTATATATAAATCATCTTTATGCTATAAAGTTAGTTATAAAAAATCTTTAAGTAACCACTTTCATAAGAATTCAATCACAAGAATCTCATAAGCATAAAGAAAGATTATTCGGGAACAAAGACGTGTTTCTTTATATATAAAGGCAAATAAAGTACATATATCGGAAAGATATCACCTGAACACCTTCAGCAGGCTCCAAGCAAGCTTCCTCCCGGATTCGTTCCAGCCTCCAGCCTCCAACAAGAGCTCCTTCCAAGTCTTACTCAATGATGATGTCAAGGATGAATGATCACCAATACACATGGAAACAAGGGTTTCCTATGCAAAATGGGGGAAGTGCAGAATGCACCAAGGACTTCAGACCTGGTCTAAGGGAAAAATCTCAGCATAATAATCTTGCTCTCCTTTCTCTCTCCCCTTGGCCTTCCCTTTGATGTCTTTTTATACCCTCTCCAAAGTAGTTTTTAGTTAGGAGTTGGTTGGGAACAGTTGGGCCACGGGCACTAACAGGTGATCCAGCAGGTAAACCCGCGATCACCGCCCGGAAAGAGGAAATTATATATTTTTTTAAGTGTTTTAATAGATACACGCGGGTTGGGTATGACAGACCCGCATGTACACGCGTTTAACACAGGGCAAAGTCGCGTATAGGGAATAAAACACTATTTTTTAAATTTTTGGACCAGGTCTGGAAGGAGGGGTTGCCCTAGGCCATAAGTGCAGCATCACAAACCATAAGAGTGAGATTTGGAGCTATAACAGATGCCCCCTAATGTATGAGGTCATAAGGGGAACATGATGGCCGAAATATATTAAGTAAGTACAAGGAAAGGAACTCTGCCGAAAAACCGAGGAGGACTTCACCAGAATTCAGCCTGCCAAGCCACCGAAAGGAGATCAGAAAGAAACACTGTCTGAGGCGGGCATACCCATGCTCAGGAAAAGTAAAGCATGTCCGCATATCAAGTACAAGCGGATCCACTAAGTATACAAGTATAAATGACTGTAAAATACATAATGGATCATCTGATCATAATGAGTAAGTACATGTCTGAATATCACATATAAAACTGTCAATGATGCTGAAAGATGCAACGGATCACTGAAATCAAAGACTGATCCCATAAGGTACCAACTGAACATGTTGGAATAGGATGGTACTACACTGCAAACTCAGGTGCCAGCATATAGAATGTCGCCATGACTGACTGTAACATATAAGGTGGAGTGGTATCAACTAGCAGCAACAGGAGCAACTGTCAAGTGAACCAATGAATGCTGATACAACCTGAGGTCTTCACCGACCGCCGTGGTACATTTCTACACCATGGGAATAAATGATCTGAAGTCGACCATGTGAGAAATCGTTTGATTACCGGTCATTGATGTATACCGTTAACAAACGCGAGACTACTCACCGATAATGATAATGAGCGTCAAGGTACCCAGTACAATCTAACAAGTGTGAATAGATGAGCTGAAGTCGAACACCTGTAAGAATCTATCAATCAGGAGACAATGATGGTTTCCCACTGTCGATAGCGAGGAATCTGCCACTAATGACTGCAAACCCCAAGGTACTGCCAAATGGACTCTAGATCTTTGCCCCAGAGCAATGAGTCGGAGTCGATAGGGAAAGATCCGCTAGAAGGAAGGCATTAAGGCATCCTCCATCAATCTAGCGCGAGTGTAACCCGTAGGCCAATAATGTGGAAGGAATCGGACGAAAAAGATGTAGTAACCCAACCGAAGTGCGTTTCCGGCGTACACAAGATGTGGCTAGCGCACGGCAGAAACCCTCTGAACCAACCAATAATGAAAGCTGACACAGAGGCGAGGTATCCACCAATAGGGTCAAATGGAAACCAAGGTACTGGACGAATCCCAATGTGTGATAATGTATGCTGATGTCGAACACAAGGGAAACCACTCAGTCAAAGACCCATGATACTGATCGATGCTGAGCACAAGGTGACCTATCAATAATGAAAATAGGGCCAGGGTGCGGTCTCTAGGTCTGCCCTCAGAGCAATGTGTCGTCGTCGATAAGGACAAGACCCGCCAGCAAGAAGTCAATGGGGACCTTCTCAAACCGGCACGAGTGAAGGACCAATATAACTGATGTGATGATAAACATGACACTGACAACCAGGGATGGCCGACTGAAAAATGAGTCAAGAGACACCGCAGAAAGGCCGACTCAGGCTAACTTCCCTTGAACAAAAGCACGACTCAATGTGACTATGTGGCAGCATATAATGAATCTGTATAAGTTCGTCATGCAGGAGGCACGAACGAACCCTCCATATGATTGGAAGAGATAACCAATTGGGGGAGAACTGACTCGATAACAAGGTTATGGCTTACCTAAGTCAAACTAAATCCCACCCATGCGGAGGAGACTTTGTTTTGAGTGCTTTGTTCAAGGGCGACACGACTGACTCTAGCTGCCAACAATAAATGGAAATAATGTCCCTGTTCCCGCTCTTTTTGGAATTTTAATTTTTTTGTCTTTTTCTGATAAGCCGGAAAAAGAATAAAAGAATGCTATGGTACAGTGGAAAGAACGAGTGTCGGTGAAACAGGTGATCTAGTTCCTGGGAAAGGAACGTTCCTATGCTCAATGCAGGGAGGTGAAAAACTGGTCAGTGACACTCAGAGGTATGTCCCTTCCACGAGTCTGGGTATGTCAAGCTGCAAAGGTCAAGGGTATGCAAGGTTGATTTTTTCAGACGTCATGGTCAAAAGTGGGCTTAACACGAGTCCAGGTGAAGCCGGCTATAGGCCAAAAGGTGCAAATGGTCAACATGCAATGCAGAAGTACAACTCAACACACATAGGAGCCTCTAGGGTATAAGGCCAGAACGAAACGAAGAAGCAAAGAAGAATGAGTCTTCAACGCATAAGTCATGGCGGGACTACAGAGGACTCCCGAGCCTACTCAAAACGAAGCAGCATGGGCAACAAATGTCAGTGAGGTGCTAACTAGGATGCCCATGTAAAAGGATGGCTCTACCATCATGTCATGATTTAAAGAATCGGCGAGTGAAAATGGCTTGCGAACCATAACATGATGGGGTCGACCCTACGACAGATGTATCGGTCAAATGGAGGCTAGTATGCATAATGCAACGGAAAAATGGTGTCCCTAACCTATATGCCAGTGAGAACACGATACCTGCCATGACGGGTCAGCAGTCATGGAACCGTCTCGAACCGTCGAAAAATGTCCAAAATGTCCTGAAAAACAACTCAATCTCGACATTCCAAGCTCCCAAGTTAAAAGTGACATGAAACCAAACAAAATAAAATTTTGAAAAAATTTTGCATTTTCAAAACTTATAAAAAGAAATTTTGGACTTACCATTTTCACCGTTTGACTTGGAGAGCAAATTGTGGAGCAAAAGGAGCAAACTTTCCCCGTGACTTATTCAACCGTTCAAACTTGCCGAAAACTTCCAGGTAAGCACTAAACTTGTCTTGCAATCAATTGTGATAGTTTTTAGGAAGTTTAATTAGTGTTTCACCGTTAGATTTTTGCAAAAAATCGTTCTGCGGCGTACACGCGGGTTGGATGTATATAAATCGCGTATACGACAGCCCTACCCGCGACTGTGTACAGGGTAAACCGCGTGTGCGCAGCGAAAATTTTTTATACATAAAACTAATGGATGAAAATGATTTTTTCTTCCAGGATGACTCTCACATGGCGTGAAAGAGAGCACTCAGCTGTAGATAATGAAGTCATGGACAATGATGAGGCATTAGATGCCTTACGGGGATGCGGATTGTTAAAATTCTTCAAGTTGCCGAATATGAAAGAAAATGTGCGTCTGCTCGAGAGACTTATTGATTATTGGGATGTCGAGGAAGAAGCTTTTATGATTGATCAGATGCCACTCAGGATAGAAGTGGAAGATATATATTTCATCACGGGCCTTTCCCGAAGGGGAGAGGTAGTACACTCCCGGGGCAGGACCCGGAATAGTCTCAGTGTAGACGACTATGTACAACTTTACTGCCCAGGTCATCGGAAGGTCGGGAGTCAGATCTCGATCCCACACGTGGCGAGTTTGTCACTGCGGATAATCTTGTTCACCATAGCTCGAGTGAACGGATCATCTTCGCTACATCAGGCATCACGGGTAAACATGAGCGTAGCAGTGGACTGTCTCACCACGGTGTTTGACTGGTGTACTCCTCTACTTGCCAACATGAAGGAGCAGCTTGCTTCTATCAGGAGGGGACAGACCAAGAACTTTGGGTACGGAACCATTTTATGCACTTTTTTCTTCGAGAAGGTTCCTGCACTCCGCCCCAGGGTAGCAGTTCCCATCAGTAGTCCACGTGATCCACGTATGGGCCGGTGGGCTGACTTGATGAAACGTCTGGGGGGTGGGGAAGTGCCTAGGAATGCATTCGACGACGACTTTTTTGCTTGGTGGGAGCAACAGATCATCGCCATAGACGACTACCCCTATGCTGGACTGGATTTCCGAGGAGATCCTGACCTAGTGTTGCCACCAGATGCAGCATGGGGCGAGATCGGTAAGATTTTTTTTTTTTTTTTTTTTTTATGATTTTTAGGATTTTTCAAGTATAATGATGAACTTTGAAAAATATATATATATTTTTTTTTGATGAGATTCAAATGACTGATATGATGATCATGTTCCAGACATTGGGCCCGTGCGACCAGATGGATTCCCACGGCATGGACGGCGTGGCCGAGGAGCCGAAGAGGAGGCTGCGAATGCGGAAAGGACCCTCAACAACGTCCAGCGACACTTGGCGAGATTGAGCTACCAAGTACCGATGGCTGAGATAGAGGACCTTCCTCCAGATATGCAGCGTCATGTGGTTGGGATGCCACGTGACTGGGTTTGCGTTTTTCGGCGCGTGGCCAATGCTATAGTTAGTTATTTAGCTGCTCATCCAGAGCCGAGGCATTAGATATGCCTGACATGATTATGGGCATTTGAGTCCCAATTTTGTATATTTTGGACACACATATGTACACTCGAGACGCTTTGCGATATATATATATATATACAGTTTGACTTTTTGATGCATGATTTTATGATGATGAATGATTGATATGCCAGTCTAATGCTTGATTAGCGATAGAATCAGCTAACCAATTTTGAGATCTTGGAATGTGCAAATAATTAATGTAAGTAAATGATCTTTGCAACAACCTCACCCTTAAATATTGGCGATATAATGATGGATCTCTAACCCGATAAATGTTATTTAACTGAGACACTATCAATTGAGAATCCAGATACACTACCAACGAGTCGATCCCATAAGAGATTGCCTCGGATAGTAAATTGATAACAGCTGTATACTCGGCCATATTGTTTGAAGCAGGACCGATACACACGCCTCTCGATGTCATCAACTGACCAGTTGGGTAATAAAGTACCCAAGCTGCGGAAGCAAGATTCCGAGTGTGCCGACTAGCACCATCGGCGAATCCAAAATAAACCAAATCATCCATCAACACCTGCCAAAGCAGACCAAAAAGTGCTGATATCAGAAAACGCTCGATAAAATATGTACAAATATACATAAAATACAAAGAAGTCATTGCCTGGTAAAACTAAGCAAAATACTTCTTTAAATAGAGCCCATTTCGGGGCTCCGCCAGCTTGTTTCCTTCGAAATCAATTAACTCATACGATCCTTTTTCTAAGACTCGTTTGATAATGAAAGGACCGTACCACATAGGCTTGAATTTGCCTGCCCCCAAGGCGTCCTTATCTTGGTCATAGACCAAGACAAGGTCACCTTCAGAAAAGACTCGAGGTCGGACAGACTTATCATACTGAGTTTTGACCCTTTTCTTATGGGCCTCATTCGTCGTGGCTGCATCTCGACGCTGCTCATCGAGATGTTCCAGGTGAACTAGGCGCTCCTCGAGACTCGAAGTCTCAGGAAGAAGCTCGACAGCCAATTTCAGAGATGGAATTTCACATTCGACTGGAAAGATAGATTCCATCCCGTAAACTAACTGAAAAGGAGTAAAACCAGTAGCCGTTTTAACGGAGGTTCGGTATGCCCAAAGAGCCGGATACAACATAATGTGCCAATTGGACCGATTTTTATCGATTGTCCGTTGGAGTATCGTCTTAAGAGTTTTATTGACCGCCTCGACCTGTCCATTGGCCTGAGGATAGTAAGGAGACGAATGCTCTTGACGGAAACCTAATTTAAAAGCCAATTCGGACATTAGCTGATTTTGGAAATGACTGCCATGGTCAGTGACAATCTCTCTTGGGATACCGAATCTTGAGATAACTTGATTGAAAAGAAACAAAGCTGTCGTGTCACTGTCGTTCTTATAAGTAGGCATGGCTTCAGCCCACTTCGTGAAGTAGTCTACAGCCACGATAATGTACTTGTGATTTGCCGCTGAAGGCGGATTACAAGTCGTAAAATCAATACCCCACTTAGTAAAGGGACCGACGGTGACAACGGGAAAAAGGGGAGCTGGATGCGCGCGCATCTTGCGAGTAAAAATTTGACACGGGTGACAGCGTTTTACCGCTTCCACACAGTCCTTAAAGAGTGAAGGCCAAAAGTAGCCGGCACGTAAGATGCGCTGGGCTGTAGCAAGCCCGGATAGATGACCACCACAAGCTCCACTGTGGCAATCATTAAGAACAGACTCTGCTTCCTCTAAGGTTAAACAACGTCGAAGAATTGAATCAACCCCTCGACGGTATAAAGTGTCACCAATGATAACATAGTTTTTAGCCAGGTGACGTAACTTGCGACGTTCATCCTTGGAGGAAGTAGAGGGAAACTTCGAAGTCTGGAGATAAACAATGATATCTCCATACCAAGGGTCTTGTGAAGAGATGAGGAATATATGTTCGTCGGGTAAACTTTCCTCATAAACAACATCCTCTCCACAAGGAAGCTCAGAAATTAGCTCCGCGAAGACCATAGATTTCTTAGACTTGGCGAACAAGAACTCGAGGTCGAATTCTTGTAAAATGACTATCCATCTATTATATTTGCCCCCAATCACTCGCCTACTGAGGACAAATTGGAATGGATTGACCGCCGCTAAGACAAAAGTTTTGCGTAGCAAAATGTAATGACGGAGCCTCTGGACAGCATGGACTGCTGCCAAGGCCAACTTCTCAACTGGAGAATAGCGGAGTTCAGGGCCTATCAAGCCTCGGCTCAAATAATAAATCACGTGCTCGACAAGAGCATCGTCTTCCTGAACTAGAACCATACCAATGGTAGATTCTGCTGCAGCGAGATATAAAAGGAAGTCTCTACCATAATCCGGTGGACTCAAGAGCGGGGCAGAGACTAATGCCTTTTTCAAAGCATCAAACGACCGCTGCGCAAAGTCGTCCCACAGGAATGGAACTCCTTTCCGTAGCAAACGCATGAACCCTTTAGTGATCTCGGCATAGTTTGCTATAAACCTTCTTAAGAAATTGGCCTTCCCTTGAAGACTTTGAAGTTGACGAATTGAAGACGGGGGAGGCAACTGAACTATTGCCTCAACCTTGAAGGGATCAACCCGAATCCCTTCATTAGACACAATAAACCCTAACAACCGACCGGATGTAACCGCGAAAACGCACTTATTGGGATTCAACCGGATTTTATAGAAACGACATCGCTCAAAGACTAATTGAAGATGACTAGGATGATCAGTCCTCTTTCGAGAACGAGCAGCGAGATCATCTAAGTATGCTTCGATGATATGTTTGATGTCGTGGAAAGCGTAAGACATGGCCCGCTGAAAGGTGGCTCCAGCATTTTTAAGACCAAAGGGCATCTTTCGATATGCAAAGGTACCCCAGGGACATATGAAGGCAGTCTTATGCTGATCCTCAGGACGAATGGAGATCTGATTATAACCCGAAAAACCGTCCATGAAGGAAAAAATTTCATTACCCGCACACTCGTCGATAATCTGGTCAATGAATGGCGTGGGGTAATTGTCTTTTGGACAAGCCTTGTTCAAGTCCCTAAAATCGATGCATACACGGATTGTTCCTTGCTTTTTGTCCACAGGGACTGGATTCGAAACCCAATCCGTAAGAGGAACAGGGTATATAAAACCCGCCCTTAGCAGCTTCTCAACCTCAGCTTTGATAGCCGCTGCTTTCCTAGGGTTAACCGGCCGAAGCCTTTGACGAATCGGTTTTGCGTTTTCATACGTCTTGATCTCATGTTGGACTATAGAAGGATCAATGCCGGGCATTTCCTCATAAGACCAAGCAAATACATCACGTATTCCTTGAATAGGTCGGTGTAAATTTGAATTTCTTCAGGGGAACACTCACTTCCGATGAAGATATTCTCGATGATGTTAGGATCCTTAGAGATGTTTATAGGTATCGTTTTTGAGATTACCGACATATTACCTTCGGCACGCACGTGTGTTGGAGCCAAAGGGTTCGACACCGTACAAACATCACTACCAACGAGCTCGGAGAATCTAGATTCTACTTCCTGCAATGGAGGAAGAAAATATGAGCGATGGTGTAAGTCTTCCCAAGGTCGATCTATACCCATCATAATTTCGAGGATTGCTTCTTCAGAAGGTAGAACCGAATCTAAGCAGTCCAAGGCAGAGTTAGAATCAAAGCTCCAAGCGGGGGCCACATGACCATCTAACTCCTCTTCGGAAAAAGGAGTAGAATGGTTATCTGCAGAGTCTACGATAGCCTGATATCTAAGCTCAACTGCAGATATAGGAAACGCCATTCCATTAACTTGCCCTTCAACTAATGTGGTCGTAGGTGAAGGCAAGGTCCAAGGGTCGGAAAAATGATGAGTTCGGAAGAACTCCTCTCGAGAAGATTCCTTGGATGATGAAATAGCATTGATTCTTGCAAAAGGAGAGGGAAGATCAAACGTACCCATCAATGAGGAATACATCCCTACTCCTAAATTCTCAGTCGGCGGGCGAGGGTTATCCACCAAAGGAACAGTAGAGTCGGAGGTTGCTTGAGGATCGATTGGAGCATAGTCCAATTGATCAACCTTAACGATTTTCCCCTCATGAGGAAAGCAAATGACACAAAACAGAGTCGAAACAACGGCTTCCATCTCGTACACCCAGTTCCTTCCTAATAGGATATTATAGTCTAGGTTAGCATCTACGACTTCAACTTCGATATTAACGACCTTCCCTCCAACACATATAGGAAAGGCCGGGATAATCCCATGCGGCTTGTGAGAATGGCCATCAAATGCAGTTAAGACGGTTGGTGAAGGAACAGCCGAAGGTGAACCAATAGCCTTCCAACATGACATGGACATGACGCATGTGGAAGCTCCTTCATCTATAACGGTGCGAAAAATATTGATTTTCCGGTATGTTGACTTTACCTGAAAAGCCATATGATGAGGGAGTCTCTTTTTGACATTTGACATGTCAAAAGAGAGCACTAGAGAGTTAGCTGGATCGACTGCTCCAATGGCGGAGAGTAAAGCACTTCTCTGAGACGGACACGACTGGAGAACTTCCAAAGCGGACATAGCACATGGGCTTTGAGCCAAATCCTCCACAATGGAGTAATTTTGAGCAGCTCTAGCATTGGGGTTAATTGTCGCGCGTTTGGCGGAACCTTTCGGTATCCTAGGTACAGTCTCAACAGGAGGTCGCTCAATATGAAGGTCATTACTTCCGGGAACCGTTTTATCCTTAGATGTTTCGGCTTCACCATAATCACGTGACCGAGTAGTCACGTTAACGTTTGAACCCATCATAAAAACATTTGATGCTTTTTCCCCTTCCTGGTTGCCCCCCGAGGAGGTCCCAGGATTCGAATTTGCGCCAGCAAGAAGTTGCTGCCCTTGGGGAAACGGGTTAGTCAACACAGCTTGCGAACTAGAAGTCCCTTGCTGTCCTAACAAGCGCTGAGCGTCTTCGATTCTAGGGCAAAGATGAGTTAGATGGTCCCCACTGCATAACTTGCAAGGAAACTTAACTTTCTTTCTCGACTCACCCTTACCACCACCAGCGTTGTTGCCGGATTTATTTGCATCGGGCTTCCCATCCGAGTTCTTCTTTTTACCACGTCCTTTCTTTTTCCCATTGGAATTTTGATTTCCTTTGGGGTTATCGGATTGGACGGCGTTAATGGAAGAATTTTGGGAAGCGGGAGGATTAGACATTGTGACTTGGTTGTTAGGAGCAGTTTGTAATGACAACTGCTGCAATTGATTCAACAAGTTCACTGTAGTTGAGTCTACTGACCCCACGATACCATCCGCGTGAGGACCTGGCTTTGGCTTAGCTAAATCAACCTTAGATCCAGGAGCATCTGGCAAGTACTTTTGGAGGATCCCAGACTGAGAGTAGATCAGTTCTAATTGCTGGGCCCTGAAAATGGCTTGCTCCTCAGAATAGACCCCAGACATGGAGACATCCTTGGAGATCTCAGGTTGCAAAGACTTCAAAAACCACTCTAGACGGTACTCCGGAGGGATTTCGGCTTTAATGAGCCTTTTTCTCCGTCTCCATTCCTGTATGTGATCAGAAATGTGGGTTGCCTTATCCTGACGAAAGGTAGCCAGAAGTTCAGTTCCGGCATCATAGCGGACAGGCAACTGGAAGTGATTCAAGAAGATATTGGCTAAGTCAGCGAACGATGTAAAGCTGCCCCCTGGCAACTCTATATACCATTTAGCCGCATTACCAGTCAAGGTGCGCTGAAAGAGTCTCAACCTAACCGAATCTTCGATGAGGGAGTTAGATGAGCACCACAAATGGAATGTGGTTACATGATCGCCCGGATCTTCACCACTCTTCCCTTCGAATTTTGGGATGTCCGAAGGGAGTTTGGTTGGGACCGGAGGCCAGGCCAGATTGTATCTGATAGGGTCGTTCGTTAGCTTAGTGAGATCTGGCAAGTTTAACGTTGCCAGAAATGGAAGCCTAGGAGGACCTAGGGGATTCCACCCAGACTGGGCAGAACTCCCAAAGTTCTGAAAAGATTGTCCTGGGATTTGAAAGGCACCAGGCTGCCCCAAGTGACCAGTAGAACCAGCTGAACCAAAAGGCAAGCCTTGTGGTCCAGCAAAATTCGGAGTTTGACCAACTCCTGCCGTATAAGCTCCATAGCTTGCAAAGTTTCCTCCTAAAGAATTGTAAGGAGTCGATAACCCCTGATATGGGTTCCAAGCCGAAGCGAGGGGAGGAATACTTTGAAACATGCTAACCGTGGAATACGGCCTACTTCCTTGTTGGCCAATGAATGGATTCGCAGTTCCTGCGTTACTAACCCCAGGGTTATTCCAACCTTGGAAAGGATTGCTGCTTTGTCCTATTGAAGAAAAAGGCATGGATCCTACCGTTGGGTTGGAATCTGGGATATGACCACTTCCAAAAGGAAAACCCTGAAATGAAGCCGATCCGCCCATCATGGACGTAGCGGCACTGAACGGAACTGACGGAATACCCTGTGATTGGGTGCCAAAAAGGAAGGAACCAGTACTAAAAGCATTGGTTTGGGCATTTCCACTCGTGGACGGAATGGAGGTAGACCCAACCAAAGATGTGCTAGCAAACGATCCGAACAAGGAAGCGGAGGGGATGGAAATGGTTCCTCCCCCTTGCACCGATGTTGGGGTTTGCATAGTCGCAGCACTCGTGGAAGCCATGCTTCCAGTAGTGATTATAAATGGTAAGCGCGTAGCGTAACCTGGACTCGCTGGTCTATATAATGGAGGCCCAACGTATTGCAATACGTCTGGATAACTAGATGGTAGTGGAGAATTTGGAATCACTAATGATTCTGAAAGTTCTTCTACCTCTACGTTATTCTCCGCTTGAAAGCGAACTTGAGAAAAGACTGGAGTGTCCCTCTCTTGTTCAAAAGTACCAGGCCTTGCTTGGCCGCTAATATCCCCGAGAGGAGGATCAATCCCCGATGCGTCAACCGGCGTGGGACGGACCCCACCGGTAGTATTCCCTCTGCGCCTTCTAGGAGAAGGCTCTAAACTAGGTGGCGAGAGACCACGAAGTCTTCGAGACCGTCTTGGAGACCGGTCAGCCACTTTGAATTTTTTGTTAAGATCTAACTAAAGACTCAAAAAATTAAAAGCTAAGCCGACTAGGAGCACAGAGCACACAGTATAAAGTTCCTAAAGATACAGCGAGTCAAACAACTTTCAAGTATTTCCGCTCCGGGTGATTGAGACCGGACACCAAAATACGAGAAAGTGAATCAAAGGGCCTTCCGAGGATAGTCTGGGATGATGAGGGCCCAGTCCTATCAGCGAAGGTATCAGAGGAAGTTACGCTGACCTCCTAACAACAGCCTGCGCCGGTGCAAGCCCCCAAGCTTCGCAAGGGTGCCCTCCGGAAGTACTGTCGAGAGTGATACAACGTCGACCTCAGGTGCCACGGGATTCCCCTCCGCAGCCACCTATGCAGATCCCTAGGAGAGGCAACTATGGGTACCAACTCGTCGCAGAAGCCAGGCGGAACAGTCGTGAGGTAAGTTCGGACAAGTAGGAGAGGGGGTATCTCTCTTCCCTGTCTTCACAGACCCTCGTGCTTAACTCCCAGATCCGGAGCTTTCCTGGTCTTCCTAACGCTATTGGATTTACTCTCTTTAATCAGACTCTTATGTTTGACGTTTTGTGTGGCCTTGGAGAGTTAACTCTCCACACGCCTAATCCAAGGCCCTAAAATCCTAAACTTGTTGGTGTAATAACTAAAACAAAAAGTTCTAGTGGATTTTAATTAAGCGCTTGATTTTATTAGGCTGTTCTTTAAGTCAAAGGTAATGGAGGTGAAACTTGTGGTGTTTTATGGACGCAAAAGAAATTAATAAAACTTAGCTACATGCATGTGCACTTTTGTTTTCGATGAATAGCAATTTCTATGAGGTTCAGAAGACACTTGTAATATAAACAAAATTTTTCCTTTTTCTTTTCAGACTCCACACTCACAAAAACTAACAAAACTAAATATGCCTAAAAAGAGATGCAAATCTTACCCTAATGCAAGAACTAAATGTGGATGCACGATTCAAAGACTACTCTAAAAACAAAGAAGGAAAGTTGCTGCTTTACCAAATTTTGTCTTGCCACTGAAATGCTTAGATAGAAGATGATTTGTTACTAATCATTTCGTCCAAACAATAAAAACAAGTTTTAAGATAAAAACAAAGCACTTTCACTTCGCAAAAAAGGAAATCAAATGAGAAGCAAGTTTAAGAAAGCGAAACTCAAAAACTTTCAAAAGATTTTCTTTCAATCAAACCAAAAAGTCTTTTTCATAGGAAAACTCTCAAAAATACTGACACTAATGATTGATAAACAAGCCACCAAACACTTTTGTGAATTGACACCTTTCAAATGATGAAAACTCAACAAAAATAAAATGTGTTCGAAAACGCTTTTGACAATCAAAAGCAGCAATGAAAGTCCAAAATATCAAAAGACAAGTTTCAAGAAACTGGTAACAAACAAATTTCCCGAAACAAAGGAGTAAATGGTCATAAAAATGATTTCGTTAAGCAAACACAAATGTCATGAAAACAAAATGGACACAAAGATTTGAAGACAATCTTCCCACTCTGCCGAGACAGAGCAATCAAGATTCTTAAACAGAAATCTTGTGTGTCAAAAATCAATGACGCTTGCAATCAACGAAAAACAAGACTAGCACTCCTTATAACTAGAGAGAGTTCGAAACAAGATGCCCCCTGTTAAACAGAGAACTGTCACTGGGAATTGACTGTTTTAAACTGACCCAAACCACCAAACAAACATTCAGCAAAAGAAAAATTATAAATCTTGAAAATTATGTGATATACGCGCCTGCAATTATTTGCCGAATGCGTGTATACGCGACTGTAACTAAGGAAACCTGCGTATACGCGGGTTTACTTAGTGCAACTTGCGTATATACGCTTCTGTAATCCAGAAAAAGTGCGTATCTGAAGTCTTTCAAGAAAAATAAAAAAACACAAACTGAAAAACTGGAAAAGCTTGGAGTTCAAGAAAATATCAGACAGTCAGAACCAACAAACAGAGGGACTGAGCCTTGATTGGCTTGAGGACTACCCAAACTAGGAACAACAAGAGTGTTGTCCCCAGCGGAGTCGCCAATTCTGGTTGAAGGGAAAGTACCCCTAGGGTCCTTTGGGCTAAGACTCTACCAGACTGAAAATTGCTTATTCAAAGAAACACACACACATAGCCATCTTTTTTACTTTCAAGCAAATTCTAATGTTTAGGGTACATACCTAAGGTCCTACGTTCGAGAAGACCGTTAGGGTGCAAACCCTTCTTGGAGTTCCCTTCTTCTTTCTTTGACCTGCACGACAAACAAATCAAAGAACACAACAGTACATGTATAGAAGTTTATATATAAATCATCTTTATGCTATAAAGTTAGTTATAAAAAATCTTTAAGTAACCACTTTCATAAGAATTCAATCACAAGAATCTCATAAGCATAAAGAAAGATTATTCGGGAACAAAGACGTGTTTCTTTATATATAAAGGCAAATAAAGTACATATATCGGAAAGATATCACCTGAACACCTTCAGCAGGCTCCAAGCAAGCTTCCTCCCGGATTCGTTCCAGCCTCCAGCCTCCAACAAGAGCTCCTTCCAAGTCTTACTCAATGATGATGTCAAGGATGAATGATCACCAATACACATGGAAACAAGGGTTTCCTATGCAAAATGGGGGAAGTGCAGAATTCACCAAGGACTTCAGACCTGGTCTAAGGGAAAAATCTCAGCATAATAATCTTGCTCTCCTTTCTCTCTCCCCTTGGCCTTCCCTTTGATGTCTTTTTATACCCTCTCCAAAGTAGTTTTTAGTTAGGAGTTGGTTGGGAACAGTTGGGCCACGGGCACTAACAGGTGATCCAGCAGGTAAACCCGCGATCACCGCCCGAAAAGAGGAAATTATATTTTTTTTTAAGTGTTTTAATAGATACACGCGGGTTGGGTATGACAGACCCGCGTGTACACGCGTTTAACACAGGGCAAAGTCGCGTATAGGGAATAAAACACTATTTTTTAAATTTTTGGACCAGGTCTGGAAGGAGGGGTTGCCCTAGGCCATAAGTGCAACATCACAAACCATAAGAGTGAGATTTGGAGCTATAACAGGATGGCCATGCATCAGATGATGATCAAGGTGTCAACGATCCTTTTGGTAGTACTCAACCACCTAATCCTCCTCATTCACCTCATGATCACCCATTGCCTCATGTTTCTCCTCAGAGAGCAGACCAACCACCTCCTTCTTCACCTCATAGTTGACTCTTGATTAGAAAATTGACCATCCATCGTCTTTTGCTACAGACCAGGATGCCACTACCACTGTTGTATCATATATTTTATAGTATTTATTTGACTTGTTTATATGTTCATGTTGATGTACTTAATTTATATGTTGGCGTTGATGTGAATTTGCTAGGCCATGTTAGATATGCTCATTTAATGTGGTTGCAGATAGATGTGTATGTTATAGTAGTTATTTGACAAATGATGAGATGTATATTTGAGGATGTGTGTGGTGATAATGTTAGACAATGCTTGTGTTTTGTTAGATGTGATCAAGATGATGATGCCCTTCTAGATTATTAGATTTGTGCGCTAGCTAATAATGCTTATATTTGTTAGAGGTGTATATAATTAGATGATGTTAGCGAATTTGAATGTGAATATTAGATGATGTTTATGTTTGTTAGATGGTTATCATCATAGTGCTTATTTTTATGAAATGATATTTATTATAGATTATGTATTGGTGAACTTATATCAAAATTATACATATGAAATTACATGCAAAAAGACTACTTTAAATAAAAAATGCAAAGATATTTTTATATATTACACAATTTAATATTGTTGAAACTATAATTGTAAAATTACCATAAATATTTTTCTATTGCATAGACAGTTCATACATATTCATTCTAACTAAATTCTTATTCAAACAAGGGTTGCGAGCAACATAGTCTATGCCTATAGAAAACATAGAAAAAAAACGTTTACAAAACATGTCTAAAAAATAGGCACTACAAAATAAAATCAATTTTACACATAATTAAATTGTACAAGCCTCTAAACAAAACTGCATTTTAGACAATATCTAATTAATCTTTGCAATTAATTTTCAAAACTTATATTGCGACATATACTCATTAAATAAAAATTTCAAAATATTTATAATAAAATTAAAATATATAACTAATTAGTCTATAAAATCAACTATAATTAAAGAAAATTGTTCATAAAATATTGAATTATAAAAATAACATTACAATTAATTTGATTTTATAAATTTAATAAATTAAAGTTTGTTTATTAATAATAATTATGAATGGAACATCATTAACAATTGTATTTATTAATTATAATTATTATTTAAAATGTGATTTTTAAATTTTACTTTTATTTTATTTTTTAAATTGCTAATGTTTAAACTAATAAATAAGAAAATGTAATCACTAAACTATTGTCAATAAAATTTATTACAAAGATATAAAAATAATATTTTAAGTCTATTTATAAAATTTATTTTAGTGTTGAATTTAAAAAACTTAGTCATATTTTTTATTATAATTAATTTAGATTTAATATAACTTAAAAATATATATTTTAATCAAATTGAATTTATTACTAAATTTATGAGAGTTTTATGCAATTTAAATTTAATATTTATAGCAACTCTTACCAATTTAAATTTAAATTTAATATCTTATCCATTATATAAAATCTCAAGAAGATGAATAAAAAACAACATAATTAGCATGGGATATTGTTGGATGTGATCACAATGCCATGTTAAATTATTAGATTTGTGTGCTAGCTAATGACATTTATATGTGCTAGAGGTATACATAATTACATGATGTTAGTAAATTTGAATGTGTATTTTAGGTTATGTTTATGTTTGTTAGATGGTTATCATTATGATGTTTGTTTTTATAAAATTATATATATTTATTATAAATTATATATTGGTGAACTTATATCAAAATTTTATATATGAAATTACAAGAAAAAATACTTACTTTAAATAAAAATGCAAAAATATTTTTATAAATTACAAAGTTTAATATGGTTGAAACTATAATTGTAAAATTACCATAAATAATTTTCTATTGTATAGATAGTTCATACATATTCATTCTAACTAAATTATTTTTCAAAAAACAATTACCTACGAATTAATGTTATTTTCTATTGGACTTTATTCTCTTTTTGAATAGACTCTTCTACCCTAAAATTTGTTATTGCGTCGAGAGGTGCTCTACAACCCAGTATAGGATAAGTGTGTAGGTGTTAGATGTTAGATGTTAGACGTTAGATGTAAATAGTTTTTAAATTCAAATTTTTTTATATTGTAATTTTGTTTTTATTAATAAAATTATGAACAATTTATTAGATGAAAGAAAATCATCGTATACATATGACGTTAGAATATATAATATATAAATAGTAGTTATAAATTAATATCCATTTTAGCATATAAATTAAAATTGTGGTTACCATATTTAAATTTAATTAATAAGCACATAACAATTTAATATTTACAATATAACAAAATTCTTAACCATGAATATTCACCACCATTTTACCATGGATATTATTAAATTTTGAATAGGCATTCTTACAATAAAATTACATAAAATTAGTACTTGATCAAATTACATCGAATTAAAATTAAAATAAAATATAAAGAATATAAAATTAATAATTATAATGATAATTAATAATAAAACCAACTTAAATCCATCTTAATTCCAGATCTACCAAGTGACGAGAGGGATCAAATCTCATCCCATTCTAAAAGTGGCTATATTTCCATTAAATAAACTGGATTCTGGCTCTGACCATAGGCACAAGGT
Source organism: Pinus tabuliformis (assembly GCA_031772625.1). Lineage (NCBI taxonomy): Eukaryota > Viridiplantae > Streptophyta > Pinopsida > Pinales > Pinaceae > Pinus > Pinus tabuliformis. Next base: position 1,019,211,723 of record CM062805.1, read on the forward strand.
TTTCAAAGTTTTCTTTCCCATTTTTTCTACTACATTATCCTTATACATTCGCCAAAAAACCCCATTAAACATTAAATATTTGCATAACATAAAAAAACTACACGTATACTAACTAATCAGCATCCTCTGGCACATGTTGTCAAATTTCATCAATCTTTGTTGCTTCTACTTCTTCCGACGGACTTGCATCCTCATGTTCCAACTGCGCAACCACTTGTTGGATTTCCATATGAGCAATGCTCTCCTGAGAAAGAGTGCCCTGAACGCCCCTGACCTGTTCATTGTTGCCTCCCTCCCCTAATCCAAACACCTCCTTCAAAATAGAGACAACCATGATTTCCACCTTTTCTTTTGAGTTCTCTACCTTGCGATCATGATTCTTGATCTTCATCATGATAACTTTCAAAGTTGCCTGAAATATTTCCATGCCGTTCCTCAGACTTTCGAATTGACCCATCACACATGTGAAATGGGACTTGGCTTCAGATATGATTTTCCCTCCTAACTGAGAGATCATTTGCTCCACTTCGTGCCTGAACGCCTTAGATGAATTCTCAGGAGATTCTCCAATTCCATTTCCAAACAGGGAAGCCATAACCTTATCATTGGAAGGGTGCAATGCTATCCACAATGAGAAAGCCCCGATTAATTATCTCCTTATAGCTAAGATAAACTCCAAGTTGACGGTGCTAAGGGTCACTTTAGATTCAATTCTCTTCGTTAATTCCCTCCATGCAATCAAATTCCTTTCCATTGCTTCTTTCTCCAAGAAAAATTCCCACACAATCGAACGACAGCAAGCCTCCTCAAACCAAACATGCATAGGTCCTTCACTATGTCTCTACATTAAATCTCAGCCGACAAACTCCTAGTTGTCCATGATCCTGTCATGCTTCACCATAATTATCCATCTGGAGAATGAGGTATCCAACTTATCTCAAATCCTTCGCATAATAGATGTGCCCGAGAGTTAAGTATGTTATTAATCCTCCTGAAAAATATATCACCCTTCTCCAAGTTGTTCCTGCATTTCAAGGAGCTACATTTAATCCTCGATGTGATAACAATGCCCTGTTAGATTATTAGATTTGTGTGCCAGCTAATGACATTTATATGTGCTAGAGGTGTATATAATTACATGATGTTAGTAATTTTGAATGTGTATTTAGGTTATGTTTATGTTTGTTAGATGGTTATCATTATGATGTTTGTTTTTATGAAATTATATATATTTATTATAAATTATATATTGGTGAACTTATATCAAAATTTTATATATGAAATTACATGCAAAAAGGCTTACTTTAAATAAAAAATGCAAATATATTTTTATAAATTACAAAGTTTAATATGGTTGAAACTATAATTGTAAAATTACCATAAATAATTTTCTATTGTATAAATAGTTCATACATATTCGTTCTAACTAAATTATTTTTCAAAAAACAATTACATACGAAGAAATGCTATTTTCTATTGTACTTTATTCTCTTTTTGAATAGACTCTTCTACGCTAAAAATTGGTATTGTGTCGAGAGGCCTCTACAACCCAATATATGATAAATGTGTAGGTGTTAGATGTTAAATGTTAGACTTTAGATGTACATAGTTTTTAAATTCAATTTTTTTTATATTGTAATTTTTTTTTATTAATAAAATTACAAACAATTTATTAGATGAAAGAAAATCATCGTATACATATGACATTAGAATATATAACATATAAATAGTAGTTATAAATTAATATCCATTTTAGCATATAAATTAAAATAGTGGTTACTATGTTTAAATTTAATTAATAAGCACATAAAAATTTAATATTTACAATATAACAAAATTCTTAACCATGAATATTCACCCCCATTTTACCATGGATATTATTAACTTCTGAATAGGCATTCTTACAATAAAATTACATAAATTTAGTACTTGATCAAATTACATAGAATTAAAATTAAAAATAAAATAAAATATAAAAATATAAAATTAATAATTATAATGATAATTAATAATAAAACCAACCTAGATCCATCTTAACTATAAATCTACCAAGTGCCGAGAGGGATCAAATCTCCTCCAATTCTAAAAGTGTCTATATTTCCATTAAATAAAACACATTCTGGCTTTGACCAGAGGCAGAAGGTTTTCAGAGTTTTCTTTCCCAACTTTTCTACTACATTATCCTTATACATTCACCAAAAAACCCCATTAAACATTAACTATTTGCATAACATAAAAAAAACTACACATATACTAACTAGTCAACATCCACTGACACATGTTGTCCAATTTCATCAATCTTTGTTGCTTCTGCTCCTTCCAACGAACTTGCATCCTCTTGTTCTAGCTATGCGACCACTTGTTGAATTTCCATTTGAGTAATGATCTCCGGAGAAGGAGCACCCTGAATGCCCCTGACCTGTTCATTACCGCCTCCCTCCCCTAATACAAACACCTTCTTCAAAACACAGACAACCATGATTTCTACTTTTTATTTCGAGTTCTCTACCTTGCAATCAAGATTCTCGATCTTCGTCATGATAACTTTCAAAGTTGCCTGAAATATTTCCACGTCGTTCCTCAGACTTTCCAGTTGACCCATCACGCGTGTGAAATAGTACTTGGCTTCAGATGTGATTTTCCCTCCTATCCATGAGATCATTTCTTCCACTTCGTGCCTGAATGCCCCAGAGACACCCTCATCCACCATAAGATTTCCCTGTTCCAAGATGACTACCGTGTTTGCTTGCTCGTTCGCGGGCTTATTATTTTCCCTTTTTATGTGAAAAATTTCTACAAATTCAAACTTATGCATCAATAAAATTATTCTTTCCATGGTTAGACTTATATTTTGATCCTTTTTTTTAGGCCACTAAATATATTTTTGAATCGTAACAAGGGTGTCACCAAAAATTGATAAATGGGCGATTCCTTCATCTAAAGGTAGTCTCAATCCTTGCCATAAGCCAAATTCTTATGTCGGACTATTTGTGGCTACTCACAAATCCCAAGCAAACTTTTTCCAAATTTTTTCCATCAAGGTAGAGAATAACCCCCCCTGCTCCAGCCTCCCCCTACCTCTCAAGATATTTTATGCACACAATAAAAACTTAGATTTTATTGAGTTAACTCTGAATCTACCAAGTGCCGAGAGGGCTAAAATCTCTTGAGACGCAGACCACTTTTAGAGTGAAAGGAGATTTGGTCCCTCTCGACGCTTGGTAGATCTAGAGTTAAGATGGATCTAGATTGCCTATAAAAGAAGTTATGATCTCCAATCATAGTTATTCTATTGGCCCTAAATTTTTATGGATGCAAACCTTCCTATATTTGTTTTTTTTTTCCATTATTTAGTAAGTTGATTTCTATCAATTTTCTAAATTACTTCATTAATTGTGGTTTTATTCAACATTAGGGGCATAATTAAAATATTTCCAAAAGCAATGATAAAAGTATGTAAACTAACAAACAACTAAGTTGAAAACCAAATTATTACAAAATCCAAACCAAACTTATCACAAAGTTAGAATTAAACAAATATGTTAAAATTTTATTTTTTAAGTTATAAATTACACAATTAGAAATACTTTGTTTTAAGTGTAAAAACTTTCCATTGGAAAAAAAGCATGTAAAATCATTTGTGAATCTTAACAATTATATAAAATTCCAAGAAGTAGATGAATAAAAAAATATATAATTAGCGAATTAAAGAAAATAAAAACATACACCAATAGTATACAGGATGAAATAACACAAGTACATATCACTCTTCATTGTCATCACCCTGATTATCTTCCTTGCTTGGCATGATAACATTGTTGTTCTAAAAAATATGTTTTGATCTAGGGTTGTGTCTTAATACAAACCACCAATACATATCCAACACATCTAGGTAAAAAAACGTCTGGTTCTAGTGTTTTGGGGAAAACATAAGGCTCCCTAGCTTCATGCCGCATCTTTCTAGAGTTGATAGATATCAACCCATTATCGTGATCTTCCTTTACATTATTCCAATAAAAGGTGTCCCAGCAATTGCATCTAAAATAACACAATGGAATGAAGAGAAGTCCACTTCAATGATCTCTTGTATCTTTCCGACGTAACCTAACGTCCCCTGTATTAGGTTTTGATCATGGTGGCTAGCATGACTAGATTGGTCGAACTCAACTTCCACTCCACAATCTTGTGTCATGCATCCATCATTGACATCCTCCATGCGAAAATGATGTCCATATGCCCACATAGATGGGAAAAAATGCACCTATAAAAAAGTGAAAAAATTACAGTGTCATGTGTCTAATAACCCAAACATAATTAAAATATAAAATATAGATGTTACAATTCAAAGGTGTATTATGAAGTTAAAAATGTATAGAAAGAGATTATTACTAGTTTGTTGCACCCAATCCCTATGTTTAGCCTATCCTCTTTAGCACACGGGTAACGAACAAATGCATGATATTTCTCTTTGATTTGGTCAGCAACCCAACTGTTGGGGCATATCATTGGCATATTTTCCTTTAAATGATCAGGATAATGCACACTTCTACCATTCAACCGTCTGAATTATTTCTTGTCACTTTCCCATTTCCTCCTCTTATGTTCGTACAATGCAAATCGTGACTATGTCGCTTCCCAATTGTAAAGAATGAATTTGTTGATGGCTTCAATTTATGAATTCACTGATGAAATCAAACTGACATATATAGTATGTATGAGATCAAAATATACATTATGAATTTCAATGTGAATAGTTACTGTGTAGAAATTTAACAAAAGATAAGTCACTTACTCTTTAACATGTGCCTTTTTCCATTTGTTTCAAGAATCTCCCCTTCTCTTTTGTCTTCATCCCTCTTATCGTCCCAAATTACCGCACCTAGTATGTTGTCAATCTACTTGATGTACTCATTGGCATAATAAAAAGACTCATATGATATGTACCCCTCTTCCATAGACCGCTTGGGTTTTTCCCTTTGTCGAACAAAACCTTTGAATTTCTTCATGTACCTCTCTAAAAAGAACATCCAACGACAAGAAGTCACACCGACTAATTCAACCTAATCTACTAGGTGAATTAGAAGATGAACTTGCAAGTCCATGAAACTTGTCGAGAGTTTCTTCTCAAACAAACAAACAATCTCAATTATATCTTGACGCCACCATGGAATGCTAGCCATATGAATATCCTTTGATGTGATTTGACGTACAAATGCAGATAATTTAGATAGGGCACATTGTAGGTCTTGGGAGAAGTCATGGTTCACACACACATGCACAAGAAAATGATAATGACACTACAAAGTAAACACATACAAAAATTAAGTATATTTTATCCTATGGCATAAAAATAATAACAAATAAGAGAATCATGTTTTTGACATATGTACTCTTAGAAGGTTCAAATGGCCACACGATTTCATCCCTGACAAATGGTCTTCCACAGTGAAGCAATGTTGTAGTGAAGACCCATATAAAGAAGGTACCCTCACGCCCATTATAACTTCCTTTTCCAAAGAAAAATCATCTTTCTTTAAATTCCATGGGACATCACCTTCTTTGAAAGACCAAGAGGGACTAATATATCCTCTACTTTCTTATCTTGGCCAATGTTTCTTTTTAGTTTTTAGAGACATAATATCTCTCCTAACAACCATGTGCCACTTTTTTTCGATGATATGTGCCTCCATAAATAATATGAAACTTTTTTGAATATATGTGTGGGATATGGTAAGTGGGCAATCTTAAAATGCTCCCAATATGGTAGCTCATAAAAGACAAATTTCCTTTTCATCCCAATAGACAATTTCTTAACATCGGTGTCGAAGGATTCTAGATCATCATACACAGGCTCCTCATTTGAATCGAACATTCATGTCATTTCCTTCTCCTTCTCCCTCTCATATGCTCTAAACCATTCAACTGGTGTCATTATTGCAAGTCTTTGGGTTCTCTCTGGCTTACCATTTAAAGCGGATGTTGCTCTTCTGTAAGGGTGTTCTTCTAGGAGGAGTACCTTGGACCAGCCATACACTGAATTTTGTAGGTGGTTGGACCACCTAGCATTCAAATAAGTTCCACAAAATTTACATCCATTATACCCTTTTGTTACAAGACCTGCGAAATTATTGTATACCGGGCACGTTAGCGATCATGAATATTAGAACAATTGCAGCGAATTAAATTAATATGCGAAACGATATTGTTATGTATATAAAAAATAAATAAAAATGTAATTTACTAGAGCAAACTCCGAAGCCTAGATAATCATGTGTGGTGTTAGCACATATGCCATACAACGTAAAACTCCTCTTTGTTGCAATGGATCTTGATACATCGTATACATGTATCCCTTCCCATTATTCCTTGAATTCATCTGCAATTGTTGTAAGTAGATATCAATATTATTCACTTGTTTTCTACTAGGGACTATGAGAGGCAACACAAGATGTTCATTCTTCATGGAAAACCATTTGGGGATATTGTTATTGATCACTACTACAAGCCAAATATAATAGTTGGCATTTTAGATGGAATATGGGTTGATGCCATCCATAACTATGTTGATTCGTAGACTTCGTACTTCATCCTTGAATTTTTTGGGCAATGTATCCTCCATATGCTTCATGCCTATTGAATATGTTGGGATTCACATAACTCCTGACTCACTTTTGTGTGAGGCATGCCATCCCTGCAACATAGCTAATTATTTGCAATGAAAGAGTCTATGAATCCTTGGGATTATAGGAATGTCCCTCAATATCTTATGAGGAAGACCATGTGATTTACCCCCTTTTTTATGGTACCTATCATGCCCACATTTTATGCATATCTCTTTGTCTACATATTCTCCTCTATATAGAATATAATCTTTCATACATGCATGGTATGATATGTACTCAACACCCAACATTTTCAACAATTGCTTTGCCTATTCGCAGCTACCAGGTAAGACATTATCACATGGAAGAACCTTACCTTTGAATAATATGGAGTTGCCAGGCAATATAAATGTACAATGTCAATATTTAACGTTTATAAAATCAACCATTTTTAATGTTGATTATATGACAACAATTCTCAAAATATAAGGGACTTGATCATGGTTAATTACCTCAATATTGTCAAGAAACATGCATTCGACATACCAAACTTTGCTTCAAGTTGTACAATAACATCATTGTCCCTAGATGGGTAGACTTTGACTAGCCATCAAGTCCAAGAGAGGGGTGGTGGAAGCAGATTTTAGGCTTTTGAAAAAGGTACCGGTGATATGAGCATCATCCCCTAGCTCATCGTTCTATAATGCATTTAACAACATTACCTCCATGGTAGTCGTATCCTGTAAGTAATCATCCATACCAACCTATATTTGATTGCCTCCATTGCCAACTTGTGATGAAGAACTACTATTGTATTCATTCCTAAGTGGTGAATTTGGACATAGTGGGAATTCAATAGGTGGTTGATTCAACCATTCTTTATATTCTACCTCTTCGAGTCTTACTCTTAATGAAACCTTCTCTAAATTTGAAATTTTAGTGGGGTGCACCAGAAGATGGTAGGTGGGTTGCTCATCATCACTAGAATCCTAATTTCAAAAAATGTTGATCAACATTAGTACATCAATGATATTAGTAAGTATACTACAATTGGTTTGTTGAAATTACATTATACCAAAATAATTATTACCATCGATGACTCGGGATTGTGACTGGAAGATGACATGTTACAATTGGCAAAGTAAAGCGATTGTCCATTTTCATCTACCAACTACTTGGGGTATGTTGCTCCTAATAAAAGCTTTTGACGTTTTTGAAATGGTGTAATATTTTATGCATCTAAAATCGATTTTGAATGAGAATCCTGCAAATTTGGATACATTTTTATTCAAATAGACATGGATACAAAAAATTCAAATTCAAATAGATAATCGAAATATAAATAAAATTTGAACTTACTGGAGATGGAAAGGGAGAACTTCGCGAAGGACTTTGAGCAATATGGAATGAGCTAGAATTTGAAGAATTGACCATTTCATATTATGAGATTTTCTCCCTGCATTTGAGCAAAATCAACAATATTTTTTTGTGTACATACCTAAAATTAATTTTGAGAACCATATAACCACAATATGAATTTCAATATAGTTTTCAAACCATTTTTCAAGAATAAGGCGACTTTAAGCGGAAAATGTATACTATGAACTATTGTAACTCATGTGGATGCATCCTAAAGGATGCATCCTAAAGAATAATTTGAGATGACTATGTAATTTTATGTGAAAATGAAAATTCAGATAACTTTTAAAGCATATCGGTGCACTTGTTAAATTAACTGCACCAATGTGTTTAAATAATAACAACATTGATGCTTTAAAATAGTAACCGCACTGATTTCTGGGATTTCATAAATAAAAAAAATAACTTTATCTTATTAGTGCATTAAAAAATTTAACGCACTAATAAGTAATCTTAATTGGTGCAAGTTACTATTAAACACACTGATGATTTTTAATATGAAACACATTGATGTCGTGAAGAAAAAAAATGTGATTTTATTTTTTTCCAAATTGAAAAATTAGCGGTAATTTATTTTTCAAAATCTAATTTCATAAAGTCTTATAAATGGTAAGAAGTTATTCACTATTTCACTATTTTCCCCAAAACTTCAAGATAAAGATTTGCAAGAGAGAAATATTGGGAGCACTATGGAGCAACAGAAAACTTTGGAACAACAAAACTATTCAGAAGATCAGAATTTGACTAATATTGTTATTCACTCAAAACTCTGCATAGTAAAACTTTCAAATTTCACTAAAAAAAAAAATTACAATTTTTGAGAATGAGTATTTGGAATATTAACCATAGTAGTCATTTTTAATGTCGACGTTTCAAGTCTACAACAAGACTCATCATCAGGACAAATCCACAGAGAAGAGTAAGGAAGAAGGGAATAAATAGTGAAAGGAAGGATGAGTAGAGAGAAATGGCCGACCAGATAACCCTAATTTATTAATTATAAGGATATACAGAAAAAAGTTTTAAAAGTTAAGGGAAATTAATTAGAAATGAAAATTATTAATGATAATAATAATTATTAATAAAGCTTATATCTAGGATAATGGTCAATTAATAAAGTTAATAATCATATTATTATTATGAGAATTAATTATCATCATTATTGGTAATAATTATTACTAATAATGAAGTTGAATTAATAATATAATAATTATATTATTAACTAGATTAATAAACATTATACTAAATTAAGCCTATAATAATAATAAAGATTAAAATAAGAATGGAATATAAATATTAATAATAACGATTTATTTTTAAGGGGGTAAAATATGTGGAGATAAGGATTAATTATTATTGATGTATGCTATTATTATTATTAAGGAATAAAGTTAATAGTTATTATTAAATAAATATTAACTTAATCTTATAATAAGATATTAGTATATTATTATTATAGGGATGAATTGTTCTTATTATTAGTTAGGGAAATTTAAAGGAGGAATGGAAGGATTGTGGGAAGGGAGTGCAGGGGGAGATTTATGAGGGGAAGATGAATATGAGGAAGGTGAAAATGAGGAAAATGAATATGAAAGGAAAATAGGTAAATTTATATAAGGATTTAGTCTTGGTAATTATTACCACAATCTGAGTACATCGTCAAGACTTACGAAAATATGAAAGAGCATGAAACAATATAAATAATTGATGGATGTGCATATTCTAACCCTAATAGCAGACAAGGAAATTTTAAATAATATGATTAATATAATATAATATTAACTTTCTAATAATATATAGTTAATAGTAAATTATATATATATATATATATGTGTGTGTGTGTGTGTGTGTGTATATATATATATATATATATATAATCTTAAATATAATATGTAACTTAATTGAAGTATATATAACTATATATAAAAATTATTCCCTAATAGTATTATATCTATCTATCTATGTGTGTGGGTCTATTATGTAATATATGTTACTATATAGTATGGAGGGAGTAATTCAATAATAGTATATAAATATTATAATATAAGGGACTAATATAACAAAATCATAAGCTAGCAAGAAAGACCTAAATAAGGGAATAAATAAATTATACAATGTGATAAAAACCCAAAGGAAGCGAGGATAAAAATTGGGAGGGAAAGGTAGAGAGAAAGAGTAAAGAGATTGGTGAAAAGGAAAAAGGAAAATGGGAGATATAATAGGTATATAAGGAAAAACCAAGAAGGAAAAGGAAGGATAAATAGAGGGGAGGGGAACATGATGAGGGAGAAGAGGATGAGTGAAGGAAAATGTCTTAATTCTTCTTGGTTAGTAACTGCCACCATTTTTTATTGATCTCCAAGCTATTATCTCTATTGACATTTTTAGGGCGTTTTTTGATCTCTAGGGCTTCTCTTAAAGAAGTGGATTATTCAACTTTTCCCTAGTTGTGGATTTTTGCCTTGGCATAGAGCCTATATCTTGTGTTCTTTGTGTTTTGTGATCTTCAGATTTATTTTAATATTTATAATTATTTGATATAAAAGTAAAAATAAAATACTAAAATAACAACAAATATCACAAGTAAATATCAAATAAAGAGAATCAACATAAATCTACAAATACCTTGATTTTCCAACAGTAAGTTCCCGAAATCATTCTACCAAGCCTTCGGCTTTAACCTGAGCCTCTGTGCATCCTCGATTTCCACACTGTTAATAATGTGTTTCCACCCAATAAACATTAGCCCTCTTATGAGGCATTCTAAATGCATGAGGAGAGAGGTTATATCGATAGGTGAAAGGGGAATTGTCAAAGATGAGACAAGGAGGCGAGGAGAGTAAGGTATCCATTAAAGGGCGATCCCAAATCAATATCTATTGTGTTTTAATTTATTATAAATTAAATTAAATATATAAGTATAGCAAAACCTAAATTAATTTAGTAAATGATTAATTTTAATAAATTCAATAAATCTAGTCTTATTAAAATATTATAGTTTTAAAGTAAAAAAAATCAAATTTTAACTATGAATTATTAATATTAAATTTATTGTTATATTTTGGAAAATTTAAAATTTTATTTAAATAAAATAAATAATTTATTTTAATTTTTGTTTTTGAGTAATTATTTTAAAATTTATAATTTATTTATTCTAGAAAAAATTATCATCATAATTTACATTATTATTGAGTTTATCAAAAATTAAAATATTAACTAATGTGTTTGTGCTTTTTCTTTTTAATTTCTTTTTAATATTAATAACATATTGATAATAATATAAAAAAGGTTATATTGATAACATTTAATGAAATAAATTAATTATTTAAAAAATATATAAACTAATGTCTTTAGACAATTTCCAACTACCTATGTTAATATAATGTTTGTAGCCTCATTCAACATTGAACTTAATTTGAATGGGACTCTCTATTAGTTTGAATTATAAAAGAGGAGGGTATGAATTATAAAAGAGGAGGATTATGAGTTTGTTACAATGTTTTATTTATTATAAATTAAGTTAAATATATGACTTTGCCCAGGCTTCAATTAATTTAACAAATAATTTGTAATTTTTTAAAATACAAATAAGTAAATATTGTATTAAATATACACTCAATTGTAGCAAATACTCATGAAATTATTAAAACACTTTAGTTTGAGGGGATTTTTTAAGCAAGAATTATTTATCGAGACCAAAAAACTACTAACTAAATAAAATGTGATATCAAGCTAGCATACATATATTTGACAAACTTGAAACAATAAAAATGCAAATTTGTAGTAAGCTCCCATTATAGAGGAAAAATGATGTCTTCATCAACTATTTTGTCTAAGTCGAGATGCAAGTTACTATGGGTTGGACCTAGAATAGAGCTCGTGGAATCTGAATTCCTTGTAGTGTTTCCATTGATTTTGATATCATCAAGTTGTCTTCTGATGGCATCAAACTCGTCATCCTGTCAAGAGGTTTTGAGTTTGTGTAGTATAATAGGTTATGGGGTACAGAGGGAGGTACCAAAGGGAATAATGTAATAATGTGATGGACCATAGTTAATAAATAAAGTGGTTAACCCACATCATGTAAGGGACCATAAGTAGTTAGGAATAATGTGATAAGCACATTGTATTACATGTATAGTATTGAGTGACCCATGGTAATTACATATGGTATTGTATGTATGAAGCCTATATAGAGGCTAGAGACTCCCCATTGAGGGAGGTCAAGGATTATTGCATTGACAAGCATATATATTGTGGAGTGTTCTCCTTCCTTAAGAAGTAGTTGTATGATGTTGCCTTGCCTCAAGGATTTGATATTAATAAAGATCTTAAGATTCTATATTTGTTTTTGCATTTGTATTGGGATTATTGGAATTTATTGGGAATATTTGGTATTTTTAATATATTTTTAGGTTAGATATACTACAAGTGGTATCAGAGCACTTTCTTGGGCTACGAGGGGGAACATTTTTTTTTTTTCATTTTTTGCAGGGATTTTTTTGGGCCGCAAGTTTGCAGATCAGATTTGAAATTTTTGGTTCAAAATTTGGAATAACAAATAACAGATCTAGGTTATTTGCAGAAAAATACCCAAATTCAAAAAAACAATTGGCCGAATCAGAGTCCAGATGAGGGAGATATCGTTGATTTAAAATCAACTGTATTGCAGAATTTTTTCTGACGACAATTCGTGGACGACGACTCTCTTGTCAATTTTTGTGTAGAATTTCAGAAAACAGATTGCATATCTGAGCTCCTCTTGAAAAATTACCTAATTTCAAAAAGAAAATTGGTCGAATCGGAGTTCGAATGAGGGAGATATTGTTGATTTAAAATCAACTCTTTTTCCAGAATTTTTTGTGAAGTGAGACAATTGCAACGCGAATCTAAATTTCCAAAGTACCCAGATCGATATTTCAATCACAAAAGAAGATGCAGAATGAACATTCCATTTCCGAAAATAGGCTAAATAAGGATTCAAAGCCATATTGAATGAGTTGTGGGCATTTTAAATTTGCCGCATAAAGTAAGTAAAATTTTTCAAAACATTCATTCTTTTTCATGGCTTCTACTAAGCTGTGGTTTACAGGAAAAAATGATGGCCCTGCTATTGAAGAATACCTAAAAAAGGAAAAGCGAGTAAATCCAAGATTTTGTAAAAATATAGCAAGGCTTATTTTTAAAGATGAGGTTGCCATATGGTGGGACTCACTTGACCGAAAGAAGTTGGTAAGCCTTCCCAATGAAGAATTTGAAAAAATCCTTTTGGACAAATTATCTCATGCTAGAAAACAAGATAATGAGAAACATAAGGGGTTATTTTCCACTGGTATCTCCGTTCATTGATATATTCAGAAAGAGAAGATCATTGTGTCTAGAAATCCTAGTTGCAAGCATAATTTTATTAATGATCATTTGGCTAAAAGATTGCAAGTCCCAACAAAACAAATGAAACATACACAGGTTGATAATGAGGATGTGCAAGTTTATAAAGATTTGAAAATTTCCCTCCATAAGTATGTGTTGCATTCTTATTTTTATGCTTTAGATATGACTGATGTGGATATTATTTTGGGATACCCCTGGATGGAATCTGTTGGTACTGTAAATATTAATGTGCAGAAGAAATTCTTGAAGCTCTGGTATAAAAAGAAGAAAATTACATTGTAGTATATTTCCGTTGTAGGATATTTCCAAGGAGGTCGAAGCAGAAAACACTACAGGTACTAACACATCATATGAGGAGTTTGTGGTGGAAGTAATATTGGAAGCTAAGGAACAACAATAGGCACCACAACATGTACCATATATGACTCAGGTTCCATCAGGTGGTAAATTAAATAAAGATATTCCATCGGTTAAAGCTTCAACATATCACCACCTGCATCACCCAACAAGACAACAAATAACAAGGGGGAAGAATTAGCAACAAGGACAACAACCCCTGGATGACACATAGAGAGTTGCGACAAGCCACCCACAATGCAGCGATGCAGAGGAACCACCAAAAACAACTTCCATCTCAAGCGAGCGAGGCACCAACTAGATTGAGTATTCACCATTCTCTAGGATGGCTAGATGCACATGCATTGTACCAGTGGACTACTCTTTTGAGTATATCTTATTATTTGTGTTCTTCTTACGTTTCAAGGATGAAACATGTTTAAGTGGGGTAGAATGTGGTATACCTAGGGATTGGAGCTCTTAAGTGATGAAGATTAGTAGGTATTTTATTGGTGAATTTTCCATTTTAGGTCCATATTTTCCACTTGAAGAACCTCTAAATTCTTGTTGCATGTGATACATGTAGCATTTCCATAGGTGCCTGAAGTACTGAGGCTAGTGGACATGGCTAGAGGTTCTAAAAGGAAGTTGAGAGGGGTCCACGAGGAAGCAATGATTATGCCCCATAAGTGACTGCATGCGGTAGTGAAAAGGATTTGAGGGACAAAGATGTGTTTAAAGGAGTCAAGGGGTGGGGGTGAAAATAAGTTAAGATATGCCCCAAATTGAGAGCCAAAGTGGATGCAAGGGGTGCCAGAGCTGTTAGGGAGAGGGAGACGAAATCTACCATCAACCACCAAAAGAGCAAGGGGATGAAAAGGGTTTTGGAGTGAAGCAGAAAGATGAAGGAAGTTTGAGATAGAACAATTCAACTTAGAATGATAACCAGACAAGAATAAAACAAAGCGCAAGCAATAATAAAAAACCTTAATACGCCCAATTCCTTCAAACCACGGTTTGTTGGAATTGTTACATGCACAGGATTTTCTAGTGGTCACTCTAGAAGGGGACCCTGAAAGAGAATTCCTCTAGATGATCAAGCTATAGGGATGGGGGAGCTAAGGTTTCACACCACCATAGAAAATGGCTCCAACAATCAAGTGGGGTTCATTACAAAGCCACATGGAGTTGAAGCAAGTGGACGCCACAAATTTGTCAAACGGAAGGAGAACAAGAAACTAGTGAAGGTGAGGAAAGGGGTACTTCTGCAAAGCACTTGGCCAGATAAAGGAATGAGAGGGGTGGAACCAGACCATAAATTTATTGATGAGAAGATTGTCTTCCCACACGATGCCCATCAAATCGTAATTAAAACACAAAATGTCCAGGCGCTTTAGTCATTAATACGCAGGGTGGTGGAGCAGAACAAGAAGTTGTGTACAATACCTTGCAGGAAGGAGTGTGAGGAATTATTATAGCCTCCCATGCATGTGGCTTGCTTTCCTCGAGCGCCACGACACTGTCCTTCATGGCCTTTGAAATTGTAATATTATTATTATTATTTTATTCCATGGAAAATTCATACAAGGGCAGATCTAGGGGGAAAACATAGGGCAAGAATTTAACATAAGAGAACTATGGGATTGGATGCCACTACTTGTTTCCATTGATTTTTTTTTACCTTCTTCCAATTGGCAGGATAAGTTGGCTTGATAGTCAACCTTTGAATTTTGGTTCCTAATGATGTGGAAAAGAGAAAATGAGGAGAGGAGGCCAAAAGCATGATTAATTCTTTTAAGGAGAAGATTTAGGAGATTTTCTTTAGGATATGTACCATTGATCAAATGTTGGATAGTGACCATAGAGTCTCCCAAGATTATTAGATTCCCATGTCGTGCGCCAAAGCTAATCCCAATAAAAGACCATACATCTCATCTTGGTTGTTGGATTTCCTACCTAGCCCCCATGAATATTTGACTACAATTTTTCCTTTGGGATTAGAGAGAACCCCTCCCCCTCCTACCACCCCTTAACTTTGCAAATAATTAATCTTCAACAAGTTTAATAAATTTAGTCTCATTACAATGCTATGGTTTTCTAAGCACCAAGTTATGTTTTCAAGCAATAATTTGGGGAAGAAGCCTTTAATTCCTAAATCTATTTACTAGCAAGCTTGCTTCCATAAGAGTTTTTGGCCATACTTATGAAAGAGAACTATCATTTAAATTTTTTTTTTAAATTTATTTGTGTTTCCCACACATAGAGCCAAAGGGACAAATGACATAAAGGAAATGCCCATAGATCAAAACTAGTTCCATTAGAGAGCTCATTAAGTGCGCCTTTTAGTAATCCTGTGAATTCTAACATATAAGCCTCCTTATTAATCTCAATTAGATTCTACATAGGTAAAAAAAGAATTAAAATTGGTTCAGGCCTCATTTATGTGTTGGAAAATTATGAGAGACTTGTCGACATGCTTGTCATTATGGATGAGGACCAATATTTCTTTTGAATTGGATTTGTTTATAGTAAAAAGATCAACTCTCTGACACTTTGCAATCATTATTGAAAAATAATTTTACCCAATTATTATTGGATGAAGCGAGTGTCACCTAAATGTTTGTCTTAACATTCATTGAATTATTAAGGAATCTATAATCATAAAGAAGAACCAGGTGGTGGCAACTGCTCTTATTTTTTTACATATTGCCACCACAAGTTTTTTTGTTTATTGTACAAGAATGACATAGGCTTATGTTTGAAAATAATATTTTCAAAAAATTTAAAAAAAAATCATATTGTAAAGATTTATAGACTTTTTTCATTTCCAAATTATAAATAAAATTTTGCATAGTCTCTCTTTTCTTAAACATTTTAAAAATAATTCGTTTATAGATTTTTTTTTCCATTTCCAAAGTTATAAATAAGTTTATGCATGGTCTCTCTTTTCTTAAACATTTTAAAAATAATTTTTAACAATTTCCTGAAATGGAATTTAAAAAAAAAAGATCCAAAATTTTAAGTTCTCCTTCGCCCCACTTTTGGACACTTATTATTTAAACAACAGAAACAAATGTGTCCAGAAAAGAAAAGGAGAGCAAATGTAGCATGTCCAAAAGTAAACCAACCCCTTGGACTACTACGAAAAACACCATCAGATTTTAGAGTAGCACGATCTAATTCAAAAATTTCACCTAATTGAGCACGTCTAGCGTATTTTTTAACTATAGCAGGATCACCAAAACTGACCCTGTCAAGTCCACCACCATAGAACTAAACAGTTACACCTACTTGTTCAACACTATACTTTGATTCTGCCCTCCTAAAAGGAACATCGGCTTTCACAATTCCTTCTTTGTCCACCAAAACTACTGGAAATGTTTCGAAAAAGGTAGGCATATGACGTACAAAAAGCTCATTTCCCTCCTTATCTTTGAAGATATGGTGTCCTAACCAACCAACAGCTATTCCATCTCCATTGTCCATTGCACCTGCTCTGAATAACCCCCCCTTAGCTGGATTATTACCAATGTAATCATAAAAAGCGAGTTTCTCGGGAATTTTGGACCAAGCTTCTGATAGGCTTAAATTTTCGGCCAGACCGGCACGAACCCGTCGATCTATTTCTTGTTGGAAGTATCCTTGATCCCACTGGTAACGAGTGGGACCGAATAATTCGACCGGAGTAGTTGCGGAGCCATACCACATGGTCCCAGCAACAATGAAAGCTGCAAAAAACACATCAGCAATACTGCTGGATAGGACCGTTTCAATATTCCCCATGCGTAATCCTACGTATAAACGTTGGGGAGGATGAACACTGAGATGGAATAGACCTGCTAATATACCCAAAATACCCGCTGCTATATGATGAGAAGCTATTCCTCCTGGAACAAAAGGATCAAAACCTTTAGCTCCCCATGCTAGATCCACTGGTTGTATTTTTCCAGTTAGTCCATAAGGATCAGACACCCATATCCCAGGAGCATACAAACCCGTTACATGAAATGCTCCAAATCCGAAACAAGCTACTTCTGAGAGGAATAAATGAATTCCAAATACTTTTGGCAAATCTAAACAACTTTTTCCCGTACGTTCATCACAGAATATGTCCAGATCCCAATATACCCAATGCCAGATAGCTGCAAAAAAGCACAGGCCATAAAACATGATATGTGCCCCGACCACACCTTCATAACTCCAAATACCGGGATTAATTACAGTTTCTCCGGTGATGTTCCATCCACTCCATGAATCCTTTATTCCCAAACGAGTCATAAAAGGTATAACGAACATACCTTGTCTCTACATTGGATCAAGAACAGGATCGGATGGATCAAAAACTACTAATTCGTACAGAGTCATTGAACCAGCCCAACCAGCAACTAGAGCTGTATGCATTATATGTACAGAAATTAACCGTCCAGGATCATTCAATACGACGGTATGAACGCGATACCAAGGCAAACCCATGCAAACACCCCTTTATCGGAAAAAGTAGACACTATGTAACTTTCTCACATTGGATTGGAAGAGATCATGTTATCGAGCTAGACCCGGATCATCTCGAAAGTGAACATCTATTCACTTGGACATTGCTAATGATGAAACAGGTTTGAAACAATTTTGTTCATACATAATAGCAGGGAGAGGCAAAGATATTTTATCGTTTGTATGTACCAATACACAATGTAGGGATTGGTCCCATTTATATTGATAAAAAAAGAGGAAAGAAACGAGATATTCTAATCCTTCCATTCATTCATGAACGATACCTTTGCAATTTATGGACTAAGTCAGATATAATTTTTGATGAAAAAATATCATTTTTCTACTAAAGAGTGGAGCTATTATTGTTCCATAAACAGTAATACTTTACTGCGGGAAAAAATAAAATAATGAGTTCAAATGCTCAGTCAAAATGATAACTTTATCATTTTGTGCTATGCAATGAAAAAAAAGGTCAAAATAGGAAGTCTCTAGGTTAATGGGTCTTTTCCGTTCCGTAGAAAGATTCGGGGTTATTCGTTTTCAGGATCAATAGTGGACGAACGGAGAGAGAGGGATTCGAACCCTCTGTATGGATGATCCGTACTACGGATTAGCAATCCGCTGCTTTGGTCCGCTCAACCATCTCTCCAAGATGGAAGAGTTCATGTGTAACAAAATGAATGGTGGAGTAAAGGTGTATACCATAGTATGTACAGATTGTATCGACAATATAATGAATATTGCCATTATTCAGTTGGATAAAGAACAATCCAGTCAATCGTATTGTTCATTTCGTTAAAAATAGTTCTGTATGACTGATTTTTTCTGCTTTTCTTGGCCTGGCCGATGGCCAGGCCAAGAAAAGCAGAAAAAATCAGTCATACAGTGCTTGACCTAATTTGAGAGCTAGAATACCTGCTGTAAAAGCAAGAAAAAAAGCTATCAAAAATTGAACCTCTATTACCATATCTTCATTCCCTCCCCAATCAGTTTGATTAAATGCGTTACATGGATTAGTCCATTTATTTCTCTCCAGTATCAAATTTTATTATCTAGATATTGAAGGGTTCTCTATCTATTTTATGTATTATTGTAAAGATATCAGTTGCTCAAGGCCATAGGTTCCTAATCGAAACTACACCAATGGGTAGGAGTCCGAAGAAGACAAAATAGAAGAAAAGTGATTGATCCCGACAACATTTTATTCATACATTCAGTTGATGGAGGGTGAAAGAAAACCAAATGGATCTAGAAGTTATTGCGCAGCTCACTGTTCTGACTCTGATGGTTGTATCGGGCCCTTTAGTTATAGATAGATAGAGCTTTGGATGGATCACAGATCCATCCAAATATCCTTTAACTATTTAAGTTGATAATGTAACGAATAAAACCCACCTGTATCACTAAACTATACACGCCACAATCCCATTGACGGATATTCCGTCACTTCTTTCCTTCCACATTTGAATCCAAATTTCGGAATTCCTTAATTCTCTCTCTTCTATTTCCGAGAGAGAAGAAAGGATTCTATCCATTCTAGTTTTAGAAATTCTAGGTTGTTCTTTCTCTTTATCAAGGAATTTTTTTTGCTCAACTCCTCTAATCTTCTAATTGAATTCTTTCTAATTCATTTTAGAAAGATCTTCCTCTTCCAAGAAGAAAAAGAGCCATAAACTGGAATGGCTCCATATTCTTAGCTCTCAATCTTTGTTGATCTCTTATAGTAATCACATCTTGAGGTTTGCAAGGGTAACTTGATATATCTACCATATGGTCATTGACCCGGATATGTCCATGATTCACTAATTGTCTAGCTCCGGGAATGGTGGGAGCCATACCCAATCGAAAAAGAATATTATCTAAATGCATTTCAAGTAATTGCAATAGGACCTGACCCGTTGAGCCTTTGGCTCTTCTAGCAATACAAACATATTTCAGCAAATGCTCTCAGGCATAACTTGTCTCCATCCGCTTCATATCAGCTCAGCCCGGAGTTTCCAGTATAGCGATCCTTACCCTACGAGCTACTATAATATATGTTCTCAACTTGATATCTATAAAGATAAATGGATCATCCATATCCAATTTGTTGTCCATCTACCATAGTAGACTCACTCATTCATATATGATGAGGGGGCCCTTTTAACTCAGCGGTAGAGTAATGCCATGGTAAGGCGTAAGTCATCGGTTCAAGTCCGATAAAGGGCTCATGTTTCCCACGAAGAAAGAGGGCTCGGGTGTCCATTTCTATTACATAGATAGAAATATTTTCACCGAAATATGAAAATGACAACAAATCGGATTCAGATCCAGTCCGTTTTTTATCTTCTTTTATGAGGCGAACGACGGGAATTGAACCCGCGCGTGGTGGATTCACAATCCACTGCCTTGGTCCACTTGGCTACGTCCGCCCCGGAAAAACCAATTTATCTATCTACAGTCATTTCTTCCAAGAATAAAAAACGAGCTAACGTTTGTTCTTATGTGGGTCGGTGACCTCTGATAGGGGATCAAAGCAAGATCGATGACTAACTCTCAACTCTCGCACAAGTTGTATGGCTTATTATCAAATATGTGATAAATATGAAGTATTTTGTATTTCTCCCGGAGAAATATCCCGATCCCATCTTCCCTCCGTTCTTTTGAACGTGAAAGAAGAATCTTTCTTCTTTCGTATCGATCCTTTGTCTATTCACTCATGGGCGATAATTATTGTTTTTCCCTATTAGATTTTAGTTTTCAACTAACACAGTTTTGCAGATTGGTTCAGTAGATCCCACGTTATTCGAGTTGTAACGAACGGGCCATAACCATTAAAATGGTTCGGTGTAAATGAAATAGATCGAGATCTATCTCGATATTTATTGTATGTTTTATCTTGATACTAAGATCTTGTCCATCTGAACAACTCTGGGCAGGGTATTTGATCAGAGAGTCGTTGTTTAAAATGATCAAGGTTGTGGCTCCTCGAAAAGTTCGACCCTATTCGCTTATCATATATTCAAATTCGATGAATCTAGAACATTTGAACTTGTATCCTTCCTTCTCGTATTAGAAGGTATAGGGTTTTCCAATCTGGAAAATTTTGTTATCTTACATGCACGGTTAGGATACAATCAAGTTCTTTGTTATATTATTATGCAGGTTATGGGACAAAGATACAAATTTAAAGGCTCATCTACCGACGGAGATAGTGAACATTTGATGAATCAAATATAAATTTGATTGTTGTCTTTCAGTTAATTCGTTTGAAAGTTTAGGTCAAGCGAACAGAATTGGTAGGCGTCAATCGATCCGTGGAACGTATCAAATCTTTCACATATAAGTTCGTTATGAGATGAGCCCACTCATCTCACAATGATATAAAATCATTTCGGACAGATCTATTGCCGAGTAGAGATCTATTTGTAACGGGGCAGAAAGCAGCTTCTTTTGGGTCGCTGTCCACATAATTTCTGGACAAGGGGTAATAGTTTCTTTCTTTCGTCCCAACCCAACAGACTTCTTTATTCTATTGTTTGTTCCAGAACGCATTCCGTGAAATATGTGTATTCTATAAAATAGTGGGGTAGATTAAAGCAAACGTTGGTCCAGATGTAGATCTAATATGCATAGCCGGTAGATTGCATTTTTGTGATATGTTACCAGAACGGAACTAGAGGCAAGGAAGAGTGTTTGTCCCAATATGAAAATCTTGGGTCTCAAAAACCATGTGATGATCTTAGGTGAAGAAAGAGAACGAACCAAAGGTTCGCCTTTAGCTAGGATGGATCAACTCCAGAGAATTTCTCTGCCCAGGACCCAGGTATTTGGAATATCCGTCGTACTTGCCACTTCTATGGTTCAAGAATAGGCTCGATTTACCGCACATAACTTATTGTAGAGAATCCTAGTTGATCAAGATCTTTGCCCCGATATTTAGCAAAGGGATAGATACATCCGAGATTTTCGATTGAACGGAAATTTTGTTCAACCCCAACGGAATGCGTTGCGTTTGGATGGAGCTAAAAGTCACATGTCTGATTGATACTTTGACTGCTCTATGGATTGTTTGGAACATATGATATTCGAGAGAACTCTTGAATTTTTCGAAGAACTAGTGATAAAAAAATAAAATAAAAAGAGTTTATAGGTTTGATCATCTGGGATCAGATCAATCTCGATCGATCCAAAATACTAATATGCCTGCTCTAGTCCAATACTCCCATCCATCGATCTCGATAAGGGCATGAGATTGATATGATCTGAAAGACTTTTCAAGGCCAAGTCATAGGGACAAACTATGAGGGGATATATATAAGTAGTATCATTTAGTGGAATCTATAGGGCTATACGGGCTCGAACCGTAGACCTTCTCAGTAGAACAGATCAAAGTTCTTATTATCAAAATAATTTGAACTGTTCCAAGAACCCAACATGCATTTTCTCGCATTGGGTTCTTTCATTAACTGATGGAAAGATCGGTTAGTCTGCCATTCCCCTCTTTCCTGTAAGATACTAATATGGCTCCGTGTGCTCCAAATTTTTACCCTTTGGAAGCAACCCCAAAGTTATTCAAAAGGTTTCTTTGACATAGGTCTGCCTTGCTCGGGCATAGATTGACTCAAATAGAGTCTCTTCTATCGCTCCAAAAGTAAAATATGACACTTCATACACCTAAAAGTTCATAGAGTGAAAAGAATCTATTTTGAGGTCCCTGTATTATACTCATTACGCCTGGCATTGAACGAAGCTGGGATTGACCATATCAATTAGATCCATAATTCGAATCAGATCGAACTTCATCTTTGTCATGCTATTGTTCCCCAGAGAAACAAATTTATAGAGTAAGACTATTTCACATAGAATCTATTTCGTGGATCGGACGAATCGATAAACTCTCCCAAAAACCATTGGCGCACGTGTAAACGAGGTGCTCTACCTTGCTGAGCTATATCCCTTCCTTGCCAGTCTTGGTGATACACTACTATACTAACCAGATGGATCACTTTATGTCAAGGTAGATATTTCATGATCCAATACTATGATCCAATACGTTCCAATAAGTTCGATCTGTGCCAGGGACACATACATTGTCTATACATTTAATTCGATTTCAATTTAGAATCGTTTATAAATCCAACTCTACCTATGAGAATAAATGACCCACTTAAATCAGTGGTTAGAGTATCGCTTTCATACGGCGAGAGTCATTGGTTCAAATCCAATAGTAGGTAAACTTATTAGATGCCATCGAGTTTTCAATGGTATCTAATAAATTTTACTCCACGTGTTTGGATCGAGGCGGAACATTGAATCCATTTTTCAAATCATTATAGAAAATGTTAATTAGAGACGGGGGGCTAGCATTGATAGCCTCTAATCGTGTTCTAGCCCTTTTAAGAGCTAAATCAGCCTCAATTGCTTGTCTTTTGCCTTCGGCTCGAGCTAAGTCAGCTTTAGCTATTCGAAAATTTCCCTAGGCTTCTTGGGGATCGATGTCAACATCTCTCTCTGCATTATTTACCAATATAGTGATTCTATCACTGTCTATCTTGGCGAAACCGCCCATCATAGCCATAGTGGACCACTGCCCATTGAGACGTATTTTCATAACTCCTATATCTACAGCTTCCACAAGTGAAGCATGATTGGGTAATACGCCAATTTGACCACTATTAGTAGATAGAATTATTTCTTTAACTTCTGAATCCCAAATGACTCGATTAGGAGACAGTACACGAAGATTTAGGGTCATTTTCAGAATTAACTTTCCATGCTGGAGTTTATAGCCTTCGCGGTAGCTTCATCAATATTACCCACCAAATAAAAAGACTGTTCGATAAGACCATCTAATTCTCCAGAAAGGATCATTTGAAAACCTCTAATTGTTTCCATGAGACCCACATATTTGCCCGGGGAACCTGTGAATACCTCTGCTACGAAAAAGGGTTGTGATAGGAAACGTTCAATTTTTCTTGCTCTTGCCACGATTAAACGATCTTCCTCCGATAATTCATCCAGTCCAGGAATAGCTATAATGTCTTGAAGTTCCTTATAACGTTGTAAAGTTTGCTTAACCCCTTGTGCAGTTTCGTAATGTTCTTCGCCTACGATCCAAGGTTGGAGCATAGTCGATGTTGAATCTAAAGGATCCACTGCTGGATAGATACCCTTCGCAGCTAATCCTCTCGATAGTACGGTAGTAGCATCTGAATGTGCAAATGTCGTAGTAGGAGCGGGGTCGGTCAAGTCGTCAGCAGGTACATAAACTGCTTGAATCGAGGTTATGGATCCCTTTTTTGTGGAAGTAATTCTCTCTTGCAAAGAACCCATTTCCGTGCTAAGTGATGAGCCCCAAAAATGCACAATTATTTGGGCTCATTCAACCTCCTCATTTGGCTTAGTCCACCATTCTCATTTGTTTATTGCATGTTTTTGATTATTTTTATGTTAATAGAGTGAATTTGGTTAGTCATTATGCCAACAAGTCTAATGGGTGCTTTGTGTAGCCTTGTTGGTCAACTTGGAGACAAATTTGAAGGTCTTAATGAGCACTTGGCAGCCAAATTCGTGGGAGAACAAGCTAGAGGATTTGTAGGAAGGTGTCCCCCTCATTTATGGGCCCTTACCTCGAATTCTCCACCATCAGCTCGGAGTTCAAGGGCCACCGAATCAATCAGCTCAAGGGCAGCCAAGCAAGTCAAGTTGGACTGCTGTTAACTCCAAGTCTTGGGCAACCAAGTCCCTAACTTTTAGGAGGACTGTTGGGTCCTCAAATTGTATAAATAAGAAGGGTTGGGGCCTCATTTTGGTTAGCTAGTTGGTAGTCAATTCGTTTAGCTAGTTAGTCATTTTGTTTTAGCCATTAGTTAGCCATTTTGTAATTCGATTTTTATGCAATAGACTAGCTTTGCTTTCAGCTCATGCTCAAGCTCTCCTTATGGACAGTTTTGATGTACTTTTCATTTCTTGATTAATAAAGATGGATCCAGCTTTGCACCAGCTCTAAATCTCTCTTGGGAGGCTATAGTTCTTGGGGTTGGGCCCATCTCAAGCGCCCAGTACCTCCCTTGTTTATACTTATGTGTCTTTGCTGCATTCTCATAATAAAATCTGCTATTTAGATTTAAATATTGTGTTGTTGTTTAGGTTGCTTTTGATGATTAGAAAAGGTTTTTAATGTTCAGATTTGCTTGATAGGTTAATCACAGGGAATATATTCAGAAAAAGGCTACCAAGTACTTTGGATCTCACCTCCCCTTCAATGGAATCATGAGCTGGGACCAATGTAACCTTGCTGCCAACAAAAACACTTTCTTTGCTTCACCATGCAATCATTAGTGTTCGAATCTCATTTGCAGAACTTGATATCAGTTTGGATGCATGTTTAGGTTTATAATCTCTTAGTTTCATAATTGTTTCACATGGTTTCACTGCAAATAAACTTCTGTTCATTTCCTTTGCTGTTAGGTCAGATTAGAGTAAAGTAACTAGGTCATAGGTTTCATAACTAGATCTTTGTTTTCTTGCATGTCCTTGTTGGTTCAGTTGTAAACAATATGCAGGGCACCTTCATCACCTCCTCAAGTTCTATTTAACCTCTGTCTCACTCATTTACCCTCCAACTCTCTCATTTCCCACATAGCTCCATCTCCTTCAACTTTCGTTGGTTCCATCCTTCCAATCATCAAACCATTGCATACACTCTTCCCTCATCTGATTTTCCAGCTTCTGAGCCATCACCAGCCTTATTCCTACCTTACCCATCTCCCCCTACCATTTCATCACTCCTCCATCACGCCAAACACTCACGGTAGGTCATCCTGTAGCCGTTTGTAGACATCCTGTAGAAACCAGAGTATCCTGTAGGATCCCCTGCAGACTTCCTGTAGGAGGCCACTCACTCGGTTGCCGAGCTTCTGAATGTGAGGAACCTCTGTGGATGGATGCTAAGGATCCCTAGGGACCTCTCCTAACCTCCCCAACCTTTCCCATGCTTTCCTTCCTTCTCCATCCCATCTGCACAACCAAACCCTAGTTAGCACAAAATCACAATCATTCCATCCACATAAAGGAAAATTACAAAAACATGTCTTTTATGATGCAAGTAGCTTAGATCATTGCATTTTCACTTGTTAGAGGTAATGGCAACATTGGTAGAAGTTTCATTCAGATTCTTTGCATTTTAGAGGTTAGACTAGTTAAATTAGGGTTTCCTAGGTTTACATGCGTTGATTTGCTTTCAGTTCATTTTGTCAAGTAGAGTAGCTTTCCTTTGAGAATAGCTTTTGTCCATCAATTAGCAAGCTTCTTCTGAGAGCCTATAGAAGTTGGCTTGAGCCCTAGCGGACTTGTGCCAGCTGACCAAGTGACAGCTGCGACAAGAGCTAGTACTTGTGCATACAGCACCGCCGCTTCCAAGTTTGTACGAACTACCGGGTTGATAAAATTAAGAGACAGGAAGCCCCAGGAGTTGTAGCATTGTTGCTACAATACTGGAGCTCACCATCTTTTTGGCGCCGTTGCCAGGGAAGCGGCAGAGTATTGGTGATTGTTGCTATTCTTCTATTTTCTACTACAACCTTCTTCTAAGTAGTTTATTTCATTTCCATTATGCAATTTTATTTATGCAAAAGTAGATTAGCCTTTCTTGCTTTCCTAGATTAGTATTTCCCGCTTTCATAGATTAGCATTTCCTGCTTTCCTAGAATAGCCTTTCAATTCCGCATTTCAATTCTGCAAGCGTAGATTAGTGTTTCAATTTCGCAAGCGTAGCCTAGAATTTCATTCTTGCAATTTCATTTGAGCAAAATAGATTAGTCCTTTCCTGCTTTCATTTCAATTTCGCAAGATAGTTAGTTGCAGTTCAATCTATTTCATGCCTTGTAGGAGTAGAGATAAGTTAGAAAAATGATTGCACAACACCCCCACTGCTTCACACAGCCAACGTTCTTCTTCGATGGCTGTGATGAAAGAGCCCCTGGGTGGACATCAAGACATATCTGAAGAACCTATAGGGGAGAAGAAGAAGAAAACATTCCTCTGAAGCAAATGGCTACAAGTAGAGATGTTGGGAGCAACATCTTGTCCAAAGATGAATTTGAAAATCAGATCAAAGATTTCAAGAGTGATATGAGGCAGTTTCTTGCCATGCAACTGGATACCTTGCGGATCCAAAAGAAGCAAGAGGAAGCCAAGAGGGCTTTGGTCATTTTTTGTCCTAGGTGCCTTAAAAAGCATCCTAGGAACGAATGTCCAATGCACTCCCTAGAAGTCTATTTTGTATGTGAAGAATACCATCCTACATATCAGTGCCCTTCCTTGCCCAGAATCAAAGCTGCATATCAAAGAGCCAAGGGAGCCACTGAATCGCTCTATTATATGAACCAAAGGAGGCCACATGGACCTAGATCTTACCAGCAGGAGCTGCAAGGGATACCCGAGACCTATTATGACCCTTATCAAGCCACTTTCATGCCTTCTTGGGATCCCCCTGCTCATCCTTCCTGGTCTACACCTCCTCCTTGGTCATATTCTCCTTGTTCCTTCACAGATCCGAATTATGCCCAACCAGTTGCTCATTCATTTCACTCTTATGCTCAGCCATAGCCTCAGTGGAATGCACCTTATCAGGAGTGGAGGCCCCAGTACAACTCTCATCCCGCTCATTTTCCTCCACCACCTGCTCATCCACAACCATCGCCTCCTCCTCCACCAAGGCAACCCCAAATGCCTACCCAACCACAATGCCATCCATCTCCATCTCAATTTCACACCCCCACTCACTTACCCGTACCACCATTTCCAAAGCCATACAATGGAGCAGCTCAACCCCATTGCAAATCTGAGGCACAACATGTGCAAATGACTCCTCTTGAGCCCAATGATCTTCACCAAAGCTCAGGAAGAGTGTTGCAAAGGAGAGATTCTATTGACAACATTGAAGGACCAAAAGCAAAAGAAGATTCAGAAGAGGAAATCAAAGAACCATGGGCTGCACTTGATCAAGTGAAGAGATCAGAATCAGAGATCAAGAAAGCTTCCTCATGGTTACCATCAAACCCTCCATGTAGTCAAGAGAAAGATCAGCAAAAAGAGGAAGAAGAGAAAGTCATGTTAGAAGGTGACATGAAACATGATTCAGATCAGAGAAAGGACCAAGGATATCAAAGCTATATTGAGACATGGTTCCAGACAGTCACTAAGTTGCAGCAGTACTCTCTTCCTCAACTATGTTTGATCCCTTCAAAGTCAGATCATTTGGTCTCTGAGATCTGGATGCCTGTCAGAGCATGCATTTCGAGCCTTCGCATCATTTTTTCTCTAATCTCGATGTGCACATGGCTCCATTGGAAGTATTCTTATACTTGAAAATGATTTTGTTTTTCAAGTAGGGTAGGGTAGAAAAAAAAAAAGAAAAAAGAAAAAGAGAAAAAAGAAAAAGAAAAAATGAAAAAAAAGAGGAAAATAGAAATCTAAGGTGAAAACCTCCTCAGAGGCGCCTTAGATTGGCTCATTGATTGAAAACCTCCATGAGGCGGTCAATGGGTTGAAAAAAAAAAAGAGAGAATAAGATCTTTGGGTGAAAACCTCCCTAGGAGGCGCCCAGGGCAGGCAATTAGGGTGAAAACCTCCATGAGGCGCCCTAGTTGTTTTTCAAAAAAAAAAGAGAAAAAGAAAAAAAACAAATAAAACTAATTTCCATTGGCTAATTGCAGGTTGCAAGAAGGACATTGTAGGTCAGGGGGATCACTCAAAACAGAGACAAAGGAGTTTTTGTGCCTTCTACAGGAAGTTTCGTATCTTCTACAGGAAGCTTACAAAAAAGCCAAATTGATCTCCAAAGAGGACCTGAAGGCTTGGAATATGTCCATGAGGCCTACACTCATCTATGTTTCCATTCCTCACCCCTTTTCCATCATTTTTTTCATGTCATTATGCTTCTTTCCTCAAAATTGTGTCTTCTACAGGAAAGCTCTGAATTTCTACAGGAAACATCCTGTAGAACCTTTGGACGAGCCAAATCCAATTTCAAAAGTGAATCTGATGGTGGGAGCCTATTGGTTAGGCCTGCAAGCACTTGTGTGTCCATCCCTTGCCTTCATCCATCATTTTTTTCACCTCCTTGTGCTTCTCATTGTGCTTCTACAGGATCTTCCTGTAGAAATTGTGGGAAACTAGACATGCATTTCAAAAAGTGGTTTGGCGAGCATGGTAGCTTCCTCAAGGGTTCAAAAACCTCATGCCATCTTCCAACTCCTCCTCCATCATCTCCATACCTGCATCACAAGCAAAATTCATTTTGTCATCCCATGCAAGCACATGCAAAAAGCCTTGAAGCAAAAATACCTAGAGCCAAATTTGTTTTTGCCATAACTTGAAAACCATGCATCCATTTGACAAACCGTTTTATGGGGAATTGTACAAGGCCGATGGCAACATGCTTGAGCAGTTTCAGCCAATTCCGGTGCACGGTTTCCAAGAAATCAGCCTCCATCATCATCAGCCATTTTTGCATTTTCTCCATAACCGTGCATCCGTTTCAAAACCTGTTTCATGGGGAGATGCACATGGATGATAGTAGTCTACCCAAGCAGTTTCAGCCAATTCCGATGCACGGTTTCCGAGAAATCGACCTCTGAAATCTTCAGCCATTTTCCATTTTTCTCGAAATCCGTGAATCCATTGATCACGAATTTGCTATGGGAGATGCATAATGATGATAGAAACATGCTCAGCAAGTTTCAGCTCGATCCGCTTTGGCGTTTGGGAGAAATGTCAAAAACAAGTTCCGGTTTGGTGAAGATGCAGCAACAGCAGCTTGGACGTGCAGATTTGAACGTGGAAACAATTGTCTGGAGCTTGGATCCGGCCAGAGGACGCCTGCACAAGAAAAAACAACCATGAATCATCAATCAAGCCACCATGCAACTACATTAACACATGCATGCAGCAAATGAAGATCAACACAGGCATGCAGCAAAGCAACCACGCACGACTTGCAGGTACGTGACAAAACTGATTCCTCTGTTTGCATGAATCTAATCTGAACATTGCATGAATGAATGAGATGGTTAGGATTGAAAAAATCGGTGGCCAGCTAACTAGCCACCCACATCTAGTTCAACAACACTTGGTGGGTGAATGAGACACGTGCGCTCAGCCATGCACGTGAAGGAAAAAACAGACAGTGTTGGTTGTTTAAACTCCAGTGCAACGGGTGGATGAGATCACAGGCAGAGAACACACAGTCGACAACTACAGTTCATGATGGCACAACAATTGCATGGGCTAGCACACGTATGTGCCACCTCACCCCAAAAATCACGCATGTAATCTGAGCGCTCAGCTGAAATTCAAAGGCTGTTGTTCATCTGCACTTGCCACATCGTCAACTGAAGTCTGCACCATCTATTAACTTGTCATCCTCCACCAAGCTTTCTCGGCCACATTTTCTCAACCCACCTATGCAATCACATTCTACAGGAAACGGGTGGGTCTTCTACAGGAAGGCGTTCTACAGGAAAGTACAGCAGAGCCTTCCAGAGCAGAAAAGCTTGGATTTTTCTTCGACAAATTGGGAGTCCCGAAAGTGGTAGGCTTGAAAAAACTCTTCCATGCATGATACATCTGAAAGATGGCAAATTAAAACTGTTTTGAATAAGAAAGTATGAAACAAATCTGCTTGTGAATCCAGAATAGTAGTTTTCCTGTGTGTTACATGGAATGTTTTAGTTGGTCCTGCGTCAGATTCTCTTCCACAGTTCATGTTAAGAAATTCCTCTGCTAGAAACGATAAACCACTATGAGGGTTAACCTATGCATGAAGAATACGAATTTTATGTGATTGTATGCATGCTGAGGATGAAGCTCTACACTTTGTCTGTGGGAGCCTGATTCCCTTTTGACAGTCGGGTTTGGGCACCAAAAGCATTATAACCAGGGAATTGGTGCAAAGTTGAAATACAAGCACCCGAGAAATCTTGTCCTGAGGATCAAAAGAGGAAAGCATAAAAAAAAAAAAAAAAAAAGTCCCTTTCTGCTCAGAGCATTGAAACAGGGCACTCTCACCAAACCAGACCAACCAGCTTACATCCTTTTTGGTAGCAAGGTCAGCCTTCAAGTTATGAATTCACCTCATCCAGCAGCGCAGACAAGGAAGCATCTGATGAACAGCAGAGAAAAGACCCAAGACAGGCCACCACAGGAAAAGAAAGAAGAGAAACAAACAAAGGCCAAGCTACCAAGACCAAAGCTGTGGGTAGAATAAAGGCATAAATGCCAAGGGAGAAACAATTGCAACGCAGGGTAGAGAGGACTGAAAAAGTCCAAACAAGTGAAGACAAAACCAAGGCAACCACAACAAAATTGAAGAAGAATACACCCCAGCCATGCAAGCCAAATCAGGAAGTGTAAAAACGGCTTCTACAGGAAGCCAGAAATCAGCTACAGGACTTCTACAGGAAGTCCTGAAAACACTATTTTGGCTTGGTTCTGATCGAGTGTCTTGTGTCTCCTTGTTTCACTGATGTTTGTAAAATTTATAAAAGAGGAAGGTCTATTTTTTTTGCTTAAGCACAATAACCTGCTTACCAAAGCCTTTGAAAAGTGGGGTGATTTGGTGATGGCTTCATTCTGCTAACTGGTCCAACTTAGCATTTGAGGATTGTTGGCAAGATGTTCATCTGTGATGATTTCTGTGAAGATCTTACTTTGGAGCTGAGAGGTGATAGTTTGATGGTACATTTGCTTTCACACAAAATGCTGGTGAATTGTCTTTGACAGAGAAGAGGGCACCATTTCTTCCATATGATTGTGCACTCATAACAAGGCTGAATACTCAGTAAGAAAAGCAGCAGACAGTGAGGAAGAAGAGCAGAAAGGGGGAGGAGATGAAGGTTGCCACAGCAAAGCTGAAAGGAGAAGGAACCCCCAACCAAGCAGACCAAAACAGTTGAAACGATTTCTACAGGAAGCCAAAACTCAGCTACAGGTCTGTTTCTACAGGAAGACAGAGTCTGTTTCTACAGGAAGACAGAGTCTGTTTCTACAGGAAGACAGAGTCTGTTTCTACAGGAAGACAGAACAGTTTCTACAGGAAAGTTTGAAAAGAGGGAAGCCAAAGGAGAAATCGGCCGAGATGCTAGCCAAGGACGTCACCAGGGCCATCAAAGACAAGGGGAGAGATTTGGTTGCTCAGAGGATGAGCAACATTTTCAGTAGGGGGGTGATGATGAGCCCCAAAAATGCACAATTATTTGGGCTCATTCGACCTCCTCATTTGGCTTAGTCCACCATTCTCATTTGTTTATTGCATGTTTTTTATTATTTTTATGTTAATAGAGTGAATTTGGTTAGTCATTATGCCAACAAGTCTAATGGGTGCTTTGTGTAGCCTTGTTGGTCAACTTGGAGACAAATTTGAAGGTCTTAATGAGCACTTGGCAGCCAAATTCGTGGGAGAACAAGCTAGAGGATTTGTAGGAAGGTGTCCCCCTCATTTATGGGCCCTTACCTCGAATTCTCCACCATCAGCTTGGAGTTCAAGGGCCACAGAATCAATCAGCTCAAGGGCAGCCAAGCAAGTCAAGTTGGACTGCTGTTAACTCCAAGTCTTGGGCAGCCAAGTCCCTAACTTTTAGGAGGACTGTTGGGTCCTCAAATTGTATAAATAAGAAGGCTTGGGGCCTCATTTTGTTTTAGCCATTAGTTAGCCATTTTGTAATTCGATTTTTATGCAATAGACTAGCTTTGCTTTCAGCTCATGCTCAAGCTCTCCTTATGGACAGTTTTGATGTACTTTTCATTTCTTGATTAATAAAGATGGATCCAGCTTTGCACCAGCTCTAAATCTCTCTTGGGAGGCTGTAGTTCTTGGGGTTGGGCCCATCTCAAGCGCCCAGTACCTCCCTTGTTTATACTTATGTGTCTTTGCTGCATTCTCATAATAAAATCTGCTATTTAGATTTAAATATTGTGTTGTTGTTTAGGTTGCTTTTGATGATTAGAAAAGGTTTTTAATGTTCAGATTTGCTTGATAGGTTAATCACAGGGAATATATTCAGAAAAAGGCTACCAAGTACTTTGGATCTCACCTCCCCTTCAATGGAATCATGAGCTGGGACCAATGTAACCTTGCTGCCAACAAAAACACTTTCTTTGCTTCACCATGCAATCATTAGTGTTCGAATCTCATTTGCAGAACTTGATATCAGTTTGGATGCATGTTTAGGTTTATAATCTCTTAGTTTCATAATTGTTTCACATGGTTTCACTGCAAATAAACTTCTGTTCATTTCCTTTGCTGTTAGGTCAGATTAGAGTAAAGTAACTAGGTCATAGGTTTCATAACTAGATCTTTGTTTTCTTGCATGTCCTTGTTGGTTCAGTTGTAAACAATATGCAGGGCACCTTCATCACCTCCTCAAGTTCTATTTAACCTCTGTCTCACTCATTTACCCTCCAACTCTCTCATTTCCCACATAGCTCCATCTCCTTCAACTTTCATTGGTTCCATCCTTCCAATCATCAAACCATTGCATACACTCTTCCCTCATCTGATTTTCCAGCTTCTGAGCCATCACCAGCCTTATTCCTACCTTACCCATCTCCCCCTACCATTTCATCACTCCTCCATCACGCCAAACACTCACGGTAGGTCATCCTGTAGCCGTTTGTAGACATCCTGTAGAAACCAGAGTATCCTATAGGATCCCCTGCAGACTTCCTGTAGGAGGCCACTCACTTGGTTGCCGAGCTTCTGAATGTGAGGAACCTCTGTGGATGGATGCTAAGGATCCCTAGGGACCTCTCCTAACCTCCCCAACCTTTCCCATGCTTTCCTTCCTTCTCCATCCCATCTGCACAACCAAACCCTAGTTAGCACAAAATCACAATCATTCCATCCACATAAAGGAAAATTACAAAAACATGTCTTTTATGACGCAAGTAGCTTAGATCATTGCATTTTCACTTGTTAGAGGTAATGGCAGCATTGGTAGAAGTTTCATTCAGATTCTTTGCATTTTAGAGGTTAGACTAGTTAAATTAGGGTTTCCTAGGTTTACATGCGTTGATTTGCTTTCAGTTCATTTTGTCAAGTAGAGTAGCTTTCCTTTGAGAATAGCTTTCGTCCATCAATTAGCAAGCTTCTTCTGAGAGCCTATAGAAGTTGGCTTGAGCCCTAGCGGACTTGTGCCAGCTGACCAAGTGACAGCTGCGACAAGAGCTAGTACCTGTGCATACAGCACTGCCGCTTCCAAGTTTGTACGAACTACCGGGTTGATAAAATTAAGAGACAGGAAGCCCCAGAAGTTGTAGCATTGTTGCTACAATACTGGAGCTCACCACTAAGAGTTGGTTGATAACCCACGGCGGAAGGCATTCTGCCTAATAGGGCGGATACCTCTGATCCCGCTTGGACAAAATGGAAGATGTTATCAATAAATAATAGTACGTCTTGCTCATTGACATCTCGGAAATATTCGGCCATGGTTAGAGCAGTTAAACCGACTCTCATGCGAGCTCCCGGTGGTTCATTCATCTGACCATAGACCAGAGCCACTTTTGGTTCTGATATTTTTTGTTCATCAATTACTCCCGATTCTTTCATTTCCATGTAAAGATCATTCCCTTCACGGGTACGTTCTCCTACTCCTCCAAATACAGATACCCCTCCATGAGCCTTAGCAATGTTGTTGATCAACTCCATAATGAGTACTGTTTTACCCACTCCAGCTCCTCCAAATAAACCAATTTTTCCCCCACGGCGGTAAGGAGCCAAAAGATCTACTACTTTAATGCCTATTTCGAAGATGGATAATTTTGTATCCAACTCTGTAAAGGCGGGAGCAGGTCTATGAATAGGAGATGTTATGCAAGCATCTACAGGACCCAAATTATCGACAGGTTCTCCAAGAACATTGAAAATTCGTCCGAGAGTAGCTCCACCAACTGGAACACTTAGAGGAGCTCCCGTGTCAATCACTCTCATTCCTCTCGTCAAACCATCTGTAGCACTCATAGCTATAGCTCTAACCTTATGATTTCCTAATAATTGTTGTACCTCACAAGTAACCTGAATTTCTTGACCGGCTGTACCTTGACCCTTAACTATCAATGAATTGTAAATATTAGGCATATTACCTGGAGGAAAAGAGACATCCAGTACTGGGCCAATGATTTGAGCAATACGTCCCACATTTTTTTCTACACATGCCGAAACCCCAAGAACAAGAGGATTTTTTCTCATACAAAAATGGAAATAATTTCCATGAAGAATATATAAATATGATTTTGCCAATATCATCAATAAAAAAAAATGTTCCATATTGGGTCGATCAGACCAGTAAATAATAAATGGAAGTTACCACCTTGGTAAAATCCAACTTTATTGAAAAGTTTAAATTCATCCATATTTGGAATATGAAGTAGGTAGATGGATATGAATAAGGATCATGAGGAAGTCTTCGATTTATCTATAACTAGAACCAATTTCTCCATAACTAAAACCGAAAATACTTCAAAATTATGTCCAGATCATCTGTGAAATATGAAACTTGATATTCATGACCTTTCTCTCATTGATCATTATCTCTTCTCTTCATACGCACATCTGTATATGTATTTTTGGACAATTCGCACCATTATGGTCAAAGGTCCATTCGGTTCCTTGATTTCATTCATGAACTAGTTTAACCACTGAAAGGTTCTTGGGTCAATCCATGGAGGAAGAACTTCAAGAGCAAAGATTGGGTTGCGTCATACATAAAGAACATTATACAATGAGAGTGTATCTAGCACCCCAATAACGGACGACTTTTTCTAGGATATTTCTGTAAAAATTGATTGTTTACGTTCGGTCCATGTCGAGCAGAATTAAAGCATATTTTAAAAAAAATAAAATGGGATGATTTCATAGCAACAAACATTTTATCTTAACTGTACTTACTCTCGTTAAGAATATCCATTTTAATGCAAGACTATGACCGTCTTGAAAGAAGATTTTGTTTTTATTTTTTTAAAATCAACATTTAGATTTAGAAATTGATTTCTGAATTTAGAAAAAAATAAAAATAGAATAGCAAAAATAGGAATTATGTTTTCTTATATTATGTCTTAAATAGAAAGTATCTATAATAAACATATTACCTAAAAGTTTAGACGGAAATTGTGTTTTTCTTAGCTTTAAGCTGGAGGAATGGCTAGGAAAGTTATGGAAGTTCTAGTTATATTTAGAGAAAATCAGTTCTAAATCCAAGTTATAGTTGTTAAACTTCAAAATTTTAAGTGTCCTAAACATTTTTGATGGTGCTGAATCTATTTCCATCATCAAAAACACACTGCCTCTACAAAATTCTTTGAATTTTTTTGCCCTGATTCCAGCCACTTTTAATCGTCCAAACAATTCTTCCGCCTCAATAGACGACTCCTTTTTCTTACACTCCACTACTTTTTAATAACCTTTTTAAGAACCTGTATCACTACAAAACTGAGGAGCCATCCATGGACAGTGGTCTTCCAGTTCTATGAAGACCATATCATATAATTCATGGCTTGGATTCTCCACGGCGAAAAAATTGTGTGTAGATTTTTTAGTTTTCTCCAAATGGGTTTCAATAAGTATGCCAGCTCTAGGGTTTCAATAAATGCATAAATGCATCATTTTGTATGGCATGATGGGAGATGAAATTATCTAATCTCTAGAAGAGAAGTTCAACCTAGTAGAAATGGGCAAGCTTAACAAGTTCCCTGTAATGAGCATGCAGATCTTCATCACTAAGTTGAGCAGTGTACAAAAACTTCAAAAATGCTTTCACACTTTCTCCTCCAACTTCATGAATTTCCACTCGTTTTGTTTCTTTTTCTTTCATATCTACTTGTTCCAGCATTGTTCGGAAAACATCTGATCTACTTGCCTGCACAAATTACAGAACATCAAAATACTAATACCGTTTCATACTCAAAGTTTATTAAACACAATACTGAAGCTCGAGAACCACAAAGCTCACGAGAATAAACGCGTGCAAAAGAAGGTAACGTCTCCAGTCTCATATACTTCGGTTGGAACAGAATCCCATTTTCTGAGAAACTTCGCGTTCCTGTGATGCTAAGTAGTTGCTACGTTCAACGTCAAGAGAATCTTCCAAATTCTGGAACCAGTCATACACCTTTCTAAAATAAGGGGCACAAAGATCGATGCCGAGATGCCCGCAATTGAGCTGTGGAATTGGCTTTGCCATGATATTGCCCTGCATGAAAACTATAAATTATTTTAAATGAACGTGGTGGGCTCCGTAGAATTAAAACGTAGCATTTCTCCCGCATTCATAAGCGTGCCCTGG
This sequence comes from Pinus tabuliformis, assembly GCA_031772625.1. Lineage (NCBI taxonomy): Eukaryota > Viridiplantae > Streptophyta > Pinopsida > Pinales > Pinaceae > Pinus > Pinus tabuliformis. The sequence continues at coordinate 1,019,249,287 of CM062805.1, forward strand.
ATATATGCAGCGAAGTGAAACTTATCTGGCTCTGAGTCGATACCCTTTTTGCAAAAAAGGTTTGCAATTTAGTTTTGTTATATATATATATATATGCGTGAATGTAATGTTCTGAAAATTGTTTGCCAGAATTTTAATATGCTCTAGTTGGATAGTATAGGGGCTACAAAAAAATCTTTAACCTAGTTTTGTTCTTTATATATGTACATGAATGTAATGCTCTGAAAATTGTTTGCCATAATTCTAATATATCTCATCCAATTGGATGGTATAGGGGTCGATGAGAGTGAAATCTGAGGCCTAGTTTTTGATGCTTTAGCATTCCCATGTACGAAAATTTGTTCCATTCTCAGTTGTTTGGCGAATATGAGGACACCCCAGAGCAGTATGATTTCAGCTCTATTGTTTGTTCCCTAACCTCCCACCAGAAATAATAGTAGTGACTGGAATTTGATGGGTCCAGCCCGCAACTTTACTTTATTAAGTTTTACAATGATATAACAATGCTTTAATCGTTGGTTGAATGATTAGTGAATGATTTGAGGCTTAATATATTTGATTAGGCACTAATCATATGATTGTTCTAGATATGCGTTGTATGGCATTTATGTTGGAATTCATTGATGTGTACCCGCCTCGGTTACTGTTTTCCCGCTCTTGGTTAACGCAAAAACCCTTGGTTCTTCGTCATTTCTCCATTTTACACTTGTGTTTTCGCTACGTCGAGGGTTTGGACTGGTAGTGAGGGTTTGGTAACAGGCTCTGCATGCGCCCAGCTATGGGTTATGCTGTTTGTTGGTGTGACACCTCCGTTTGTTCTGGTGACTTCATTGCTCGGTTACTTGGGCACAGTATGAAGGTCCTTCTCGTCTGTGTAAGAGAGTTGTTGTGGTTTCTGTCTGCTCGGTTACTAAACTTGTCCCTGCTCCACTGTTTTCATTTTGTTATAGTTCTTTTGGTTGTTACCTTTGCTTAATGGTTGCCTGTTCTGCATTCTACAGGTCACGGTCACGATGGCCTCCTCCTCAGCTTTGCAGCTCTGTTCAGGTAAGCTGTTCCTCCATGATTTGCTTACCCTCTTCGTTTTCCTCCAGTTCTAACGATGTCTTCTCCTTGGTCTCAGAGGTTCACCGTTGGCTGTGGCTCAGTGGGGTTTCACTCTTCCCACGCAACTACTCTCCAGGTGAAGCAACTTTATTAATTGTGCATTTAGTTTCTCCTTCTTAGGTCCTTTCTTGCCTTTACTCTATTTGCATATGGCTAACAACACTACCTTGGTTTGCTTGTGCAGGGGGGGTTCGTTCACTGGCGTGGTCGATGAGATTGCTACGGGCTTTGCTCTGGTAGGCTCTGCTACTGTTGTCAATTTTTTTTTGTTAGGTGGTCTCTGTCAGTTTGCTGGGCAGAGTCCCAGTTCTCTTCCACTTGATTTTTCCTGTTGTCGTTAAGCAACCTGGTTCAGTCTTGTACAAAAACCCTCATTTGTATTCTGGCAATTTGTAACTATAAACCACCTTTTGGGCGGTGGCCGACCAAACCCTCACCCTTAGGGTTCTGCTGGTTCGTAATGTTCTTTCCGCCGTTTGAATGGGTATCCCTGGATGGTTGAATGTATACAAGTATTTTTTGTTGATAATGAAAAGGAATTAACAGGAATTTTTGGTTACATTTCGTTTACCTCTGGCCTGGGGTCGTTGCTCAGCGTTTGCATTCTCATTCTTTTTCAACTGCCCGTAATATGATTGGCTTTCGTTCATGGAACTCCGTATGTTTGCTGCTAGTCTTCGTGCTGGGAATGCTTGTCCAATTTCTCTGTTTGCTTTCTGTTCTTTAGGAAGGAAATAAAATGTAACAGATAGAAATGCACAGTATTTGGTGAGCTTTTGTTTGCTCAATGATTAAAGAAAAAAGTAAGTAAATATTACAACAAGCTGTTACAGATGGACTCAAATATTTTGGATGAAAGAAGTTACTCTCTGTATTGTATTTCTCTTCTCATGTATTGAACCCCTCCATGATTGTATTACATTGATTTTTATGTTGTGTTTAAACAGTTACTCAAACTGTTCTCAGTTACCATACAATTACTCTTTGTAGTTACATAGTCGATGATCATGCTGGGTTTTATTGCATTGTAGGAGTTACAATATTATACTTTTGTTTATGAACAAACATCTGTAAGACAGACTAAGAAAATGAAAAAACAATGTAATTGTTATGATACTTTCTTAACTGTATTATTCCTAATATTCCTTAACTAATAATAATAAAATAAACTAGTTTTTAGACATTGTTTTATTCATTAAATGTAAATGAAATTAAAAGACTTTGAACCTGTCCTCCTTGGTTGAGACCCACACTCAGTCATGATGCCCTTAGTTGGATGCTCCTGCATCAGGCTCCCGGGGTAAGAAAAATTCATGACTCCGGTCCATGAGCTTCTTGACTGAATAACCCGCCTGTGCTATCTGTCTAGCGTTAAGTCACGAACTGTCCTCAATAGGACAGTTCTTCCACTTGACCAGATATTGCAGATACTCTTTCCGCCGAGTTTGCTTGGCCACCTAAGTGTCGAAGATCCTCTCGATCTCGAGGGGCTAAGCGTAATGCATTTGTTTCATCCAAGTATCACTTCCTTCTTGTGTGTCCTGTGTAGGCCATGCGGTACTGTCTTCCTCTGAATCAACAGTGTATGGAAACAGGTCTGCCACATTAAAGATGGGCAAGATGCCTATTCCTGGTGGCAGCTGTAGTTCATAAGCATTGGTTGAAAATTTTTGTAGAATTTTGCAGGGGCCTATTTTTTTGTACTTCAACTTGTTATATGCACCTTTTAGAAAATGCTACTTGCGCAAATGTGCGAGGACTTCATCCCCCACATTAAACTGCGCTTCTCTCCATTTAAAATCTGCTCACTACTTATATTTCTGACTACTTTCCTGCAACTTTATTTTCTCCTGCTCATGTAAATCATTCATCGCTTTAGCGAAATCTTCCCCATCAGCACTCCATCTTTCCTGCTATCCTAGATCTCATAGTTCATGCACTCCATAAGGATGCATGCCATATAAGATCTGAAAAGGATTGTAACCCGTGCTACAATTGGGCAAGTCGTTATAAGCGAACTCCGCCTGGGCAAGTACTCGATCCCACATTCACGAATTTTCACCGATCAAACTTCGTAGCAGGTTCCCTAGACTTCTGTTTACCACCTCTGTTTGCCCGTTGGTCTGCGGGTGATAAGCAGAGCTAAAACTTAACTGTGTGTCTATCTTCTTCCACAAGGTGCACCAGAAATGCCCTATAAACTTCACGTCCCTGTCGAAGAGAATGGACTTAGGTAGACCATGTAGCCTAACGATCTCTGTAAAGAACAAGTGGGCCACGTGAGTGGCATCGCTGGTTTTTCTGCAAGGGATGAAATGCGCCATCTTTGAAAACCGATCTACTACTACCATTACTGAATCATAACCTCGCTATGTCCTTGGTAGACCCAAGATGAAGTCCAAGCTGACTGAGTCCCATGGTCTACTTGGAATGGGCAATGGTGTGTAGAGTCCCATATTTTGACTGTGTCCTTTTGCCAACTGACACACTTTACACCTGGTCACAAATCTCTACACATCCCTTCACATTTTTGGCCAATAATAAAAATGGCTGAGCTACTCTACTGTTTTGTCTATGCCAAAATGTTCGACTAGACCTCCACTGTGCTTCTCCCAAATGATATTCTCTCTCATTGAGCAATCAGGAATGCATAACTGTCCCCCTCTAAACAATATATTTTCCTACAAATTATAGTCCAACCACGGACTATTATTTCTCAGCAAAGGGTTCTGACAGGCTTCATAAGCCTCTTTGAAATCCATGTCAGCCTAATACAAGTCTTTCAAATGCTCAAAACCCAGCACTTGTATCGTACTCTCCTGCAAGAGTAAGGCTCTTCTGCTCAACGCATCCGCCATCTTGTTGGCCTGCCCACTAATGTGTTTCAACGCAAAGGTGAAACTTTGCAAATATTCCACCCACGTAGCATGCTTGTGATTCAGCTTGTGTTGTCGCATCACATATTGCAGTGCATAATTATCTGAGAATAAAACAAACTCATTCCCCAGCAGATAGTGTCTCCAATGCTTCAGTGCTTGGACGACAGCATAGAATTCCTTGTCGTAGGATGAATACTTTTGCCTGCTTTCATTCAAATTCTCGCTGAAAAACGCAACAGGTTTGTCTTCTTGGCTAAGCACAACTCCAATGGCTGTACCGCTTGCATCACAATGAACCTAAAAAAGATTTTTAAAATCTAGAAATCTCAGGATCGACCTTTCTGTGATCTTCTTCTTTAGTAGCTAAAAACTCCTTTCTACTGCCTCAGTCCAACGAAAAGGCTGACTTGCCTTCTTTATAGTGTCCAACATAGGTGCGCATATTTCATTGAAATTTCTTATAAATTTTTAGTAAAAACTTGCCAGCCCATGAAAACTACGTACCTCAAATAGACTTTTTGGGGATGGCCAGTTGACAATTGCTGCAATCTTCTCTGGGTCCATCTTCAACTCATTTTCTGCAATCATGAAACCCAGATAAACCAATTCTTTTTGCAGAAAAGTGCATTTTTTTCAGATTTATCAGCAACTTATTTTGCTGCAATTTTTCCAGCACACTTCGAACATGTCGAAAGTGTTCCTCCCTCGTCTTGCTGAAAATTAATATATCATCCAGGTACACTATTACAAACTTTCCAATGAATTCTTTCAGCATTTCATTCATCAGTCACATAAAGGTACTGGGTGCATTACTCAGTCCGAATGGCATTACCAGCCACTCATACAGTCCTTCATTGGTATTGAAGGCTATCTTCCGTTCATCCCCTTCCCTGATTCGAATCTGATGATACTCACTCTTTAAATCAATTTTTGAGAAGTATGCTACCCCGCTTAGGCAGTCCATCATGTCGTCCATCCGTGGTAGTGGAAATTTGTCCCTGATGGTGATTTTGTTGATGGCCCTCAAATCTGTGCACATTTGCCATTCTCCTCCTTTCTTGGGAGCGAGAACTATTGGAACTGCGCAAGGGCTCAAACTCTCCCTTATCAGCCCTTTATCTAGCAATTCTTGCACCTGTTTTCTGATCTCCTCATTGTCTTTGGGGCTCATCCGATACGCTACCTTATTCGGTAGACTTTCTCTAGGTATAAAGTCAATATGATGACTTATACTTCTCTTGGGAGGCAATTTATCTGGTAAGTCATCCACTACTATATTGCTGAATTCCTGCAGCATCTGCTGAATTTCCGTAGGCAAATCTGACACCTCTGTGTGTAGCAGCACCGTCTTCGCTCTTCTTACAACAACATAGCTTACTTCACTGTCTTCAATCTGCTTCAAAAACTGTTTTCCACCCATTAGTAACACTCTCGTCTCGCTTGTTTCCGCTGTCTCTTCTTCCTTGATGGGCACAAGCGTGTGCTTGATCCCATCTTTGACAAACTTATAACAGTTTGTCTTCCCGTCATGTACTACCTTCCTGTCATACTGCCATGGCCTGCCTAGCAGTATATGACATACATCCATCGACATTATATCACAAATAACCTTATCCTTATATCTGCCAATATGGAACTCAACTTCGCATTGCTCATCCACCAACAGTTGATGGCCTTTTTGCAGCCATGATACTTTGTAAGGAGTGGGATGCTTCAATCGCTTCAACCCCAACTTCTCTACCATTTCCGTGGCAACCAGATTATCTATGCTCCCACTATCGATAATCAGCTTACAACATTTTCCGTGTGACTTACAAACTGTCCGGAACAATGCTTTCCTTTGAGTTTGTTCAGCTGTTTCTTTGGCTGGTTTCAGCAACACTTTGTTCAAAACTAAGGCTTCCCCCGTTTCCAGCACATTTTTTGCTTCTTGGGGAGGTGCCTCTGCTTCCTCTGGCTGTGCAACATACGCACCTCTCTGTCCAGCTTGTTCTGCTTCAGGACACTCAAAATATTTGTGCCCCCACTTATGGCACCTGTAGCACTGATAGTTAGCTCCTCTGCCTCAGCCACTTCCTCTTCCTCGCTGATATGGCCTGCCACCTCTAGTGCTGTCACCTTTTTCTGTTATCCCAGAAGTTTTGGAACTGCTGCCTTCTTCACTATTGCTGGCAGTTCACCCTCTGCCATAAGACTGTCCTCTTCCTCTGCTGGTTCCCTGTCCTCTCCTAGCATTTTGTTTTCTGGTGATCTTCTCCTTTGCCTTCATAGCACTTTGGTATGCTTCTTTTATGTTTTTGGGGGAAAGAATGTTGATTTCATCTAATATTTCTAATCTCAAACCATTTACGTACCTTGTTGTTTTCTCCGGGGTGTCTTCCGTATAACCAGCTCTTAAATTTACCCGGTAGAATTCTTCAGTGTACTCTCTTACTATCATCCCTTTCTGTTTCAAATTCTGCACTTGCCGATGCAGTGCAATCTGGTAATCCTTGGGCAGAAATTTGCCTTTCAACTTGGCCACCATCCTTGACCATTTCTTTATTGGCAACTTGTTCATCCTCCTTCTCTCTGTTTGGACACTGTCCCACCACAGGGCTGCGTGTCCCTTTAGCTTTGTTGCAGCGAACTTAACTCTCTGATCTTCACTGACCTCTTCACACTCGAAATATTTATCCAGTTCGCTGATCCAGTCCAACAAAACTTCTATGGACAAGCTGCCGTCATAATTTGGAATTTTTGGTTTAGGCTTGCTACTCACCAATAGGACTGACCTCAACAATCTCATTTCCAGCCCTTCTTCATCCGATCCATCTGTTGTCACTACAGCTTCTTCGTCGCTGTCATCTCCTACCTCTAGATCCCTTCTCCTTCCTACTTCAACTGCCTCTAAACGGGCAGTAAGGATCTTGATTTCCTCCCGCAATCCTTCATCTGCTGCTCTCTGAGCACCCCTTCCACGTCCTCGTCTTCCAACTTCCATCTCTCAGAAAAACTCTAAATCCTGCTCTGATACCACTATGATGGGACCAGCCCGCAACTTCACTTTATTAAGTTTTACAATGATATAACAATGCTTTAATCGTTGGTTGAATGATTAGTGAATGATTTGAGGCTTAATATATTTGATTAGGCACTAATCATAGGATTGTTCTGGATATGCGCTGTATGGCATTTATGTCGGAATTCATTGATGTGTACCCGCCTTGGTTACTGTTTTCCCGCTCTTGGTTAATGCAAAAACCCTTGGTTCTTCGTCATTTCTCCATTTTACACTTGTGTTTTCATTGCGCCGAGGGTTTGGACTGGTAGTGAGGGTTTGGTAACAGGCTCTGCGTGCGCCCAGCTATGGGTTATGCTGTTTGTTGGTGTGACACCTCCATTTGTTCTGGTGACTTTGTTGCTCGGTTACTTGAGGACAATATGAAGGTCCTTCTGGTTTGCGTAAGAGAGTTGCTGCGGGTTCTGTCTACTCAGTTACTAAACTTGTCCCTGCTCCATTGTCTTCATTTTGTTATAGTTCTTCTGGTTGTTACCTTTGCTTAATGGTTGCCTGTTCTATGTTCTACAGGTCACGGTCACAGTGGCCTCCTTCTCAGCTTCGCAGCTCTATTCAGGTAAGCTGTTCCTCCATGATTTGCTTACCCTCTTCGTTTTCCTCCAGTTCTAACGAGGTCTGCTCCTTGGTCTCAGAGGTTCACCGTTGGCTGTGGCTCAGTGGGGTTTCACTCTTCCCATGTGACTACTCTCCAGGTAAAGCAACTTTATTAACTGTGCATTCAGTTTCTCCTTCTTAGGTCCTTTCTTGCCTTTACTCTGTTTGCATATGGCTAACAACGCTACCTTGGTTTGCTTGTGCAGGTGGGGGTTCGTTCACTGGCGTGGTCGATGAGATTGCTACGAGCTTTGCTCCGGTAGGCTCTGCTATTGTTGTTAATTTGTTTTTGTTAGGTGTCTCTGTCAGTTTGCTAGGCAGAGTCCTAGTTCTCTTCCACTCGATTTTTCCTGTCGTCGTTAAGCAACCTGGTTTAGTCTTGTACAAAAACCCTCGTTTGTATTTTGGCAATTTGTAACTATAAACCACCTTTTGGGCGGTGGCCGACCAAACCCTCACCCTTAGGGTTCTGCTGGTTTGTAATGTTCTTTCCGCTGTTTTAGTGGGTATTCTTGGACGGTTGAATGTATACAAGTATTTTTTGTTGATAATGAAAAGGAATTAACAGGAATTTTTGGTTACATTTCGTTTACCTCTGGCCTGGGGTTGTTGCTCAACATTTGCATTCTCATTCTTTTTAAACTGCCCGTAATATGATTGGCTTTCGTTTATGGAAGTCCGTATGTTTGTTGCTAGTCTTCGTGCCGGGAATGCTTGTCCAATTTCTCTGTTCGCTTTTTGTTCTTTAGGAAGGAAATAAAAAGTAAAAGATAGAAATGCATAGTATTTGTTGAGTTTTTGTTTGCTCAATGATTAAGGAAAAAGGTAAGTAAATATTACAACAAGCTGTTACAGATGGACTCAAATATTTCGAATGAAAAAAGTTACTCTCTGTATTGTATTTCTCTTCTCATGTATTGAACCCCTCCATGATTGTATTACATTGATTTTTATGTTGTGTTTAAACAGTTACTCAAACTGTTCTAGGTTACCATACAGTTACTCTTTGTAGGTACATAGTCGATGATCATGCTGGGTTTTCTTACACTGTAGGAGTTATAATATTATACTTTTGTTTATGAACAGACATCTGTAAGACGGACTAAGAAAATGACAAAACAATGTAACTGTTATGATACTATCCTAATTGTACTGTTCCTAATATTCCTTAACTAATAATAATAAAATAAACTAGTTTCTAGACATTGTTTTATTCATTAAACGTAAATGAAATTAAAAGACTTTGAACCTGTCCTCCTTGGCTGAGACCCACACCCGGTCATGATGCCCTTAGCTGGATGCTCCTGCATCAGAATCGGGACACTATTATCTCTTCTGATGGAAGGGAAGACATGGAACAAACAGTAGAGTTGAAATCATAGCACTCTGGAGTGTCCTATATTTGCCAAATGGTTGAGAATGGAAAAAAATTTCATACGTAAAGATGCTAAGAGCATCATAGACTGGATCTCAAATTTACATGGAGATGATAAAAACATCATAGACTAAGTCTCAGATTTCACTCTCTTCAGCGCCCCTATAATATCCAATTGGATGAGGTGTATTAAAATTTTGGAAAACAATTTTCAAAACATTACATTCACATACATATACAAAGAAGAGAATTACATTCACGTACATTTACAAAGAATAAAACCAGGTTGCAAATCTTCTTTAAAAAAATGTATCAACTTAGAGCAACTTCACTGCATATGTATAAGACACACTTATGAATGTTTGATCTGTCAACTCCATATAGGGAATCTTTTCCCCATTTTATAATGACTTTTTATGTTAGGGTGCATTTATATATGCTCGAACCAACAATCTTTTCATGGCTTTATATGGTTTTGTAGAATTGGAAGTGAGAATTACATATATCTTTTTTGACATATGTAAGCTAGAGAATAGAAAGATACTTATTGGTATAGACAAATTTTTTTATCAGAATTGACAATTTTGTTTGGGAAATGTTAATGAATGTACTCTTCTTTTATACCGTAGTCTAATTAGCCGGAGGAATTGCTCGGTGATATTTAGAGAAAATCTGGCAAGAATTTTTGTAAATCCAAGTTATAATTGTTAAACTTCAAAATTTTAGGTGTCCAAGACGTTTTTGATGGTGCTGAATCCATTTCCACCATCAAAAACACGATTCAAACACTGCCTCTACAAGATTTTTTGAATTTTTTTGTCACTGGATTCTGGCCACTTTTAACCTTCCAAACAATTCCTTCGCCTTGGTAAAGACGTCCTTTTATTAATGAAAAGAAAGCGTGCGATTTTTTTCGATTGAAAAAAAAAAATCTACGTGCCTGTGACGGAAGCCGCAAGAGTTTTTGTATTATCAAAGGCAACTTCCTTACCCAGAGAAGTATGGAATTCGATTCTTATCAACGAGACTTGCGATAAATAAAGATATTGTAACTTTGGCAACATATAAATAGATGTGTCCCACCCAGTCACTTCCATTCAAAGTTTCCTGCAACCGATTAACCCAATCATCATAGTTGTGGTATTAATTATCCCAGGCAACTTCCTTCCCCAGAGAAGTATGGAATTCGATTCTTATCAACGAGACTTGCGATAAATAAAGATATTGTAACTTTTGTTGAATTGAGGCTTCTGTGATCCATAATATTTATAAGAAGAACTTCGGCGTAAATCACATAAAGAGAGACATTTGTCAACGCGTTTCGAACCAACTAGTGTGGCTCATCGTCAGGACAAGTTGAAGAAACAGATCCAGCTTTGCATGCTAAATAGTCTGAGCAGAGCCTCCAATGGCTATCTTGATCAACGACTAATTTTGACTTAGGGACTGTAGTCAAAAAGTCAAAATGATAATTAAGAGGGAGTTAGTTAGGTTATATAAGAAAGAAATAAATATAGATGTTGATTACGTTATTAGTTTAATAAAAACCGTGACTTGTATGGGAATTAGTTAGATTAAGGACCTGACTTTTATATATATATATATATATATATATATATATATATATTATATTAAATAAATATATAAATAAAAGTTAGTTAGATTAAGTACCTGACTTTTATATATATATATATTAAAAATATTAAATAAATAAATAAAAGTTAGTTGAAAGGTATGATTTAAAAATAAATTAAGGGGGAATTAGTTATGATAAAGACCAATATAAAGTTAATATTAAATATATAAATAAAAGTTAGTTGAAAGGTAAAAAATAAATTAAGGGGAATTAGTTATAATAAAGACCTATATATATATATATATAAGAGGTAGGTTAGTTATTTATAATTACTAGAAACTTAAAAAGGAAGAAATAATATTATTTTATATGGTGATTAGTTATTGGTTGGTTAAATTTATTTTATTATTATTATTATTATTAAAACTTATTTTCATAAATACATTAATAAGATAATCTAAGGTGATGGTTATAGTAATTATATATTACTAATCTGTTAAAAACAGATGGAAAAAAAAAATAAAAAAATAAAAAAAATAAAAATAAATAAATAAAACTGAATAAAACTTATTAAGAATGTGGAAAAATAAATAAAAATAAATAAATAATAATAATAATAATAATAATAATAATAATAATAATTAATTAATTAATAATATTTACGATAATATTAACGATCATATTATATAATAATTACGATCATAATCATACAAATCTATCAGGAAGAAGTAAAGAGAAAGAGCGTCTAAAAAGGAGGAGGAGGACCGGAAAAGGCCTGAAAACAAGAAGGACAAACCAAAACGAAAGCAAAGAAGATGAAAAAGGAGAGGGGGGGGGAGGGCAGAAGAGAAAGACTAGGATGAAAGGGCGGGGATCCAACATCTACTGATCTTCCATCCGTCATCTCTATTGAGATTGTTTGGCCTTCTTTCAATCTCAATAGCCTCCCTGAATTTACGATGATGGAATTGAGCAACTTTGGCGACAACCTTGGCCTCCTCTATACACACCTGATGCTTGGTCTTTTCAACATGCTCCGCCAATGCTGAAGACTTGGATCTCCCATGTCTTAGGTCGGCTGCATGTTCGCTGATCCTCTGATGGATGGAGCGCCCTGTTTCCCCAATATAGGGGGTCCCACAAGAACAAGGGATCAAGTAGACACCCTTCATGTCCTTAGGGTTAATGGGATCTTTCACCGATCGGAGGGAATTGCGAATGGTGTTAAGGGGCCTAAAGGTTGAGGGAATCTCAAACCTCTTAAGGATCCGAGCAATTCACAACAATAGGGGAAAGAGGGGAACCCATGGCAACACCACAAGTCTGTTCAAAGAACTCACCCTCAAAAGAGAAGAAAGTGGAAGTGAGACAGATCTCCACTAGATGAGCGGTATCAGGATCTGTTAGGCGAAAGATCACTTCCAAGGCCTCCTTTATAGGGATGCAAGTATAAAGGGAGACCACATCAAAGCTGACGAGAATGTCCTCAGGGTTAAGCTTAATATCCTTAAGCTCATTAACGAAGGATGCAGAGTCTTTCACGAAGGACTCAGTGCGGCCAACCAGGGGCTTAAATTTGAGGGCAAGGAACTTAGCCAGAAGATAGGTCAGACCACCAATGGTGTTGACGATAGGCCTCAGAGGAGCCCCTTCCTTGTGAATCTTTGGTAACCCATAGATCCTAGGAGCAATGGGATTGCTTTATATAACCTAACTAACTCCCTCTTAATTATCATTTTGACTTTTTGACTACAGTCCCTAAGTCAAAATTAGCCGTTGATCAAGATAGCCATTGGAGGCTCTGCTCAGACTATTTAGCATGCAAAGCTGGATCTGTTTCTTCAACTTGTCCTGACGATGAGCCACACTGGTTGGTTCGAAACGCGTTGACAAATGTCTCTCTTTATGTGATTTACGCCGAAGTTCTTCTTATAAATATTGTAACTTTGGCAACATATAAATAGATGTGTCCCACCCAGTCACTTCCATTCAAAGTTTCCTGCAGCCGATTAACCCAATCATCATAGTTGTGGTATTAATTATCCCATCTCTGACGCCATGCATTGGGCTCTAGAGCCTTGGTGGTGGCCGTCAGCCTAGAAAAAACTGCATAACCAAAGTTCAACTATATAAAAACCAAAATTTTCAAAACAAAAATGTTCGTGGTGGAAACTATTGCCATAATATCCATAACCTAGATACGATATGTCTAGAATGCAATGACATAACAATAAAATAATTAAGGTTATAGGTACTACTAACTTAACATGTTAGGTTTTGATTTTTGGTATATTTAAGAGTTTGTGAAATTATGGTGTTTTTAGGAAGTGAGTCATTTGAAATGAAAAAAAAAATGAAAAAAAAATAAAGAGTAAAAAATATATGGAAAAAATTGTTAGATATTTTTGAAATGAAAAACGAATAAGAAAGAGTAAAAAATACATAGAAAAAGATGGAAAAAGTTGTTGATGGATTGAAAGAGAAAATGTGCAGAAAATTTTATTGAAGAATTGTATGTTTCTATATTGTTTTTGTGGTACATTCCTAGCTTTATAACTACATTTATAGGAAGGCAATTTTTGTGTATATCCCCAAGAACTATTTCATAGCCATGGGGAGAATCCCAATGATTGTGTTTATCAAACTTAAACATTGGTAAATATGTAGGTTAGAAGCATTTTTATTCTAAGCTATGAACTTGTTAATCTTGAATATTGTTATGTTCTTTATGTTTTGTTAGTCTTTTATACACTTATTTGCAATTCCTTTGATTAATGCTTTCATTATGACACGATCTTTTCTAAGTCCCTCTTGTGAATTTTAGAATATAAATTAATGGATTCTATATAGGGAAAAAGACAATTAGGGTTGGACCATGACTTGTCTATGCATTGGAGAATGATGATAGATTCAGACTTGTTTATGCATTTGAGAATGATGATAGATTCATAGTTATCTTTAACTGGAGCCCAAATTATCTAACATATTCTTTTATCCTTTAATGAAGTATTGATTTATATGTAACATATCAATAAAGTGTAGAGCACGGGGGCTTCATTGGGGGAGCAATATCATACCATGTGCGTTCATATTGGGGGATATTTATTGAGGAAAAACTGACATAATATATTGGGGGATATCACGGGGGCTTCACTAGGGGAGCAATACCATACCACATGGGTTCATATTGGGGGATATTTATTGAGCAAAAAATCACATAATATATTGGGTGATATATAGGGGTTAGAGGGTTTTAATATTGGCAGGTATAAAAAATGGAGGCCAAAGTTAATGAAAAAATATAAAGGGGTCTAAAAAATGTTAATGAAAAAATGGATACTTCCAATATCTAGTGAAAGTAGGGGTTTTAAATTAGGAAGGTGTATTGGGTTCATATTGGGTTAAATAATGTGATTTTAGATGGATTTTCCAATATGTAGTCAAATTAAGGGTATTGTTTAATATGCCATGAACGCAGGTGATATGTACGAGGTTCATTGAGTGAAGGCCCCGTGGGGGATATATAGGGGGTAAAGGGTTTTTATATGGGCAAATATATAAAATGGTGCTTAAAGTTAATGAAAAAATATAAAGGGGTATAAAAAATGTTAATGAAAAAATGGATATCTACAATATCTAGTGAAAGTAGGGGTTTTCTAAATTGGGAAGCTGTATTTGGTTCATATTGGTAGGGGGTTAAATAATGTGATTTTAGATGGATTTTCCAATATGTAGTCAAATTAAGGGTATTGTTTAATATGCCACAAACTCACGTGATATGTCAGAGGTTCACTAAGTGAATCCCCTGTGGTGCAGAGAAGGGAATTATATAGATAATACCAACTTAACATGCTAACTTTTGATTCTCTTTTGTTTTATGTTTAGTATATTTAGCTTGAGTTTGTGAAGTTATGCTGGTTCTTGTAAAAAAAAAAAAAAAAAAAAAAAACTGAAAAAAATAAATAAAGCAAGAGGAAAAATACATGTAAAAAGTTTTTGATGAAGTAAAAGAGTTCTAAAACGTAAATACATACATACTACTTGTAGTGAATCATATTCTAACGTTCATACCATTGCATTCCCGATAGACATATTTGTAATCAAATGAATAAAGAAACTAATAGACATTGATTTTCCTAACAGATTAATATGGGATATTGGGACTAAACCAAATATATATTCTTTATCACTTCCACACAAAAAAAAGGTAAAAATAAAAATAAATTGTAGCCTCAACCCCTCCCCAAATTATCATTCTATGTTATGATAGGGAGGGACCAATAATGTCTCTTCTTCTATGGTTTGAACATTATTCTAAACATGATAATAGAAGGCACGATCAATAACATCTTAAAAATTAACATGTAAATTTGTAATTAATGGTTTTATTGTAAGATTGCAAGTTGCATATACATGGGATTGCTTATAGCATTATGGTTCTCTTGTAATATCTCTTCCTTTAATTTACAAATAATTAGAAGAAAAAAAAAAAAAACACAAAAGTGAAAAAATTCGTTAAAATAAATTAAAAAACTATAAAATTATATCCATGAAACATTTAAACTTCAAAACTTCCTGAAACACAATTAAACCATAAAACACCAGTTAAATGTAATATGCCACAACACATTATTAAAAATATTCTACTTTTATTTTACAACATATCCATTTATTCCTTTCAACGTTCCCTTTCCCCCCTTCAGGAGTATGCTACTTATCTCTATTCAACCCTCTATTTCAAGTTTCAACCATAAATGTGTTCTACGTCCCTTATCTTACTCCATCCCGCTAGGTCTCAACAACGCAGAGTCTTGGAAAGCCTGTTTTTAAAACCCAACTAGCAATCGATATCTTTGATAACAAGGGATGCAAGCAACCGGGAATCCCTGCCAGTACACAATATTGTTTTGACATGTTTACTTCCTAAATGTGCTGTTTAAACGAGTTTTTGGTTGCTAGAGCGAGATGAGGCCTCTCCATCACTATAAGTTGGTAAACATTTCAATAAACCAAATCGTAAGCCAATTAAATGTTTCATGGTTTTATGCAGTGTCGTTATCCGTTACGGGGAAATAAGCACCTCACTACTTTGTCATACAACCTGCAGAAATAATCACAAAAATTTTCCCAGGGAAACTGTTTGATTCCCATGTAACCAGTGTTGTTAAAATCCCGATAAAATCGTGATTTTTTCAAAAAATCGCGATTTTTATCCATAAAAATCGCCAATTTTTTTTATACCCGATTTTTTCGAAAAAATCGCGAGTTTTTCAAAAAATCGCGATTTTTTCGAAAAAATCGCTACAGGCGCGAGCAGCGGGCTTTTATATGCAAAAATCTATTTTTTTTTTTAATTCATTTGGCTGTCCGCGCGGAGGAGGAGGAGAAGAGGTGAGGGAGAGCAGCTGAAGGGTTTCCGTCGGATTTGGGAGCGAATCCAAGCGTTTTTAGGAGGAATCCAAGCCAAGATCACCAATTTGTCCGTAAAAAAGGTATGTAGATTAATTTTTTTTTGTTTTGCTTCTATAAAAACTTTGTTTTTCATTGTTTTTAAAGAATTTTTTGAAATTTTTCATTGATTTGGGATGGGTTATTTGTTATGACTATGAGAACCAATTTTTTATTTTTATTTTCTCATTTTTTTTAAACATTGTTTATTTTTTTTGAATTTTCATTGTTTTTTGGCATTTGCCATTGGCATTTGGTTGGGTAACTTGGGTTTGGAAATTGGGATTTTGGAAATAATTAACTTGTAATTTTGTAAATGCTAAATTGTAATTTGTATTATGTAATCCTAAATTCCTATTTCCTAATCCTTATTTTTCCATAGGTTTGCAAATTCAAAATTCAAAAACAAACATGCCAAGGAAATTGGATCCTTTCTGGGAATATGGTGAACCTAAAACTCCGAATGATAGACAAAACTTGTATTGCAAGTTGTGTGGAAAGGAGATATTCGGGGGGTGTACAGGTTGAAGTTCCACCTTGCACAAATCCATGGACGTAATGTGGAGCCCTGTAAAAATACAAATGCTGAAATTATCCGAAAAGCCATGAAATCATTGGGAGAATTAGAGCACACTAAAGAGGCCAAAGAAGAACTTTTGAGGCAACTAAAAAGGTCAGCTGAAGGAAGTGGGCCAAGTGGCACTGGTTCTACTGCAGCGTTAGTCAATCTGGTAGCTGCATCATCATTTTTTGTTCCTCGAACCACACCTGGTGCACAACCAACTATCGGTTCAATGCTAAAAAGAAATGAAAAACAACAAGCTGACAAGTTGATGACAAAATTTCTCCTCTGGAGTGATATTCCTTTCAGCGTTGTAAGGAATAATCCATTTTTCCAACCTACTGTTGATGTTATTGCCAGTGTTGGCCCGGGGTACAAAATCCCTTCTCTTCATGATTTCAGAGGCCGGCTTCTTCAAGATGAAAAGCGTGACTGCACCCAAAGATTGGAGGATTTTAGGGCATCATGGGCACAAACAGGATGCACTGTTATGTCAGATGGTTGCACTGACCAAAAGGGGAGAACCCTTATAAACTTCTTGGTTAGTTGTCCCAAGGGGACTATGTTTATCAAATCTATTGATGCAACTCATCAAATCAAAGATGCAAGAACTTTATGTGATTTGCTGGATGTGTTTATTTTGGAGGTGGGTGCAGAAAATGTTGTCCAAGTCATAACGGACAATGCTACAAATTATGTTGCTGCTGGTAGAATGCTTATGGACAGGCATCCTACTTTATTTTGGACACCTTGCGCTGCCCATTGTATTGATTTGATGTTAGAGGACATAGGGAAAATTCCCTTTGTCAAAGAGACTGTTGACTCATCAAAAAGCATCACAAAATTTATTTACAATCACACATCTGTGCTTAGCTTGATGAGACAATGCACCAACAACAAAGAGTTGGTGCGCCCCGCCATTACGCGGTTTGCGACGAGTTTCATATCTCTTCAATCCCTCTTGAAATCTATGTGGGATTTGAAGAGAATGTTTCTTTCAGAGGAGTGGCGTTCTTCGCCAATGAGCCGCAAACCAGAAGGAGAGGCCGTGTGCAGACTTGTTTCATACCAAGAAGACTTCTGGGCGGGAGTGCAGGAGGTGTGCGCTGTCACTGAACCTTTGGTAAAGGTTCTTCGGTTGGTAGATGGTGAGAAGCCCGCAATGGGCTATTTGTATGAAGCCATGGACAGGGCCAAAGAAGCCATTCGGTCCTACTATGATGACAAGGGAGATGATGGGTTCCAGAGACAACTCCTTCTATGGAACGCCATTGATGAGCGATGGAACAACACACTCCATCGTCCCATTCATGCTGCTGGGCTTTTCCTGAACCCTGCATTTTCTTATGCATGTGGGTTTGATTTTGATACTGAGGTCGTGGAAGGATTATTAAACTGTGTCCAGAAGATGGTGAGATCTCCAGAACAACGTATAGAGATCTCTAGACAAATTGAGACATATAAGATGTCAGGTGGCACATTTGGCTTTGAGATGGCTGTCATTGATAGGACGATTAAAATGCCAGGTATTTTTTAGTTTGTACTTTGTAACTTTGTTTCAAATTTCATTGTCTCTTCAAATTCCATTTTTTTCTTATGTTTATTTAAAATTTTATTTGTAATTTTGTTGTAGACGCATGGTGGAAGATGTATGGTGGCAGAGTACCCCTTTTGCAAAAGCTTGCCGTACGCATCCTCAGCCAAACATGCAGCTCCTCGGGATGTGAGCGCAATTGGAGTGTATTTGAAAAAATACACAACAAGAAGCGCAATAGGTTAACAACTTAACACTTAAACATTTAAAATAATGCAAATTTCCAAATAAATTTTTGAATTCATTAAACAATATTTTTTTTTATAATATTAATTATTAATTATTATTTCATGAACTTTGTACAGGTTGGAGTCCCGTAGACTTAATGACATGGTCTATGTCTACTACAATCTTCGATTGTGGGTGAGGCAACTAGAGAAGACACCTGATATGGATGCCATCTCATTGGATGGGATTGACACCACTGCTGAATGGAGGGTTGAGACCGAGAGGCCTCTCATGGATCCCACTGAGGATTGGTTAGTGCAGGATGAGGGGGAGGAGGAGGGGGAGGAGGAGGAGGAGGAGGAGCAGGAGCAGGAGCAGGAGCAGGAGGAGGAGGAGTTGGAGGAGCAGGAGGAGGAGGTGACACCGCCTACCCGGGCTACCACTACCACCAGTAGAGGACGTGGTCTCCGTCTACCTACAGTAGCTGCTACTTCTACAGCTACTCCTTCAGCTTCTAGAGCACGTCAGACTCCACTGCCATTTCCACCACCACAGGCACCAGCATCTTCATCTAGGGGGAAAGAGAAAGCAGTGACATTTTCTCGCAAGAGGGGCAGAGGAAATCAATAGGATTAGAGTCTTAGACTTTCATTTTATTGTATATGACATTATGACATGATGAGATACATTATCATATTTTTTGTTGATATTTTGAGGCTGAGTTGGGACTCAGGACTTACTATTCAGGACATGATTCAATGTTATGTGTGATTTTAGCGCTAGAAATGATATTAAACATCTTATATATTAGTTTTTTTATCATATTTATGTGTCAATGTATTTATTTTATGTTGTAGATGGTTTAGATATTAAAAAAATTGAAAAAAAATGAAAAAAAATGAATATTTTTGTGCCAAACGATTTTTTCCCGATTTTTTCCGCTTTTTTCCCGATTTTTACGATTTTTTCCGCTTTTTTCCCGGCGCCGAATAAATCCCGATCGCGATTTTAACAACATTGCATGTAACCGTTTGATTCCCATGTAGAGGGTTCAAATAGCCCGGAGAAACTGTTTGATTCCAATCTTAACCAGTGGAAAAAATGTTTTTTAAATTAACTTTATAAATGTTTTTTGGAAAGTGGAAACTTTTTTAAATACATTTTATATATTTTGGATGATGTATTATAAGAAGAATGTTCTATTAATTATCAGCCCAATTCCAATATAAACAATTCTCATATAAACTATATAACAATAAATTAATTAAATATTAAAATGATAACTGAATATTAAAATAATAATTAAATATTAAAATGAAAATACAATTATATTAATATGCTAAACAAAATCGTATATGGCGTAAGTGTACTAAATATTGTTATAGAATAGATGTCAATATAGATATTATTACGGTAAAATATATATCACATGTCAAACATAAATAAAGTTAAATTCAGATTATTCATAGAACATGGAGATTAAAAACTTTTATTATATTTAAATGAAAATATTTTAATGAAATGGAAAGAGTTGTTATGGTCTGAAATGAATTGTTTTTAAGTTTTTAATAAGTTTAACTAAAAAGAGTGATAATTTATTGTGAAATTCTTAACATTGTGAATCGCGTTATGTTAATACAATTGCAATGGATATCTACGTCACCGTATCTTATGAAAGTGTCAGATGTTTTATTTATTTTTAGACGAAGGTATCTTTGAAAATTATCATCTATGGTAAACGGAGAACGTTTAATGTGGTACGTTGCTGAAATATACTACATTAATAATGTCTGCGGTATAGTATAAATTCTGATGAACCATATCGTCACTCTGGCACTTCACAAGCTATCATGTTCATCCATCGCGAGTCGGAATTCTACATTGATTGAAAATGAGGAAAGTAAGAAACACATTTTTCTCGTTACTCGTTATCAGCGTGTGTAATAAATTTGACAGTATTTTTTTTTTTGGCATTTCGTTCATTTTAAATGGAAATTAATTTATTTCAGTATAGAAGAAAAAAGGTGGATGTTTCAGAACACCGAACTGATTTTTCACGGGGAGATCTGTGATGCTTAGGACAAGCTACCTTCACCCAGAACAAGTTCACTCTTTTTTGCAAATGGGGAGTATCTCTGCTCATTGGAGTTATCTCTGACAGTGATGCTCATCTGTATTTTGCTCATGGGGAGATATTATGTGAATCAAATGGGGGTTTACATTCTCGAATCACCCAGCTACCAAATGAATGATGTGATGCTCTTATTGTCGCCGCTGGCCTTAGTGGCACCTGAAAACTCGGTGTTACTAAGGCTTGTGGCTTGGGCATAGACATGGTTAACTTTGGGCGTAGACATGGTTAACTGAAAGGATTAGACTGAAGGATCTGGGGAACTTATTGGATTGAAGCATATGGGGAGTTTAGGCCGTTAGCTACATTGGTTAAGACAAGAGCAGAATTGTTTATATCGATCAATGCTTGGGTTCTGCGCGTAAGGAAAGGAAACATAAGAATTCTCATCAAAAACATTCTATCCATTCTCCTGGCAAACGGGAACTCCCAAGTTGGGATCTTCTAACTCGTCTCGTCTTTTTTTTCATTACTGGATTTCACCCGCTATCATTTCCACTTCCCTTCATTGCAACTAGGCCAAGTTTGCAATTAAGCCTAGTTAGAGCACTCAACCAAGAGGTAAGCATAGAACTTCCAACCCTGCTATGTTAATCTAGTACATAACTTCCAACCCTACTCTGCTAATCTATTTGGAAGACAATAATAATCTATTGGAAGACAATAATAATCTATTTAGGTTGCTCATGCTCAGGCCTGGCAGGCTGCTTGCACATCCTCACAATATCGATGTGCTTCCCTAAGGCACCATGAGTTACCAGAAGAATATGGGTGAACCCAAGGCACTGCGATATGTCGTCTATGGTGTTTTAGCTACTTCAATGGATTACCAGGTAACCAAGCTACCAACTACCCTTTCTTTTTGTAATCGGACCAAGAACACCACAGAGCCTATGTTGCACGAGTTTCTGGAACTTGGGAACGTTGGGAACTTGGGTACGGGTGTGTGGAACGGCTAGAGGTTTCCCCAAATTTTCCAGGAAACCGCTAATTGGGAGCGGTAATATTATATAATAAAAAACATAATATCTATAATAAAAAAGACGGCTGCCATAGCAAAAAGATATATATGTTGACATATGTTACCAAAAATAAGTGTTGACATAGGTCTCCTATTTTACCAAAAAGATATAATATTTACCAATAGGGTGAACCTTTACTAAAATTACATTAATATAAGTTACAGAGGTAAGAAAAAGAATTTGCAGATATTTCTTTAAAAAATTTAGTGATCCATAACAAATTTAAACTCACTTTTTTTACTAGTGTAGTGTAGATACCAATTTTAAGTTTGAAGCCATGTCTTATTATTTTCTTTTGAATTAATCATTGCGTTGTATCCATGAACATATTTGAGTAAAATGTTGGATCATACATGTAAATGTTTAAGCTATGAGCTCTCGCCTAAATTTTTAAATCCTGCATTCCCAAACAACTCAAATATATAAAAAACAAAAATAAAAATAAAATATGCTTTATTTGTTTTTTTACCTGAACTTATGAAAACGAAACAAGTAGTTTATTGTTGAAGGGCAGCACTACAACTCTCAACACACTTAGCTCTCTCAACACACTCAGCTCTCCGCTCTCAACGCCAAACAACAACTAAAGCTCTTAGTGAAAAGAGGTGTAGCAATCAGCATTTATGGAAAAACTGAAGGGTTTTTTTGGCGCCAAAGACATTCTCACCCATTCATATCCACAGAAACTGGTGGAAAGACGAATAGTGCATCGTCTATTAATAACAAGTGCGTATTTCCCTCTCTGATCATACAGTGTGTAACAGCAAGTGCGTCTTTCTCTGCCCAGGTGCTTTCTCTGCCTAGGTCCTTTTCTTTGGGGTTTACAGTATTTTTGACTTACCATATTGTTCGTAATCCACTATACAATTTCATGGGTGAATTCAATTACTAAATTCTGCAATTTCGTGGGTGAATTCAAAGTGAAAATTACTAAATTAGTGAATTCAAGTAGCCAATTTTCATATCACGCTGGCAGTTTCCACTGAAACCATACTGGAAATTTTGGTTGGAAACTAGCTGTCATAGCTAAAAGACCGCTGCCAATTCCAATTTCCACATGGGTCCACTGGAGCATTGCAAATTTAAGCCTGACCAGTTCCGGAAACCATCCAAAGTTTCTTTTACCGTTCCCACAGAAAACGGAACGTTCCTTTGCAGCTCCAAAGTTCCAAGGAGCATGGGAACCACCGGAACGGGTTTCCTAGCTCTCCCGTGCAACATAGAACAGAGCATTATAGTCCAAAAAACGGTGGAAATGTAGTCCAAATAACGGTGGCAATGTACATGCACTGCAAGTGGCAGGCTTCAGGCTTCTCGGTCGACAACAGTGGCCATCTACATGCATAGTTGTTGCGAGTGGAAAAAAACTTTAGATAAAATCATTTGTCCCAATATTTGGTCATAGAAAAAAACACATTAGATAAAAGCAGTGTCCCAATATTTCTACAACCGGACTTTGGATAAGATAAGTTGTCCTAACATTGACATAAGAGAAAAACTTTAGATAAAAGCAGTGTCCCAATATTTCTACAACCAGACTTTGGATAAAATAAGTTGTCCCAACATTGGCATAAGAGAAGGCTACAACAAGAGGTCAATTATTTTCATCCAAAAACTTTGCTTAAAATTTCCTTCGATAAAATTGGCAATATAAAACTTGGATTAAATCGTGATAAAGCTTAAAAAAATTTGGTCGACTAATGAATTAATAGGCCGTCAACGATCTAGCGATCGCAATAGTCCTACAGGGACTAATGCCGAGTAATTTGTTGTTCTCTATATGAGCAACGTGTGAAGTTTTGTGACTTTTTTCAGCTCTAGGTTGTACACGTTGTAGTTTACATAATTGGCTATGGCTACAACTAAACTGGATTTTCCAATTCCAGGGGGACCATAGAGAAGTTACCCTCGCTTCCACGGATGACCGACTCTGCTAGGAAACTTTTTTCCTTCAAATATCCTCCAAATTGTGTAGAGTTTTGCTAGAGTAATTAGGACTTGGAGATGCTAAAATCTTAGTTAGAGGTGTTTTCCGCATGCTAACTATCCTTTCCTTTTGAGTCTATGGTACTAAATCATCGTCTGTGTGTCTGCCTTTCATCTTTATATTCACTAATTTGACATAAATTGCATTTTGAGTCTATGGTACTAAATCACTCGTCTGTGTGTCTGCCTTTCATCTTTATATTCACTAATTTGACATAAATTGCATCCATGACAGTGATTAATAATAACAAGTATGACACGCCTCTACCCATCTGTGTGCTCCACGGTGAAGTCTCCACCATCGTCCTTTACTCAAAGTAATGTAATACAACTCATTACATAGGAAATTATTAAAAAGTTACTTTAACGTCAACTGCAACTTTAAAATTGAAAACACCAACTTATTCCTAAAAAAGTTTAAAAGCCATGCATTAATACGAATGGAGTCTCAATCTTTCGAACTTTAACTCAATCTTTATTTTGAGTAGAGGAATAGATTTGGCTCTCAATAAATTGTTACATCAATCGAGTTACATATTGTTTCACTATGAAGTTGGTATTTGTCAATATTTTTGGTTAGAATCTCTCATGGGTTTTATAGGGGAGCAATATCATACTACATATATTCATATTAAGAATATATATTGAGGAAAAAATGACATAATACATTGAGCATATATTAGGGGTAAAAGATTTTTATATCGGCAAGTATAAAAATTAGAGCTCAAAGTTAATGAAAAATATAAATAGATATAAAAAATGTTAATGAAAAAATGGATACTTACAATATCTAGTGAAAGTAGGGTTTTTTTAAATTGGGAAAGTGTACTAGGTTTGTATTGGTAGGGGGTTAAATAAGGTGACTTTTAGAGGTATTTTCCACTATGTAGTCAAATTAGGGGTATTGTTTAGTATGCCACGAACACATGTGATATGTCAAACGTTCATTGGGTGAAGCCCCTATGGAAACTCTACCTTTTCAAATCTGCTATCGAAAACATAGTTCATGCCAAGATTGTTGCTCATATTTGTTTTTCCCAACATCAAATTTCCTTTGGAAAACATACTTTATGTCTCTATTGTTGCTCGCTAAGAAGCGAGATGTGCAAAATTGTCGATGCAACTCAAAAGGGTGTTTAGTGAAAAGATGATACAAATGGGTGCTATATTCTCTAAAGGAGGTAAGAAAATTTTGAGAGCAAAGAATAATGGGGACTCACATCTTACGTTGGGCTCTGTTAAATCCACAAAGTACCCTTCAAGAAAGCTTTATGCCATAGACCTAGTAGCTATGAAGCAAACAATTGTGCACACTGACTTCTCTAGAGATATGAAAATCATCAATTATGGCCCTATCGTTGATTAGTGAGTATATAACCTTCAACTCTTTTTGGTAATGGATTCTATGGGATTTTAGGAGTGTTTTATTAGGAACAATATCTTTGTATTTTGAAACAAGAAGATGTAGATTCTAATGAAGAAGATGAATTAGCCACATTCTCTCGTTTTGTCAACGTTCAATTGATTAAGTAGAGTAGGGTCTCTGACAAGATTGTCAGGATTGTGCTTTTTGTTATGGTAAACCTTAGGAGATTGAATTCTTAGTTTGATCTGGAGGATGAGTGCAATTTGGTCTTAAAGATTTCCATGGCTGCAACTGCTCAATTAGATATCATTAATTCCTTGAGCAAAAGGTGCACAATCATAGATTATAAAACATTATGATTCAAAAAGTTTGAATTCATGTTTGTAATTCACTCTTGCTTTAATTGTTGTCTTGGTTAAGTCTAAGGAGACATACATACTCTACCCTTTTGGTTTTGAACTTGCAACCTCTTAGGAGGAAACACATGCTCTTAACTATTATACCTACTCACACTGTATAATCTATTGAATGAGTTGATCCTGAAATCCACTACGAGTTAATTGTCAAAATTTTATAAAAACATAAGCACATACTATAAATATTTTACTTAAAATAAAAATTCAAATAAATCCAAAATAATAACAAAAACCATTATCATTATTAAAAAATTATATTAAAAATGAGATCATCGATATTATCATTAATATCTATTAAAATTATCATTATGGTTATTATTTCAAAGATATTATAATGGTCCATTGATATAATATCACATTGTTTTAAATAATTTGCACAAACAAAAACATAGTGAACATCTATTTTAAACCAGTGATAACAAGAGCCACATTTAAACATTTGATTATCGCAGTGAGATTTGAAACTTTCCCTGATCAATTGTTGATACCATTGACCAATTTTCCCGCACAATTGACATGCTTTTCTTTTGAAATTCCGCTCGGCTTTCTAGAATCTAGATAGTGCACTAAATTCATTGTCTTCTACTCAAAACCAGATAGTTTTTTGTTGTAGTTCACTGCTTTTCTGATATATGTTTTCAAATGAATAAATCTCTCAACCACATCAACAATTTTTAAAATTCAGCAATTGGATTTCATAACCTTTTTAAACCGTGGAGTTGCTGAAAAATCTCTCAACCACATGGACTATTTTTAAAATTCAGCAAATGCATTTCATAACCTTATTGAACTGTGGAGTTGCTCAATTTTTGTGAAAAAGGTTTTTAATTTAATTTTAATTTAATTTAAAATGAAAGAGATTCATTTTAATTTTTAAAAACATAATAATTATTTATTGTGAAAAATTTATATCTAATAATAATATTTAGCACAATAGATTTAAAATTAGCACATTCTAAAGTAAGGGAAAGGAACACTGAAGAGGAAGAGGTTAAATTGTTATTATGGTTAAATTTTGATTATATATAAATATTGAATGCAAAATTAACAATTCATTCAAAACTATTGTTGCAGGGAAGTTTGGTGTCACTCAAGTTAAACATTATGCTCTAAAAAGAATTGCATAAAATATTATAATATGCATTGATCAATGCTAAATTAAGAATGGTTAATAGGCAAATCAAATCCCGTCTATTAATTATACTAAGCTAAAAAAAGTTAGACTATAGCAATTTTAGACTTAAATTATTACCATAACTTAAATTTTAAAATTTTAAAAGAATTATCAAAATTTCAAAATGATAAAAAACTTTAATTTCTTATTTTGGTTTTTCTTATTTTGAAATAGGAAGATGTAGAGTGTGACCAAGAAGATGAATTAGTCACATTCTCTCATCTTGTCAAAGCTCAACTAATTAACCAGAGCAGGGATTCTAATAAGATTGTCAGCATGGTGCCTTATGTTATTGTAGACCTTGGAAAATGGACTTCTTAATGCCTCCTGGACGATGAGTGCAATTCATTCTTGTTTAATATTTTGGGTTGAGTAATATAATAAACTTTGGAGTTGCATACATTGGAGTTGCTGCTAGAGAAACTTACAAGCAAGGACTTTATAAAGAATGTGGTAATGCATAAGATGTAGATCAGAGGCTTTGAGTTGGCGTGGAAGTTCTCTCTTTATCAACCATATGTTGTAGGTTGAGTGGACAACCCTTGCATGTATGGTTCATTTCTTACCCAATTTTTCAGGATGGAAGAGGATGATCCCCTCTTCGTAGGTAAGGAGGATTGAATACCATCCATGATCCTTGCAATATGTTGGTATATGAATATATATCCAATTTGTTATTGAATTCCTCTAGTGTTAATCGTAGATCATCGCTTCAGCATGGTAGAAAAAGGGTCCAGTGCAAAAGGTGATTTTGTTGAGTATGAAGGTTGCACACCTCCTTCTTTTCCTTTATCCTTGCAAGCATTCATCTTGTGCTTCTCCTCCATTAGTGGAATCCAAAAGTGAAAGAGGTGGATATGGAATTTTTCATGGCCAGGGAATTTGGAAAGAGTGCAACATTTGCAAAGTTTCCAACCCTATTTCTCCTGAAATAGAAGCTTAGCTCCTCAATGTCATTGCCAATTGCTTATGTAGTTAGACTATGATCATGATTATTGTCCAAGGCAAAGTAATTATGAGAGACATTATTGGAGGAAGCTACAAGGCGGAGCTTGGATCTTGTCATAATGATTTATTGGAATAGAGTTGACTGATGTATGTTTTCTATGTAAGATGTGCAAGTGCAGAGAAGTTAAACATTGACATCAATGCCTATAGAAAATGCAAAAAATAGCATTCACAACTGTAATATTTTCATTGAGTTTTACAATGTAAGGTTTAGAGGTTTTTTTCAATGTCTTGGTAGTTTCTCTCAGTGTTGTCATGACACTTAAAACAAAATACCAATCCATTTTTTGGTTGGAATATAATGTTGTAATTATCGTTGCGTGAGTAGACATTGGCAAGAATAGTATTATGTATGTAACTATGCATTATGGTTAATTAGGCATCTTCATTGTTTAAAGTTAATCCCCTACAATTTCCTTGGAATGCTTGCTTGTTTCCTTCAATCACATATCTATGCTTTAAACAATGAAAATATTTAGAAAGCATTAAACAAGAACAAATTTAAACTGTTGGAAATTTATGAACAATTTTGAAATGTTAAAAATCAAAATGGAAATCCAAGAACAATTTTGAAATGTTAAAAAATAAAAAACGAAGTTGGTGTAATATTATTTTGATAAAAATAAGAGTGGGATTTATCATCAAAAACATGCTTATGCAAGAAAAGCTATCAAAGGTGATTGACAATTTTGGAAAGAAGAGATAGCCTAATTTTTTTATTTTTTATTTGGTATCCCATAGGAACCTAACAACCCATAGCTACTAGTAAACCTTTGGGGGTCCACAACATGTCCTCCTCTCCATAAACTAGGTCACAAATAATGGGATTTGAACCTTGGATCTTTTAATTTTCACAAATTTCACATTACTTCAATCACCAATTGAGTTGCCCCCCTCTGGGACTCCACAACATGTCCTCCTCTCCATAAACCAGGTCGCAAATAATGGGATTTGAACCTTGGATATTTCAGTTTTCACAGATTTCACATTACTTTGATCACCAATTGATCTGCCCCCCCCATAATAGATAAATAGAAAGCATTACCATATTACGAGGCATTGTCAGAATTGAACTCGAGATGCCTCGCACCCTGAGCGAGAATCATACCAGAATTCCATATTATGAAGAACTTAATTTTAAATTATAATTCCATGTTATTTTGAAATATTTTTAATAAGTCAGTGCACACATGATGACAGGAGGAGGGAAGAGATGGTGAACGTACATGATGCTAGGGTTCTCCTTGGCTCTCTTCAGGTCGAAGCCCGGGAGCCATATCTTGTAGTTTCCCCCCACAGGGATTCAAGGCTTGGGGAAGATGAGACCATGAGGCTGGTGAAGTACATGGGGGTGTTTTCTCATTGCAGGGATGAACCAATAGATGTTCCATACCATATCAACATTGGATATGGAGGGGAACCAAATTAAGTGGTTATTGGCTTCAGTCTCCTCCATGACAATGAATATAGTAGGCCTGGACCAACGCATGAGGTGGAAAGAACGCTCATGCAACATGAAGCAGCAGTGCATTCAAAGGGCATCATAATAATGTATTCAGAGGGGGTCAGAGGATCCTAGAGCGAAGACGATGATCACTTGATTTGTTTTCCTACAACTCGATCCAAATCATGTAGTCTCACACAACTACTCCACACTGCTCAGTTAGGCTTATGGGGGTATCTATTGCTCGAATCTCTTGATACTAAAGACTTATCAGTCTGCTACCTCTAGATCGGAGACGATCTGATGAAAAAAAAAATCCCACTCGTTGGGGTTGGCAGGGGGATTAAAAGAAAAAACCAACCCCAACGAGTTTCAGAGTGTGGATCCAGTCTTGCATGCCAAAATCTTCATGTTCCACCACCTTATGGACCCTAGATCTGTGCAGATATGAGTACACATTCAGTTCAGAAACAAGGTTTTTGCACAAAGGAGGACAAGATGTTCCAAACTTTCATAAAAACTATGGCTGGAAGATTCATATTGATTTGGGTCAATGATGAAGACTTAGTTGAGAACGCCAAACTCAATATACAACATCAAGAGGGGCTCTCATCAGTTGAGCAAAATCTCATCTTGGAAGGAAACAATCTGCAAGACAAGAAGACCCTCAAAGAATATAGAATAAACAAAGGCTGCACTCTATCCTTGGTATTGGTTTTAATTGGGGAATCAAGACCTGGCCCTTTAGCCTCTTATAAAGAATTTGTCAGGGAAATTCAGAACATGCAAAGACCGCAGCTCCAACTAGGACATTTCCTTAGCCTTACATAGTGGAAAAGATGGAAAAATACCCACAGATCACAATCCAAAACTCACAGGTAAATAACGTATTCTCATATTTTCATAAAGAGGTTGTTATTTGCATATTTAATAGTTACCGACTCAAACCTGAGGATTTATACGGATGGATCCACATAAACTAGCCTACAGATTGCGACATCTTCTTATGCTTGAAGGGGTTCTTCATTGTACACTCCTCATCAAAAGAAGATTACGAGAAAATATTTGAGAAAGGACTATGGTTCTGGGGAAGAGATGGGTTATTCACCACCCCCTAGTTCCCATATTTCGACCCACCAACAATGGAAGTAACAAAAATGCTTGTCTGGGTTCACTTGTGTAACATCCTACTCCCTTTTTGGTATCATTTAGTTCTTCAAGACATTGGAAACGCACTAGGATTTTTTGTCAAAGTAGATATTGAGAGAATAACAAAGGGTCTCTTCACATATGCCCACATCTATTTGGATATTAACCTTAGCAAGGGGCTGTCATATCATATCCAATTGAACAATAGAAACTACCAGTGGACACAACATCTAGATTATGGAAAGTCAAATTTCATATGTCTTGTATGCAACCAAACTGGACATCTACAAGATAGTTTTCCTCTTGCCAAAAAACCAACAAATAAGAGGAAAAGGCAGAGGCGTAAAACAAAGAATTGGAAACCCCATGAACCTCCTCCTCCTTATAAAGACGAAGAAGAGATGGATCAAAGGGATCCCCCAAGTAAATAAAATGAGGAAATGACATAAGTAACGACACAGGAGGAGACCCCTCCACAGACAACAGATCTCAAACAAAAAATGGGGATGGCAGCCACACCAACTCCCACAGTACACGAAGGAGTAGCCATGAAGAACGAGATGATACTAAGAACTAAAAGATCTCATGTATTTGAGAGTTATGAATTAGAAAAGGAACTCACCCTTACAGAAAATCTAGGGGGTTCAACTTTAGCTATCATCCAACTTGCCACAAGGGTCTGGAAGTAAGAAAAAAAGAAGAAGAGAAAGAAAAGAAAAGAGGACGACTTTTATAATTATACAGGTCATTAAGAAAGATAATCATTTTTCTTTATGCTAAGTTATGAGGGCTTTAAGCCATTTTTATGCCAGATCCATGTGATCTTTTATCTCTGAAAACATGTTGGACATGTATGTGCAAAATGTAATTTTATTTCAAATGATAATTAAATTACGCTTTTTTCCAAGGAAAAAAATAAGTCAGTGAAAACATAGATATTGATCTACATTTGTAGCTAACTACATCATGATTTCCACTATGATTAATTCCTCCCAGTGCACGCATGGTGCGTTGACAAACATATTTCTTGTCAGCTAACCTCACCATAGAATTAGAACCAGTCAAATTCCTCTTTATCTTGACAAACCACTATGTAATTACAACGTAAAAAAAGAATTAGAAAATATAATATTATGAATTAGTGTAAGCAACAATAGCAGATAAGGGGCCATCCACTGCACTCACATATAATCCTATGTTGTTAAGTTGTATTAAGATCCATAGGTGCCAATATCACAGCAAATTGAAAGAAACACTAAATTTTTAGTGAAATTGAGACTGCCAATATTGCAAGGAAGTAATACTCGTATTCACCTATGAGTTGATGCTTAGGATTTTAGTATAGTGAAAAATTTGTTATGGAGATATATGATCTAATTATTTCTTATTGTTGGAATTTATAAATGGGAAAAAAATAATGTTGAATGTATATGTGATACTAAGTGGATAAATTCATATTTTAGGTGGAAATTTTCTCTTAAATTGGATAATTTTTGTTGGAAATGATTGTTTCCTCTAATTGATAAGAACTTTGACTATGAACATTTTCTCCTAGAAGTTTTAGTCAATTTTAAGACAATCCAAATTGTTCCATTTTTTAAACAATGAATAGATCAATAGATAAGTAGAAATAGAACTTTCCCTCATTGGAGTAGCCATAATATTTGAGCTTATGCACATGTTATCTCATTTTTCTTGTAAATTTCATCGACTAATTTCTATTAGTACTCAAAAAAGATTATATTGGTAAACCTTCATGCACAAATCTCTCCTAGAGAATGGCAACTACCTTCCAGGTTCAGCGGCAAAACCCACCAAGCTTATGTGATATGTTGAACCGTTTTGGCGAGATCACGGGAACATG
This sequence comes from Pinus tabuliformis, assembly GCA_031772625.1. Classification (NCBI taxonomy): domain Eukaryota; kingdom Viridiplantae; phylum Streptophyta; class Pinopsida; order Pinales; family Pinaceae; genus Pinus; species Pinus tabuliformis. The sequence goes on from CM062805.1 coordinate 1,019,281,211, forward strand.
AGGGTGGAGGTGGTCTAATATCTAGGAAGACCTAGTTGTTTATGTCTTTAGATCCCACATTCATGCTTGGAATGTGGCAAGGGGGTGATTCGGTGAAAGAAATATTTGGTTCAGCTCAATCTATAGTCGGGTGGTACATGGAAGTCCATGACTTGGTTGGATTTTGCACATGTTAATAAGATCTCTTTTCCTATTGCATTCTATGAGTACTTGTACTCGTTATTATGTGACTTTGATGGTTGTTCTATTGTGGTTATTATTCTAATTATATGTTGGTTATAAGCATGGTTCCATAATATGTTCTAGTTATGGCTCTTGATATGTTTTGATTATTTGGTGAATGGTTAATGAATGCATGAGCTAAAAAATGTTATTGCAACTATTATAAAAGGGCATATTCTTAGATAAGTTTCAGACCCCTATGTTCAAATATTCATTCATGACTTGTAGATTACATGTTCACCATATGTTTGACAAAATGATTGTCATGGTTAGGCCTAGTTAGGTCAAATCCTCAATCAAGTTTTGTATGAATGAATTTGTATTGATGTTATTTATCATTCTGGAAAGTCTCATTAACTTTTGAGCAGTGGTATGGAGGCTAGCTTGAAATGGTGGCTAATAATTTGGGACTGCACCCTCTGACTTGGAAGTTTTGGGCTATAAACACACCCTTACAAGCTTATGCATGTGGTTGGAGGCCTACAACAATATGGAGGTCTTTCCATGCATGTGGTTGCGGGCCCAGGTCTCCAAAAAGGAAATCTAGCTCAGGGTTGGGGCACTTGGAGTGGTTGTTTAGCTCTTGGGTGTCTTGTAGTCCCTGAGGAAGGTTAGTAAAGTTCCAGTTGTCGACTCCACATCCTTAACTATACTTACGAGGTTGGGTCATTTCATAGTATCCTTCAGCTCATTTTTACCCTGGCAGGCTAGTTAAGGTGGGTAAATGTGGGAGGGGTGTGTTATAGACTGGTATCAGAGCCTGGTTCAATACTTAGACTGGATGAGATAGATGCATGTCGTCATGCATGCATTGTCATGTTTATGGTTGTCGTGCATGAGGTAGTTGTATGTAGTTGGTGTTATCATGCATGATGTCGATATATTGATATGATTAAGTATATATATGTATTTTGCTAATATAGATTGATTTTTCAAAATGATATTCTCTTGAAATTCACTGAGGTATGTGGATTATGTTTGTATTTAGTTTATCTGACATGGTACGCTTGCAGGAAGAAGAAGATCAAAGATGACTATAAAAATGGTGTATTATAGTTCACGAGACTCCCCTTGTAGATAAGATGAGCAACACAGAGATGAGTACTCTCTAGAAATAGCAAATACCTTGAGAAGTTTGAGGGCGAAGATCATAAGTTGCAAGGAAGATACTGATAGAACCATTCAGTCACAAGGAAGACTTATCAAGGCATAGAAGAAACAAGCAGAGGTCAATGTAGTTATCATTCAAAGTTTTTCAGACTTGCAGAGGTAGGGACAACCATGGATCAGTTATGGACAAGAGGACAGGACTAATGGGGCATATGGTAGTAAGTCTCATGGTGGGCACCGGTCATATAGGATGAAATAATCAGAGATGACAAGTTCTTGGATACACTTTATAAGAGAGGCAGTGGTTATGGGTTCTATTCTAGTTTTGGTTTGTACAGGTATCATGGTCATCATCACTATCATCCTTACAGGAGGAGTGAGAGGGGATATTTTCCGAATGAGTTCAAGAAATCCAAGCCACCTACATTCGATGGAGAGTTGAAGAAGCCAGAAGATGTAGAGGCATGGTTGCTTGGAATGAAGTACTTTGACTTGCATGACTATATAGAGAACATGAAGGCAAGGATAGTTATTTTCAGCCTCAAAGGAAAAGTAGACATCTGGTGGGAAGATGTGAAGCATGTCAAGGACATCAGGACAAAGGAGTTGAGTTGGCATGAATTCAAGAGACTCTTCAAGAAGAAATACTTGTCAGAAAGGTACTATGATGGAAAGGCCAAGGAGTTATATGATTTGAAGATGGGATCTATGACAGATGAGGAGTACATGACTAAGTTCTTGGAGTTGTTGAGGTATGTGCCTTACCTCAAGGATGAGAAGACAAAATTTCAAAGGTTCATCAATGGACTACCATTAGCATTCAAGGATCAGATTGAGTATGATGAGCCTTGATCGTTGGAGGAAGTCATTGGAAAGTTAAAGAATTTTTATGAGCAATCGAAGTGTAAGACCGATTCTAAGCAGGGTTGGAAAGGGAATGACAAGACTAAAGGAAAGTGGCCACCAAAGGGAAGACCTCAGGATGCATGTGAGAAGGAAAATGTTGCTCCTTATAAGAAATTTAATGTAGTTGAGAAGGGACATGGACCTCAACCTAGAGAGTAGAAGAATATAGGTAGTGGGCCTTTGCAGTGTTGGATATGTGGCAAGGATCATCGCAAGAAGGATTTTCCATTGTATCAGGGTGGTAGGCCTTAGATCTACAGTGCTGAGGAGGCACATATAGTTGGGGATGTTGGGTAAATCATTCCTCAGATCTATGCAACATTTGATAACAAGCAGGTGGATCACCAAGCATCCATTATTGAGATGGAAAATAAGCTTTTTGATTGACCCTAGATCTAATTATAGTTATGTTAATCCTCACCTGGTGGATAAGTGTGGTTTGATAAAAGAAGTGCATGAAAAGTCTTGGTTGGTGCAGTTGGCTACAGGTACTAAGAAAATAGTTCATCATTGGGTAAGAGCTTGTGCATTTGAGCTGAATGGTATGCCTACATAAACACATCTAAATGTGCTTCCATTGGGTTCGTACAATATTCTTTCGGGTATGGATTGGTTTTACCTTCACAAGACTAAGGTGGATTGTTATGAGAAGGCTATCGAGTTCTTGGATGATGATGGAGAAAAGATAATCTTGCAGGGTAAGAAGAAGCCTACATCGGTGAGAATGGTTACAACTATGCAGGAAAAGCGTAGTTGTAGGAAAGGGTGGGTATTGTTTGTAGTGCATGAGTTACAGTCATAAAGGTAAAGATGATGAGTATGCAAAAGTCTTGAAGAGGTATCTGGTTTTACAACAATTTCAGGATGTATTTCCAATAGATATTTTAGAGTTATCACTTCACAGGGATGTGGATTTATCTATTGATTTGGTAATAGGAGCAACACCAACGTTGAAGGCACCTTACAGGATGAGAACTCTAGAGTTAGTGGAATTGAAGTTGTAGTTGAAGGAAATGCTTGACAAGGGATACATTAGGCCAAGTGTATCACCTTGGGCTGCACCAATGCTGTTTGTGAAGAATAAGGATGGTACTCTCAGGTGGTGTATTGATTACATACAATTGAGTAAGGTGATGATCATGAGCAATTATCCATTGTCAAGGATCGATGACTTGTTTGATCATTTGAAGGGAGCAACAATGTTCTCGAAGATTGATTTGAGCTCAGGGTATCATCAGGTATTCATAAAAGAAGAGGACATCTACAAGACTGGTTTCCAGACCAGGTATGGGCATTATGAGTTTGTTGTGGTTCCTTTTGGTTTAACTAATGCTCCAACTACTTTCATGTGTTTGATGAATACTGTGTTGTTTCCTTATCTGGACAAGTTTGTGATAGTATTCAAAGATGATATATTGATATATTCTAAGAATGAGAAAGAGCAGGTAGAACACCTAGAAGTAGTGTAGAGGTTGCTAAGAGAGAATCAATTGTATTTCAAGCTTATCAAGTGTAGTTTCTTTCAGATATAGGTACATTACCTGGGACATGTTGTTTCCAAAAAAGGCATAGCATTGGACCCAAAAAAGATCAAAGCTATCATGGAATGGGTAGCTCTTAGGAATGTGGATGAGGTTAGATCATTCATGGGGTTAGTAGGTTACTAAATGAGGTTCATTAGGAAATTCTCACAGATTACCTATCCTATTACATCCTTGCAAAGGAAAGGAAATAAAATTGAATGGACAAAGGAATGTGCAACAATTTTTGAGCAATTTAAGAATTTTCTTACAAATGCTCTAGTTCTAAAGGTTGTAGATCCAAATAAAGAGTTCGTGGTGGGTACAGACACTTGCAAGAGAGGACTTGGTGGAGTCTTGATGCAGAAGGGATAGGTGGTATGCTATGATTTAAGGAAACTGAACGAGCATGAGCAAGACTATGTGACTTGTGATCTTGAGTTGGTACCGATCATTCGTGCATTGAAGATGTGGAGGCATTATCTTCTTGGCAGGAGGTTCGTCTTGATGAGTGATCATTGTGGGCTAAGATACTTGTTTGACCAACCTAATCTGAATGCCAAGTAAGCTAGATGGTTGGCCACGCTCAGTGAGTTTGAATTCGAGATTAGGTACATTAATGGTAAGGAGAACAAGGTTGCAGATGCTCTTAGCAAAAGAGTGCATGTGAATCACATTGCATCTATGAGTTCATATGGGACATATTTATAGGATCATATCTTATAGGCAGGGCAACAGGATTACAGGTACCAACAACTTAAGCATAGGTTACAACAATAAGATGCAGGTGAACATGATGCAGATTATCATCTCACGGCAAATACTTTGGTGAGATTTAGGGACAAAAACTATGTGTTGAACGACAATGAACTCAAGAAGCTTATCTTAAGGGAATTTAATATTAAACCGTATTTAGGCCATCTGGGATATCAGAAGACTCTAACCATTGTGAAGAAGTTCTTCTATTGGTTGAATTTGAAGAAAGAGGTAGTTGAGTTCATCACAAGATGTTTGGATTGTCAGCAAGTAAAAGCATAGTGCAAGCATCCTACTAGTTTACTGCAACCAATTCTGATTTCAGAAGGGAAATGGGAGGTCATTTTTATGGATTTTATCATAGGTTTTCCGAATACATCCAAACAATACGATTCCATCATGATTGTGGTTGAAATGTTGACCAAGGTAGCTCACTTCATTCTAGTGAAGTCTACTAATTCATCTAGTGAGGTAGCTTAGGTATTCATCAGGAAGATAGTGAGATTGAATGTTATTCCTAGGAAGATTGTGTCAAGGAGAGATGCCAAGTTCAATTCTAGGTTTTGGAAGGAGTTGTTTGCAGGTCTAGGGATAGAGTTGTCCTTTAGTGCAACTTATTATTCATAGACAGATGGACAGATAGAGAGGGTCAATAGGATTCTAGAGGACATGTTGAGAAAGAATGTATGTTATGAACCAGTAGAGGAGGTGGGAGGAGTATCTTGAACTGGTTGAGTTTACTTATAATAATGGGTATCATGAATATTCCAAGATGAGTTTGTTTGAGGCACTTTATGGGTGGATTTGTAATACTCCCATTAGTTGGAGTGATCCAATGAACAGGGTATTTATTGGACTGGACATGTTGGAAGAGATGAAATAGGAAATGCAGGTTCTCAAGAAGAATATAGAGGCATCACAGGAAAATTAGAAGAGTTATGAAGATCATCACATGGTGTTCAAGGAGTTTCAGGTTGGGGAGCATGTGTATTTGTACATCAAGCCCAAAAGGAGATTATTGAGGATTGGATAATGTGCCAAGTTGGCACCTCGATACTGCGGTCTTTTCGAGGTCCTTGAGAGGATTGGACCAGTGGTCTATAGACTTGCATTGTCATTGACAGTGAAATTCCATGATGTTTTCCATGTTTCATTGCTTAAAAGACATGTGAAGGATGTTAGTGATGTGATTGAATAGTTTGTATTATAGGTGGAGCCAAAAGGATAATTCTAATTGGAACCTTAGTGCATTTTGCAGCGGAAACAACTCATGCTTTGGAACTGAGCAATTGAGCAAGATAAAGTGTAGTGGAAGCACTTTGGGCCCGATGAAGCTACATGGGAGATGTTTTATCATATGTGGGCTATGTATCCTTCATTGTTTACTGGTTGAGGCAAATGATATTTGGTATATGTACATATCTATGTATGTTTTTTATTGTAAATACTGCAATGAGTTGTGTTATAAAGTTCCAATAAACAGTATGGTTGTTATGTTGTCATGTTTGTCATGTTGGTTTTGCTTGTCAATAGGTTGTTCATTGTAAATAATACATTGAGCTAAGTTATAAAGCTCCATAGGTAGTATGTTTTGGTTCTTAGTAGTTTTGTTGGTGTTGACAATGTTGGACCCACCAACATTCAGGGGATCTCCCCGATATGAAGTCCCAACTAGACCTCACATCTTTTGGTGTAGGAGTCCCATCCAGTATAAAGGCTTGGTTGTAGAATCCTTAAGGATTTTCCTTGGCTCTATCTGTTAGCATGAGAGAGGGATGAAATGGTGTCTTCGAAAATAAATGGAGGTGTGCTTGGTGAGTGTTTAGTTGCAACTATGTTGGGGTTCTTCTACTGCGGAGAGGGGAGAAAAGTGAGCCTTTAAGTGAGAGGTAATAGTACCACCCATGAAGAGACACACATGAACCAGACGTTTATATAACATATAACGAAATAGTCCACAACGGATGTGATGGTTGTTACAACCAACAAATAGAGAAATATTTGTCTAATATCCCGCGGAATAGTCCACAAGGATGGGACAACGATAACAACCATTACAACACATTCTCAATAAGATAAGTACTAAAATAACTGAAATAGTTCAACTATCTTAGCACATGTGAAAGAAAACATGAAATACAAACATCCACAAAATAGTCTTACAAACATTCATAGTCCATGCATGAAGAACATGTTGGCCTTGAAGGCTTTTGTTATTAAGTAAAAGTTCCAAGACACATGTTTACAATGTACATCATTATCCATAATAGTGGGACATTGGAGCCACTCCTTGGTCCTTAAATATATAGTTGATCTCTCTAATGCCTTGCAGGAGGAGCCAAGGTGAAAAGTCCTTCACTCATACAATGAGGGAGTATATATAACCAAGGGTGACTCTTTGACTACCCTCATGATTGTTTGACTTCCTATGACTTTCCAACTTACATGTCTCTTTGCATTCCATGTGTGACCTTTGGACTTCCAGTTTACAATACAGTTGAATACAATATATATGGTCCACAATAGTGATGTGGCATATGACCACTCATGACATGACACTACTGACATGGACTTCTTGATGATGTGGCAATGTTAAGTTATTGTTGCTACTAAGTGATAGATTTTTTCTTGAATATGCTTTCTTTTCACCTCCACATGGCTTGGTGATGTAGAATATTCAATGATATTTAGTCTTGGATAGTGGTCGCAAACTTGTGTCCCTTTGATTTTTCTCGATTGATCAACTTGTGATTTCAGCTACAAAAGATTCTTTAGGCATGCTTCCTCCTTCTTCTCCTTCTCCATCATCTTTCCATGACATGATAGTGTACATGTTCCTGCAATCCACTCATGATGAGATGACATCAATTCAAAAACCCCTTGGTCTATGATGATGCGTTCTGATCCATCAACTAAGCCTAGAACAAGTGAAAAGCTTGGAAGAGGGGCTTATTGACTGCGCATTGCACAATTCCAGTAGTCAGGGGGAAGATATTGAGCTCTAAGACTGTGCAGTGTACAGCTCGGGGAGGCCTGGAGGACAAGACTGCTCAATTTATGGACACATTGGGGTCAGGCTGAGGGAATGGACACTAGGAAATCCAACTGCGCAGTTTTGGATGTCAATGGAGGTTGGGATTCTTTTCATTGTGCAGTTACAGTAGCCAAGGGAAGATCTTGAAGGTTGAATATGTGAAGTGTGTAGTTCAAGCCAGGCTCGTGGACATGACTGCACAATTCTGGGGGTCAAGGTCGAGAGTTAGGCATAGGAATTGCACAGTGCAACAACCCTGTGGGAGAGGGACTGCGCATTATGCAGTATCAAGCAGCAAGGTCACAACTTAGAGGGCTGAGACTGCACAATGCATAGTTTAGTTTGGTACTGGTGAAGCTAAGTCGCTCGGTCGGGAAGATTTTCCGAAAATGGCTGTGTGGGATAGGTGATGAACTGTGATGGACCTTAACCGTGATCACACACTTAGCATACTTTGACGACACGAAAAAATAGATCATCCAAACACATCAACAAAACATTTCCCTCCATGTGGCTGCCTTATGGAAGATATGACAAGTGCAACACTTAATATAGACTTTAGGATGACCATGACGACACTTGGGCGACAATGCTCAAGACTTTGTGTATGGGTGCAAAAGATGTTTCCATGGTTAGAAAAAATCATATACACAAAGCCCAACCTTCGAAACCATCAGAATAGGGTTGAAAACATTCTACGACAGTCAAACATGCCAAAAGATAATAATTAACCCAACATGCAAAAGGGACCAAAGCACTACAAGAAAGCTCATGAATGAGTTCTAGTGTTTGCAACAACAATGCAAAAGACCAAGGAAGGATCTGAAATTTGGTGTAACCCAAAATGTTGGAGGGTGTTGCAGCAACCACAACAGTTGGTCATAGGTGTTATAAAATACTGATGACGATGTTCCCCTAAGGGGGAGGGATTTGTAACTGTATATTTTTACTGTAGATTCAATAACTTATGTGATATGATAAAACAAAAGACAAGAATCTACTATACTCTTCAGCGGAAACCAAAATTAATCAATGAAAACAACAAGAAAAAAAGGAAGAATATCAATCGCACATAACACAATATTTCTCTAGGGAAAGAAAATACTAAAAACCCCGTCTATCTATATTGCATTAATTAGAAGATATGAGAAGAAAATACAATGCTTGTTCAACCCGAACAATTCTTGCACTAGTACAATCTATCTCTCTACTTCACAAGCCAAATCAAGCCAACACTTAGCCAATTAAGCTACCTTCCAAGCCCCTACTTCCTTGTGCAATTCCTGAGAGAATTTACCTGTATTTAATTGGGAAATTCTCCACCCATGACTGCGCAATCAATCCATAGGCCCTCAACTGGCTGCATGCACCATATGTACAACTTGGAAAATTAGACAACTGATAGTACGTTGTCCCTGAACTCTAATATCAACTGGGTCTTCCTCTAAACTGACATGAATGCACTATTTATGAGTGAATCTTCATTTAATTGGTGTGGCATTGGTGCACTACTCCACTACTAGACCTCTACTAGTTCCTCCAACAGTTAGAACTAGTTTAGCTAACTATAACTCAATTAGAATGGGTTATCTAATTAAAACTCAAAAGAACTCAACTTGGGACCCTAAAATTTAAGGATCACTCTACATGAATCTAGATAGACTTCCAACTCGAATTTCTTAAGTCAATTAAGTCAATTTAACTTAATTAACTATTACAAGTTGTTATGAGAATAAAATTTCGATTTAATTCACAATTTAATTCAAGGAAAAATTAAATTGGAATTTATTGTTGCTATTTTTAACACTCCCTCTCAATAAGAAATGGATTATAAGCTACCCTCATCCTGTCTCTATGAAACTTGAATTTTCATCTTGACAAATCCTTTGTCAAAATATCTGCATCCTACTCCTTTGTGGGAATGTACTCCAACAACATAATTCTCCTCTGCACACAATCTCGAAGATGATGATACCAGATATCAATATGCTTGGACCAAAAATGAAAAACTATATTTTCAGAGAGTTTGATACAACTCTTATTGTCATAGTAATACCAACCAGAATCTTCCTCATTCAGATAGCCTCACAAGCTACTTGACTAGTAGTCATGTACTCTGCCTCTGCTGAATTGAGTGCAACTGATCTTCGTTTCTTGTTGTACCAAGAAATAACTATTGACCCAATACTAAAGATCCCTCCGAATGTGCTCTTCCTTTCAGACAAACTCCCTGCCCAATCTGCATTGGTGAAGCCTTGAAGCTTCACTCCCTCTACCTATTTGTACCATAAACCATACTGAGTAGTGCTTTTGAGGTATCTTAACACATGCTTGGTTTCCTTCCAATACAGCTTGGTCGACTTAACCATCATTTGACTAAGTTGGTTAACTGCATAGCTGAACCCACAAAATGTCTGTAAATAGTAGCTTCCACTACTTCACTGGAAGTAACATCCTCCTTCCTCCAGTTGCCTACTAGAGGAGTCTCCATGGGTTTACTTCTCTCCATGTGGAATATTTTCAGTATCTCGTTGGCATAGTTTCGCTGAGAGACAAAAAGTTCCTCATCACCTTGCCATACTTCCATGCCCAGAATGAAGTGCATGAGCCCCAAGTCCTTCATTTCAAACTCTCTTGTAAGATCCTCTTTGCAAGACTTGATCAACTTATCATCACCTATCAGAATCAAATCCTTGACATATAAAACAATAATCAACAATTTACCTTCAACCACAATATGGTAAAGGTTCGCATTTGCTTCACTTTTTCTGAAGCCCAACCTGGTGATGTAGTTATCGATCTTGATGTACCAAGCACAGGGTGCTTGCTTCAGCCCATACAACGCTCGCTTGAGTTAGCACACATCTGACTCTCTGTTGAAGGTCAGGAAGGTTGTCTTTACATCCATCTGATGTATCTTCCATCCCATCTGCGCTAGCAGTGCTAAAATGGATATGATTGATGAGTACCTTGCAGCAAGAGAAAAATTCTCATCGTAATCAATCCCCTCCACCTGAGAAAAACCTCTGGTCACAAACCTGGCCTTGTGTTTCTCCACACTACCATCCGTTGCTTGATTTACTTTGTCAAGCCATTAGGAACTCACCACTAACTTGTCTGCTGGTCTTGGGACCACATCCCAAACACTATTCCTGACAATGGAGTCATACTCCTCAACCATGGCATCAACCCGAACCGGTTGTTGCACTGCTTCCTCAAAATAGGAAGGCTTTGTGTCCAGTGTACCTCTCTAGTGACCTCCTTTGTCTGCGTTGTGATGTGGGTGCTCCCACATTCTCTCTACCATCATGTAATAACTTGTCAGCCTCTCTGGTGCACTTTCTCCCATATTTGGAAGACTCTACATGAGTGGGTGTCTCCACTCCTTGATCCTCTACATGTGGCTGCTCCACATCAATATAAGGTTCCTCCTTAGGAGCTAAAAGCTCCTCAACCACATGTAGTTGAATCTCCCTCTCAAGAGAACATCTCATGGCCTTCTATTCATCGAATTTTACATCCCTTCGAACCATTGTCATCATGTTGGTCTGAAGGTACACCCAATAGTTGTGAGGTTTATCAATGTACCCCACAAATATCCCCAACTCTGTTGTTGGCTCAAGCTTCTTCCGTGCATATTTGTTTACATGGAAATATTTTGATGAACCAAAAATCCTGAAGTGACCCACATCTAGTTTCTTCCCTGAAAAATATTCTTTTGGTGTTCTCATCCCAAGAATTTGATGAGGGCTTTTGTTCTGCAAATAAACAATTGTGTTGCATGCCTCGACCCACAAGTGTAGTGGTAGGCCTTGATCATGAAACTTCGCCCGTGATTCCAATACAATGCTTCTATTCTTCCTTTCAGCCACCCCATTATGTTGTGGGTTATGAGATATTATCAATTCCCATCGAAATGATTCTACCGCACATAATTTTTTAAACTCATTCGACACATACTCTCCATCATTATCACTCCTGAGAGCTTTAAACTTTTTCCAGTATCTTTCTCGACGAATGCTTTAAATTCACAAAAAATTGCAAAATCCTGATATTTCTTCTGCATGAAGAAGATCCAACATTTACGAGAAAAATCATCAACAAATATAACATAATACCTGTGGTTGGTCATGGATTCCGTTGAGAATGGTGTACACACATCTGAGTGGAATTGATCGAGGATCACCTATGATCGACTGTCTTTGTCATGAAAGGAAGCCTTGGTGTACTTTCCCAATGTACACCCTTTGCATGTGTCAACCTTCTCAAGTGTACCCTTGGAAGACTGGTAGAAATTTGTTGCATGATTTTCAAAGCACCATGATGCAAGTGACCCAACCTCCTGTGCTACAACTCGTTGATGTCTCAGCTCTACACCCTCTCTGCTTTCGTGCTCAAGGCAACACAGTATTCTACCTCCAACTTGTAGAGATTCTTCACTCAAACCCCTATCCTCTTCACCTATCATGTGTTTATGTGACGAAGGAATGCCTTCCCCTTACTAAATATCACATCATAGCCTCTATCCTCCAACATGGCAACAGATACCAAGTTCTTCTTCAAACCAGGAACATACATAACATCCCACAAAGTGAGGAGATAACCTAACTCCCTCTGAAAGGTAACTATACCAATCCTAGTAGCACCATACCTCCCGTCATCACCTATCTTGATATGCATCTAGAGATCCTTCTCCTCTAAGTTATTGAAGATCTATTTGTTACCAGTCATGCGGAAAGAAGCTCCACTATCCAGGTACCATACACTACCCATCATCGATGACACCATACAAGCGATGAGGGTAAAGTCCAGTTCGAACTGTGAAGCAAGAGCTTCACCTGCCACTCCTCCTGAGGGTTTCTTACCGACGTTCTTCAGTGGACACTTTGTGGCAAAATGTCCCAGCTCGTGACAATGAAAGCACTTGCTTTTGACATGTCCTTCTTCTATCCACCCTGAGAAGAATCTAATTTGGAATGGAATGCCTTCCCCTTCCATTTATTTTTCTTACTTGCTAAGGCATAATTCTCCTCATCATCAATCATTGATGAGGATCCATCTATCGTGTTCCTTCAAATCTCTTCCTATACCAAATCTGATCACAGTCGCTCCAAATCTGGTAGCTTCTCCCTCCCATTAATTGAGTCTTGGTAACTATGCCAACACTTGGGAATTCCTAGAAGAGCTAGGCTCACCATATCTTCTTCGGCAACAATAATCCTGACACTTCCAAGCTCATCCCGACAATGGGTGAACTTGGTCAAGTACTTCGAAATTGAGTTGCCCTTCTCCATCTTGATCTTTCTGAGTTTTTCCTTCAATTCCAACTTCCTATGGTCACTTATATTTTTAAATAGATCTATCAATGCCTTCCATATTGAGTATGGAGTATCATTACCGTGGAGACTCGAGACAATGTGGTCTCAAACTCCTTCTGGGATAATTCTTCTCGCTTTTTCCACACACTTTCTCCATTCAACCAAATCTTTAACATCCGATGCTGGAGGCTTAGGAATGTCATGATCTATGAATTCCTTGAGGTCATTGTCTTCTAGCACTCTCTCCATCGTGTCCTTACAAGCTATGAAATTCGAGTTTCCCTCCAAGGCATACTCAAGTCGCAAACCATAGAATGACATATTGTTGCTCTGAAGTATGAACTTGCAAATTCGATTTTCACCTGCACAACAAACTCAAACTCTCGTCTTCTATATTGTCTTAAGCTCTGATACCATGTAGATTTTTACTGTAGATTCAACAACTTATGTGATATGCTAAAAAAAATACAAGAATCTACTCTACTCTTCAGCAAAAACCAAAATTGATTGATGAAAACAATAAGTAGAAAAGGAAAAATGTCAATCGCATATAACACAATATTTCTCTAGGGAAAGAAACTGTTAAAAATCCCAACTTTCTATATTGCATTAGCCAGAAGATTTGAGAAGAAAATACAATGCTTTTTCAACCCGAACAATTCCTGCACTAGTACAATCTATCTCTCTGCTTCACAAGCCAACACTTAGCAAATTCTAATGCCTGCCAAGTCCCTACTTCCTTGCGCAATTCCTGAGAGAATTAGCCCATATTTAATTAGGAAATTATCCACCCATGACTGTGCAATCCATCCATAGGCCCTCAATTGATTTCATGCACCATCTGTACAACTCGGAAAATTATACAATTGATAGTACATTGTCCCTAAACTCTAATCTAAACTGGGTCTTCCTCTGAACTAACATGCATGATTTATTTGTGAGTGAATCTTCAGTTAACTGGTGTGGTACTGGTGATGCACTAGTGCACTACTCCACTATTAGACCTGTACTAGTTCCTCCAATAGTTAGAACTAGTTTAACTGACTAAAACTCAGTTAGACTGATTTATCTAATTACAACTCAAAAGAACTCAACCTGGGCCCCTAAGATTTAGCGATCACTCTACATGACTCCAGATAGACTTCCAACAAAAATTTCCTAAGTAAATTAAGTCAATTTAACTTAATTAACTATTACAAGTTGTTTGAGAATAGAATTTTGATTTAATTCACAATTTAATTCAAGGACAAATTAAATTGGAATTTCTTGTTGCTATTTTTAACAGGAACAACTGTGGGTTAAAAGTTCATGTAATAAAATTTATTAAGGCAAAATAAGATCAATGTCATGGGACATGTATTCCAAGTTGAATGTTGGGAAAAAACATCCTATTGGGCATCACTTGTTGTTTGTTATGGCTAAGGAAATTGGTAAAGGCAAAGAGGCATTAATTGGAATTTTATTTATGAAAATAAAGGAAAATAGGAGAAAATGGGGATGAAGGGTCACAATTTTGCATGAAAGGAAAAATTGACCCATGTCATGGTGTTAATCTAGGTTTTCATTGATGTCAATATGGCAATATTTTGGACTGTAAACAATGATGTGAAGCCAAGTAGAGCAGATCCATGAAGCAATAGGAGTATCTCAATATGGCAATATTCTGGATGAGTAAACAATGATGTGAAGCCAAGCAGAGCGGATCCATGAAGAAACAGGAGCAAGAAGCCAAGGAGAAAATCCATCAGGGAAGCCATCAGAAGAGGAACACATTAGAGGAGTATTGCAGAATATTAGAGCAGAGAATATCGAAAGTCACAGGAGCTATCAAGAGAAGCATATCGGAAGAGTTCATCTTGGAGTGGAGTGTATTCGAATGATGAAACGGGGATTTGGACTGATTGGAATTGATTTGGCTTGTCTGGCCTTATATGAATAAAATTGCAGAAACTTAAGCTCTGTGTATTTCCACTGTAAATTGGTCAATCCCGGAGGTGTGCATTCCTCCGTAATCCTCTGTTTATCATCAATTCTAGTTCGACTGAATTTATAAAGGTAATTTGAATTTATGTTTGGTTGATAGAATTAGTCTCAGTGTGATTGTTTTAAAATCCTTTGTCGTTATATTTACAACCACGGAGGGTTGGAAGAGTTAGCTCCTAAAGCAAAAGTGACTTACCATAGTCATCCTACACCGTTGATTTTATTGACTAACCTGCGCGCTAGTGTAATCCTGCAAGCCGTAGAACACTCGGGCCTCATCATCCGACGGATTTCGGGTTAAAAAAGTGAACAGGTGTTAAGCGAGAGGTCGGACCCGAACTTTTTTACATTGGCGATTTATAATTTCCATCGGGTCCGGAATTTGATTAAGGGTCGTGCAGTTTGTGCGCCCAAAATCGCTATCGGTCGCCAGATCAACTGGAGGTTTGATCTACGATGGAGGAACTGAGCAACTTTATTGATCAGGCGAGGAGCTGACCGTCAGATAAGGGACTTGATCGGACGGTGGAGGTTGTGTCGCATCATTTAACGCAAGTCTTGAAGGAGTGTAATGATATAAACTGCCAATTGCGATATATACATACGGACCCGACGATATATAGGTCCGGGTGTATAAATATTTGAAGTCCGGCTAAGTGTTTCAGAGCGGGGTTTTCCATGTATTTCCTGTGCATCCTTGTATTCCGATATGTTGTATGGTCCCGGGTTTAAAGGCTTAAGGCCTTGTCATATTAAAGCTCCGATTGCGATTGAGATAGTGACGTGGCATGTGGGACCTCCCTGTTGGTACAACCTCTCCTATGAAATCCTCCGTAAATAATGAAGTCTATTGTATAAATATTAAAAAGGGATGAATATTAAAAAGGGCCTCTTTGATATTTTTTTAATATGTAACTCTATTGTAATTTGGCCTCTCTTCTGAATTAACGTGTCCTGTGAGCATTGGTGAACATGAAGAGACAGAGGAAGCCAAAGATTGGGAAGCCAAAGATCAAGTGATCAAAGGAGGAAGCCAAAAGGTCGAGTGAGCACAGAGGAAGTGGAAGTTCAAGCGAGCAAAAGGGAAGCCAAAGGTTAGGTGTATCAGTATAAGAAAACAGAGAATTGCCTTTATGAGTGGTTGTTGGCGAACTGGAAGAAAGGAGCAAGCTGTAGGTCCAGCAAGATAGAAAAGGGCTGAAGGTCCAGCAGGACAGGAGGAAACTGAAGGTCCAGCAGGACAGGATGAAGTCGACGGATGAGAAACTCTATTGATCGTGCTAACCTGTGAAAGGCTCGGACCAACGATGAATTAATTAGGTACATAACATAGCCTGAAGAACAATTTTGTGAAAAGATAAATAAAGTTTCATTTGATATCGCTTGAAGGGAACAATAGCTAGCACCAGTATTGAAGCATATGTGAATGTATTTCTAGGAAGTAAGAGATTGCAATAGCAAGAACAGTGCACAGTAGTCACGCTGTAAGCATTCACATGACAGTGAGAACATAGGCTTGAAACAGAGAGTTGGTTCTTGTGCAGAGATTAGTGCAGCTAATAGTAGACTCACTAAAGATGTGTGGAGACTTATTAGAGATCATGATGGCTATTTGATATCATCATGAGATAAATTTTGTAGACCCTGTGTGGATAGTATTAAGAGTTGTAAAGACTTCTTCATATGAAGATTGGTTGCCATTGATGCTGTAGCATGGAGATTACAGTGAAGCTGTAAACATATAGAATTCAGTAAAGAAGAGTTTTAGGAGCAGAGAATCACTATCAAACATGCCTTGACAAGATTGGGTCGGATCCCTTGGGGTTGGAGACTTAGAATTGGAAGGATTGGTGTCCTTGAGGTGGGTACGTCAGAATTGGAAGGATTGGTGTCTTGGGAGTTGGTGCTCCTAAGTCCAAGGTTGGTGCCTTGACAAAACAAAGTTGGTGCTTTGGAGGTTTGAGCCTCACAAAAGTCCAAGTTGGTGTTTGGCAACAGATTGGAACCATATATATATTGTATCTATTTTATTGCAAATATTATATTAATAAAAGCATTTATTCTTGTTGTTCATCTTGTGTTTTGAATATAAATGTTTTAACTGGTAAAATAACAATTGAAAAGAAATACTAATTCACCCCCCCCTCTCAGTATTTCCAACACATGGGACATGTTTTCCAAGTTGAATGTTGGGAAAACACATCCTAGTGGGCATCACTTGTTGTTTATTATGGCTAAGGAAATTGGTAAAGGCAAAGAGGCATTAATTGGCATTTTATTTAAGAAAATAAAGGAAAATATGAGAAAAGGGAGATGAAGGGTCATAGGTTTGCATGAAAGGAAAAATGGAAGGAAAATAAAGGAAATTGAAGAAAATAGAGGCCTAGATGATAAAAGGGCTTTTGAGGATCAGTTCACAACCTTTTGTCAGTTAAATTATGGAGCTCTCTCTATTCTCTCATACTATTGCACACTTAGAGCATTCTTGGAGCACTCTAACATTGGAAAAGGAACGCAAAGGAAAGAAAAGGAAGCCAAAGGAAGGACAAGGAGAGCAAAGGAGAAGCAAGGAAGGTTGGATCAAGTAGCTTCAATAGGAAGACTTGCAAGTAACAAGTTTCATGTGTGATTTCCTAACAGGTTTGTGAATGCATGGTACATATGTTTGTGTATTTGGTTCTCTTGTTGCCATTGGCATGGGTTTTTTTGGGTGTGATAGTGGTTTCAGCCTTGCCTTGCCAGAAGATTTGGAATCGGATGAGGCAATCTCAGGAAAATTCCCAAGGATTGGGGGTCGA
Organism: Pinus tabuliformis; assembly: GCA_031772625.1. NCBI lineage: Eukaryota > Viridiplantae > Streptophyta > Pinopsida > Pinales > Pinaceae > Pinus > Pinus tabuliformis. The sequence continues at coordinate 1,019,298,858 of CM062805.1, forward strand.
GGTGTTTAAACTCTGGGAAGCCCTCAAGAGGTGGGTGGAGACAAGAAAATTCCTTAAGGTATTGGTGAAGAAATTCTGAGGCATCCAAGCTTGTTTTGGGAATTGTAATCTCTTGATTGGTTTTGGTAGGATTGTAGTAACCTGAGGGTGGAGGTGGTTTAATCTCTGGGAAGCCCTGATTGTTTATGTTTTATTTTCTTATGTGATCTCTTGACCAATTTTGGAAAGATCGTGGGAGCATGCATTAGAGGAATTTTGAGGTCTAAAATGGACCTCCTAAGAAAAATGTACAACCAAAATAAATTTTATAAGAACCAATAGGATTCAAGATGATTATGTCAACCATGGAGGATGATTCAACATTTTTGGAGTAAAAAAGTAAAAAGATTAAAAAATAATAAAATAATAAAACTACTTTTTCAACTCGCGTTTTCAACTTATCTCAAGAATGTTTTACTTTAATTTCAAGCAGGAGTACTCGTTGGATGAAAATTTAATTCCTCATCCAAAGAGTACCCATGTTGCATACTTTCGATGGGCCTTGCTACACAAAAAAATGAGAAATACATGAAAAAACATGATTGTGATCATGCTTTTCATGTATTTCTCATTTTCATGTAAAGGGTCCATTGAAAGTATGCAACATGGGTACTGATTGGATGAGGAATCAAATTCTGTATCCAACAAGTGTTCCCACTTGAAATTTGTGTAAACCCATAGGGAGATAAGTTGAAAATACGAGTTGAAGAAAATAGTTTTTTCTTTTTTCCCTCTAAAATTCGATGATGTAATATAATCTTATTTTATTATTTCCACAATTATTTTATAATTTCCTTAGGAGGTCCATTTTAGACCTCAAAATTCCCCTAATAAGGGTGGAGATGGTTTAATCTCCGGGAAGCCCTGGTTTTTTATGTCTTTAGATCCCACATTAATGCTTGGAATATGGCATGGGGGTTATTGGATGAAAGAAACATTTAGTTCAGCTCAATCTGTGGTTGGGTGGTACATGGAAGTCCCTGACATGGTTGGCTTTTGCACAGGTTAATAAGAGCTCTTTTCCTATTGTATTCTATGAATACTTGTACTTGTTATTATGTGGCTTTGATGGTTGTTCTATAATGGTTATTATCCTGGTTATATGTTGGTTATAATCATGGTTCGATAACAGGTTCTAGTTATGGCTCTTGATATGTTTTGATTAGTTGTTGAGTGGTTAATGAATGCAAATGTTATTGTAGCTATTATGAGAGGGCATTAGACCTTCTTGGTGATTCTCACATAAGTTTCAGATGCCTATGTTCAAATATGCATTCATGACCTGTAGATTACATGTTCACCACATTGTTGAAAATAGCAACAAGAAATGCTAAAAATAGAAGTGCTAAAAATAGCACTGTTATAAATAGCACTGCTATAAATAGAATTTCAAGATACATTCCAATTTTAGTTAGTCCCTGAACTAGAATTGAGAATTAAAATTAAAATTTGATCTTAGCAGTGGTTTGTAAAATAATTAATTAATTCATCTTGAGTTAATTAGTTGTAGGAAATCAAACATGAAGTCTATGTGAAGACATGCAACACTTTCTCCATTGATTGAGGAAGTTATCCCTTGATTAAAGAGATCATGATGAGTTGTAATTAGTTAGCTCAGTTATCTAAGTTAAGTCCAGTTAGATTAGTTCCAACAGTTTGTGGAACTCAATGTGAGTTCAGTTAGTTAATGCATGCATGCATGTAACTACTGCACTTCAGATAACTAAATATTATCTCATAAATAACTCATGTATGTCAGTTCAGTCAGAGACCCAGTTGAGATCAAATGATGAGACAATGTACTATCAGTTGGAGGAATATTCCATGGAGGATATCTCTTGCATGCAGAAGGAATTCATTCCTTGGAGATTGCGCAGTTACTTTTCAGTTTGATGAGTTGTGTGAATGGAACATTCACACATGTGGCAGCATTGAACCCCAGGAGAAACTGCACAAGGAAATAGGAGGCTTGGAGGGCTGAGGGAAGGAATATGTTGTGTCTATTTAGTCTATGAGCTGTATTGTAGGATTGTACTGAGAGTTGGATAGCTTGTGAGCTAAAGCTTTGTGTAATCTAGACATATTTCCAGTTGTATGATATTACAGAGATCAGGGTTTTTAGCTGAGGCTTTCCCCAGAGTATTCTTCTATGTTCATGTATGATTGCTTTCTCATTCTCACTTATATGTGTTTTATTTGATCTTGCTCAAAATCGATTAAGCTTCTGCAATTTTGTTGTAGAAGTAGATCTAGTATTTTGCTTTAGTATATTGCATAATCTATTGATCTACAATGATCAATTCTACATGGTATCGGAGAAAAGGTGATCAAATCGAAGAACAATATACAAAGAAAGGAGAAGTTCGAAGGTTGAAGTTCTTGATTATAGAATTCAAATTCTTATCACATCCCAAAATTCACCAATGGCATTCAATGGTTTAAAACTCGAGTATGCCCTTGATGGCAGCTCGAATTATATAGTCGGAAGGATCACATGGAAGTAGTATTAGAGGAAAACGGTCTAAAGGACTTCATTGGTCAAGAAGTCCCCAAGCCGGCAGCAGCTAATGCTACAGAATTAGCGGAATGGAAGAAATGTGTGGCTAGAGCGAAGAGAATCCTTCTAGAGGGAGTTCGAGACCACATAGTCTCGAGTCTCCATGGGAAGGAGACACTGTTTTCAATGTAAAAAACATTGAAAGATCTATATCAGAACAACAACGATTAGAGGAAGCTGGCATTGAAAGAAAAGCTTCGGAAAATCAAGTGTGAAAAGGGCGACATGATCTCTACATATTTGAACAAGCTCACCACCTGCAGGGATGAGCTTGGAAGTGTAGGGATCACGACAACCGATGATGACATGGTGAGTCTTGCTCTCCTCTATCTTCCTAAGAGCTGGCATAGCTACTAAGACTCAGTAAATGGAAGAGAGAAATTGCCAGATTGGGAATAACTTTGGTAAGATATAATGCAAGAGGAGATAAGAAGAAGCACCAGAGATGGATCTTCATCAAAACAAGATGATGAAGAAAATCTAGCCTTAGCAAGTAAGGCGAGGAAAAGGAAAGGGAAGGTGTCCCATTACCAATCCAGTTCTTCCCATGGTGGGAAGAAGATTGACAAATCGAAAGTGAGATGCTTTCATTGTCATGAGGTGGGCCATTATGCTACGAATTGTCCACAAAAGAAATCCAAGAAGGGATCCTCGAAGGGATCAGATGGTGAGGCACTGGCCTCACAGTTCGAATTGGATTCCTCCCTCATCGCATGCATGGTTTCATCCATGGTGGGATGTGTTTGGTACCAGGATAGTGGAGCTTCGCTCCACATGATTGGTGAAAAGAATCAGTTCAGTACTTTGGAGGAGAAGGATCTCCAGATGCAGATTGAGATGGGCAATGATGGAAAGTACCGTGTTTCAGGTGAAGGTACAATTTTGTTTTAGAGGGAGCATGGAACTCCTCTCACCCTGACTAATGTAAAGTATGTACCAGGTCTGAAGAAGAATATTGTGTCCATCACAATGCTAGAAGATAAAGGATATGATGTAGTATTTAGTAAAGGAAAGGTATTCGTGAGGTATATCGGCACTGGACAGACCAAGAGAATTGGGATTCAAGTAAAGAATATCTACAAGCTAGAGGTAGATGACTGTGCTGCATTGAGTTTCAAAGCAGAGTTAGTGCAGAGCCAAGATGTTGGTGAGCTATGGCATAGAAGATTGGGCCACTTGCACCATGGAGCCTTGAAGATCATGCAACAGATTTCTACTGGACTTCCCAAGGGAAAACTAGAGCATATAGATACATGCAAATGTTGTACCTTGGGTAAGTATGCAAAATATTCCTTTCAGGATCGAGACAGTAGAGCTGGAGCAATCTTGGAGTGAGTTCATGCAGATGTGTGTGGACCATTCTCTACAACCTCCACCGCTAAACAAAGGTACTATGTTATTTTTATTGATCATTTTTCTCGTTGATGTTGGATCTACTTTATGCAGAAGAAGGATCAGACCTTCTCAAGGTTTTGTGAGTTTAAAGCCTTGGCAGAGAAATAATCTGGAAAGAAAATAAGGGCCTTGCGTAGCGACAATGGTGGAGAGTATGTCTCCCAACAGTTTAAGGAATTCTGCGTAGTAGAAAGAATTAAACGGGAGTTGACGACACCCCATAACCCACAGCAGAATGGGGTGGCCGAAAGGAAGAATAGATCGATTGTGGGAGAAGCTAGAGCGATGTTGCATGACCAAAGCCTACCACTTCATTTGTGGGATGAGGCATGCAATACAGTAGTATACTTGCAGAACAGAAGCCCACACCGTACACTGGGAATGAAGACACCTATGGATGCCTTTTTCAGGAAGAAACCAGATGTCAGTGACTTCAAGATCTTTGGATCACTGGTTTATTTCCATGTGACCAAAGATTCCTGGAATAAGCTAGATCCAACAGCTGAGTTGGGGATACTTATGGGGTACACTGATATACCCCACAACTATTGGGTGTTCCTGCCTACCAATCAGAGGACAGTGCTATGCAGAGATCTGAAGTTCGACGAGTAGAAAGCCATGCAAGTATCACTTGAGAGGGAGCTCAAGTTGCATGTAGAGGAGGAACTTTCAGTTCCTAAAGAGGAGGAGCCTTAGATAGATGAAGAGCAGCCGCATGCAGAGGATCTGGGAGTGGATAAATCCACTCATGCTGAGTCATCTAGAGATGGGTGGAAACGCTCAAGGGAAGCTGACAGGTTGATGCTGGATGTGTGAGAGATTGTGGGACAACCATCTTCTCAGCGTAGACAGAGAAGGTCACCCAAGCGGTACACTAGTTACATGGCCCTCGTTGGGGAGTGTGTAGAGTCTGAACCTTCTTCATTTGAGGAGGCAGTGTAGCAACTAGTCTGGGTTGATGCTATGGTGGAGGAGTATGACTCCATCATTCATAATTGTGTTTGGGATGTTGTCCCAAGACCTCAGGACAAGTCAGTGGTGAGTTTCAGATGGCTTTACAAGGTAAATCAGGCAACTGATGGCAGTGTTGAGAAACATAAGGCAAGGTTTGTTGCCCGTGGTTTCTCACAGGTCGAGGGGATCGACTACGATGAGACTTTTGCTCCTGTAGTAAGGTACTCATCTATCATATCGATGTTGGCACTATCAGCTCAGATGGGTTGGAAGATACATCAGATGGATGTGAAGACTGCGTTCCTCAATGGGAAGATTGAGGAAGAGGTGTACATTGAGCAGCCGGAAGGTTTTGAGACCTTCAATCATGAGTCGCATGTGTGCCGACTCAAGAGTGCTTTGTATGGGTTGAAGCAAGTGCCCCGTACTTGGTACCAGGATCGAAAACTATTTCATCAGTTTGGGCTTCACCAAGAGTGAAGCAGATGTGAACCTTTACCACATCATGGTAGAAGGTAAGCCATTAATCATTGTTGTTTATGTTGATGATCTGATTTTGATAGGTGAAGGTCAGTTGATCAAGTCTTGCAAGGAGGACCTTGCAAGAGAGTTCGAAATGAAAGACATGGGTCTTATGCACTACTTTCTAGGCATGGAAGTGTGGCAGAAGGATGGGGAAGTGTTTGTGTCTCAAGGCACGTATGCCAATGAGATACTCAGGCGGTTCCACATGGAGAAGTGCAAGCCCATGTAGACTCCTCTAGTTGGTAACTGGAGCAAGGAGGATGCTACTTCAGGTGAGGTAGTAGCTGCTACTGTTTATTAGCATCTTGTGGGTTCACTGATGTATCTAGTGAACACACGACCAAACTTATGCTTTGCGGTGAACTAGCTGAGTCAAGCTATGGTTCAACCTACCAAGCTGTTTTGGAAGGCAGCGAAGCATGTGCTGAGATACCTTAGAGGCACATCTCAGTATGGATTGTGGTATAGATGGACAAAGGGAGTGAAGATTCAGGGCTTCACAGATGCAGATTGGGCAGGGAGTCCATCAGACCGGAAGAGCACTTTTGGAGGAATCTTCAACCTTGGTTCAGCTACAGTTTCCTGGTACAACAGGAAACAAAGGTCAGTTGCACTTAGCTTAGCAGAGGCTGAATACATGGCTGCTAGTCAGGCATCATGCGAGGCCATTTGGATGCGGAAGATTCTAGTGGGATTGTTTGGTCAGAGGATGGATCCAATTGTGATCTACTGTGATAATCAGAGTTGTATCAAAATCTCTGAGAATCTAGTATTTCATGATAGGTCCAAGCACATTGTTATCCAGTATCATCATCTTCGAGACTATGTGGTGAAGAGGATCATGTTGTTGCTGTATGTTTCGACTGAGGAACAAGATGCAGATATTTTGACTAAGGCATTGTCAAAATGCAAGTTCGAGTTCCACAGAGATAGGATTGGGGTGATTGATAATCCCTTTCTTGTTGAGAGGGAGTGTTGAAAATAACAACAAGAAATGCTAAAAATAGAAGTGATAAAAATAGCACTATTATGAATAGCATTTCGGGATAGATTTCAATTTTAGTTAGTCCCTCAACTAAAATTGAGAATTAAAATTCGAATTTGATCTTAGCAGCTGTTTGTAAAATAATTAATTAATTCATCTTGAGTTAATTAGTTGTAGGAAATCAAACATGAAGTCTATGTGAAGACATGCAACAATTTCTCCATCGATTGAGGAAGTTATCCCTTGATTAAGGAGATCAGAATGAGTTGTACTTTGAGTTGTAATTAGTTAGCTCAGTTATTTGAATTAAGTCCAGTTAGATTAGTTCCAACAGTTTGTGGAACTGATTGTGAGTTCAGTTAGTTAATGCATGCATGCATGTAACTGCTGCACTTCATATAACTGAATATTCTCTCATAAATAACTCATGCATGTCAGTTCAGTCAGAGACCCAGTTGAGATCAGATGATGGGACAGTGTACTATCATCTATAGGAATATTCCATGGAGGATATCTCTTGCATGCAGAAGGAATTCATTCCTTGGAGATTGCACAGTTACTTTTGAGTTTGATGAGTTGTGTGAATGGAACATTCACACAAGTGGTAGCATTGGACCCTAGGAGAAACTGCGTTAGGAAATAGGAGGTTTGGAGGGCTAAGGGAAGGCATATGTTGTGTCTATTCAGTCTGTGAGATGTATTGTAGGATTGTACTCAGAGCTGGATAGCTTGTGAGCTAAAGCTTTGTGTAATCTGGACATATTTCCACTTGTATGATATTACAGAGATCAGAGTTTTTAGCTGAGGCTTTCCCCAGAGTATTCTTCTGTGTTCATGTGTGATTTATTTCTAATTCTCAGTTATATGTGTTCTATTTGATCTTGCTCAAAATCAATTAAGCTTCCACAAGTTTGTTGTAGAAGTAGATCTAGTATTTTGCTTTAGTATATTGCATAATTTGTTGATCTACAGTGATAAATTCTACACATATGTTTGGCGAAATGACTTTCATGGTTAGGCCTAGTTAGTTCAAGTCCTTGATTAAGTTTTGTATAAGTGGCTTTGTCCTGATGTTATTTAACATTCTAGAAAGTCTCATTGAGTTTTGGGCAGTGGTATGGAGGCTAGCCTGAAATGATGGCTCATAATCTGAGATCGCACCCTCTAAATTAGAAGTTTGGGCTATAACCACACCCTTACAGGCTTATGCATGTGGTTGGAGGCCTATAACCGCATGGAGGGCTTGTCATTCATGTGGTTGTGGGACCAGGTCACTAAAAACGAAATCCAACTCAGGGTTGGGGCACTTTGAATGGTTGTTTAGCTCTTGGGTATCCTGTAACCCCTAAGGAAGGTCAATAAAGTTCCAGTTGTTGACTCAACTTCCTTAACTGTACTTAGGAGGTTGGGTCATGTCATAGTAGCCCTTAACTCATTTTTACCCTAGAAGGCCAGTTAAAGTGGGTAAATGTGGGAGGGTTGTTTACAACTATATCATCCAGATCATACTTGATGTGCCTGAGTATTCTCTTTAACTCTTCCTAACTAGCAAAGAGTTTGTAGTTGTCAACCTATTTGTCACAAATTACCATACTAATTAGTGTCTCCATCTAACGTTGCATTGTTATCGAGTGAAGGAAATGAAATCTTCTCTTCCTCAACTTTTTTGAATAAGGAACCCATTTGAGATGACTACTACCAATTTATGATTCATAATGATACATCTAGTCCCCAAACTCCTTTGCTTCCAGAGTTAGAATCTCCTTTCTCATCTCCATGGGAGTGGAATCGAAGAAGTTTGTAACAGACTCCCACACGAATAGCCTGCATGTCTGGATGTGGATACCCTTGTAGCACCACCCCTACCGCTAAGTAGTCTTTGATGAGGAACCATTTGATCTTGAGACCTGCAGTAAAACCATAAGACGATCATTCGGGAAAACTAAACTATCTAGCTACGAATCACATTAGGATAATAAGACACCACAATAAGAATAATTAACAATTTATGGGTGATGACTGGAATGAGATACCCCACTGCTACCTGAACCAACAAGTCATCAAGTACACTTTGGAGGATTATGTGTTGTTGAACATGAATTACTCGAAAACCCTTTACTACCAAAACCGTAAACTGATTCAACTACCTAGAAACCCTTGTGCCAAGATGACGAGGCTATATCACGATGGGATATGTTTCAATTAACAAAGGGGTAGTGAGGCCTAAGACTTTTTCATAACAAATGGAAAAGGATCCCTTGTACCACACTTTGCAAACCAACACTGGATAATTAAAAGAAACTCTTGTAGGGTCGAGGGATTATGGTGTCATCGAGGGAAGGACAATGACCAATTCAAAAGAGGGATCGAGCCCCGTATTATGTAAGAATAACACGAAGAACATTGACACCCTACGTGAAACCATAGACACTCTGTAGAAGAACTTATAACCCAACAATCAAAATTTATTGAACACAGTGATAACGAGTGTTGAAACATGAAAGGACGCAACCCTACCAGAAACATGTGTGGAAACAACAATGTACATACACCTCTCGTAACTATAACACAGTCAACTACTAACCATTCACTAAAAAATAAGTGTTGCAGCTGAAGATTACTAGTTACATGACCACCTCCTCTTTGCCCCCTAATGAGCCTAGGTATTGCAACAAGAATGCTGCAACTCCCAGGGCTACCAGATTTACTTATCAACCCAGGGTTCGTACAAAATTGGAGGTGACAATGCTATATGCATAAGTAAAAGTGAAGGTATTGCCTGTTGTCACTACTCATTTGGCAAGAGACCCCAGGGGTTCCAAGCCAAACTTCTATAGGGTCAGAAGAAGCTTAATTCTTTGATGGAAGAAGAGCAAATCTATTCTAAGAGAGAGCTACTCTACTGCAGTAATGAAGAAAACAACATGTAATGCTAAACCACACCATAACCTAATTAACCAATTAAACAACTATGCTAAGCAAAATTGCTAAATCAATCACTAACCTAATGCTGCTATCTAAGTTGCAGAGGTAAAGAGCATTAAACTATACTAAGGTGTAAGCAAAGAAACTAAGCTAACTCAGTTTTCAAGCGGAAGAGCAATCAGATGTCGAAATTAATGAAAGGAGGATGTAAGGACGCAGTAGTGCATAGGGACCGTTGGATCGATCAACGAACAGAAGATGAATGGCAAAGATCTTATCACTAAGGCTTAAGTGACTAGATGGATGAACAGGGTGATTGCACAAGATGAACGACTGAGGTCTTATCGTGGAGGTTAAGTCAAGAGATGGACAGATAGGGTAACAAAGCGATGAATGACTGAGATCTTATCGTGAAGGCTTAAGTGACTAGATGGATGGACAAGATTAACCGGAGGATGGATGGTGGAGACTGTATTGCGGGAAAAAGAAACATGCAGAAATGATGGAGCGGGTTTCTAAGATGGTAAGTAGCTTCTTGCGCGCCCTCAAGGTCGTAAGTGGTATTATGAAATTTCAAGTGATTAGCCTTACTGCGTGGCACGTAGCACGAGAAACCACTTTTCTCGCGTGCTCTCGGGCGGGTAACAGTCGTGCGATAATTTATGCGAGATTGTGCGATAGCCGTTGGATCAGGTGGGGCTGATCAGCGATGGAGATCGGGTAACGTGATAACCGTCGGATCAAGCGAGACAGATCGATGGTGGGGGTTTAAAGCGCATAAAATAAGTGGAAGACTTCACGCGAGGCAGAAGTTGGAGAAAATAATGAATCGGACGGTGATTGTGAAGGTTTGTTGTGGATCAGACAACGAGGAAGTGATGCATGAAGAACATGCTGAAGGAGGTTTCAAAGGAAAACAATAGAAAAACCAGTGAGGGTGAACAAATAACTGCATCGAACAACAAACTCCATAGCTCATGCGAGAACCAGAAACCTGTGTTTTTGGGGTTGCTGAAGGGTCTCTTCCTCAAGTCATGGTCCTAGAGGGAGGAGATGAGGCCAAGACACCTGCGCACAACCTTATGGTGATCTTTTCTCCTAGCTAACCTGTAAACTAAAAGAAGGCACAAATGGAAGTAAACTATAGTAAATGCAGCTATTGAAGCAAATGAACAAAAAAACCATGAATAATCGATGCTATACTACTGTAATGAAAATGAAGCTACTTGAGCAAATAAAACAAAAAACCATGAATCTACTTAAGCAAATGAACAAAACCAGAAATCTAGGCTAGAATACATGTACAGTAAAGAGGAGCTTTGGTTGCTCGGGTTGGGCCCTAACCTAATAGCTTCAGCCCTCTGAGTTAACTCAGTCCTGGCTCAAAACAAAACTCATCTTTATTATAAAAACCATGGATTACATCAAAAACTGTCACAAGTCTTGCAACTCAGAAATAAAGTCGAGTTTTACAATAAAAATCCGAATCTTACTGAGGTCCTAAGCCTCTCTATTTATCCATCTGAAGTCTCCCATGACTTCCTTCCAATTAGGGAGGCTAGGCTCCCCACTCAAGATAAACTGGTTTCTATCACTTTCACTTGCTCGAATATCTTCTAGTATTCAAAGTGATGGTAAGGTTTGCTGAGGATTTTCCTGTTGATAAGTAGTTGGTTGCTGAGGGTATTGATGTGTGTACTGTGGTGGATATGGCATAGAGTATTGTTGCTGAAATTGTTGAGGATATGGGTTTGAAAATGACTGTTGATATTGCTGAGGTGGTTGTTGAGGAAATTGTTGAGGATGTGAATATCCTCTCCATCCCTATTGTGGATAAGATTGCTATTGCTGATTAAAAAAAAATTGCCATGGCATAGGTACATTCAAAGAATTCTGAACATGCATTTGATAATTTGCTGGATTTGGATTTTGAAACATACCTAGAGGTCTTGGATGCCTTAGTATTCGAGCTCCCACAAAATATAAGTTCTCCATCTCTGCATTAGCTTCCAAATTATAGCTCTGCAAAACTTTCATCTTAGAGCAGTCATTAGTGTCATGATTTTCTGTACAAAACCCACAGATCTAAACATTATCTAATGGACATTCTTTCAAAGCATGTTTTTTTCAGCATTTAGGACAAAATATAGACAATAATTGTTCTTGTTCATCTTGTCTTTTCTTTGCTTTCAGAGTGTCTATTTGATTTCCCAAAGTGCTTAAGAGGTCTGTTTTAAAATCTTCAAATAGATTGCCTAGTTCAGCTCTGGTAATATTTCCTGTGGCAGATTTAGTGATTCTAGATGTCGTAGTTCTTCTTCCATTTCTTGCTCTACTTCTGGAGTACTTCTGACACAAGTCAGCAATATCTTCTAAAGGTAAATTAGAAATGTCCCCTTTACCCATGAGATTGGGGTCATCTAGATATTCGTCCCGGATGCCCTTAAGAAATATTGTTCGAATAAGAACAAACAACATGGTTCTATGTTTTGATTTTTGCAGATTGTATGAAAATCTTTCCAATTATTCTTCTAAGGTCTCATATTCTTTTTGATGCATTCTAAAGATGTCATCTTTAGAGTCTTTTGATCGACAATAAGGTTGATACTTTTTCAAAAATATTTTTCTCATGTTATCCTAATTAGTGACTATGTGTTCACCTAATCCCATGAACCACCTAAGTGTTGTTGCTTTTAATGTGGTAGGAAAAATTCGAAGTCCATGTGCATCATCAGTATATCCATAGCTTCGGCATACTATATCAAATTCAAACAAAAATGAATCAAGGCCTTCAGATGCCATACCAGAAAAGTTTCGTAATACAGATGGTGGGATATTTTTCATTTTAATTTCCTCATCCATGTACTCTCCTCTATCTTGAATTGGAAATTTAAATGTTGATTCCTCTTCCTTTGGTGGATTTTGATTCCCTCCAAACAAAGTATCATTTCCTTGTTTTTCTTCAAGCTCTCTTTGTCTTCTCCTTTCTTCCACTTGTCTCTCGTACTCTCTAAGTTGTTCTGCAGTAGGTCCTCTGGATCCTTTGCATTCAGCCATTGTGATATGTGACTTGTCTAAGGTTTTTATCTCTTCTTTCTGTTTTGATTCTTGAGGAACAATTTGTTCAAGGATAGGCTGTTGGATTCTTTTACTACTCTCTTTTTGTTTCCCTACTGTATAAGTCTCAGTTATATATCTTTTCTTTGCCTCATGAGCTAGTAGGATTTTCCTTTCAACGAGAGTAAGTCTCTGGTCTGATCTTTGTTTTTCCACAGTAACTTTTCCAGTTGGTGTTATGTACTCAATCCTCTCTAAAGTTTCTTCTCCCAATGGAGGGTTAGTTGTTTGGTGGGGGGTTTTTATGAATCTTCCTTTTTCATCCCTATATCTAGACATAAAGAATCATGGCTTAAAGAATTAAAACTAAATCTGTGTTTTTGTTGTTTTGTTTATTTAAGATTTTAAGATTTTTTTTTAAATCTTCCTAGTTTGCACCTCCCCGGCAACGACACCAAAATGTTGGGCCTTACTTACTGATGTAAATCAGGCTTCAATTTCTCTGTCAACCTGAGTAGGTACACTTAGAGGTGCTATCTAGTATATATAGATCTAGAAGGATTTAGTTTCTAAATGATAGCTTAGTGTGGAAAAATTACCAATGCTCTTTTACAAGACGTTTCTCTTTGTCTTTTTAACACTTAAGCATTTACTTAAATGAAACAAATCTAATTGTCTATTTGGAAAACATAGTCCTAATTACTCATCACACAAAACAGTGAATGAAGTATGTAGTGTTGGAGATCAACAATAGTGGAACCTCTTACAAGGTTCAGTCAACAAACTATCAATTGAGCTTTGCAACTACAAATCACAACCAATGAACAGTAAACTCTAGATCAAGCTATGAGATAAAAACCATGAAATAGCAAGCACAATTGTCAATTTCAAGATGAATATCAATTGAGGTTTTCTTACAAAACTCTTTCACAATAGATGTGGATCTCTTCAATTAACAATTTCCAATTTCATAAACTTGCAACATATTAATTGAATGACAATTCTAAGTATCATATCTATCTATGCAATTGTAAAAGAGAATTCAAGGAAAAGTGTACTAGCTCTATAGTGGGGGCCCTCCACACTTTGCAAGCACACCTTAGTCTAATTCAAATGAAGACAACTACTGGATCTGAAACATAAATATGGACTCCAACACTGTATCTCTGTATTCAAGTCTGGAAATAAAAAATACATAAACTGTGTTCCCAAGTTTTTCATGTATCAACAACTACTAAACTACATAATTTTCCTTTTGAGTTATTTATCCTAAATCTTCACAACAAGAGGAAGCTATTCATACTCCTCATAATCCTAATGAAATCCTAACAATTACATCAAAGGAGGTTGAATTATTTCAAATCCTCAATTTGAGCAAAATCTCAAAAATAGCAAAGTTTGTTCACAAAATCTGGAATTTTTGCTAAAATAGCTGGGTTTGACCAACGTTGACCGAGCACCTAGAATCTTCAAATCTGAGAGTGGATAGGTATTCCACCATCCTTGTACATTTTGGATCAAACCCCAGGTCCTCGAATTTACCAATCTATCCTGCAACATGTCAAACCATGGAGCCATTACAAGAAGTTACAACAACTTGTAATTTTATGGAAATTTCCAATTTCAACACAAAAATTCCTAAGATTAACTCCAAGATAAAAATAATGGAAATAACATGATATCAATAAGTTTCTAAAGAATATGGAGGAAATTTAAAGGCTAAATAAAGGAAAACGATAAATAAAAGAGGTTTTTTACATAAAATAATCAGTCATAAATTGGTACCAACATCTCCCCCAAACACAAGACTTTGCATGTCCTCATGCAAATGAATTCTAACCTATCAAACCCTTTCCTCTGCTTCTACTTCTACCTCTGCCTCTGCTACCTAGAGTAAAGCATCGATGTTCATCTGGGCCTTGTATTCAATTTTCAAAATTTGGTATTTAGTTTTGATGGCCTTCTTCTGTTTGTATAATTTATAGGCCCTCTTACCAATCTGAACCTTATAGGCTTGGAGTCTCCTGACCTTCTTCTTCAACTTCTCATTTTCATCCTGAAACTTTTTACTTTGTGTTCTAAGGGTTTCATTTTCTTTCTTCACAACTCTTTCCAGCATTTCAGACTCCATAAGTTGTTGCTGCAGTTTTTCAATTTTCCTTTCCAATTTCCTTTTCTTTTTTGCCTGAAAATTTTTGTTCCTATGGTTCTTCCTCCTTGCCCTTTGTTTCCAATTCCTGTATATAATCATACTGAGGCTACTGTAAGATGTCATCTTCTTCCAATGTTTTCCCTTTTTGTCCAAATTTAGTCTTCCTAGACCTCCTTTCATAGGTGGTAAAAATCTTATCCTTCTCAGCTTTCTCATTTTCTTCCCTTACCATTTTTCTGGTTTTTACATTGCTACTAGATGGAGCAGAGATATTAGGTATGTGCTCTGAAAATTCCTCTTCTACATCATCCACATCAACCAATAATTCTGGATCTTGTTGCTTTTCTTATTCCTCTTCATCTGCTATAAATTCATTAGCAACCAAAAATCTTTTCCAGGATAATCCTATCTTTTGCAATTCAAACTCAATTAAGATTTTCACCAAGCCAAAATGATATAAGCTCCTATCCATATTACTTCTCTATTTTTGTATAGTTTTGGACATCTTAGTTAAACTCTGCAGAAGAAAATAAGGTAAACTTATAACACAATCTCCCCTCAGATGCATCAACATTTTAATATGATAAAGAAACACTATACTGTATTTGCCCTCACATGTTATGAATTTTTGAATCACATAGACTATTTCATCCCAAGGATGAACAAGCCAACTCCTAGGAATTCCTTTCATCCAATTAACTACTGATACTCTTGATTTAGATACAAAATGTGTCTTGGATTTCTCCTTAAACTGTTTAGTTTTGAAATATTCCTCTCTCTTTGGACTTATGCCTATAGCTTGGGCAATTGTATCCTATGAAACTCTAAAGGATAGGTTCCCTACCATGGCTCTCTCTCCAGTGAAAGAAGAAGCAAATTCCCTGGTTGTTAACTCATTGTGGTCGTTAAATTTTTCTAGAAAAACTAACCACTGTTTTGCTCTAAGGATGTCTACACAATCTTTATGCAGTTTAGAAATATCAATTTTTTCTAGTTCAGTTCTATTTTCCATGAGAATTATTTTACTTTTACCCTGCTCTTGTAAGAAAAATTGACCATAGTTTTTGAAAAAAGACTACCTGGTCCTATGCTGACTTGAATGTCGTTCCTTTGCCTTAAATTTCTCATCTCTACTGGAGTGAAAACGACTGCTATCCTCAAATGGAATCTGCTTCTTAATTCCCGACTGGTCCTGTGTAATTTTCCCTTAATACTCGTATGTTGACATTTCCATTGTCAACATACTCGTAGCTTTCAAAATTATACTTCACACATACCCCAAGGAGGGTTTCTTAGGCATTTGGGGTTCCAAAAGCAAAGCATATGCTTTTCGACGCATTTGGGCTTTATCAAACGTTAATGAACACAACATTCAACACTAATGAACCTTTCCCACAACGTTCAATAGTAATGAACCTCTCCTTCAACACAATACTTAGTAATGATAAGCCCGATGGTTATGTGGAACAATCATATTCAAAATGATGAGCTTCAGTATAATGGCACGGTATGAACCCTGGCTGAGATCATGAAGAACTACAAAATCCTTGTTATAATGATACTTTGTCATAATATCCCTGTTATGAAACTATTCGTTGATCCTTGTTATGATGACACTTTGTCATATCATCCCTTAATACCCTTTTCAATCAAAATGTTTCATCATAACATGCATTTCATAAAAAAAAATTCGGTTAAAAACCATAAATTTTTGCATTGCTATTCAAATCTTTGAACCTAGACCACGTACCTCAGAAATGTATGATGTGTGACTGTGTTTGACTAGATCTGACAAAGTTTTTTTTAGTGGATCTGTTGGCACATTTGACTGATGTATTGGAGTATAGGCTTATGAATCAAAGTATTATGTACAGGATAAAGAAATAGGATATATAGGTTAGGGTGGATAGTTTTGAAGAGTAGGAATAAATCCTACAGGAATAGAATACTGAGTATAGGTTTAGGGATCAGGCTATTCGGCTGAGTGAAGGATAGGCTAAGTGAATATGATATAGGATAGGTTGAATGATGAATGATTTAAAAGAGTACGAACAGAACTTTTGTCAGAAGTTGGAGCGATGGAGGCGAATCTGTCAGTTAGGGTTTCTGAGAAAGCTTGCTGCGCCGTTGCGGCCCTGAAAGGCTTGACTGACCATGGATCGGCTAGTTGCATAGCCGAAGAATATATTGGAATCGGTGTCTATCTCAGGTTCTGGGCCGGAGCTGCTGGGGGGAAGCTGCGTTATGTTTTGAATCAGGAGAACCTGCAACTGTTGTGCCATCCCTCTTTCAGGACGCAGGAGGTTTCTCTCAGAGCGGCTCCAGGAATCTTTTGCTTGGAGCGTTTCACGCCAATACAACAGATTTTTACCCAGTATTCGAAAAATTCGCTCTCCTCAGTGATTGCTATACCTGGGTATGGCAAATCTGAAAACGATCATGGAGGAAAGAGGCATCTGGCAGTTACTATGCCTCAGTTCGAAGCGCTATGGTTTAGATCTGCGGACTTAGGGCGGCTTTTGATTGGAAGAAGAGCAGACGGGAGTAAGGAAAAGCTCATGCGATGTATGAAGTTTTTACTGCCCTTTGATGTGCCGATCTGGGCCCATTCTCCCCCGACGATGCGTCATAACAGAGGGATCAAAGAGCAGATTATGCAAAAGAGTGACAAGCAAAATAGGAGCCCCGACCCGGCAAATAGCTCTTCAGATCGGGTAAAACCCTGCAGATCCGGGGCGGATCATACTGATTCGGCAAAATCATTAGCAGATCCAGACAAGTTCAAGAAAAATCAATCAAAATCTGGGTCAGATCTGGAGGCATGTTTGCAGCTAGAGCAGGTAAAAATTTCTTGTTTTCAGATCTTGATTAAACCCCCTCAGGGAAAATCTTGTTTAGTTTGGGTTCATGCAGGAAGCACATCACTGCAGTTGAAAGAACAGATCTGGGCTGAAATGGGTTATCCAGTTCAGATTCAACATCTGATCACTGGAAGGAGGACTCTCCAGGATATCAGATCGATTGATAGCTATGAGATTGGGCCTGGATCAACCATAACATTAAATTTCAGATTAAGAGGAGGAGCTATGCCTCAGGGACAGCCAAGGGCTCCACCTAAAGGACAGCAAAATGGAGACAAAGGAAAAAAAACTGCATCATACAAAAACATTCTTCAGGGCAGCAGAGACGCAGGGCCATCTTCAGATCCAAGCAGAAACGAACCCAGGCCATACATTGTGGATCAGGCAGAACAAACCCCTGCTTTAAATCTAGATTCTACAGGGCTTGACGATTTCGTTCAAACCTATGAAACACAAGCACTAATATGTCGATTTAACAGCTATTGGCCCAAACCATTGGATCTATTCCATTGGATTTTTACCAGTTGGACCATGGAATGTGAGATCCACCTATGTTCTAAGGGGTTTTTTATCGTAAAATTTACATCCCAGGAGGTCAGAGATACAGTCATCAGTACAGGTCCATGGTTCTGGGGAACTTCGGGGCTGTTCATGACCCCATGGTTCCAGGATTTTGATCCAAACAAAATGACAGTCACCAGAATGCCAGTCTGGGTCAGACTATACAACCTTCCTCTGCACTTCTGGAACGAGCGTGTCTTGGAAGGCATTGGAAACAGTATAGGAAAATACATTAAATCAGATATGGAAAGGATCGATGACAGGAACTATACTTTTGCACGTATTTGTGTGGAAGTAGATTTAAGTAAGGGGCTGCCGGACAGTATTAAGCTAATCTACAAACAGCAAAATTGGCAGCAAGTTCTAGATTATGAAAACACGGCATTCAGATGCAGGCTTTGCAGGCAGACCGGACACCTGCAAAACACATGCCCAGAAGCAAAGAAAAACAACAAAAAGCAGAAAGGGAAGCAGAAGAAAGGATGGCAATTCTCACCTCCAAATTCTAAGGAAGAAGAGTCAGAAGCAGAGGAGGAAGTGACCCCTGCAAAGAAAACTGAGATATCACAAGAAATGGAGAATCAGAAGGGAACAAGTCTACATGACAAGACAGAGATGACAAGGGAGGATCCAAGCACGGGAGGAACTAAACGACATCACCACTCTGATACTTCAGACTCAGATAAAGAAACCATCCCACAGAATTCAGAAACTCAGATTGTCATAGTTTCGACCGAGCCCTCTCAAGGAGAATGGCGTAAGGTTGAAAAGAAAAAGGGGAGAAAAACGTGAAGCATGAATCTCATATGCAGATGAATTTTTGTTCTGTTTCTCTTTTTCTCTCTCTTTCCTCTCTTCTCATTTTCTCTCTTTTCTTTTCTTTTGCACGTTAGCCTTCTAACGTGGCGATGGTGCGAAAGCACGCGGGCCTAAATGGCGTTTGCAAAATTGTAACTTTCATTATTTTTTAATAAAAGTTACTGCTTTTTCCTTTGAAAAAAAAAAGGATAGGTTGAATGATTGAGAAACTAAAATCAATAAATATTATTAACCACTATTTAAAAATTGAAATTAATAAAAGAAATTCAAGTATTAAAATGAAATTTTCTTACAGCCTTCAGATGTTTCCTTGTTGAAATTTAACCCTACTTGACTTATTTTATGTGTACAAGACATGACATAATCTGATGATGCAGTCTTCTTCTTCTTAACAGGTCCCTTCTGAAAGATTATCAAGCAACAGGTCCCTTTGCTGATGTGTTCTAAATTTAGATTGAACAAATCCTTCTTGAGAAATAATGAACACCAATCCTCTATTGAAAAGTCCACTGAAGAATGAAAATAAAACAAATTCCTTCCTCTGCTGTAATGAAATTCTGAAAATAAGGAGATGAAAAAGCATGAAAAAGTTCAAACTTTCTCCTCCCCTGCTGATCATATGACTTGTCCTCAAGTCATCAATTTGAAATTCAAATAGTCAAAGGCTTTTATTTTGAAGTACAAACAAAGTAGAATGAATTCTTACTTGCCAATTCCTTGGTTTTCTTGTAAGAATTTGATTTTAGAGTGTGCCAGAGTCTAGTTTTCACATCTAAACTGTTATTTTTTTTTTGTAACTTTAAAGTAGAAAAATGACTAAGGCATAGATATCACAGTAGACTATTGTACTATCTGAACCTCATTTTGTTTTGTCACTGTTTTCATGAAAACTTCTTTGCTGACAGGCTTGTGGTAGATCTTCAGCTTGTGTCCATTTACTGTAAATTTTCAGCCTTCTTGGTCAATGGTTCTGAGTTTGACTAGTCCATTCTGGAAAGCTTCAAGTATTTCATATGGGCCCATCCAATGTGTTGTAAATTTGGCTTTACAATCTTTAAATTTGGAGTCAAATAATAGAGCCCAGTCACCAACTTTAAACTCCTTCTTCTTGATTAGTTTATCATGCCACTGTCATCTTTGTTGTTGGATCAATGTTGTCCTTTCTACTGCTTGTTGTCTCATCTCATCCAACTGATTCAATTAGATAACTCTTTCTTGTTGTGCTTCAAAGAGTTCAATGCCTAAGTTGGCTGCCAATTTGTAAGTATGTATTTGAAATTCTATTGGCAGCATGACTTCTTTGCCATACACCAACTGATGAGGTGTAAACCCTATTGTCTTTTTTCAGGTGATTCTATATGCCCAGAGTGCCTCATTTAGCTTATCTTCCTAATCTTTTTTGTTTGTTGCCACTGTTTTAGTCATGATCCCTTCCAGTGTCATGTTTGTAGATTTCACTTGGCCATTGGCCTGTGGATGGTAGGGTGTACTCCTTTTGTGTTTGATTTTGTACTTGTTAGTGATTTCTTGAACTAGTCTAGAAGTGAGTTGAGTCCCTTGGTATGTTACTATCTCTCTAGGCACTCCATATCTAACAAATATTTCTTCAAAAAGGAAATTGACTACTGTTTGCTCAGTTTCCCTTACAAGTGCCTTTGCTTCTGCCCATTTAGTCACATAATCTGTACATACCAAGATGTACTTTTTTCCTTTGGAAGGTGGATTAATGGGTCCAACAAAGTCCAAAGCCCATTTTTCAAATGGCTCTAGATGTACTTGTGGCTGTAGTGGCATCTCATATGAGGTAGTTGGTCTACCCATGCGTTGGCAGCTGTCACAACTTCTCACATACTTCTTTGAATCTTTGAAGATTGATGGCCAATAATAGCCAAGGCTAAGGATTTTGTGTGTTGTCCTCTTGGATGCAAAATGGCCACCACAAGGTTCATCATGACAAGATTTTAGTATGTCAATAATTTCATCCTCTCTGATACATCTTCTAATAATTAAATCATAACCATTATAAAACAATTCTCCATTAACCCATGAATATATTGCACTTTTCTTAATCAATATTTTCTTCTCCTTGGAGATGAATGATGGAGGTATCTTCCCTATGGACAAGTAGTTAGCTAAATAAGCATACTATGGTGTTAATATTGAAATTTCAAATAAATTTTAATCAGGAAATGAATCTTCAATTGGAATAGCTTCACATGGATTTTGTAGTCTAGAAAAGTAATCTACTACCTGGTTCTCTTTCCCTACTCTGTCCAGCACTGTGAGATTAAATTCCTGCAGTAATAGTAACCATCTTGTGATCCTACCATTAGTTATAGGTTTGTTCATTAAGTATCTAATGGCAAAGTGGTCAATGTGAACAAAAACTTCATAACCAGTTATGTAGTGACGAAATTTGTTCACATCATGTATGATTGCAAGCATTTCCTTCTCAGTTACTGTGTAGTTAATTTCAACACGAGTCAAATTTTTACTAATGAAGTAAATGGCATAAGTTAAACCATCGTTTTTTTTCGCTAATGAAGCCCCTACTATTGTATCAGATGCATCAGTTGAGATATGAAAAGGTGAAGTCCAATTGGGTCCCCTCAAAACTGGAGTTGTGGACAATTTCTCTTTAAGTTTCTCAAAAGCATTTTGACAAGCATCATTCCAATTGAAAGATACATCTTTTGCAAGAAGCTTAAACAAAGGCAAGGCTATCTTACTAAAGTTTTCAATAAATCTCCTATAATAGCTTGCATAACCAAGAAAGATTCTTACATCTTTTTGATTTGTTGGAATTGGCAATTTGACAATAATTTGAATTTTGGTTTGATCTACCTTGATTCCCTCAGAAGAAACATGATGTCCTAAGACTATTCCCTCATTCAACATCATATAACATTTTTCATTGCTTAAAGACAAGTTGGTTTCTATACATCATTTTAAAACTTTCTCAATATTTTGCAAAGAATGGTAAAAGGAATCACCATATACTGAAAAATCATCCATATATACCTCAACATATTCATGAACTAGATCATCAAATATTGCTAATACTGCTCTCTGAAATGTTGCTGGAGCATTGCACAAACCAAATGGTAAAATTTTGTAGGCATATGTGCCCCAGGGACAGGTAACTATTGTTTTGTATTGGTCTTCTAAGGCTATATTGATCTGATTGTAACCGCTAAAACCATCCAAGAAGGAAAATGACATTTTTCTAGCTAATGTATCCAAAACTTGGTCAACAAATGGCAATGGAAAATAGTCTTTAAGGGTGGCTTTATTTAGTTCTCTATAGTCAACAAAAACTCGCCACTTACGATTTTTCTTGGGGACTATTACTAATGAAGATACCCACTAGCTGTCAGAGATGGGGTAAATGAAATTTACTTTCAGTAGCTTCTGCAATTCATCTCTTACAATCTCTTTAAGCATGGGGTTCATCCTTCTCTGTGGTTGCCTCACTGGTTGAATACTAGTTTCTATATAGATATGGTGAGTGCAAGTTTCTGGGTGAATTCCCTGCATGTCAGTGTAGTCCCAAGAAAATGCCTTTTGGTATTTGGTCAGCAAATCAAGCAATTTATGTTCCTGAGATGAATCTCAAAATGCTCCAATGTTCAGTGTTTTTCCTGGGCTGATTACTACAGTCTTGCTTTATGTGTTTGTAATGGAGTTGATTGGAAAGATATCTTCAAATAATGTTTTCAGAGAATATATGGTACAAGTTTCCTGAAAGCTCTATGCCAATATTTGATCTGCAACAGTGTATTGTTCATTTCTCAATTCCTCTAAAACATCAAGTCGAGAGATAAACATTGCTACCAAATTTCATTATTGTCTTCCATGAAATCATAAATTTGATTGATGCTTAAAACAGATTGTATTTCTTCCCTATCATTGTATTTGTCATCAAGCCATAGGTTATGTGTTACTGCTGGAGCTTGGGCTGATGGGTATAAGGTAAGTTGTTTTCTCTCTGTTCCTCTGGAAATGATCATATTACCCAATCTACACCCAATAAATGCATCAGCAGTTGCCAACCATGGTCTGCCAAGTATGAGAGGGTGTCCTCCTAAATTTGACTTTGGCTAGAGAACTAGGAAATCAACTGGATACTCCCAAGAGTCCAGTGAAACAGTTATATCTTCCAATATCCCTTCAGGAATGACTTTAGAGTGATCTGCTAATTCTAAAACAATTGGTGTTGACTATAAATTTGTCAGTTGTAAGGTTTTCATTGTATCCAATGTCATGACATTTATTGCTGCTCCCAAATCAATGAGAGTATTTGGAATGGAGATTTTGTTGATGATTGTTGTAACTCTAGGTATACCAGGGTCAACATATTTCTCCATAGAAATGGCATTTGACATAAGGCCAACTAAATTGCTAATAACATGAATGGTTTGTGGATTAAATCTTTTCTTTGCATGCTTTTTAAGGCAGAGTTCTTTGATGGCTTTGGTATAGATTGGAATATCCTTAATTGCCTGGAGCAATGGCATTTTTACATACACATTTCTCAGCTCATCCAGAACATCGTATTGTGGCAGAGGTGTGGTTAATTTTGGTTGAAGTAACTGCTCAGGATAAGGAGGTGACTGCACTATCCTAATTTGTTTACCTTGTTCTAAATCATCTTTTTTACTGTGTGTTGGCAATTCGTGTTCATTAGTTTTATTCGAACTCTCTTTCGTTGAAACAGGTGGAGGTGAAGGTTCTGTGTGAAGAGTTCGACCGGATCTAAGTTCTATGTTTTGCAGAGGTAGAATTGGGTACGATGGTCCCTCATCCACATTGTACGCTGGTCTGTCCAGTCGATTATTTGGATTAGCTACTGGTTGAGCAGGTAGTTGTATAGGTTTAGGAGGTTGATTAGATGGTAATTGTAGCTGTGGTTGATTCATTAGTGGAGGAGTAGGTAAGGTTTGCTGAGGATTTTGCTGTTGATAAGCAATTGGTTGCTGAGGGTATTGATGTGTGTACTATGGTGGATATGGCTGAGAGTATTGTTGCTGATATTGTTGAGGATATGGGTTTGGAAATGACTACTGATATTGCTGAGGTGGTTGTTGAGGAAATTGTTGAGGATGTGAATATCCTCTCCATCCCTATTGTGGATAAGATTGCTGCTATTGATTAAACAAATTTTTCCATGGCATAGGTACATTCCAAGAATTCTGAACAGGCATTTGATAATTTCTGGATTTGGATTTTGAAACATACCTGGAGGTCTTAGCTGCCATGGTCTCCGAGCTCCCACAAAATATAAGTTCTCCATCTCTGCATTAGCTTCCAAATTATAACTTTGCAAAACTTTCATCTTAGAGCAGTCATTAGTGTCATGATTTTCTATACAAAACCCACAGATCTGAACATTATCTAATGGACATTCTTTCAAAGCATGTTTTTTTCGGCATTCAAGAAAAAATATAGGCAATACTTGTTCTTGTTCATCTTGTCTTTTCTTTGCTTTCAGAGTGTCTATTTGATTTCCCAAAGTGCTTAAGAGGGCTGTTTTAAAATCTTCAAATAGATTTCCTAGTTCAACTTTGGTAATATTTTCTGTGGCTGATTTAGTGATTCTAGATGTCGTAGTTCTTCTTCCATTTCTTGCTCTACTTCTGGAGTACTTCTGACACAAGTCAGCAATCTCTTCTAAAGGTAAACTAGAAATGTCCCCTTTACCCATGAGATTGAGGTCATCTAGATATTCGTCCTGGATGCCCTTAAGAAATATTGTTCGAATAAGATCAACATACATGGTTCTATGTTTTGATTTTTGCAGATTGTATGAAAATATTTCCAAGTATTCTTCTAAGGTCTCATCTTCTTATTAATTCATTCTAAAGATGTCATCTTTAGAGTCTTTTAATCGACAGTAAGGTTGATACTTTTTCAAAAATATTTTTCTCATAGTATCCCAATCAGTGACTGTGTGTTCACCTAATCCCATGAACCACCTAAGTGTTGCTGCTTTTAATGTGGCAGGAAAAAGTCAAAGTTTGTGCGCATCATCGGTATATCCATAGGTTCGGCATACTATATCAAATTCAAACAAAATGAGTTAGGGTCTTCAGGTGCCATACCATAAAAGTTTGGTAATATAGATGGTGGGATATTTTTCTTTTTAATTTCCTCATCCATGTACTCTCCTCTATCTTGAATTGGAAATTTAAATGTTGATTCCTCTTCCTCTGGTGGATTTTGGTTCCCTCCAAACAGAGTATCATTTCCTTGTTTTTCTTCAAACTCTCTTTGTCTTCTCCTTTCTTCCACTTGTCTCTCGTACTCTCTAAGTTGTTCTGCAGTAGGTCCTCTGGATCCTCTTTCTTCAGCCATTGTGATATGTGACTTGTCTAAGGTTTCTATCTCTTCTTCCTGTTTTGATTCTTGAGGAATAATCTGTTCAAGGATAGGCTGTTGGATTCTTGTACTACTCTCTTTTTGTTTCCCTACTGTAGAAGTCTCCGGTATATATCTTTTCTTTGCCTCATGAGCTAGTAGGATTTGTCTTTCAATGAGAGTAAGTCTCTAGCTTGATCTTTGTTTTTCCTCAAGTTTTTCCACAGTAACTTTTCCAGTTGGTGTTGTGTACTCAATCCTCTCTAAAGTTTCTTCTCCCAATGGAGGGTTAGTTGTTTGGTGGGGGGTTTTTATGAATCTTCCTTTTTCATCCCTAGATCTAGACATAAAGAATCATGGCTTAAAGAATTAAAACTAAATCCAGGTTTTTTTGTTTTGCTTATTTAAGATTTTTAGAATTTTTTTTAAATCTTCCTAGTTTGCACCTCCCCAACAACGGCGCCAAAATGTTGGGCCTTACTTACTGATGTAAATCAGGCTTCAATTTGTTTGTCAACCTGAGTAGGTACACTTAGAGGTGCTATTTAATATATATAGATATAGAAGGATTTAGTTTCTAAATTATAGCTTAGTGTAGAAAAATAAAAATGCTCTTTTACAAGAGGTTTCTCTTTGTCTTTTTATCACTTTAGCATTTACTTAAATGAAACAAATCTAATTGTCTATATGGAAAATAGAGTCCTAATTACTCATCACACAAAACAATGAATGAAGTATGTAGCTTTGGAGATCAAAAATAGTGGAACCTCTTACAAGGTTCAATCAACAAACTACCAATTGAGCTCTGCAACTACAAATCACAACCAATGAACAATAAACTCTAGATCAAGCTATGAGATAAAAACCATGAAATAGCAAGCATAATTGTCAATTTCAAGATGAATATCAATTGAGGTTTTCTTACAAAACTCTTTCACAATAGATGTGGATCTCTTCAATTAACAATTTCCAATTTCATAAACTTGCAGCATATTAATTGAATGACAGTTCTAAGTATCAGATCTATCTATGAAATTGTAAAAGAGAATTCAAGGAAAAGTGTACTAGCTCTGTAGTGGGGGCCCTCCACACTGTGAAAGCACACCTTGGTCTAATTCAAATGAAGACAACCACTGGATCTGAAACATAAATATGGACTCCCACACTGTATCTCTGTATTCAAGTCTGGAAACCAAAAATACATAAACTGTGCTCTCAAGTTTTTCATGTATCAACAACTACTAAACTACATAATTTTCCTTTTGAGTTATTTATCCTAAATCTTCACAATAAGAGGAAGCTATTCATACTCCTCATAATCCTAATGAAATCCTAAAAATTACATCAAAGGAGGTCGAATTAGTTCAAATCCTCAATTTGAGCAAAATCTCAAAAATAACAAAGTTTGTTCACAAAATCTGGAATTTCTACTAAAATGGCTGGGTTTGACCAGCGTTGACCGAGCACCTAGAATCTTCAAATCTGAGAGTGGATAGGTATTCCACCATCCTTGTACATTTTGGATCAAACCCCAGGTCCTCAAATTTACCAATCTATCCTGCAACATGTCAAACCATGGAGCCATTACAGGAAGTTACAACAACTTGTAATTTTCTGGAAATTTCCAATTTCAACACAAAAATTCCTAAGATTAATTCCAAGATAAAAATAATGGAAATAACATTATATCAATCAGTTTCTACGGAATGTGGAGGAAATTTAAATGCTAAATAAAGGAAAATGATGAATAAAAGAAGGTTTTTACATAAAATAATCAGTCATAAATTGGTACCAACAACATGCTCATTAGACCACAAAGCAAAATATCCAACTCTAACTCATCTCATAAACAAAATATAATCAAAAGTGTGCAATACGTTGTGAGAAT
Organism: Pinus tabuliformis; assembly: GCA_031772625.1. NCBI lineage: Eukaryota > Viridiplantae > Streptophyta > Pinopsida > Pinales > Pinaceae > Pinus > Pinus tabuliformis. Next base: position 1,019,325,933 of record CM062805.1, read on the forward strand.
AGTTGGTTTGACTAAGCTAGGAGGTGAATTAAGGCCAATTAAGGCCCATATAATTACCCAATGATGAGGCTCATCATCACCCCCTACTGAAAGTGTTGCGCATCCTCTGAGCAACTTAGTCAATGTCCATGTCCTTCATGGCTCTGGTAGCCTTTCTAACATCCCATGCTTCTACTGTGGTCTCTTCTTCTTGTTCATAGAAGCCTGTTTTCCTTTCTACTTCTTCCCATTGCCTCTTTTCCTCTTTTTCTTTTCTTCCTTATAGCATCCCTAGGTGTAGTGGTGGACTGAGTTTTAGGCCTATCCAATTGACCTCCAACCTTTGCATTGATTTCTTATACATAGGTGTCCTGTTGAGTGCCTCTCTCAACCTTTGAGGGGAGTGATATTCGCTGATCTTCAAGTTGTATGGCAGTGCGTTCCATCTCCTTTAGCAGGCATATATATTATCATCTCTTAGTAGCCTAAACATATCCTCAAAATGTGAAATTGCTTGCTCTTGGGGAGCAAGATATCTACGTGCCAACTGAGGATCATTTGCAATTTGATTATGGGTGATAATTAGGGCCATGGGATTTGATTGTTCAACTCCGATGAAAAAAAATGGTTCATTTTTCTCTTTGGCCAATATTCTTTTCATCTATGCAACCCTTGACTTCTCATGGTTCATCGATGATGCCAAAGCCATTGATTGTAGATCTCCTAAAATGGCATGGTGCCCCTTTGTGCTAGTGTTTTAATATGAAATTGCAGCCATTGTTTTCTGAGGTAAAGAGCATAGGATTTAGCTAGCATCCTATGTTGGATGGCCTCCTTCTATTCTTTATCCTCTGTTTCAATGCCTTCTTCCTCTTATGTTTCAGCATCATCCTCCTTCTCTTCTGCTTCATCATGTTCCTTTGTGGGTTCTTCACCTTCTAAAAAGAATTTCCTTTTTGCCACCTGATTGTTTGCTTTGTCTTCTTTTCTCCATGCAATTCCTAGGGAAAGTGTGGTGACCTTACTGATGAACTCTGGGGTGAGATCTATAGTGAGCCCTCTAACTATAATAGTGGCATGGAATCTACTGTGTGGAGTGAGGGAATGAGCAAATTCTTGAGAAAACAGAGTTTCATGTGTATGTAATCCACTAGTTTTTTAAAGGACTTCTAGTTCATTTGCTTGTAAATGGGGATGGATTTTTAGATCCTACCTCTTTAGAATGGTGGCAGTGGACAAATTCTCTTGATATTCCCTCTTGAACCCCTCTCTGCCTATCCTATAGAAGACCTATGTGTATCCTGTAGACTACTCCTGTAGATTGTTCTTGTAGGAATTCTCTTGCAGAACAATGGATCCTTGCTTCTAGTGGGTGGCCAGAGTTATGAGAGCTACTTGAGTGAGGGAGTTTCAAGGAGGTGGAATGCATGAATGCATGCAAACGATGTTTTGTTTCCCTTTATACCACCTCATCATTCCCACTCCTTGTAATCAACTCCCACAATTGTTAAATCCATAGTTAACCACTTCTTCACCTACTCCTCCTCTGTTCTTTTAGTTGACTACAGCCATGTGTGAGAGGACACCCTTCTTTATATGTGATGATTGAACGAAGGTGGCCAAGTTAACTGGCCACCTTTTCACTTGCGAACCAACTACCTCTTAACTTTTACAACTTTTGATCAAATGATGCATATGGGTGAGTGAGTGGGATACTTACCTGTGGTCTTGATGCCATGCTGTAGTTGTCAAAGATCAGAGGTGCTGCGTTGTATATTTTCTAAATGGTAATTCTTCTTCCTCCTCTACTGTCTGCTGATGGTTTCTTGGCTTTTGGAGGTGTCCGTGACTGGAGATCTAATGTTGCTACTGTTGTGGAGCTCCTGATTACCACTTGACAATGTTTGGTGTTTCCCTTAAAATTTCTTGATTATGTTGCTGGCTGGTGCTGTGAGGATGTTGTAATGAATGGATAGAGGGAGTATGAGTGTGTGTGGATGTAGGGATGATGGTAATGGATGAGGTGATTGGTTAGATCATGTCTAGTATGAATTTTGGGGACCTAACCAATCTACCATTCAGGGGATCCTGTAGAAAACACAATCTTTACCTGAATTGAAGCAATGAAGTGAAAAACAAGGGAATTGATGGAGGGATGCATGGTAAGGAGTGGAGGAGATGAATATATGTGAGGCATGGTTCCCTTTGGATCTTCTCTTTGCTCCTTGATTGTCTTTCTCACCCACCTGTAAATAACAATTATGTTTTTTTTCTTTTTCTTTTATTATTATTAATATTTAAAAAAAACACCTAGGCTGCCTCAGAGAGGTTTTCACCCTAGATATCTTCCCTAGGCACCTCAAGGAATGTTTTCACCCAAGGATCTTCTTACTCTTTTTCATTTTTTCTCATCCTTGGGCCACCTCACGAGGTTTTCAACCCAAAGATGGGACTCAGGCACCTCATGGAGGATTTCACATGAATCCTCATTCCTTTTTCTCCTTTTTAGTGTCCTGATGAGGGAGGAGCTAGAACTTTCTCCACCATCATCACTGTCTTATTGACATTGTCAATGAAATCTTGTTTTGATAAAGGTCTCTTGTACATTTTCAATTAGTGTCCTTTAACAAGCAATGGAATGGCTTCTTCATCTATAGTTCTAATTTGCACTGAACCATTATCATGGCATCTTTCCACCACATAAGGTCTGAGCTATTTTTTCCTTAGCTTGCCCTTGAAATCTTTATACCTAGAATCATATAACAATGCCCAGTCTCCCTCTTGAAATTTCTTCTCCTTAATATGTTTTTCATGCCAAATCTTCCTCTGAAACTGAACTATCTCTATATGTAGGAGGGCCTACATTCTAAATTCATCCAAGCCATTCAAATGTGACAATCTTTCTTTTTGTGCATGAGTGAGATCCAAATCTAGCTGGGCTGCCATCCTCAATGTGTTATATTCAAACTCAATGGACAACAAAGCCTTTTTCCCATAGATCAGCTCATAGGGTGTAAATCCAATGGTGGTCTTCCATGTTGTATTATAGGCCCAGGTCGCCTCCACTAGTCTCTCTACACAATCTTTCCTGCTGCTGCTCACTACCTTGGTTAAGATGTTCTCTTGTGCCTTGTTGGTCACCTCCACTTGCCCATTAGCTTATGGATGATAAGGAGTGGAGGTCCTATGCTTGATTTTGTGATTGCTGAGCAGTTCTTCAATCATGCTGGAGGTAAACTGGTTTCCTTGGTCTGTGACTAGCTCTCTAGGGTACCCAAATTTCTAGAATACATTCTCTCTTAGTAACTCAGCCACCTTCTCTTCTGTTGCTACCTTAATCGCCTTGCTTTCAACCCACTTTTTCAAATAATCAGTGCACACAATAATGTGCTGCTTTTGCTTTGAATGAGGGTTGATAGGCCCAATGAAGTCCATGCCCCACTTGTCAAATGGCTCGAAAGTCACTGGAGGTTGTAGGGGTATTTCATCTCTTGGAGTAGGATTTCCCATCCTCTGGCACAGATCACACTGACTAATGTACTTTTTCACATCTTGATGAAGAGTAGGCCAATAATAGCCTGCTTGCAACACTTTGAATGTTGTCCTCTTTGCTGCAAGGTGACCTCCACAAGGCCCATCATTACAGGTCATAAGGATGTCAAAGACTTCCTCTTCCCTTACACACCTTCTCAAGATTAGATTTGGGCCAAGTTTGAAAAGATTTCCCCCAATCCAGGTGAAGGAGCACTCTTCCTGATTATCTTGCTCTTTTCTTTGGAGGGAAAGTTTGGTGGAAACTGTGCTGATACCAAATAGTTTGCTATATCAATAAACCATGGGTAGAGAACTGAAATAGAAAACAAATGCTCATCTGGTAAATGGTCATCCACCATTCCTTCTTCACTTGCAGGCAGATTCATCCTATATAGAAAGTCTACAACAACATTTTCCTTACTAGGCTTATCAACAATAGTTAGATCAAGTTGTTGTAATAAAAGCAACCATATTATAATTCTAGCATTCACATCTGGTTTGTTCATTAAATATTTGATTGTAGCATGATCAATATGCACAAATGTTTGATAGCCTGTAATGTAATGCCTAAATTTGTTTAATGAATGCACAACATCCAGGAGTTCCTTTTCGGTCACAGTATAGTTTAGCTCAGCCTTTGACAGGTTCTTACTGATAAAATAGATGGCATAAGGCAATTTCTCCTCTTCCTGACCTATGGTTGCTCCCTTGGCTTTCTGTGAGGCATCAACATGAATATGAAAAGGGAGGGCCCAGTTTGGGCCTCTAAGGATTAATTTAGTGGTTAACTTACCCTTTAGAATGTCTAAGGCCTCTTGACAACTCTTTGACCATATAAACTCAGAATCTTTGGCCAACAACCCAAACAAAGGAGAGGCCAACTTGCTGAAGTCCTTTATGAACCTTTAGTAGTATCCAGCTAAACCTAAGAAACTCCTGACATCTCTCTGCTTTTGTGGAGGTGGGACCCTTTGGATGATTGCTATTTTCTTTGGGTCCACCTGCAGTCCTTGCTGAGATATTGAATGACCTAGCATGATCCCTTCAATCATTAAGAATTCACATTTTTTTGGACTGAGAGACAGGTTCATTTCAATGCATTTGTGCAATACTTTGCCTAGGTTAGTTAAGGCTTCTTGAAAATCACAACCATAAGGTGTAAAGTCATCCATATAGATTTCCACAACATCATGTACTAATTCAGCAAAAATACTCAAGACTGCTCTCTGGAAAGTGGCAAGAGCATTGCATAGGCCAAAAGGAAGGACCCTATAGGAAAAAGTACCCCAAGGACAAGTGAATGTGGTCTTATCCTGGTCTTCTAGGTAGATTTGGATTTCCCTCTGAATCCATCTAGGAAGGAAAAAAACTTCTTCCCTGCCAGGCCATCTAGCACTTGGTCAATGAAGGGTAAGGGAAAATGATCCTTCTTTGTGGCTTTGTTCAACTCCCTATAATCAACACAAATCCTCCACTTACCATTTTTCTTGGGAACTAACACTAAAGGAGAGACCCACTCACTGTCTGAGATAGGGTAAATGAATCTTGCATCTAGCAGTTTTTGCAGTTCTTCTTTGACTATGTCCTTCAGAGCTAGATTCATCCTCCTTTGTGGTTGCCTGAATGGCTTGCAACTTTCTTTGATGTCATAGGGGATTTACTTAATGAACCTCTAGCGTATCACGTGTGTTTGTGGAATATTAAAAAATACCCTTAATTTGGCTACATATTGGAAAATACCTCTAAAAATCACATTATTTAACCCCCTACCAATACAAACCCAATACACCTTCCCAATATAAATACCCCTACTTTCACTAGATATTCTAGGTATCCATTTTTTCATTAACATTTTTTATACCCCTTTATATTTTTTCATTAACTTTGACCTCCATTTTTTATACCTGTTAATATTAAAACCCTTTACCCCCTATATATCCCCCAATATATTATGTCATTTTTTCCTCAATAAATATCCCCCAATATGAACCCACGTGGTATGATATTGCTCCCCCAGTGAAGCCTCCGTGTTTGATGTAGATGTGGTGAGTACACACTGAGGGGTGTATTCCCTTCATTTCCTTGTAACTCCAAGCGAAGGCTTCTAGGTTCTCTCTCAACATGTTGCATAGCTTTTCCTCTTCTAAAGTAGAAAGAGATGGATTAATTTTCAAAGTTTTTTGTGGGCCAAATTCTATGGTTTTGACAAGGAGTGGGTTGGAATTGGCCAAGCATAAGTCAATTGGATGATTGTTTTGGGTTTCCCTTACTTCTTCTTCTAATGGTAATGAACTAGGAGTTGGACTTTGGAGAAGGTGTTCAATTAAGTCATCCTCATCTTGTTGTCCTCCTCCTATGGTTTCTTCCAAAACATAAAGTTGCGCAGAATAAACCTCATCTTCTTCCTCCTCCTCCAACCATAAAGGTAAATCATGCTTTAGAGAAGGTTGAGTAGGAGGGTATAGGACTAATTGTTTGGACATATGCCCATTCTTGATGGTCATATTCCCAGATCTGCAGCTAATGTAAGCATTAGCTATGGCCAACCATGGCCTCCCAAGGATGAGAGGGTAACCAATAAGCTTAGCCTTAGGCTGGAGAACTAGGAAATATGCAGGGTACTCCCAGGAGTCAATGGAGACCATCACATCCTCCATAATTCCCTCTGGGGTGACTGTGGAATGGTCTACAAGTTGCAGAACTGTTGTGGTCTTCCTCAATGACCCTTGGAGGTTGAGCTTGAGCATGGTGTCCTTGGTCATCACATTAATGGCAGCCCCAAGGTCAATCAAAGTGTGTGGGACAATGGTGCCATTAATGTGCACATCTACTACAAGGCTTCTAGGGTCCAAATATTTTGGACATATTACCTGCCCCAACGTTAAGTCAGATAACTACCCAATGACATTAATGGTAAGGGCATCCCTTTTTCTTCTTAATGGATGCTTGAAGAACTTCTCCTTAATCAGCTTATTGTAAATGGGAACATCTTTGATTGCCTGGATAAGGGGGATCTTTACACATAGATTTTTCAATTCTCCTAGAAGTTTAGTTTCTTCTAGGGTAGGTTGGAGTGGTTGGGTTAGTCTCTCAGGAAAAGGTGGATTTACTTTAAGGTTACTTTCCTCTCTTTCTTCCTCAACCTCCCTATTTGGAGAGGGAGGTTTGTTATCAGGGAGAATTATCCCAGACCTTAGGTTGATCTCCTGGATTTCTACAACATAAGCTGGGTATGATGTCTCTCCACTGTAGACTTGTTGAGCCCGCCTATTGTTTGGGTTCGGATTTGGCTGGGCAGGCATCTAGGTTGCTTGGGTGGAGCATAGTGCAGGAGTTGTGGTTGGGTAGGTGGTGGAGGCAATAGGGCTGGAACATTGTTGAATTTGGGCATCCACCCCTGGAGTGGGGTATTCCACTAAGGTTGTGGTTGAACGTAAGGTTGAAATGACTGGATGGCTGCCTGGGAATGATACTAAGATGTATAGGACCAAGGAGGGGGTGTAGACCAGGAAGGATGAGCAGGGGGTCCCCAAGAAGGTATAATTGTGGTTTGGTTGGGGTTGTAATAGGCATGGGATGACCTTTCCATACTTTGTTGGTATGGTCTAGGCCCAGGAGGTCTCCTTTGGTTGATGTAGCAAAGCTGCTCAGTGACCCCTTCAACTCCTTGATATACAACTTTGAGTCCAAGTAAAAAAAGGCACTTGTTTGTGGGGTGGTTTTGTTCACAAACTGAGCAAATCTTAATACAGTTCAATGGACATTTGTTCTTAGGATGTCTCCTGGTGCATCTAGGACAAACGATGGCCAGTGCTCTTTATGCTTCCTCTTTCTTCCTTTTGATGTTCATGGTGTCCAATTTCAAGGCAAGGGTTTGCAACATATCACTTTTGAAATCTTCCAGCATATTTCCAATTTCACCCTTGATGGATGAGTTGGAGGATGATGTATTGGCCATAGGTTTACTACCGCTACCCTTTTTCCTGGTTGCCCTAGAATGGTTTCTAAACACAGTCTTAATATCCTCATAGGATAATTGGTAGATATATCCTCCTGCTATCATATGTAAGGTATCCATAAGATCCTCCCTTGCTCCTCTAAGTAGGACCAACTTCAATGACTCAGGGTCAAGTGTGCACCTGTCCCTTTTGTAACTGAGATGGAATCTTTCTTCATAGTCTTCTAAGGATTCATCTTGGCCTATGGTCATCCTGAAAATCTCTTCTTTAGTGTCATTTGACCTCCAGTAGTCCCTATATTTGTTGTTAAAAGCATGTTTCATCTGAGCCCAATTTGTGATGTTATCTCTAGGTAAACCCATGAACCAACACAATGTTGCATCCTTGAGGGTAGATGGAAACAATTTTAACTTTTACTCATCATCTGTATAGTCATAGGTTCGGCATATAACAACAAATTCAAATAGGAAAGTGTTAGGGTCCTCTGTGGTTGGGCCATGGAAATGAGGTAGAGTAGAGGGGCTTATATTCTTCATCTTAGTGTCCCCATTGGTCTCCCTGATGGGGAAGTCACCCTCAATTCTCTCTCTATGTCCTCTATCATTTTGGTTTTCAGCCATTGGTTCAATAAGAATGGGTTCTTACTCTTCTTCTTCCCCTGTAGGTTCCTCAAATATTTAAGGTTTCTCACCTAAAGGGTCTTCCAATTCATTATCACTGAAGAAGAAAGAAGGTTGACTGTTGGATGCAGTGGGGGTATTTGACAAGAATTTCCCTGAATTGTCCCTATTCCTATGAGGCATGAAAATAAATGTTTTTGGGTTGTTTTTTGTAATATTTTATTTAAAGCTAGAAAGTACTTTTCAGAAATGAAATTGTTGATTCAATGAAAAACCACTAACAGAAAGAAAACTACTTACAGGATGAAATTGCTAATTGAATGAAAAGAACTAACAAAAAGAAACTACTTCGAGAATGGAAAGGAAAGCAGATAATGACAACTAAAAGAAAGGAAGAAACTAGATTACTTTTGCAAAAATAAACAAATGAAGAAAGTTGGAAACTAGAAATAGAAGAAAGGAGTAGTAATCACTTATACTCTAACACCTCCCCAACAATGGTGCCAAAAAGTGATGAGCCTAGGTATTGCAAAAAGAATGCTACAACTCCCAGGGCTACCAGTTTTACTTATCAACCCGGGGTTCGTACAAACTTGGAGGTGACAATGCTATATGCATAAGTAAAAGTGAAGGTACTGCTTGTTGTCACTGCTCATCTGGCAAGATACCCCTGGGGATCCAAGCCAGACTTCTATAGGGTCAGAAGAAGCTTAATTCTTTGATGGAAGAAGAGCAAATATATTCTAAGAGAGAGCTACTCTACTGCAGTAATGAAGAAAATGACATGTAATGCTAAACCACACCATAACCTAATTAACCAATTAAACAACTATGCTAAGAAAAATTGCTAAATCAATCACTAACCTAATGCTGTTATCTAAGTTGCAGAGCTAAATAGCATTAAAATATATTGAGGTGTAAGAAAAGAAACTAAGCTAACTCAGTTTTCAAGCGGAATAACAATTAGAGGTCGAAATAAATGAAAGGAGGACGTAAGGACGCAATAGCGCATAGGGACCATTGGATCGATCAACGAACAGAAGATGAACGACGTAGATCTTATTACAAAGACTTAAATGACTAGATGTGTTACACAAAATATTGTCACCATGACTTTCTACAGTCAGTGTGAGTCTATCACCACTCATACTCTCCTCCTTTGCAAGTCTCAAACCTTAGCTCTTCATGTCAAGCTTTAAAAATGAGAGAAAGTCTTTGAAAATCTATAAAACTCTGGTTCCACACTTTCTCTTACCATTACCTGCGGTCCTGCACCCCTTGGTCATGTTACCTGTGGACCTGCCCGCTCTGTCTCTAAAGGAGTGGGTGCGAACCCCTGTGAAAGTCAAAAAGGTGCAAGTTTATTCTTAAAAACTCACTTTGGGTTAATTCTGGACGTTTCTAGAAGGAATCTTGACGTGGTTGGTTCGCTCTTAGGTGGTTCATGCATCCCATAACTAAAGGAGCTAACCCCTTGATGAGAGGAGCTTATCCCTTTGAAGGAGGACTTATCCCTTTGAAGGTGGACCTAGTAACTTCCCTCCTCTGCACTATAAATTGAGGCATTGGGTTGGTTGCTAGAGAGGTTGAAAGCTGAACATTTTTTAGGGTAAATGTTGTTGGAATTGAGACTTCCTAGTTAAGCTTGAGAGGAGAGATTACATATCTTTTGGCTTCATTGGGAGGAGAGTGAAACTTGTCAAAGTAGAGGAGATTCTTGTTGGACCCTGGGAGGAGCTTGTACAACATCAAGGCACCAAGGTTGTAAAGTTCTTCTTTGATTAAAGTTAATACAATCAGATTCATTTTTCTCAATAAATTGTCTTCTATGATTTATTTCATGAATTCCTTGATCATCATGATAAATATGGTTTATTATATTGGCTATGCAGGTGGTATTTGATATGTGTGCCTATTTGTGTTTGCAGGTTCTTTAAAAGGGAGCTCATTTGGACAAACGGAGCGTGGCTTCCACAAACTAGCACTGGACTTGAGGTAGGCCTAAAACACCTGTTGGCCTTTATTTATAAATTGCATATTTAGAGAAAGATAGAATTTGTTTGGTTTGCTTGTTGCTAGATATCATTAGATACTAGGGAGATCGGTCTTGTTTGCAAGAACGATTTATCCACCTGACAAAATGGCGACTCCACTGGGGACTTGAATTTTTGGTTTTTGCCTTTGCTTTTACTTTGACTTGAGAAACTGTTTCTCTGTTTCTGGTTTTTGCTTGCTGTGTGGGATTGGGTAGGTTTTTAGATTTTGAATTGTTTTTTGTTTTTTCATATTTTTGAGAGTGGACCGCACCTGCTATTTGTAACACAGTGCGGACATACCCACACTGTTCCTTTACTACACAATGCGGTACCGCACCTGGTTATACCAGGGGACTGTGGACCCTGTCAAATTTTTGAAAAAACTAAAATTTTTTCATCTAGTTAAGCTTAGGATTTGTTTATGTTGTTTAGCCTCTGCCCAGATCTACACGTGTCTTGTCAGAAACTTTTCGTAGGTTAATTCCATTGGCATTTATGTTTTATGTGAATTTCTAGAAGTTTTGTGTGCCTGGCTTGATTTTCGTTTGGTCTTTCTAGTAACTCAAAGCTTAGAAGCATAAGAAACCTCAGATCAGCCTGGTTTTTGCTGGTCTTCTTATGAGTCTGACCGATTTGTAAAATCTGCCTTTGTTGAGGAATACATCTCGTTTTTCTCTTTGCGAAGCTTCGAAAGAACTTGTTTTGAATGTTTTGGATTTCATTTTTAAAAAGAAAACAAAAGCTGTTTGTTTTTTGATTAATTTGTGATTCTGAACAAGTTAGTCCTTAGTTTGCTGATAACTAAGTAAAACATCCTTGAAAATAAATTTTGTAAGCTTTTACTTCAATTAGTTTTTTAGAATTTATAGATCTCAAGATTAGATTTTTTAATAGTTTTGAGTGTTTAAAAAAAAAAATCTCTTTTGGAAAGGATTTGTTTTTCTAGTTTTTTGATTGTTGAAAAAGGAAAAGGATTTTTTCGTGAGCATAATTAGTAGTCTCGTTTTTGAGTTTATTGAAAAAGACAAAAAATTTCTTCTTTTCATTTGTTTGTTAAGAAAATATTTGCTTTTTAAGCATTTGCATTCTCAACTCTTTCTTTAGCTAGAAATTCATTGAAGAAAAATGATTGCTTATCATCTTAGGTGCATTTTTAGTGTTTTGGAGTCGAGTCTTCACACCATAAAGTTTCATCTCCGCACCTTTTGACTTAAGAAAAAACCAATAAAAATAACGCTTGAAGTAAAATCTATCTAGCAATCTTTTCATTTCTAGGGCTCTTTATCACCAACATAGCTTAGCCTAGTATCTTGGAGTAGGGAGTAATTAACTCTCCAAGATAGTAAAACAAACAAGTAGCTGTATCTTGCGGTAGGAGATAAATTCCAATTGTTACATCTATGCTTTGGGAAGCTCCTCTTAAAGGAGTCAAGCACGAGATCGTATCCGAACCAGTGGGGTAACCAATCCTTCCTCATTGGGAACGATAGAAGATATGCATGTATTAAAAACGGTAAACCTCGGATTAACCATTGTCGAGGAGCCTGGGGTCACTTGTTGGTAAACCTTGGATTATGTCAGGGAGCCTTCAAGGGGATTGAGCTTGCTACTCTGCCCTTGCGTGTGTATCAGATCACAGATTGTTCTCCTAGGTATATTTGTTTCCGTTGGTAACCATAGTGACCATAATCTATAGGATTCTTCCTAAGGTGACGTTGGAGGAAAGATCCCACTGTACCGGGAGCAGACGTCGACTAGACTCACTTGGATTTTCTGGGGGGTTTTCTTCACTCGAGACGGTTTAGTGGAGAAACTTGTGCCAGTCTATTCATTAAGCAGGTTGTCGGGGTAATTGCTCCAACTGCCATTTCTGTATTGAATTCTGCGACGTTGGATTTCATCACCAACTAGTGTTTTTGGTATGGAAAGTTACTGTTTGTGTGTGGTTTGACCTCATAGATTATTTAGGCGTGTGATTCAAAATTGTTTGGTTCTTTAGAAACTTTAGGTGGTTTTCATTGAGATTTTTCTTTGTTTGTGTGTGAAGTAATTAAATTTTTTAATCGTGGCTGAATTACCGAGGCAGTCCCGTAGATTTCGGGGTCAACCTCCTGAGTTTTCACCAAGCCAGCTTGAAGGGCTACGAGCCCTTGTAACTCCTAGTGATAGTAGAGTTGGGTCACCTGAAGAAGGAGAGTCTTCTTTAGTTGTACATCCTGATTATAAAGTTCAAGCACCAGAGTATATTATTGACCCTGTTTCATTTTCCGAAGTTACTGGTAGTTTTTCTTCTACTAGTGAATTAGCCGAGGAACCTGAAATTTTTGAACCTGAAACTGAACCTGCTACTACTCCATCATCAGGATTTGCCTCTCCAACTTCCAGTGGTCCTGGTTCACCCAGGGTAGAAAGAGTCACTACCCAAAATCTTCCTTCTGGACTTATTGCTATTGAAGAACCTGTTACTCCGGAAGAAGGTATATCCATCCCTAAAAATCAACCATCTATAGAACTTAGGGAGCGTGAATCAATCTTTTACAGTCCACCTAGGAGGGACGCTTGGTATCTTTCATTGACCAATTTTTTGGAAAACCCCGAACTAAGTTTTTCACCTCCTCGTATTCCTTATCATCCAACACCTAGAGGTTATTATCCTCCTTTGAATATGTCGAGACAGTCATCCATGTTTTCTCAATCTCCAGAAACATTTTTATATGGTGGTCCTTCTGTTCCCTCTGGGTATCAGTCACTTACTGGTACTTTTTCGGGAGCATCTCCTCAACCTGTTGAACAAGGGTTATTAACTAGTAATAACGGAACTAAGCCGTTGAGTGTAGAAGATATTCTTATGATGTCGGGTACCATTCCAAATCTGCAACCTTAAGGTAGTCAGTTACCACCTGGGGGGCAACCTCAAGGTCCTCAATTATCGCCTGGGGGGCAACCTCAAGGTACTCACTTACTGCCTGTGGGGCAACCTCAAGGACAATACATACCCTCGGGATAGTACATTCCTCAAGGTCAACCCCAGACTTAGTATGTACCTCAAGGTAAACCCCAGTATCAGTATGTGCCTCAAGGTTATCAACCTCAAGGTCAACCCCAGTATCAGTACGTGCCTCAAGGTTATCAACCTCAAGGTCAGTACCCAATCCAAGGTTTCCAACCACCTTCAGGTCAATTATTTGTCCAAGGAAATGGAAATGTACCTTTGAATTATCAACCCTACCCTCAACCCGGTTATGGTCCTCAATATGCTCAACCTTCTATGGGTCCATACCCTGGAATGAACATAGTGTGGGATCCATCTCAATCCCAACAGATCTTGCAACCGAATGTGCAGTTGTCATCTCAATCTGGACAACCCTTGGTTTCTGGTTCAACCCAGCAACCTGTCCAGCCTACTATTCAAACTTCTGCACCTTTTGTAGTTTCTCAGCCTGGGCCTAGTTTGCCTCGAACTCCGCCTCAAACGACTGCGGCAACTGCTGCAACATCTATTCCATCTACCCCACCTACTTCTGGAGTATCGACAGCTCCAGTTTCTACTGTTCCTGTATCAATTCTTCAAGCATCTTTACCTCAGTTTGGACTCATAATTCAGACTTCGGTTCAAATGCCTGTAGGACAACCTGGTCCAAGTACGGTTGTCACAAGTCAACCTCAATTTACTTATCAACCGTACCAGGGACAGTACCAATTTGGTCCTGCTGTGCAGAACCTAGTCTATCAGTATCAACCATACCCTGGATATACTTATCAGCAACCTCAACAAACCCAGTACGGTCCAGTTAATCCTAGCTTTCCGGGAGGATATAATATCCCAAATGCAATTCCAATTCCTAGTTATCCTCGATATCTTCCTCTTGGGGCTAGTCTTATGACCTAGGGTTTTCGAGACCCTAATCGTCAGTTACCATTCATTACAACTTTGGACTTGCCTGACTTGTCGTGCCTTACGAACGATCTGATTAATTATCTTCCGTTTTGGCCACCAATGCTGAATAAGTTGCCCAGTGACATCCCAAAGTTTGAGGGTAAATCAGGAGAGGATCCGTCGAACCATGTGATGACTTATCACCTCTGGTGTGCATCTAACTCCATTTCAGATGATTCAATTCGTTTACATCTTTTTCAACACACTCTAATTGGTCTGGCGGCCAAGTGGTACATTGAGTTACCGCGAGCCACTTTTTATAACTTTAGTTAGTTAGCTACTTCGTTTTTAACTCATTTTCAGTTGCCTGTCAGATATGACAATGGCACGAAATTATTAACTTCATTAAAACAGTCAACGTCCAGTTACATTTCAAATCACATTCATGAATGGAGACGTCGATGACGTTTAGTGAAAGTTTTTATTTCGGATCAAATCTTAGCAGAATGGTTTGTCAAATCATTATTACCTAAAATCACTGAGGATGTAGCTAAGGCAGGATCGTTACTGAAGAGCAAGTAATTTCTCAGGCTCAGTACCTTGACCTCGTTTATACGCAGTCGGGTACCTTACACGAGAAAATCCCTGACCTTCCTAAACAAAATCAAATAACTGTAGCTCCTTCAAGGTCTCATGCCACTGATGGTATGATTGGTATAGTTAATACCAAAAGTAAGAAGAAATCTTTCAAGAATTCTTCTCCTATCATAACTTTACCAGGTTCCTCGACAGGAGACTCTTCCGTGGAAATTTCTGCCGATATTCATGTTGTAGAGTCATCTACGACCAAATCAAAATCCGGTGGTAAGAAGAAGGGGAAGAAAAAAAATAAATCAGATAAAAATTCGAAAGAGAAACCAGAGAAAACGGAATCTACTGATGAGAAACACAAACCTCGTTATCCTTCTCTCATTTGTGACGAAGAGCATTTTACAAGAGACTGCCCTCATCGCGCCGAGGTTGCGAAAATCGTCAAAAGTTCTCAAACGCCTGCTGTTTTGAAGGATCCTTTTCCTAGTCAAGACAGTAAGATGATAGGTTCTTCCTCAAATGCCTCAGAAGAACCCATAATGATGATGTCCCATGTTAGGATTGCGACACGATCATAAGATTGTGGAAGTAAAAGTCCTGTTGGTGGTAAGGAAGCAAAATCTTCTAATTCGAACCCATCAACTTCAACTCCTGGTTCCGATCCACTACAGATCGAGAAACCTAACCCAGACTTAGTAATCAAACCACCCGCCAAGGGTATACTTCGAAAGTCAACTTTCAATCCTCATGCGAGAGCTGCTCAGAACTATAACATTGTTGAAGATTTAGCTATTTCTCCTTCAACAATGTTGGCTTTGGAGGTGCTACAATCATGTCCAGCACAACGTAAATTGCTATTGTCGGCTATAGGAGCTGTTGATATTCAGGACTCGAACCTTATAATCTTCGATTTAGAAAATAGTACACCTCGCTTACCTCATCAAATGGCTTTCCAAATTCCAGTGTTAGTAAAAAACAAACCTTGCTATAGGACTGTGATTGATGAGGGAGCTTCAACGTGTATTATGTCGATCCAGTGTTGGAGATCGCTTGGTTCTCCTACACTTAATCAATCCCCGACGATTCTAAAGGCTTTTGATGACCGCGGGTTCCATCCTTTTGGCATTCTACAAGATTTACCTATAGAGGTTGAAGGCAAAACTGTTAATCTAGATGTGGAGGTGTTTGATGCCCCTCTAGATTACAACCTTCTCTTGGGTCGTAGTTGGTCATATGCTATGACTGCTGTTGTTCATCGGTCTTTCAGCTCATAAAGTTTCCTCATAATGGAAAGATCGTAACTATAGACCAGCTAACTTTCTTTTCATTCGACCCAGCCTCTTCTGAAAGTATCCAGCATGTCGGCAAAACAACTATCCCTTATAAGGATGTTGGAGTAAGACTAGTTAAAGATTCTAGTTTACTAGGAACTTTTTCCTTTCCTCCTCCTAACGTATCGCCTTCTACTGCAGCCATTCATATGATTTCATCAGACACCATTGTTTATGATGATCCTTGGATCGTACCTTCCAAATCTGAGATGGATTCATTTGGTGATGCTATGCCTTTGAGTCCCTATGAAATTGCGTATCAGGCCGTACAGTCATTTTCCGACCCTTCTTCAACCGAAATTGACTTAATGAATGTGGTCCATGAGGAATCACTTTCAACATCAAACTCAGATTCAACAACTTTTTCTGAACTTGTTCATACTGATGAGCAGATCCGTGAAATCTTATCTGTTGATGAGTTACCATGGGAAGATCTTCATTTTTACCTGAGATTAATCACTTTGAAAATGATTTTTCATCTATTTTTACAACTGATTATGTCAAGGAATCTCAGAATCCATTGAAAAATCTTGATTCTGAGTTAAATTTGGGAAATATTTCTCAAACTATTCCTATTGACATTTCGGTTAAGCCTGGAATTGTTGAAAACATTCATATAGGTGCCTCTTGTACGAAAGATGAAATTCAAACATATAAGGCCCTATTTCAAGAATTTCGCGACATGTTTTCCTGGTCATATGAGGAAATGCCAGGAATTGACCCGGCAATTGTTGTTCATGAAATCAAAACTTATCTGGATGCTAAACCCGTCCGGCAACGTTTGCGTCAGATCCACCCGCGAAAAGCTGCTGCTATTAAAGCAGAAGTTGAAAAATTACTTAAAGCAGGTTTCATTTATCCAATTCCCTTAATGGATTGGGTATCGAATATCATTCCTGTTAACAAAAAGCAAGGAACAATAAGAATATGTATCGATTATAGGGATATTAATCGAGCCTGTCCAAAAGACAATTATCCGACTCCCTATATCGATCAAATAATTGATGATTGTGTCGGCAGTGAAATATTCTCCTTTATGGATGGTTTTTCGGGTTATAATCAAATTAATATTCTACCTGCTGATCAACCAAAAAAGGGTTTCATTTGTCCATGGGGAACGTTTGCTTATTGCAAATTACCTTTTGGGCTAAAGAACGCCGGAGCAACTTTTCAAAGGGCCATGTCTTACACATTTCATGACATCAAGCACATTGTGCAACCCTATCTCGATGATTTACTTGCTCATTCATTACATCGAGCCGATCATCTCATCCATTTATGAACAATCTTTATGAGGTGTAGGCATTATCGAATTAGGTTGAATCCACACAAGTGTGCTTTCTATATAGAAACGGGTCGGTTATTGGGATTTGTTGTTTCGAAAGTCGGCATTCGTGTCGAGCCCTCGAAGGTTGAAGCTATTGTCAAATTGCCTCCTCCTTCGACTCTTCGCCAACTCCAAAGTTTTCAAGGGAAAGAAAACTTTTTATGTCGATTCATTCCTAACTATGCCGAGATCACAAAGGATTTTACCCGGTTGTTGAAACAGAATACTCCATTCTTTTGGAATGAGATAGCTAACAAATCTTTTGATGCATTAAAACACGCGTTGACCCATGCACTGTTATTGCATCCTCCCAACTACAACCAGGACTACTTATTATATCTCACCGCCTCTTATTCCACCATCGGAATGGTGTTAGTTTAGGAAGATGAATTCGGTAGTGAACATGTGATTTATTACTTTAGTCGCACTTTGAATCCAACTAAGCTAAAATATTCACATGTGGAGAAATTGGCCCTGGCAGCTGTTCAAGCTGTCCAACGATTTCGTCATTACATTTTACTACGCAAAACTACTGTAATTTCCGATTGCAACCCTATGACCTATATTTTGACCAAACAATTGTTAGGGGGCAAGTATTCCAAATGGATTGTAATCCTGCAGGAATTTGACTTGGAGTTTGAAAAATCTAAGTCAAAGAAATCTTTAGTTTTTGCAGAGTTGATGTGTGACTTCCCGCGTGCTGATACTGAAACTGTGGCGGAAGAACCCATTGCGGACGAATCCTTGTTTCTAATCAGCACTCTTGATCCATGGTATGGAGATATCATAGTTTATCTCCAAACCTAATCCATTCGGCCTAAAATTTCAAGATCTTAGCGTCGGAAAATACGATTCCAATCCCAACAATTCAAAATTATTGGAGATACACTTTATCGTCGCGGGGAGGACTCTGTTTCCGACGTTGTTTAATTCATGAGGAAGCTGAAAGGGTTCTAAATGACTATCACTCTGGAGTGTGTGGCGGTCATATGTCTGGGTTTTCCATAGCCCAAAAGATATTGTGCGCTAGCTATTTCTAGCCGTCTTTGTTTAAAGATTGTATTAACGCGGTTCAAAAATGCCACAACTGCCAAATTTTTTATCGAAAGATGCGTGCTCTACCTGCTCCTCTCCACCCTATAATTGCCGTTGGTCCTTTTGCGAAATGGGGTATCGATTTTATTACATGTAACCCTCACTCGGCCGGGGGAATGCCTATATCATCCTTGCGGTAGATTATTTTACCAAGTGGGCCGAGGCGATGCCTACATTTTCAGCAGACGGCAAAACTGCTGCGATTTTCATTTTCAATCATATAATTGCTAGGTTCGGTGTTCCACAAGCGATTATCACTGATCATGGGCGTCATTTTCGAAATATTATGATGAATGAACTAACAGACCAACTTGGCCTGTGTCACGATAGTTCAACTCCATATTATCCACAGGCTAATGGTCTGGTTGAAGCCATCAACAAAGTTATAGTCATTATGATCCGACAAATCATTGGGATTCATAGGTCGAATTGGCATAACATATTATTTTCAGCGCTTTGGGCGTATCGAACCTCAGTAAAAACATCAACTGGTTTCACTCATTTCCAACTAGTTTACGGTTTGGAAGCTGTGTTACCCATTGAATGCGAAATCCCGTCATTGCAAATGGCCATAGAATTACTTTCAGCCACTTCTGAAGAGGAAAAACGTTTGTTGTACTTGGCTCACCTAGATGAGAATCGACGTGATGCTGCACTAGCAATCGAAGCTCATGCCAAATGTATTAAAGCTCAGTATGATCGAAATGTTACACCTCGTAATTTTTCGGAAGGAGACCTAGTCTTACTGTACGATCAAGCAAACAATAAGTTGGGAGCTGGAAAATTCGTACCCATGTGGCATGGTCCTTATGTTGTTAAGCGAAAGCTAGCAAAAGGGGCCTATGAATTGGTAGACTTTGACGGAGTCTCTTTAGGTAAACCCAGAAATGGTCTTTACCTAAAGAGATATTATGCTTAAATCTGGGTGTGGAGACTTTTAGTTAGGTTAGTTTTCTTTCTAGCTGGTGTGTTTTAGATTAGAAAAGTGTGCTTAGTTTAGAGAGTGTTTTTGTCATTATTCCTGTTTATCTTGATTTTATTCTTGATATTGCAGATGTCGACGTCTCTCCAAACATACATTGGTTTTGATGATGGTGCTTGTCGTAATACACGGAACATTTCTTCTGCAGCTTGGGTTATCTATTCACCCTCTAATGAATTGGTATCTATGCATGGGGTAAGCCTCGGTCAAACAACGAACAACATTGCAGAGTATAGTGCAGTGATTGAGTTATTATCTGAATCCATTTCATTTGGGATTCGGAGTTTGATTGTGAGGTTAGATTCTGAACTCGTTGTGTTACAGCTTAATAGAGTTTATGCCATTAGAAATCCAGTGTTATTGAGATTATTTTTGAGAGTTCGTCTCTTGGAACGTGAATTTGACTATATTGAGTATCAGCATATTCCAAGATATTTAAATACATTAGCAGATGCAATTGCTTCTCGAATGTTAAGTAGACATTTGCAATAATCAAACAAGTAAATTTAAAAACATTCCATAACATGTTTTACAAGATAACCGGTAATAGTGATATAGCATAGCATAGAAGTGTGTCAAATATACATCATCTTCGATCACAGGTTGAAAAACACCTTATGATCAGCAAAAATGATAGTGAAAAAAGCAAAAATGTCATATGAGTCTACAACAGGTGATCATTCTATCACTGGTGATGATCACGATAAGAAACCACTGTACGGGCCACCCTACAAAGGAACCTTCTGAAAGGTCCTGGGACCCCAATCACATAGCGCTGTAGCCTAAGAGGAATGTCATCTATGTTAGTCTCTGGAATGTCTGCTATCAAACGCTCCAGATGGTTTTCCAATTCGGCTAGGGTCTCTGTAGATTCGTCTCGTGGGGCTAGTGCTGCTGCAGCTGGCTGTTTCCTCTCATAGGGCCGGAGAGTGGCTGGTTGTTGTGGACCTACATCTGCATTTGAAACTTTTTACTATCAATTTTGGGACGATTTAAAAAAATAAATAATAAATTAGAAAATGTTGAAAATAATTTTACCTCAGTCATCCCATTGCTCTCCTGGTGGAAGAGCCATGTCTGGGTCACCACGATAATCCATCCCAGCATAAGGAAAATCCTGAATCGCGAAAACTTGGTTCTCCAACCAATGAAAATATTCAGGAGGAAATCAAACAACCTCTGAACCCTCCTCAAGATGAATGGCCATAACTGCAACCCAATGCATCAGTTTGGGCTCTCGGGGAAGTCCAGCTTCAATGGAAAGATGCTGTGGGACCAACATTGGGACCCTCTCTAGACCAAAGCTCACAACTAAGAAACCATATCCAAAGTTTTTCATTTGTCCGTTCTTTGCTCTAGTTAGTTGGCCTTTTACATTAGCCAACACAGCTTCACACCATTTGAAGACGGTGCCTTGAAAGCAGTCTATTGCCATCCGCATTTGGGATCCAATGGCCATATGTAGTGCTGTGCTTCCGCAGAGCCTGGTGACAGTAAATGTAATCACTTTGAGTTCCGGATGGGAAATGGTTTTGATATGAATCCCTTTGTCCTTGGTTTGGTCGTTACAAAACTCTAGCTGGAGGCTATCGACATACTGGCCACCTGGTCTAGTCCCGAATAGAGTCAATTGCTCACCTCTCTTAGGCAAACCAGTAAAAAAGTAAATGTCTTCCGGCTCCATTTCGAGCTGGTGGCCACCAATAATGAAACACTGGTCCTGCACATTCCACCTGTCCACCAGCCACTGCAAAAAGTCTACTTGGGCCCTCATGCCAAGTATGGCCCAGAATTTATATAGATCGCATGCCCTCAATGCATCTATTGAGGGTTGATGATTTAATGCGGCAGCATCCACATCTTCGTGCTCTAGTTCCCGCCAGCTAAGCATGATGTATACCCTACATTCAAAGAAAAGGCAGATTGGAACATCTTAAATCAAAGTTTTTGGGCAAATGTTGGAAAATTTGGAATTTTAGAACATATGTTGCGGGGACCGCACCCTCTAAGTTAGAGACAGTTTGTAGGTCCGCACTCTGCCTATACAGCAAGTGTGGGCCCCTAACTTTTTTTCTGCATGCGAAAAAGTCGAGGTCCGTAGGTTTCGCATGCTGCGCCTGTGGACCCCCGCGAGCGGACCTTTAAACAAAATTTTTCCAAAAAATCAAAATATAAACCTAAAAACAAAATTTCAAACGGTTGAAATGCAAGAGTAAGGTGATGTGGATTACCTGGAGGTGACGGTGTTCGATTCCAACAGATGGATTTTCCGCAATCTTCACGGGAATTTTCTTACCCAAAAGCTCTCTTTCTCACTCTGAAGTCAAATGGTAAAAATGAATTTACAAAAGCCCTTTTTATAAGTTTTTTTTGAATAAATGAATTTTTAATTTGTTTATTTTTCACTTTAAAGAGGTAACTTTTGAAGAATTTTTATTTATTTTAAACAGGTATGAGTAATGTTTGAGTTTTTGTGCAGGATAATGGATTTTTCAGGCAAAATTGATTATTTTCAACAAAAAACATTAGAGTCACCTTTAAGCTCTTTTCTGATTCCTAAAATATGAAAAGATTGCCGAGTTTTTCTTTTTAAGCTCGTTAAAATGGAATTAAAAAGACGATCCACTTATAGCTCTTTTCTGACCGTAAAAAACATGAAAATATTGCCGGATTTTTGTCATTTCAAATTCGATATTGGTTATAAAACGACGTGTCATTGATTACTTTTTTACTTTTTCGGATCAGAGACACTAATTATGAAAAGTACTCCTTGATCATAATGGTCAAGCGGTTCTCTCAAGTATTATTTTATACTTTTTCGGGCTTGGGAGACACAAATTTTTGAAAAATGACAACCATGAAGTTTTTTTAAGTTTTTTCAGACTCCCTAAAATTGAAAAACGCCGAGTTTCTCCTATACTGGACTCGTTAAAATTTAACAGTAAAGGACCTGTTCAATTACAAACAGGAACGGACCACTCCTTCTTAGGGTTCGAATTTAAACTAAGTTGGACTCATCCGAAGGACGAGCTTATAATTAAGCAAATGTTATCCTCCTCAAGCTTGTCAAAAATAAAGAGGTACTTGCCAGAAATGGTGCGGGAAAAGAGAGAAAAATGAACCTGCTTGTCATACTTTGTGTCTCAGAAAAACATTTAACCTCTCTTGAACATGACATTTTTTTTCCACCTGGGTTGGGAAATCCTTTGCCTAACAGTTAATCAAACCATATTGAAAGTCTTCAGCCGGTTTCTGGGTATTAGCTTTGGGTCAATTGTCACCAAACCATCTGCAGTGTTGTTATGTGTTCGAGAGGTCAGTGCAAATAAACCATTCATCTGCAAAATATCTGTCATCCATCTTGACCATCCTTGAGTCAGTCCTTGCAACTATATTTCTTCAAACTTGATCTATGATTTTGTGTTGTGGGCTTGCCTACGACGGATCGCTTTCTATCGACTTCAGCTCATTACCTAGAAAGATGATCTAGAAATTGTCAGTACCTTGGGATCTGCATGCCTCAATGGTAGGTTTCTCGCCTTCGACAATAGGTTGCATCATTGAATTTCGATCAAAGGATTCCGTGACATGTTCGACATCAACACATCTATTCACATTTCATGGATTGTACTGAGTACTTTGAGAGCCATTGACATTAATGGTGGTTTCTCTCACACTTGTTAATAGTTTACATCATTGACTAGTAATCAAGTGGTTTCTACCATGTTCGACTTCGACACATTCATTCACATGGATAGAATCATACTATTTCGGGAAGTAGAAATCAAGACCCTGGATCTAGTTTCCACCATCCAGGCTGCGAAGAATTTTGTATTCATTATACAGTGGACTATTCATAAAGAGATGGATGCGCCCATACTGTGTCTACATGTGTCCATACTTGTGATGTATTGCAAGATCATTCCTATATCAGAGCAGTTTAGTTAGTTTTCTAGTCAGTTTTGATCTGAGTATGGGAATGTCTACCTCAGCGATGATATGATCTCATATATATATTTTGTATTGAATGTTTTTACAGGTTCCAACTAGGCTTTCCACAAGATGATCCTTGAAATGATAAAGTACTTCACTCTTCTTAGATGATAAATGAAATCCTCATCTACTACAAACTTCGCACTTTAGGGGGAAATTTGTTACACAAAATATTGTCACCATGACTTTCTGCAGTCAGTGTGAGTCTATCACCACTCATACTCTCCTCCTTTGCAAGTCTCAAACCTCAGCTCTTCATGTCAAGCTTTAAAAATGAGAGAAAGTCTTTGAAAATCTATAAAACTCTGGTTCCGCACTTTCTCTTATCATTTACCTGAGGGTAACTGATGTTGGAATTGAGACTTCCTAGTTAAGCTTGAGAGGAGAGATTACATACCTTTTGGCTTCATTAGGAGGAGAGTGAAACTTGTCAAAGTAGAGGAGATTCTTGCTATACCCTGGGAGGAGCTTGTACAACATCAAGGCAACAAGGTTGTAAAGTTCTTCTTTGATTAAAGTTAATACAATCAGATTCATTTTTCTCAATAAATTGTCTTCTATGATTTATTTCATGAATTCCTTGATCATCATGATAAATATGGTTTATTATATTGGCTATGTAGGTGGTATTTGATATGTGTTCCTGTTTGTGTTTGCAGGTTCTTTAAAAGGGAGCTCATTTGGACAAACGGAGCGTGGCTTCCACAAACTAGCAATGGACTCGAGGTAGACTTAAAACACCTATTGGCCTTTATTTATAAATTGCATATTTAGAAAAAGATAGAATTTGTTTGGTTTGCTTGTCGCTAGATATCATTAGATACTAGGGAGATCGGTCTTGTCCGAAAGAACGATTTATCCGCCCGACAAGATGTATGAACAGGGTGAATGCACAGGATGAATAGCTGAGGTCTTATCGTGGAGGTTAAGTCAAGAGATGGACAGATAGGGTAACGAAGCGATCAAAGAATGAGATCCTATCGTGAAGGCTTAAGTGACTAGATGGATGGACAAGATAACCAGAGGATGGATGGAAAATATCGTATCACGGAAAAAAGAAACGTGTGGAAATGATGGAGTGGGTTTCTAAGGCGGTAAGTAGTTTCTCGCGTGCCCTCAAGGCCGTAAGCGAGATTTTGAAATTTCACGTGATTAGCCTTACTACGCGACACCTAGTACGAGAAAACCACTTTTCTTGCGTTCTCTCAGGCGAATAACGGTCGTGCAATAATCCATTGGAGATTGCGCGATAGCCGTTGGATCAGGTGGGGCTGATCAACGATGGAGATCGGCCAAGCTAGTTGGCGATCGGGTGATGTGATAGTTGTCGGATCAGGCGAGACAGATCGACGGTGGGAGTTTAAAGCGCATAAAGTAAGTGTAAGACTTCACATGAGGCAGTAGTTGGAGAAAATAATGAATCAAACGGTGATTGTGAAGGTTTGTTGTGGATCGGAGGGCAAGGAAGCGCTGCATGAAGAACGTGCTGAAGGAGGTTTCAAAGGAAAACGATAGAAAAACCAGTGAGGGTGAACAAATAACTGCATCAAACAACAAACTCCATAGATTATGCGAGAACTAGAAACCTATGTTTTTGGGGTTGATGAAGGGTCTCTTCTTCAAGTCATGGTCCTAGAGGGAAGAGATGAGGCCGAGACACCTGCGCACAACCTTATTGTGATATTTTCTCCTAGCTAACTTGTAGAGTGAAATAAGGCACAAATGGTAGTAAACTATAGTAAATGCAGCTACTGAAGCAAATGAACAGAAAAACCATGAATAATCTACGCTATACTGCTGTAATGAAAATGAAGCTACTTAAGCAAATAAAACAAAAAACTATGAATCTACTTAAGCAAATGAACAAAACCAGAAATCTATGCTAGCATACATGTACAGTAAACAGGAGCTTTGGCTGTTCGGGTTGGGCCCTAACCCAAGAGCTTGAGCCCTCTGAGTTAACTCAGTGTTGGCTCGAAACAGAACTCATATTTATTATAAAAACCATGGATTACATCAAAAACTCTCACAAGTCTTGCAACTCAGAAATAAAGTAGAGTTTTACAATAAGAATTTGAATCCTACTGAGGTGCTAAGCCTCTCTATTTATCCATATGAAGTCTCCAATGACTTCCTTCCAATTAGGGAGGTGTTGTGATAAAAACACAACCCCCCCATTATTAATGTGTTCACTTCAAATAATGGGGACCCTTTTTATAAAATTTTTTGGCTAAACACCTTTTAGGATTTTTATTTAGTTGATTATCTTACGCTTTTGCTAATTTTTTCATTTTTTTTTTTTTGGATTCTTGTTTTGATTTCCTTTTAGAATCGATTTTTTATAAGCTTCCCATTGACACTTGTTTCGCCTCATTTGGTCAACTAGTTCGTAAATGACACTCCTTTGAAGTCTCATAATTTATCTAGCCTGGGTTAAAAATACATGAAATGTACAATATTGCATTTTTTAAATAAATTAGTTCAATAATGAATTTATTTTAAATATTAACCCCTAGTGAGTTTTACTAACATTTTTTCATTTTTACTTATGCAGCTAAATCATTAAGCATCGAGATTTAAGAAATTTACTCCAATTTCCAAATCAATTACTAATCTTAAAAAACCAGAATATCTAAGTGGCTGTAGTTTAGATAATTTCATAACTAAATTTCATTAAAATAAAATCAAAACAAAACATTAATTTTATATATTAAATCTAAAATTAATTAAATTAATTATTATATAAAATATAATTAATTAAATTAAATTAAAATTTAATATATAAAATTAATATATATAAACTAAATTTAATCGCATCAGGAGTTTGCATCGCATCGGAGGGTTTGATCACATCGGGAGTTTTTAAGTGACACATTTCTAAAAACCCCCGATGGACTCAATCCTCCCAATCCCGATCCCGATCCCGATCATAGAAAAGTCAACAGCCATGAAAAGCATTGCATTAGGTTATAAGTTTTATTTGTAAAAGTTTCAATCATATGTTTTATTATGAAGTTTCACTCATACGTGAGTGAAGGAAAGTAGGTATGTTAATTTTAATATTAAATTTAATATATATTAATTTAAAAATAATAAATTTTAAATTAATTAAAATTAATTAATATATAAAATTTAATTTAATTAAAATTTAATTTTTATTTAGTATTAATTAGTTTATAAATAGATCATATTAATTAGTTATATTAATATTAATTAATAATAGCTTATTAATTAATTAGTTTAGTTCATAATTAATATTTAAATTAGAATTAATTATTAGATAATTAGAATTCTAATTTAGGATTTAATTTTAAATTAGAATTATGATTTTTAGCCTAGTAGCAGAAATTCCAAAATTGTGTCAGAATTGATTCACCAACTTTGGAGGTTCATAGATTGAGTTTTACTTGGCCAAATGAGGCCTAGAATAGCTCATTGGAAAAATAAAATCAAAGAGAAAATTTCTGAGGAGGTTTCATTAACAGATTTGGTCATTTATTGGGTCAAAAACCAGGCAAAAGATCAAGCTCCGAATTTTTAAAACAAAATCAATTTTCTGAGTTATTTTCTGCATTTTCATTTGTCCAAGCCTCTTCTAAATGCAGATCCATTTGTCAATAATATCTTTGGCCAATTAAACCATCCCAGAGATCAATAGAGAGCTTATATTTTATTTTCAATTATTTATTTAAATAGAATTTGATTTGATTTGTTTTAAATACTATAAATGATATTTTGATTTTATTGATTGTATCTTAATTTATTTTGATTTCTTTTGCAGGAAAATAGTGGAAGAAATATGGAGGAAATGATCGTAGTCAATGAGAATGCTCCAGCAATTGAAGATTAGAATTTTTGAGCAAATAAAATTGGATTTGACAGATTTACCTTCAACAAACTTTCCTCTCAAGAATTCATTTGCAAATATTATAAATAATAGATTGCAGAATGTAATAAGGGGCTGCTCTCCTCTGCAATTTTAGACTTCTAAAAGCACTACTGTAATAGGAATTTAGAGTTGTAGGAGGGAGGAGAGAAAATCTCAGATCTGGAGATTATTGAGGATTTTTCCTTTGTATCTTGAATTATGCATGAAGGGCAAAGTTTGCACTATTGTGGCTTTAACTTTGAAAGTAAAAGTTCAAGCAATGTAAAGAGCTGTTGGAGACCAAGGACAGAGAAATGGATGCAATAAATTGGTATTTCTAATACTACTGTTTCAAATATCAGTTTCATTTTTATGGTAACAGGAATGTCTCATTTTATTCATGTTTGTGCACTATTGTCAATATGGGTAATTTGTCTCAATGTTGTTATTATGTATCTCTGCTATGATGAATTAATTTATGATTTCTGAGTAACTATTTACTTAGAAATCTGTTTTATTAGAACTAGTTTATTGAATGGTAATGTGTTGTGAACTATTTCCACATATTATTATTTAATTATTGGATTTATTGATTTGATAATCAATATCATTTTTGTGAACTACTTCCTGGAATGTTGTTGGTTTATTATTTCAGTTAAAAGGTCTCAATAGGATTTGTTTTGATATCCATAATATCAATTAATTGAACTACTTCATTAACCTGATATTCATTATAAGCAAGACATGTTTAAATCCCAATATTTTAATTATCTTGCTCTTAGTTAGGTTAGACCTATATCTGCCTAATTAAGATAGGATTTAGATTAGTTTCTTTTGCTTGCATTATAGAATAAGCTAGTAATTTCTATATTTTTTTAAGTCCTCTTCTCGAAGAGGCAAAATTTTAGTTGTGGCTTGGCTGAACCCAAATCAGCTTAAGGGTCATTCTCTTGCCTGATCAGCAAGAAGAAGTGATCTGATATCCCTGGCTATTGGTAGGTAAAGGTACATCATAAACCAATAGCAATAGGGAGAAGGTAATTGGACCTAGTTAAACCAGTCGGAGCCACCACACTAAACGGAAAAGGAGCTGCTTTAAGGTCCGGATCAGGTGGTTATTCCCCATTGTTGTTGTAGTGATTTTCGAGGCATCAACAATTTTGGCGCTAGAAGGAGGGCCTGAGATTTTTTTGTCTATTGGAGTCTTTTCAATTTTAATATTTTATTTATTGTGATAGCTCCTCTTAAAATTCCAATTTGGAGTTGTATCCATGGACATGCATCCTCCAATACTCCACCTGAAGTGGTAAGACTCTTGTATCAGGCAAAGTTTAATGGTAAGAGAAATTCTTCTGCTTTTAACCATGTCTTTCAATTTATTCAAAACGTTTCAAATTATGATTTTCAAGGAATTGATGAAGGCATTTTATGTAGAATTTTTACTCTCACATTTGTGGCAAAAGCCAGAAACTGGTGTATAACTCTTCCGGATGCCTCAATCCACAACTGGGATCAATTTGTTACAATTTTCATTTGTAAATTTGACAGCTATAATTATGAACAGGTATGTGAAGAAATTGAATATCTACGAAGGTTTGAAAATGAATCTGTTAATGATTTTAATATTCGATTTCACTTGAATTGTTTAAGATTTAAAGTTGAAGATAAACCTACAGAAAAAGAATCACTAGATTGGTTTGAATATATTTGTTCTCTTCCTCTCATTCCCAATCCATATGAAATTAGTTCAAGTTTTGTCTCATCCCCTTCCAACATAAATGAGAATTCCAATTTGGATGTACAAATAAATTGTGATGAAGTGGTTTCACAAAGTTTGGAAAATATTTATATTCAAATGCAAGAAGACAACAACAACAATTTTGGAGAAAGAGCCACCTTCAAATCTGAAAATTACTCTGCGGTCAATTCAGAAAATCAGATTGCAAATCAACAAGTGCAAGCAGCAATCAAAATCAGTAATAAAACACAAATTGCTGTGCAAATTTCTGAATTTTTCCATGATGAGCAAAGGTTGAAATCAGAGCAGCAAAGTATCCTTCTTCAATAAAGCATGAGTATGCAAAGGAATGATCTGCAATCTGAAATTTACAATGAGCATAATGCACAAGAGTTCTCAAACAGAGATAGTTTTAAATGCGTTGTTTCAGGTTCACATTTTTCCCTTTATCCCGATATTTTTAATGATGGTAATTTTTCCCCTCTTGGTATTAATGATTTTGCAGAAAATAAAGAGGATGGTCTAAATGAATTACCAATAATTTTTTATTAAAATAAAGAAACAATAATTGATCATTCTTTTGCCATTAATGAGCATGAAATTTTTATTCCTCGTTTTGATATATTGGATAAGATAGAAGGGAATTCTAGAAAATCTTGTGCAGTCATTTATAATAATTACTCTAACATTGAGGATATTGATTTCTTTTCTTTTTAAGAAAATCCTCATGATAAAATTCAAATAGCATCTAAGAATGATGAACATTTCAATTTAGAAATTATTCCAACCAATCCTCATTCTAGAGCAACAATTTATCTTCATGATTTCACTATTCAGGAAAACATTATAATTTATGATTCATATCATGATCAAGCACTCATTCCTACTCATAATCATAATTCGTTTTCTAGTTCACAAGTTGAAATTCGAAATTACTCAAATTCCATAATTCTGGTCAATTATTGTGAAAAAGAAATCATTTCAAAACGATCCTAATGGTGCTGTAACATTAGTTGTACGAATAGTGATTTCATTTTATTTTTGTTTCCTCACTTATTTTGTTTATATTTAGATTTATTTTTTGATTTTATTTTTCACAATTTTAACACTTTATGCTGCCATATTGAGCACTTGACTATCAAGCACTCAATTGATGAATTACCTTATTGGGAAATTGAAGTTTCATGTTATAACCATGAACATCAAAAGCTGTTAACATGTCAATGTCAATCGATGTTCATTTCTTATCAAAAGCTTCTATCTTCTCAAAGGCAATATCAACAAGAGAATGTATTTTTACAATTTGGCCAACAATCTAATTTAATTAATAATTTTCAATTGTATTTAACAGATTTCCATTCATTTTTCATTGACTCATTTGAAAAATATTTGGAAGTTTTTCCTTTAAAGAAGATTGTTAATAATTTAACATTTGTACATAACACTAACAATTTTTTCCAGGCCTTTGAATTTAAAAGCTCATCTTCACAATCTGGCCTGTTATCTCTTCCTTTGAACATTTCCCAATCCTTAATAGAAATCCATCCAGATTTCTATGATCCAATTGGTATTCAATTGGAAAGGAAATTTCAAGAGAAAGAATTTTTAATTAAGTTGCTAACAATAACTGTAAATTCTACTTACAGATTTAATTTTCTTAGTTCAATTAGATTTGTATTACTAACATTTGAACTGTACATATATGCAACAATAAAAATGAGAGAATGGTTACATTGGAAATATGACTATACCTAGTCATTTTCGTGTATATGATTAGAATAGGAGTAGAATTAATTTAGTTAGTTTGTTTTATGTAGTTAATTTATTTTTAACAATTTTGTAGATTAGAAGAATAAAACAAAGCAATCAACCCTTCTCATATCATATACATTTTCAGTGAAACATTTTCTTCTTATCAAAAAGTTTTAATTCTTGTTTTCCTTTTTTTTTTTTTTAATTTCTTACAGCAATACCTCTACTCTGCCTATTTTGAATAATCTATTGATTAAATTCAATTAAGGTTGCACTTGGCATCGATCGCCTCAAAGCCACTTTTCTTCATTATAGGATTTCCTTCTAAGATTTTCTTTTGAAATTTATATGGTAAGGATTTGAGGATATAAAAGCTTCATGATCCCATTATCCCATGAAATGTATGACTGTCTATGATAAGCTTAATTCTAATTTAATCATTATTAATTAGTCTAATCTTTCACAGTAATCATATGAAATTCATATTATCTTCTTTGAAATTTGCTAAGGATGTCCATTCTGTTGTGTGCACACATTCAAATCTGTTTTGACATTTTTCCACAATTAGTGGCTTTATCCCATTCGAACCTTTAGTTTATTATTTGATGCTACCATATGCATCATATTCATTTACTAAAGGCATTATTGAACAGTCACTATAACAATACAGATTATTCTCAAGTTATTCAGAATAAGCAGAGGTAATAAATTGTTGTTTCAATTCAAAAGGGAAGCCTATTTTTATATTTATTTCTGGTAAATTTTATATTTCCTGAACATGAATAAACAGATTTTATTTAGGCTGATTGTTCACTCCGATTTAGAATAAATGATGAGATGATTTTGAACAAAGTCAAAATTTTGATAAATCGAAGGAAGAATTTGAAGATTCATAAGGTAAAATCTACAGACAAATTCCTTCCAGGTATGCATTTACAAGTTCATTTTCATCTATTATTAGTTTATCTTTTCCTTAATTTATTTTTTATTTTTGTTCTGTTTTATTTGCAGGTTTTGATTTGTTTTCAAAATTTAAAGTAAGCAGCAAACTCATTTTAAATTTGCAACAAGTTCAAGGAAATTTTATTTATGATTCATTAGAATTTGAGCATTTTCAACTTTGCTTTCATTCATCATTTCAATTTGATTTTCATATTGCTGATACTATAGTGAATACATATTCGCAATACTACCGTTCCACTCACCTTCATCAATAATTTCATTATAATATTACATCATCCATATCACAACCATTTTCATCATAAGGTTTCATCGGAAGTAGCTCTTAGCATTTCTTTTGATAACAAATTATTCATAAAAGGTTTCCGATGTATTACCTCACTCATATGTCATATCACATTTCGCATATCAGAAGTTTGCAGTTGAATATACTTCCATTATCATGAATCGTTGATCTCCGATAAACGACTTTACCAATATTGCGATGACCACATAATTCCGGACCCGATATGAAATTCCAATTAAGTTTATAAAATATCCTGTCTATTCAATCACAATAAAAGTAGGGGCATAATTTTAAAGGGCCAATGTCTCGGATCCGATACGTTATTAAATTTTCATCATAAAATTATCAGGTGCACTCTTCATCACATATCGGCATCGCAAGAATCAAATTGTGTTACATCGGGTACTAAAAGTTCGCCAATCACCAATTAGCATCACCGATTAGCAATTGCCGATATCGCAATCGCTTCATCGCATTTTTATTTATGCTCACATCACAATTCCGAATCTGCGATGCGCTTTGTGCGATGTGGGAAGCACAATGTAAATAACCCCCGATCCCTGATATAATATTTCTTTAATGATGCGTGTTACACAAAAATATCGTCACCATGATTATTTGCAGTCAGTATGGGTCTATCATCACTTGTACTGTCCTCCTAAGCAAGTATCAGACCTCAGCTCTTCAAGTC
This sequence comes from Pinus tabuliformis, assembly GCA_031772625.1. NCBI lineage: Eukaryota > Viridiplantae > Streptophyta > Pinopsida > Pinales > Pinaceae > Pinus > Pinus tabuliformis. Next base: position 1,019,358,552 of record CM062805.1, read on the forward strand.
AAGTTTTTAAAATGAGAGAAAGACATTAAAAATCAATGAAACTCTGGTTCCGCACTTTCTCTCGCTGTCACCTGCGGTCCCGCACCTTCTGTTTACAAAAACTGCGGACATGTCCGCTCTGTCCCTAAAGGTGTGGGTGTGGACACCTGTGAAAGTCAAAAGGCGCAATTTTTATCTTTAAAAACTCACTTTGGGTTAATTCTAGAGGATTCTAGAAGGAATTTTGACGTGGATTGTTCGCTCTGAGGTGGTTCATGCATCCCAAAAGAGAAGGAGCTAATCCCTTGATGAGAGGAGCTATCCCTTTGAAGGAGGACCTAGTAACCTCCCTCCATTGCATTATAAATTCAGGGATTGGGCTGGTTGCTGGAGAGGTTAGAAGCTAAATATTTTTGAGGGTAAATGCTGGTGAAATCAAGACTTCCTAGTTGAGCTTAAGAGGAGAGATCACATACCTTTTTGGCTTCATTGGGGAGTGAGTGAAACTTGTCAAAGTAGAGGAGACTTCTTGCTGGACCCTGGGAGGAGCTTGTACAGCGTCAAGGCACAGGTTGTAAAGTTCTTCTTCTTTTGAATTAATACGATCCAACTCATTTTTCTCAACAAGTATCTCATGTTATTTGTTTCATGGACTCCTTGACTTTCATGTTAAATATGTTTTATGATATTGGCTTTTCAGGTGATATTTAATTTGTTTGCCTTGTTTGTGTTTGCAGATTCGTGACAAAGGAGCTCATTTGGATCAAAGGAGTGAGGGCATCCACAAACTTGCGTTGGACCTAAGGTAGGCCCTAAAAACACTTGTTTTCCATTGTTTATAAAAGCATATTTAGAGAAAGATAGTGTCTGGTTGGTTTGCTTGTCATTAGGTCTTCTTTAGCATAGAGCGGGACTGCACCTGTGTTAACTGTGGGCCTGCGAACCCTGTCAAAATTTTGAAAAACCTAAGATTTCTTCTGTTAGTCAGCTTAGTTTTTGTTTAGAAATTATTATCCACTGCCCAGACCTGCATATAACTTGTCAGAAGCTTTCCTTAGGTTGATTTCATTAGTGTTAGGGTTTTAGGTGAAATTCCTAGGAGTTTTGCTTGTTGGGCTTGTTTTTCATTTTGGTTGTGTAGTGGCTCTGAGCTTAGAAGCTGTAGGGACTTCAGATCACCTTGGTGTCTACCAGCCTTCTTATGAGTCTGATCATTTATGAAATCTCCCCTTGTTGAGGAATCCGCTTTGATTTTTCTCTTTACAAAACTTCGAAAAGCTTGTGTTTAAAAGTTTGGATTTTCATTTTAAAAAAGAAAACAAAATTGGTTGTTCTTGACTGATTTGTGATTCTGCATAAATTGGTCCTTAGCTCACATCTAGCTAAGTAAAACATCCTTAGAAAAGACATCTAGTAGGATTTAACTTCAAATAGGTTTTTATAGTTTATAGATCTCAAAGTTAGTCATTTTCATAGTTTTGAGTGTTTTATAAAAAATATAAAAAATCTCTTTTGGAAAAAAGTTTGTTTTTTGTAGTGGTTGAGTGCTTTGAAACGAAAAAGGGAAATTTTTATGAAATAACTAGTTGTCTTGTTTTGAGTGCATTGGAAAGGACAAAAGCTCTTCTTTTAATTTGTTTGATTAAGAAAGATTTGTGTTTACAAAAGTATTTGCATTCTCAAACTCTTTCTTAGTTTAGAAGTTCATCGAAGAGAAAAAGATTGTTTAAATCATCTTAGGTGCATTTTTAGTGATTTTGAGTCGAGCCTTCATACCACGAGTTTCATCTCCGCATCTTTTGACTTAAACAAAAACCAATAAAAAATAACGCTTAAAGTAAAATTCATCTAGTAACATTTTTATTTCTAGGGCTCTGATACACCAACTTAGCTTAGGCTAGTGTCTTGGAGTAGGAGAGTAATTAACTCTCCAAGACAGTAAAAACAAACAAGTAGCTGTATCTTGTGGTAGGGAAGAAATCCAATTGTTGCATTTATGCTCTGGGAAAGCTCCTCTTAAAGGAGAAGCACGAGATCGTGTCTGAACCAGTGTGGGAATCAACCCTTCCTCATTGGGAACAACGCCAGATATTCACGTATTAAAAACGGTAAACCTCGGATTAACCATTGTCGAGGAGCCTGAGGTCACTTGTTAGTAAACCTTGGATTATGTCAAGGAGCCTTCAAGGGGATTGATCTTGCTACTCTGCCCTTGCGTGCGTATCGGATCGTAGACTGTTCCCCCAGGTATATTTGTTTCAGTTGGTAACCTTAGTGGCCATATTCTTTAGGATTCTTCCTAAGGTGATAGTGGTGGGAAGATCCCACTGTACCTGGAGTAGACGTCGGCTAGACTCACTTGGATTTTCTGGGGGGTTCTCTTCACTCGAGACGGTTAAGTGGAGGAACTTGTCCCAGTCTATTCATTAAGCAGGTTGCCGGGGTAACTGTTCCAACCGCCATTTCTGTATTGAACTCTGTGACGTTGGATTTCATCACCAACTAGTGTTTTCAGTATGGAAAGTTACTGTTTGTGTGTGTTTGATCTCCTAGATTCTTTAGGCGTGTGATTCAAATTTGTTTGGTTCTTTAGAGGCTTTAGGTGGTTTTCATTGAGATTTTACTTTGTTTGCGTGTGAAGTAGTTAAAAGTTTTTAACTGTGGCTGAATTACCAAGGAAGTCCCGTAGACTTCAGGGCCAACCTCCTGAGTTTTTAAACGTGGCTGAGTTACTGAGGAAGTCCCGTAGACTTCGGGGCCAACCTCCTGAGGAAGTCCCGAGCCAGCTTGAAGGCTTGAAAGTCCTCGTAACTCCTAGAGACAGTAGAGTTGGGTCACCTGAAGAAGGAGAATCTTCTTTGATAGTACATCCTGATTTTCAAACGTTAGTGGCAGATTATAATCCATAGTCAGTGTCTATTTCCGAAGTTACTGGTAGCTTTTCATCTACTAGTGACATAGGTGAGGAACCTGAATATCCGAGCCTGAAAGTGAATTTGCTGCTACTCTGACATCAGGGTTTGTTTCTCCAGCTTCTAGTGGTCCTGGTTCACCTAGGGTAGAAAGAGTAATCACCCAAGATCTTCCTTCTGGACTTATTGTTATTGAAGAACTTGCTACTCTGGAAGAAGAAGTAGGCATCCCTATCCCTGAAAATCAACCTGTTATTGAGCTAAGGGAGCATGAATCAATTTTTTACAGTCCACCTAGTAGCAGTACTTGGTATCTTTCTTTGACTAATTTCTTAGAAAACCCAGGGCTAAATTTTTCACCACCTCGCGCTCCTTATCACCCAACACCTAGAGGTTATTATCCTCCGTTAAATATGTCGAATCAGTCGTCCATGTTTACTCAATCGCCTGAATCCTTTTTGTACGACGGTCCTTCTGTTCCCTCTGGGTATCAGTCCCTTTCTGGTACTTTTTCGGGAGCATCTCCTCAACCCATTGAGCAAGGGTTATTAACTGGAAGCAATGGTACTAAGCTGTTGAGCGTAGAAGACATTCTCATGATGTCAGGTTCTATTCCCAATCCTCAACCTCAAGGTGGCCAGTTACCGCCTGGGGGGCAGCCTCAATTATCGCCTGGGGGGCAACCTCAAGGTACCCAATTTGCATCTGGGGGGCAACCTCAAGGACAGTACATACCTACGGGACAATACGTTCCTCAAGGTCAACCCCAGACTCAATATGTACCCCAAGGTCAACCCCAGTATCAATTTATACCTCAAGGTCAACCCCAGTATTAGTACGTGCCTCAAGGATATCAACCCCAAGGTCAATACTTGAACCAAGGTTTCCAACCACCCTCTGGTCAAACGTATGTTCAAGGAACAGGAAATGTACCTTTCAATTATCAATACTACCTTCAACCCGGTTATGGCCCTCAATATTCTCAACCTGTTATGGGTCAGTACCCCAGAATGAATATAGTGTGGGATCCATCGCAAACTCAATAGGTGTTGCAGCCAAATGTACAGTTGTCATCTCAAACTGGACACTCCTTAGTTTCTGGTACACCCCAACAACCAGTCCAGTCTAACATTCAAACTTCTGTACCTTTGGTAGTTTCTCAGCCTGGGCCTAGTACACCTCATACTCCGCCTCAAATGACTGCTACAACTGCCGCAACATTTTTTCAATCTACCCCACCTACTTCCGGAGTATCGACAGCTTCGGTTTCTACTGTTCCTGTATCTACTCCTCAGACATCTTTACCACCGTCTGGATCTACGATTCAAACTTCGGTTCAGATGCCTGTAGGACAACCTGGTTCAAGTACGGTTGTCACGAGTCAACCACAATTTACTTATCAACCATACCAGGGACAGTACTAATTCGGTCCTGCTGTGCAGCAACCAGTCTATCAGTATCAACCGTACCCTGGGTACACTTATCAACAACCTCAACAACCCCAGTACGGTCCGGTTCATCCTGGTTTTCCGGGAGGATACAATATCCCAAATGCAATTCCTATTCCTAGTTATCCTGGATATCCTCCTCCTGGGGCTAGTCTCATGACCCAGAGTTTTAGGGACCGTAATTGTCAGTTACTGTTTATCGCAACTTTGGACTTACCTGACTTGTCGCGTCTAACGAACGATCCCATTAATTATCTTCCGTTTTGGCCGCCAATGCCGAATAAGTTGCCCAGTGACATTCCTAAGTTCGAAGGTAAATCAGGAGAGGACTCATCGAACCATGTAATGACTTACCACCTCTGGTGTGCGTCTAACTCCATTTTAGATGATTCAATCCATCTTAGACTTTTCCAGCGCACTCTAATTGGTCTCGTAGCCAAGTGGTACATTGAGTTACCGCGAGGCACTTTTTATAATTTTAGTCAGTTAGCTGCCTCGTTTTTAAATCATTTTCAGTTGCCAGTCCGATATGACAATGGAACGGAATTGTTAACTTCGTTAAAACAATCGAAATCCACTTACATTTCAGATATATTCATGAGTGGAGACGTCGACGACGTTTAGTGAAGGTGTTTATTCCAAATCAGATCTTGGCCGAGTGGTTTGTAAAATCTTTGTTGCCAAAGATCACTGAAGATGTAGCTAAAGCCGGAGTTGTTACTGAGGAGCAAGTAATTGCTCAAGCACAGTACCTTGAATTGGTCTATACTCAGTCAGGTACGTTACACGAGAAAATCCCCGATCTTCCCAAGCAAAATCAAATCGCTGCAGCTCCTTAAGGATCTCATGCCGCCGATGGTATGATTGGTATGGTTAACACTAAAAGTAAGAATAAGTCTTCCAAGAATTCTTCTCCTATCATAACCTTTCCTGATTCCCCAACAGGAGATTCTTCTGCAGAGATTTCCGCTGATATTCACGTTGTAGAGTCATCTACAGCCAAATCAAAATCCGGTGGGAAGAAGAAAAGAAAGAAGAAGAATAAAACGGACAAAAATTCAAAGGAGAAAACTGAAAAATCGGAATCCAATGATGAAAAGCGCAAACCTCGTTATCCTTGTCTCATTTGTGACAATGAACATTTTACAAGAGACTGCCCTCATCGTGCAGAGGTTGCGAAGATTGTCAAAGGTTCCCAAACTCCTGTTGTTTTGAAGGATCCTTTTCCAGCTCAAGACAGTAAGATGATAGGTTCGTCCTTGAGTAATAATGAAGAACCCATACTGATAATGTCCCATGTTCGGATTGTGACTCGATCGCAAGATTATGGTAGTAAAAGTCTTGTTGATGGTAAAGAAGCAGAATCTTCTCATTTTAATCCATCAACCTCAGCTCCCGGTTCCGATCCACTACAGATCGAGAAACCTAATCCAGACTTGGTAATCAAACCGCCCGCCAAGGGTATACTTCGAAAGTCAGCTTTCAATCCACATGCGAGAGCGGCTCAGAATTATAACATTGTTGAGGATTTAGCTGTTTCACCCTCAACAATTTCGGCTTTGGAAGTGCTGCAATAATGTCCAGCACAACGTAAATTACTTTTGTTGGCTATAGGAGCTGTTGATGTTCAAGACTCGAACCTAATAATTTTCGATCTAGAAAATAGTACACCGCATTTGCCTCATCAAATGGCTTTCCAGATCCCAGTGATAGTAAAAAATAGGCCTATCCATCGGACTGTAATTGATGAGGGAGCCTCAACGTGTATTATGTCGATACAATGTTGGAGATCGCTTGGTTCTCCTTCGCTAAATCAATCCCCGACGATTCTAAAGGCCTTTGATGGCCGTGGGTTTCATCGTTTTGGCATTCTACAGGATTTGCCTATAGGGGTTGAAGGAAAAACCGTTAGTCTAGATGTGGAGGTGGTTGATGCCCCTCTAGATTACAACCTTCTCTTGGGTCGAAGTTGGTCTTACACTATGATAGCGGTCGTTTCATCGGTCTTTCGAGTAATAAAGTTTCCACATAATGGAAAGATCGTAACAATAGACCAGCTGGCTTACTTTTCATCCGACCCAGCCTCTTTGGAAAGTATTCAGCATGTCGGTAAAACGACTATCCCGTATAAGGATGTTGGAGTAGGACTAGTTAAAGATGCCGGTTTACTGGGAACTTTCCCTTTTCCTCTGATCAATGCGTCATCTTCATTTGCAACCATTCATATGATTACATTAGACACCATTGTTTATGATGATCCTTAGATCATTCCTTCTGAATCTGAGATAGACTCATTTGGTGATGTCATGCCTTTGAGTCCATATGAAATTGCGTATGAGGCCGTGCAATCATTTACCGACCCATTTTCAACCAAAAATGACTTCATTAATGTGGTCCGTGAGGAATCACTTTTCACATAAAGGTCGGATTTAATCACGTTTTCTGAACTTGTTCACTCTGACGAGAAAATTCGTGAAATCCTATGTGTAGATGATTTACCATGGGAAGATATCCATCACAGATATTTGTTTTTACCTGAGAATGATCGTTTTGAAAATGATTTCTCATCAATTTTTACGACTGAATATGTCAAGGAACCTCAGAATCCAATGAAACATCCCGATTCAGAGTTAAATTTGGGAAACATCTCTCGAAATATTCCTATTGACATTTCGGTTAAGCCCAGAATTGTTGAGAACATTCATATAGGTGCCTCGTGTACAGATGACGAAATTCAGATATATAAGGCCCTATTTCAAGAATTCCACGATGTGTTTGCTTGGTCCTATGAGGAAATGTCAGGAATTGATCCTGCGATTTTTGTTCAGGGAAAATTTTAAGAACCCCCCTAAATTTACATGTATAATAAATAGGCGAATTTCCATGGTATATAGGAAAAATGGAAGGCGATTTTATCAATAATATAATAAGTATATATAATTTTTTGGCGAATCTCTCACCAGGCATGCCGAATATTTTACTCAATTATAAAATCTTGTGTTTATTGAATACACAAATGAAATCATTGCATTTCTTTAAAATATCTTTTGAAACCAAAATTACCGAAATTACATATCGATAACCTAGTGGGCGTAGGATAAAATTCACCCGTACCATTCACAGAAAGCATGAGAAAAAACCTAATACTATATATAAAACCAAGAAAAATTCAAATTCGTTACTTCTAGGGACCTCGTAACCACCCTGCCAATACACAAGTATGTTCCTGTTTGCAATTAGAAAAATTACCCAAATTACAATCTGTTTACTCCACTTTTAGGGACCTCGTAACCACCCTGCCAATACACAAGTATGTTCCCGTTTGCAATTAGAAAAATTACCCAAATTACAATCTGTTTACTCCAGCATATGTTGGAAAGTTATAGAAGGATGACTAGTGAAATAAATCCATTCCTTTTAGCCCTGGATTTGTTTCAGTTTAAAACAGAAGTATACAAATATACTTGTCCAATGTCTATGCTTTAACCATTCACCTTAAGATGTTTTTACAATATAATTTCCTAAGTCTATTTAATATCTTCATTATCATAAAAACAAACCTATATCCATCTTAACTCCACATCTACCACTCTTAGGGGGATGAAATTTATTTATCCCTCTGAGCACTTGGTAGACACAGAATTAAGATGGATCTAAGATAGAATTTCCCCTTTAAATAGTCTATGCTCACATGAATACCATGGGTCAATACCATGGGTTATCATAAACCTGGAGCTTAAAAATTACTATTAGTAATTTATAAAAATTAATAGTTGATTTTTATTTTATTTTTATTTTAACCAAGCTAAAATGTTTAACATACATTAAATTACAACATCCATTTTTACTCTTGATCGAATCAAATATTTTTTCACTCTATGCTAGTTTTCATATCACGATATTTGATACCTCTCGGGGGTTAGTAGATCCATAGTAAATATGGATCTATGCTGGTTTAATTCCCCCATTTAAATAGGCTACATTCCAAGTGAATACCATGGGTCAATACCATGTGCCATTTTGGTGAATACCATGGGTCAATACCATGTGCCATTTTTATTTTTATTAATACTAATATTAGGGTTAATAATGTTTTTTTGCATGGTATTAATAACAATCTAGTCCATGGCATTTGTCCCATAGTATAAATATAAGGTGACTTATGGAGTAAATATAAAAAAATGTTTTATTTGTTTACCATACCTCTCGTTTATTTATATTTTTATTAATTTACCATACCATTCATAAATACAAGGTGACTTATGGAGGAAATATAAAAAAATGTTTTATTTGTTTACCATACCTCTCACTTATTTATATTTTTATTAATTTACCATACCTCTTTTACAAATATGGTATTTGGCCCATAGGATTCACTTAAATAAAACCTCTTTCTTGAGCCTTCATAAATAGAACGAGGGTTATGGACTAAATATAAAAAGAGGTTTTATTTATTTACCATGCGTCTAGTTTATTTATATTTTTATTTATTTACCATACCTTTTGAGTAAGTATAAAAAGACGTTTTATTTATTTACCATATCTCCACTTTACTTATATTTTTATTTGTTTACACCCTTGTATGTATATAAGGTGACTTATGGAGTAAATATAAAAAATGCTTTATTTATTTACCATACCTCTCATTTATTTATATTTTTATTAAGTTACCATACCTCTTATAAATATGGTATTTGGGCCTTTGGCCCATAGGATTCACTTAAATAAAACCTATTCTTGAAAATGGGTGAATGGATTCACTTAAATAAAACCTATTCTTGAAAATGGGCGAATGGAAGGTTGTAACTCCTAATTTCAAGGGCTAAATTTACCTTTTTTACCCTCTCCCTTAAAATAAGGTGGGCTATTTGAGGTGATTTGTAAAAATGTACTATAATACAAAATATTTGCCCACTAAAAATTTAAAACCCCTTAATTTCGCCAAAGGGCGAACATTCGCCCCTAAAATCACCCCTATTGTTGTTCATGAGATCAAGACTTACCCGGACGCTAAACCCGTCCGGCAACGTTTGCGTCAGATTCACCCAAGAAAAGCTGCTGCAATTAAAGCAGAAGTTGAAAAATTACTCAAAGCAGGTTTCATTTATCCGATCCCGTTAACGGATTGGGTATCGAATATTGTTCCGATTAACAAAAAACAGGGAACAATAAGAATATGTATCGATTATAGGGACATTAATCGAGCCTGTCCAAAGGACAATTACCCAACTACCTATATCGATCAAATTATTGATGATTGTGCCGGCAACGAAATATTCTCCTTCATGGACGGTTTTTCCGGATACAATCAAATCAATATTCTACCTGCCGATCAACAAAAAACGGCTTTCATTTGTCCATGGGGGATATTTTCTTATTGCAAGTTACCTTTTGGGCTCAAGAATGCCAGAGCAACTTTTCAAAGGGCCATGTCTTATGCGTTTCATGACATCAAACACATTGTGCAACCGTATCTCGATGACTTGCCTGCTCATTCATTACATCGAGCTGATCACCTCGTCCATTTACGAGCAATCTTTATGAGGTGTAGGCATTATCGGATTCGATTGAACCCACACAAATGTGTCTTCTGTATAGAAACGAGTCGATTACTGGGGTTTGTAGTTTCGAAAGCCGGCATTCGCGTCGATCCCTCGAAGGTCGAAGCTATCGTCAAATTGCCTCCTCCTTCGAGTCTTCGCTAACTCCAAAGTTTGCAAGGGAAAGAAAACTTTTTAAGACGATTCATTCCTAACTACGCCGAGGTTACAAAGGGTTTTACCTGGTTGTTGAAACAGAATACTCCATTCCATTGGGATGAGATAGCTCAGAAATCTTTTGATGCACTTAAACACGCGTTGACCCATGCACCGTTATTGCATCCTCCCAACTACAACTAGGATTACTTCTTGTATCTCGCCGCCTCTCATTCCACCATTGGAATGGTCTTAGTTCAGGAAGATGAATTCGGAAATGAACATGTGATATATTACCTTAGTTGAAATTTAAATCCAACTGAGCTAAAATACTCACATGTGGAGAAATTGCCATTGGCAGCTGTTCAAGCTGTCCAACGTTTTCGTCACTACATTTTACTACGTAAAACTATAGTAATTTCGGATTGCAACCCTATGATCTACATTTTGACCAAGCAATTGCTAGGGGGAAAGTACTCTAAATGGATCGTTATCCTGCAGGAGTTCGACTTGGAGTTTGAGAAATCTAAGTCTAAGAAATCTTTAGTCTTTGCGAAGTTAATGTGTGACTTCCCGCGTGCTGACACGGAAACTGTGGCGAAGGAGCCCATTGTGGACGAATCCTTGTTTCTAATTAGCACTTTAGATCCGTGGTATGGGGATATCATCGTTTATCTCCAGACCCAATCCTTTCGGCCAGAAATTTCAAGGTCAGAACGTCAAAAAATTCAATTCCAGTCCCAACAATTAAGGATTATTAGAGATACTCTTTATCGCCGTGGGGCGGACTCTGTTTTTCAACGTTGCTTAACTCACGAGGAAGATGAAAGGGTTCTAAATGACTGTCACTCTGGAGCGTGTGGCGGTCATATGTCTGGGTATGCCATAGCCCAAAAGATATTGCGCGCTGGCTACTTCTGGCCGTCTTTATTTAAAGATTGTATTACGACGGTCCAAAAATGCCACAACTGCCAAATTTTTGATCGAAAGATGCGCGCTCCACCTGCTCCTCTCCACCCTATAATTTCCGTTGGTCCTTTTGCCAAATGGGGTATCGATTTTATTACATGTAACCCTCACTCGGCCGGGGGGCATGCGTATATCATCCATGTGGTAGATTATTTTACCAAGTGGGCCGAGGCGATGCCTACATTTGAGGCAGACGGCAAGACAGCTGCAATTTTCGTGTTCAATCATATAATTGCTAGGTTTGGTGTCCCGCAAACAATAATCATTGATCATGGGCGTCATTTTCGAAACGTTATGATGACCGAACTTACAGGCCAGCTTGGTTTACGTCACGATAGTTCAACCCCTTATTATCCACAAGCTAATGGTCTGGTTGAATCCATCAACAAAGTTTTAGTTATCATGATCCGACGAATCATTGGGATTCATCGGTCGAATTGGCATAACATGATATTTTCAGCGCTTTGGGCATACCGAACTTCAGTAAAAACATCAACAGGGTTCACTCCTTTCCAACTAGTCTATGGTTTGGAAGCTGTGTTACCCATTGAATGCGAAATCCTGTCACTGCAAATGGCCATCAAGTTACTTCCAGTCACTTCCGAAGAGGAAAATCGTTTGTTATACTTGGCTCAATTAGATGAGAATCGACGTGATGCTGCATTGGCGATCGAGACTCACGCAAAACGCATGAAAGCTCAGTATGATCGAAATGTGACCCCTCGAAATTTTTCGGAAGGAGATCTAGTCTTAGTTTACGATCAAGCTAATGATAAATTAGGCGCTGGAAAATTCGTTCCTATGTGGCATGGTCCCTATGTTGTCAAGCGAAAGCTAGCAAAAGGGGCCTATGAATTGGTAGACTTTGACGGGGACTCTTTGGGTAAACCCAGAAATGGTCTTTACTTAAAGAGGTATTATGCTTAAAGAATGGGTATGGAGATTTTTAGTTAGAATAGTTTTTCTTTCTAGCTGGTGTGTTTTAGTTTAAACAGTGTGCTTAGCTTAGAGAGTGTTTTTTTCGTCATTATTCCTGCTTATCTTGGTTTTACTCTTGATATTGCAGATGTCGATGCCTCTCCAAACATACATTGGTTTCGCTGATGGTGCTTGTCGTAATACACGGAACATTTCTTCCGCAGCTTGGGTTATCTATTCGCCCTCTGACGAGTTAGTATCTATGCATGGGGTAAGCCTTGGTCAAACAACAAACAACATTGCCAAGTATAGTGCAGTGATTGAGTTATTAGATGAATCTATTTCATTTGGGATTCAGAGTTTGATAGTGAGGTTAGATTCTGAACTCGTTGTATTACAGCTTAATAGAGTATATGCCATTAGAAATACAGTGTTATTAAGATTATTTTTGAGAGTGAGTCTCTTGGAACGTGAATTTGTTTATATTGAATATCAACATATTCTAAGATCTTTAAATACGTTAGCAGATGCAATTGCTTCTCGAATGTTAAATAGACATTTGCAATAATCATACATATAAATTTAAAACTATTCCATAACCTGATTTACAAAGTAAGCCGGTAATAGTGATATATATATATATATATATATATATATATATATATAAAGAGTGTGTCAAAAAATACATCGTCCTCGATCATAGGTTGAAAAACACCTTATGATCGGAAAAAAATGATAAGTACAAAGAAAAATGTCATATGTGCCCACAATAGGTGATCATCCTATCACTGGTGATGATCTCTATAAGAACCACTGCACGAGCCACCTTGCAAAGGAACCTCCTAAAAGGTCCCGAGACCCCAATCACATAGCGCTGAAGTCAACGAGGAATGTCATCTATAGTGGTCTCTGAAATATCTCCTGTCAAGCGCTCGAGATGACCCTCCAACTCGGCCAAAACCTCTGCTGATTCGTCCTGTGGGGCTGGCACGGGTGCAACTGGTTGTTTCCTCTCTTAAGGCCGGAGAGCGGCTGGTCGCTGTGGACCCACATCTGCATTTGAAACTTTGTCTATCAGTTTTGAGACGATGGAAAAATAATAAAAAAATTAAAATAGGAAAAATTTTGAAAATGATTTTACTTGAGTCATCCCACTGCTCTCCTGGTGGAAGAGCCATGTCTGGGTCACCACGAAAATCTACCCTAGCGTAAGGGAAGTCCTGAATAGAAAAGACCTAGTTTTCCAACCATTAGAAATACTCAGGTTTGAATCGAGCAACCTCTGTCCTCTCATCCGGGTGACGGGCCATAACTGCGACCCATCGCATCAGTTTGGGCTCTTGAGGAAGCCCAGCTCCAACAGTAAGGTGCTGCGGGATCAGCATGGGAACCCTCTCCAGGCCAAAACTCACAACCAAAGCCCCATAACCAAAGGTCTTTAGTTGTCCATTCTTGGCTGTGGTCAGTTGGCCTTTCAGATTGGCCAACACAGCATCACACCAGTTGAAGATGGTGCCTCGAAAGCAATCAACTGCCATACACATCTGGGATCCGGTGGCAATATGTAATGCGGCAGCCCCGCAAAGTCTAGTGACAGTAAACGCAATCACCATGAGTTCAGGACGGGATATGGTCTTTATGTCTATCCCTTTGTCTCTAGCTTGGCTGTTGCAGAACTCTAGCCGGAGGCTATCGACAGACTGGCCACCTGGCCTAGCCCCAAACAGAGTCAAGTCTTCGCCTCTATTAGGCAAACCAGTCAAGAAATATATGTCCGTCGGCTTGATTTCGAGCTGGTGGCCACCAATGAAGAAGCACTGGTCCTGTATGCTCCATCTGTCAACCAACCACTGTAAGAAATCCACCTGAGCCCTCATGCCAGGAATGGCCCAGAATTTGTACAAGCCGCACGCCCTCAAAGCATCAAGTGAAGGCTGATGATTCCATGCGGTAGCATCCACGTCCTCATGCTCTCGTTCACGCCAATCTAGCATGATGTACTCTCTGCATCAAGTATAAAGATAAATTAAATTGCTAGAAATTATTTTGTTTGGTCCAATTTTGAGAATTTTTGGGTTAAAAACCCTTGCGATGGGGACCGCACCCTCCGGGTTAGACACAGTGCGTGGGACCGCACCTTGTCTACATGGAAGGTGCGGACCCCTGGCTTTTTCCCAATGGAGAAAAAGTCGGGGTCCGCAGGCCAGCAGTGGTAAACCTGCGGGCCCCCGCGCGCGGGTTTTAAGCCTAAAAACCCTCCCAAAAAATGAAATGAATGACTAAAACAAAAATTGAAACAGTAAAAAATGAAGAGTAAGATGATGTGGATTACCTGGAGAAGATGGTGTTCGATTCCGACGGTTGGATTTTCCGCAATCTTCACGGGAAGTTTTCTGAACGAAAGCACTATTTTCTCACCCAAAACTCAAACGGTAAAAATGAATTGACGAAGGCCCTTTTTATAAGTTTTTTGAGTAAATAAATTGCAAATTTGTTTATGTTTCACTTTGGAAAGGTATTTTTGCGACATTTTTATCCATTTCAAATAGGTATGAGTAATGTTTGCGTTTTTGTTCAGGATAACGGATTGTTCAGGCGAAATCTATCGTTTTCGACGAAAAAAACACTTAGAGACACCTTTAAGCTCTTTTTTGACTCCTAAAACATGAAAAGATCGCCGAGTTTTTCTTTTAAACTCGTTAAAATGGAATTAAAAGATGGTCTACTTACAGATCTTTTCCGACCGTAAAAACATGAAAAGATTACCGGATTTTTGTCGTTTCAAATTCGATATTGGTTATAAAACGACGTGTCGTTGATCGTTTTTTTACTTTTTTTCGGGTCAAGGGCACTAATGAAGAAAAGTACTCCTTGGTCGTAAAAGATCAAGCGGTTCTCTCAAGTATTATTTTATACCTTTTCGAGTTTGGGAGACACAAATTTACGAAAAAGGTCAACCCTGGAGTTTTCTTAAGTTTTTCAGACTCTAAAATTGAAAAACATCGAGTTTCTCCTATACTAGATCGTTAAAATTTCACAGTAAAGGACCTGTTCAATTACAAATAGGAATGAACCACTCCTTCTTAGGGTTCAAATTTAAACTAAGTTGGACTCATCCGAAGGATGAGCTTATAATCAAGAAAATGTTATCCTCCTCAAGCTTGTCAAAAATAAAGAGGTACTTGCCATAAATGGTGGGGGAAAGAGAGGAAAATGAGCCTGTTTGTCATACTTTGTAACCGCTCTTGAACACGACACTTTTATTCACCTGGATTGGGAAATCCTTTGCCTAACAGTTGATCAAACCACATTGAAAGTCTTCAGCCGGTTTCTGGGTATTAACTTTGGGTCAATTGTCACCAAACCATCTGTCGTGTCGTTATGTATTCAAGAGGTCACTGCCAATAAGCCATTCATCTGCAAAATATCTGTCGTCCATCTTGACCATCCATGAGTCATTCCTTGCAACTAAATTTCTTCGACTTGATCTATGATTTCGTGTTGTGGGTTTTCCTACGACGGATCGCTTTCTATCGACTTTAACTCATTATCTAGAAAGATGATCTAGAAATCGTCAGTACCTTGAGATCTGCATGCCTCAATGGCAGGTTTCTCGCCTTTGACGATAGGTTGCATCATTGACCTTCGATCAAAGGATTCCGTGACATGTTCGACATCAACACATTTATTCGCATCTCATGGATTGTACTGGGTACTTTGAGAGCCATTGACATCACTGGTGGTTTCTCTCACACTTGTTAACAGTTTACATCATTGACTAGTAATCAAGTGGTTTCTACCATGTTCGACATCAACATATTCATTCGCATGGATAGAATCGTACTGTTTCGGGAAGTAGAAATGAAGACTCTGGATCTAGTTTCCACAATCCAGGCTGCGAGGAATTTTGTATTCATTATATAATGGACTATTCATAAACAGATGGCTGCGTCCACACTGTGTCCACATCAGTCTATACTTGTGATGTTTTACAAGATCATTTCTGTATCAGAGTAGTAGTTAGTTTTCTAAGTTAGTTTTGATCTGAGTATGGGAATGCCTACCTCAGCAATGATATGATCTCATATATATATCTTGCATTGAATGTTTTTACAGGTTCCAACCGGGCTCTCCACAAGATGATCCTCAAAATGATAAAGTACTTCACTCTTCCTAAATGATAAATGAAATTCTCATCTACTACAGACTTCGCACTTTAGGGGGCAATCTGTTACACAAAAATATTTTCACCATGATTATTTGCAGTCAGTATGGGTCTATCATCACTTGTACTGTCCTCCTAAGCAAGTCTCAGACCTCAGCTCTTCAAGTCAAGCTTTGAAAATGAGAGAAAGACATTAAAAATCAATGAAACTCTGGTTCCACACTTTCTCTCACTATCACCTGCGGTCCTGCACCTTCTGTTTACAAAAACTGCGGACCTGTCCGCTCTGTCCCTAAAGGTGTGGGTGCGGACCCCTGTGAAAGTCAAAAGGCGCAAGTTTTATCTTAAAAAACTCACTTTGGGTTAATTCTAGAGGATTCTAGAAGGAATTTTGACGTGGATTGTTCGCTTTGAGGTGGTTCATGCATCCCAAAAGAGAAGGAGCTAATCCCTTGATGAGAGGAGCTATCCCTTTGAAGGAGGACCTAGTAACCTCCCTCCATTGCACTATAAATTCAGGCATTGGGCTAGTTGCTGGAGAGGTTAGAAGCTGAAGATTTTTTAGGGTAAATGCTGGTGAAATCAAGACTTCCTAGTTGAGCTTAAGAGGAGAGATCACATACCTTTTTGGCTTCATTGGGGAGTGAGTGAAACTTGTCAAAGTAGAGGAGACTTCTTGCTGAACCCTGGGAGGAGGTTGTACAGCGTCAATGCACAGGTTGTAAAGTTCTTCTTCTTTTGAATTAATACAATCAAACTCATTTTTCTCAACAAGTATCTCATGTTATTTGTTTCATGGACTCCTTGACTTTCATGTTAAATATGTTTTATGATATTGGCTTTTCAGGTGCTATTTAATTTGTTTGCCTTGTTTGTGTTTTCAGATTCGCGACAAAGGAGCTCATTTGGATCAAAGGAGCGAGGGCATCCACAAACTTGCGTTAGACCTAAGGTAGGCCCTAAAAACACTTGTTTACCATTGTTTATAAAAGCATATTTAAAGAAAGATAGTGTCTGGTTGGTTTGCTTGTCATTAGGTCTTCTTATTGCATGTTTTCATATCGACAATTTGCCATTGCAATCTTCAATGTAATAACTTCCAATGCATGCCTCTAAGCCATTAACATTTAATCAATATATGGCATAGCAACAAAGGTGAAGTCTTGAAATTAAACTTGAAACATGGTGAAGAAACATATGATGCGAATTATCTGATATGGCGATGTGTTATTTTAAAAAGCAAGCTTGGGTAACTACTATGGTAAGAAAGCAGTTAATGACAAATTTGCAGTATATTCAAATCATTTTGATTTCTCATATATTTCAGTTTTAAATATATAATTTCATAATTAAAAAATAAATTCAAGACCTCTCTATCTTCACATTTAAATTTTATTATCTTAGATGTGGTCTTGATTATGGACAATTTATAAAGTCATGGAGTTTATATGAAACTTATAATATTTTGAGAAACAATCATTACTGCGAATTTTCATTCTCATTTCTGATGCATTTCTTTTAATTTCAATTCCTTTGAGCACTAAGCATTCTATTTTTACATTTTACTGCTTGTTTTAGTTTAAATAAAATAAATAATGATTTTGGGTTATAGGATTTTAGTTATTTTGACTTCTTCATGTTTTTAATGATAATAAGAAGTCAGCTAGTTTGGAGAAACTGATAACTTTCGGGTAAGATCAAAAGCAATTATCCAATGGTAAGATTCATGTACCCACTTTCATTAATTTCCATTTCATTACTTTAATTTCAGTTTTGTTTTTCTGATATATAATTTTGTTTTGCAGCTCTTCATAAAAGCTTCCAATCCTCTGCCAGATCATATTTTCGAAGTCCCTACTCTTCTCCTAGCTTTATTTCAAGAAGCAGCGATAATCCTCATTGAAACAGCCACACTAGGAAGTTTCAGAACTTTTAGTCTGTTTCTTTAAGCATTCCTTTTTAGAAAACGATTAAGATGATGCTTTGAAACAAGAAGATTGACATCAGACAGAAATTTTTCATTGTGGCTGAATTTTACAATCACTGTTATCTAAAGCCTAAAACATTCACAACCCTGCAAAGTATGTTTTTCTAAATCTCGACATAAGAAATAATGATTACATGATTATTTTCTTTTTCTTCATATTGTTGAGACATTGGTATAAACATTCTTGTTTGAGTTTATCTTTCGAAATATGAATTTTCTTTTCACTTTTTAATTTTTATTTTTGTTTGCTGATTTCTTTCACATTTTAGCATAAGAATTCCTTTCCTTTGATTTTCAGTTTTGATTTTGGTGACTTTGCCATGATTTATATTGAAGGCCTACTTGTTACCTAACAATGGTAACCATACATGGAGAAAAATTGCTAATAGTCACCTATTAGCTTTTTCTTAATTATTTTGATATACTTTCTTATAATAAAGGTAGACATACTTAAGGAAGAGATTACCAATTTAGACAAGTTGAAAAAGTATTATAAAATCCGAAGAAACTTTTTTCATCAAATTGTAATCATTTTGAGATTTCAATATTTTATTAAGATCTTTCAAATTTTTATTATCAGTCAAGAAAAGTTATTTATAACCAAGTAAAGTGACCCTGTTTTATCTCTACAACTAATTAAGGACTGATATAGAACTTTGAAATATTTTAATTTATGAGGAATTTTAAGAAAAATTACAGTTAGATGATTCTTTCTTTTATTCAGACTAATGAACTTAGTCAAGCATTTCAAGCATAATTCTCCATTTTTAAAGTATTTTTACTTTAATTTTAGGAAAATCTCATTCATATCAAACAGAGATAACTGGTTCTTTTCCCGTGTGTTGTCATTGTTGTGGTAAAAACACAACCCCTCATTATTAATGTGTTCACTTCAAATAATGGAGACCATTTCTATAAAAAAATTTGGCTAAACACCTTTTAGGATTTTTTTTTAGTTGATTATCCTACGCTTTTGTTAATTTTTTCATTTTTTTTTTTTTGGATTCTTGTTTTGACTTCCTTTTAGAATCGATTTTTTATAAGCTTCCCATTGATACTTGTTTCGCCTCATTTCGTCAACTGGTTCGTAAATGACACTCCTTTGAAGTCTCATAATTTATCTAGCCTGGGTTAAAAACACATGAAATGTACAATATTGCATTTTTTAAATAAATTAGTTCAATAATGAATTTATTTTAAATATTAACCCCTAGTGAGTTTTACTAACATTTTTCCATTTTTACTTATATAGCCAAATCATTAAGCATCGAGATTTAAGAAATTTACTTCAATTTCCAAATCAATTACTAATCTTAAAGAACCAGAATATTTAAGTGACTGTAGTTTAGATAACTTCATAACTAAATTTCATTAAAATAAAATCAAAACAAAACATTAATTTTATATATTAGATCTCAAATTAATTAAATTAATTATTATATAAAATATAATTAATTTAATTAAATTAAAATTTAATATATAAAATTAATATATATAAAATAAATTTAATCACATCGAGAATTTGCATCACATTGAAAACTTTGATCACATCGAGAATTTTTAAGTGACACATTTCTAAAAACCCCGATAGACTCAATTCTCCGGATCCCAATCCCGATCCCGATCATAGAAAACTCAAAAGGCATGAAAGGCATTGCATTAGGTTATAAGTTTTATTTGTAAAAGTTTCAATCATATGTTTTATTATGAAGTTTCACTCATACGTTAGTGAAGGAAAGTAGGTATGTTAATTTTAATATTAAATTTAATATATATTAATTTAAAAATAATAAATTTTAAATTAATTAAAATTAATTAATATATAAAATTTAATTAATTAAATTAAATTAAATTAAAATTTAATTTTTATTTAGTATTAATTAATTTATAAATAGATCATATTAATTAGTTATATTAAGATTAATTAATAATAGCTTGTTAATTAATTAGTTTTGTTCATAATTAATAGTTAAATTAGAATTAATTATTAGATAATTAGAATTCTAATTTAGGATTTAATTTTTAATTAGAATTCTGATTTTTAGTCTAGCAACATAAATTCCAGAATTGACTCACCAACTTTGGAGGCCCATAGATTGAGTTTTACTTGGCCAAATGAGGCACATGACAGTTCTTTGGAAAGATAAAATTAAGGAGAACATTTCTGAGGAGGTTTCATTAACAGATTTGGTCATTTATTGGGTCAAAAATTAGGTAGAAGATCAAGCTTCGAATTTATAAAACAAAATCAATTTTCTGAGTTATTTTCTGCATTTTCATTTGTCCAAGCCTCTTCTAAATGGAGATCCATTCGTCAATAATATCCTTGGCCAATTAAACCATTCCAGGCATTAATAGAGAACTTATATTTTATTTTCAATTATTTATTCAAATAGAATTTGATTTGATTTGTTTTAAATGCCAGAAATGATATTTTGATTTTATTGATTACATCTTAATTTATTTTGATTTATTTTGCAGGAAAACAGTGGAAGAAATATGGAGGAAATGATCTTAGTCAATGAGAATTCTCCAGCAATTGAAGATTAGAATTTTTGAGCAAATAAAATTGGATTTGACAAATTTACCTTCAACAAACTTCCTCTCAAGAATTCCTTTGCAAATATTATAAATAATAGATTGCAGAATGTAATGAGGGGCTGCTCTCCTCTGCAATTTTAGACTTTTAAAAGCACTACTGTAATAGGAATTTAGAGTTGTAGGAGGGAGGAGAGAAAATCTCAGCTCTGGGGATTATTGAGGATTTTTCCTTTGTATCTTGAATTATGCATGAAGGACAAAGTTTGCACTATTGTGGCTTTAGCTTTGAGAGTAGAAGTTCAAGCAATGTAAAGAGCTGTTGGAGACCAATGACAGAGAAATGGATGCAATAAATTGGTATTTCTAATACCACTGTTTCAAATATCAGTTTCATTTTTATGGTAATAGGAATGTCTCGTTTTATTCATGTTTGTGCACTATTGTCAATATGGGTAATTTGTCTCAATGTTGTTATTATGTATCTCTGCTCTTATGAATTAATTTATGATTTCTGAGTAACTATTTACTCAGAAATCTGTCTTATTAGAACTAATTTATTGAATGGTAATGTGTTGTGAACTATTTCCACATATTATTATTTAATTATTGGATTTATTGATTTGATAATCAATATCATTTTTGTGAACTACTTCCTAGAATGTTGTTGGTTTATTATTTCCGTTAAAAGGTCTCAACAGGATTCGTTTTGATATCTATAATATCAGTTAATTGAACTACTTCATTAACCTGATATTCATTATAAGAAAGACATGTTTAAATCCCAATATTTTAATTATCTTGCTCTTAGTTGGGTTATATCTATATTTGCCTAATTAAGATAGGATTTAGATTAGTTTCTTTTGCTTGCATTATAGAATAAGCTTGCATTTAGAGTCATTTCTATATTCTTTTAAGTCTTCTTCTCGAAGAGGCAAAATTTTAGTTGTGGCTTGGCTGAACCCAAATCAGCTTAAGGGTCATTCTCTTGCCTGATCAGCAAGAAGAAGTGATCTGATATCCTTGGTTATTGGTAGGTAAAGATACATCATAAACCAATAGCAATAGGGAGAAGGTAATTGGACCTAGTTAAACCAATCAGAACCACCACACCAAATGGAAAATGAGCTGCTTTAAGGTCTGGACCGCGTGGTTATTCCCCATTGTTGTTGCAGCGATTTTCGAGGCATCAACAGGAGGCTAGGCTCCCCACTCAAGATAAATTGGTTTTTGTCACTTTCACTTACTCGGCTGTCTTCTAGTCTTTAAAGTGATGGTTGTTTGCACTCTGAGCTGATGGAGGAATATTCGAATGGAAGGGTAGTAAATGAGGAGGATTTACCTCCTATAATTACTCTCCCTTGTCCCATTCGATTTTTTACCAAGGTCTTTCCCACAATTCCTTGCTTTTACCCTTTATTCTTTTATTCCTGCATTTTTCCTTGCTTTTATCCTTTATTCCTGCATTACATGCACATTAGGCCACAAAGCAAAATATCTAACTCTAAGTCATCTCATAAACAAAATATAATCAAAAGTATGCAATAAATTGTGAGAATAGTTGGTTTGACTAAGCTAGGAGGTGAATTAAGGCCAATTAAGGCCCATATAATTACCCAATGATAAGGCTCATCACCACCCTAAAACCTTGCCTACTAAATTCCCTACTAGGTAGGAAATAATAAGATAAATAGTCTATCTAAATAGGGTGTTGTGTAAGTTTTACTTAAAATGCCACACCTTTGCATATACTAGAGAAAAAATATTTATGAATAATTTATTGTTATCTCATTGCCTACTAAATTTCCTACTAGGTGGAAAATAATAAGATAAATATTCTATTTGAATAGGGTGTTGTGTGAGTGTTACTTAAAATGCCACACCCTTGCATATGCTAGAGAAAAAAAATTTATGAATAATTTATTGTTGTATATAATTACTA
This sequence comes from Pinus tabuliformis, assembly GCA_031772625.1. Classification (NCBI taxonomy): domain Eukaryota; kingdom Viridiplantae; phylum Streptophyta; class Pinopsida; order Pinales; family Pinaceae; genus Pinus; species Pinus tabuliformis. The sequence continues at coordinate 1,019,381,106 of CM062805.1, forward strand.
TCTTTTCAATTGATTTGGAGACTTCAAAATTTTTTAAATTATATTCTTGAATTGCCAAGATTACAACTTTTTATGATGAGATTACATATTTTGAATTTTAATGGAAATACTATTTTAAAAAGCACCAAAAAAATTGATAAAAACACAAGGAAAAATTGACTTTAATCAATACTTTTATGCATGCCATAATTCTGAGTCAATGTTGCATGAATAATAAAAACTAACCTAATATAAGTGGGAGAAAGATAATGCAAAAAAATAATAATAATAAATACTAAGTAGATATGTAAAAGATAGATTCTATTTGTAAGTTTTAGTGTGTTAGAATTTGGAAACACTTTTCACTTATACTATAAATAATGTCAGACTATTAATTTTACATAAATATCTTTGTCATTGTATTTGACAAACTTTATACTTTCCTTTCAAACAAACTACACTCTATTCTTTTCAGTGTCTTCTTCCCCTACTTTAAAAGCATACTAATAGTTATAAGTTGTGATTATGCATTAATGGTTGATTTCATGCCATCCCAATTCATCATGTGCTACCCACATTAGACTCTTAGATGCAATGAATGGCCCCAACAAAGATTTTATGTGATTAACCTATTTTAGGCTTCTAAATAAGTTCTAAAACAACGAATAACTACAAATGTACATTTAAACAACAAATAACTATATAGGTATATTATGGTCGATGCTTGATGCTTGTTTGTTTGTTATAGTACATTCAAACAACAAATAGCTACAAACGTCTATGTTTGAAGTCCACGTGTCATAGCCATGACATTGAAAGCCATGTGTATAATAAACATATTTTCCTTTTTTATACCAATTTTTCAAATATTTTCGTTTTAAATATATACTTTTACGTATTGAAAACCACTTCTTCCTATTAAAAAAATAAATACATGATTGTAATGTGATAATTTGTCCAATCATGTTCAAACAAGGGAGCCACTGTTGTAGCCGTAGTCCTTGCCGGGGTTGAAAAACTCGAGTTTTTTGATTGGCAGTGATTTTAACATGGTGGTTTTAGATCTGCCACTAATTATGCTACAATTTGGTGGTTTAATTGTGTGCTTATATGCCATGCTACAATTTGGTGGTTTAATTGTGTGCTTATATGCCATTGTTGTTGCATTCTTCTCTAATTTTTTTATCGTCAGATGCTATTATGCATTTTTGTTAACTTGGAGAGTGAGTTTTCGCTTCAAAAGAACACTCTATAATTCCTCTTTTGGGTTATGAGGCAATTGCTCAGCTCTGATATTCAGCAAGCATGGAACCCAAAAAACTCAGCAGCAGACATAATCTCCACATCAATCATTTATCCAAACAAGGAAAGCAACAACAGTGGCTGAATTAGGAAAAAAAGGGTTACTTTCCCTTCTCTTTAATGCCAACGCGAGGCAGTATGAATAACAAATACTTGATAAGCTTCCAGCCTCGGTAACTTAAGAAATCAAGGAGTCATTCTCAGACTTACCTTATCAATCAAGGAGTCATTCTCGCACTTCAGACCCATTTCATTCTCGGACTTTGCTTGATCGATGTAAGATCTATTTCTATTTCTTCTTGAGCTTGGATGTATGGTTCAGTAAATCAGTAAGTAGAGGTAGGTAATGTAGTTCTTTTCCATAAACCCTAGGCTAGGATCTTTGAAGTGTTTTCTACTATGGTATGGCGACACCTTCCTTATAGATAGATACAAGGCGAGAAAGAGAAATTCTAACAAATCATTATGCGAGTTGTTCAATGTGCTGTTGTAGTAGGAGTAGGTGGACCAAGCGGACTTACTTCAAGGGCGGACAACCTTCAGGGGCGAGCTTGCTAGTGCCTTACCTTCTCGAGCTTCGAAACCGAAACAGGAACTTGAGTAGTAATATATAGAAAATAGGAATAGCCAGAAATAGCCATAATAGGAATACCGCAACTGCAACCATAACAGTAACCGCAACAGAAAAAGGACCAGGCTATTGGATCTCCTCGCCCGCCAGCCAATAGAAATCCAAATCGAAAGTCAGTGGGAAAGTAAGCAGAACAGGAATAAGAGGAATATTAGCGACCAGAATATGATTCTTTTGTAGTCTTTCCCTCTTTCATAGCCTTGTTAGTAGCAGTGGGTTGGTTCTCTATCTTGCTCGGGCGGTCATATAACGATTGTTTTGTGTTCTCCGCATCAACCGATTCAAGTAACTCAGGTATGAGTGAAGCCAGTGATCAGTGAGAGCAATAGAGGCGGCAAAAAAAGCAGTGGCTTACACCGAAGAATTTGACCAGGTTTCAGTAAAACACCCATCCAGCATAAAAGTTGTTGATTCCAGAGGGGTCGGTGACGATTTGAGTTTGGTTAACCTCATGTCGGAGGAGGGGCTCTGTAAAATTATCAGAAAACAAAATTAAAAAAAAAGATAAAGCCCCTGAAATTAAAAAAAATAAAGCCCCTGAAATTTTCAGCAAGCGCAGAGGGCTACTGATGGGGAGAAAATTCCATGCAAAGGCACTCACCTTGTAAAATAATCATCATCTTGAATTACATTTGCGAGATGCTCTGTCTAAACTATGATTGATCTAAGAGTCCTGGAAGATCGATCGATATATGTTGTTATGCAAATCATTCCAAGAAATTCCATCATTGTAATGCTATGAATACACACAGATTCTACAATAAAAATTAACATCAATAGCATCTGCATGCATGCTATACGTGTCTTGCGTGCATGTTATACGTATCTTTGGCAAATCTGTTGTGTCAGAAGTAATAATAAGTATGCTTCTACTACCCATACTACACAACAGGAAAATTTGAACGGCCATTAAAATTGCATGCATTCAACACATATAATGATGAACGCATATATTCAACAAATATAATGATGAATGGGCATTAGCTCAAAATTATATACAACATTAAAATAATTTCTTATTGTTTTTTTTTTTTTTTTTTTTTAAAATCGAGAAGTGACACTAAATAAATCCTTTTTTTCAAAGGAATAAGTGACGTTCAAGATTAGCATGCATGATATACGTGGTATTAACTTCAAATTATATACAACACTAAATAAATCCCTTTTTTCAAATGGAGAAGTGACGTTCAAGATTAACATGCATGATATACGTGTCTTGCATGCATGCTATTTCTGGTATGTCGCTCCAGTGTTCCTCTCCTAAACGCAACGAGTCGATTGGCACGACGGCTTGCATGGGCTTGCATGTTGAACAGGTGCACCCTCTGGAAATGGCAAACTAATTCATTAGGTCGACTTTCAAAGCTAGTGGCTTGTTTAGTTGCAGAATGAACTAAGAATGAGTCCGTTACAGAGCTTGCTACAGACCTGCGAAGATAAAGCCGAGATAATGCCACATTCAGTGAGATAAATCCATTGCAATTGCAGAGCCGGTTGGAAGCCCAAAGCGTTCCGTTGAGTTTAGAACCTATCCATTGGTTAGACTGGTTTCAGGCTTAGGGAACTTGTAGTACAGTTCCAAATTTGATGGCTGAAAGGATGCGATGGCCTTTCCGTTTTCGTCCTTGATTAACCTGTTTTCTACATTAGCGTGACTAATAAGCCAGGAGAGAATCTTGGCGCAAGGCATAAGAGTTGGTATGGTTGCTACTTTGTGGAGACAAGACCCTCTGATAGCCTGATATACCCCGACATCAGGATTCTTCTCACCCAGTTGCAATGGGAGCTCTGGAGATTTTTCCTCCCTGACACATTTGGTCAATTTCACCCCATTGCACATTGTTGTCCAGGTCTATCTTGCATTTTTTATATCCATAAAATGGCCCAGTGACTTCCTAAGCTTCTGGTGTTTCCATTATGTTCTGTTGAAGAATGGCCTATTCAGATATGGCGATCAGCCGGGTATGCGATAAAAATTGTTGTTGAACTGAAATCGTGGGTAAGTGCTTGCCTACCCTATTTTATTTTTATATTTCTTAATAGTGATTGAATCCCCAAATACGAAATCTGTCTGCAATTGAAAAAATATGAAAAAATATCACTGCATCATGAAGATTGGCAAATTGAAAAAATATGAAAAAAAATCACTGCATCATGAAGATTGGCAAAGCAGCCTTTGGGACTGTGATTCATTGTACAGATTTTAAATGGTTTTCTTTTTTTATCTTTTACATGATTTTATATGGTTTACCATTAAGCACTTTTCATTCAGGATTTGGGGCCTTTGTACCTTGCATATCGGTTGAAGGCATAGCTACGCCTGCAACAACTGCTCTACTCGCTTGGGGATTTAGGAATGGAAATAGCAATTTTGCAGGGTTGGAAGAGAAAGAACCTGAATTCTATCCTGCCTCTGCCACGCTTAAAGAACTGCAACAAGTTGTCTGATTCCTCTCGTTCCTCCTTTAAGTTGTGTCGCTATCCTAGTAAATTGTCCATCAAATCTTGTTAATGTAGAGCATGGAACCTAGATAGCAAGCTATGGTAGGCGTACAAGACAGAGCATTCAACCTACAGACATGTAGAAAGCTATCGCCACCACACTATTCCATGCATGCACATAGCCATGTGGTGTGTCTTCACACAGAGGTGAAGGGCGCAAAGCATCAATGATGGTTGCTAGTATTTTCATGGCGGTTTTCACATAGAGGTGAAGCGCCTACTTCGAGCAGCCAAGCATGGCAACGTTTCTAATAACTATATTCATGGCGGTTCTGCACACAGAGGTGAAGGGCGCAAAGTGTCAATGATGGTTGCTGGTATTTTCATGGCGGTTCTGCACAGAGGTGAAGCGCCTACTGTGAGCAGCCAAGCATGGCAGCGTTTCTGATAACTATATTCATGGCAGTTCTGCACACAGAGGTGAGTGGTTCTGCACACAGAGGTTGAAATGCTCAGAGCGTGATTGTTCTTTCTTCTATGGTTATTCACTCACAGATGAACCAAAGTCTTTGTGGTGGCAGGTGGCTAGAGTTGTTGGCTTTGCGGTGGCAACCAGAGATGGAAGGTGGCTGGTAGGTGGCTAGCTTTGCGGTGGGAAGCAAACTTTGCTTAAAATTCACAAAGAGCCAAACTGCTTATCCTAAGTTTTAAGAAAAGTACATGAGCCTGCCAAACTGCTTATCCTAAGTTTTAACAAAAGTACACAGTCGAGCCCCAAACTCTTTATCCTAAGTTTTGAGAAAAGTATACAGTCGAGCCGGCAATAAGAGGTCGAAACAAAAACTTTCGATAAAAGTTTGTTGAGCAGAATATTTTATTTAAAACATTGGTTAAACCTGAAATGTACGGAATATATTGTTTGGTCAATGGCAACTAATATGAATTCAACGCTCGATCGAACGCTATAGTCCCTGCTATGCCGGAGGCAGGGACTAATAACAATCCAATGCAATAAAATGTAACATAATATCAAGAAAGTTTAAAGATAGTACCATTTTACTTGAATAAACTAGGCTACTTTATGTTGTATATTTTGGACATTTTTATTTTTATAAATTTAAAGTTAGAGGAGATAGAATATCTATATTTCACTATATTTTAGTGGTCAAATTGTTTTATAAAGGTGAGTCTTTTGTCTCACAAACAAAGAGTTTCATATATCAATTTGGTGTATGATTTAGTTGTGACTAGAAAAATATTATTATTATTTTATTATTTTATATTTCCAGACATTAGTAATACTACTTTTAAAATGGTAGCCAAAAAAAGAGTTTTCTTTATATTTAATACTTGAAATGAAAAAGAATTTAATACTTGAAATTAGAAAGAATATATATTACGAGGTATAGGATGGCTCATGCTATTGAATAACAAAGGAGAAATGATAGATCATATACATGTATATACAAGTAAAACCTACATAACATAAGAATTTAAATGGCTCTTCTTCTATTTTTGAAACAATAATAGGGTAGATTGTATTAGAAAAGAATGTGTTGAATAAAAGATAAGATACATCCATAAGTTCCTAATATGAAATACTTTAAAGGGTTTTAAGACTACACTAGTATGGCTAAATTGGTTGTGCCTCAACCCTAATACTAAGTTCCAAGAAAAGCCATATGGATGCAATCTATAGAAAATACCATTAATACAATAACATTTAGCTAGCATCAAAATATAACAAGGATTGACTCCTAATCATCTATAATGATCAAATTTTCATTAACAACTACCCAATAAGGATTAGGAATTTCAACTGGTGTATATTGGGCCAAGTTTCTCAAAGATATTTTGTGCTCACTTCCTTGAGCGTCTCCATGTTGCACCGCTTGGAGTTGTTGCAAATGTATATTTTTTTTAATTTGAAATTCATCATCATATTTTTATGATAATATTGTTTCTTTTAGGGTTCCATTGGTTCTTAAAGTTCCAAAAGGGAATGATAATGATTGGTTTTACAACTTGTTTCCTGCCGCGTTCAAGTCTCTTAAAACGTGTTGGAATTGAATGTGAGGAATCCAAGTAAGTGATCTCAAAATTCTTATTTAAATATGGTAAATTGTGGAGTCAAAAGGAAAGGTTCCCAAAGCAAGATGACGAATGGATTTATTAGACTCACTTATTATAATTAGAGGTATAATTGGTAAATATCAAGCCAAGAAAACACCTTGGAAGAGAGCATACTTTTTTATCTTTGTTGGTAGAGGCTATGTCTAGGCTCCATGACTATTCCAGTTCTATCTATCCTTTGGGACTATCAAATCCCTACAGACTTTGCATGGTTTTAGGCACCCCATGACCTCTAGTTATGCAACACCAATGGTTTTTCACTGATGGCATGACCCACTCAATAATACTTCACCCAAACTACGCCTCACAAATCAACACTTACATTATGTGTCTTAAACAAGTTATTTAGTGAAATATCAAACTTCGTCTAAAAGAAAGATGTGTCTTTGTCCCTTCCACAACATCCATGTTCATATGCAATTATAATTGATTTTAAAACATGAATCTACTTCTCACTTAGTAAGTCAATATAACCATCACATAACATGTAAGTGCACAAGAGTTATATGTGGGAGTGGCTCGTGGCCTTACTCCAAAATATATATAAATATATTATGCAATAATAAATGTGTTCAAGTCCCCAACCAAGTCACCCAAGTTGTTATAATACAATACAAAGTATGCATAATACATGGGTTATTGCTACTCATACCACTCTATGGTAAATTCATGCCAGCCCGCGGCTACAACAACCCGACGACCCACAACAAACCTAGGCCACTAATCTCCATGGTTCTTGGATTGTGCACACACACTAGCAGTAGCTTGGATCATTCTCAATGGCCTTTTCGTTCACACTCCAACTGACATGATTGGAAGAGCAACCATGAGCCCCTGAAGAATAGAAAACCCCAAAATTTTGTTTCCCTTCTCGTATGTTATATTCCTGGTGTGCTCATGCAAATGGAAACCCCAAATTTTTCCACCAAGTGTCACATCAAATGTAATAAAAGTTGTGATGGATATGTCATTGTCCGTGGCCACCTCAATTACGTATGCCTTACCTTGATGGCCCAATAGGGGCCAAAGAGACCCCCCCCCCACACCAAGTCACTCAATTGATTATAATACAATACTAGCAACACCATCTTGTAATACACTCATGTCAGCTTATGGCTACATAGTGTGTGGCCCACAACAGACCTCAACCACTCATCTCCAAAACTCTTGGATCATGCACACACACTATTTCTAGCTTGGATCATTCCCAATAGCCTTGTGGTTTGCTCTCCAACCAGCTTGATTAGAAGAGCAACCATGACCCCCGACAGAATAGAAAACCCTAAAATTTTGGTTTCCCTTCTCGTGTGTTATATTCCAAGTGCACTTGTGCACATGGAAACCCCAAAATTTCCACCAAGCATTGCATCAAATGTTGCATAACTTGTGATGGTGATGCCATTACGCATGCCCAACTCGGTTATATCCATGCCTCACCCTGAGGCCCTGACAAGGCCCAAAGGGAACCCCCGCACACAAAGTCACCTAACTCATTACATACAATACAAATTATGTCTAATACATGAGTTATTGCTACCCACATCGTCTTGAGGTAAACTAGTGCTAGTTTGTAGATACAACAACACATAGCCCACAATAATCCTCGACCACCCATCTCCATAGTTTTTAGATTGTGCACACACACTAGTCGTAGCTTGGACCGTTTCCAATAACATTCTGGTTCGCTCTCCAGTTGGCTGAGTTGGAAGAGTGACCATGAGAACCCAAAGGATATAAAACCCAAAATTTTTGTTTCCCTTCTCCTTCGCTATAGTGCACATGCTCTACCTTTGTTATGATGTCTTAAGTGTGCATGGTTCTTGTGGTGTTGTTTTTCTCCCCTTATATTTGTGTGTGTGTGTGTGTGATAGAGAGAGAGAGAACGAGAGATTCGAGGGAAATATCAAGGGATGTGACCCCTGGCATTATTCCAACAATCATTTCCCTTCAACTTCAAGCTAACACATTCCATTTCCATACAACTCATCGTCGTGCATCTTGGTAGTCAATTCAACCACTCGGGAGGGCACCCGTGCCCCTCATCATGCTCACACTTCACTCATCTTGTCTCATCTCATTCTAGTTGGATATGTGTGCCCATTATCGTGCTCACACACCAACCTGTCTTACCTACAACTCATCTTGGTTGGGTGTGTGTGTCTACTGTGGCCTCCACACACCAACACATCTCGTCTCTGAGGTGAGTGTGCGTGCTCACTACCACACCGAAAGATAAATATGATGAGAAAATATACTAAATTTAAAATATAAATAATTTAAAGTTTAGAATAAATAAATTTTTTAAATTATTCATTACTTAATAAATATACAAAAGAAACTAAATACCTATAACTACACATGATTTGAAATTATCATAGACTAAAACTGATGTAGAAGTGATTAGCCATTTATGATTTGAATGTTAGCTCAAAGCATAGAATCGAGGAAAAATGCTTGAGAAGAATACTTTACGACAACTGATTAAACACAAGATAGATGCATAAAAAAAGTGAAAACAGTAAAAAAATAGTGATACCAGACAAAAAAATTGATTACGGAGTTCATCCCTCATGGACTACATCTCCGGGTCTGCTTTCAAGATGGGCGACCGTTTCTATTAGGAATGAAAAGAAGGAGTTGATTACACAGAGATTTTATCAGTTTGAATGTGCACATAGGAACTTCTAATCAGTATCATTAGATAGTCCTCTAAACCAACTTTCAACACCTGTCACAGTTCCTAATTCCAACTCCGGATGCTCCTGTAACACTGAAAACAAAACTGCCTATGATTTCTAGAATCTGCAAACAAGAATCAAAACCACTCACTCCCTGTTCAATGAAGAAAAACTCCCTTTTAAAGGCCTACAAGTACATCAAAACCACCTTTGGCTGAATTGCAGATGAATTTGGTTGATCCTAGATAGGGTTTAGCTTTGGTCTTGTAGTTTAATGACACATAGGTTAGGTTGGCATGGTCATTGCAATAGTTGTTTAACAAAAACTTAACAAAAACCCAAAATAAACATTACATTAAACTCCACAATTGCTGGCGGTCAGGTTAATCAGGCAGAGGTTGAACTGTTGCATGTGAGTGCTAGCAGTCTAACCACCATATGCCACCTAGCGTTTTTCTCCAGTGGATTCGACGACGGTTATTCAAACGGTGAACTCCAACCTGTCACATGTTAACTGTTTCCTGATAACTGTTGGATGTTGCGGCTAAACCTCCGGCTAACCCTATCTTCGGTCACATGTAAAAAGTCTTGCTGACGGTTCCCGCCATGGCTAATCATTAACCTGATGGTCTTACATAGCATGTTCACTTGTGGCCTTCTCTGATGCAGTTTTATACTAGCGATTAACTCCAAAACTGTCATCACATACCTCCGATGGTTCTCATAATTTGATCACATGACCTTAGACGCGGTTAGGCTGCCCGCGTGGTCAAGCTAACCGTTAAGCTCTATGTTTGTAATGTTTTGTTTGCAATAACATTAGGTTGAGAGTTAGGTTTTAGGCTTAGGGTTGATGTTGTGTTAATGTGATAGGTTTGGGTTTAGAACTTAGGATTAGCATAGGTTTTATGTATTTTCTTACATGGAAAAAGGTTTAGACATTAGGTTTTTAATACATATTTCAATGCATTAAGGTTTTGTATAGCATTGTTTCATAGATTTAGGTTTATGTTTAGGACTTAGATTAGGTTTTTATGACTTTACATCAAAATAGAGAAAAACCCATTTGTCCCCAAATGTCACAAAGTGACATTAGCGACATTTGTCACCAAACGTCAAACCTGTCGACATCAAACCCTGAGAGTGGATGAAAAAACCCATGTTGACACCAATCTTGCGAGGCGAAGACAAACATGTCGACGACCAATCCTAGCGGAATTGTCGATGAACACAAGTCGACAGCTAGGTACAAACCCATATCAACTGAATGCCATGAAAACCATATTACCTGAACAACCTAATCCATAACCAACACAGTTGAACTGACGACACCTAACTCAATTGGTGACGACTCTGAACACTGATAAAGACACTTGAACACCTATGCAATGATCTAATAAGATCCTCCTAGATCATTCCTCTCCACTTGAAAGCTTTCGAACCACAAAAATTTGACTAAGCAAATAGTCGATGAGGGTAGAACTCCCTCTCTTTCCATCTTAACCTGACGATGTACCAATACATTCAATCAATCACCTGCAAGTGATGACCCTGATGATGCTGACCATGGAACTTTTCGAGTCGGTGACTTGTTTCATCCATCTGCAATATACACAACTTGCAACGATGGGCAAACAACCTGTTATGAACATGTCAATTGATTTCTTCCCATGAAGAACCATGAGTTAGCGATTCATAATCTTTGAAAACAGTCTCTACTAGATGTTGTTTAATACCATAAACATGTATAAACAATCTATTTTGCGGAAAAACAGAGACAATCAAAGATACTCTTGACATCAAACCAGCTACTTGATTAATCATACTTTCCTGCTTCCTGTTTACTAAGTGAACTTGTTGCAATGAACCTATCCAACTGTAAGGTGAAATTTTCTACAACTTAGTTTGATTCTGAAAGAATTGATTTAGCTGTTGATTTTTTTGAGTAGCTTTTTCTTCATTCCTTAAATGATGTTTCCATTGATTAGCACTTTCCCCTGATGCATAAGTTTCCCTTAGACATTTTGACACTGCTTTAGAAAAGGCTTTGATATGAAAACAAATAGGTTTCCTCTCCACTTGAAAAGAGGTTTCCAAATTGTTCGAGACATGACATGGTGACACAATACAAGAGAAATTGAACATTGACTTTCCCCAATACTGACCTGTATCCCTGTAACTGTTAAGTTCCAAAATTAAACTGAATTGATTAATTCTGACATTAGGAAGAGGAGCTTTAGGCACAAATTTAATTCATGTTGTAATCCCCACTTATGAATAAGATGTTTGGTTTTACATAGAATTGGAATTGTTCCTATCTCTTTAAACAAACCATCTTTAAGCTGAGTCTCATAACTTAAACAAGAATCATGTTGATTGTTACGCTGATCCTTTACACATATGATTACAAACCTCTTGTTTGAACTTATTAATCACTTCATCTGATTAACATTAACTTAATTCAAGTGATTTTTGTTTTGATGTGCCCTGACAATAAATTCAACCCCATCTTTCTTAAGGTGATATTTATTATCTCTCCTGTAAAATACTACATCATGATCATAAAGATAAGGACTCCCTAAGACAACTCCACATATGTCTACTGGAACCACATCTAATTCCACTTCATCAATATAATTAGCTGTTATGGCAAATCTTAATTGACACTATTTTGTGACTTTTATCTAAGTTGATTTATTTAGCCATCCTAATGGGTAAGGTCTTGGATGATTCCGTGTTTCCAAACCCAAACTTTTAACTAAATATTCAGAGATTAAATTCACTTGTGATCCACTATCAAACACTATATCTATCTTTGTATGCTTAGAAGTTATCCTTATGTTAAACAATTCAACTCGTTTATCCTCATGTGAAGGATTTATGTTTGATGAATGTTGGCTTATTGGGGCCTGACCCAGGTTCAGAAGTGTTTTAGCCAAACAAATCTCGAAACTACTGGCCCTTTCGGAAACAGCCCGCGGAGCGCAGATTGAGGTCTCACCCAAGGTAGTTTGGGAGGGTACTGGAACTAGATTTCCACACTCTGGGGATGTCTTGATGAAGTCTGGAAAGGTCGCGAATTGATCCTGCACACTCGCGTTGCTCGCAACTGTCTGGTCTTCGCGTAGGGCGATGAGGCACTATCCGGATCCCTTTTCCCTTACTGGGTTATCATTATAGATCTGACTTAATTTTGTGGGTCCAGTATTCTTATTTACTTACTTAACCTTTATAATCAGTGCGTGCAATTATAGCAAGATGCATAGACGTATAACAGAAGCATAAAAATACAGATCTGTAAATAAATGCACAATATTTCAGGATCAACTTATCTTTTATTAACTTCTGTTCTTGTACAATCCAATTCCACCCTGCGCACTCAGTTGCAGGGGTCCATGCACACAGCTGCGGACTCTACCAAGCCTCTGCGCACACAGCTGCAGAGCTTCTTCCTATTCCTACAACCCAAGACTCGGACTTACAGACTCAGAGCGAATATCGTATTCAATAACCCATAATAATTTTTCATCCGAACCAAAAACTGCCTTCTACCCTTAGAGCATTGCTCTATTTATACATTCCCATGGTCCGTGGACCATGGGTAGACTGACACATTCTATATTAACTTACAATATATTCGGGTAGACTACCCTTTGACTTGACTTATTACAATTCATGCTCTGTGCACTTCGTGGAGCTTTTAGAACATCATTACCCAAAATTGTGGGCTTTAAGCCCCAAAACCATTACACGGGGGATCCGTTGCCCAACAGGCCCCCAACACAATCATCGTGACTCGTCCCGAATCACTCAGCTAGTGGGGAAATCTTCGTGTAAAGTTCATTCAGCAATCTTTGCACTTCGCTTACATCCATAGCACATTCTTCCACTCTCTGCTGTACTCATTGTGCGTGTATCTCCAAGGCTTCGTTGTCAGGTGCAATTTCTTGCTGGAGTGCATATACACCCTGCATCTATGACAACTTCCCCTCTATCGTGGTGGTGACCGTGAATTCTTCCTCGAGCCAAGGCTGGATGCGTTCCTTCAGCACTGCTTCTTTATGACGTGCAGCGTCCACCTGTGCCTTTAGAGCTTGGGCCTCCCTCATGTTGGTCAGTCGCTGATTAAGGGCGACTGTCTGTGCAATCCCCCAGAAATTGTTATAAGCCTACTGCCACTCCCTCACTTCTATCTCTAACCGTTGTAGCGTTGGGTCTTCCTACAGTGAAGTGAGGGTGATGAGTAACTGATCTAGCAAGCCAGTGCACTCTTGTATGGCACACTCTATTGCTTCTAATCCTGCTTGAATAACGTGTTTCCGCTACTCTTTTACCTCCAGTGGTGTAGAGGCCCGCGCCTTCAGCCTCAGCTCCGTGATTTGCAATTGGAGGTCCAACAAGATCCTCGTTGCTTCCTCCTTCACCTCATGGAATCGACTGGCCTATTTGTAGATCCGTATGCCTACAGGTAAGTCTCCTATAATCGCAAGTTCGGGGACGCGATGACATGCTTCTTCGACGATTTGCTCCAACTGCTGAGACTGTACTACTGCTTCATCGTGTTGGAGGCTCAACTGCTCGATGTTGATTCGTTGTTCACTGAGCATCTGTACTGTGCGTCCTTCCCTAGCATGGAGCTCTTTCGTCGCTCCATCCTATAGCTGGTATAAATTTCTCGTGGAAGGGTAGCCAAGTTTATTCCAAGTGCCTTGAGTCGGCCTACTGCGGCTCTGTCCTACACGTTGTCTGTTATCAATGCTCCTTCCGGTAGTGCAACAGTATTAGCCATTTTGGCCTGCAGCAACTTCTCGGTTGCCGATGTGCCCGTAGCCCCGTAGGCGGCTACCATTCCTTGTTGTGGGGCCCACTCCTGAAGTTCCTGGAGTTGCGTCCTAAGTGCCCCTAACACATTCTATTGTTTCGTCATTGTCTCCTCGATCACCTCCCTGGTGACTTAGCGAACTGTATCGCCGTTGTCGCATAGGTCACCTTCGGTCAGTGTAATAATATACCCATCCCACTTGGAAGCCTTATCCTTCTTCCGTGGCCTAGGTCGTTATGTCACACGCGGCCGTTTCAATTGCGGAGAGGTGGTGCTTGGGTCTGTGCCTTCTGTCGTATCATCTGTCCCATGCCCTATGGTCAAGTTCGGGCCTTCCTATGTCGTAGTGGCTCTTGCTGCTGCTGGTTTTTCTCCGGCGGCCTTCGCAGCCTCTCGAGACTCCCATACTTCCTCAACTAGCCATTTGTTCCACTTCTGTTGTGCTAGAAATTTGGCAGCAACCTTCTGTCTTTGAATCTTTGTCTCATCACGCACCACTAGATTGGGTGCACGCCATTCCAGTGGCCATGTGTCCAACACCTCAAACACAACACCATCTATTGCGATGAAGGGAAGTATGGTCCACCTCTGTTCTAGATCCTTCTGCGCCTTGATATACACATTGTGCATGTCTGCTTTAAATTATGCAAATTTCTTCAGACTATTGTACACCAAGGCGGATAGGCGCAGCCGATTGTTGATCCACATTCGTACACTTGCGTCCATCAGAATCTAGAAAATCTTGGTTTCACGGATTCACGTCGCGTCCTTTGGGGTTTCACGGATTCGCGTCGCGTCCTTTATCGCCCATAGCGACACATATCTGGCTACCTCCGACCAATCCTAGTCAAGAGGGGGAAACTAACTATCCTGCGGAAGTTCCCTGGTAACTAAAAGAATGAATAAGAGCAGCCACGCATAGTAGAATGCCTTACCCTGCTCCTAGGCCTCCCTGCGGTTTGTCAGGAACTCCTCGCAAAGGAATTGTGCCCAATTGAATTGTACACCTTCTGCGCATTGCTTGGCTAGTGCGATGACCATTGGTGGTACCTTGTTGCCACAACATTTCCGCATTACTTTTCCTGCCAGCAACTGGGTAGCGACCTAGACCGCTTTGTCTGGAATTCTAGTGATGACGTAACCCCTCTATTTTTTCTCCAGCTTATACTTCTTTTTCATGGCTTCTACCAAGTCGCCACTTGTACCAGTGATCTCTGCGGGGTCTCTTCCCATACAGGGAAGCTGAGAAATCCTATGAATAAGTTCTGCCGTTATGGGAGTGGGCTCATATAACCATAAGTACCCGTCGTGCACCAAGAAAAGAAGTTTCCTGATGACAAATATGGTGATTGGGGCACTATGAAAGTGTGGAATCAATAGGAGTGGAAGTAGCCCAGCCTCCTCCACCCGACGCAACCATTTCCGTGACTGCAATGTTGTAACGGCCCCTTCCTTATTTTGTTTCATGAGCTGGCTAGTTTCCAGATGTGGGAATTTTTTGCTATCCGCGAGGTCCCAGTCTTCAAACTTCATTGTAGGTATGCGGCCAAAGGCCAACCCTTCAAACGGAATTCCCTCCAGAAGGAATGGGGTTTGGAGTGAGTGTTTAATGGCATCCAAATATTTAGGGACCTTTACCCTCCCTTTTTGTGGAGGGACATACTTAGGTAACTTTGCTGTGGCGCATACTGGCTGGACGTCTTCTTCCATTTCTTCCTTTGGCTCCATTTCTTCCACAAAGGTCTGAGGATCCTCTCCCTCATCATCACTCTCAATAGTAACTATTTTGCCCTTATCCTCCATTGACAATGTGCCAAACTGTGGATTTTGTGGAGACATACGGACTGGTCCGGCTGCCTGTGGGTCCTTCTTGGTCCTCGGGCATCTAGGGCGATTTAGGGATTTCTGGTGTATCCTCTACTAGTGGCAGGAAACTTTGCATGGCTCCCTTGGTTGTTGACATTATTCTAATCAGGGGCTCCTATGTATCCTTTGGCAATGCTTCAAACCACAGACTTGTTCTTACAATATCCAAATCCATCATGTTCATGCTTGCTTGATAACGCAACAACTTAATTCACAAATTACCAAGGTTTGTTCGGTGGAGGCCCATTTGTGGGTTATATGCCCCTCGGGATTCAACTTCGACCATTCCCTGCAGGTTCGGCTCATTAATGCGGGACTGGCGATAGATAGTCCCAATGCTAATTCTAACTTTGTGTCTTAATTGCTTGCCATCTGCTCCTCGTTGTCTTAAATTGGCCATCTTGTCATGAATAGTGATACCAACGGTCACTTTCTAGCCTGTACGTGCAACAGTGTAGTTCTTATTGCGCAACTGCGATCCGTGCGACATATTAACACTGCGCGCACCCATATTGTCGCACAGTTCCCTGATAGACTGTTTTATAGTCCTGCACTCTCTTTCAACTGTCTAGAGCAGTGAGATTGTCTCCTCTTGAGCTAGTCAGGTGGTCGCACCCCCTTGGTGCACTGCTATCACGTCCTGGCAACCAATCCTCAACCCGGCCTTTATTGTCACCCCTACGTGTGCTGCTGGATGTGACACGCTCTCCTAATCTCCCTTGAGAGTGAGGCGCGGCCTTAACCCTAGCATCTAACCTCTTCACTTGCAGGCATACTCCTTCAACCCATCCTTAGGTTTTCACGTATCCATCTGCAACTTTCCAAGTCTTCCATTCAGAAAGTCTTCCTTTAGTTCCTTTTCTAGTTGTTTAATCTCCATGTCTAGCATCAGATTCTTTGTTCGCAATAGTACGCTATTTATTTTTAGTTCATGAAGTTACACATTCCCTCGCCAAATGATTTCCTGATGCCCTTAATACTCCTCTTCGCGTGATCTTGTGAATTGTTAAGTCTGGACTTCGCACGTTTTTCTGTTCACTGACATTTATATATCCCCGACCTTATGCAGAGGATCCTTAGTTCTTATACCATTTTGTAGCCTAAAACTCACCATATACGCCAATTTGACCACTGGGACGTGCAGGTCCCTTGTTGTACATTGTAACCGCTGTCCCCTATTCATGACTTTTCGTACCTTGGTGAACGCATCCCCCTTCACACTTGGTAGTGTGAGCCTTTTCTTCTGCCAATGTGCCTTGTTTGGGCCTATCCTTGGAATCCTACTATGCATGGGAACATTCTGTTTGGTATACGTCCGTACCCAGCGACTCAGGTAAGCACACTGACTACTTCGTCCTGGCTTCCCGGCTCATGTTCGATGCTGGGGACTTTGAAATTGTAAGCGCATCGGTCTTCTATATTCGTGCCAGTTTCCCATATTCTCTCGATGTGTATTCCACCATCATGCGGGGGTTGTGCTTAATGCCCCTTCCATCGCACTATACCACTGTTGTTCCAGTACCGTCATTTTACATTTGTCTAAGAATTCATCCACTCCTGTTACCCCCTCATATGTTGGTAGTTCCCTAGCTTCGGTCGTCACGCACCATAGTGATTTAATCATCATGTTGCAACTCAGGTTGTTACCTCATGCAACTGATTCTTCCAGCGTTCTATCTCCTCATCTGAATCCGAAGTACAGGATCTGTCGCGTTCAAACGAGATTCTACCGTCTGCTGTCGGGTTCACTCGATCCTGGTCTTGTGCTGTTATCTAGTAAATGTCATCCAGTTCATCGTTGCTATCGTCATCGCGAACATGTTTGGTGTAGCGTGCTCCTTCGGCCAGATATAGCGGAACTATGACGCCAAGGGATTTTTTCTCAAATATCATCTTCCTCTTCTTCAGATTGATGATGCCATTCATATTCGTTTCCTAGTCGATTCCTAACAATGCAGGATAAGGATTGTTGTCATCGACAATTTATATCACTTCAAAATCCATCTATGTGCTCATGCCTTCAATATCAACTGTCACTCCTTGCAATCTTCCCATGGGCACAATCTTTTGTTGGTTCACCATACCTAATTGAATAGGAGACCATTGCAACACGAGCCTACCCATGCGTTCCCAGGTTTTCTTAGATAGCACATTCGCGTCCGTCCCAGGTCGAGGATAACCTGATCCATTTCGTATTCACCAATCTCTGTCATCAATCTCATCTCTCTCCCTGTGCATAATGTATGATTTCCCAACTTCCGAACTACGCACGGTTCTCCCGATCCTATGCACCAGGTGATTAGTTCTTGTAAACCTTTAACTACCTTATTATCGTGCAACAACTTCATGCAGGTCTCTAGAAAGGTAGTAAGCATGGAGGGATCCATCCCCGACTCTGGTTGGTCCTTACTACCTGAAGTGGAGGCTTTCATGAAGCTCTTCTTAGCTTCCACAAATGTATCCTTTGCATGTTCCACGTCGAACTTAGGTTCCCTTGTAGGGGTCTTGCGAACCCATGTATCTTCCTCAGGTTGCTTCCCCCTCCCTTCCCCTGTGGTTGTGCTACTTCTGAGCACCATGTTCACGTTGGGGTCTTCTTCACATGGTTTAGACCTCATCATTTTAATATTCTGCGTTGTATTAGGCTGAAGTACCCCTTTCTCACGCATTTGTGTGATCAACGTAGGGCAATCTACCATTTTGTGGTCAAAATGAGAACAGTACGAACAAGATATTCTCGTTGGGTTGGTACAATTGCATGCGCAGTGTCCTGGTCCACCAAAATTATAGCAAATTAGTTGTCCTCAGCCCCTTCCTAGCCCCATTCCTCCTTGTCCTCGTCCTCACCCTTGAAATCCACCCCGCGCCATTCCTGCAGCTGGATTGAGGCCTCGCGTTTCGGTTTGCATCATATATGCTGGAGTCCTATCCATCATTAGTTCATAGCTGCGACAAGTGCACTCGCCATGTCCCACTGAAATGCATAACTTACAAAATAACTGTTGTGGGCCCTATGTATACTTCTGCAACAGATGACAGTTGTCCATCGTGTGCTTTCCTCCCACCTGACATATCGCGCACCAGAGCGCGGGTGCCACATTGGGTCCTGCCTGGGCCTCTGGTCTTAATAGCATTGGTCCCCCTCCCGCCAAATAGTTCGCGAATACGGGATAATGATCCTTATCATGGCCCTGGCTTTTGCATTTTATACACCATATTTCTTTGCATGCCTCTGGTCGCAGCGCCCTATCTTGCTTTAGACTCTGCATCTCCAAGCATAGGTTCTGTAGTTGCGCATGGATTTGTTGAATTCCCAACCCAGGATCCTGTATCAGAGTTTCATGCAATCTCATCGCTATCTCAAAAGCTTTAGCATGGGTTGAAAGCTTCTGTTGTGACAGCGCCGTCGTTAGATGCGGTGTCAGGGATGCCACAAACCATGCGCGGTGCTATGCACTTGAGAGTGTCATATGGGCCTCATGAATCATACTCTTCAGTCGCTGATCGAGATCCCAGGGGGTCTCGCCCGGGAGCATCACGATTTCTTTGAACTGAATGATTGACTACGTTTCTGATTTTGGCCGGCTAAATTATTTGTTCAACGCATCCTGGATCCGCGCTATTCCTACATTTGGGTTATCACTAGAGTGCTTGATATACCACGTCAACATGCGATCCTGCAACACACTCACCAATGTAGCCTTCTTGATGTTATCATCTATAACCCCTTGTGCTCCCCATATTGCCCTTATCACGAACCAGAACTGATATGGGTCCTCATTTCCTACTCTAAATATGGGCAACTTGATCACGCTTGCCATGCTAAACCTTGGGGGTGGTGGAGGTGGGGTGGGTAAAGATAAGGTTGCTATAGCTGAAGTGGGTGATGGTGTGGATGGGGGTGGTAACTACGGAACGCACTGCTTTATCAACCGGACCACACTTCTCAGGGAGAACCCAGCAAGCACCTCCTCGCTTTCTCGTCAAAGTGAAATCAGGGGACTGTTCTCTAATCCTTCGAACCCTTTATAGATCTTTCCGCTCCACGTTATCCCAGACATCAATGGATTTGCATAAACCTCTTTTCACATAACAAAATCTTAATCCAGGTATTCAAAGATTTAATGTACTTACTTCGCGGTCCTTTGAGAAATCATCATTCTGCTTTGCTATAGCTTACAGTCATGTCTATCGCAAATTCAGTGATAAACCCTCCTATTATCTGGTCGAGCCAATGGTCTACGGCCCGTGCGATCTTATCTTCTGATGCCTCTAGCCCACACACTAACTTCAGAGTCCACACTATCGGCTAATCGAGCTTTTACCTTCCCTGGCTGTCAGCTAGCCTCGCGATCCACTCCTACAGTTCAAAAGAGAAGGACACGAAGAAGATCTTGTGGATTTCCGTATATACGTAGCGATCTAGCCACCTCTTCTCGGATATCTGTGGAGTTTTGTTTTCTTGTACCAAAAATTCGTGAAGCTTCTGATCTAACCACTCTTCAATTTCCTTCTTCATAGGGTTCCAATGTTCTAACATTAGACATCCCTTAGGTAGATCTCGGTCCCAGCAACAGAACCATTTGTTGGCTTATTGGGGCCTGACCCAAGTTTAGAAGTGTTTTAGCCAAACAAATCTCGAAACTACTGACCCTTTTCACAATAGTCTGCTTAGCACAGACTGAGGTCTCACTCGAAGTAGTATGGGAGGGTGTTGGAACCAGGTTTCCGCACCCTGGGGATGTTTTGATGAAGTCTGGAAAGGTCGCAAACTGATCCTGTACATTCGAGCTGCTCGCAACTGTCTGGCCTTCGTGTAGGGCGATGAGACACTATCCAGATCCCTTTTCCCTTACTGGGTTATTATTATAGATCTGACTTAGTTTTGTGGGTCCAATATTCTTATTTACTTACTTAACCTTTATAATCAGTGCACACAATTATAAAAAGATGCATAGACTTATAACAGAAGCATAAACATACAGATCTATGAATAAATGTGCAATATTTCAAGATCAACTTATCTTTTATTAACTTTTGTTCTAGTACAATCCAATTCCACCCTGTGCACTCAGCTGCAGGGTGCACACACACCATTGCGGACTCTACTAGGCTTCTGCACACACAGTTGCAGAGCTTCTTCCTATTCCTACAACCCAAGACTCAGACTTATAGACTCAGAGCAAATATCGTATTCAATAACCCATAATAATTTTTCATTCGAACCAAAAACTGCCTTCTACCCTTAGAGCCTTCCTCTATTTATACATTCCCATGGTCCGCGGACCAACGGTAGGCCGACACATTCTATATTAACTTACAATATATTCGTGCGGACTACCCTTTGACTTGACTTATTACAATTCGCGCTCCGCACACTTCGCGGAGTTTTTAGAACATCATTACCCAAACTTGTGGGCTTTAGGCCCCAAAACCGTTACGCGAGGGATCTATTGCCCAACAATGAAGATGCAATAGTTTTCGAACTTGAACCAGTATCGAAAGTTTTACCTGTCGTAACCATAGCGGTTATCCTCCTTTCATCACTTGAATCTGAACCTAGATATTGTTGGACTACTGCAATGGCCTTCTTTTCATCCTTCTCCTTAAGGAAATTTTTAGGATTAAGTTCTGGATGAATTTTCCATCACTTTGATTCATCATGACCGATTCTCTGGCAATGAGAACAAGTAGGTCTTTCCTTCTGAGCTATCATTGATTTCTTTCTCTTTCAAGTGTTCTTCCCCTTTTTGTCACTAGAATATTTGGTTTCCAACTCTTTGGATGACTGTGATGAAAACTTGAATGGTCTTCCACCTGATTCAATATGCATGTCCTGAACACACACCTCATCAAAATCATCAGGATTAAACATCAATAATGTATGTTGAAAATATGAATGTAAACTGCTGATTTATTTTAACAAAGTTTCATGTGTATCCAATGAAATACCAAGTGCCAATGCTTTCTTTCTGAACTCCTAAGTAAACTCCTGAACACTCTACCCTTTACCTTGCCTCAAATGCTACCAATCAATAACAGCTTGCTGCATGCATCCCAAAGGATATAACTATTTCCTAAGATCTTTTAAAAATGTAGACCATGAAGAGATGATTTTTCCTTTTCGCTTTACATATATTTGAGTTTTACTTTCCCACCAGATTAAAGTTGTTCCCCCCATTCTAAGTGTAGCTAACTGAATTTTAGTTTTATCGCTAGAAATGTTCTAAATGCGACAATACACTTCTAACTGCTTAATCCAGTTATCTAGCTTTTCAGGATTCATTTTGCCATCATAAACAAGTAACTCAAATTTCACATTAAGTTTCAAAAGAGATGTTTTCTTAGGTTTCTTTTCCGTTTCAGATTCTTCACTAAAAGAAGAAGAAGAAGATGATGATGATAGAGATGATGGATGTGAAGGTGGTTTATCAGTCTTCCCTTTACCTTTGTTCTTCTTTGATGTCTTTGAAGAAGAAGCTGCATCTCTCGCCTTCTTGTCTTCATACAATTCTCCCAACATCTGCTGCATAGTCAAGAATGCTTGCTGAAAATGTTCATCACTCATCTTAGTTTTATGATCGACTCGTCACTTTCCAATCTCTGGATCGATTTGCTCAAGAATTCCTTCTCCTTGTTATGACTTTGACCTGGTTAACATTCAATGGAAAATTCTACAAATGCAACTTGCTCCGATACCAAATTATATGATCTAAAATGATCATAGACTAAAACTAATGTAGAAGTGATTAGCCATTTACGATTTGAATGTTAGCTCAAAGCACGAAAATCGAGGAAAACTGCTTGAGAAGAAGACTTTATGACAACTGATTAAACATAAGATAGATGCATAATAGAAGTGAAAATAGTAAAATCATAGCGATACCAAACAACAAAATTGATGACGGAGTTCGTCCCTAATGGACTACGTCTCCGGGTCCGCTTTCAAGATGTGTGATCGTTTCTATTAGGAATGAAAAGGAGTTGATTACACAAAGATTTGATCAGTCTAAATGTGCATGCATGCACTTTTGATCACTGTCATCAGATAGTCCTTTGAACCAGCTTTCCAACGCTTGTCACGATTCCTAATTCTGACTCTGGATTCTCCTGTAACACTGAAAACAAAACTGCCTATGATCTCTAGAGTCTGAAAACAAGAATAAAAACCACTCTCTCCCTGTTCAATGAAGAAAACTGCCTTTTAAAGGCCTGCAAGTACATCAAAAATACCTTTGGCTAAATTTCAGATGAATTTGCTTGATTCTAGATAGGGTTTAGCTTCAGTGTTGTAGTTTAATGACACCTAGGTTAGGTTGGCATGGTCATTGCAATAGTTGTTTAACAAAAACTTAACAAACACCCAAAATAAACATTACATTAAACTCCACAACCGTTGGCAATCAGGTTAACCGGGTGGAGGTTGAACTGTTGCATGTGAGCATCGGTAGTCTAACCACCAGATGCCACCTAGTGGTTTTCTCCGGTGGTTCTGGCGACGGTTTCGCAAACAGTGAACTCCAACCTGTCACATGTTAATCGTTTCCCGATAAATGTTGGGTGTTGCGGCTAACCCTGTCTACGGTCACATGCAAACAGTCTCATTGACGGTTCCCACTGTGGCTAATCATTAACCCGACGACCTTACATAGCATGTTCACATGTGGCCTTCTCTGATGCGGTTTACTACTGGCGGTTAACTCCAAAACTGTCATCACATACCTCCGACAGTTCTCATACTTTGATCACATGACCTCCAACATGGTTAGGCTGCCCGCACGGTCAAGCTAATAGTTAAGGTCTATGTATTTATATTATAATGTTTTGTTTGCAATAACATTAGGCCGAGAGTTAGGTTTTAGGTTTAGGGTCGATGTTGTGTTAATTCGATAGGTTTGGGTTTAGAACTTAGGATTAACATAGGTTTTATGTATTTGTTTACATGGAAAAAGGTTTAGACATTAGGTTTTTAATACATATTTCAATGCATTAAGGTTTTTTATAGCATTGTTGCATAGATTTTGGTTTAGGTTTAGGACTTAGATTAGGGTTTTAGGAATTTACATCAAAATAGAGAAAAACACATTTGTCCCCAAATGTCACAAAGCAACATTAGCGACATTTGTCACTGGACGCCAAACCTGTCGACATCAAAACCTGAGAGTGGACGAAAAGACCCATGTTAACACCAATCCCGCAAGGTGAAGACAAACATGTCGACGACCTATCCTGGTGGAACTATCGATGAACACAAGTCAACATTCAGGTACAAACCCATATCAACTGAATGCCATGAAAACCATATTACCTGAACAACATGATCCATAACCAACACTGTCGAATTGATGACACCTAACTGAATTGACGACGACTCTGAACACTGACGACGACACTTGAACACATGTGCAATGATCTGATAAGATCCTCCTTGATCAACACATTTATAGGCAGATAAATTTAATAAATAAATATAATAGGTTTGAACAAAACTAATTAAAATTTTTAAATAAATAAATGCTTTAAATTATTCATTTCTCAATACATACATAAAGGAAAATAGTATACATATAAAGAGGAACCGTACAAATACATATAAAGAGGAACCAATATGGTGAATAAATATAATAGGTTTGAAAAAGAAATACTTTGAAGTTTCCCATAAATAAATGTTTCTAATTATTTCTTTGTTAATAAATATGTAAAATAAATAGTCAAGTCCTACTAGCACAATCAATTGAGGATGGGCCTCATTAGCAAGGCAACCGAGGATCAAAGCTCACAAGGGTGGTTGTACCTATGCTGGGGGGGAGACATGCTAAAAAATCCAATCAGCTTAGGGCCGGTGTGGCCTAGGCGAGGTGCGATCTCTGGGTGACTTTGACGGATTAAATGCCCTTGGATCACGATTTCTCAAGCCACGGGTCAAGCCTGGAGGATCATAGACAATTTGACTAACAAACAAAAAATATGTAAAGGAAATAGGAATATAAAAATGAATAAATATGGTGAAAAAATATAATAAATTTGAAAAATAACTAATTTAAAGTTTCAAACAAACAAATATTTTTATTTATTTATTAATAAATATACAAAGAAAAATAAGAATTCATAAATACGATGAATAAATGTAATAGTTTTGAAAATAAATAATTTTAAATTTTAAATAAATAAATATTTTAAAACTATGAAAAATAAAAATAATGGAAAGGAGGAGAATTTAAAATAAAGAGAAATTAATTAATAATAAGGCTATTTAAAATACCCTGATTGGGGTGGCATGTCTAAGCACATGTAATTAGCATGTCAGGTTAAATGAGCAGGTGGAGTGGATGGGACGAAACCCTGCTATCACTATAGGTAATGGATGGAGGTGGTGTGGTTGTCCAAACATCCATTTGTCCCTAGCACGCAGAGCATTCAACCTCACATGAACACACATTATGACTTCAATGTGGAAGAAAATGTCAATTCATTCAATTTTTCTGAGGTTCCTATGAAAGGAATTATGGTTTAGTTATTTCTTATTCTATAATGCGTTTAGGTAGTTGGTGACAAAAGTTCCATGGTTATCTTTATTATCCACAATAAAGAATTTTTCCCTTCTGAAGTCATTGTTTCTCCATTGTTAAAGGGATTGGTTGCAATCATTTGGCTTGGATGCCCCAACCATTGAGTTTCTCTACAATATTAAGCTCTGCAAGTACCTCAAATTGGCATGTTTCACCTAATAACATGACTTCCCCGCTTCACAAGCCAAAATTGTGGAGGGTTGTGGATGGGTCGATGAAGGTGTATGAGCTCAGTGCCTCTGGAAATTTATGCTTGACACTCCCTCGAACAACCCCTTCTCTTATCAAGGTACATTTAAATTCCATCCACCATTCAATACATTTGATTTCACTAGAGTTTGTTTCGATTGGTGTAAATGCATTATTAATTCTGGGCTAGATACTCGGTTGGTCCCAACATTTAGTAAACTCTACTTCCCTTGTCGACTTTTATTCCAACTTTGTAATCTTCCCCATCACTATTTACGTGGCTGGTCTCATGGATCTGGGTGCCACATTGGTGGTTTGTCACCTTGTATACCGTCCTTTTCCTTTTGTGTCTAGCCCTATTCACATACACAACTATGTTCATCCTTTTACGCCTTGGGATTGGGTGTTGCCCCCTCCATGTTGGCTTTATCCCAAGATTTCCATACCCCTATGCTCCTTCCTTGTCAAAACTCTTTCAGCCATCTTATAACAATGTCACGTCAACGCATGCGATGTCGCAAAGGATCCTCTTCTCAAGTAGGAAGGAATGCTTGTGGTCGTTTGAGAGGGTGTCATGCGGAAAGAGTCAATTTTGCGGACAAAACCGACCTCCCTAGAAAACAAGGCTTTTCTAGTGACAAACAAAACAATCAAGCACTATCTTTCCCTAAATATGCATTTAAAATAAAAGCAACTAGGTGTTTAAGGCATACCTTTAGTCCAACGCTGTTTGTAGCAGCCAAGCCTCTTCGATCCAGATGAGCTCCTTCTCCTTGAAGCCTGCATTCACTAACAAGAAAACGATTACATAGCACCTGAATAACTCATATAATAAAACATATTCATCATAAAGACCAAGGAGTTTATGAAACAAATTATATATAACAACTTGTTGAGAAAAATGAACTTAATTGTATTAATTGGAAACAAAAGAAACCTTACAACCAGTGCCTTGGTGTTGTGCAGGTCCCTCCCAGGGTCCAGCAAGAGTTCTCCTCTACTTTGATCAGCTCACCCACTTCCAAATGAAGCTAAGAAAGGATTGGAATCTCTCCTCGCAAGCTCTATAAGGGAGTCCTAATTTCAGCAACATCTACCCTTAGGAATGTTCAGCTTTCAACCTCTCCTCCCTCTGGCCCAATGCCTGTATTTATAATGCTTTGGAGGAAGTTAAACAGGTCCACCATCAATGGGATAAGCCCCTCTTTCAAAGGGATAGTTCCCCTCTTCATGGGATAAGTTCCTCTTTCATTGCGATGCATGAACCATCTGGAGGCGCTCAATCCACGTCAAACCATCTTCTAGAATGCTCTAGAATCGACCACAAGTAAGTTTTTTGAAGTAAAACTTGCGCCTTTTGACTTTTACAGGGGTACGCACCCACCCCTTTACAGACAGAGCGTACAAGTACGCAGGTATTATGTACTTGAGGTGCGTGCCCGCAGGTAAGAGTAAGAGAAACTGCGTAACCAGAGTTATATTTATTTTTTAAAGGCTTTCTCTCTTTTTTGGAGTTTGACATGAGGAGCAGAGGTATAAGACTTGCCAAGGAGGACAGTATGGTTATTAATGGAGCCATACGAACTGCAAATAGTCATGGTGACAAATTTTAGCGTAACAGATTGCCCCCTAAAGTGCGAAGTCAGTAGTAGATCAGGGTTTTATATCATCTAGGAAGGGTGAATCACTTTATCATTTCGAGGATTATCTTGTGGAGAGCCCAGTCGGAACCTGCAAATATTCAACACAAAATACATATATGAGATCATATCATCGCTGAGGTAGGCATTCCCATACTCAGATCAAAACTGACTAGAAAAACTAACTACTGCTCTGATACAGGAATGATCTTGTAAAACATCACAAGTATAGACTCGTGTGAACACAGTATGGACGCAGCCATCTGTTTATGAATAGTCCACAACATAATGAAATACAAAATTCCTCGCAACCTGGATGGTGGAAACTAGATCCAGGGTCTTCATTTCTATATCCCGAAATAGTACGATTCTATCCATGCGAATAAATGAGTTGATGTCGAACATGGTAGAAACCACTTGATTACCAGTCAATGATGTAAACTGTTAACAAGTGTGAGAGAGACCACCAGTGATGTCAATGGCTCTCAAAGTACCCAGTACAATCCATGAGATGTGAATGAATGTGTTGATGTCGAACATGTCACAGAATCCCTTGATCGAAGGTCATCGATGTAACCTGTCATCAAAGGCGAGAAACCTGCCATTGAGGCATGCAGATCCCAAGGTACTGATGATTTCTAGATCATCTTTCTAGATAATGAACTGATGTCGATAGAAAGCGACCCGTTGCAGGCAAGCCCACAACACGAAATCATAGATCAAGTTGAAGAAATGTAGCTGTAAGGACTAACTCAAGGATGGTCAAGATGGATGACAGATATTTTGCAGATGAATGGTTTATTTGCAGTGACCTCTTGAACACATAACGACACAACAGATGGCTTGGTGACAATTGACCCAAAGTTAATACCCAGAAACCGGCTGAAGACTTTCAATGTGGTTTGATCAACTGTTAGGCAAAGGATTTCCCAACCCAGGTGAATGAAAAGGTGTCGTGTTCAAGAGTGGTGATAAGGTTTTTCTGAGACAAAGTATAACAAATAGGCTCATTTTCCTCTCTTTTCCCCCACCATTTCTGGCAAGTACCTCTTTATTTTTTACAAGCTTGAGGAGGATAACATTTGCTTGATTATAAGCTCATCCTTTGGATGAGTCCAACTTAGTTTAGATTCGAACCCTAAGAAGGAGTGGTTCGTTCCTGTTTGTAATCGAATAGGTCCTTTACTGTGAAATTTTAACGAGTCCAGTATAGGAGAAACTCGGCGTTTTTCAATTTTAGAGAGTCTGAAAAACTTAAGAAGACTCTAGGGTTGACCTTTTTCGTAAATTTATGTCTCCTAAGCCCGAAAAAGTATAAAATAATACTTGAGAGAACCGCTTGATCTTTTATGACCAAGGAGTACTTTTCTTTATTAGTGTCACTGATCCGAAAAAGTAAAAAAGCGATCAACGACACGTCGTTTTATTTCCAATATCGAATTTGAAACGACAAAAATCCGGCAATCTTTTCATGTTTTTATGGTCAGAAAAGGGCTGTAAGAGGACCGTCTTTTTAATTCCGTTTTAACAAGTTTAAAAAGAAAAACTCGGCGATCTTTTCATGTTTTAGGAGTCAGAAAAGAGCTTAAAGGTGACTCTAAATGTTTCACTTTTTCGTAAGTTTTAACGAGTTCGAAAAAATGATAAAAATATACTCATGGTTTTCACTTTTTCGTAAGTTTTAATGAGTTTGAAAAAATGATAAAAATGTACTCATATGGCCAACTTTCAATTTAATTTACGAGGAGGAAAAGATGGAAAGAACTCGGCATTTTTCATTTGTTTTACGAGAATGAAAGATAGCAAAATAATCTCGAGATTTTCATGAGTTTAACAAGTCTTGAAAATAACTGAAATTGACTCGAGATAGGTTTCACTTTTACAAAAGCTTGAAACAGAGAAAAACTATGCTTCAAAGTAGTTTCATTTTTACGCAAACTTGAAACAGAGAGGAAACTGTGCTTGAAAATAGTTTCATTTTTACACAAGCTTGAAACAGAGATAAAACTGTGCTTGATGCCCCCTAAGCATAACTGCTAGAGCGCATGCCCCCCCAACTTCATTTCATTCAACTAAGTACATTAATCAATAGCTGGATGGAATGAAGGTTCAGTTACGAGATCATTTGAAAGACTCGACCTACAACTGTAAGAAAATTATGCAAAAAACTGAAATAACTAACCTAAATATACAACTTAACATTTATGAGATCTAGTCAAACTCTCAACTCAAGTAGAGGAGGATTTGTTTCATTTTTTAACGAGCTTGACACAGGAAAAGAACTATGCTCGGATTCAGTTTCATGTTTACGCAAGCTTGAAACAAAAACTATGCTTGTTATAAGTTCGCATGCCCCCAGCATAATGATGCAAAGCGAGGTACATGCCCCCCAAGCTTCATTGCATTCAACCAGGTGGATGGAATGAAGGTTTACTTTCAAGATTTAACTTGAAAAGGGAGTTGTTTCATTTTTTAAGGAGGTTGACACAAGAAAAGAACTATCCTCATACCAACTGATTCATTTTTTAATGAGGTTGACACAGGAAAAGAACTATCCTCATACTAGCTTGTTTCATTTTTTAACGAGGTTGATACAGGAAAAAACTATCCTCGCATCTCACTGATCATGGCTTCCAACTGGAAGAAAGACATGTCAATGGACACACCTTGATCATGGCTTCCAAGAGGTCTTCATCAGAAGGAAGAATAGTTCTTTGGAAGGAACACATTTCAAGGGACTCAAAAGGGATAAGAACATCGTGTTCAAGTAATCCCATAGAGTTTTCCATGTCAATTACCGGATCTAAATCAAAGGATGATGAGCAAACAATAAGAGGCTCACGTACATCGATAACTGAAAACATGGGACCAGTTGCCACATAATTAACCTGTGGCGGGGTAGATACCACTTTAGAATCAGGAACATTTAGGGGTGTCATATTATTGGTAGTTGAAACAAGACTAGGGAACGAAAGCTGGTCATTGTGAGGGAAAGACATCACACGAAAGAGTGTCGATACGACAGCCTTCATTGCATAAACATAGTCTCGCCCAAGGAGTAAATTGAAATCCAAGGGACCTCGAACTACCATAAGATCAATACAGACAGTTTTACCTTCCAAGGTAATGGAAAAATTAGGAAGGATCCCTAAAGGTTCACTAATGGTTATGTTAAAAGCTGTCAGATTTTGCGTAATAGGCACAAGCTGAGGGGAACCCAAAGCTTTCCAAGTGGTTGAGGATAAAACACTAACAGAAGCACCTTCATCTACCTGTGTGCAATGCATGTCCCTACCACCAGCCTTGACAATGATTTGGAAAGGGATGGAGGAAGGAAGACGAGGTTCTGTCAGTCTATTCCAATCAAAGGAAAAGACCTCAGTACTTGGAGGGGGTTCTGTAGAAACAGGTGAAATGCCCCCCGGCGTAGAGGAATTTGATGTAACAAAAAGAACCTGAGCGGTATGAAGTTCACTCTCTAAAGGGAAAGTGGGATCGACCGAATGTGAAATTGAATCGACCACTTGATCAACTAATGGATCATCAACCTGAGTGACATGAGTTTCACTCTCCAATGGAAGAGTGTGATCGACTGTACTTGAAATTAGATCAATCACTCCGTCAGTTGACGGTAGGTTGGGAGAAAGTTTACCAGTTGGAAATTCTTGCTGTGGAATAGTAAGGCTTTCCAACAATGTTGAGGCTTCATCCATGTGAGGGAAAATGTGAGTTTGATGACTCCCTTTGCATAACTTACAAGGAAACCTAACTTTACCCTTTTTCCCAGGAACCTGACTATAACTGGTTGATGGATCAATGGAAAGTTGATGAGATTTTTCTGACCATACTTCCAAGACCTTTGGAATACCAGGACAATTGACAAGGAAGTGGTCACCCTTACAAAGCCTGCAAGGGTATTTGGGTTTACGATGCATGTCGAAGTTTTCCTCAACACAACTAACACTTACAGGTTGGTTGACTTCTTTCTTATCTTGCTTCTTCTTCTTCTTTTTCTTCTTCCCTTTCTTCTTCTTCTTAGCCACCTGGTTACTAGCATCAAGGCTTTTACCAAGCGAAGAGGAAGAAATGGAGGAAGAAAAATTAGGCGAAGAAGGTAAAGGGTCAACAGAAGGTTGGTGATGTTGAGATGGTGAACTCTGTTGAGGTGAAGCATTCGGTTGAGGTGGAATAATTGGAGTATTTGGGGTCAACGAAGTTGAAAATAACCATATCGGTAAACCTATTGTAAATCCAGGTAATGACAAAGTAGCCATGTAAGGCGGACCAACATTTCCAAAGTAAGGAAAAGTACTAGGATTCTCGTCAAGAGGGATTCCTTGGTTGGTAAATTCTGGAACATTTGCCATTATATTCAACTTCAGTGAATTTTATTAACAATTTTAAAACTACAATTCACATCTAACAATTAAAATTCACAATTCACACCTATGGTCTCTAAAAGTAAAAACAAACAAATTAACACGCACTATCAAATATAGGAGTCAAACCACACACAAACAGTAACTTTCCGTATTGAAAACACTAGTTGGTGATGAAATCCAACATCGCAGAATCCAATACAGAAATGGCGGTTGGAACAGTTACCCCGACAACCTGCTTAATGAATAGACTGGCACAAGTTCCTCCACTAAACCGTCTCGAGCGAAGAGAACCCCCCAGAAAATCCAAGTGAGTCTAGCCGACGTCTGCTCCAGGTATAGTGGGATCTTCCCTCCACCGTCACCTTAGGAAGAATCCTAAAGATAATAGTCACTAAGGTCACCAACAGCAACAAATATACCTGGGGAACAGTCTACGATCCGATACACACGTAAGGGCAGAGTAACAAGCTCAATCCCCTTGCCGGCTCCTTGACAATAATCCAAGGTTTACCGACAAGTGACCCCAGGCTCCTCAACAATGGTTAATCCGAGGTTTACCGTTTGTAGTACGTGCATATCTAGCATCGTTCCCAATGAAGGAGGATTGATTCCCTCACTGGTTCGGACACGATCTCGTGCTTCTCCTTTAAGAGGAGCTTTCCCAGAGCATAAATGTAACAATTGGATTTATCCTACCGCAAGATAAGCTACTTGTTTGTTTTTACTATCTTGGAGAGTTAATTACTCTCATACTCCAAGACACTAGCCTGATCTATGTTGGTGTATCAGAGCCCTAGTAAATAAAAAGTTACTAAGTTAATTTTACTTTAAGCATTAATTTTTATGGCTTTTCTTTAGGACAAAAGGTAGCAGAGATGAAACTGATGATGTGTAGACTTGACTCAAATCCACTAAAAAGATGCACCTAGGATGAAAAAACAATCTTTCCTTTTCAATGAATTCCCTAGCTAAGAGAGTTGGAGAATGCAAAATTTATAAAGACAACTTTCTTGGCAATGAAAATCAAAGAAACACTCTCTTTATCTTTTCCAAAGCACACAACACAAGACCACTAATTATTTCACGAAAACTTCCTTTCTCTTTCCAAAGACTTCAAATGCTACTAAAACAAACTTTTTCCCAAAAGAGATTTTGTATTTTTCTTTTTTTTCTATTTTAACAAAGCATGAAAAACTACTTAACAAAAAATCAATTTTAAGATCTATGAAAATCTAAGAGAAATTTACCTAAAAGCAAATCTAAGATAAATTTACCTAAAAGCAAATCTAAGATAAATTTACCTAAAAGCAAATCTAATGAGGTAAAAGACTACAAAATATAATTCCAGGATGTTTTACTCGGTTACAATTCAACCAAGGACTAATTCATGCAGAATCATAAACCAGTCAAAAACAAAAATAAAAATCTTTTGTTCTTTTTCTTAAGAATGAAATTCACAGCTTAACAAACAAGCCTTCTCGAAATTCCGCAAAGAGACAACACAACGGTAGGTTTCTCACAAAGGTGGATTTTACGAATGGTCCGACTCCTAAGAAGACTGAAAAGACCAGGGATATCCAAGGTTTTTACAACTTCTAAAGCCAGAGTCACTACAAGACTAATGCAAAAATCAAACCTAGGGATAGAATTTCTATGAACTTCACTAAAACCCTTGATGCTAATGAAACAAGCTTAGATGAAAACTTCTGACAGGTAACCAGTGGATCTGTGCAGCAATAAATAAACTATAAACAAAATCTAGTAGGTAAAAAGGAAAAAATGGAAATTTTCTAAACTTTTGACAGGGTACGCAGGCAGCCTGTTTGCACAGGTGCGGCCACGCTCTGTGTACAAAATAGAAGTGCGTACATGTACGCATTATGCTTAACGCAGAGGGTGCGTACTGCTCTCAAAAACAAGAAAAATAAAAACTAACTCAATCCTAAGCTATTCCACCCAAATTCATAGTCAATCAGTCAAAAACTAGAAAGAAATCAACTTTTCTCAAATCAAAGTATCAATCAAAAGATAAATCAATCAAATCCCTGGAGTCCCCAGTATGGTCGCCATTTTGTCATGCAGAAAGAGTCAATTTTGCGGACAAAACCAACCTCCCTAGAAAACAAGGCTTTTCTAATGACAAACAAAACAATCAAGCACTATCTTTCCCTAAATATGCATTTAAAATAAAAGCAACCAGGTGTTTAAGGCATACCTTTAGTCCAACGTTGTTTGTAGCAGCCAAGCCTCTTCGATCTAGATGAGCTCCTTCTCCTTGAAGCCTACATTCACTAACAAGCAAACGATTACATAGCACCTGAATAACTCATATAATAAAACATATTCATCATAAAGACCAAGGAGTTTATGAAACAAATTATATATAACAACTTGTTGAGAAAAATGAACTTAATTGTATTAATTGGAAACAAAAGAAACCTTACAACCAGTGCCTTGGTGTTGTGCAAGTCCCTCCCAGGGTCCAGCAAGAGTTCTCCTCTACTTTGATCAGCTCACCCACTTCCAAATGAAGCTAAGAAATGATTGGAATCTCTCCTCTCAAGCTCTATAAGGGAGTCCTAATTTCAGCAACATCTACCCTTAGGAATGTTCAGCTTTCAACCTCTCCTCCCTCTGGCCCAATGCCTGTATTTATAATGCTTTGGAGGAAGTTAAACAGGTCCACCATCAATGGGATAAGCCCCTCTTTCAAAGGGATAGTTCCCCTCTTCATGGGATAAGTTCCTCTTTCATTGGGATGCATGAACCATCTGGAGGCGCTCAATCCACGTCAAACCATCTTCTAGAATGCTCTAGAATCGATCGCAAGTAAGTTTTTTGAAGTAAAACTTGCGCCTTTTGACTTTTACAGGGGTACGCACCCACCGCTTTACAGACAGAGCGTACAAGTACGCAGGTATTATGTACTTGAGGTGCGTGCCCGCAGGTAAGAGTAAGAGAAACTGCGTAACCAGAGTTATATTGATTTTTTAAAGGCTTTCTCTCTTTTTTGGAGTTTGACATGAGGAGCAGAGGTATAAGACTTGCCAAGGAGGACAGTATGGTTATTGATGGAGCCATACTAACTGCAAATAGTCATGGTGACAAATTTTAGTGTAACAGAGGGTGCAATGTTTCTTGGTAGTTTCATGATCAAAAAATTGCTCCAATACAATAAGAGATTCCCCAATTTGATGATGAAGTGGATGTAGATCAGGATAAACACACTAATGAGGAGGTATTTGCTTCATTGGTTGATTGGGTGCGAAACTTAGCTCACACCCAAGGGTGCCAAAATCAATATCTTTTCACAATAAAGTTGTATTGGAACATGAAATATCTGCTCAATAAAGTTTTATTGGAGTGTAATGAAGTAATGACAGAGATATTAATGTAAATTGATGAGCTCTAGAGGGAACACACAACTTTAGCTCTTAAGCACAAGTATATCTCCACTCGGTTGGCTAGAATTGAAGTTTTGATGCAGAAGGGAAAGGGAATTGCTTACTAGGAACCCCTACCAACCCTTACATATGTATCCATCCCTCCTAAGCACCTTTCATGGATCATTGTTTTGTTGATTTTTTATTTTTGTTAATTATGCCCAAGTTTGTTGCTAGATATAGAGGGCCTTCTCTAATGGCTAGGCCCAAATCAGATACTTTTACTGTCATAAGGATGTAATATTTTTGGACATTTACTGTTACTATAAGAACAAGATGTATCCAATCTTCTGGACTAAATATTTGTTCTTCCAATGCTAGCATGGCTTACCTAATGACAAATTAACAGGGAAGAACTAGACAACAATGTATATAATTTGATAGACTAATGAGAGATTTTAGCTTAAAAATAAAAAAAGACCATTTAAAAGAGGAAGGAAGAATTTCAAAAATAAATTGAATAGGTCTAAAAAATTTGAGAAAATGAGAAGAATGGAAATGAGAGGATATTGGAAATTGAATTAAATTATTATTATATGGTGAGTTTTGAAAAAAAATTTATCAATATTTTATAAAAAGAAATAATTCTAATTAAAATTCTTTAATTTAATGGTTATTCTATTTTCCAAATCAATAGAAAATTTTATTTTCTCGTTGTTGCGAGAATAAAAACTAAGATCTTCTCCTTTGTTGTGATGCACATTCTCCACCTTTGCGATGTCGTCTTCAATTTTTTGTAGTTCTTGTGTTATTGTTCTTCTCCTCCTCTATTTTGCTATCCTATGTGCTCTCTCTCTCTCTCTCTCTCTCTCTCTCTCTCTCTATATATATATATATATATATATATATATTTCTTTATCTTTTTTATTTTTTCTTTTTCCCCCAAGAAACAACTTGTATTTAATATTTGAAATATACATAATGCAGTCCATAATGACTGTCTCAATATACTTATATCTAAACCTAGGAGGTATTTACTGTCCATGAATTTTACAAAAAATAAAACTAGAAACCCTCAAAACTATAGGAATAAAATAGACTGTGTAAAAACAGTTCTTCATGAGACTAAAAGCCAAATTCCATTCCATTGATATCTTGGTCATCCCAAGCTCATCTTGTCCAAAAGATTTAGTTGGGAATTGTAATGCTTCTTTGGAAAGTTTATCCACTTGTTTATTCAATTCTCTGTAGATGTGCATGTAAGAGGTTCTTTCGAAATTCTCCATCTCAAGAGTAATTTACAAAAGAAAATGATTGATATTTGAAACATTTACCTTAGTTTTTTTGTTAGCCCAATCAATCACAAGTTTAGAGTCACCCACAACCTGTATCTTTTTTACTCCAAGATGACTACTCATGTATAACACAATCCATAAACTTGTAAATTCATCCTTATTATTGGTACCTCACCCATGAGCATATCTAAGGAGGTAATGATGATTTTGATTAATAAATAGTACCGCTTCAGTACCACAATGTGGGGGATCTCCTTATTTGGCTCCATCAAAGACACTCCACGAAATATCATTGCTCAGGTTTGGTATTATAGGAACCCGAATTTTCCTCCTTTTAGGCTCTAGTTTAACTTCCTTGACCTATTTTTCAATGAGACCACCTGTAACTTCTAGCAGAATAAACTCGTTATGAAAAATGGCTTGGTTTCAGGCCCATCATATATTATTAACAAATATAGCTAGAAAGGCCTGGAAATTTTGCATAGATCGATCTACTTCCCAATATTTTCTACATTCTTTAAGGGATGGCTTGTTCCATTGAGCCGAGGAAGGAGAAAAAATGTATATAAAATACTCCAAATTTTAGCTACATATGGACAAGTAACAAAGATGTGAGAGATAGATTGTACCTTAGATTGACCAAGTGCACAACAGTTAGGCCCATTCCATCCTTTTTTCAAGAACTTGTCCCATGAAAATATGTTTTTGCATAAATCCAGCCACAAAGATAGTTTACTCTTGAGGGAATCATTTTGTTTCCATAAGTACTGCCACCACCATCAAGGTGATTAGGCTGATAAATTATCTATATGTGCCTTATAGCCCAATTTTTTATGTATACACCATTGGTGGATTTTTTGGACCAAAAAAGATGATTTGAATCATCTTCAATCAATATGATGAGTGAGGACACTAGTAGTCTTATGTATGCATTCCATTTTGTTACTTTCAACTTAGGGAGTGCTAGTTCCTCAGTTGATTTCCAGGCCTGTCTTCCTAAAGGAATAATAGACTGAGACTTCGCATCAACTAGCACATTGATTTTAGCCAATTGTAGTAAATGAATGAAATTCAATCAAAGTTTAAAAATGTCATCATCCTTATCCCAAGGGTCGACTTCGACACACATAGAGATCCCATTCCCAATCTACCAAGATACCCAATCACTGACAAAGGGGAAATACTTAGTGAGAGTTCTCCATATAATGGAGGCATTTTTGCATGGTTTACTTGGATCTTGATACCATTCCAATAGGGATTTATTTCCTAGATATTTAGATTTCAATGGTCGACCCTAGAGGGAGGAATTGTAATGAATCTCCAAATTCTACGAGTAGCCAAATAAATATTGAATATATGGATGTTCTTGAGACCCCACCCTCCCATTGATTTAGGTCTAGCAATAGAGATCCAAGAAACCACAGGAAATCCCTTCGAGTCAGTCTTGCTTGACCATATGAACTTAAAACTAAGCTTCCTATTTTTATTAAGTATGCCTTTAGGGACCAATGAAATAGAAGTCTAGTAGACAGGTATACTTTCAAGGACTTTTTAAACAATATAAAATGTCCACCCTTGGTTACGAGTCTATTTGTCTATACTCTAATGTGCTTTTCCACCTTCATATAAAACATATCCAAACTTTGAATCTATAATAGTTTACTTTTAACATGAAGCCCAGTATTTAATTCCCTCATCAGTGGATTTTATCTTGAATAGGAAGCATTCAAGTCTAAGTAGCACAACTGATTGAGGATGGGCCTCATTAGCAAAGTGACCCAGGATCAAACCTAAAGGGGGGTGGTTGTGTTATGTGCTAGGGGGAGGAGACATGCTAAAAAATCCAGTCAGCTTAGCTCTGGTGTGGCCTAGGCCAGGTGAGATCCCCACATGATTATGACGGATTAGATGCCCCTGGGTCGCAGCTCCTCAAGCCACAGGTCAAGCCTGGAGGATCACAGATAACCTGATAAACAAACACAAAAAATATTGAATAGGAAGCAGATAGATCATGGAGGATCATGAAATATTTTTGGATATTAATGACCATCCCTGTGATCATGGTAAAATGATCCAATATGTGCTTTAAAATCTAAAAGTGTTTCTTAAAATAAAAAGAAAACATTGTCTGCAAAAATAAAATGAGAAACGTCAACAATGCTAAAGATATTGATCTTCTTTATCTCTTCTTTATCAATGGTGTCATGAATGATTTTGCTGAGGGATTTTACCACCAAAAGGAAGAGGAGGGGAGAGCGAGGGAAGCCCTATCGAATCCATCTAGAAGCATTAAAGGAAGAGGATGGAGGTCCACTAATCAACACCACAAAGCTATCCGACTCGATGCAACGCATTATCCAGTTTACCAATTTTATATTCTTTCCAATATGAATAATTACTAGCCTAAGAAAGTCTAGTTAACTCTATCATGAGCTTTTGATAGATCAATATTTATGGCTACTCTACTAATGTGCTTGATATTCATAGATTGAAGTGTTTCCTGCGCTATGGAAACAACATCATGAATTTGACACTTTTTAAGAAAACAAAACTACTCTTCTAAGATGATATCACTAAGAATTGACTTTAGTCTAGTGGATATGATTTTGGTAATCAATTTGTAGACTAGATTGCAACATGAAATTGTGTGAAAATCGTCGAAAGAAGCAACATTCTAAATTTTTGGTGTGAGTGCAATGAAAGTAGAGTTTAAATATCCCAGCATCGACTTGAAGATTATGATTCTTTGACAAAATTCAGTAGTTCCTATTTGATGAGATCACAGAAACCGAACAAGAATTCAACATTCAATTCGTCGGGGTCAATACACTTTCCTTTTGGTATACATGACAAGGATTCCAAAAGCTCGCTCTTAGTTACCTTTACATCTAAAGATTCATTGATTCCTCTGAGATTGAACAAGGAAATAGAGGTAATGTCTCCAAACATTCCTGGATAAGGAAACCTTCAGGTTAGGAGAAGAGTTTTTTGCAATGATGAGTTATGATTCTAATAATTTCCTGGAAGGAAGAGAAATATGAACCATATTGATCCTTAATTGACCATATAGTCTTCAGGTTTTTCCTCATGTTTGCATAACTATGGAAAAAATTCACATTGTTATCTCCCTCAATCCATATTTTGTGACTCCTTAAATGCCAAATTTCTTCCTCTCTAGCTAATAATCTCCCTATTTCTATATTCCAAATTATGCATATTTTCAACAAATCCCAAGGCTCGGGTGTTAGGTAATTGAATTACTTAGCATTAATTTATCAATCTAGATTCATACACTTGTGAAGCACACTTGCACAATATATGCTAGAAAACTGACTTCCAATTTTAAAAGGAAAATCTATTCTATTGGAAGAATATTTCAAGATTGAAACAAAATACTAATCATGAAGATCTAAAATGAGCACACACACTTTCTAGGAAAGAAAGACACAAACATAGATAATATTTGATCTATGGAACGCTGTAAATTCTAAACTACTAAGAAATGAAATTTTAATCTATTTGAATTGAGATTGTGACTCTATTCTATGAAAAATAAATGTGATTCTATTATATGAAGAATAAATGTGATTCTATTCTATGAAATTGATTATATATTATGAAAGTAGTAAACTTCTTATGCTAAATTCTTTTGCTATGAAAGATTTTAAAGTTCATATCTTAAACCTATATTATGAAATATTCTAGAATCTATCTCTTTTTAAGTTATTCGATGAAATTGAATTGATGTTTATTGAATCGAATTCACATCTAACTATGAAATCAAAGTAAACTTGTGGTTATTGGCGTGCATGTTCAGGGTTTAGAGTCATTCATGTCTACCTATTATCTATAAATATGAGACTATTAAATACAAAGGAAAAATAATTATATCAAAAAGCAACTAAATAAATGTTTTTTGTGTTTTCAGATTTTATTCAAGCACTTGATTTTCAAAATAAAAAGAATGAAATGATCATAAATGAACATCTAAAGACAATACATGAAAAATAAAGAATCTAATAAAAAGGACTTGAAATAAACCTTGCAGAGAAATAAATTAGGTTAACTTGCATAAGAAAAAATAAAATACACCTGTACTCATCATGGGGCCCTCTTGAAGCGCACGAGAGGTAGAAAACTTAGGAAATTATTGATCAAACATTGGATGTCATCATGAATTCATAACCATGTGAAAATATTTTATTAACTGAACTACGTATGATCTTTAACAAGATTCAAATGTAATGATAACATATAGCATATGAGCAATCTTCAACATTCAATACTTAACACTTATGGTTCACTTCCAAAAGATAGTGATTTTTAAAATAACCGCTTTTGAGAAACTTAGTGCTAAAGGCTACCTCCAGAAATTGACACCTTATACTTCAAATTCTATTGATACTCTTGCTCAAATGATTCACTATATTTGAAGTGAATCATGCAATAAACACATCATCGTGCTTCAAATTCTTCGTGATCTCACTTGCTTGATAAGGAGTCAACCTCGCTTGATACCCTGTTTTGATTCTTGGTGCTCCATGTCATTGTTTGACTTTGATATTATGGCAACCTTGGATTATTCTTTCTGTGCCTAGTAGGTGCAAATCCATATAGGTAACATTTGTCATATTTCCATGTGATTTGGCTGATTTATCTCCCATGGGACTTATTCAGACCTTGGATTCAGTTGTGGAATGTTAGTGAAGTTGCAAAAACTGCCAGATTCCATATCTCATATAAATTTAATCAACTTTACAAAGAAAAACATATAGAATTGAGAGCACGTTTGGACTTTTACCTTATTTCTTATTCATGTGGCTTTGATGGCTTTGTATTTAAAAATGATGGTGTAGTGGTATAAAGATAAGTGGAAAATAAATAAAAGAAAAGGTAACAAATTGTAATAAAGATGCAATTCTTGTGGCCCAACATTCCCCTGTGCCTAGGATTTAATATGTTTGCATTCCCCCGTTGATAGAAAAATTTCAACATTGTAGTAGCATTGATTTTCAAAAAATTGCTTCAAAGGCTTGGATTAAGATGTCCAAGTTACTTTGAACTCTATTTTTCTGCATGGAAACTACCCATCTAGGTTTCGTCATCAACATTCAGGCCTTCAATGATTTAACATTTTGTTGGAGTAACTTGTTATCTTTCTTGAGTTTCAAATTCTTTTGATACCAATGGTACATGTGTCTAAGAATTTTATCATTATGCTCCTTAAGCAACTAAATTTCTCCCTTCATGTGATTTTCTAACAATTCAAGTTCAACTATTTCCTCCTTTAATGTCTTAGTGATTTCTTTCTCCATATCAAAAGGAATGTTATCATCATGTACAAGATTGTTGTCTACTGGAATATCATTATTAAAATTATGTTCAAAAGAAGGATTTACCTTTTCCTAGTGTGTTACTTTCTCTAATGATTCAAAATAATCACATTCTTATTGTTTATTAACGTCTATCTCTTGACTTTTTGGTTTTGGAGTTGGTGCTACTGGTGATTCTGAGTCTTAAAGGTATATAACTTCTGATGAAGAAATTTTATCTTCCTTCAACATACTTCTTGTGATTCTTCAAATTTTTATTTCATTCTCTAGCTCTTGAACACTTTTCCTCTTAGTTTGTCACTTTTTAGACTTGGGTGGAACAATGGTCTTCGACTTCTCTTCTTTCACTACCATGGTTGGTTTTGACACTTATTTCTTTTGTTATTTAATGTTATTCTTCTTGTTACAACTCAATCTTGGTGGATTTACTGGAATATCTAGCAAATTTGAACCCTTTTCTAGCTTAATAATATATAGATTTTTTGGTGCATCAAATTGCTTTGTTCCTTCAGTATGGATGTCCCATGTTTTTGCTTGCTCATTTTCAGTCTCTTATACTGGAATTTATTTATTCCTTGTATTTTATTCTTGAGGGTTAGGGTTTGTAGGAAACCTACTTATTTTCCTTGTTTTTGGGACTTACTCTTCATCTGAGACTTCAAAAAAGTGACTCCTTACTAAAAAGTCTCTCTAATTGTCATTTCGACCCTGCAATTCTACTTCCACAATTTTATTGACCAATCCATGGTGATAAAAATATTTGTTGAAATTTCTTGATTTTATTTGAATATTAAATGCTTAAGTAGATAATATGGCATATTTAACTATTTTCCCTTTATGAAATGCATTAACAATCGAACATGATAAAACAAAACAACCCCACATGTACCTTCACATGTGGGAAAATTTTGTAGAAAAATAACAAATTATGTCATTTTATTTTGAATGCACAGACCGGAATACTGTTTTTAAATGATGAGAAGTTCATGTTTGGATTTTTCTAGAAACATTTCCATGATTCATCTTTCAATATCT
The DNA here is from genome assembly GCA_031772625.1 of Pinus tabuliformis. Classification (NCBI taxonomy): domain Eukaryota; kingdom Viridiplantae; phylum Streptophyta; class Pinopsida; order Pinales; family Pinaceae; genus Pinus; species Pinus tabuliformis. The sequence continues at coordinate 1,019,423,785 of CM062805.1, forward strand.
GGAATTTCAACCAGTTTTCACCAACTCTCGGGAGCTCTGTAGCTTTGTTGGTCGGATAAATCGATCTTACGGACAAGGCCGATCTCCCTAGTATCAGAAGATAGACTAGAAACAAACGAACAAACAAATTTATCTTTCTCTAGACATATGTGATTTATAAGTAAATACTACAAAGGTGTTAAGATCCTACCTTAGATCCAATGATTGTTCGTAGTAGTCATCCTTCAATCATTTGAAAGATTTACCCTCCAATCGTTCGAAAGAGTTACCTTTAGAGACCTACAATCACAAACAAGCAAACATTAAATAGCACCTGCATAGAAAATATTATAAATCATGTCTATTATGGTGATCAAGGAATCCATAAAATAAATCATAAATCAACAGCTTATTGAGAAAAACAAACTTAATTGTATTAACCTTGAAGTAGAATAGCCTTAAAAAAATTTCAGCCTTGATGTTGAACAAGCTCTTCCTGGGGTCTAAAATAGGAATTTCCTTTACTTTGACAAGCCTTGCACTCTTCCAAATCAGATCTTAGAGGTATGTAATCTTTCCTCATAAAAACTCAACTAAAGAAGACTAAGTTCCAGCAGCATTTCACCTCAAAAATATTCAGCTTCTAGCCCCCTAAGTAACTAGCCCAATGCTTGATTTTATAGTGCAGAGGAGGAGGTTACAGGTCCATCTATGAAGGTATAAAATCCTCCTTCAAAGGGATAAGCTCCTCACATCAATGGGTTAGCTCCTTAAGGTATGGGATGCCTGAACCTTAAGAGAGCAAACTTGCCACCTTAAGATTCCTTCCAAAAGCTTCTAGAAATGACTGAAAGTGAGTTTTTCAGAATGTACTCGTGCCTTTTTAACTTTTACAGGGGTCTGCACCCTTAACACAGAGACAGTGCGGTTAGGTCCATAGGAGACATAACCATTAGGTGCAGGATCGCAGGTAAGACAAAGAGAAAGTGTGGAACCAGAGTTTTAAATACTTTGAGGGCTTTTCTCTTACTTTCAAGACTTGATATGAGGAATTGATGTTTTAGACTTGCAAAGGAGGCAAGTATGAGTGGTAATGAACTCACACAGGTAGCAACATGTCAAGGTGACAATTTTTAGTGCAACAAATTGCCCCCTAAAGTGTGAAGTCTGTAATAGATGAAGATAGAGTCTGTCATTTATGAAGAGTGAAGTACTTTATCATTTCAAGGATCATCCTGTGGACATCCTAGTCGGAACCTATAAAAACATTCAATGCAAAATATATATATGTAGACATATCATCGCTGAGGTAGGCATTCCCATACTCAGATCAAAATTGACTAGAAAACTGACTAAACTGTTCTAATACAGGAATGATTTCGTAATACATCAAGAGTATAGACATGTGTAGACACAGTATGGACACAGCCATATGTTTATGAATAGTCCAATGTATACTGAATAACAAAATTCCTTGCATCCTGGATGGTAGAAACTAGATCCAGGGTCTTGATTTCCACTTCCCGAACTAGTACGATTCTATCCATGTGAATGAATGTGTCGAAGTCGAACATGGTAGAAACCATTTGATTACCAGTCAATGATGTGAACTATTAACAAGTGTGAGAGAAACCACCAGTAATGTCAATGGCTCTCAAAGTACCCAGTACAATCCATGAAATGTGAATAAATGAGCTGAAGTCGAACATGTCATAGAATCATTCGATCGAAGGTCAATGATGCAACCTATCGTCGAAGGCGAGAAAAATGCCATTAGGGCATGTAGTTTTCAAGGTATTGACGATTTCTAGATCAACTTCCTAGATAATGAGCTGAAGTCGATAGAAAGCGATTCGTCGTAGGCAAGACCACAATACGAAATCATAGATCAAGTTTTGAAGAAATATATTGGCAAGGACTGACTCAGGGATGGTCAAAATGGATGACAGATATTTTATAGATGAATGGTTTGTTTGAACTGTTCTCTTGAACACATAACGACACTGCAGATGGCTTGGTGACAATTGACCCAAAGCTAATACCCAGAAACCGGCTAAAGACTTTTAATGTGGTTTGATTAACTGTTAGGCAAAGGATTTTCCCAACCCAGGTGAACAAAAAGTGTCGTGTTCAAGAGTGGTTGATGGCTTTTCTACAAAAAAAAGTGTAACAAACAGGTTCATTTTTCTCTCTTTTCCCCCACCATTTTTGGCAAGTACCTCTTTATTTTTGACAAGCTTGAGGAGGATAACATTTGCTTGTTTATAAGCTCATCCTTCGGATGAGTCCAACTTAGTTTAAAATTCAAACCCTAAGAAGGAGTGGTTCGTTCCTGTTTGAAATTGAACAGGTCCTTTACTGTTAAATTTTAACGAGTCCAGTATAGGAAAAACTTGGTGTTTTTCAATTTTAGGGAGTTAGAAGAAAAACTTAAGAAAACTCCATGGGGGTACTTTTTCATAAAATAATCCCTCAGGTCCGAAAAAGGATAAAATAATACAGGAGAGATGACATTCCAATACTTTAACGAACTGGAAAAGACAAGCGCTCGACAATATTTTCATATTTAACGAGTTTGAAAAGGGTTTAAAGAGGACTCTATTGACCGTAATTAGTCAACGTGTACCTTTTTCGTAAATAGTCCATTTCAGTCCGTAAAAGGGGTAAACTTATACTAAAGGGATGATTATTCATTTATTTTAACGAGTTCGAACAATCAAGTGCTCAACAATCTTTTCAATTTTTGAGAGTCTGAAAAGAGCTTAAAGAAGACTCTAATGTTTTGTTTTTTCGTAAATTTTTGAAAGAGTCCGAAAAAGTGATAAAAGTATGCTCTTTGTTGAAAAATGATCAATTTTCCCGAAAAATCCAATATTCTGCACAAAAACTCAAAACATTACACATACCTGTTTAAGATAAATAAAAATGATTTAAAAATTTACCTTTTTGAAGTGAAAAATAAATAAATTAAAAATTCATCTATTCAAAAAAACTTATAAAAAGGGCTTTTCTAACTTCATTTTTACCATTTAAGTTCAGAGTGAGAAGTGAGAGCTTTTGGGTAAGAAAGTTCTTGTGAACATTCTGGAAAATCTGTCCGTCGGAATCGAAAACCATCAGCTCCAGGCAGTCCACGTCCTCCTTAACTTGCATTTCATCCATTTACATTTCTTTTTTAGGCTTTAAATTTGATTTTGAGGGAAAAATAGGTTTAGAAATTCGCTCGCGGGGGTCCGCAAGTGCAACACGCGACGCCTGCGGACCCTGAACTTTTCTAATAAAGAAAAAAGTCATGGGTTTGCACCTATTGCTCACAACCCATGTGGACCTACACATTGTTTGTAAGCAGCGAGTGCGGACCCCGTGAAATGAATTTTAAAAACTTAAATTTCTCCATTTTTGTCCAAAATTTTCCGAACAAGGTTGTTCTAATATGTCTTTTTATGCATTGTAGGACATTCAAAATGCTTATTTGGCAAGAATGCGAGCATGAGGATGTCGATTTTGCCATACTAAATCATATGCCCACATTGTAGGCATTGAGAGCATGCAGATTGTTAAAGTTCTGGGGCATACAGGGTATGAGGGCCCAAGTAGACCTCTTGCACTGGCTGGTAGACAGATGGAACACATAGGACTAGTGCTTCGTGATTGGTGGACACCAGCTCAAAATCGAGCTGGAGGACATATACTTCTTGACTAGTTTGTCCAAGAGGGGCAAACAATTATCTCTTTTCGGGACTAGGGCAGGTGGCTAGTCTGTCGCTAGTCTTCGATTAGAGTTTTGCGATGATCAAACAAAGGACAAACGGATTGATATTAAAATTATCAGCCGTCCTGAGCTTAAGGTTATTGCAGTCACTGTTACCAGGATATGCAGGAGTGCAGCATTGCATGTGGCTACTGGATCCCAGATGCAAATGGCTGTAGACTGTTTTCGAGGCACCATATTCAACTGGTGCGGGGTTGTGTTGGAAAATGTGAAATGCCAACTAACTAGAGCAAAGAATGGACAGCTGAAAATTTTTGGATATGGATTCATTGTAGTCAGCTTTTCTCTAGAGAGGATCCCCATGTTAGCCCCACAACATATTCCTCTTGATGTTGGTCTTCCTCGAGATCCTAGGATAGTTCGTTGGGTTTCTTTGATGACCTGTCACCCTGAGGAGGGTACAGAGGTTGTTCGATTTCTGCCTGAGTATTTTCATTGGTTGAACAACCAAATTTTTTTGATTAAGGATTTTCCATATGCCGGGATGGATTACCACGGTGGCCCAGACATGATTCTTCCACCAAGAGAACAATGGGATGATTCAGGTAAAATCATTTTCAATACTTTCTAATTTTTTTATTTTTTTTAAATCGTCCAAAATAGATAATCAAAAGTTTAAATGTAGATGTGGGTACACGACGACCAGCCGCTCTCCAGCCTTAAGAGAGGAGACACCCAGTTGCAGCAGCACCAGCCCCACAGGACCAATTAGCAAAGATCCTAACCGACTTGGAGCATCATCTAGAGTGCTTGAAACTAGATATTCCAGAGACTGATATAGATGATATTCCACTTAGGTTACAGAGATATGTGATTGGGGTCCCAGGACCTTTTAGGAGGTTCCTATGTAGGGTTGCTCGAGCAGTGGTTTTTTATCGTGATCATCGCCAAGGATAGGATGATCGATTTTGTAGACTCACGACATTTTTGACTTTTTTCTATTATCATTTTTCCTGATCATTAGGTGTTTTTCAATCTATGATTGAAGACGATGTATATTTTGAAACACTACTTCTATGCTATGATATATCATTATTACCGGCTATCTCGTGTAACATGTTATCGAATGTTATTAAATTTACTGTTTTGATTATTGCAAATGTCTATTTATCATACTAGAAGCAACTGCATCTGCTAATGTATTTAAATGTCTTGGAATATGCTGATATTCAATGTAGTCAAATTCACATTCCAAGAGATGAACTCTCAAAAATAACCTTAATAACACTAGATTTCTAATGGCATAAACCATGTTAAGTTGTAATACAACGAGTTCAGAATCCAACCTAACAATCAAACTCTGAATCCCAAATGAGATGGATTCAGATAATAACTCAATCACTGCACTATACTCTGCAATGTTATTCATTGTTTGACCAAGGCTTACCCCATGCATAGATACTAACTCATCAGAGGGTGAATAGATAACCCAAGCTACGGAAGAAATGTTCCGTGTACTACGACAAGCACCATCAACAAAACCAATGTATGTTTGAAGAGACGTCAAAATCTGCAATATCAAGAGTAAAATCGAGATAAGCAGGAATAATGATAAGAGCACTCTCTAAACTAGGCACACTTTTCTAATCTAAAACACACCAGCTATAAAAAAACTAATCTAACCAAAAAATATCCAACCAAAATTGAAGCATAATATCTCTTCAGATAAAGTCCATTTCTGGGTTTACCCAAAGAGACACTGTCAAAATATATCAATTCATAAGCCCCTTTTGCCAGATTTCGCTTAACAATGTAAGGACCATGCCACATAGGTACAAATTTTCTAGCCCCTAGCTTATCGTTCGCTTGATCATATAGTAAAACTAGGTATCCTTCTGAAAAATTACGAGGTGTAACATTTCTGTCGTATTGAGCTTTTATTCGTTTCGCATGAGTCTCATTTGCTATTCCAGCAATGCGTCGATTCTCATCTAGCTGAGCTAAGTACAAAAAACGTTTCTCTTCTTCAGAAGTAGCTGGGAGTAATTATATGACTAATTGTAATGACGGAATTTTTCATTCAATAGGTAACACTGCTTCCAAACCGTAGACCAGTTGAAAAGGAGTGAAACCAGTTGATGTTTTTACTAAGGTCTGATATGCCCAAAGTGCTAAAAATAACATGGTATGCCAATTCGACTTATGAATACCAATGATTCTTTTGATCATAGTGACTAAAAATTTATTAATAGCTTCAACCAGACCATTAGCCTGCAGGTAATACAGAGTAGAACTATCGTGGTGTAGGCCAAGTTGATCTGTCAGTTCAGTCATCATGATGTTTCGAAAGTGACTTCCATTATCAGTAATAATAGCTTGAGGAACACTGAATCTAGTAATTATATGATTGAATACGAAAGTTGCAGCCGTCTTGCCGTTTGCCGAAAATGTAGGCATCGCCTCGGCCCACTTAGTAAAATAATCTACCGCTAGGATAATATACACATGCCCCTCGGCTAAGTGAGGGTTACATGTAATAAATTCAATAACCCACTTTGCGAAAGGACCAACAGCAATTATAGGATCAAGAGGAGCGGGTGGAGCACGCATCTTACGATCAAAGATTTGACAATTGTGGCATTTCCGGACTGCATAGATACAATCTTTGAATAAGGATGGCCAGAAATAACCAGCGCGCAATATCTTTTGGGCTGTGGCATACCCAGACATATGACCTCCACATGATCTAGAGTGATAATCATTCAGAACCTTTACAGCTTCTTCATGAGTTAAAAAACGTCGGAAAATAGAATCCACTCCATGACGATAAAGTGTATCACCAATAATATTGTGTTTTTGGGATTGGAAACGTATTTTTTGTCGTTGAGATCATGAAATTTCAGGCTAAAAAGATTGGGTTTGGAGATAAACAATAATATCTCCATACCAAGGATCAAGAGTACTGATAAGAAACAAGGATTTGTTCGCAATCGGCTCTTTCGCCACAGTTTCAGTATCAATATGTGGGAAATCACACATCAGCTCGACAAAAACCAAAGATTTCTTTGTCTTGGATTTTTCAAATTCCAAGTCAAATTCCTGCAAGGTAACTATCCATTTGGAATACTTTCCCCCTAGCAATTGTTTGGTCAAGATATACATCATAGGGTTATAGTCAGAAATTACCGTGGTTTTGCATAATAAGATGTAGTGATGAAATCTTTGGACAGCTTGAACAACTGCCAAGGTCAGTTTCTCCACATGCAAATATTTAAGCTCAGTCTGATGCAGAGTTTGACTAAGATAGTAAATCACATGTTCATTGTTGAATTCATATTCCTGAACTAAAACCATCCCAATGGTGGAATGAGAAGCGGCGAGGTACAAAAAGTAATCCTGGTTGTAATTGGGAGGATGCAGTAATGGTGCATGGGTCAACGCGTGTTTGAGTGCATCAAAAGATCGATCAGCGATCTCATCCCAAAAGAATGGAATATTTTGTTTTAACAACCTGGTAAAACCTTTCGTTATCTCGGTGTAGTTAGGAATGAAATGACGTAAAAAGTTTGCTTTCCCTTGCAAACTTTGGAGTTGGCGAAGAGTCGAAGGAGGAGGTAGATTGACGATAGCTTCCACCTTCGAGGGGTCGACACGAATGCCTGCCTTTGATACGATAAATCCCAGTAAGAAACCCATTTCTACATGGAATACACATTTGTATGGATTTAGCCGAATTCGATAATGCTTACATATCATAAAGATAGCTCATAAATGAGTGACATGGTCAGCTCTACGCAATGAGTGGGTAGGTAAATCATCGAGATAAGGCTGCAAAATGTGCTTGATGTCATGAAATGTGTAAGACATAGCCCTTTGAAAATTTCCTCCAGCGTTCTTTAATCCAAAGGGTAATTTGCAATAAGAAAATATCCCCCATGGGCAAATGAAAGATGTTTTAGCTTGATCAACAGGGAGTATGTTGATTTTATTGTAACCGAAAAAACCATCCATAAAGGAGAACATTTCACTACCGACGCAATCATCAATAATTTGATCGATATAGGGGGTTGGATAATTGTCTTTAGGACAAGCTCGATTAATATCCCTATAGGCGATACATACTCTTATCGTTTCTTGTTTTTTGTTTACAGGAACAATATTTGATACCCAATCAGTTAAAGGAATTGGATAAATGAAACCTATGCGAAGTAATTTCTAAATTTCGGTTTTGATAGCAGCAGCTTTTCTTGGATGTATCTGATGTAAGCATTACCGAATAGGTTTAGCATTCGAGTATGTTTTAATTTCATGGAAAACAATTGACGGATCAATTCCTGGCATTTCTTCATATGACCAGGCAAAAACTTTACGGAATTCTTGAAATAGGGCTTTATAAGTTTGGATTTCGTCGTCCATACAGCAAGCACCTACATGAATGTTTTCAATAATTCCAGGCTTAACTGAAATGTCAATAGGAACCATTCGAGAGATATTTCCCAAATTTAACTCAAAATTAAAATGTTGCAACGGGTTTTGTGGTTCTTTGACATAGTCAGTAGTAAAAATAGAAGAAAAATCATTTTCAAAATGATCAAGCTTGGGTAAAAATGAAGATCGATGATGAAGATCTTCCCATGGTAAATCATCAACAGACAATAGTTCACGAATCTGCTCATCAGAATGAACAGGATTGGAAAGTGTTGATGAAGCTGAGGTTGATATTGAAAGTGATTCCTCATGGACCACATTCATTAGATCAGTTTCAGTTGAATAAGAATCAAAAAACAACTGTACAGCCTGATATGCAATTTCAAAGGGACTCAAAGGCATCGCGTCACCAAATGAATCCACCTCAGAATCAGAAGGTACGATCCAAGGATCATCAAAAGTAATAGTATTCAATGAAATCATATGAAGAGTTGCAATAGAAGGCGATACGTTAGGAGGAGAGAAGGAAAAAGTTCCCAGTAAACCAGAATTTTTAATCAAACCTACGCCAACATCCTTGCAAGGGATATTATTTTACTGATGTGCTGAATACTATCTGTAGAGTTTGGGTTGGATGAGAAATAAGTCAACTGGTCTATCGTAACGATCTTTCCATTATGATGAAACTTGATAAGCCGAAAGACCGATGAAACAATAGCAGTCATAGCATAATACCAACTGCGACCCAGGAGAAGGTTGTAATCTAGAGGGGCATCAACCACTTCCACATCTAGATTTATGGTTTTTCCTTCAACCCCTATAGGTAAATCCTACAAAATACCAAAAGGATTGAAGCCTTGGCCATCAAAAGCCTTTATAATTGTCAGAGATTGATTGAGTGTGGGAGAACCAAGCGATTTCCAACACTGGATCAACATAATACATGTAGAAGCCCCTTCATTAATCACAGTCAGAAAGTAAGGTCTGTTTTTGACTAAAACTGGAATCTGGAAAGCCATTTGATGAGGTAGGCGGGGTGTACTATTCTCTAAATCGAAGATTATTAGGTTCGAATCCTAGATATTGACAACTCCTATAGCAGACAATAGTTATTTACGCTGTGTTGGGCACGATTGCAACACTTCCAAAGCCAACATTGGTGAAGGGGAAATAGCTAAGTCTTCAACAATGTTATAATTCTGAGCAGCTCTCGCATGTGGATTGAAAGCTGATTTCCGAAGTATATCTTTAGCAGGCAGTTTGATTACTAAGTCAGAGTTGGGTTTCTTGATCTGTAGTTGATGGGAACTAAGAGGAGGTGTAGTTGATGTGTTTGAATTAGAATATTTTACTTCTTTATCACCAACAAGATTTTTACTACCATAATCTTGCAATCGCGTCACAATCCTGACACGAGACATCATCATAATGGGTTCTTCTGAGGCATTCGAGGAAGAACCAATCATCTTACTATCTTGAGTAGGAAAAGGATCCTTCAAGACAGTAGGAATTTGAGAACCTTTAACGATTTTCGAAACCTCTACTCGATGTGGGCAGTCTTTGGTAAAATGATCCTCATCGCAAATGAAACAAGGATAGCGAGGTTTTCATTTTTTGTCAGTAGATTCATTTTTATCTGTTTTATCTTTTGAATTTTGTTTGTTTTTCTTCTTCCCCTTCTTTTTACTACTGGATTTTGATTTGGTCGTAGATGATTCTACGACATGGATGTCGGCATAAATTTCAGTGGAAGAATCTCTTGTCGGAGAATCAGGTAAAGTTATTATAGGAGAAGAATTCTTTGAATATTTCTTCTTACTTTTAGTACTAACTGAACCAATCATACCATCAGCGCATGAGACCCTGAAGGAGCTGCAATTATTTGACTGTCTTTTGGAAGATCAGGGATTTTTTCATGTTAAGTACCTGACTGCGTATAGACGAGGTCAAGGTACTGAGCCTGAACAATGACTTGCAATTCATTAACAGCTCCTCCCTTAGCTACGTCTTCAGTGATTTTGGGTAACAATGATTTAATGAACCATTCCGCTAAAATTTGATCTGGAATGAAAACTTTCACTAAACGCCTTCTACGTCGTCATTCATGAATATGATTAGAAATATATGTGGACGTGGATTGTTTTAGTGAAGTTAACAGTTTTGTGCCATTGTCGTATATGACAAGCAACTGAAAATGAGTTAAGAAAGCAGTGGCTAACTGATTGAAATTAGTGATGTAGCGTAGAAGACGTTTAGTGAAAGTTTTCATTCCGGATCAAATTTTAGCAGAATGGTTCATTAAATCATTGTTAACCTATCTTTCTCTAGTCATATGCAATTTATAAATAAATACTACAAAGGTGTTAAGATCCTACCTTAGATCCAATGCTTGTTCATAGTAGTCATCCTTCAATCGTTCGAAAGAGTTACCCTCCAATCGTTTGAAAGAGTTACCTTTAAGGACCTGCAATCACAAACAAAAAAACATTAAATAACACTTGCATAGCAAATATCATAAATCATGTCTATTATGGTGATCAAGGAATCCATAAAATAAACCATCAATTAACAACTTATTGACAAAAACGAATTTATTTGTATTAACTTTGAATAGTAGAAGAATTGTCACGCAGAATAAGTCGATCTTGCGGACAAGATAGACCTTCCTAGAATCTAAAGAAGACCTAATGACAAGCAAACCAACCAGACACTATCTTTCTCTAAATATGCTTTTATAAACAAAGGCAAACAAGTGTTTTAGGGCCTACCTCAGGTCCAACGCAAGTTTGTGGATGCCCTCGCTTCTTCGATCCAAATGAGTTCCTTTGTCACGAATCTGCAAACACAAATAAGCAAACAAATTAAATAGCACCTGAAAAGCCAATGTCATAAAACATATTCAGCATGAAAGTCAAGGAGTCCATGAAACAAATAACATGAGATACTTGTTGAGAAAAATGAGTTTGATTGTATTAATTCAAAAGAAGAAGAACTTTACAACCTGTGCCTTGACGCTGTACAAGCTCCTCCCAGGGTCCAGCAAGAAGTCTCCTCTACTTTGACAAGTTTCACTCACTTCCCAATGAAGCCAAAAAGGTATGTGATCTCTCCTCTTAAGTTCAACTAGGAAGTCTTAATTTCACCAGCATTTACCCTCAAAAATGTTCAGCTTCTAACCCCCCTAGCAACCAGCCCAATGCCTGAATTTATAGTGCAATGGAGGGAAGTTACTAGGTCCTCCTTCAAAGGGATAAAGCCCTCCTTCAAAGGGATAGCTCCTCTCATTAAGGGATTAGCTCCTTCTCTTTTGGGATGCATGAACCACCTAAGAGCGGCAAATCCATGTCAAAATTCCTTCCAGAATCATCTAGAATTAACCCAAAGTGAGTTTTCTAGAATAAACTTGCGCCTTTTTGACTTTCACAGGGGTCCGCACCCACACCTTTAGGGACAGAGCGGGCAGGTACACAGTTTTTGTAAACAGAAGGTGCGGGACCGCAGATAACAGTGAGAGAAAGTGCGGAACCAAAGTTTCATTGATTTTTAATGTCTTTCTCTTATTTTCAAAGCTTGACTTGAAGAGCTCAGGTCTGAGACTTGCTTAGGAGGACAGTACAAGTGATGATAGACCCATATTGACTGCAAATAATCATGGTGACGATATTTTTGTGTAATAGATTTCCCCCTAAAGTGCGAAGTCTGTAGTAGATGAGGATTTCATTTATCATTTAGGAAGAGTGAAGTACTTTATCATTTCGAGGATCATCTTATGGAAATCCCGGTTGGAACCTGTAAAAACATTCAATGCAAGATATATATATGAGATCATATCATCGCTGAGGTAGGCATTCCCATACTCAGATCAAAACTGACTTAGAAAACTAACTACTGCTCTGATACAGGAATGATCTTGTAAAACATCACAAATATAGACTCATGTGGACACAGTATGGACGCAGCCATCTGTTTATGAATAGTCCATTATATAATGAATACAAAATTCCTCGCAGCCTGGATTGTGGAAACTAGATCCAGGGTCTTCATTTCTATTTCCCGAAACAGTACAATTCTATCCATGCGAATGAATGTGTTGATGTCGAACATGGTAGAAACCACTTGATTACCAGTCAATGATGTAAACTGTTAACAAGTGTGAGAGAAACCACCAGTGATGTCAATGGCTCTCAAAGTACCCAGTACAATCCATGAGATGTGAATAAATGTGTTGATGTCAAACATGTCACGGAATCCTTTGATCGAAGGTCAATGATGCAACCTGTCGTCAAAGGCGAGAAACCTACCATTGAGGCATGCAGATCTCAAGGTACTGACGATTTCTAGATAATGAGCTGAAGTCGATAGAAAGTGACCCGTTGCAGGGAAGCCCACAACACGAAATCATAGATCAAGCTAAAGAAATTTAGTTGCAAGGACTGACTTAGGGATGGTCAAGATGGATGACAGATATTTTGCAGATGAATGGCTTATTGGCAGTGACCTCTTGAACACATAACGACACGACAGATGGCTTGGTGACAATTGACCCAAAGTTAATACCCAGAAACCGGCTGAAGACTTTCAATGTGGTTTGATCAACTGTTAGGCAAAGGATTTCCCAACCCAGGTGAATAAAAGTGTCGTGTTCAAGAGTGGTTACAAAGTATGACAAACAGGCTCATTTTTCTCTCTTTTCCCCCACCATTTCTGGCAAGTACCTCTTTATTTTTGACAAGCTTGAGGAGGATAACATTTGCTTGATTATAAGCTCATCCTTCGGATGAGTCCAACTTAGTTTAAATTCAAACCCTAAGAAGGAGTGGTTCGTTCCTGTTTGTAATTGAACAGGTCCTTTACTGTGAAATTTTAACGAGTCCAGTATAGGAGAAACTCGGCATTTTTCAATTTTAGAGAGTCTGAAAAAACTTAAGAAAACTCCAGGGTTGACCTTTTTCATAAATTTGTGTCTCCCAAACCCGAAAAAGTATAAAATAATACTTGAGAGAACCGCTTGATCTTTTACGAACAAGGATTACTTTTCGTAATTAGTGTCCCTGATCCGAAAAAGTAAAAAAGCGATCAACGACACATCGTTTTATAACCAATATCGAATTTGAAACGACAAAAATCCGGCAATCTTTTCATGTTTTTACGGTCAGAAAAGAGCTGTAAGTGGACCGTCTTTTAATTCTGTTTTAACGAGTTTAAAAGAAAAACTCGGCAATCTTTTCATGTTTCAGGAGTCAGAAAAGAGCTTAAAGGTGACTCTAAAAGTTTTTCGTCGAAAATGATAGATTTTGCCTGAATAATCCTTTATCGTGAACAAAAACGCAAACATTACTCATACCTGTTTGAAATGGATACAAATGTTGCAAAAATAGCTTTCCAAAGTGAAACATAAACAAATTTGCAATTTATTTACTCAAAAAACTTATAAAAAGGGCCCTCATCAATTCATTTTTACCGTTTGAGTTTTGGGTGAGAAAATAGTGCTTTTGTTCAGAAAACTTCCCGTGAAGATTGCGGAAAATCCAACCGTCAGAATCGAACGTCGTCTTCTCCAGGTAATCCACATCATCCTACTCTTCATTTTTAACTATTTCATTTTTTGTTTTAGGCATTCATTTCATTTTTTGGAGGGTTTTTAGGCTTAAAACCCGCGTGCGAGGGCCCGCAGGTGTACCACTGCTGGCCTGTGGACCCCGAATTTTTCTCCATTGGGAAAAAGTCAGGGGTCCGCACCTTCCATGTAGACAAGGTGCGGTCCCATGCACTGTGTCTAACCCGGAGGGTGCGGTCCCCGCCGCAAGGGTTTTTAACCCAAAAATTCTCAAAATTGGACCAAACAAAATAATTTCTAGCATTTTAATTTATCTTTTTACTTGATGCAGAGAGTACATCATGCTAGATTGGCGTGAACGAGAGCATGAGGACGTGGATGCTGCCGCATGGAACCATCAACCTTCACTTGATGCTTTGAGGGCGTGCGGCTTGTACAAATTCTGGGCCATTCCTGGCATGAGGGCTCAGGTGGATTTCTTACAGTGGCTGGTTGACAGATGGAGCATACAGGACCAGTGCTTCTTCATTGGTGGCCACCAGCTCGAAATCGAGCAGGCAGACATATATTTCTTGACTGGTTTTCCTAAGAGAGGCGAAGACTTGACTCTGTTTGGGGCTAGGCCAAGTGGCCAGTCTGTCGATAGCCTCCGGCTAGAGTTCTGCAACAGCCAGGCTAGAGACAAAGGGATAGGCATAAAAGCCATGTCCCGTCCTGAACTCATGGTGATTGTGTTTACTGTCACCAGACTTTACGGGAGTGTCGCATTACATATTTCCACCGGATCCCAGATGCGTATGGCAGTTGATTGCTTTCGAGGCACCATCTTCAACTGGTGCGATGCTATGTTGGCCAATGTGAAAGGCCAACTGACCAGGGCCAAAAATGGACAGCTAAAGACCTTTGGTTATGGGGCTTTGGTTGTGAGTTTTGGCCTGGAGAGGGTTCCCATGTTGATCCCGCAGCACTTTACTGTTGGAGCTGGGCTTCCTCGAGAGCCCAAACTGATGCGATGGGTCGCAGTTATGGCCCGTCACCCGGACGAGAGGACAGAGGTTGCTCGATTCAAACCTGAGTATTTCCAATGGTTAGAAAACCAGGTCTTTTCTATTCAGGACTTCCCTTATGCTGGGGTAGATTTTCGTGGCGACCCAGACATGGCTCTTCCACTAGGAGAGCAGTGGGATGACTCAGGTAAAATCATTTTCAACATTTTTCCTATTTAATTTTTTTTTTTTTTTTCCATCGTCCCAAAGCTGATAGAAAAAAGTTTCAAATGCAGATGTGGGTCCACAACAACCAGCCGCTCTCCGGCCTTACGAGAGGAAACAACCAGTTGCAGCCGCGCTAGCCCCACAGGACGAATCAGTAGAGGTTTTGGCCGAGTTGGAGGGTCACCTCGAGCGCTTGACAGGAGATATTCCGGAGACCACTATATATGACATTCCTCGTTGACTTCAGCGCTATGTGATTAGGGTCCCGGGACCTTTTAGGAGGTTCCTTTGCAAGGTGGCTCGTGCAGTGGTTTCTTATCGAGATCATCACCAGTGATAGGATGATCACCTATTGTGGGCACACATGACAGTTTTGTTTTTTGTACTTATCATTTTTGCCGATCATAAGGTGTTTTTCAACCTATGATCGAGGACGATGTATTTTTTGACACACTTCTATATATATATATATATATATATATATATATATAGATATATATATATATATATATATATATATATCACTATTACCGGCTTATCTTGTAAATCATGTTATGGAATGGTTTTAAATTTACATGTATGATTATTGCAAATGTCTACTTAACATTCGAGAAGCAATTGCATCTGCTAATGTATTTAAATATCTTGGAATATGCTGATATTCAATGTACTCAAATTCACATTCCAAGAGACGCACTCTCAAAAATAATCTTAATAATACTAGATTTCTAATGGCATACACTCTATTAAGCTGTAATACAACGAGTTCAGAATCTAACCTCACTATCAAACTCCGAATCCCAAATGAAATAGATTCAGATAATGACTCAATCACTGCACTATACTCGGCAATGTTGTTCGTTGTTTGACTGAGGCTTACCCCATGCATAGATACTAACTCGTCAGAGGGTGAATAGATAACCCAAGCTGCAGAAGAAATGTTCCGTGTATTACGACAAGCACCATCAGCGAAACCAATGTATGTTTGGAGAGGCATCGACATCTGCAATACCAAGAGTAAAACCAAGATAAGCAGGAATGATGACGAAAAACACTCTCTAAGTTAAGCACACTTTTTAAACTAAAACACACCAGCTTAGAATGAAAAACTATCCTAACTAAAAATCTCCATACCCATTCTTTAAGCATAATACCTCTTTAAGTAAAGACCATTTCTGGGTTTACCCAAAGAGTCCCCGTCAAAGTCTACCAATTCATAGGCCCCTTTTGCTAGCTTTCGCTTGACAACATAGGGACCATGCCACATAGGAACGAATTTTCCAGCGCCTAATTTATCATTAGCTTGATCGTAAACTAAGACTAGATCTCCTTCCGAAAAATTTCGAGGGGTCACATTTCAATCATACTGAGCTTTCATACGTTTTGCGTGAGTCTCGATCGCCACTGCAGCATCACATCGATTCTCATCTAATTGCGCCAAGTATAACAAACGTTTTTCCTCTTCGGAAGTGGTTGGAAGTAACTTGATGGCCATTTGCAGTGACTAGATTTCGCATTCAATGGGTAGCATAGCTTCCAGACCATAGACTAGTTGGAAAGGAGTGAACCCTGTTGATGTTTTTACTGAAGTTCGGTACGCCCAAAGCGCTGAAAAAAGCATGTTATGCCAATTCGACCAATGAATCCCAATGATTCGTCGGATCATGATGACTAAAACTTTGTTGATGGATTCAACCAGACCATTAGCTTGTGGATAATAAGGGGTTGAACTATCGTGACACAAACCAAGCTGGCTTGTAAGTTCAGTCATCATAACGTTTCGAAAATGACGCCCATGATCAGTGATTATCGCTTGTGGGACACCAAACCTAGCAATTATATGATTGAACATGAAAATTGCAGCTGTCTTGCCATCTGCCTCAAATGTAGGCATCGCCTCGGCCCACTTGGTAAAATAATCTACCGCAAGGATGATATACGCATGCCCCTCGGCTGAGTGAGGGTTACATGTAATAAAATCGATACCCCATTTGGCAAAAGGACCAATGGTAATTATAGGGTGGAGAGGAGCAAGTGGAGTGCGCATCTTTCAATCAAAAATTTGGCAGTTGTGGCATTTTCGGACCGCAGTAATACAATCTTTAAACAAAGACGGCCAAAAGTAGCCAGCGCGCAATATCTTTTGGGCTGTGGCATACCCAGACATATGACCGCCACACGCTCCAGAGTGACAGTCATTTAGAACCCTTTCAGCTTCCTCGTGAGTTATGCAACGTCGAAAAACAGAGTCTGCCCCACGGCGATAAAGAGTATGTCTAATAATCCTGTATTGTTGGGACTGGAATCGTATTTTCCGACGTTCTGACCTTGATATTTCTGGCCGAAAGGATTGGGTTTGGAGATAAACGATGATATCCCCATACCACGGATCTAAGGTACTGATTAGAAACAAGGATTCGTCCACAATGGGCTCCTCTGCCACAGTTTCTGTATTAGTACGCGGGAAATCACACATTAACTCCGCAAAGACTAAAGATTTCTTAGACTTAGATTTCTCAAATTCCAAGTCGAACTCCTGCAGGATAATGATCCATTTAGAGTACTTGCCCCCTAGCAATTGCTTGGTCAAAATGTAGATCATAGGTTTGTAATCCGAAATTACTGTAGTTTTACGTAGTAAAATGTAGTGACGAAAACGTTGGACAGCTTGAACAGCTGCCAATGCCAATTTCTCCACATGTGAGTATTTTAGCTCAGTTGGATTTAAAGTTCGACTAAGGTAATATATCACATGCTCAATTCCGAATTCATCTTCCTGAACTAAGACCATTCCAATGGTGGAATGAGAGGCGGCGAGGTACAAGAAGTAATCCTGGTTGTAGTTGGGAGGATGCAATAACGGTGCATGGGTCAACGCGTGTTTGAGTGCATCAAAAGATTTCTGAGCTATCTCATCCCAATAGAATGGAGTATTATGTTTCATCAACTGGGTAAAACCCTTTGTAACCTCGGCGTAGTTAGGAATGAATCGTCGTAAAAAGTTTGCTTTCCCTTGCAAACTTTGGAGTTGGCGAAGACTCGAAGGAGGAGGCAATTTGACGATAGCTTCGACCTTCGAGGGATCGATGCGAATGCCAGCTTTCGAAACTACAAATCCCAACAATCGACCCGTTTCTATACAAAAGACACATTTGTGTGGGTTCAACCGAATCCGATAATGCCTACACCTCATGAAGATTGCTCGTAAATGGACGAGGTGATCAGCTCGATGTAATGAATGAGCAGGCAAGTCATCGAGATAGGGTTGCACAATGTGCTTGATGTCATGAAACGCATAAGACATGGCCCTTTGAAAAGTTGCTCCGGCATTCTTGAGCCCAAAAGGTAACTTGCAATAAGCAAATGTCCCCCATGGACAAATGAAAGTTGTTTTTGGTTGATCGGCAGGTAGAATGTTGATTTGATTGTATCCGGAAAAACCATCCATGAAGGAGAATATTTCACTGCCGGCACAATCATCAATGATTTGATCGATATAGGGAGTTGGGTAATTGTCCTTTGGACAGGCTCGATTAATGTACCTATAATTGATACATATTCTTATTGTTCCCTGCTTTTTATTAACCGGAACAATATTTGATACCCAATCCGTTAACGGAATCGGATAAATAAAACCTGCTTTGAGTAATTTTTCAACTTCTACTTTAATTGTAGCAGCTTTTCTTGGGTGAATCTGACGCAAACGTTGCCGGATGGGTTTAGCGTCCGGGTAAGTCTTGATCTCATGAACAACAATCGCGGGATCAATTCCTGGCATTTCCTCATAGGACCAGGAAAACACGTCACGAAATTCTTGAAATAGGGCCTTATATATTTGAATTTCGTCATCTGTACATGAGGCACCTATATGAATGTTCTCAACAATTCCAGGCTTAACCGAAATGTCAATAGGAATAGTTCGAGAAATGTTTCCCAAATTTAACTCTGAATCGGGATGTTTCATTGGATTCTGAGGTTCCTTGACATATTCAGTTGTAAAAATTGATGAAAAATCATTTTCAAAACGATCATTCTCGGGTAAAAACGAATATCTGTGATGGAGATCTTCCCATGGTAAATCATCTACACATAGGATTTCACGAATTTTCTCATCAAAGTGAACAAGTTCAGAAAATGTGATTAAATCCGAGCTTGATGTGAAAAGTGATTCCTCATGGACCACATTCATGAAGTCATTTTTGGTTGAAGATGGGTCGGCAAACGATTGCACGGCCTCATACGCAATTTCATATGGACTCAAAGGCATGACATCACCGAATGAGTCTATCTCAGATTCAGAAGGAATGATCCAAGGATCATCATAAACAATGGTGTCTGATGTAATCATATGAATGGTTGCAAATGAAGATGAAGCGTTGATTGAAGGAAAAGGAAAAGTTCCCAGTAAACCGACATCTTTAACTAATCCTACTCCAACATCCTTATACGGGATAGTCGTTTTACCGACATGCTGAATGCTTTCAGAAGAGGATGGGTCGGATGAAAAGTAAGCCAGCTGGTCTATTGTTACGATCTTTCCATTATGAGGAAACTTTATAACCCGAAAGACCAATGAAACGACTGCTGTCATAGCATAAGACCAACTTCGACCCAAGAGAAGGTTGTAATCTAAAGGGGCATCAACCACCTCCACATCTAGATTAACGGTTTTTCTTTCAACCGCTATAGGCAAATCCTGTAGAATGCCAAAAGGATGAAACCCACAGCCATCAAAGGCCTTTAGAATCGTCGGGGATTGATTTAGCGAAGGAGAACCAAGCGATCTCCAACACTGTATCGACATAATACACGTTGAGGCTCCCTCATCAATTACAGTCTGATGAATAGGCCTGTTTTTGACTATCACTGGAATCTGGAAAGCCATTTGATGAGGCAAATGCGGTGTACTATTTTCTAGATCGAAAATTATTAGGTTCGGGTCCTGAACGTCAACAGCTCCTATAGCCGACAAAAGTAATTTACGTTGTGCTGGACATGATTGCAGCACTTCCAAAGCCGACATTGCTGAGGGTGAAACAACTAAATCCTCAACAATGTTATAGTTCTGAGCCGCTCTCGCATGTGGATTGAAAGCTGAATTTTGAAGTATACCCTTGGCGGGCGGTTTGATTACCAAATCTGGATTAGGTTTCTCGATCTGTAGTGGATCAGAACCGGGAGCTGAGGTTGATGGATTAGAATGAGAAGATTCTGCTTCTTTACCATCAACAAGACTTTTACTACCATAATCTTGCGATCGAGTCGCAATCCTAACATGGGACATCATTAGTATGGGTTCTTCATTGTCACTGGAGGAAGAACCTATCATCTTACTGTCTTGAGCTGGAAAAGGATCCTTCAAAACAGCAGGCGTTTGGGAACCTTTGACAATCTTCGCAACCTCTGCACGATGAGGGCAGTCTCTTGTAAAATGTTCATCGTCACAAATGAGACAAGGGAGTCGCCATTTTGTCACATGGAATAAGTCGATCTTGCGAACAAGATAGACCTTCCTAGAATCTAAAGAAGACCTAATGACAAGCAAACCAACCAGACACTATCTTTCTCTAAATATGCTTTTATAAACAAAGGCAAACAAGTGTTTTAGGGCCTACCTTAGGTCCAACGCAAGTTTGTGGATGCCCTCGCTTCTTCGATCCAAATGAGTTCCTTTGACACGAATCTGCAAACACAAACAAGCAAACAAATTAAATAGCACCTGAAAAGCCAATGTCATAAAACATATTCAACATGAAAGTCAAGGAGTCCATGAAACAAATAACATGAGATACTTGTTGAGAAAAATGAGTTTGATTGTATTAATTCAAAAGAAGAAGAACTTTACAACCTGTGCCTTGACGCTGTACAAGCTCCTCCCAGGGTCCAGCAAGAAGTCTCCTCTACTTTGACAAGTTTCACTCACTTCCCAATGAAGCCAAAAAGGTATGTGATCTCTCCTCTTAATCTCAACTAGGAAGTCTTAACTTCATCAGCATTTACCCTCAAAAATGTTCAGCTTCTAACCTCCCTAGCAACCAGCCCGATGCCTGAATTTATAGTGCAATGGAGGGAAGTTACTAGGTCCTCCTTCAAAGGGATAAAGCCCTCCTTCAAAGGGATAGCTCCTCTCATCAAGGGATTAGCTCCTTCTCTTTTGGGATGCATGAACCACCTAAGAGCGGCAAATCCACGTCAAAATTCCTTCTAGAATCATCTAGAATTAACCCAAAGTGAGTTTTTTAGAATAAACTTGCGCCTTTTTGACTTTCACAGGGGTCCGCACCCACACCTTTAGGGACAGAGCGGGCAGGTCTGCAGTTTTTGTAAACAGAAGGTGCGGGACCGCAGGTAACAGTGAGAGAAAGTGCGGAACCAGAGTTTCATTGATTTTTAATGTCTTTCTCTTATTTTCAAAGCTTGACTTGAAGAGCTGAGGTCTGAGACTTGCTTAGGAGGACAGTACAAGTGATGATAGACCCATACTGACTGCAAATAATCATGGTGACGATATTTTTGTGTAACAAGAACCTTACAACCTTTTCAGCCTTGATGTTGAACAAGCTCTTCCTGGGGTCCAAAACAGGGATTTCCTTTACTTTGACAAGCCTTCCACTCTTCCAAATGAGATCTTAGAGGTATGTAATCTCTCCTCATAAAACTCAACTAAAGAAGACTAAGTTCCAGCAGCATTTCACCTCAAAAATATTCAACTTCTAACCTCCCAAGTAACCAGCCCAATGCTTCTTTTTATAGTGCAGGGGAGGAGGTTACAGGTCCACCTATGAAGGGATAGAATCCTCCTTCAAAGGGATAAGCTCCTCACTTCAAGAGGTTAGCTCCTTAAGGTATGGGATGCATGAACCTTATGAGAGAAAACTTGCCACCTCAAGATTCCTTCTAGAAGCTTCTAGAAATGACTGAAAGTGAGTTTTTCAGAATATACTCGCTCCTTTTTAACTTTTACAGGGGTTCGCACCCATAACACAGAGACAGTGTGGTCAGGTGTGCATGAGACATGACCATTAGGTGTGGGATCGCAAGTAAGACAAAGAGAAAGTGCAGAACCAGATATTTAAAGACTTTGAGGTATTTTCTCTTACTTTCAAGACTTGATATGAGGAATTGATGTTTTAGACTTGCAAAAGAGGCAAGTATGAGTGGCAATGAACTCACATAGATAGCAGAATGTCAAGGTGACAATTTTTAGTGCAACAGATTGCCCCCTAAAGTGCAAAGTCTGTAATAGATGAAAATAGAGTCTGTCATTTATGAAGAGTGAAGTACTTTATCATTTCAAGGATCATCCTGTGGACACCCCAGTCAGAACTTGTAAAAACATTCAATGCAAAATATATATATGTAGACATATCATCGCTAAGGTAGGCATTCCCATATGTAGATCAAAACTGACTAAACTGTTCTGAAACAGGAATGATTTTGTAATACATCAAGAGT
The DNA here is from genome assembly GCA_031772625.1 of Pinus tabuliformis. NCBI lineage: Eukaryota > Viridiplantae > Streptophyta > Pinopsida > Pinales > Pinaceae > Pinus > Pinus tabuliformis. The sequence goes on from CM062805.1 coordinate 1,019,446,130, forward strand.
ATAGACATGTGTAGACACAATATGGATACAACCATCTGTTTATGAATAGTCCACTGTATAATGAATAACAAAATTCCTCGCAGCCTGTATGGTAGAAACTAGATCGAGGGTCTTGATTTCCGCTTCCAAAACTAGTACGATTCTATCCATGTGAATGAATGTGTCGAAGTCGAACATGGTAGAAACCACTTGATTACCAGTCGATGATGTAAATTGTTAACAAGTGTGAGAGAAACCACCAGTAATGTCAATGGCTCTCAAAGTACCCAGTACAATCCATGAAATGTGAATAAATGAGCTGCAGTCGAACATGTCATAGAATCATTTGATCGAAGGTCAATGATGCAACCTATCGTTGAAGGCGAGAAAACTGCTATTAGGGCATGTAGTTTTCAAAGTACTGACGATTTCTAGATCAACTTCCTAGATAATAAGCTGAAGTCGATAGAAAGTGATCCGTCGTAGGCAAGCCCACAACACGAAATCATAGATCAAGTTTTGAAGAAATATATTGGCAAGGACTGACTCAGGGATGGTCAAAATGGATGATAGATATCTTGCAGATGAATGATTTGTTTGAACTGTCCTCTTGAACACATAACGATACTACAAATGGTTTGGTGACAATTGACCCAAATCTAATACCCAGAAACTAGCTGAAGACTTTCAACGTGGTTTGATTAACTGTTAGGCAAAGGATTTTCTGAACCCAGGTGAACAAAAAGCGTCATGTTCAAGAGTGGTTGATGGCTTTTTTACAAAACGAATTGTAACAAACAGGTTAATTTTTCTCTCTTTTCCCCCACCATTTCTAGCAAGTACCTCTTTATTTTTGACAAGCTTGATGAGGATAACATTTGCTTGTTTATAAGCTCATACTTCGGATGAGTCCAACTTAGTTTAAAATTCGAACACTAAGAAGGAGTGGTTCGTTCCTGTTTGAAATTGAACAGGTTCTTTACTGTTAAATTTTAATGAGTCCAGTATAGGAAAAACGCGGTGTTTTTCAATTTTAGGGAGTCAGAAGAAAAACTTAAGAAAACTCGATGGGGGTACTTTTTTGTCAAATAATCCCTCAGGTCTGAAAAAGGATAAAATAATACAGGAAGGATGACATTTCCAATACTTTAACGAGCTGAAAAGACAAGCGCTCGACAATCTTTTCATATTTAACGAGTCTGAAAAGGGTTTAAAGAGAACTCTATTGACTGTAATTAGTCAATGTATACCTTTTTCGTAAATAGTCCATTTCATTACGTAAAAGGGGTAAGCTTATACTGAAGGGACGATTATTCATTTATTTTAACGAGTTCGAATAATCAAGTGCTCGGCAATATTTTCAATTTTCGAGATTCTGAAAAGAGCTTAAAGAGGACTCCAATGTTTTGCTTTTTCATAAATTTTTGAAAGAGTCTGAAAAAGTGATAAAAGTATGCTCTTTGTTGAAAAATGATCAAATTCCCTGAAAAATCCAATATTCTGCACAAAAACTCAAAACATTACACATACCTGTTTAAGATAAATAGAAATGATTTTAAAAATTGACCTTTTTAAAGTGAAAAATAAATAAATTAAAAATTCATTTATTCGAAAAAACTTATAAAAAGGGCTTTTCTAACTTCATTTTTACCATTTGAGTTCAGAGTGAGAGGTGAGAGTTTTTGGGTAAGAAAGTTCTTGTGAAGATACTGGAAAATCCGTTCGTCGGAATCGAAAACCGTCAGCTCGAGGTAATCCATGTCCTCCTTCTCTTGCCTTTCATCCGTTTACATTTCATTTCTAGGCTTTAAATTTGATTTTTGAGGATAAAATAGGTTTATAAATTCGCTCGCGGGGGTCCGCAGGTGCAACACGTGGCCCCTGTGGACCTCGAATTTTTATATAAAGAAAAAAGTCGTGGGTCCGCACCTATTGCTCACAACCCATGCGGACCTAAGTAATGTTTGTAAGCAGTGGGTGCAGACCCCGCGAAATGAATTTTAAAAACTTAAATTTGCCCAAATTTGCCCAAAATTTTCGGAACAAAGTTGTTCTAATATGTATATTTATGCATTGTAGGACATTCAAAATGCTTATTTGGCGAGAACGCGAGCATGAGGATGTAGATTTTTCCGCACTAAATCATATGCCCACATTGCAGGCATTGAGAGCATGCATATTGTTAAAGTTCTGGGGCATACAGGGTATGAAGGCCCAAGTAGACCTCTTGCAATGGCTGGAAGACAGATGGAACAAACAGGACCAGTGCTTCGTGATTGGTGGTCACCGGTCGAAATCAAGCTGGAGGAAATATAATTTTTGACTGGTTTGTCCAAGAGGAGCGAACAGTTATCTCTTTTCGGGACTAGGCTAGGTGGCTAGTCTGTCGCTAATCTTCGATTGGAGTTCTGCAATGATCAAACAAAGGACAAACAGATTGATATTAAAGCTATCAGCCATCCTGTGCTTAAGGTTATTGCATTCAATGTTACCAGGTGTTAGGACCTCACATTGTCCCTTTTTGACCATATATTTTGCTATTATGTCATCCTTTTTCAACCCATATTTAAAGTCCTTGTTATTGCTTTAACCCACTTTTCCAAAGGTATACAATATTTCTTCTCATTACTATACATTTAATTTATTTTACATACAATTACATTACTTTCATAATTTATTGATTGAAACAGATAGTTGCTGAAACAGTTATCATTGCAGTCTACGTTGCTGAAATAGCCTGAAGACTGCAGGGTTATCATTACAGGTCATGTTGCTGTAACAGTTAGAACAAGGAGCAAATCCCGTTGCTGAAGCAGCCGTGATTTGCATTCTAGATTCGACAACAACAGAAGAAGATCATCGAAGGAGCTGCTACATTGGCTGTAACTACCACATTCCAAAGTCAACATTACCATAACCATTGTAACAACATTTTGTTAATGGGAAAATTGATTTCCCTATTTTGGTATATTGGGTTAAAGATAGGACTTACAATGTAATCAATTGTAATAGATGTCTCCTCTTTAAAAAGAGGAGACATCTACATTAGAAAGGGGGGGACAGGCAGACTACGGGAAGGTTTTTAGCTGAAGGAGAAGAACTGGAATCTTTTTGTAACATGACATATTGATGGATGAATAAAATATTGTTTTGAACATTTCTTTCTAGTTCTCGTTGCCTGGGGAATCTTGTGAGAAGGACAGGGCCCACCTTCATCACAAGATTCACCCATTATATTTCTACAGTGTGTTAAGTGTGTTTCCTATCCATACCTTGTTAAAAGTTCTATTTATTGAATGTTTCTTATGCATTATTGCTGAACTCTATTTTTCCAATTGATTGTTGCATTATTTAGTTCATCTACAGTTAAATTATGAGTGTTCCATTGGCAGTTGAGTTTACAGAGTGAGTTGAAAATCATGGTAATCAGAAACGGGTGTTGAAGATTCCTGCTTTGGGAATAGGGTCTTGTTCTCTGTTACAGCATAGCTAGTGCTTTCTTTTGCAGAATGATTGCTTTTCATTAGATTATTCTTTTAATGAAATTAAGCATTCTTTGGTAATTGTTTGCAATATACTGTTTTTGTTGTAACTCAGAGTGGAACTTCAATTTGCTTAGAGCAAGGTGTGAATAGTTTATTTATTACTACAACTTTTATTGCTTTTGAGATTGAGCACATACACTGTGTAGTTGCCTTTGAAATAAACAGACTTCCCTGGGTTGACAATTTATGTGGCACTTAGTTGTTTGGATTAATAAGCAATTAAAGTGATCAACACCAGGCTATGTGGGAGTGCAACATTGCATGTGGCTACTGGATCCTAGATGCAGATGTTGTAGACTATTTTCGAGGCACCATATTCAACTGGTGCAAGACTGTGTTGGCAAATGTGAAAGGCCAACTAACCAGAGCAAAGAATGGATAGTTGAAAAATTTTGGATATGGATTCATCGTAGTCAACTTTGCTTTAGAGAGGATCCCCATGTTAGCCCCACAGCATATTCCTATTGATGTTGGTCTTCCTCAAGAGCCTAGGATAGTTCAATGGGTTGCTTTGATGGCCCGTCACCCTGAGGAGGGTACAAAGGTTGTTCGATTTCTGCCTGAGTATTTTCGTTGGTTGAACAACCAAATTTTTGTGATTCGGGATTTTCCATACGTTGGGATGGATTATCGCGGTGACCCAGACATGATTCTTCCACCAGGAGAACAATGGGATGATTCAGGTAAAATCATTTTCAACACTTTCTAAGTTTTAATTTTTTTTTTTTATATTTTTAAATCGTCCAAAACTGACAATCAAAATTTTAAATGCAGATGTGGGTCCACGTTGACTAGCTTCTCTCCAGCCTTACGAGAGGAGACAACCAGCTGCAGCAACACCAGCCCCACTGGACCAATCAGCAGAGATCCTGACCGACTTGGAGAATCATCTAGAGCGCTTGACACTGGATATTCCAGAGACTGATATAGATGATATTCCACTTAGGTTACAAAGATATGTGATTGGGGTCCCAGGACCTTTTAGGAGGTTCCTATGTAGGGTGGCCCGAGCAGTGGTTTCTTATCGTGATCATCGCTAGGGATAGGATGATCGATTTTGTAGACTCATGACATTTTTGACTTTTTGTATTATCATTTTTGCTGATCATAAGGTGTTTTCCAACCTATGATCGAAGACGATGTATATTTTGAAACACTACTTCTATGCTATGATATATCATTATTATCGGCTATCTCGTGTAACATGTTATCGAATGTTATCAAATTTATTGTTTTGATCATTGCAAATGTCTATTTATCATACTAGAAGCAACTGCATCTACTAATGTATTTAAATGTCTTGGAATATGCTGATATTCAATGTAGTCAAATTCACGTTCCAAGAGATGAACTCTCAAAAATAACCTTAATAACACTGGATTTATAATGACATAAACCCTGTTAAGCTGTAATACAACGAGTTCAGAATCCAACCTAACAATCGAACTCTGAATCCCAAATGAGATGGATTCAAATAATAACTCAATCGCTGCACTATACTCTGCAATGTTATTCGTTATTTGACCGAGGCTTACCCCATTCATAGATACTAACTCATCAGAGGGTGAATAGATAACCCAAGCTGCGGAAGAAATGTTCCATGTACTACGACAAGCACCATCAAAAAAACCAATGTATGTTTGAAGAGACGTCAACATCTGCAATATCAAGAGTAAAATTGAGATAAGCAGGAATAATGATAAGAGCACTCTCTAAACTACGCACACTTTTCTAATCTAAAACACACCAACTGTAAAAAAACTAATCTAACCAAAATCTCCACACAAAATTTAAGCATAGTATCTCTTCAGATAAAGTCCATTTCTGGCTTTACCCAAAGAGACACCATCAAAATCTATCAATTCATAAGCCCCTTTTTCCAGCTTTTGCTTAACAATGTAAGGACCATGGCACATAGATACAAATTTTCCAGCCCCTAGCTTATCGTTCACTTGACCATATAGTAAAACTAGGTCTCCTTCTGAAAAATTACGTTGTGTGACACCTCTGCCCTACTGAGCTTTTATTCATTTCGCATGAGTCTCGTTTGCTATTGCAGCAATGCGTCGATTCTCATCTAGCTGAGCTAAGTGCAAAAAACGTTTCTCTTCTTCAGAAGTAGCTGCGAGTAATTCTATGGCTAATTGTAATGACAGAATTTCACATTCAATAGGTAACACAGCTTCCAAACCGTAGACCAGTTGAAAAGGAGTGAAACAAGTTGATGTTTTTACTGAGGTCTGATATGCCCAAAGTGCTGAAAATAGCATGGTATGCCAATTCGACTTATGAATACCGATGATTCTTTTGATCATAGTGACTAAAACTTTATCGATAGCTTCAACTAGACCATTAGCCTACGGGTAATATGGAGTAGAACCATCATGGCGCAGGCCAAGTTGATCTCTCAGCTCAGTCATCATGATGTTTCGAAAGTGACTTCCATGATCAGTAATAATAGCTTGAGGAACACCGAATCTAGAAATTATGTGATTGAATACGAAAGTTGCAGTAGTCTTGCCGTTTGCCGAAAATGTAGGCATCGCCTCGGCCCACTTAGTAAAATAATCTACCGCTAGGATAATATATGCATGCCCCCCGGCCGAGTGAGGGTTACATGTAATAAAGTCAATACCCCACTTTGCGAAAGGACTGACAGCAATTATAGGGTGAAGAGGAGTGGGTGGAGCACGCATTTACAATCAAAGATTTAACAATTGTGGCATTTCCGAACTGCATAGATACAATATTTGAATAAGGATGGCCAGAAATAACCAGCACGCAATATCTTTTGGGCTGTGGCATACCCAGACATATGACCGCCACATGCTCTAGAGTGACAGTCATTCAGAACCTTTTCAGCTTCTTCATGAGTTAAAGAATGTCGGAAAATAGAATCTGCTCCACGACGATAAAATGTATCACCAATAATATTGTATTGTTGGGATTGGAAACGTATTTTCCATCACTGAGATCGTGAAATTTCAGGCCGAAAAGATTGGGTTTGGAGATAAACAATAATATCTCCATACCAACGATCAAGAGCACTGACAAGAAACAAGGATTCATCCGCAATGGGCTCTTCCACCATAGTTTCAGTATCAGTAAGCGAGAAATCACACATCAATTCGGCAAAATCCAAAGATTTCTTTGCCTTGGATTTTTCAAATTCCAAGTCAAATTCCTACAGGATAACTATCCATTTAGAATACTTGCCCCCTAGCAATTGTTTGGTCAAGATATACATCATAGGGTTACAGTAAAAAATTACCGTGGTTTTGTGTAATAAGATGTAGTGACGAAATCTTTGGACAACTTAAACAACTGCAAAGGCCAATTTCTCCACATGTGAATATTTAAGCTCAGTCAGATGCAGAGTTTGACTAAGATATTAAATCACATGTTCATTGTTGAATTCATCTTCCTAAACTAAAACCATCCCCATGGTGGAATGAGAAGCAGCAAGGTACAAAAAGTAATCCTGGTTGTAATTGGGAGGATGCAGTAACGGTGCATGGGTCAACGCGTGCTTGAGTGCATCAAAAGATCGATCAGCGATCTTGTCCCAAAAGAATGGAATATTATGTTTTAACAACCTGGGAAAACCTTTCGTTATCTCGGTGTAGTTAGGAATGAAACAATGTAAAAAGATTGCTTTCCCTTGCAAACTTTAGAGTTGGTGAAGAGTCGAAGGAGGAGGTAGATTGACGATAGCTTCCACCTTCGAGGGGTCGACATGAATGCCTGCCTTTGATAGGATAAATCCCAGTAAGCGACTTGTTTCTACATAGAATACACATTTGTGTGGATTCAGCCGAATTCGATAATGCTTACATCTCATAAAGATAGCTCGTAAATGAGTGAGATGATTAGCTCTACGTAATGAGTGGGCAGGTAAATCATCGAGATAATGCTACACAGTGTGCTTGATGTCATGAAATGCGTAATACATAGCCCAAGGTTAATTTTAGGGGCGAATAATCGCCCAAAGGCGAAATTTAAGGCTTTTTATATTTTAATGGGGCGAATTTTTAATTAAAATAATAAAAACTTTTTTATATAATTAGCCCTCATTTTATTTAAAAATTAATTTATTTTTTTATTTTAGCCCAGGGCGGATAAACTAACCGAATCGTATTTTCTTAAAATCGCCCCATTTTGATATTTGCTCCCAGATTGGGAGATCAAAATCGCCATTTCTGATTTACAGTTTGGGTTTTCTGGTTTGGGAGTGGTTTTTGAGGGTCGATTTGGTCCTGGCAGTGGTTTGTGAGGGTCGATTTGGTCCTGGGAGGTTAGATTTGTTTTGAAATGGAGGGCGGAGCTTAATTTGTTTTCAAATGGAGGGCGGCTCCCTGTTTTCACGGATTCAGCCCGTTGTTTTCATGAATTCCAGATTTAGGGTGTATATGGCTCCCTGGTCCTGTATAAAAATGGTTTTGAAATAGGTTTTTTCATCATAGTTCACAAATCTAAATGTTCTAGTTAGCAGCAGCAGTTTCGGTGCGATATTCTTGCATTTTCATTGTTCAATCCGCTTATTCTTCTCTTGTTTTGGTATCCATGGTTTCTTGGATTTGAACGGCTCATGCCACTGCAGCAGCAACAACAACAGTCGGTACTTGACAGAATTGTTGGCTGAGCGCGAGAAATTAGGACCCTTTATGCAGGTCCTACCCATCTGTAGCCGGCTTTTGAATCAGGGTAAGTTGGCTTCATATGTCTTGTTTTTCTTCAAGTTTGAAGTACAGGAGAAGATAGTTGCTGAGTATGATACAGATTATCAGTTGTTCATGCCTCCTGCAGTTGGAACAACGGTGATAATCACTTTTCCAGTGAACGTTGAATGCTTCCGTTGGTTTGGAAGCAAATATAACCGTGGTTGCAAGAGACCATGATTTTTTTTTAATGGTTGGATATCAAATTTTGTTAAAGATTCTCTCCATCTGCCTGTTACCCCAGAAGCAAAAGAAAATAACTAACGCTGAAAAAACATGTAGAAGTATCATTATGCTGATTTGGATTTCATATTTTGGAAAGAAGATTTGGCTTCAAAATTAACCTGAATGGTATATTGACTTTTCAGGAAATGGTCCATTCTGATTGTGGCCGAGGCCTTGTACAGTGGTGGAAGTATTGAGGAAGTGATGACTGATAATGACCTTTTTACATCTGATAGAAAAGTTGAACAGAGATCATAGTATTCAACACGTGAGTGCGTTTCAACATATGAGAACTTTATAAGGTATGTTGAACTGTATTGAATGTTGCTTTATTTTGCTGCCAAGTTTATCCATGGTGACTGTTTTTATATACAACACTGGAGTTGCTCATAGTATGCATAATATTTGACTAGACCATGTCGAGCATTGCAAAATTTTGCTTTTCGCTTAATTTTACCCATGGCTGAATCTCTGCTTCCACTTATTCTGCTATGTCTTTAAGAGCATGCAACGGATTTTTCATATTTAACATTATCTTGCCATTTACCCCGGTCATTTGGACTTTGATAAACCACTGACAACACGTTTTTAACAAGCAAAGTGGCCTACATTGTTGAACCATTCGAGGAATGATCCAAGCATGCCTGCCCATGCATTTTGTATAGTGCACTCTAAAATGGTCCACTTTCAGGTTTGGTTAACCAAAAATACTAGGACCCAAAGATAAGAGTTGCATGTAGCTATTTCCAGTTACATAAGATGCAAGATTGCACCAATAAAGAATTAAGAACCTGGTAACCTATGGGAGTGCCTACACTATGAAGAACTATGTTTTGAGTTTGGGAAAAAAGACACCCACTTAATATGTAGGATTTTGCTTGAATAGAGGACAGGAACAACTCTAATATTGACCAGATATCTTACACTCCACTAAGGCAATGAGAAGAAGAAACACCGGATCAAACCAAGAAAAAAAATTCCGGTAAAATGTATAATGAGTGAAAAGATAAGAATGCTACCATGCAGGCAACGCAATAATAGCCTTCACATTTCCCTCCCTTATTTGTCAGGCTTATTGTATTACCCAGCATAACCAGACCCCTGAGCATAATAATAATTCTTACCCTCCATCCCATCTAAATCATCATCTCCGTTCTTTGATTATTGAAATTGAAACACCATTCTGTCTAAACCCTTATCTTCCATCTGCGTGGTAATCATGCCTTCTAGAAAAAGTTAAAAATGGCGGTGCCTTATGGATATGGCAGATTCTGCATGTAACTTGAACTACCAGGTTCCTCCTCCCTTTCAGAGTTTTGACCAGTTGTGTAATAATGGGATGCCCAAGGTTCTTGATGGGTTGCTTGGCTGTATATCTGACTTTGATTAAAATCCGGTCTAACTGCTTGGCCTGATCTTTCCCAATCATTTGGATCTGAGTTGTAACCATAGTTTGAAGCCACCTCTTGAGGATTCTGATAGGGTAATGTGTTTGTACCTTTGTAGGTATTGTCATTCAGGTATGACACAGTGGACAGGCTAGCTTCAATAGCTGTGAAACCAGGCCCTGGATTATGTCCTTCAAAACCATGCATGAAGCCATTGTTTACTGGATCTACATACGATACAGAGAAATTATTGCTGGGCTTTTTTGGTTCAAAGATGTTCACACATTCACTAGTTGATGGAACAACTACTATGAAAGAAGGATCAAAGAGGCCATCAAAATAGAAACTAATACAAGTTGTCTTTAGCAAGATGATGGATTAAAGATTAGTTGTAGACTTGTAGTTGGCTTTCATCTCTTAGGAATAATGAAGTGCAAAGCAACAACTGAAGTTTTTCCCTGTGCTCAGTAGTCTAGGTTGTAGGTTGGGTTCTCACACTTGCATCTTAGAATATTTTATATCATGACAAGCATAATCAGCTTACCCTTTTACTGTGGCTTACTAATGATAACAAAAGTCTATTATAATTCATGTTCAGCCGGTTATACAATTAGTTCATTAACAAATTAAGGAAGCATGTAAATATATATACCGAGGAAAGATGAAATATCTTGACACTAAAGTCCTGATGATGAACCTTAGTTTGTGGGCTTAAAACATCAAAAGAACTATGAACCAAATCACATATACTCCAACAACCAATGGAGGAATTCCTTCATTCATCAATGGATGAAATGCCTTCATTACTCAAACTGCAACTTTCAACGATCTAAAGTTATATTACTTATTGTCCTAATAAAATTCAAGTTTATCATTTATAGCTTACGTGTGTGTAAGTTACATAATTAAAATCAAGGATGCTCCCTCATAAAATGGAAAGAAATAGCCAAACCAAAATAAGGCAAGGCTGTAGTTTGAGAGTTTAAAAAATACACACTATTATGGCAAGGTTGTAGTTTCCAAGAGCATATGGAAAGTAATACAGGGGCAAGTTTGTGACATCAATTCATAGGGAAAAAATATGTGGACCTATGATCTTTGGAGGAATGGATTAGACTTCCAAATAAAATTGTTACAAATGTCTCAATGGTTAAAAGGCTCTTGTTCAATCTTTTCTTCTGTTGGGCAATTGGCAATGTGGAGAATAGGAAATGGATTGAATGTGAAAATAGGTGAAGACACCTAGCTCCACAAGATTAATGAAGAAACTATCAAGACCCTGGCAATGGCATACTCACTCAAGCTGATGTTATGTCCAAAATTGATCACCATATAGAAACAGCACTGGAAATTTGCAAGGTCAACAGGCTTGGAAGGAGGTTCAAAGGACAATCGAGATGGCTATGTTAACATATTACAACTAAGTACAATGTGGAGAATAGGAAATGGAGAGAAAGTGAGAATAGGTGAAGATCCCTAGGTGAGGTTTAAAAGGCTCCAGGAGATTAATGAAGAAACTATTGAGACCCTGCATAACAATGGCACACACTCAAGCTGATATTGTGGATCCAAATTTGACCACCATGCAGAAACAACACTAGATATCAGCAAGGTTCTTGATGGGTTGCTTGGCTATATATCTGACTTTGATTAAAATCCAGTCTAACTACTTGGCCTGATCTTTCATTAACAAATTAAGGAAGCATGTAAATATATATACCAAGGAAAGATGAAATATCTTGACACTAAAGTCCTGATGATGAACCTTAGTTTGTGGGCTTAAAACATCAAAAGAACTATGAACCAAATCACATATACTCCAACAACCAATGGAGGAATTCCTTCATTCATCAATGGATGAAATGCCTTCATTACTCAAACTGCAACTTTCAACGATCTAAAGTTATATTACTTATTGTCCTAATAAAATTCAAGTTTATCATTTATAGCTTATGTGTGTGTAAGTTACATAATTAAAATCAAGGATGCTCCCTCATAAAATGGAAAGAAATAGCCAAACCAAAATAAGGCAAGGCTGTAGTTTCCAAAATAAGGCAAGGCTGTAGTTTGAGAGTTTAAAAAAATACACACTATTATGGCAAGGTTGTAGTTTCCAAGAGCATATGGAAAGTAATATAGGGGCAAGTTTGTGGCATCAAGTCATAAGGCAAAAATATGTGGACCTATGATCTTTGGAGGAATGGATTAGACTTCCAAATAAAATTATTACAAATGTCTCAATGGTTAAAAGGCTCTTGTTCAATCTTTTCCTCTGATGGGCAATTGGCAATGTGGAGAATAGGAAATGGATTGAATGTGAAAATAGGTGAAGACACCTAGCTCCACAAGATTAATGAAGAAACTATCAAGACCCTGGCAATGGCATACTCACTCAAGCTGATGTTATGTCCAAAATTGATCACCATATAGAAACAGCACTGGAAATTTGCAAGGTCAACAGGCTTGGAATGGGTTCAAAGGACAATCGAGATGGCTATGTTAACATATTACAACTAAGTACAATGTGGAGTATAGGAAATGGAGAGAAAGTGAGAATAGGTGAAGATCCCTAGGTGAGGTTTAAAAGGCTCCAGGAGATTAATGAAGAAACTATTGAGACCCTGCATAACAATGGCACACACTCAAGCTGATATTGTGGATCCAAATTTGACCACCATGCAGAAACAGCACTAGATATCAGCAAGGTTCTTGATGGTTGCTTGGCTGTATATCTGACTTTGATTAAAATCTGGTCTAACTGCTTGGCCTGATCTTTCATTAACAAAATTAGTTCATTAACAAATTAAGGGAGCATGTAAATATATATACCGAGGAAAGATGAAATATATTGACACAAAAGTCCAGATGATGAACCTTAGTTTGTGGGCTTAAAACATAAAAAGAACTATGAACCAAATCACATATACTCCAACAACCAATGGAGGAATTCCTTCATTCATCAATGGATGAAATGCCTTCATTACTCAAACTGCAACTTTCAACGATCTAAAGTTATATTACTTATTGTCCTAATAAAATTCAAGTTTTTCATTTATAGCTTACGTGTGTGTAAGTTACATAATTAAAATCAAGGATGCTCCCTCATAAAATGGAAAGAAATAGCCAAACCAAAATAAGGCAAGGTTGTAGTTTCCAAAATAAGGCAAGGCTGTAGTTTGAGAGTTTAAAAAAATACACACTATTATGGCAAGGCTGTAGTTTCCAAGAGCATATGGAAAGTAATACAGGGGCAAGTTTGTGGCATCAAGTCATAGGGCAAAAATATGTGGACCTATGATCTTTGGAGGAATGGATTAGACTTCCAAATAAAATTAGTACAAATGTCTCAATGGTTAAAAGGCTCTTGTTCAATCTTTTCCTCTGCTGGGCAATTGGCAATGTGGAGAATAGGAAATGGATTGAATGTGAAAATAGGTGAAGACACCTAGCTCCACAAGATTAATGAAGAAACTATCAAGACCCTAGCAATGGCATACTCACTCAAGCTGATGTTATGTCCAAAATTGATCACCATATAGAAACAACACTGGAAATTTGCAAGGTCAACAGGCTTGGAAGGAGGTTCAAAGGACAATCGAGATGGCTATGTTAACATATTACAAGTACAATGTGGAGAATAGGAAATGGAGAGAAAGTGAGAATAGGTGAAGATCCCTAGGTGAGGTTTAAAAGGCTCCAGGAGATTAATGAAGAAACTATTGAGACCCTGCATAACAATGGCACACACTCAAGCTGATATTGTGGATCCAAATTTGACCACCATGCAGAAACAACACTAGATATCAGCAAGGTTCTTGATGGGTTGCTTGGCTGTATATCTGACTTTGATTAAAATCTGGTCTAACTGCTTGGCCTGATCTTTCCTAATCATTTGGATCTGAGTTGTAACCATAGTTTGAAGCCACCTCTTGAGGATTCTGATAGGGTAATGTGTTTGTACCTTTGTAGGTATTGTCATTCAGGTATGGCACAGTGGACAGGCTAGCTTCAGTAGCTGTGAAACCAGGCCCTAGATTATGTCCTTTAGAACCATGCATGAAGCCATTGTTTACTGGATCTACATACGATACAGAGAAATTATTGCTGGGCTTTTTTGATTCAAATATGTTCACACATTCACTAGTTGATGGAACAAATACTATGAAAGAAGGATCAAAGAGGCCATCAAAATAGAAAATAATACAAGTTGTCTTTAGCAAGATGATGGATTAAAGATTAGTTGTAGACTTGTAGTTGGCTTTCATCTCTTAGGAATAATGAAGTGCAAAGCAACAACTGAAGTTTTTCCCTATGCTCAGTAGTCTAGGTTGTAGGTTGGGTTCTCACACTTGCATCTTAGAATCTTTTATATCATGACAAGCATAATCAGCTTACCCCTTTTACTGTGGCTTAATAATGATGACAAAAGTCTATTATAATTCATGTTCAGCCGGTTATACAATTAGTTCATTAACAAATTAAGGAAGCATGTAAATATATATACCGAGGAAAGATGAAATATCTTGACACTAATGTCCTGATGATGAAACTTAGTTTGTGGGCTTAAAACATCAAAAGAACTATGAACCAAATCACATATACTCCAACAACCAATGGAGGAATGCCTTCATTCATCAATGGATGAAATGCCTTCATTACTCAAACTGCAACTTTCAACGATCTAAAGTTATATTACTTATTGTCCTAATAAAATTCAAGTTTATCATTTATAGCTTACGTGTGTGTAAGTTACATAATTAAAATCAAGGATGCTCCCTCATAAAATGGAAAGAAATAGCCAAACCAAAAGAAGGTTGAGAGTTTAAAAAAATACACACTATTATGGCAAGGCTGTAGTTTCCAAGAGCATATGTGAAAGTAATACATGGGCAAGTTTGTGGCATCAAGTCATAGGGAAAAAATATGTGGACCTATGATCTTTGGAGGAATGGATTAGACTTCCAAATAAAATTATTACAAATGTCTCAATGGTTAAAAGGCTCTTGTTCAATCTTTTCCTCGGCTGGGCAATTGGCAATGTGGAGAATAGGAAATGCATTGAATGTGAAAATAGGTGAAGACACCTAGCTCCACAAGATTAATGAAGAAACTATCAAGACCCTGGCAATGGCATACTCACTCAAGCTGATGTTATGTCCAAAATTGATCACCATATAGAAACAGCACTGGAAATTTGCAAGGTCAACAGGCTTGGAAGGAGGTTCAAAGGACAATCGAGATGGCTATGTTAACATATTACAACTAAGTAAAATGTGGAGAATAGGAAATGGAGAGAAAGTGAGAATAGGTGAAGATCCCTAGGTGAGGTTTAAAAGGCTCCAGGAGATTAATGAAGAAACTATTAAGACCCTTCATAACAATGGCACACACTCAAGCTGATATTGTGGATCCAAATTTGACCACCATGCAGAAACAACACTAGATATCAGCAAGGCCAACAGGTTTGGAAGGATATTCGTTTGAAAATCGAGTTGGCTATGTTAACAACTTAACATAATGCAACTAAGCACAATCAAAATTAGAGATAAGTAGGATGAATTAAATTGGTCTAACAACCTTGATTCAGTCGGATACACAGCAAAGCTTGGTTACAAAGTAGTGCTCACAGAGAAAACACAAGGGGAGCCAGTATGCTGGTAGAGAAGCATATGGAAAATCAAAGACTAAGTCAAAACTAAGTTGTGTTTAGAAAAAAGATATTGAAATTTAACTGAGGATATAAACCTAGGATACCTACCACAGTCCGGGTAGAATTTGAATATTTTTCTTAACCAGACCATATAAGGGTTCCCCTACATATTAGCATCACTGGTTGTACTTTGTAGTCCCATTTACCTATCTGTCAGGCTTTATGTAGACTTAAATAAAATTATCTTGCCTTATCTACATTGTTTCTCAGCCTTATATCTTATGCTACAAAATTAGATAGAACTTTGTAATAAAGGCAGGACAACCTTTCAATCTGAGTCTTGACTTGCAGCATCCTACAAGTTGGTCAGGCTTAAATTTTTCTATTGGCAGGTATTGAACGATGATACTATATCTATAAAATATATTTCTTCTATACTAACTGTATTGCCTAGAATATTTTGGTCATTGAAGTTGTGGGTTGGCAGGCTCTAATAGCCCACTTGGAGCACAACCCCTTGAAAAATTTGACTTTAAGAAGAATTACATGAGAAAATTGTTCTCACTTAGATGTCAGTAAAAACAGGTAGGTCTTTAGACTTTTGATCATAGTTGAGAACATTCCTGAGATAACTTTCTTTGATACTCTAGACTATAAAATTTCTGAGAATGCTGCAAAATGGAAAACCTCTTGAGGAAATATCTTTAGCAAGAAGCCAAGCAGAATTTGAATATTTTTCTTAACCAGACCACATAAGATTTTGTTGTTATCACGAAGAAACTTGGCCAGCTTTACCCTTGACTAGTATATCATAAAGGAGATCCTTCAATGAAAAAGGTTTGCTTTGATCATAAAAAGAAAAATGCAGGTTTTGATAATTTTGGATCTGTGTTATTTGCTAAGGTTCAATGTTCACCATTTTGCCCAAAACTGGAACTAGACATGCTTAAACCTTATGCACTCCTCAAAATAGTTCCGCTTACACTATTTGATTTATAAAACAAAGAATGCCAAGCCAACTGAGCAATGGCATTCATCAACTCCTATATCTTCATACTTGATTGTTTCTCTTGAAGTCTCATCTTCCTAAGGCTAGTGATTGGTCAGAAAGAAGCCCTGACTTTCAGTAGATGAGCTTTTCTCTAAACAAACCTCTTGATGTGGAAGTAATAGTGGCTTTCCTTGACCCTATCAAGACTTCCAAATTAAGCTTTCCATCTTATTATATTTTAACCATTTATTTTTCACATGCTAAGGGATGGAGGCTC
Organism: Pinus tabuliformis; assembly: GCA_031772625.1. NCBI lineage: Eukaryota > Viridiplantae > Streptophyta > Pinopsida > Pinales > Pinaceae > Pinus > Pinus tabuliformis. The sequence goes on from CM062805.1 coordinate 1,019,462,903, forward strand.
TACCCTTTCCATACTTAGATTTCTGGTTGTTCAAATTTCTTCCTCAGGTAGCAATACCCTTTCATTTGGCTTAGCATTAGCTTTTGAGTTTTGGGCATGGTAGACATACTGTAAGCTGGCTTGGGAGGAGGGGACCAGGTCCTGAATCCTGTCAACCAACTTCTGTAGGAAATTAGGAATAATTCAAAGAAAGTGATGTTGTTTCAATGTTATACAAATGAATTATTATATTTTATGTCTTAAAATTTAATAGTTTCCCATTATCATTGTTAAATAATTTTTGTGAAATTCCATTTTGCCTCAAAATTCAATTTCTGATATATGTTCTTTCAATGTTGACTCAACAATTATTTTGCAAAGTATAATTCTATTTTCTATGAACAAGTGAATTTATATGAAGCATATCTCAACGCTTGAAAACTGTTGATGCAGGTTTGCAGATCGATTGAAAATTTTACTTGTGGAATATTTAGTGAGATGTCAAGAGATAATCATGGGAAGAAACCATTAAGGCAAACAGATGTATTATCATACTTTCAAAAGGCTCCATCCAAAAATACACATTCTCTTCATGATTCAAGCTCCTTTGAACAATCTGTTACTGAGAGAGAGGTTAACTCTTGTGGAAATGCATTTGATATCCATACGATGGATGAAGAAATAGGTTCCTCAAGTGGTCAGGGTGAGATAAATGCAGTTTCAACAGAAATTGGTGATGAAAATGTTAAATATTTTTCCTTGGAAAGTGACACAATCCATTTGCGGAAAAGGAAAAGAGGCCAGTGGGCCATAGGAAGACGATTCCAAGAAAATTGGGTCTCAAGTTTTCCATTTATTGAAGAAATACCTCCTACAAATGAGAAACAGCTTTTCCAACAAGTTAGATGTATTGCGTGTAGTTGGAAAACTCAAAAGGAAGTGAAATTTTAGATGAAGCTAGATACAGTACAAAAGCATGCAGGAAAGGTGTATGAAAAGAAAATTGTAAATGGTAAAGAGAAATCTATTGTTAGATGGAAATCTTCCGAGGAATGTCGACATGTTGAATATGCAGAAGAATATAAAAAATATTTATTATGTAAGAGGAAACTTGAGGCGGACGGAGGAACCATCATATCTCTATTTGAAAAGACGATGGAAAGAAATTTGTTATCCAAGACGATACAATTGAGCACTGTATTTCACATCTTATCTAAAGGTCGTCCTATGACAGATTATCCAGATCACATGAAATTACTATCTTTTCTTCAAGTGCCAAACTTTCCATCTTCTCATTGGTCTGTAACTAGTGGTTGGGGATGGGCAGGATATCTAGCTCAAGTAGAAAAGGATGATTTCAAAGAGAAGATTGCAAATGCTAGGTTTTTGGCATTGTCTTTAGATGAGGTTACAGCTATAGATAATACTTCATGGATTTGCATGAGCATTTATATGGTTAATGACCATATTAGACATTCCTATCTACTTGGGATTAATAAGATGAGAGAGACTTCTACAGCTGAAAATATTTATGAACTTGTTCTTAATGGATTGAAGGAAAGTGGTATGGATGAATTAATGATTGCAAAAAAGTTGGTATGTGTTGGAGCAGATGGAGCAGCGATAATGCAAGGACAAAGGAATGGTCTTTGTGTTAGGCTACAACTATCAGCTTCACCATATATGCTTAATATTCATTGTATGGCCATAGGATGAATCTTGCATTTAAAATAGTAAGCAAGTTTCCATCAGTTTCAAAAGTTGAAGATCTTGTACGTGAGACTCATGCATACTTTTCTCGTAGTCCCAAACGATATTTAGAGTTTCAACAATTTGCAGATGGTATTACGGATGGAAAAAAACTACTGAAAGATGTTGATACAAGATGGATCTCATTAAATGGACCAGCTCAAAGACTATTTAGTGAGTTCAAATCTTTGGTAGGGTTGATGTATGAAAATCGCTATAATGTAGACAAAGCTCAAGATCTTCTTTCTCAACTAACTAATATAGAGACATTATTGACATTGGCTGGAATTCTTCCTATGCTACATGAAATGAATGTCCTCGTGAAAATGTCTCAGAATCGCACAATGTATATTGCGGAATACACAAATGCAAGAAAGTCAGCATGTCTTGCATTGGATAATTTGTATATGATGCCAGACTCTTTTACTGGTCCAGAGCTTAAAAGTTGGACTGAGATCATCAATATAGAAAATACTGAAATTTTTTTTACCTTTGATGAAAAAGGGATACTATGTATCGTAGTGCGTGGGTATATGGTTCCCTTTCATTATATTAGTAAGACAGGACGAATCACCAAAGATTGCCCCGTGTCAAGAGACCAATTTGATAATATTGTGATTTCAGTGAGACAAAATTTGATAGAAATTGCAAGATCACTATCATTAGAGATAAGAGAACGATTTCCTCAAGATGAATTGTTGGAGGCCATGTGTGTGGTATACCCTCAATATTGGAACAATTGTCAATGTCCAAGAACTTTAAAAGATGATTTTCAAAAAAGATTAAAATGTTTAGTAGACCATTTTTGCAAGAAAGTCTCGATACATGGAGAACAAATTGAAGGTATTTTAGATTCATCAAAATTGTATCAACAAGGTGGACGCTTTGCTGAAACAATGTGGAAGCAATATCCTTTTTTGGAGAATCCTAATGAAAATGGTGCTATAACAAGATTATGGACTACTTTAAGTGCTAGCCAATACCTGCAAGAAAACATATCAGAATATTTCAAATTATCAGATTTGTGTCAAACCATGATTTTGGGATCAGTGGAGGATGAGAGAATGTTCAGTGCATTATCATTCTTGAAGTCAAAGTTGAGGAACAAGCTTGATAAACATGTGGATACATGTTTAAGATTATATGTAACAAAGTATGAAATTGAAAGTTTTCCATATGAAAGAGCGCTAACTCTTTGGCGATCAGATTGTGATAGAAGTGGAGAAAACAATATAATAAATCTATCTAATGAACTTGAATAGAACATAATGTTTTGGAGGCTCATAATGACAGTTCATTTAGAGAAGATCATGTTCACAATTTAGAAAATGAGGACCAAGATGAGAACTGGGAAATTGAAATACCCTAGGACTCTTATTTTGGTATACATGTTCCATTGATCATGCAAAATTACTATATGTCAACTTCAGGTAAAAATAGGTTCTATATTTGTATTTTTCATTGTAACATTGCAACAACATTATTTTGATGTGTGTTATTTTAAGATTGATGTTTCATATTTAATCATTACATTGTTTGTTTCTTATCTGTGACAGGAAATAAAGCTGGATTTGGTGAGGTTGGGACCTATTTCTTTTCACATAGATAGTGTCTGACTATTATTAAATGATAAATAACAAATTTAACAAGACTTTCAAGTCATTTGCTAGCCATTTCTTGTCAGTCATTTGTCAGCCATGTTTTCAAGTCTTTTAGGTACTAAGTTGTTCGGGTCCCCACATGTCCTTAGGACCATTAAGGGATGAGATAACATGAGTCAGTCCAACTCATGCCCCGAATTTACTTTTTACCTATTGATGTAAGTGTTTTGTTACCACTTATCACCAACAAAATTCTACCATAACATAAACCAACTTGAAGACGACACTTCTCATCTTCCTTTTACATAAATGCTCTATGGATCTCCCTACTATACTTTTCCGAGACCAACGTCCCTTCTTGGTAGGTCTCTCCACCATACCACTAATCACACAATAGTAACTACTGCCTTCTATAAATCTCTCTAGTCTCAGTTATTTGTGTCCCTGTCACACTCGACCAATATAATCTTGCAGGTCTACTTTTTTATCATATCTTTATTTTTTGTTATTTTGTGTATTTAACATTAGCACCATCCAAGAGTAACGAGTTAGTGTCCTTTGGATTTGATATTTTATTTGAAACGAAGTCAGATTTGATGAAGCTGGGACCTATTTCTTTTCACATAGACAGTGTCCTAGTATTAAATGATAAATAACTAATTTAAGAAGTCTAACGCTAAGCAACAATGGGCTTATTCAAGTACATGAAATTGCGTTGATGTCTAGCTCTAATATCTTAGAAATTTTTAGCAGTTTGTTTGCTGCTTGTTTAGAGGATTTTGTCAAGTTTGAAATTTTTGGTTTATTTTGGTCATATTTTTTTAGTCGCTTGACTCATTTCATGCATAGATCGACAGATCTAGTTTTATTTTTATAATTATTGTTGTTTTCTTTATATATTTGGTGGTTTGAGGAAAGATATTTGATTTCCTTTCACTTTGTGGCATGATTTCAACATCTTCACCTTTTAGAATATAGTAAAATATTATTCTTATTTTATGTTTTCTTGGAAAAGAATTATTGATATTTGGAAAGGGAAATAAGCCCTAGGTAGCTAAGAGAAGAGAAAAATGGTCTATGTACTAGGTTCCTGCGCATTCATCGTAGGAGACCTATTGGCATGAGACCGACATTCCTTTTATGCAATTACACTTTTTCAAGGCGGAGCTGAGTTTGCTGACTTGGGAAGAACACTGACAGCTGATCATAATGCTAAGGAGATTATAATGTTGGTTTCAAAAATAGGATTGTGAAAATTGTTTGCACTAGTTCTTCTTTTGGTCATATTTACTACCAAATTTGTGTCTTGCTGATTTTTTACATTTGTAATGACCTTGTGCAGAGATGGTTTGAAGAGCCCGATGTTAGAGTGTGAAGACTCTCTACAAACCACAAGGACTACATTTTCTTGGAGGGCACTCGATGTTCTTGGTGTTGCTGAGTCTCTTCGCTCGAAGCGTAAATGGATACAATGCAAGGTTAATTTTAGGGGCGAATAATCGCCCAAAGGCGAAATTTAAGGCTTTTTATATTTTAATGGGGCGAATTTTTAATTAAAATAATAAAAACTTTTTTATATAATTAGCCCTCATTTTATTTAAAAATTAATTTATTTTTTTATTTTAGCCCAGGGCGGATAAACTAACCGAATCGTATTTTCTTAAAATCGCCCCATTTTGATATTTGCTCCCGGTTTGGGAGAGCAAAATCGCCATTTCTGATTTACAGTTTGGGTTTTCTGGTTTGGGAGTGGTTTGTGAGGGTCGATTTGGTCCTGGGAGTGGTTTGTGAGGGTCGATTTGGTCATGGGAGGTTAGATTTGTTTTGAAATGGAGGGTGGAGCTTAATTTGTTTTCAAATGGAGGGCGGCTCCCTGTTTTCAGGGATTCAGCCCGCTGTTTTCATGAATTCCGGATTCATGGTGTATATGGCTCCCTGGGTCCCTGTATAAAAATGGTTTTGAAATAGGTTTTTTCATCATAGTTCACAAATCTAAATGTTCTAGTTAGCAGCAGCAGTTTCGGTGCGATATTCTTGCATTTTCAATCCGCTTATTCTTCTCTTGTTTTGGTATCCATTGTTTCTTGGATTTGAACGGCTCATGCCACTGCAGCAGCAACAACAACAGTCGGTACTTGACAAAATTGTTGGTTGAGCACGAGAAATTAGGCCCCTTTATGCAGGTCCTGCCCATCTGTAGCCGGCTTTTGAATCAGGGTAAGTTGGCTTCATATGTCTTGTTTTTCTTCAAGTTTGAAGTACAGGAGAAGATAGTTGCTGAGTATGATACAGATTATCAGTTGTTCTGGAAGGCCAAATTAGGTGGATTCATGCCTCCTGCAGTTGGAACAGGGGTGATAATCACTTTGCCAGTGAACACTGAATGCTTCCGTTGGTTTGGAAGCAAATATAACCGTGGCTCCAAATTGTTCTCACAAACCCAGAAATGTAGACTGCTAGAAAATATTAGATTTGTGTTGTCTAAAATGTGGCGCAGTAGTTATTTTTATTGGCAAAAGATAGGGTTGTAGGGCCCTTAAAGTATATGGGAAACATACAGCATCTGGACTTATGGAAACATGGAGCCTGGATCTTCCAATAGGTGGATCTGGGAAAAAATAGAAGAATTCTTGATTTCCCTTCCCAAGCAAAAAGTGCGAATGGCTGTTAATAGCCCCTTGCTGTTCCAAACATCATTTTATTTGCTTTACTGAATGGTCTGATTTATATTCCAACCTTTATTTTTCACTACATGCTCCTTTTTCCAACCAAGATCATGTTACTCCACAGTGTTTAGTCGATGCAAATCGTATATATATATGGCATTTATTTCATGTATATTGGCAGTTGAACTTTTGCCAATATTTCTACGACAGCTATTATTGCTGATCAGATCTTGATTGTCTGCTGGTCACATTTTTGATTTTGGGATTGTCTAGTATAACTAACATTAGAAGGTTCTTTTCAAGAGTAAATGTTCAACTCATTATCTGATGTAGAGGTCTTTTATAAAGGAGATGACTGTTGAATGAGTTGAATTTTCCTTTTCCTTGCAACTTTGTTTGTGGCTTTCCTTGAAGAATGTCTGGACTTGTTTATGTTGATTAAGTAGCATCTTTCATCAAAAGGTCGTGTTGTGCACATGCTTCAAAATTTTGCTTGCATGTAATGTTGTTTTGATTCATTCAGTTTGGATGTGTGATTGTATGTTTGAATCTTTGTCAACTTTATGGTCTTTAAGACTTATGCATTGCTACATTTTTAATGCTGTAAAGTAAGAAACTGAGGCAGGAGCTGCTGAGGAATGTGGCAGTATCTTGTAGTTTCTCAAGCTGATATTCTCATGTTCGTGTAAAAGGTATATTAACTCTGTTGATATTCAAGCATGGGGTAAGTAGTTGTGATCTGCTTACTCTTTTTATGATTGTCTGTGTCCTCCCTTTTGTTGTGTTGTTGAGCTGGAAAGTTATCAGTACTTACCCTAAATATTACAGCATTTGGATGTTTGCAGTCTGCCAGTATCCCAAGATGAATATTGTGATGGAGAAGGCAACTTCCTGCTTCTAATTCCCATGTATTGTTTATGTTGGAAAGATCTAGGCAATGATTGTTGTATTGTTCATATTTTTCATTCAGCTTGATCTCGAATGTACAATTGTCTCAAATGTCTTTTATGGTGAGAGGGAGCATTATAGTCATGTTGCCAAGTATGGGCTGGTTCATTGGGTTGAGTGGGGGAATTGGGTGTTTTCTTGCCTGAGTCATGGGTCAGTTAGCACTATTTATATCAAATGTGGCCTGAATGCTGTTTGAAACTGGAGATACTGATGACCTCAATGATGTGAAAAATTGGAGATACCATATGGCCTCAATGGTGTTTGTAATCAAAATCTGGATTGAACACAGTGTCTGTATAGACTGTAGTTCAAGTTTTGTATAGACCTTTTGAAAAGTTTTCGAGGCAAGAAATCTGTTGTATTAATATTGTCTGATTTGTAATAGAGAAACTGCTATGAGGTGCTTTGGACTACTTGGGAATGAATTTTTGTCTCAGATGTCAATAGTCTGTACTGTGGTAGACAATAAGATGATTTCTTTTCTCAGGGATTGCAATTGCTTTCCGGAAGATGGGGTATACCTGTTCATGGTACTTCTTTCGACATCAAGTTGATAAACCTTCCCTTAGACTTGAGTTTTGTTTGGTTCTTGTTCGTTGGGTGATGATAAAAAATGTAATATTCATTTGTATTTGTTGATTTTATACTCATGGAACTTGTTTCTTATTGTACTCAGTTCTTTTGATGCAAGAAAGAACAACAGACTAGTTTGAGTTTGAGGTACTTGAAGCGGCAGCAGCTCATGAGTTATCAGTTCTGTTTTAGTGTTCTGATTTAATTCTCTTCTATAGTATGTGTTCTAGTTCTCAAGTGTAATATGAGTAAATTTAGAATGTACTGCCGTTTGACAATACTTGTAAGCACTTTGAAGCAGTGGAATTTCATCAACACTATAGTGTTAGAGAAATCTGAGAGATTGCCTTTGGTCGTTTTTCCATAATGTATCTGATTTCACGACTATTGTACCTACATGGTACTTGTAATGCATAGTAAACCAGGAAATACTTTATTGTATTACCGCACTATTATAAAATATAATTGTTGAAGTTACAGGCAGTATTGCTGCTTGAAAGCTGGGATTGATCCTGTCAGGTTTTGGGCCTATAAACTGTTCTGCACCTTCGTTAGTGCTTTACACCACCAGTTTTCAAGTTGTCTACAATGTTTGCTGACAAGTGTGCAAATTGCTCCCAGAAATGGCTATTCAATGTCACTGTCTTCCTCATAAATTCTTATCTGCAAATGCAGATATGATGTGCCATTGGTATACATTTCTGGAGCTTTCATTCGGGCAACAATGATTGCAGTGCTTTATTATTTTGATCACAGTGTTGCATCCCAACTTGCCCAACAAAATGAGTTCAACTTAAGAAAACCTTCTTCATACCATTATGACTTCTCTTAGTATTTTTGGTATGCAAATTACCTCAGTAAATATATATTATTTAGAACTATGTTGTAATTTTTGTCAGGGTTCATGTTTAGGTTCAACTGTCACTGGCTACCCTATTCTGGAAGAGCTTTTGCTCTCCTAAAGACATCTTGATCTAACTCTTCATTCTTTGTTTTCACCTCCATAAAAAATCTCTAGTGGATTCATAAATTTTCCTTTTATTGTGACAGACTATTTTATGTGGTATTGTTGGCATACCTTCTTCAAATGGTGTTATTCCTGAATCTCCAATGCACATGAAAAGCTTAGCTACCCTCAAACATCAGGTACCAATATATTGGAATTATCAATTGCAGCTTCTCAGGGAAAAGACACAATTCAGACATTTTATAGACGAGTAACTTACAAGTACTTTTGTTACAGTTGGTGCTTAGCAAGTTAGTGACAACAATCCGGAAAAGTATGCAGAAAAATTCAACCTTAGGGCAATTATACGGAAACATGCAAGAAGCCTATGAGCAAATGCAGACCCCAATGGTTTATCAGCCTCCACCTGCCTTGGTAATGGTCTTATTTTTGAGTTTGGGTGTTTCATTTTATCTAATTTTCCTCTCCCTTTATTTATTTGTCTTGTCATGTCCCAACCATTTATGCAGGCACTTAAGGAATTGAAAGAGACCACAATTCAGTTGGCCGCAAGTACTGGGAATATGGATGCCCCGGTTGATGAATCAATTTTTAATGTTTACAAGGACATGGATGACCTGCTTCCTGTTGAGGTGAAAGAACAGCAATTGAGTAATTTGTTGCAATCTCTGATGGTGGTTGGCTGCCTTGCAGTAATGCCCATCATTAGAAAGATCCCAACTTCTGTGCTTTGGGGTTACTTTGCCTTCATGGCCATAGAGAGTTTGCCAGGAAATCAATTTTGGGAAAGGCTATTGTTTCTTTTCACTGCTCCAAGCCGTAGATACAAGTATGAACTTTATTCAAACTATAATGTGATTGAATTTAATGCTTGTAATATAGTTTTCAAAGCTGATCAATGTTGAACTGATGGTTACAGAGAACTTTAGGAGTATCATGCTACATTTCTTGAAACGGTGCCTTTCAAGACAATTGCCACTTTCACCATTTTCCAGACATGTTATTTGCTGGCATGTTTTGGTATCACATGGGTGCCTATAGATGGTGTTCTCTTCCCACTACTAATCATGTTGTAACTTGTTAGTCCCAGCGAGGCAGTATATCCTTCCCAAGTTTTTCAAAGGAGCACATCTTCAAGAATTGGATGCAGCAGAGTATGAAGAAGCCCCTAGAATGCCATGCAATATAATAGTGAGTGCAAGACACATATCAAACAAATTTTAAAAATATTACTCAATTCTATTTCATAAGCCCTGCAGCATGAACAATAATAAATTGAACTGTAACATATATTGATTGCAGGAAGCTGGAATTCAGGGGTTCGGACTAGGAAGCATGGGAACAGGTGCAAATGATGTCGAAGTTTTGGATGAGATGATTACATGAAGTCGCGGTGAGGTCAAACACACATATAGTCCATGGATAACTAGCTCGAGTGATTGCACACCAATTCATGGATCCGAGTCTGCATTAAGTCCCCAAGTTGCAGAAGCTAAACAAATATATAGCCCCCGTATAAGTGAGATCAGACAGACACATAGCCCTCACAGAGGGGAAAAGCATTCAGGCATTCCCCTGGTTAGTCAAGAAAAAAATATGAGTCCAAGTGCATTTGGTTTGAGGCCACATAAACCAACTTCCAATTAGGTGTTTGGAGTCTAAATCCTCGGCTAGTAATCTTTCCCTTGAGTGAGCATATCTTATGTTTAATAGTACATATTTTGTTGGCTTATCATTATTTAATCATTGTGCCATAAATCACTCGGTTGTATTTGGTGTGTCTTCACAAAGAACCTCTGTCCATCTCAGAGGACAGGGTAGACCATATAGTGGGTGTAAAAAAATGTAATGGAAGTCAAGCTTGAAGTATTTCTGTTTTCTTGAAGCATGAAATCTATTATGTCAGTCTTGTGGTTTTGTAGACCCCGGGCATGCCAAATAAGCATGGTGGTATTAAAGGGTCCTGAGAGTGGTTTGAGCTTCATAGAAAGTCATCCTTATTCTACCAGTTGGATCATAACCACAAAGTTTGCAGCCTTTAATGTTTCATTGAAATAAAAAATGTGGAAATTAAACTTGACAAATGAAAAGGAAATGGTAAGGCTTACAATATTAGAACTTCTGTAAATGTTTAGCCATTACCTTTAAAAACTAACCAAGGGAAATGTCAAATGATCAAGGATATGTTGAGATGGAAATATCTATTTTTCATGACAGTAAAACATTTAGATAATGGAAATAAAGAATATGTGCATTCAAGTTAAATCATATTTATCTTGAATGGTTGGGAAGATTTGTTATTATCTTTAATAATTTAAGTCTTGTAAACCAAATTCAGAAGGAATAATTTAAGTCTTGTAAGGCAACAAACTTGAAGAAAAACAAAGAATATGAAGCCATATACAAGGAATATGAAGCCTGCATGTTATGTTAATTTATGAGCAGTTTTATGCTCTGCAGTATAATCTGTGAGAAAATTGGCTGCAATATTCAACAGACAGGACATTATGAGTTTCCCAATTTGTGCTATTATATGCTATGGATTTTCTAACCGATATCTTGAAAACACGGTCTGCACTTGCCATCTATGCCCGAGTTCTGCAGCGGTTTGTTACTTTCAAGCCATGCCTAATGTCATATTGTTTGTTGCAACTTTAATGTAGACAGCTAACCAGGAAGGCATTGGGTCATTCATAGAGGATGCTTAGGCATGATTCCAGGCTTTTGAAAATAATTGTGATTTCCATCACTAGTCATAGCACTTGATAGAAAGTTGGGATATTCATGAGTGTGAATTTATGTTTGTGTGTTTACATACTTTCTTATGATTTAACTAATGCTCAGTAGCAGTAGACATTGGAAAAGTATATTTGTATACTTCTGTTTTAAACTGAAACAAATCCAGGGCTAAAAGGAATGGATTGATTGCACTAGTCATCCTTCTATAACTTTTCAACATAGGCTGGAGTAAATAGATTGTAATTTGGGTAATTTTTCTAACTGCAAACAGGAACATACTTGTGTATTGGCAGGGAAGCTATGATGGCCATTATATCAGGCCAGGTGATCGCACTCCCTTGATCATGAGTACGATTGTGATCAAGATGGAAGACTTCATAGTCTAGATTGATTGTTTAGCAGTGATAGTTAGTGGGCTCATTCACAAAAGCTTCTATTTCACTAATCCTTTTTATAGAGTTGTCAGATTCAATTTCCAAAGGTTTTAAGTACACTATAGAGTTGAGTTCTGAGAGAGTTGTGATTCACAATGTTAAGTATAGCAGCTATGACACTTGAATGAAGACAAGCATAATAGAGGTATCAGACTCTGTTATAAGCTTACCTACATATTATAAGGGACTTGGTTGGTTTTTTTATAATTTTATAGACAAGTTCCATGTCGTGGAAATGTGAAAAAAAATAGTGATAATGCCACCATGTGGTTCTTATCATATATGGTTTTATGCTTCTTCTAAAAATTCTCTAAGAGTTCACAATGCTAAAATTCACTAGGACTTTACAAAGTTTTATTATTTAGTGAAAGACTTGCCAAGTTCTTACAAGATTTTATAATTGAGTAAAATATTCGCCATGCCTGGTGAGAGATTCACCAGAAAATTATATATACATATTATATTATTGATAAAATCGCCTTCCATTTTTCCTATATACCATGGAGATTCGCCCAATTATTATATTTATAAATTTGGGGGGGGTTCTTAAAATTTTCCCTGACATAGCCCTTTGAAAAGTTGCTCTAGCGTTCTTTAATCCAAAGGGTAATTTGCAATAAGCAAATGTCTCCCATGGGCAAATGAAAGCTATTTTAGCTTGATGAGCAAGGAGTATGTTGATTTGATTGTAACCGGAAAAACCATCCATAAAGGAGAACATTTCACTGCTAGCACAATCATCAATAATTTGATCGATATATGGGGTTGGATAATTGTCTTTAGGACAAGCTCGATTAATATCCCTATAGTCGATACATACTCTTATCGTTCCTTGTTTTTTGTTCACAGGAACAATATTCGATACGCAATCAGTTAAAGGAATTGGATAAATGAAACCTGCGCGAAGCAATTTCTCAACTTCGGCTTTAATAGCAACAGCTTTTCACGAATGTATCTGACGTAAGCGTTGCCGAATAGGTTTAGCATCCGGGTATGTTTTAATTTCATGGACGACAATTAACGCATTGATTCCTGGCATTTCTTCATATGACCAAGCAAATACTTCACGAAATTCTTGAAATAGGGCTTTATAAGTTTGGATTTCATCGTCCGTACAAGAAGCACCTATATGAATGTTTTCAATAATTCCAGGCTTAACTGAAATGTCAATAGGAATTGTTTGAGAGATATTTTCCAAATTTAACTCAGAATCAGAATGTTGCAATGGATTCTGTGGGTCTTTGACATAGTCAGTAGTAAAAATAGAGGAAAAATCATTTTTAAAATGATCAAGCTCAGGTAAAAACGAAGATCGGTGATGAAGATCTTCCCATGGTAAATCATCAACAAACAAAAGTTCATGAATCTACTCATCAATATGAATAGGATCAGAAAGTGTTGATGTAGCTGAGGTTGATATTGAAAGTGATTCCCCATGGACCACATTCATTGGATCAATTTCGGTTGAAAAGGAATAAAAAAAAAACTATACAGCTTGGTAGGCAATTTCAAAGGGACTCAAAGGCATCGCGTCACCAAATGAATCCACCTTAGAATTGGAAGGTACGATCGAAGGATCATCAAAATAATAGTATTCGATGAAATCATATGAATAGTTGCAATAGAAGGCAATACGTTAGGAGGAGGGAAGGAAAAAGTTCCCAGTAAACCAGAATCTTTAATCAAACCTATGCCAACATCCTTGTAAGGGATAGTCGTTTTACCAATGTACTGAATACTATCTGTAGAGGCTAGGTCAAATGAGAAATAAGTCAGCTGGTCTATCATAACGATCTTTCCATTATGAGGAAACTTGATAAGCCGAAAAACCAATGAAACAATAGCAGTCATAGCATAAGACCAACTGCGACCCAAGAGAAGGTTGTAATCTAGAGGGGCATCAACCACTTCCACATCTAGATTTACAGTTTTGCCTTCAACCCCTATAGGTAAATCCTGCAAAATACCAAAAGGATGGAACCCTCGGCCATCAAAAGCCTTTAGAATTGTCGGAGACTGATTGAGTGTGGGAGAACCAAGTGATTTCCAACACTGGATCAACATAATACATGTAGAATCTCCTTCATCAATCACAGTCCGAAAGCAAGGTCTGTTTTTTACTAAAACTGGAATCTGGAAAGCCATTTGATGAGGTACGCAGGGTGTACTATTCTCTAAATAAAAGATTATTAGGCTTCAATCCTGAATATCGACAGCTCCTATAGCAGACAATAGTAATTTACGCTGTGCTAGGCACGATTGCAGCACTTCCAAAGCTAACATTGTTTAAGGGGAAATAGCTAAGTCTTCAACAATGTTATAATTTTGAGCGGCTCTCGCATGTGGATTGAAAGCTAATTTCTGATGTATACCTTTAGTAGGTGGTTTGATCACTAAGTTAGGGTTGGGTTTCTCGATTTGTAGTGGACCAGAACCAAGATGAGGTGTAGTTGATGTGTTTGAATTAGAAGATCTACTTCTTTACCACCAACAAGATTTTTACTACCATAATCTTGGGATCGTGTCGCAATCCTAACATGAGACATCATCATAATGGGTTCTTCTGAGGCATTCGAGGAAGAACCAATCATCTTACTATATTGAGTAGGAAAAGGATCCTTCAAGGCGGCAGGCATTTGAGAACCTTTAACGATTTTCGAAACCTCTGCTCGATGTGGGCAATCTTTGGTAAAATGATCCTTGTCGCAAATGAAGCAAGGATAACGAGGTTTCTGTTTTTCATCAGTAGATTCATTTTTATCTGTTTTATCTTTTGAATTTTGTTTGTTTTTCTTCTTCCCCTTCTTTTTACTACCAGATTTTGATTTGGCCGTAGATGATTCTACGATGGATGTCAGCAGAAATTTCAGTGGAAGAATCTCCTGTCAAGGAATCACTGGAAGGAGAAATACACTGGAAGGAGAAATACTACCAGTAACTTCGGAAAATGAAATTGGCTCTTGAATATAGACTATTGTTTGTATTTGATAATCAGGATGAACAATGAAAGATGATTCTCTGGCTTCTGGTGATCCAACTCTATTGTCACTAGGTGATACAAGAGCTCGTAACCCTTCAAGTTGGCTTGGTGTATACTCAAGAGGTTTCCCCTAAAGTCTATGAGTTTGTCTCAGTAATTCGACCACGATTAAATATTAATTAATCACACACAAACAAAGAAAATTTCAATAAAAACACCTAAAGTCTCTAAAGAAACAAACAGCTGAATCACACACCTAAAAATCTAAGAGTTCAAACCACACACAAACAGTAACTTCCCGTACTAAAAACACTAGTTGGTGATGAAATCCAACTTAGTAGAAGTTTAATACAGAAAGGGCGGTTGGAACAGTTACCCCAACAACCTTCTTAATGAAACAAACTGGCACAAGTTTCTTCACAAAACCATCTCAAGTGAAGAGAACCCCCTAGAGAGTCCAAGTGAGTCTAGTCAACATTTCCTCCAGGTACAGTGAGATCCTTCCTTCACCCCTAGCTTATCGTTCGCTTGATCATATAGTAAAACTAGGTCTCCTTCTAAAAAATTACGAGGTGTAACACTTCTGTCGTACTGAGCTTTTATTCATTCCACATGAGTCTCGTTTGCTACTGCAGCAGTGCTTCGATTCTCATCTAGCTGAGCTAAGTGCAAAAAACGTTTCTCTTCTTCAGAAGTAGCTAGGAGTAATTCTATGACTAATTGTAATGACGGAATTTCACATTCAATAGGTAACACTGCTTCCAAACCGTAGACCAGTTGAGCAATAGGTGCGGACCCACGACTTTTTTCTTTATAGAAAAAAGTCGGGGTCCGCAGGGGCCGCATGTTGCACCTGCGGACCCCTGCGAGCAAATTTCTAAACCTATTTTTCCCTCAAAAATCAAATTTAAAGCCTAAAAATGAAATGTAAACAGATGAAATGAAAGATAAGGAGGACGTGGATTACCTGGAGCTAACGGTTTTCGATTCCGACGAACGGATTTTCTAGAATCTTCATAGGAAATTTCTTACCCAAAAGCTCTCACTCCTCACTCTGAACTCAAATGGTAAAAATGAAGTTCGAAAAGCCCTTTTTATAAGTTTTTTCGAATAAATGAATTTTTAATTTATTTATTTTTCACTCTAAAAAGGTCAATTTTTTAAATCATATCTATTTATCTTAAATAGGTATGTGTAATGTTTTGATATTTTGTGCAGAATATTGGATTTTTCAGGGAAATTGATCATTTTTCAACAAAGAACATATTTTTATCACTTTTTCAGACTCTTTCAAAAATTTATGAAAAAGCGAAACATTGGAGTCCTCTTTAAGCTCTTTTCAGACTCTCGAAAATTGAAAAGATTGTCGAGCACTTGATTATTCGAACTCGTTAAAATAAATGAATAATCATCCCTTCAGCATAAGTTTACCCCTTTTACGGACTGAAATGGACTATTTATGAAAAAGGAATTCATTGACTAATTACAGTCAATATAGTCCTCTTTAAACCCTTTTCAGACTCGTTAAATATGAAAAAATTGTCGAGCGCTTGTCTTTTCATCTCATTAAAGTATTGGAAATGTCATCCCTCCTGTATTATTTTATCCTTTTTTGGACCTGAGGGATTATTTTACAAAAAAGTACCCCCATGGAGTTTTCTTAAGTTTTTCTTCTGACTCCCTCAAATTGAAAAACACCGAGTTTTTCCTATACTGGACTCGTTAAAATTTAACAGTAAAGGACCTGTTCAATTTCAAACAGGAACGAACTACTCCTTCTTAGGGTTTGAATTTTAAACTAAGTTGGACTCATCCCAAGGATGAGCTTATAAACAAGCAAATGTTATCCTCCTCAAGCTTGTCAAAAATAAATAGGTACTTGCTAGAAATGGTGGGGAAAAAGAGAGAAAAACGAACTTGTTTGCTACACTTTGTTTTGTAAAAAAGCCATCAACCACTCTTGAACATGACACTTTTTGTTCACCTAGGTTGGGAAAATCCTTTGCCTAACAGTTAATCAAACCACGTTGAAAGTCTTTAGTCGGTTTATGGGTATTAGCTTTGGGTCAATTGTCACCAAACCATATGTAGTGTCATTATGTGTTCAAGAGAACAGTTCAAACAAACCATTCATCTGCAAAATATCTGTCATCCATTTTGACCATCCCTGAGTTAGTCCTTGCCAATATATTTCTTCAAAACTTGATCTATGATTTCGTGTTGTGGGCTTGCCTACGACGGATCGCTTTCTATCGACTTCAGCTCATTATCTAGGAAGTTGATCTAGAAATCGTCAATACCTTGAAAACTGCATGCCCTAATGGCAGTTTTCTCACCTTCGATGATAGGTTGCATCATTGACCTTCAATTGAATGATTCTATGACATGTTCGACTTCAACTCATTTATTCACATTTCATGGATTGTACTGGGTACTTTGAGAGCCATTGACATTACTGGTGGTTTCTCTCACACTTGTTAACAGTTCACATCATTGACTGGTAATCAAGTGGTTTCTACCATGTTTGACTTTGACACATTCACTCACACGGATAGAATCATACTAGTTCGGGAAGCGGAAATCAAGACCCTGGATCTAGTTTCTACCATCCAGGCTGCGAGGAATTTTGTTATTCATTATACAGTGGACTAGATGGCTGCGTCCATACTGTGTTGACACATGTCTTTACTCTTGATGTATTACGAAATCATTCCTGTATCAGAATAGTTTAGTCAGTTTTGATCTAAGTATGGGAATGCCTACCTCAGCGATGATATGTCTACATATATATATTTTGCATTGAATGTTTTTATAGGTTCCGACTGGGGTGATCCTTGAAATGATAAAGTACTTCACTCTTCATAAATGACAGACTCTATCTTCATCTATTACAAACTTCACACTTTAGGGGGCAATCTGTTGCACTAAAAATTGTCACCTTGACATCCTGCTATTTGAGTGAGTTCATTACCTCTCATACTTGCCTCCTCTGCAATTCTAAATCATCAGTTCCTCATATCAAGTCTTGAAAGTAAGAGAAAAGCCCTCAAAGTCTTTAAAAATCTGGTTTCGCACTTTCTCCTTGTCTTACCTGCGGTCCCACACCTAATGGTCATGTCTCCTGTGCACCTGACCGCACTGTCTCTGTGTTATGGGTGCAGACCCCTGTAAAAGTTAAAAAGGCATGAGTATATTCTAAAAAACTCACTTTCAGTCATTTCTAGAAGCTTCTAGAAGGAATCTTGAGGTGGCAAGTTCGCTCTCTTAAGGTTCATGCATCCCATACCTTAAGGAGCTAACCCCTTGATGTGAGGAGCTTATCCCTTTGAAGGAGGATTCTATCCCTTCATAGGTGGACCTGTAACCTCCTCCCCTGCACTATAAAAAGAAGCATTGGGCTGGTTATTTGGGAGGTTAGAGCTGAATATTTTTGAGGTGAAATGCTGCTGGAACTTAGTCTTCTTTAGTTGAGTTTTATGAGGAGAGATTACATACCTCTAAGATCTCATTTGGAAGAGTGCGAGGCATGTCAAAGTAAAGGAAATTCTTGTTTCAGACCCCAGGAAGAGCTTGTTCAACATCAAAGCTTAAAAGGTTGTAAGGTTCTTCTACTATTCAAAGTTAATACAAATAAATTCGTTTTTCTCAATAAGCTGTTAATTGATGGTTTATTTTATGGATTCCTTGATCACCATAATAGACATGATTTATGATATTTGCTATGCAGGTGCTATTTAATGTTTGCTTGTTTGTGATTGCAGGTCTTTAAAGGTAACTCTTTTGAACGATTGGAGGGTAACTCTTTCGAACAATTGAAGGATGACTACTACGAACAAGCATTGGATCTAAGGTAGGATCTTAACACCTTTGTAGTATTTATTTATAAATCACATATGTCTAGAGAAATATAGGTTTTTTTGTCCATTTGTTGCTAAACTATCTTTTGATACTAGGGAGATCGGCCTTGTCTGTAAGATCGATTTATGCAGCCAACAAATTGGCGACTCCACTAGGGATCGAACCCAGAATCTCTGTTTGACATAGTCAGTAGTAAAAATAGAAGAAAAATCATTTTCAAAATGATCAAACTCAAGTAAAAATGAAGATCGGTGATGAAGATCTTCCCATGGTAAATCATCAACAGACAATAGTTCACGAATCTGCTCATCGGAATCAACAGGATCAAAAAGTGTTGATGAAGCTGAGGTTGATATTGAAAGTGATTCATCATGGAACACATTCATTAGATCGGTTTTGGTTGAATAGGAATAAGAAAACGACTGTACAACCTGATATGCAATTTCAAAGGGACTCAAAGGCAGTGCATCACCAAATGAATCCACCTTAGAATCGGAAGGTACAATCCAAGGATCATCAAAAGTAATAGTATTCAATGAAATCATATGAATAGTTGCAATATAAGGCGATACGTTAGGAGGAGGGAAGGAAAAAGTTCCCAGTAAACCAGAATCTTTAATCAAACCTATGCCAACATCCTTGTAAGGGATAGTCGTTTTATCGATGTGCTGAATACTATCTGTAGAGGTTGGGTCGGATGAGAAATAAGTCCGCTGGTCTATCATAACGATCTTTCTATTATGAGGAAACTTGATAAGCTGAAAGATCGAAGAAATAATAGCAGTCATAGCATAAGACCAACTACGACCCAAGAGAACCTTGTAATCTAGAGGGGCATCAACCACTTCCACATCTAGATTTACAGTTTTGCCTTCGACCCCTATAGGTATATCTTGCAAAATACCAAAAGGATGGAACCCTCGGCCATCAAAAGCCTTTAGAATTGTCGGAGACTGATTGAGTGTGGGTGAACCAAGCGATTTCCAACACTGGATCGACATAATACATGTAGAAGCCCCTTCATCAATCACAGTTTGAAAGCAAGGTCTGTTTTTGACTAAAACTGGAATCTGGAAAGCCATTTGATGAGGTAGGTGGGGTGTACTATTCTCTAAATTGAAGATTATTAGGTTCAGATCCTGAATATCAATAGCTCCTATAGCAGACAATAGTAATTTACGCTGTGCTAGGCATGACTGCAGCACTTCCAAAGCTGACATCGCTAAAGGGGAAATAGCTAAGTCTTCAACAATGTTATAATTCTGAGCAGCTCTCGCATGTGGATTGAAAGTTGATTTCCGAAGTATACCTTTAGCAGGCAGTTTGATTACTAAGTCAGGGTTGGGTTTCTCGATCTGTAGTGGACCAGAACCAGGAGGAGGTGTAGTTGATGTGTTTGAATTAGAATATTCTGCTTCTTTACCACCAACAGGATTTTTACTACCATAATCTTGCGATCATGTCGCAATCCTAACATGAGACATCATCATAATGGGTTCTTCTGAGGCATTTGAGGAAGAACCAATCATCTTACTATCTTGAGTAGGAAAAGGGTCATTCAAGACATCAGGCGTTTAAGAACCTTTAATGATTTTCGAAACCTCTACTCGATGTGGGCAGTCTTTGGTAAAATGATCCTCATCACAAATGAAACAAGGATAGCGAGGTTTCCTATTTTCATAAGTAGATTCATTTTTATCTGTTTTATCTTTTGAATTTTGTTTGTTTTTCTTCTTCCCCTTCTTTTTACTACCGGATTTTGATTTGGCCGTAGATGATTCTACGACATGGATGTCGGCAAAAATTTCAGTGGAAGAATCTCCTGTCGGGGAATCAGGTAAAGTTATTATAGGAGAAGAATTCTTTGAAGATTTATTCTTACTTTTAGTACTAACTGAACCAATCATACCATCAGTGGCATGAGACCCTGAAGGAGCTGCAGTTATTTGACTGTGTTTTGGAAGATCAAGGATTTTTTCATGTAAAGTACCTGACTGCGTATAGACGAGGTCAAGGTACTAAGCCTGAGCAATGAATTTCTCTTCAGTAACAACTCCTCCCTTAGCTACATCTTCAGTGATTTTGGGTAACAATGATTTAATGAACCATTCTGCTAAAATTTGATCCGGAATGAAAACTTTCACTAAACGCCTTCTACGTCACCATTCATGAATATGATCATAAATATATGTGGACGTGGATTGTTTCAGTGAAGTTAACAGTTCTGTGCCATTGTCGTATCTGACAGGCAACTGAAAATGAGTTAAGAAAGCAGTGGCTAACTGATTGAAATTATAAAAAGAGGCTCGTGGTAACTCAATGTACCATTTGGCGGCAAGACCAATAAGAGTTCGTTGAAAAAGATGCAATCGAATTGAATCATCAATGATTGAATTAGATGCACACCAGAGGTGATAAGTCATAACGTGATTTGATGGATCCTCTCCTAACTTACCCTCGAATTTCGGGATATCACTAGGAAACTTACTAGGCATTGGCGGCCAATACGGAAGATAGTAAATCAGATCGTTCATAAGGCACGACAAATCAGGTAAATCCAAAGTTGCAATAAATGGTAACTGACGGTTAGGGTCACGAAAACCTTGAGTAGTGAGACCAGTTCCAGGAGGAGGATATCCAAGATAACCTGGAATCGGATTTGCATTAGGAATGTTATAACCTCCTGGAAAACTAGGATTAACCAGACCAAACTGGGGTTGTTGAGGCTGTTGATAAGTATAGCCAGGATACGGTTGATACTGATAAACTGGGTTTTTTACAGTAGGTCCAAATTGATATTGTCCCTAGTACGATTGATATGTGAATTGTGGTTGACCTGTGGCAATTGTAGCAATCATACTAGCTTGTCCTACAGGCATTTGGACCGAAGTCTAAACCGCAGGTCCTGACTGTGGCACAGAGACTTGAGGAATTTGCACTGATGCAGGGGTGGTATAAACTGGAGCTGTAAATACTCTAGAAACAAATTTTGTAGGTTGAACAAAAGTTGCAGTAGTTGCAGCAATTTGTGGCGGAGTACGAGGTGAGCTAGGCCCAGGCTGTTGAACTGTACCAGATGCAAGGATTTTAACAATAGGTTGGACAGGTTGCTAGGTGGAACCAAAAACAAAAGGCTGTCCAGGTTGATTAAGTAACTGCACATTAGGTTGCAAAGTCTGTTGAGTTTGAGACAGATCCCACACCATGTTCATTCCGGAGTATGGACCCATAAAAGGTTGTGCATATGGAGGACCATAACCTGGTTGAACATAGGGCTAATAATTAAGCGGTACATTTCCAGCTCCTTGAAAAAATGATTGACCAAAAGGCGGTTGGAAACCTTGAGTTGGGTACTGACCTTGAGGTTGATAACCCTGAGGCACGTACTGAAACTAGGGTTGACCTTGAGGTATGTACTGAAACTGGGGTTGACCTTGAGGTATGTACTGAGTTTGAGGTTGACCTTGGGGTATGTACTGTCCTGAAGGTTGAAAAACTTGAGGTAGCCCTTCAGGCGGTAACTGACTACCTTGGGGTTTCCCCCCAGGCAGTAACTGACTACCTTGGGGTTGTCCCCCAAGCGGTAACTGACTACCTTGAGGTTGCCCCCCAGGTGGTAACTGACTACCTTGAGGTTAAGGATTTGGAATACTACCAAACATCATAAGGATTTGTTCTGTGTTCAACGTTTGAGTTCCATTACTTCCAGATGATAACACTTGTTCAATCGGTCGAGGAGTTGCTCCTCAAAAGTAACAGAGAGTGACTGGTACCCCGAAGGAACAGAAGCACCACTGGATAAAAATGTTTCCGGTGATTGGGAAAACATAGGTGACTGTCTTGACATAATCGATGAAGGATAATAACCTCTTGGTGTAGGATGAAAAGGAATTCGAGGTGGTGAAAAAATAAGACCTGGGTTTTCTAAAAAAAAATCAATGATACATACCAAGCGTCACTCCTAAAATGATTGTAGAATATTGATTCATGCTCCCTAAGATTTAAAATCTATTGGTTTTCGGGAAGAGTTATGTCTTCATCTGGATTAACAAGTTCTTCAATAGAAATGAGGCCAGAAGGAAGATTTTGAGTAATAATATTTCTTACCCTAGGTGAACCAGGATTACTAGAAGTTGGAGAAGCAAATCCTGAAGTTGGAGTAACAGCAGGTTCAGTGTCAGGCTCAGAAATTTCAGGTTCTTCAGCTAATTCACTAGAAGGAGAAATACTACCAATAACTTCAGAAAATGAAATTGGCTCTTGAATATACTCTGTTGTTTGTATTTGATAATCAGGATGAACAATTAAAGATGATTCTCTGGCTTCTGGTGATCCAACTCTACTGTCACTAGGTGATACAAGAGCTCGTAGCCCTTCAAGCTGGCTTGGTGTATACTTAGGAGGTTTCCCTTGAAGTCTACGAGATTGTCTCGGTAATTCAGCCACGATTAAATTAATTAATCACACGCAAACAAAGAAAATTTCAATAAAAACACCTAAAGTCTCTAAAGAAACGAACAATTGAATCACACGCTTAAAAAATCTAAGAGTTCAAAACACACACAAACAGTAACTTCCCATACTAAAAACACTAGTTGGTGATGAAATCCAACTTAGTAGAAGTTTAATACAGAAAGGGCGGTTGGAACAGTTACCCCGACAACCTGCTTAATGAAACAGACTAGCACAAGTTTCTTCACAAAACCATCTCAAGTGAAGAGAAACCCCCAGAGAGTCCGAGTGAGTCTAGTCGACGTCTGCTCCAGGTACAGTGAGATCCTTCCTTCACCGTCACCTTAGGAAATAATCTTAAGTTTATGGACACTAAGGTTACCAACAGCAACAAATACAACTGGGGGAACAGTCTATGATCTGATCTACGCGCAAGGGCAGAGTAACAAAGCTCAATCCCCTTGAAGGCTCCTCGATATGGTCAATCCAAGGTTTACCAACAAGTGACCCCAGGCTCCTCAACAATGGTTAATCCGAGGTTTACCGTTTATAATACGTGCAAATATTCTATCTTTCCCAATGAAACAGAATTGATTGTCTCAAAGGTTCGGACATGATCTCGTGATTGACTCCTTTAAGAGAATCTTCCCAAAATATATTAATTATAATTGGATTTATTTCCTACTGCAAGATGTATCTACTTGTTTGTTTTAACTATCTCGAAGAGTTAATTACTCCCTACTCCAAGATACTAGCCTAAGCTATATTGGTGATAAGAGCCCTAGAAATAGAAAAGATTACTAGATCAATTTTAATTAAGCGTTGCTTTTATGGGTTGTTCTTTAAGTCAATAGGTATGGAAATGAAACTTTGATGGTGTGAAGAATTGAATCCAAAATCACTAAAAAATGAACCTAAAATGATAAGCAATTCGTTTTTCTTTTAATGAAATTCTAGCTAAAAGAAAGAGTTCGAGAATGCAATTCTTTAAGAAACAATTCTTTCTTTCAACATGGAAATGGAAAGAAAAATATTTTTATTTTTTCAATAAGAACTCAAAATGATACTAATAATTAATGCTCACAATAAATCCCTTTCCTTTTTCAAAACTCGAAACTATAAGAAAAGCAATTTGATTCAAAAGAGATCTACAAGTTCTAGAAAAACACTCAAAACTACAAAAACTAATTTCAATATCTAAAAACTTTAAAAATATAATTGAATAAAAGCTTCAATTATTTTTGAGGACGTTTTACTTAGTTGTTTAGTAAACTAAGGATTCATTTGCTTAGAATAACAAATCAATCAAAAAACATCCAGATATGTTTTCTTTTGTAAAAATGAAATTCAAAACTTATAACAAAGTTTGCTCAAAGATTTGCAAGGAGAAAACTAAATCTGTTTCTCACAAAGGATAGAATTCACAACCAAGTCAAACTCATCAAGAAGATGAAAAGACACCAGGGTGATCTAAGGTTTTTCAAGCTTCTGATCTTTGAGTCACTATAGAGACAAAGTGAAAACCACTCCAAGCATGCAAAACTTCTAGAAAATCATCTAAAACAAAAATACTATTAGAACTCACTCACAAGAGATTTTTGACAGGAAAAATACAAATCTGGGTAGACACTAACAATCCTAAATCAAAGCTAAACTTAACTGGAAGAAGATATTTTAGGTTTTTCAAAAAAATTTAACAGGGTCCGCAGGCTCTAGAAGTAACAGGTGCGGTTCCGCTCTGTTTACTAAAGGAAAAGTGCAGAGATGCCCGCACTGTCTGTAAAGAGAAAGTGCGGTCCCCAGAAAACTTCAAAAAAAACAAAAATATTTCCAGAT
This sequence comes from Pinus tabuliformis, assembly GCA_031772625.1. Classification (NCBI taxonomy): domain Eukaryota; kingdom Viridiplantae; phylum Streptophyta; class Pinopsida; order Pinales; family Pinaceae; genus Pinus; species Pinus tabuliformis. Next base: position 1,019,487,688 of record CM062805.1, read on the forward strand.
TTTAAAAACTACCCAAGCCAGTATACATCAATCAAAAACCAGAAAACAAAACAATTTTCTCAAGTCAAAACAAAGGAAAACCAAAAATCAAAAGCTCATTCCCCAATAGAGTCGCCAATTTGTTGGCCGGATAAATCAATCTTACAGACAAGGCCGATATCCCTAGTATCAGAAGATAGTCTAGCAACAAACGGACAAACAAATCTATCTTTCTCTAGACATATGCGATTTATAAGTAAATACTACAAAGGTGTTAAGATCCTACCTTAGATCCAATTCTTGTTCATAGTAGTCATCCTTCAATCATTTGAAAGAGTTACCCTCCAATCATTCAAAAGAGTTACCTTTAGAGACCTGCAATCACAAACAAGCAAACATTAAACAGCACCTGCATAGAAAATATTATAAATCATGCCTATTATGGTGATCAAGGAATCCATAAAATAAACCATAAATCAACAGCTTATTGAGAAAACCAAACTTATTTGTATTAAATTTGAAGTAGAAGAACCTTACAACCTTTTCAGCCTTAATGTTGAACAAGCTCTTCCTGGGGTCCAAAATAGGAATTTCCTTTACTTTGACAAGCCTTGCACTCTTCCAAATGAGATCTTAGAGGTATGTAATCTCTCCTCATAAAAACTCGACTAAAGAAGACTAAGTTCCAGCAGCATTTCACCTCAAAAATATTCAGCTTCTAACCTCCTAAGTAATCAGCCCAATGCTTGATTTTATAATGCAGAGGAGGAGGTTACAGGTGCATCTATGAAGGGATAGAATCCCCCTTCAAAGAGATAAGCTCCTCACATCAAGGGTTAGCTCCTTAAGGTATGGGATGCATGAACCTTAAGAGAGCGAACTTGCCACCTCAAGATTCCTTCCAGAAGCTTCTAGAAATGACTGAAAGTGAGTTTTTCAGAATGTACTCGCGCCTTTTTAACTTTTATAGGGGTCTGCACCCTTAACACAGAGACAGTGCGGTCAGGTGCATAGGAGACATGACCATTAGGTGCGGGACCGCAGGTAAGACAAAGAGAAAGTGCAAAACCAGAGTTTTAAAGGCTTTGAGGGCTTTTCTCTTACTTTCAGGACTTGATATGAGGAACTGATGTTTTAGACTCGTAGAGGAGGCAAGTATGAGTGGTAATGAACTCACACAGATAGCAGGATGTTAAGGTGACAATTTTTAGTGCAACAAGCTTTTGCTAGAAATGATTTTGTCACTTCCAGCCTTATGTCTCTAATTTTAGCATCAACTCCATCAAATTCCCTTGCAAATGATCTTGTAACCTTTGTGTCGTAACCTTCAAACTTTTGAATATAATTTCAACCATTCAGCCTTCTACAATTGCTTCTTGACCTTTAGATAGGCAACTAAGAATTTTACTCCTCCAGGTTCATAAGAGATTAGGACTCCCACATTACTACATATAGGACTAAATTCTGATGAAATAATCCGATGATATGGCCCATACTGTTGCAAAGGTCAAGAAAAATATCTTTTTTTTTTAATTTTGTTTGTGTAAAGTCTATATGTTCATCAAAATTTCGATGGCCTATTTGTAGGGAGTTGAAATTTTGATAACTAATTTGCAGATCGTTGAATTTTCAATGGATATATATATATATATATATATATATATATCTAGATATATTTGGGGAGTTGTAATTCTGACGACTAATTTCTAGGTTGTTAGAAGTGGGATGAATATTTTTAGAGATGGAATTTTTTTCTCGACGTCTATATCAATGTTCCATATCGCATCGAAAATCCAACGAAAAATCTATATCTAGTTGGTATTCCAATGACAATTTAATCGTTTGATTGACTAGTCATTTTTTACTTTGACTAGTCAATGAGCATCAAAATTCTGACGAAAAATAAATATATAAATATTCCACATGTAAGAGATGTTTCCACATCTTTGTTATAACTACAATGATTCTGAAAAGTTAGAAAGTATTTTTCGCTTTAAAAAAAAAAAAAAACATATTTTGTTCTATATAATTTGTTTGTTACTCGGAAGAACGTCAAAAACCATTAGATCTGGAACTAATCATCCAGTGGTCAATGATGGAAAATGTTATTACACTTGCAAGATTTGTGAGTGCAAAGGTTCACGAAGAATTTCATATGAAACAACTGATAGAAGACATTTTAGGAAGAATGGCACATTGAAGGGGGGAATGAATATCATATGGTGGTAAGTTATTTATGAATAATTATTTATATTTATCATATTTGTAATTTTTTTATTGTTATAATATTTGTTCTGCAAACTAATTTCACATGATTGTTTGTAATTATTATAAAGTCAAGGTGGCCCCCTAGGTACTGTGATCTGAATGCACCAAATAGTAGTACTATAAATAATGTTCTACAAGTTGAGGAACATGGAGTGAATATTGAAGATCAAGATAATGATCATATGGATGAAGATGACAATAATAACATAGTTCAAGATGATGGGACAAATGAATTGATCCAAGACTTGTTTGGCAATCATGAGAACGATGACGTTATGTGTGATGATGAACCTATGCTAAAGAAGGCAGGGACACCACTTTATGAAGGCTCAAGAGAAAATATTCTCTCTACTACATTATTGTTGGTGAACTTAAAGGTTTTGAATGGTTTTTCAAACACTTGTATGACACAGATCCTAAGGTATAATCTAATATGTTTCATCACATGAAAGGTTGATTTTTTTTCCTTTGTCGTTTTGTTAATTAATGTGAAAATAAGAATGCAATATTTATGATTAATATTCTTTTCATTAACTATTGATTTTTTATGTTGTACTATATTTTTAGGTGAATTTTTGTTCCCGTCGTCAAATAAGTTACCTCGCACATACCGAGATTTATATGCCATTATAAAAGAAACTGGAATAGGGTATCAGGCTATAGATGCATGTCATGATGATCATATTATATATTATGGCCAACATGCATAAAAAAAATTCCTGAAATGTGACAATATTAGATATCAAACCAATCAAATAACAAAAAAGGTGTCTCAAAAGGTTATTTGTCATATTCCCATAATTCCATATTTGCAGTGATTGTTCAAGTGTCAAAGCATAGCACAGTTTATGGATTACCATGTACGGAAGAGAAGTGGAGATGGTTTTCTTCGAATTCTTGCAGATGGTTATGCATTTAGGCAATTGAGGAAAAATGATCACATTTTAAATATGAACCTTGTAATGTTAGGCTTTCATTGGTATTTGATGGTTTTAATCCATTTGGAGAGCTTGTTGGAAATACTGAGAGGGGGGTGAATCAATATTTCTTGGCAATTAGCACTTTTTAATCTTTTTCAGAGAATTAGTTAATCTTCAGTTATTATTATTGTTCTTCTTCAGATAATCATAAACATTAATCCATGATAGACAACACCATATAACAATGCAAAAAGGTAATACAATGGGCATAGAGATTTTTAGGTGGAAAATCCCCTCTAGGTCAAAAACCACCAAACACTTCCTAGTAATTTCCTTCTCCTCCTCTTTAAAAGAAAGGTAATTACATAAAGCTTTAAGCTACAACTAAGGGAGATGTTAATCCCCTAATTTATAGCTTACAACCTATATGATGCTACTAAACCTTAATACCTTGTTGCAATTGGAAGGACACCCCAACGCTCTGTAAGTCAGGCCACAACTTGATGAGTGCCCCAACACTCTGTTTACTAGTTTTTATCAGAAAGGATGCTTCGTCGCCATATATTTGATCAGCCCCAACTGAAAGGATGCCCCAATTCCCTATGTATGCTACAACCTGCCCTAGCACCACCCTACCACCTTGAAGTGTTCTCAGGCCACAACATGAAGATGACTCCAATCACCTACCTTGCACCACTTTTCCACCCTGAAGAGTCGAGAACCACGTTTCAGAATTTTTAGACTAGATACCCTTATGCTCTTAATCAATATCATAAAGCTATAAAGAAGATGTTGTATATCTATCAGATCCTGGTATCCACTGACCACAACACAATCCTGTTCAACCTGATCACTGCATAAAGTTTCACATCAACTCACTGCTTAACTGCACATCACTGGCACTGCTCAACTACACATCACTGAGTGTCACCGCTCACAAAGGTCACTATAAATCATAATTGAACCACTGCACTTCTCATCATAAAGAGCTCACAATGTTGGCTACCATTGCATGTCACTGTACTAAAATACTCACGAATGAATAAGCATCAAGGCTCATATGCAGGCAATCATACATCACAAGTTTCACTATTCCAAACTACTCATAATGCTGCAACCATCTGGTACTGCTATCAAAATATGGCACAACCCAAGGTGCCTCAGTCATCCTTATGAGCTGCTACCAATGCTCTCAAGCTCTATCCTCTGAGAACTACCAGCAATGTGTAAACATTGTTACTCAGTTGGTCAAACGATGTTATCCATCCTTACATCAATACGTTGTACAACTATATGATATTGTCACAAGTATTTGGATTTGTTCTATTCCTTCTACATTGTCAAGATGTGTTCCCTAATAAAGGTTGTAATAAACCTCAAAAAACAAGAAAATATCCATGGGACAGATCATTTGTCAGGGCCAAAATGATATGCCCTAACCTCAGGTGACTGAATTTCAAAGATTGAATAGTCCTTTGCTCTCCTTATGCAATAGAAGAACCTCCAAAATGGAGATAAGTCAAGTCCGAATAATTTTTTTGTTATCCTCACCTCAGAGGGCCGAAAATGTCTTCCTCAGGTAGTCTCAATATTTCAATGCATTCTCCCAAGAAAGTTAGTTGAGTTTGATGTGGTTTGAGAAGTGAATTAGGCCTTATTTTATAGTGTGTATAGGGGATTTTATTTGATAGTTGGAGGCGGCATTAGGGGTTCCAAATAAATATAAATTGGAGGAGGTTTGTTCAATTACTAAAGATTAATCTTAAGCCTAAACTTAAGGAGGTTGTTAGCCTTGTAGGGGAGGAACTTTAGCAATTTTAATGTACGAAAAATGCTTATAATGGTAGCAAGATGTATGTGATGCATTCCATAAGTAAATTACACTAAATAATGCTCATACTTGATGTATAATTCCCTAAAACACTAAAACTATGCCATTTCATCACCTATGGGGTTTTAGCCTAGAAAGTGGGGTTATCAACTTAAAATTCAATTTACTCTCAAACCAAGAGGAACTATGTGGCGTACCACATACCACCAGAAATATATTTTTGAGGAGAATCTAAAGACATAGATATATGACTTAAAATCAATGATTTGACCCTTAAAAAACCCTCGACAAAGTCGAGGTAGAACCTTAGTCTAGGAAACCAAAACCCTATGACTTGGGTTTTCAACCATCCAATAGTGAGTTGCCTACTTGATGTAACCCAACAATTATTAAGAAGTTTCCATTCACCATTTGACATCAATGACTTGTGCTTTTTGTCAAAGTCAAACCTAGTCAAATCAATGGGTTGACATCAATGACAACACCATCCAACAGAGCTCAGGTCTATTTACTCAATGTGTCCAATTTTTGTTATCAACAATAACCTTCCTCCTTGGATGTCAATAAAAAGGGAGCACATTATGTTGATAATGATTGTTAGAGGTATTTATTTACATTAAATTTTCGAATATTGTAACATTTTCATTTATCTTGTTTGTTGCATAACATGTTATATTTAAATTTTACCTATATGTACATATCATGGTAGTAATTATGTGTAATTTCAAACAATTAGGGAAGTACCGAGTTAAATATATGAATGTATATATCGAACCTCTTATTGCCGAGTTAATGAAGTTATGGGTTGACATCACTATGTATGGCATCTGTAAATCAATAGGGGAGAGGCAATTTCAATTCCATGGAATAATTGTATGGACAATTCATGATGCCCCATGACTAACACACTTTTTTGGTATGTAATGTTCCATTGCACTTTTTTTTTTTTTTTTTTTTGTAAGCTCCGGTAGTACTCATTCTATTTCTGAAAATTTTTAACAAAAGATACATCGTTCAAACCATAGATGCCCGCCCTCAAGGGGAAACCGGGTAAACCCATCTATAATTTTTCAATCCAGCCCAAAAGTAATAGGCTCTCCGTCTAACCAAAGTAGCCAGCACAGCATAACTGTTTTGAAATTTACAGTAAACCCTATTCAGAACTATGTTATTATATCTACTATTCATTTAAAACGCTATAAACAAAATCGGGACCATCAGTAGTCAAACTAAACATATCTGTCTTCATGCATTTGCCGTGTCCACCGGGCGGTCGTCTCCTTGCGCGGGGTGCTCCACACCATCTTCCTGAACCGGGTCTTGACGCTCGCCCTTCAGTAGGCAGAGTATCTCGTCCAGTTTCTCCTCTTGCTGTGACTGGGTTCTGCGAATATGGGTTAGCTCCCTGCTCATCTCTGGTTTTTTCTGGAGCAGATCCGCCATTTCTTTGGCTACCTGTTCCAGGGCCTTCGCCATCAGGCCTTTCATAACCCAATACATATGGAGGGATTGTTTAAACAGGATCCTGCGCCCACGAGTATGTCCCGGGTCATGGAGGATTGAAGCCCACTCCTCCATTTCGTCTGCTGATTGTTCTTGGATGGCCTCCTCCTCCAAAAATTGCATAATTTTGCGAATATCGGGGTCTGCATTGTTCTGAAACGCCCTTTCTGCCGTTCGTATCTGGTGCATGACAGTCCTTTTCTGCTTTGTTTGTCGCTGTTGCCGTCTGCCCGAGTTTTCGCCAACCTCAAACTCGGTCTTTCCGCAGTCTCCCTCCTCCTTCCTCGTTCTGCTTTGTCCGCTGCTCGGTGGTCGACCCCTCTTCCGGAGCCCCGAGCGTTTTTCCTCAGAAACTGGCTGCCTGGGCGGTTTCATCTCCGTTTGGGGCGTACTGCCCTGATAACTCCTCCTTTGTGTTTCCTTGGGTCTTTTTCCAGAGCCGCCTTCGTCATCGCCGTCTGAGTCATCCTCTGTATCCCAAATTGTGATTGGGGGATCCCGATTTAGGAGGCCTTTGCCCCTTCCTTGCTCCCGTTCTTCCTCAATTTCCTTCCGCTCCCTTGCTTCACGGCCTCTCGGACGGGGCTCCATCTTTCTTACAGCTTCGCCGCTCCTTCTTCTCATAATACTTCCTTTCTTCGACTGCCTCCGATGGAGACTCTGCAGACAATTCCGAATTATCCCGTAAAGGTGGTTGTTTCCCTGACTCCCGTTGTGAATATATAATGGTGTCCAGATTTGGGTTCTCGGCCTCGCCCTATCTGGATCCCGTACTCCACTATCGCCAAACGTTCCATCTATACTCATATTTGCTTCTCTGTGTCCGGGCACCTCGTTAATTTCTCCGTTCATCCAATGCGTCTTAATGACCGCATCGACTGCGAATTCCTTGGTACTCATCCCCTCAGCCGCCACTGTACCTTCTTTCACATCGTGCTTCATCATTGTGTGTATTGGTATGCCATTTAGCACCTGATGTAATCGAGCTTTGGTCATGGTTCGATCATAACTTTGCCAATTGGTCCTATCTTGCATTAATTGAAGTGTGTTCCCCGATAACACCGTCACCTTCAGCAATCGAACTTCGGCTGTAGTTCGATCGTGTCTCTGCCGTTTACTGATGTCCTTCATTAATCTGAGTGTAATCCCCGATGGCGCTATCATTATCGGCCTTAATGAGCGTGTTTAGATCTTTCCATTCCCTGTTAGCCGCCGAATTCCTCCATTGGCTATCAATCTTGCTCTGTTGTCCTTTGCTGCCCCAGTTGGCCAGCCAGTCGGCGGGTTGATTACCATTTCTTCGGACATGCTTGAAGATGCAGTAATCTATTCTTTTGATCATACCCTCTATCTCCTGAACGATACCTGTTGTGCGCCAGCTCTTAGTCACCTTGTCCCATCCTTTGCCATTCCTGAGCTTCTTGACCATTTCAATGGCAATTTGGGAATCCCCCGAAATTTCTAAGTTAGAGTACCCATTTCTGATAGCTATTCTCAATCCAGTGTGGAGCGCCCAGAATTCTGCCTCATTGTTAGTCATATTGCCTCCCCAGTCGGCATATATCCATCTTACTTGTTTGCTACTGTCACGGAATATACCCCCAAACCCTGCATCTCCAGGATTACCCTTAGAGGCCCCATCGAAATTTAGCTTGACGAATTGATCTCTGGGATAAGTGAACTTGTCTGGGCTTTTAGTCTGCATGTTCTGCCCTTTTCTGAATTGGTGTTGCACCATTTCCAATTTCAGATTTAGTCTGCGTAAAATTTCCTGTTCTTCTAAATCTGCTTTCCAATCTTCATCCTGCCATCTCTCTACTAGAATGGTTTCTCGTAGAGCCTCTGTCACCTGGTCCCAAATTTTCTCCGGCTCTTTATTAATGCTTTTAAAGATTCTAGCATTACGTTCCTTCCATACCAGCCATATTACAAAACCTGAAGCAAGATTCCAAGCTCTCTGTATGACTCTGCATTCGAATGTTTCCTCTTTCCAATGAAGAACCAGTTCGTTGAAATCGCTAATCTCCACCCCATGTTTATTAAAGGTATGTTTGACGCAAGACCATAGATGTTTGATAAACGGGCATTGAATCATGATATGATCTCTACTTTCTTCTTGTTTGTTACACAGGTAGCAGCGCGACGGTCCGGAGAATCCCCGTTTCCGGATGCAGTCCCAAGTAAGAATTTTATTTTTCAAAGCGATCCAAGCAAAAATGGTTACTTTGGGCCACCAGTTTAGGTCCCAAATTTTCCTCCATCCCTGATGTCCGTCATTGATATTGAGGGGATTTGCGAGATAGTAGGCTTCCTTTACTGAGAAAAGTCCTTTCATGGTGTTACCCCAGCGTAGTATATCTTTTCCTTCCCTTACCCTGATTTTCCGTGAATCCATTTCCTTTTTGAAAGCTATCTGTAGGTCTGGATTGAGGCTTTGATCCCACTCTGTGGGATCCTGCCATGATCTCCAACAGTCATTCATGGTGACAGGTTTCCAATAATCCTTGACACTTGATCTATTCCCCTCAATACTATCCCTAATTGATTGAAGGCTCTGTATATTTGTCAATCTTTCCCTTTGCTGCCATTTGTCATCCCAGAAGTGAGCCTCATTGCCTCCTCTGATTTCCCAGAAAGCATGTTGCTTAACAATGTCTCTATTCTGGCTGGCCAGCTCCCACACCGCAGATCCGCGAGGCATTTCCTCTTGCCTTAGAATATCTAACTGAGAGTCTGACATTCTATATTTTGTTCTCCATATTGATTTCCAGAGGTCGTTTCCCCCTTGTACCCACCTCCACCAGAGTTTAGCTCCCAGGGTTTGATTAAGCAGTTCTGGGTCTTTTAATCCCAATCCACCTTTCTCTTTTCTCTCTGTAATTTGATTCCAGGCCACCAGGGCCCATTTCCTTTTTTCCTCCGACCCTCGCCAAATGAAATTTCTGATGATTTCTCTTATCTTCCCATAAACTCCTTTCGGGGCCGCCATTATTGATAGGGGGTAAATAGGTATAGCCTGTAATACTGATTTAGCTAAAACAATTCTGCCCGCAATATTCAGGACCCTGAAAGCCCAGCTCGAGACTTTTTTCCTCATTCTGTCTAAGATTCCTTGCCAGTTTTTCAATCTTTTTGTCGTGAAGTCTAACATGTTCCCCAAATACTTGGTAGGGAGTTCACCCTTTTTGAAGCCAAGAATTCTGATGAGATGAGTCTTCACTTGATCCACCGTGTTGAAGATAAAAACACATGATTTCTCCCTGTTAATTTCTAGTCCCGATGCTTCAGCAAACAGGTCAAGGATTTTCTTCAGATGTCTGACTTCCCTAACAGTTGGCTCCCCAAAGAGCATTATATCGTCAACAAATTGTTGATGCGTGAGGGGGAGTCTGTCTCCCCATAAGCGAAGGCCTTTTAATCTGTTGGCTACTTTTTCCTTAGTAATATACCTTCCTAGACCCTCTGCTGCCACAATGAACAGGAAAGGGGACAGTGGATCCCCTTGACGAATACCTCTGGAGGCATTAAACGTATTCGATGGGTTTCCATTGACTAAAATTGAAAAGTTTGGAGACGAGATGAGATTATGGATCCAAGTAATCCATCTCTTGTGGAAGCCGAAGCATGCAAGCACTCTCTCAAGATATCTCCAGTTGAGCCTATCATAGGCTTTGGATAAATCAAGCTTAATCATCATTCCTTTCCGTTTTTTATCTTTGAGGGAGTGGATGACTTCTTGAGAGACAACTAAACCATCCAAGATCTGTCTCCCCTCCACAAAACCAGTTTGCTCCGCCGATATTAAGCTCCCTAGCAAGGGTTTTAATCGTCTGGCAATAAGAGAAGTTATGATCTTATATATTACATTGCAGAGAGCTATTGGTCTAAAGCCATTAGCATCCTCCATGTTTTCACCCTTAGGAATTAGAGTAAAGAAGGTTGAGTTAAGAGCTGGCCATACCTTCTGTTGCACCCTTGATTCTTCTACCAACTCTAGTATTTCCTTCCCAAGAAAATGCCAGCCAGCTTGGTAAAAATCGACTGTAAAGCCGTCCGGGCCTGGCGCTGTACCTTTCCGCATTGATTTCACTGTCTCCTCCAGTTCCTCCAAGGTAACCATTCTCATTAAGGCTTTGTTCTGATCCTCCGTAACTAGTCTGGGAATAGCAGTGCAGATTTCCTGTATAGCTCTCTCTCTATCTACTTGGGGTTCGGAGAGAATTCCTCTATGATGCTCGACTAAAGTTTGCTCGATTTCCTTTTGTTCTACAACCCTTGTACCATTATTCCTTTTAATGGAGAGAATTCTATTCCCCTGTCTGTGCTTAACCATTGCCTGATGAAAAAACTTCGTGTTTCTTTCCCCTTCGCGCAGCCACTTAACTCTAGATTTCTGCCTCCATAGGATTTCCTCTTGTTTTCTTCTTTCCTCCATTTTGCCCAGTAGAGCCCCTTCTGTGGCGATGCTTTCCTCAGTCCTGCCTTCCACAATTATTTTCTGTTGGATATCCTCCATTTCCTTTTCCAATTTTTGCTTGTCTTCTATGATATTGCCAAATTCGTCTTTGTTCCACTTCTTAATCTTTATCTTCAAGTCTTTCAGCTTTAGATGAAACGTGTGCATCCTTCCTCTACCCTGCACTCGGCTTTGGTTCCACCATTCCTCTGCCTTTTTGATGAAGTTCGGATCCCTTAACCAGAATGCTTCGAAACGAAACGGTCTCTTACCCTGGATCTTTTTAATGTCCACTTCCAATCGGATTGGCCAGTGATCTGAGCCCAAAGAGGGGATGATCTTGGCTTCGACAAAGATATCTCTGTTCAGGATATCTTCAGATATTAAAAATCTATCTAGTTTTGTAGCAATTTGATTCTTACCTCCTCTTCGGTTATTCCATGTATAGATTCCATTGATGGTTTTCATGTCCACTACTCGTAGATCTTCTATCAGTTCATTGAACTTATTCATGAATTGATCCAGCCTTCGGACTCCCCCTTTTTTCTCGTCCAGGGATCGGATGAGATTAAAATCTCCTCCAATGATCCAAGGTTGTCCAGAAAAAAGTTGTCGGGTCGCTTTTAGACTGTTGATAAAGTTTTCTTTTTCAGCAGGGTTTGTGGGTCCATATACCCCTGTGACGGCTACAGTTTCCTTGGTCCCCACTATCCTTCCCATCCCGGTTAAGATTCCATGCATGCTAGTCCATTTTTCCAGAAGTACCTCATTTGGGTTCCACAATATTGCTAATCCTCCAGCCGCGCCTATGGCATCCTGTCCCATGACTTTGTAATTCAATCTATTTCTCTCAATTATTTCTTCTAACTGGTTTGCCTCAATTTTAGTCTCCTGCAGTATTATAATGCTGGGTTTTTCTTTTTTGAGTTTATCTCTCAAATATCTTTGCTTCCCCTTACTGTGTAGGCCCCTAATATTCCAACTAACAACAATCATTTAAAACTTTTGGAGGGCGGGGAAAAATACCTCTGACAGAGGTATCACTTTACCAGAGTTGATCAGTGTTTCACCCACTGACTGTATAGTTTCATTTAGCGTTCTCCGGCCTCTTTTCCTGCTGCTTTTTCCCAAATTTCCCATTTCCTGTATTTCTTTCTGCTGTTCCCCAGCCTCTGCAATTTGTTCCTCCATGTTTTCCTCCTTCCGTTCCTTGTATTTCTGGAAGGCCTCTTTGAATAACTGTTTTTGTTTCTCCGGTATAAATCTGCTATCTAAATACTTCCACTCCTGTAGCAGTCTCTTCATTAACTTTTCCTCTTCAGCCTCATTTTCCATTTGGTTTTCAACTTCCATGTGCGACTCCATTGTTTCCTCTGTCTCTTTTTCCTCTGTTTGTTCCTTGTTTGGTTTGTATGTACTTTCTGTTTTCTCTTTCTCTTCTCGGGCAACCTCCATTGGCGAGTTCTCTGGCTCTTCATCGTCATTCAGATTTACTTCGAACCCTTCCGCATTATCTTGCAATACCTGGAACTTATTTTGGCTTTTGATAGTGCTGGGGGTTTCTTGCGTTTTGGGTTTCAGGTTTTCCTTATTTGGTCGCTTCTTTCTAAAGACTTGTTGAAAGCCTTCCTCTCTATCTGCTGCTCTATCTTTTCCTGGCCTCTCTCCTTCCTCTTTGTTCAATGGACAGTTCCTAAATAAGTGGCCATATTCATGACATTTCCGGCAACGGAAGGGGATGTGTTCATAGTCGAGCGCTTGCGTCCAGACTTCATCATGGTATTCCAGGTCAATATTTTCCGGGAGAGGTTCAGCTAAGTTCATGAAGACACAAATTCTAGCAAAGGCATTGTACTTCCCTCTTCTTGTGGCCTCTGCAGTCTTCACGAAACTACCTATTGAGTTTCCAATACCTTCCAAGATTTCCGGGTCCCAGAACTCATCCGGTAACCCAAACAGCCTAACCCATACCGGAGCATCCATTAACTTTTCTTTTTCAGGGTTATACCGCTCCTCCCAGTGTTTCATAAACAGACCAGCATTATTCAGGAAGTACGGCCCTTCCTCAAAAATTTTGTTCTTATCTTCCAGATTCGTGAATACGGCCGTAAAGAAACCCTTCGCTCCTAGTTTCAGATCTATATGGCCTCGGGGTTTCCATCGCAGTTCTATCCATCTGTTCAGCTCCTTTTCTGAAGGCCAGTAGCCAATAAATTTGCAGATTAATGCATGGTCCTTCATATAGCTATTGTATTCCTCCAGTTTATTAAAGGGTATGATATACCTAGGTTTTTTCTGAGCTCGAGGAAGGCATTTACCTTTCATCCTCTTTTGCCAGATATTGCCCATTACCGGGGCTATGTTTTCCTTGTTTCCATTGAGGTTTCCTTCTGCACTGGTTTCACCCATCACTACATTTCTGAAGGAGGGGTTTGCACCCCCCCCCCCAGTCTCGTCCATCCCGATCAGTATTTATCAGCTAGATTTAAAACGTGGTTTTCTAAAGAAATACCTGGGTTAAGAGTCGTTGTGGACAGAAAGGCCGAAACCCTGTCTACGGCTTCCGTCCCTCGTCACAGGGGCCGATCCCTGACACCGTCGACTCTGTCAGGCCTGCACACCCGTGAACCCTAGTTCGAAACTCTCACCGTCGCCTCGGTTCTTCCCACAAGCTCCCTTATTCGGAACCATGTTCCATTGCACTTTAATAACATATAATTATTTCAATTATATCATATCATGCATGTTTTTTAAATAATCCCTTCGTTTATATTAATTGACAATAATCCATCTCTTGCAAGCCTTCAAACAAAAGGTAAATTTCCATGTCTAGTTTGTGGTCCTAAGATGAAATCTCGTCATTTAACAAGTTCAGGAAAGGAGGTGTTTGATGAGTATATACACTTCCTAATCTAAACTTAAACAGGAATGCAACAAATTACAGATGTAACCATAAATATAAAGATGCAGTAGAAATAACATTTCATTTCATTAATATTAGAATACTGAAATATGCTTACAAATAGAATGTAAATAAACTAGTGTGGGCAATGGTAGCTTATCTCTTAGAAGATGTGTGGAGGCTACATGCCTTTGAACTGTGTTACAACGAGGCTCAAGGGCCTATTTATTTGAACAATAAGGGAAAACCATAAACAACCAAAACCCTAACCCCAAGAGATGGAACACCAAGAGTTTGTGGGCGTCATTAGGGTTAGTTGGGCATCCAACTTCCCAGGGTGGTAACTTGGTCAAATTATCTCCATTTGGCAAATACAATACCTTGTTGCAAAGGTATCTCTGAGTACTACAGGATTTGCGGCAGGCCCCTTCTTATGGCTATGGGCCTGCTGTTGACCTCAAAAAAATGTTGTTTAGGGGGTGAAAATTGCCCTGGAAGTTCACAACCCGAAAAACTGCTAAAAATAGTAAATGTTGGAATAAACAAGGAAACTGATGAAACTGACTGGAGGTCTAGGTGGAATAGGTGGTCGGCCACCAATATCCACCTAGATCAATCCTCCATCCTTAGGAATTAATGGTCCCCATTGCGTGCAGATCTTCCATTAGGTGAGGAAATTTATGTTGAACTTGGTCCCTAGTGAGCCACTTGCCCTTGTGATGCAGTTGGCCTACTTTGACAACTCGATATAGATGGATCCTCTATCGGTGAGTGTTCTTGATATACATGTCCATGAGTTGATTAGTTGTGGCATGTTCCATGAAGTCTGGGTTTAGCTCTATTAGTGTGAGTTGTTTTGCAATGTCGAATGTGTCCAACAATGGTGGAAAGTACGGTTGAAGGTAGTCTACATTGAACACTAGGTGCAGACCAAGGAGCAGTGGGATGTTGAGCTCGAAGGCATTGTACCCTGCAGCCTTGGTAATGGTGTATGTACCATATTGAAGCGGGTGAATCTTGTTGTGGATTCCAGTGAGACACTCCTTCTGCAAATGTAGCCAAACTTTGTCAGCCACCGGGAACTTGTGTGGCACTCGATGTTGATCATAGAGTTGCTTGTACTTAGCACTGGCTCTATCTAGTATAGCATGGACCTACTGGTGCATGTGTTGAATGCGCTCAATGAAGTTGTTAGCCTTGTCGGCTTCAGACTGGACGTGAGCCGCATCTGCTTGAGTAGCTACCAGGGAAAATTTTAAGGATGGAATTTTTTCTTGAAGTTTAAAAACATGGCGAATCTCACTAATCCCTAATATGCAAACTATAAAATGTTTATTGATATATTGGTAAAATTATTCAAATTTATAATGATGTTGTATATAGTCTCTATATAATGTTGGCGATTTTTAATGTAAAATAATTTTATATTCTAAAATTTGGGCGAATCGTCTTTTATAAAATTGGAAATTAGCGAATCTTTTTTGTGGAAAAATCATGGAAAATTAGCCCACTGGGCGAACATTAGCCCCTAAAATTTTCCATGGTAGCTACAAATGGTATGGCCTCATCAATGGGACATAATGGTTGAAATCCCAACAATACCTGAAAGGGGCTTTGGCCCATTGAGCTATGGAGATATCTATTTTAGCTGTGATGTACATAGGGGAGGCTTTCATCCCATATGTGTGGATGCTTTGGGTTGTACATGCAGAGAATGTGTACAATCATCCTGCTGACGACCTTTATTTGACCATCCATTTGGGGGTGGAACATCATGGACTTAGTCAGTTTGGTATCCAACATCGACCAAAGACTTGACCAAAATGCACTTAGGAATCTGTTGTCCCAATCTGAGATAATGTAATATGGGATCCCAAAGTGTACCCACACTCGCTCGACGACCATGAAAAATTAGTCATTGTCATGCTTAGTTGAAGGAAGGGCTGACATGTAATCCATGGATATGGATTCCCAAAGTTGAATATGAGTAGGTAGGGGATTATATAGGCCTTGCTTCTTGATGGTTGGTTTAGCAATGGTGTAGGCGGTGAAAGATCTAATGTACTTCCCAACATCTTGATGAAGTTTTGGCCAATAAAAATACTTTTGCAGTACTGCCATTGTTTTCTCTACTCTGAATTGTCCAGTGACCCGACTGTAGTGCGCCTCCCAAATAATCTTGGCACGCTTGCTTGAAGGAACACATATGTGTCCAAGGTGGCATAACAGTGCATCTTAGAGGTGAAATTTTGGAACTTTATTTCCTTCCAAGAGTGTCTGGTATGTTCTATCAATTCTAGATTGCTCTTATAAAGATGCGGCAACCCCGAAGTCTCGTTCCCACAAGATTTGAGCACAATTATCAGCGTCATGACTGGTGGTCAACTGACGTAGTCTGCAACATTATTGGTGCTACCCTTCTTGTACTTAATGTTCAAATGGAATTATTTCACGTATCTGAACCATTTTAGATGGCGATCATTCTGCAACTTCCCTTATGTCTGTATGAACTACAGGGGTCAGTGGTCTGTGTGGATGACCATTTCCTTCCCCATAATATAATGCTTCCAATGACGATAGGCCTACACAATGGAATACATTTCTTTTTCGTATGTGTATGCTTTTGGAAAGTTTCTCATTGTGGTAAGCAACTAGATGCCCCTACTAAGTATGAACTGCACCAATAGCATAGTCAGAGTCGTCTGTCTCAATCTCAAATGGTTGTTGCAGGTCTAGTAATGTGATCATTGGTGTAGAGAAGAGGTGATGCTTCAACTAGAAACACATTTTGTTGGGTTTCAAACCAAAAAATATTTGATTTTTCTCCACCTTTAGTGACTTGACTTAAAGGCCAAGTGATATGAGAGAACCCCAACACAAACCTACGGTAGAAATTGGTAAGACCTAGAAAACGACGAAGCTCTGTTAGAGTGGTTGGGGTTGGCCAATCCCAAATGACTTGTATCTTGGTTGGGTCCACAAGCACACCCTGCTCATCATTGATGTACCCCAGATATTGAACCTGGGTCATGCCAAAAGTGCATTTCTCCAAATTGGCACACATTTTGTGTTGTCGCAGGGTTTGAAGGACCTATCGAATATGGTGGAGGTGCTCTTCCCAACTCTGGCTAAAGATCAAGATGTCATCTAAATACTGGTGGGCTCCAGTATTGCAGCAATAATGCTGCAACTCCTGGGACTCCCTTCTTTACTTTTATCAACCCGGTAGTTCGTAACAAACTTGGAAGCAACGATGCTGTATGCACAAGTACTAGCTCTTGCCTCAGTTGTCACTTGGTCAGCTGGCACAAGTCCACTATGAGCTTAAGCCAACTTCTATGAGCTCTGAGAAGAAGCTTTTTAACTGATGGATGAAAGCTAACTCAAAGAAGGTTGATCTACTTGCAGAAAGAAACTGGAAAGCTGAAAGGAAACGTAAACCCTAGCAAACCCTAATTTTACCAGCTAGCCCTACAGATGCAAGAAAGAGGATGCAAGCTACTAAAAGAGATGCCATTGACTTCTAGGAAGGTAAAATGCATGTGTTTAAGCTGCTTCTACAGTATCATCTGAAAAGAAAACATCTTTTTGTATTTTTGAATAAGTTGTCAGAATTATCATGCATGCAATTTAACTGTTTTTTACTGTGCAGAGGTGGATTGGCGAGAGGAAATGCTTGGAGGAGGTCGGGAAGGTTCAGAGAGGGCCTAAGGGGTCCCTAACACCCTTCCAGAGAGTTTCACAGAGTTTGGCTATCAAGAAGCCTCATTCATGAGCTTCTACAGGAAGTCTGCAGGGGTTCTACAGGATGTTCTGGAATTTCTACAGGATGCCTGTAATTTTCTACGGGATTCTCAGAAATGGGATTTTGGAGAATGGATGGAGAGAGAAAGGTGAAGGAGTGAGTATGGAGGTAGGGCAAGGGTGTGAGGAGGTCCAGGACTTGGTGGATGGAGCTGAGGAGAGATGAAGATGGCTAGATTTGTTCAAGGAGGAGAGAAGCAATGTTGCACAAAAATTAGGGTTATGTGAGCAAATGGCAAACGTGAGGCAAGAATCTGTGTTAGGGGATGGAGCAGATGAGATTGATGGAGTATGGACAGATAGAGAAGTGGTGCGGGTGCTCTGCAAGTTGTTTCTTCAACTGAACCAATGAAGACTTGGAAAATCAGAGACCTAGTTACATTAACCTAATTTGATCTAGCTAACAGTAAAGAGAATGAACAGAAGTTTATTTGCAATGAGAGACCATGTATAATAACTATGCAATGAAGCAATCAAGAATCTGAACATGTAACCAACTTCTGTAGATAAAAATCTAACACTAATGGTTGCATGGCGAAGCAAAGACAATGTTTTTGGTGGCAGCAAGGTCACCTTGATACCAGCTCCTGATCCCACTGAGGGAGAGGTGAAATCAGAGGTGCTTGATGTCCTTTTTCTGAAGCTTGTCCCTGTTAATAACCTATCAACTCAAAAAGTCTTTCTAATCATCGACAATGCCCTAGATAAACAACAAGATTTTAATCTACTTAACAGAAATTATTTTGCAAAGACATAAAAAGCAAATAACAGTACATAAGGAAGCCTTGGCCCTTGGGTTGGGCCCAACCCCAAGAGCTATAGGCTCCTAAAGAAACTCAGAGTTGATGCCAAATAGAGCTGGCTTTTCATTATCCAAAAATAATGATGTCACAAGAAAGTTATACAGCAGTAGCTACAAAAACGAGCTGAGACAATGAGAGCATTATAGTGCAAAACCCAACAGTTCCAAAAGTAAACTACGAAGGCTGAGGCCTTCCTATTTATACACTACGAGGGGCATAGCAGCCCTCCTTAACTCAAGGGACTCGACTGTTCAAACTGCCAGTAAACAGTCACTCTTCCCAAAGCTGCTCGTCTGCCTTTAGGATTCGTTTTGGTGGTCTGCTGTGCTCCGAGTTGAGGGTGGAGATTTCGAGGAAGGGCCATTTAATTCAAGAGACAACCTCCCTTCGAATCCCCACCCTTGCTTCCTCATCCTTGGCTGTCACCTGGCTCATAATTTCTTGGCTTTGCTCCAAAATTTGTCCAAAAAACCTGAAATAACCACGTATTAGCCTCCTTGGTAAAGTGACCACCCTTATTCATTCAAATAACATAAACATACTCAAAAAACATGCATAATCTATGAAAAATGGTGGATTGATCAAGGACAATTAGGCAAAATGAGCCCAATAAGTTACCCAATTTGGGGCTGATCATCACGCCCCTGCTAAATGGGTTGCTCATCCTTTGAGCAACTAGTCCAGCTCATCATCCTTTATAGCTTTGACCGCCTCCCTCACATCCCAGGCCTCTGTGGTGATATCTTCTTCCCAGTCGTGGAATCCTGCTTTCCTTTCCACTTCCTCCCACTATCTGTCTTCCTCCTCTGCCTTAACTCCTTCTAGAAATCCCACAAGCAGAGGAGGACTGAATTTCAGGCCAATCCAATTGGCCTGCAAATTTTGCATCAACTGTTTATAGAGAGGTACCCTTGCCAAGGCCTCCCTCATCTTGGTGGGAGAGTGGTATTCTCTTATCTTCAAGCTGTGAGGTAGGGTGTTCCACCGCCTTGTGCAGGCGTGCAGGTAGTTTTCCCCCAACAGTCTCTCCATGTCCTCAAAGTGGGCAATAGCTTGAGCTTGTTGCTCAATGTATTCTGGTAGATCCTGAGGGCTATTGGCCAAGTGCTGGTGGGCGCTTATCACTGCTGAGGGGTCATCCGGCTCTGCTCTAATCATTAGTGGCTCACTGAGTTCTCTGCTCATAATACTGTAAACCTCTGCTGCTCTCTTTTCCTCATGATTCATCCAAGAGGCCATGGCCATAAGTTGGACATCTCCTATCACAGTGTTGGGATCCCATGCATTCATGTTTGGAAGGGCTAAGTTGTGCAAATAAAACTCTGATAATTTGGCTCTGTCCTCTGATGAACTGCTGCCACATAAAGCTGCAAATTGATGATAATTTTGAAATGGAGTGATGCCCCTTTGGGCCAACGTGTTAATCTAAAACTGTAGCCACTGATCCTTAAGGTATAGGGCATATGATTTGGCAGGCTACGTACACTGCAGAGCTTCCATCGCTCAGCTGGCCATGCAGGCCAGTTGGGCCTCCTTTTCTTGTACCTGCTGTTTCAGAGACTGTATCTCTTGGACTGCTTGCAATTCCTTCTCCTGTAGTTGTCTATTTAGTGTCTCAATTTCAGCCTGCAACCCATCTCCCTTCTATTGTTCATCAGGGGTTTCTTTGTCTGTTATGGGCTCCTCCTGTTGCTCTTGTTCTCCCAAGATGTGAGGCCTGTCTTCCTTCCTCTGTCCCTGTAGCTGTAGCTGCTGTTTAAGCAGCTCAATTTCTTCCTGTAGCTTGACCCGCTGGCTGCTCTCCACATTCTGTACCATAGCCAATTCCTTTCTCGCCTCTTTGAGTTGTTCCTCCAGGGGACCTATATCTGCCACACCCTTGGACTTAGCGATCTTCATCCAAGTGTGGGTCCTCACTCTCTCTTCTTCTAGTCCAAGGAAAAGTGGCACTGTGAATTTTTGGGGAATGATATTTCTAGCCTCTAAGAAGTTATAGTAGGAGCTCAAACTGGGCTGGGGGCTAGGTTCCACAATGTTCTCCACCTTTTCTTCCTCCTGTGGTGATTTAGCTGCCTCTCCTCCCATTTCTTTGGTCTCCTTTAGCCTAGCCAATGTTTCCTATAGAACAGTCTCAGCATCCTGTAGAGAGGCCTTTGTGTCCAACATTTTCATTCTTTCTCTCTAGGTGGATGTCTTCGGGCTTCCCCATTCATAAGTGATGAATGCCTTTGAGGGAGACCTCTCCTTTTGTGTAGCTGGGGTGTCGAAAATCATGATTGGATCTTTTGACGATGGCTGGGGTCTGCCAGTCTTTATCTGCATGCTCCTTCTTGCCTTAAAATACATGGAAGGCTCCCTCTTTCGCTTCCCTTTTTGCTTTGGAGATGTGCTTAGGGTGGCTAGCACAGATGCTGCCTCCCTGGCTAAAATCTCAGGCAATTTTTCCTTTTGTTTCCCTGTCTCCATGCTTCCTGTAGAAAGTCCTGTGGTGACTGTTTTCTGGCTTCCTGTAGAAACTGTTTTCACTGTTTTGGTCTGCTTAGCTGGGGGTGCCTTCCCTTTTAATTTTGGTGTGGCTGTCTTGGTTGTGTCCTCACTTCCTTGGAATTTTTCAGTCCTCTTTGCCCTGCTCTGCAATCCTTTCTCCCTTAGTGTTTTTGCCTTTGTTCCACCCATAGTTTTTGGCTCAGCAGCTTGGCCTTTCCCTCATTTCTCTTCTTTTTCTTTCTGTGGTGGTCTGTCCTGGGTTTCCTTACCCCTGGCTTTCTCTTCTGCCTCAATGTGCTCCCTTTCCTCATTGCTGGATGAAGTGAGTTCCTCGGCCAGAATTCGAATATCATCATCCTTGGACATGTTGCGGAAAATCTCCCAGGAGAGAGGGACAGTGTAGGTATGGAGGGCATCTTCCACTAGAAGCTTGATAAGCCCATGATGGGCTAGCTGATCCGGTGTCCCTTCCTTCAATTTTGTGCCACACTCAATTAATGATTGTAGGAGGAAATAGGGGATGCTTAACTTCTGTTCTGGGGGTAAATCCATCCCATGTCTGAGTTCACTTAGCAACCAGAAGTGATAACCGTAGACAATACTGAACCGCCCCTCACAGGTAATGTATTTCATGATCTGAAGGCTGACCTCGCTCCAAAAAGGATGTAGGCTGGCTCTCCGGACCCCATTCTTATCTTTTGAAAATTGTTCCTCTAGTAGGAAGAATTCTTTCTTGGCTTTTTGGCCCAATGCCCTCTCCTCTTTGCTCCAGGGTATCCCTAATGGTAGATCAGTAGCCCGACTAATGAGTTGTGGGGTAAGCTTTAGGGTCAACCCTCTGAAATTCACAGTGACCAGTGTCTTTGATTTAGGCTACAGGGACATTAATAACTCTTCTGTTACCTCATCATCATGACCTTGAATTCTGTCACAAAAGGTCATCCAATTGGCACGGGTGAAGAGGTTCACAACCTCGGGAGTTTCACATAATTTTCTAGAATCCGAGGGTTCCTTTCTGATAAACCCTCTTGGCATGGTGAGAGTGCTCTGTTTTGGTTTGTGCTCTGATCAGTAAGGGGAATTCTGTTTATGGTTTCCTCCCTGAATCTTCAAGGAAAGATCTCTCGGGTGTTTAAATTTTTAACCTGCACCAATTCCCTGGTTCTAAAACTTTTGCTGCCCAAAACTCGGCTGTCTGAATGTAAAAGGAAGAATCAGGTTTTCACAGATAGGGCACAGAGCTCAATTTTCACCCCCCAGCATACATATAACCATGTAAAATTCACATTCTTCATGCACAGGTTAGCCCTCACAGTGGTTTATCGTTTCTAGCAGAGGAATTTCTTAACAGGAACTGTGGAGGAGAATTTGACGCAGAACCAACTGAAAAATTCCGTGTAACACACAGGCAAACTACTATTCTTGACCCATAGGCAGACTTGTCTCTAATTCTCCTACTCCAGACAGTTCAATTCACCACCTTTTGAAATATACCATGCAGGGAAGAGTGGTTTTCGAGCCTACCTCTTTCGGGACTCCAAATTTGTCGAAGAAAAATCCATTTGCTCTGCTCCAGAAGGCTATGCTGTATTTCCTGTAGAACCTCTTCCTGTAGAATGCTTTTCCAACTTCTGGAGGATGTTACGGTGCTTCTGAACGAGCCTGGGATGTGGGAGGATTTTTAAATAGGCCGAGAAGCTCGGGCGAACAGACTACGGAGGAGGAGGACGCGTACTTCGCTGAGAACGGTTGCAGGTGTAAATGACAGTGGTTAACATGAGTTTTTCGGCCGAGCATTTTTGAATTACGGCGCATTTCATGGCGAGGGGGTGAGGTGGCCAAGCCGATCCGTTAGCCAACGTCACGGCCATCATTCCTCTACATGTCTCTGACCGCCGTTACCTTTCCTCTGCCATTAACCATCGCCACCACTGCCAATCCCGTCGATTCTCCTCGACTGGACACTTCCCACGTGTCGGCTGCACGTTTCTTTGGAAAATTTGAACGTAACCGAGCTCGTTCGGATCCCACGAGGCCATTCGACTGACTATGGGTGGTCAGTTGACTGGCCACCGAATTCGTTCAATCCGAACCATTCACAGACATGCAGTTTTCGAAATATAGTCTATGCAATTTGACGAATAAGGTTAGACACTTACCTGTGTGGCCGTGGACGTGTTCTGCAGGCTTCGGGACTTGGAATGACGGCTTTTCTCGCTGCTGCTTCGTGCACAGGTGCTGGAACTCCTTCTTTCATTGGTTGATGCTATATGCACGGCTTTGGAACCCGATCCTCTGGTTGTAAATGCTGCATGCACAGGCTCTGTCTGATTTCAGCTGTCGAGGAGGTGTTCACGTCCAAGCGTAGTTCTTTTTACATGTCCCCTGTGTCGATTTTAGCTGCTACTGACTCCAGAGTATGTGCTCCAGACGGATCAGCTGCTACAGGATTCCTGTAGATGCTTCTCCTCCTAGGATGCATGCTTAAATGAGCAAGGTTGTATTCACGGATGAAGAGTCCAGATGGAGCTTTGACAGGTAGAGTGTGCGAGCCTTTGTGTGCTTGATTTGTCACTTGGAAAAAAAAATTCAATCTGAGGAAAACAGGGCTCTTTGTATGACTGTGCAGGAATACATAACCAGATTGTTGCAATGGCAGTGGGAAGAGATGAAACAGGTGATGGATGGAAGAGAGGGGTGGCTGCAGGCCTAATCAACAGACTTCAAGCTTCAAATCCCCTTCCAAAATCGAATTTGGCCTGCCCAAAGGCTCTACAGGATGTTTCCTGTAGAAATGCAGAACTTCCTGTAGAAAGCCCCAAAACTTCCTGTAGAAAGCCCAAAACTTCCTATAGGAGGTGGAATCTCGACCCGAATGTGTTCAAATCCTGGGAAAAGTGAGTGGCTATGGAGGGAGTGTCTGTAAGGATGTCCTGTAGCCTGGTACGGACCCCTGTCCTCATTTTGCGCAACCTTCTTTATCTGCAATGTATTCCCTACAACCTGCAATAATTTTCCAGAGATTAGACCTGTTTCTTTTTCTTTCTTTTTTTTTCTTTTTTCTTTTTTTCTCTTTTTTCTTCTTCTTTTTTTTTTTTTTTTTGAGAGGCAGCAGGGGCGCCTCCATGAGGTTTTCACCCGCACTATCTTCCCTGGGCGTCTCAAAGAGATTTTCACCCAAGGATCTTTTTTATTCCATTTCTTTATTTTTTGAGAGACAGCTGGGACGCCTCCATGAGGTTTTCACCCTCACTGTCTACCCTGGGCGCCTCAGAGAGGTTTTCACCCAGGGATCTTTTTATTCCTTTTTTTTTTTTTGATGATCAAGGTGTGGGCGGAATAGAGGCAGAACCTTGCTCCACTACCAGCACTGATTTTTCCAAAGTTTCAATGAACTCCTGCCTCGAAAGGGGTTTCCTGTAGATTTTCAATCGATGCCCATTGACAAGCATGGGGATGGCTTCTTCATCAATGGTCCTGATAAGGACTGAACCATTGTCATTGCATTTCTCCACTGTATATGGTCCTAACCATCTTGTCCTCAGCTTTCCTTTGAAATCCTTGTATCTTGAGTCATACAGTAGCGCCCAATCTCCCGGCTGGAATTGCTTTTCATTAATGTGTCGGTCATGCCATATCTTCCTCTGGATTTGAACTACTTCTAAGTGGAGGAGGGCCTACATTCGCTGTTCATCTAATCCATTCAGTTGTAGTAATATTTCACGTTGAGCATGGCTGAGATCTAAGTCCAGCTGAGCTACCACCCTCAATGTATTGTACTCGAATTCTATGGACAGTAAAGCTTTCTTCCCATAGACCAGCTCATAAGGTGTGAAACATGTTGTAGTCTTCCAAGTGGTGTTGTAGGCCCAGGTGGCCTCAACCAGGCGATCTGCCCAATCCTTTCTGTTGCTGCTCACCACCTTAGTCAAAATCCCTTCCAATGCTCTATTAGTGAATTCCACCTACCCATTTGCTTGAGGATGATATGGGGTGGAAGTCATGTGCTTGATCTTGTGATGGGCGAGCAACTCTTCAATCAGGTTGGAGGTGAACTAGCTTCCTTGATCGGTGACTAACTCTCTTGGGTAGCCAAACTTGTAGAAGATATTTTCCCTTAAAAAATCATCCACCTTTTCTTCTGTCCCTGCTTTGATTGCCTTTGTTTCTTCCCACTTTGTAAGGTAGTTGGTGCACACAATGATGTAAGACCTTTGCTTTGAAGGAGGGTTAATAGGACCCACAAAATCCATGCCCCACTTCTCAAATGGCTCAAAGGTCACTTGAGGTTGGAGAGGCATTTCATCCCTTGGAGTCGATTTCCCCATCCTATGACATCGGTCACACTGGCTAATGTATCTTTTGACATCTTGGTGAAGAGTAGGCCAATAGTAGCCTACCTATAGAATTTTGAAGGTAGTTCTTTTTGCTGCAAAGTGGCCTCCACAAGTTCTGTCATGACAGGTTAGGAGGATGTCAAAGAATTCCTCCTCCCTAACACAACGCCTCAAGATCTAATCTGGGCCAAGTTTGAACAGGTTGCCCCCTATCCAAGTGAATGGGGCACTCTTCCTTACAATTTTTCTCTTCTCCTTTGAGGACAGATGCGGAGGGAACTGTGTTGAGACCAAGTAATTTGCTATATCAGCAAACCATGGAGAGAGTACTGAGATAGCAAACAGGTGTTCATCTGGCATCTGGTCATCCACTGTCCCTTCTTCACCTGCAGGCAAATCCAATCTAGACAAGAAGTCAGCAACAACATTTTCTTTACCTGGCTTGTCGACAATAGTCAAATCAAATTGCTGCAACAAAAGTAACCATCTAATGATACGAGCATTTACATCAGGCTTATTCATTAAGTATCTAATCGTAGCATGATCAGTGTGTATGAATGTTTGATAACCAGTGATATAGTGTCTGAACTTGTTTAGGAAATGGACTACAGCTAGGAACTCTTTCTCGGTTACAGTGTAGTTCATTTTTGCCTTGGACAGGTTTTTTCTGACGAAGTATATGGCATATGGCAGTTTCTCCTCAATTTGTCCTAAGGCTGCCCCTATGGCTTTGTTCGAGGCATCAGTGTGGATGTGGAAAGGTAGGGCCCAGTTTGGACCTCTGAAGATCGGGGCGAACACCAGCTTATTTTTCAACTCATCCAGAGCCCCTTGACAGTCGTCAGTCCATTTGAACTCAACATCTTTCCCTAAGAGGCCAAACAATGGCGAGGCTAGCTTACTGAAATCTTTAATGAATCTTCTATAATATCCTGCTAAGCCTAGGAAACTCCGAACATCTCTCACCTTTTGAGGAGGTGGGACCTTCTGGATGATAGCAATCTTGTTAGGATCCACCTGTAATCCTTGCCGAGAAATGGTATGACCTAGCACGGTCCCTTCAGTCATCAGGAATTCACATTTTTTGGGACTGAGGGACAGGTTCATCTCAATGCACTTGGTTAGAACTTTTCCCAGATTAGTCAATGCTTCTTGGAAGTTGGACCCATAAGGAGTAAAGTCATCCATATAGATTTCTACCGAATCATGGACCAACTCAGAAAATATACTCAATACTGCTCTCTAGAAAGTGGCAGGAGCATTGCATAGCCCAAAGGGAAGGACTCGGTAGGCAAAGGTACCCCATGGACAAGTGAAGGTGGTCTTATCTTGGTCCTCTGGGCTGATTTGGATCTGATTATACCCACTGAACCCATCTAGGAAAGAGAAGAACTTCTTCCCTGCCAGTCCATCCAACACTTGATCTATGAAAGGCAAAGGGAAATGGTCTTTCTTGGTGGCTTTGTTAATTTCTCGGTAATCTACACAGATTCTCCACTTCCCGTTCTTCTTGGGCACAAGCACTAGAGGTGAGACCCACTCACTATCGGAGATGGGGTAGATGAATCCTGCATCCAACAATTTTTGCAATTCTTCTTTGACAATGTCCTTAAGGGCTGGATTCATTCTCCTCTGAGGCTGCCTGACTGGTTTACAATCTTCTTTAATGTAAATGTGATGGGTACAGACCGAAGGGTGGACTCCTTTCATCTCCTTATAGCTCCAAGCGAAAGCATCCAGATGATTGTTCAGTAAGCTACACAGCTCCTTCTCCTGGGAGGGAGATAGGGAGGAGTTGATCTTCAAGGTTCTTTCGGGGCCAAATTCCACATTCTTAATTCTGGGAGAGGTCAGATCAGTCACACAGAGGTCCATTTAGGTATCCTCCACCAATTCCTCCAAGGACAATGCACTGGGAGGTGGATTTTGAATCAAATTCTCAATCAAGTCATCCTCGATTTGAGGGCCTCCCCTAGTGGTTTCTACTGTGCACAATGGTGCAGAGTAGACCTCATCCTCATCTCCCTCTTCCAACCAGAGTGGTAAGTCATGTTCTAGCAGAGGTTGGGCAGGAGGGTATAGGACTAGCTGCTTGGACATAGGCCCATTCTTGATGGTCATGCTTCCAGCTCGACAACTGATGTAAGCATACGCAGTGGCTAACCACAGCCTTCCCAAGATGAGGGTGTATCCAGTGAGCTTTTCCTTTGGCTGAAGGACCAAGAAGTCTGCAGGGTACTCCCAAGAGTCAACAAAGACCAAGACATCTTCCACAATCCCTTCGGGAGTCACAGTGGAGCGATCTACTAACTGCAGGACTATCGAGGTCTTCCTTAAGGAACTCTAAAGGTTGAGTTTAAGCATGGTGTCCCTGGTCATCACATTAATGGAAGCCCCTAGATCAATCAAGGTATGGGGGATTATAGTGCCATTGATGTGGACATCAACTACAGGACTCCCAGGGTCCAAATATTTTGGACAGATTACTTGCCCCAACATTAGATCGAACAGTTGTCCTATGACATTGATAGTCAAGGCATCTCTCTTTCACCTGCCTGGGTGCTTGAAACACTTCTCCTTAATCAATTTGTTGTATATTGGTACAACTTTTATGGCCTGGAGAAGTGGTATTTTCACACACAACTGTTTAAGTTCTCCCAGAAGTTCAATCTCCTCTGGGTTTGGTTGCGTGGTTACTGTTAGTCGCTTAGGAAAGGGTGGAATGGCTTTGGGTTCACTTTCCTGTTTCTATTCCTCATCCTCTGGGGGAGGAGGTTGGCAATCTGGGAGGGTCTTCCCAAATCGCAGGTTGATCTCCTGGATCTCCACAGCATAGGTAGGGCATGTTGTCTCCCCAGTGTATACCTGCTGGGCCTGTCGGTTGTTGGGGTTCGGGTTCGGTTGAGCAAGCATCTGGGGTTGTATTGGAGGATCAGGAGGTAATGGTTGTGGCTGAGCTGGTGGTGGAGGCAAAATGGTGGGAGGAGAGTTGTATTGGGGCCTCCACCCCGGTTGAGGTGCATTCCACTGAGGTTGTTGCTGGACATGTGAGTGAAACGAATGAGCAGTGGGTTGAGTACGGTATTGAGATGGATAAGACCACACAGGAGGTACGGACTAGGAAGGATGAGTAGGGGGACCCCAAGAAGGTATGTGAGCAGATTGGTTGGGGCTATAATAAGCTTGGGATGTCCCTTGCATCCCCACTGGTAAGGTCTGGGCCCATGCGGCCTCCTTTGGTTGAGAAAGTAGAGAGGTTCAGTGGTTGCCTCAGTCCCTTGTTACATGGCTTTAAATCCGAGCAAGGTTGGGCATTGGTTTGTGGGGTGGTTTTCCTCACAAACGAAACATACCTCTACTGAGTGCAATGGACACTCATTCTTAGGGTGCTTCCTCGTACATCTAGGACAAAAAATGGCCAAGGCCCTCTTAGCTTCCTCTTTCTTTTGTTGGATTCGGAAAGTATGAAGTTGCATGGCAATGGTTTGTCTCATCTCACTTTTGAGGTCTTCCATCTGATTAGCAAACTCATGCTTAGAGAAGGTGGTACTAGCTGAAAGTGGATTCCCCCTACCTCTTTTCCGGGCTGCCCTAGAGTGGTTTCTAAACACAGTCTTTATGTCCTAATAAGGTAGTTGGTAGATGTCTCCTCCAGCTAGCATGTGAAGGGTTTCTAGAAGGTCTTCAGGGACTCCTCGGAGCAAAACCAACTTTAGAGATTCAGGGTCAAGTGTGCACCTGGCCCGTTTATAATTGAGTTGGAACCTTTCCTCATAGTCTTCTAAAGATTCGTCATTTCCCATGGTCATCCGGAAGATCTCTCCCTTTGTTTCCTTGGACCTACAGTAGTCCTGGTATTTGTTGTTAAAGGCTTGCTGCATCTGAGCCCAAGTGTTGATACTGTTTCCAAGTAACCCCATAAACCAACGTAATGTTGCATCCTTGAGGGTAGAGGGAAAGAGTTTCAACTTTTGCTCGTCTTCTGCATAGTCATAAGTTCGACAAAGGACAGCAAACTCAAACAGGTAGGTATCAGGGTCTTCAGTGGTCAATCCATGGAAATGAGGTAAGGCTGAGGGACTTATGTTTTTCATTTTCATGTCCCTTGGTCTCTCGGATGGGGAAGGTACCTTCTATTCTCTCATCATCTTCTCTACCGTTTTTGTTTTCAGCCATGGTCTCAAAAGGAATGTTTTCTTGCTCTTCTTCTATTATAGGATCTTCGTATATCTCAGGGGGTTCACCTATAGGTTCTTCTAGGTCACTGCCACCAAAGAAGAGAGAAGGGTGACTCAGTGAAGTAGTGGGGGTGTTGGGTAGGAATTTTCCGGTATTATCTCTGTTCCTACGAGGCATGAAAAGATTTTTGGTTGCTTTTTTTTTTTTTTTTTCTGCTTGTACCTGCAAAACTGAAACAGATGGAATTGCAACTAACTAAAATCTATCTTGCGGAAATGAAAATGCGGAATTGAAATGGAAGCAGGAAAGGACTAATCTATTTTGCTGAAATCAAATTGTGGGAATGAAATGCTAGATTACGCTTGCAGAATTGAAATTCTATTCTACGCTTGCAGAATTGAAATTGCGGAATTGAAAGGCTAATCTATGAAAGCAGGAAATGTCTAATTTACTTTTGCAGAAATGAAATTGCAGAATGGAACTGAAATAAACTACTTAGTAGAAGGTTGGAGTAGAAAAAAAAGAAGAAAAGCAGCAATCACAAATACTCTGACGCTTCCCTAGCAACGGCGCCAAAAAGAATGGTGGGCTCCAGTATTGCAGCAATAATGCTGCAACTCCTGGGACTCCCTTCTTTACTTTTATCAACCCGGTAGTTCGTAACAAACTTGGAAGCGACGGTGCTGTATGCACAAGTACTAGCTCTTGCCGCAGTTGTCACTTGGTCAGCTGGCACAAGTCCGCTAGGAGCTTAAGCCAACTTCTCTGAGCTCTGAGAAGAAGCTTTTTAACTGATGGATGAAAGCTAACTAAAAGAAGGCTGATCTACTTGCCGAAAGAAACTGGAAAGCTGAAAGGAAACGTAAACCCTAGCAAACCCTAATTTTACCAGCTAGCCCTATGGATGCAAGAAAGAGGATGCAAGCTACTGAAAGAGATGCCATTGACTTCTAGGAAGGTAAAATGCATGTGTTTAAGCTGCTTCTACAGTATCATCTGAAAAGAAAACATCTTTTTGTATTTTTGAATAAGTTGTCAGAATTATCATACATGCGATTTAACTGTTTTTTACTGTGCAGAGGTGGATTGGCGAGAGGAAATGCTTGGAGGAGGTCAGGAAGGTTCAGAGAGGGCCTAAGGGGTCCCTAACACTCTTCTAGAGAGTTTAACAAAGTTTGGATATCAAGAAGCCTCATTCATGAGCTTCTACAGGAAGTCTGCAGGGGTTCTACAGGATGTTCTGGAATTTCTACAGGATGCCTGTAATTTTCTACAGGATGCTCAGAAATGGGATTTTGGAGAATGGATGGAGAGAGAAAGGTGAAGGAGTGAGTATGGAGGTAGGGCAAGGGTGTGAGGAGGTCCAGGACTTGGTGGATGGAGCTGAGGAGAGATGAAGATGGCTGGATTTGTTCAAGGAGGAGAGAAGCAATGTTGCACAAAAATTAGGGTTATGTGAGCAAATGGCAAACGTGAGGCAAGAATCTGTGTTAGGGGATGGAGCAAATGAGATTGATGGAGTATGGGAAGATAGAGAAGTGGTACGGTTGCTTTGCAAGTTGTTTCTTCAACTGAACCAACAAAGACTTGGAAAATCAGAGACCTAGTTACGTTAACCTAATCTGATCTAGCTAACAGTAAAGATAATGAATAGAAGTTTATTTGTAATGAGACCATGTATAATAACTATGCAACGAAGCAATCAAGAATCTAAACATGTAACCAACTTCTGCAGATAAAAATCAAACACTAATGGTTGCATGGCGAAGCAAAGACAGTTTTTTTGGTGGCAGCAAGGTCACCTTGATCCCAGCTCCTGATCCCACTGAGGGAGAGGTGAAATCAGAGGTGCTTGATGGCCTTTTTCTGAAGCTTGTCCATGTTAATAACCTATCAACTCAAAAAAAAAATCTAATCATCGACAGTGCCCTAGATAAACAGCAAGATTTTAATCTACTTAACAGAAATTATTTTGCAAAGACATAAAAAGCAAATAACAGTACATAAGGAAGCCTTGGCACTTGGGTTGGACCCAACCCCAAGAGCTACAGACTCCTAAAGAAACTCAGAGCTGATGCCAAATAGAGCTGCTTTTCATTATCCAAAAATAATCATGTCACAAGAAAGTTATACAGCAGTAGCTACAAAAACGAGCTGAGACAATGAGAGCACTATAGTGCAAAACCCAACAGTTCCAAAAGTAAACTACGAAGGCTAAGGCCTTCCTATTTATACACTACGAGGGGCCTAGCAGCCCTCCTTAACTCAAGGGACTCGGCTGTTCAAACTGCCAGTAAACAGTCACTCTTCCCAAAGTTGCTCGGTTGCCTTTAGGATTCATTTTGGTGGCCTGCTGTGCTCCAAGTTGAGGGTGGAGATTTCGAGGAAGGGCCATTTAATGCAAGAGACAACCTCCCTTCGAATCCTCACCCTTGCTTCCTCATGCTTGGCTGTCACCTGGCTCATAATTGCTTGGCTTTGCTCCAAAATTTGTCCAAATAACCTGAAATAACCACGTATTAGCCTCCTTGGTAAAGTGACCACCCTTATTCGTTCAAATAACATAAACATACTCAAAAAACATGCATAATCTATGAAAAATGGTGGATTGATCAAGGACAATTAGGCAAAATGAGCCCAATAAGTTACCCAATTCAGGGCTCATCAAATACACCACCAAGAATGCATTGGTGAAAGGTCACAAGATGTCGTCCATTAATCTCATGAAGGTTGTGGGGGCATTCATCAACTCGAAAGGCATGACCAATCATTCGAAAAGGCCCTCCTTGGATTTGAAGGCAGTCTTCCACACATCAGAGGGTTCGATAGGCACCTAGTGATAACCAGACTTCAAGTCAATCTTGCTGAAATATTTGGCCCCCTTGAGCTGGTCCAGAAGATCATCAATCCGTGGAATTGGGTACCTATTCTGTACAATGATCTTGTTCAGCGCCCGATATTCAATACAGAGTCTCTAGGTCTCATCCTTCTTTTGTACCAATACATTCGAGCTCCCATATGGTGATGATCTTTGCCTGATGTCCCTTTTTGCAACAACTCTTGAATTTGCCTCTTGATCTCATCGTTCTTCATAACAGAGTGTCGATAGATCGATCCATTAGGTAGCGGTGCCCCTGAGGTCACATCGATGGAGTGCTTGACCTAACAATGAAGAGGTACCCCTTTAGGTGAGGCGAAAATTTCCCTGTACTCCTCCATGACCTTGTCCATCTGCTATTATTGTGCAAAGGAGTCATGTCTAGAAGTCGTGGCCAAAACCTTCTTCTTTCCTTGAGGGCAAATCATAAGGAAAAAAAATTTCATGGTCTGGGAAATTATCTTACTGTATTGCTTTGTAGTGATCAAAGAGATGGCAGTAAGTGGGGCTATCTCCGATATCCTGTACAACTTGTTTCCCAAAGTAATAATCATAGAGAAAGGTCTAGACTCATACATAACATGTCGCTTCCAAAAGTATGGTTGTCCTAATAATACATCAAAAACTTCAAGAGGAGAAACATGACACAGTACCTCATCCGTGAAAGGCTTGATGTTATAGGGAAAGTGACATTTTTGGCTAATGCAGAGATCTTGTCCTTGATGAATCCACCCAATGATGTACGGCTATAGATGTTTTTTCATCGGTAGGCCCATCTGCTTCACGACCTCTACTGAAATGAGGTTCTTTTGGCTCCTGTTGTTAATAATGAACTGCAACGAAAAACCCTTCACCCACATCTGTGAGTGGAAAAGGTGTTTCCCCTCCTCTGGATCTTCAGGCTCATTCTTCTGGACCTTGGTGGTGGCCACAGTGGCACATGGCTCTTTGTTAATGATATGCTTCCCTTTGTCATTCCCCTTGTCGGGTTCTGACTCAGAGTTGGAACATGTGTCTGATTTGGAAGCCTTCATCTCGGCCACCAGTGACTTCTTGGCCTGGCACTCACTTGTGTTGTGAGTGGAGCTCTTATGGAACTCACACCATTTTCCTATGTCCTTCTTTATCTTCATGAAGTTGTTCTTTACTTCCAGCTTTGGAGGGTTGTCTCGGGTCACCTTATCTTGGCTTTGGCCTTTGCTCTATGGTTTGGGGGTGCCTTTTCCTTGCTTCAGATTCGCAAATCCAAAGTCTCGCTTGTTTAGTTTAAACTTCTGCTCAATCTTGAAAACGTATCGGTATGTCATGTCGAGTGAGGATATGTCCAGGAACTCCATCTCGTCCAAGATCTACTTGTGTAGATAGTCGCGATACTTAAGTACCAAATTCCGCTCGTAATCCTTGATACCCAATTTTGTGTGGAGGGTATGGAAAACATTTGTGAACATTGACACATCTTGCTCCCTTCCCTGTCGTAGTGTGGTCCACTTTATGTATTTATCTTCATAGCTCCTGACAAGGTAATATTGTTCCTTGATGGCATCTTGGAAAGAATCCCAAGTGGGTGCGGCTAAAAAAAAATGAGGATTCACTCTAGTCTTTTTTTTCACAATAGGCTTGTCACCTGTCCTTGATGTGTGGGGCGGCTTTGAGAAGTGAAAAAGTAATATTTTCCTTATTGGAAAAGTCATGAACTGAAATTTATCCTTCCAACAGATTCAACCATTTATCTATGACGTCTGCATCTATCTAACCCTCAAATATGGGAATTTCAAGGTTAAATTGTACCTTAAAAGGAGTGGCACCTCTAGAGTGGCGACTGGATGAAGATGTGTCGCTTATGGGTAGTCGCCGAAGGATCTAGGCAAAGTTATCCATCATTGCATTCCTCTGTCATTCGAGGGCTTCCTCGAGCAATATTTTGATAGGATCTACTACCCCCTCGTCTTTATTTTCTTCCGCCATGGGAGGTCGTTTGGATTTGCGAGGCTGGTCCTGTAAAGGTTCAACTAGATCGAGCCCTAACTCCTTATACCCTGACCTCATTGGGGACATGTAAATAAAAACAGAGAAAGAGCAGACCGCTCTGATACCATTGATCTAAACTTAAACATGAATGCAACAAATTACAAATATAACCATAAATACCAAGGTGCAGGAGAAATAACACTTCACTTCATTAATATTAGAATACTGAAATATGCTTACAACAGAATGGAAATAAACTAGTGTGTGCGATGGTAGCTTATGTCTAAGAAGAGATGTGGCAGCGACATGCTTATGAACTATGTTACAATGAGGCTCAAGGGCCTATTTATTATTGAACAACAATGGAAAACCCTAAACAACCAAAACCCTAACCCCAAGAGATGGAACGCTAAGAGTTTGTGGGCCCCGTTGGGGTTAGTCGGGCAGCCAACTTCTCGGAGTCGTAACTTCGTCATATTATCTTCATTTGGTGCATACAATAACTTTTTGGAAAGTTCTCTCTAAGTACTACAAGATTTGTGGTGGGCCTTACCAATGACTATTGGCATGCTGCGGACCTCAAAAAAACATTGTTTAGGGGGTCAAAAATGCTCCGGAAGTTGATGGCTCGAAAAACTGCTAAAAATAGTAAATGCTGAAATAAACAAGGAAACAGATGAAATTGACTTGAGGTCTAGGTGGAATAGGTGGGTGGCCACCAATATCCACCTGGATCACTTCCTCTCTAATAAATTTAGGTATAGTGATAGTGAAATTCATATTTTCAATGGGAAAAAAGAGACTAGATTAAAACAAAAAAGAATGACACCTCACCTATGGAAGTTTGACTATAACAAAAATCATCATGAAGGACACGGGATTCCACGAGGAATGAAAAGCTATCCCGCTCAATTCACAAGGTTGTTGTATTATGGGCACCTAAGAATAGCTCATTTTTTAATGCAATGCATATCAGGAAGAATGCGGTAGAAACTTAATGGTAGATCATAGATGGTAGGAGGGATAAAGAAAAAATCCTCAAATTTTGTAATGACATTGTGGAAGCCAATTATGCAATGAAAAGTAGGATATGATCAAGTAGTTATGGAGACAAAAACAACCTTCCATGGTTATTAAAAGAGAATCAAAGAAATTATCTAAAAGAGGTCATTCGAAGAATTAAATTTCCCACAAGATTTTATTCAAACATAAATAATATCTTAATAAAGAAAGGTGAATTTGGTGGGGTAAAAGCAAATGATAATTGGCATACCTTCATTAAGGTAATTATTTTGGTATATATATTTCTATATTTGGATTAAAAGAATAATGATTCATTTTTATTGTTATAGTATGTTCTACCTCTATCTCTCCCAGACGACTTCGACAACAACATCAAACAAGTTATATATGATCTTGGAAAATACATGAGGTAAGTAGCGATTTATATGCCGAGTGTTTTTTCAATTAGTTGTTGATAAAATTAATGACATGTGTTTTACTTGTAATGTAATATATTATGTTTCGTTGAAACATGTTTTTTTATTGCATCATCTATAGATGGTTGTCATTGAAATAAATACATAAAGACGATATAAAGCATTGGAAGAGATAAATTCCTCGACTAATGTGTGAAATGAAAAAGTATCTACCTCTAGCATTTTTCAATGCACAAGAACACTACCTCATACACCAAGTTGAGGAGATTGAACTGTGTGGACTTGTACACACAATGTCAATGTGGATGGTGACCCAAGCACTTAAAATCATTAAAGGATTTTGGTTAGACAAAGGGCATGTCCTAAGGGTTGTATGCTGGAGGGATATATGGTCTATTAATAAATGGTGTACATTAGCCAATATCTTCCTATATTAGCAGAAAATATGTGTGTGGATCGCATTTGGGATGAGAACTCCATCAAAAAATTTGAAGGGGAGCACATGTTGGGGAAAGGTAAGAAAACGAAAGTGAGAGGTAATTAAATATTTAACCGTGGTAACTAATATTTATTGGTGAGCTATGATTTTATGATATATTTGGTCAAGAGTGGGATGCACCACATTTATACATCACAAATAATCTTGATTGGATGAATTTATGGATTGAAATATGTGAACAATCTCATGGTACATTATCATGGTGGCCAGATATGGAGTCGAAAAGTAGTCAGTCTCTTGATTCATGCTCGCCCGGACCAGAAGCTAAAGTGTCTAGTGGATTTCCATCACCTTATACTAGGAGCATGTTTCAAATTGCCATGCAGCTCACAGAAACACCAAGAGTCTATTGAATCAACAATATGCATACAAAACTCAATTATCCTTCTACCTCCTTTAGAAGCTTTTCCTCCTATTATGGGACCTTTCTAGAGGGCATAAGAAGGATAGGAAGGGGTAAGGGAATATCTTGAGAATATCTTGTCTTGGTAAAGGAGACTAATCATTGAAGCAATAATCTTTTTGAGGAATCATCATTTTAATATCTTGAAAGGTTTCTAATTGTCACTAGTAATTGTCATTGACATCTTGCATTAAGGATCATTGGTAAAAAGATTATAATCTCTCTTACCATTGAATGATATGTTTGGATCAACTCAATAATAAGTCGATCCATCAACAGGCTCAACAATAAGCCTTCCGAGTGAGTTGGCTTAGTTGTGCCATAAAATGATAAGTTTGGATCAGCTCGACAAGTTAACCCCACATGGTGCCTATTTTAGATGGGGATATTTCTCAGGTGCTCATTATACATCTTTCCCAATTTGTTCAACAAGGTCGATACATCTAGACAGCAAAACAAGCTTCAAGCTATTTCAACTATTGCCCGTGAACTTCCCCAACCCAATGGCATAAAATCAGGGATGTGAAGCCCACTCCACGATAGGAAGGATATAGTTCATTACTGGGACAACCTCACAGTAAGGCGAACTATCCTCTTCATAATGACATGCAAAGAGGACATTCATACAAAATAGCCTTACCACATGGGCTTATAGTGTATGAATAATGTTGATGGATATTACATAATAGGATTAGATCAAGGTATGATCTTGTTCTTCGAGAAGGAGATGTGGCAGAATTGGTAGACGCTACAGACTTGATCAAATTGAGCCTTGGTATGGAAACCT
Organism: Pinus tabuliformis; assembly: GCA_031772625.1. Classification (NCBI taxonomy): domain Eukaryota; kingdom Viridiplantae; phylum Streptophyta; class Pinopsida; order Pinales; family Pinaceae; genus Pinus; species Pinus tabuliformis. The sequence goes on from CM062805.1 coordinate 1,019,525,131, forward strand.
ACCAAGTGATAGCTTCCAAATCTAAGGAACCCTGGGATATTTTGAATGGGTAATCCTAAGCCAAATTTAGTTCATTAAGATAATGTTTCTTCTCCTAAGATAGGAAGGGGATAGGTGTAGAGACTCAATGAGAGTTATTTTAACGAATGAATCTCATTTGGTCCAATCATGTAGTTATATAACGCTTTATTTACACCTCAAAAGTTGAGAGAGATGTTATATAACATCTAAAAAAACTAGCGATCAGAGCTTGAATCGTTCCAGGTATTTTATTCATAAGATAGATGCTAGATTCAAGTTGAAGTACTGATTTGACATTAAGTAATCCAATTATGAACTTATCTACTCTAGATGGAGAATTTAATCATTTTTTGGAATAAATGGTTGGACAAGGATAAAGATTATGGAGGATTGGGATTATGAAAATCGGGAGTCTATATTCTATTGTTTGGAGATTATTCCTTAGGATTTCGCCCACCAATATGTTTTCGAGAGATTAGGATGGATGATTAGTTAACACATTGCTAGGATTGAAATCAATGAGGTCCAATTGAAAGTGGTAGTACAACTGGTGATGCCAACTGCTGAGTGCACCCCGACGGACAAAGGAGATAGGACATGTAGGCATGTTACCAGGAAGGGAAGGGACGACATTGATTGAATAAATAATTGATTGAGGAAGCTTGATGATAGGAGGATTTCAAGAGCCCACCTTTCAATATACATCCCACCTAGGGTAGGGACACTAGTAGGGAAAGTTCATTTGATTATTGATACCCCTACTCACGTATAGAAAAAGGAGAAGGTCAAGCTTCCAACCCCGAACTAGAAGTGGAAGAACTAGTTTCAGTAGTCACATCATTAAAGGAAGCGAATCATTATCATTTCCAACATTTCCATGTGTATAAGAGATGTTTGGTCATGAATCTACCCCAAATTACGGTGGATATTTCCAGTCATTCATAGGTTAGGCCTTCCCATTTGAAACCCCTCTAGTTGGATCAACGTCAGTGAGATCGGATAAAACAACTACTTTAATAGGTCCTGGTCCAACTGAAGATTATAATCGAGAAATATTTATTCCATAGAAATCTAATTGGTTCTTTCTTTATGCTTTTATAAAAAAAAATTGATTAGAAAAAACCAACTAACAACTTACAAACCTATATGGTTGTCTTCTTCTCTACTACGATTGTCTTATTGGTTTTCTTATGAGCCAACTTACAAAAATATTATGGTTGTTGCTTCTTTGTTGCTTCGAAATGCCAACTTAGAAGAGAAGAAAACGACACCCTACTCAGGAACTCTCTTATTTCCAGTTTCCTTATAGCTGAATTATCTTCTTTCTTTTCTTGTCTTAAAACACTTTCTATTTACTTTTTTTGTTGTCTTTTTCATTCTTGAAAGTGACAGTGAGAAATCAAGAATATTGGTTTTGTTGTCTTATCGGTTTAGTTAGCATATCCAAGCTACAAAGACAATCTAAGGTAAGTTGGTGGTGTTGTTATTTCATAGGTCATTGTTATTGGTTTAGTCAGGGATCAAGATTGGTTTAGTCCGGTATCAAGCTCTAATGAATAATCTTAGTGGTTCATACTTCATGGTTACCTTGAGCCCTATCGGGTCAGGTCATAGAATTACCTGAGCTATAGAAGATTCCTTAGTAACTAGAGTAAGTCCCTCAATTTACCTGAGCATAGTGAGTTTGGGAAGATATTCAAGGTCTTACTGGGAATATATGGCACTCTATATTTTCAAAACAACGCAGAATAAGAGGCATTTAAGGACTGGGTTGATGGAAAATAGCAAGCAGGGTTTGTTTCTAAGGAGAATATATGTGGGGTTGGCTTCATGTTAGAAGGGTTGAATCTGATTGGATTGATCAGGTTGATCAGGAATGGGTTGACATTTCAGTCAGTGATACCCTCTTTGCGGCCTTTCAGGACCAAACAAACAGGTAAGGCGCAAGACCCTACTTTCGAAGGATGTACCTTTCAGGTAGGTCTATTTATTCTCCTAAACTACTAATCAAGAATCCGTCCAATAGTTACAACAAATAATAACAACACTGACTCGTAACTCAAAATTCTACCTCTCAGGATATCCTCCTTCCATCACCCTTCACGCCACGAAGCAACCCCACACGACGACCACTTCTACCGAAACGATCACCACAAACATCACCCACACAATGCACACTCAAATAACCATCGTAGTCACAAATTCTATCGAATTGCGAGCAACAGAATTGATAGCTACAGTCAAGTTTGATCAAATGGGAAGAGATAGGTGGCAACAGGGAGAACTTCAACTCAAACTTCTACAGTCGTTTCTATTTCTAAGGATTATAGGGCTGCCTGGACTTCTTCTTTTTCAGGCACCTGTTTATTCTGGATCAGATTCTCCATTTTGAATCATTTATCTACTTAGTTTGTTGAATTTGTAATACACCCATATATATTTTGATATGGACAATATGCAGAATCACCCATCTGTTCATTTATTTACGAGATTTGCAATCACCTGATTCTTAGCTCTTACTCAATAATGGTGAATCTTGTTTATCTACGAGGATCTTTATATAATTATTGATATGTGGGAATTTGATTATAATTTCAAGGGTTTATACCCGAGCTGTGAATCTGGTTTATACGCATCATCAATGAGCTAATCATCCAAATCTTTTAGTCAACCTATTCTTATCTATTTTATTGTACTTATTCCTCCTTCCACAGCTTAGTTGATCCAAATTAGTGCTTCCAGAGCTTGGTCCATATTCCTTCTTGTAGAACAGAGTTTGTACATATTAGTGCTTCCAGAGAAGAGTTTGTACATCTTCCTCCGTCCAGAGCAGAGTTGGTCCATATTCTTGCTTAAGCTTCCGAAGCAGAGTTTGGACATCTTCCTGCTTACACTTCTAGAGATACATAGTTGGTTTATAGTCCATCAGAACGACATCCCCAGATAGTACGAAAAGGGAGGGAAAGCATACTGCAGACAGTCAGACAATTAGTTGGACCTACAATATTATTCTTTTACCGGTTTTAAGCTATCCCACTGCCTGGGGCCCTCTTACATGTTAGATAGCTAATCCTCGAGGTTAAGCTTGGGTTGGTTAAGCTTGGGTTAGTTTAAGTAGCTATTGGAGTCCAAAAAGACTCAGAAACTAATTCAATTGTTTATTTTATGTATGAATATGTATACATTGTACATCATTGATTGAAATCAATATTTAATATAGTTGATTTTGGTTTCCAATATTGTGTGGCTTACCGTGGTATGAGAGTGAAAGTTTATCCTCCTGTAAATTAACTTAAGCCACAGGATTTGTGATTGTCATGGGCATTCGATGTTGCTCCTACTTTCTCAGAGTTTGGCACTCCTATTCATGGGTGATTTGATTGTAACAATGATTTTTATTTTTGTATTTGTTGGATTATGGAGAACCTAGTCGTTGTGGCTATTGGAGACTAAGAAGAATTTAAAAAAAGATGTATTCTGGTTTGGCTGACAAACTTCTCCTAATAATATTTCATTTATTTATAAGTCTAGTCGTATGGAGCATTCAGATTAGTGAAAAAAGACGACCGATTGGGAAATACCATGTTTTGTTGTTGCAAAATCGAGACACAGTGAAGCAACATGTGGTCTGTGTCTGGTTGTTGAAGGTTTGATTGTTGCAATTCCCTGCAAAATTCTTGAGGATAAAGTCTTGGCTTTGACAGGGTTTTAGTTGATGTGAAGCAGTAGATGTGGGTTTCGGCATTTTCGAAACTTGAAACCATGGTTCTTTTGTCTAAATCGTACCCTGGCTTCGTATTGTGACTAAGAACCGCTATCTGGATAGTTGAAGTTGTCATTTCGGTATTGGCTGGTGTCTCGGTTCCGGGAAAGTAGATCTTGCCCCTAAGAATAATCCCCTGAGATATGTGGAAAAAGTTAAAGAAAAACTGGACCCCAGTTCGAAAAATCGATGTGTTAAGGCTATACAAAAGGTTTCGCAGCTAGGAACAGTGAAAAAAAACAGGTACAGTCAGAAGAGGTATCGATAATATCATTTAAAGGAACATTTTTTTATGGGTTGAACTGAAGTTGTGAATGATGATATATTTTTTCGGATTTTATTAAATTTTGACTAAAAATAATTCTTATTGAATATTGCCAAGCATTATTTTCGGAGGGATAAGTTGTTTTGTGGCCTAACTTAGGGAGGACAGTTGATTGAAAGAATGAAGTAATTATGGAGAACTTTACTCTTATTCATGGTTAAAGGTGAAAGTGCATAAATAATTCAATTATTCAATGCAATAAGTGTGACAAAACATTGAGTATGACCAATAAACAAGATAATTTTGTTACTCAGTGGAGATTGTTGCTTTACTTGTACGTGAGATTTTGGCCAAAGAGAGTTATTTTTGAGAAGTAAATAATTTTTGGTGGCATATTTTATTGGGCCAATTGGTTGAAGAGAGTGATAGCAGTGGAAAATAAGTTTTTTTTACTTTGTATAAGGGTGTTTATTCTCACTTTCCTCCCTCAACATTTTGAATATTGTATAAGGTGTTATTCATCTTTTACTTGAATTTGTAATATTAGTGGGTGCATGATCGGTTGAACCTGACACCAGGTTAAATCAATGTACATTCATTTGTATTGGGTCATTTTCGGTGATAATCGACACGCCTTTTTTCAAAGTTGATTGCTGGAGAAAATGGCCAAACTAGATGATTTGTTATAGTTATTAAACAATTTAATGTTGCCTACTATTCATAACACTGTCCAAGTCAGCAAGGACATGCTCTCTAACATCCAATCAAGTTTCCAAAATGCTAAAAGCAAAATTTAATTTTTGGAGCTAGAGGCACGGTTACAACGAGACAAACTTCAGAAGAAAAATTGTGATTCTGAACTGGTGTTTGTTCAGAACAACAGTTTGTTTGAGCCTAATCATTAGTCAGATCAGAGTAATGAAGTGATTTCAAAAGAAAATTGGATGCAACAGAAATTCATGTTCAGACAATTGTATGTGAGAGTCATTTGCATACAGATGTGAAGTTTTTCGTTACCAAAAAAATTATAAAACCATGGAAAGAGTTACACATAATAAACACAGAACTAGTTTGGGATATAATGTCATGTATGTATTAATATGTACACATTGTACATCATTGATTGAAATCAATATTTAATATAATTGATTTTGGTTTCCAATATTGTGTGTCTTACATTACATAGCCAAGGGATTGAATAACTCGAAAGCCCATGGTTCGGTACTGTCGATTGGAGTTGGACTTTGCCATCTTTCAAAACCAGGGCGACTACAGTGGTTGAATTTTTTCTTTAAATCCTAGGCACTGGTTCTACTCGCTCGACCGGATCACCTGCTAAATTTAGGGGCCTAACGAAGTTATTTAATTAGATCTTTTAAGCCTAGCGACTATTTATACTTACTGCACTTGATCAATTGTCGAGCCTAGGGTGCCTTGGATTGATGCTACTAACTGGCATTTGACTTTAGACCTACCAAACCCAACGAAATCAATTGTCTTATTGACTGCTTGCTTACTACACCTTTTATGGTCCTCAAGCACCCAATTTCATTTCTATCCATGGCTTGGTGAACTTTTACCTAACCAACTATCGCCCCTTCCGACCTGGTTTACAAATATTTATTTAGCCAATTGCCCAGATGTTATGATGCCCACTTAATTATTATAGCCCTTGCTTTCATAGGAGTTTTGATTGATTGACAAATCCTTTTTGCATTAGATCCACTTATGAGTAGCATAGAGGGAATTTTGAGTTTGATCCATCTGTTTTTACTTACTTTTTCAACTCAGTGTTTTATGTTCTTTCCATTTTCATCTCTACAATTTCCAGTTTTATATTAATCACATATATTATTAATGATATTTCTACTCACCAAATTCTCATTAAGATGAACAACAACTTTGCTTGTTGGGGTACGATGAATCCATTAAATCCTTCAACGACTAGCTATTGCTTTCATCGATTGATCGCTTACCATAACAACAATCAGTCCCAAATATTCAAACACAAAAGCTCCATGGGTTTTTCTTTTATACGACGCCACATGACCTTTTTTCATTCATCTATCCTAGAGGTTTTTTCTCCCCTTGATGCCTTATTTAGTCACTTACCATCGTTGATTTCCTGAGGCTTTTTGGTTTATGAAAAATATTTGATTGTTGGCTAGAAATTATGGATTGTATAGTCGACTACACTGAAAACGTACAAATGCTAGGGGTGGGGCCTGCTCTATTTCTTTACTTGAACAAACACTGGCATGAACAGCTGATCCCACTTGGAATTATGAACAATGAATCCAAAGCCCAATCATGAAGAACAAGGTGAATGAAAGAGAAATGAAATTGGTTTTTTATTACGTTAAAACTACGAATATTGACTTGAGACCCGTCAAGCAAAGGGTTGGTTGGATTGATTCATTCATTGTATCATGCATTCATTCATTGATTACATTTTCACAAATGCCTTAAAAATCCATTTACACTCATTATAGAAAGAAAGAAAGAAAGAAACAAATTTTAACGTCCACGAGGCTACCTATGGGACATATTGCTTCTTCATCTTGTTGATGTATTTAGCCCTTTTCCTATGAAGCCTCACAATAAACTCTCCCAGCTTCTTTACAAACCCCTCGCTAAATAGATTATCCCAAGAGCTAGCTGCCAAAATATCTGCATAACTTTCTCTATTGTCTTTGAGGGCCTCGCATTCTAAAATGATTTTTTTTTTGGAATAACAAAAAATACATACTCTTTCCTCCCACACTTATTTTTTCCTTTTCCAACGCCTTGTTTCACAACGAAGTTGAAAAGAATTATTCCTTAATTGAGCAATAAGAATTTTGGCTCTCCAATAAATATTGGCCTCTATGTACGCTTTTTGTTGATGATTATGAGTGGGATTAAACACTTCAATATAGTAATTTTTCTTTCTCCCTAGCTCCTTATCCCAAATATGCTTGTGGAACTTAACCATAGAAAAATATTTTATCTCTTTACTGTTTATGGGACATGTGTTCAAGCAAATACCCCATCTGCTAAACCATTTGTTATTTTGTTGCATCCAGGTCTTCTTTCTTTTGCACAATATGTCATTAAAGACAACCTTATGCCATCTGCCTTCTTCCATTTTCTCAATTTTTTTAAAATACCTTATGAATTGCACCATAACAATTGCTTCAATAGGAGCAGTCCCCATTTCACTTAACAAGATAGCATAAGGAAATGCACTTTTAATTTTGAATTTGTTTGTAATCAAATGCTTCTGAATTTTCTCAATTTTTTTCCACTACATGTTGGTGTCCTGCTAGCCCATAGCTCATAGCCATAGAGAATCATCGGAATCACTATAATCCCAAAAAGAGTTTAAGTGGTTTTCTAGTCTCATAACTCTGCCTCTCTACACCTATTTTGAAAAGCATAAAATGCTTTCCAACCCCCCAAAGTTCTTTTCTTTCTACAACCATCCCAGCTTAGATTTTTGTTGAAGTCAATTCTGAGGTATTTGTAATCCACAAATTCTTCCAAAATGTTGCCTTCAAAGTAGAAACTATGTTGGTTATGTTTTCTTTTTTTAAAGAAAACCACTAATTTTGTTTTGCTAATATTGACTTGCATCCCCACCCTTCTACAAAAATGCTCAAGGGATAGTAAGTGCTCTTTCAAACCAAGAGCAGATTTAGCAATTAGAATAATGTCATCTGCATACAAAAGAATCCTTATAACAAACTTTCCCAAATGGATAACATCACCCCCTTGTGAATTTAACCACTCCTCAAGCTTGATGATATATAAACCAAAAAGGGTAGGAGACAATGGACAACCTTTCTTGACCCCGATATTGCTTCTAAAAATTTCATAAATTCTTGTTGAAGTTCTAATTTTGACTTTCACCTCTTCATACATCCTATGCATAGTGGTGGGCTCCAGTATTGTAGCAATAATGCTACAACTCTTGGAGCTTCCTATCTCTAATTTTATCAACCCGGTAGTTCGTACAAACTTGGAAGCGACGGTGCTGTATGCACAAGTACTAGCTCTTATCGCAGTTGTCACTTGGTCAGCTGGCACAAGTCCGCTAGGGCTCAAGCCAACTTCTATATGCTCACAGAAGAAGCTTTATGAATGATGGACGAAAGCTAACTCAAAGGAGACTAGTCTATTTGCAAAAAGAAACTGAAAGCCAACAAAGCATGAAAACCCTAGTAAACCCTAATTTGACTAGCTAGGCCCTTACAATGCAAAACTGTGAATGAAACCACTACCAATAATGCCATTACTTGCAGTGAATTGAAATACATGCATCTAAGCTACTTGCATCTAAAAAGACATGTTTTTGTATTTTTTCATTAAGTGGTTGGATTTATTGTGATGATGCTTTTGATTAGGGTTTGGTTGTGCAGGAGCGGTTTGAATGGAGGGAAAGCATGGGTAAGGTCAGGATGGCTGAGGGAGGTCCCTGAGGGTCTCTAGCATCAGTCCATAGAAGTCTGCCACGTTCGGATGCTCAGCAACCGAGTTTGCAGGCTTCTACAGGAAGTCTGCAGGGGATCCTACAGGAAACTCAGGGATTCTACAGGAAGTCTGTGCAATTCTACAGGATGTTTGACCGTGGAAGTTTTGGAAGATGGTGAAGTGTTGGAGTGGTGTGGGAGGATAGGTGAGATGGAGATGGAGCTGGTGATGGCTCAGGAGCAAAGAAATCAGATGGAGGAAGAGTGCATGCAGTGGGTTGATGGCTGGAAGGATGGGATCACAAAAGGTTAAGTAAATGAAGCTACGTGGCAATGGGTGAGTTGGAGGGTAAATGAGCTAGACAGAGGCCGAGTAGGGCTTTAGGAGAGATCAAGAAGAATAAGAAGGAAGTGGAGTGATATGGAGCAGCGTAAATGAAACAAATGACTTATGCACCAAAAACGAGAATTCATTAACCTATGATAACTGTGCCATGAAACCTATGAACAGCAATGGAAAACCAAGAAATGAAACTCATGCATGGAAGTGGAATGTAGGAGTATGGTTCAATATCAAAAGTGCATGGATGGATCTTCAACGAAAATGTCTATGTTGCAGCTTGCATGGAAGTGAGAAGAACTGTGTTTCTTTTTGGTGGTTGGTTATGGACTGCACCCCAATCCCTAAGAGAGATGGCAGTGAGCCTTAACAACCTTTTTCTGGAGCTCCAATAAATTATAACTATCCTCCTATCGAATCTAAGCAACTGAAAGCAAATTCACCATAAACTAATCCTATTCAACCTCATGAAAAAGACTAAATTAACAGACTGTAAATTCAATTTGCATGTCAAAGTAAAGACTCAAAGTGCTGGAACGAAATGCAAATAACATTACAACACCGAGGAGATCTATTGCTCTCAGGTTGGGCCCTAACCTGAGAGCTATAGCTCCCTTAGAAACTCAGAATGAGATCAAAATCTGCCTCCTTTATTCATAACCAAACATCTGATATCATGCCAAAACTGGCTTACAAAAGGAACAAACACCGAGTTGTAGCTCGTACTTCCCAATTACAAGAGTAATGCAAAAGTTCAAAAAGCTCCTATCCAAGGCTACGGCCTCAGTATTTATGCAAAATGATCATCCAACAGGTGTCCTTGATTTGTGGAGCTCGGCTGTCCAACTGAAGGTTAAACTGCTGATCCTGTAGAACAGTTATAACTGTTGTTCCTGTAGGACAGTTGTAACTGCGGTTCCTGTAGAACGGTTGGCTGCCTCTAAGCTCGGTGGGGGAGATTGGTTGGAGCTCGGAGCTATGGTGGGAATCACGAGGAAGGTCCCCAAGACTGTGGACATCCTCTCCTAAAAACCAGCAGTGCCACCTTATTGTCTCCTTGTCTCCTTTCTCGTGGTCTTTTCTCCCTTTTAATGCCAAAAACCTGAAAGCATCATGCATTAGTCACGTAGATAGAATGCCTACCCTTCTTCCTACAAACAACACGAATAAACCAAGAAATGAATGCATAAGCAATAAAAAATGAATGGTTTGAGCAGAGCAAGTAGGCCAAATGAGCCCAAATTGTACCAAAAATTGGGGCTCATCATCACCCCCCAGCTAAACTATTTGCTCATCCTTGAGCAACTTTGCTCTGGCTCCTCGTCTTTGGCCGAGAACTAGAGCCCGGATCATGCTTTTCCTTTCCTGTTTTTGGCGGCCCTGCCTTTTCTGCCGAGGGTGGCGCTGCTTCCTTTCCTATTTTTGGCGGCCCTGCCTTTGCTGCCCCTGGTGGTGACGAAGGTGGTGCTTCTTCCCCCTTCCCCATTTCCTTGAGCCGGGCTTCGGAAGGCGATTGGCCTATTTTTCGTGTCCAGGAAGTTATTTTTGGGCTTCCCTTCTCAGGGGTGGCTGATGTTTTAGAGGGGGTTCTTGCACTGGGTGAAGTAGGGACATCCCCTAAAATGGTTTGGCTGCTGGGTGGAGGCTGTGGCTTGCCCGTGGTCATCCTCTTGCTTCTCCTGGCTTCAGATGGTAGAGGGGTCTCCCTCTCCCTCTTCTCCTTCGGTTTTGGAGGTGTACTGAGGGCGGCCAGCGCCGCTGCTGCCTCTTTTTCGAGAATACCAGCCTTCTCTTTCTTGCGTTTTTCTCTCTCAGAGCTCCTTGTAGAGGGCCCCTCCTTTTCAGATTTCGGGCTTCCTGTAGAAGACCCTGCTTTGCCCACTTCCGGGCCTCCTGTAGAAGATTCTTTCTTTCCCGATTTTGGGCTTCCTGTAGAAGCCCCGGCTTTAGCCACTCCCGGGCTTCCTGTAGAAGCCCCTGCTTTGGTAATCTTCGGGCTTCCTATAGAAGACCCTTTCTCTGTCTTCAGGCTTCCTGTAGGAGCCTGTTTCTCAATGACTTTCGGGCTTCCTGTAGAAGCCTGTTTCTCAACGATTTTTGGGCTTCCTGTAGAAGCCTTTGTTTTTGTTTTCGGGCTTCCTGTAGAAGCCTGTTTCTGCTTTCCTGTAGACACAGGTGTCTCCACCTCTGCTTGCTTGCCTGCCTGAGTTTTGCTTTTTGCTTTGGTTGCAGGTGCTGTTGAGGTACTTGGGCTGACGTGGACCACCTCAGCTTTGTCCATTCTGCTCTTCATCCTCTTTTCCCTTGCTGACAAGATAGGTGTGCCACCTTTTTCTTTGTCCTCCTTTTCCTCATGCTTCTTCCTTTGTTCTCTCTTCTGTACTGTGGTCGGGGTCTTCTGGCCTTCTTCTCTCTGTTCCTCGGCCACTGCTTCTTGTTCCTCACTGCTGGAGGAACCTGTTTCTTCGATCAACATTTTAATGTCCCCATCTTTTGTCAAATTCCGGAAAGATTCCCATGAGAGGGGGACCTTATATGAGTGCAGCGCATCCTCCACAAGAAGCTTGATCAACCCATGGTGGGCTATCTGATCTGGTATGCCCTCTTTCAGCTTTGTGGCACACTCCATTAGGGACTGCAATAGGAAATAAGGGATGCTCAGTTTTTGTTCTACAGGAAGATCAATTCGGTGCCTCAATTCAGTGAGCAGCCGAAAGTGATATGCATACACGATGCTGAAACGGCCTTCACAAGTGATATATTTCATGATTTGCAAACTGACTTCATTCCAAGGTGGCAACAGGCTCGTTCTTCGCACCCCATTTTTGTCCTCCGAGAATTCTTCCTCAGGTGGAAAGAATTCTTTCTTTGCCTGCTGGCTTAGCTTTCTTTCTTCCTTATCCCACGGCAAACCCATAGGAAGTTCTGTGATCCGACTGATATGTTCCGGGGTGAGCTTGAGGCTTAGACCTCTGAAGTTTACCGTGGCCAGTGTCTGGGATTTTGGCTTCAGAGCCTGCAAGAATTCTTCGGCCACTTCATCATCGTAGCCCTGCAGCTTATCACAAAAAGACATCCACTGTGCTCGTGTAAAGAGCTCTACCACTGCCGGGTTTTCCCTCAATTTGGCTGAATCAGTGGGTTCCCGTCTTATAAATCCACCCGGCATGATGAACACGGTTGTTTTAATTAAAGGTGGCAAATGCGAAAGAGATTTGGTCTATTAAGACAGAGCATGCACATAATCCACAAAATTCAACACAGTCTACTTATACTGACATCCTGTAGAACGACAACATAGGCACAGCAAACAACAATTTCACCGATATCTTTATGACCAGACTGTGGACGATGGTCTTGCCACTCTTACTAACCAGTTGCATGAAGAGTTCAGGGTTACCTCTTTAATTGGCCACCTTTTTTCGTGAGGCACCCGCTTCCCTGTAGAAGACTGTGTTCCTATAGAGACTGTGTTCCTGTAGAACTGCGTTCCTGTAGAACTGCGTTCCTGTAGAACTGCGTTCCTGTAGAACTGCGTTCCTGTAGAAACTGTGTTCCTGTAGGAGCAGTGCGCAATTTTCGGGGAGGACTGTAGTCGGCCTGCGCTCGAGGTGTGCTTCACCAGTGTTCTGGTAGCCAACAGCTCGGCGTATCAAAGCGCAGAGGAGATCAGAATAGCCACTCGAGTTTGAAGTGGTGGTTGATAAATGCATGCGCATGATCTAGCCGATTAGATTTTGAATCGGCGCAATCCGTGGCGCGGGGGGTGAGCTGTCCCCGCCGGACCGTTGGGCGACGTCATCCATCATTCGCCTGCGTATTCACTTGCTGCCACATCCATTCCCACAGATTTGCCACCACCTTTTCCTGTTAAACTCTTGCTTCCGACGGGATTGTTCTCACGTGCGTGCCGCACATTCTCTTTGTCGTGGCCACCACCCAAACATCCAATTACACCATAACTAGCCGACGTGGCCAGTCGACTGGCCATACGGCCGCTCAACCATTCACTTTTACGCCATGCAGACAATTCAAAGTAAAATTTATGCGATTTGATGGAAGGAAGGGTTGAGACATTTACCTACGTGGCTGCACACAATTTTTCCAGTTCTTGGACGATGGTGAATGGATCTACCTGCTGCATGCGACTTACACAGACCCGGAGGCTCGTGGTTACAGGCTGCCGACGATGGAGTGGATGCTTTGGTTGCATGCGCCCGCGTTTCGTTGCAGATGGCGGTGCTGTGAATGGTATCCACTCGAGCAGGTTGAACTGTTACAGGATTCCCGCGAGGTGTCTCGTAACAGTTCTTCCTCTTTGGGTGCATGCTGCACGACGGAGGATCTGGCCTTTCAATCACGTCCCCGGAGCTTCTGATGCCTGTGGTATGAGATCTCAGCATTTGTTTATCTTCGAAAATGGCTTTTCCCGCGAGAACTCATCGATCTTCTTTGTTGGTGCAGGGAACTTGGTTGCATGTCGACAAGGATGGTGGAGCAAGGTGACAACAATGTGCAAGGGTGCCAACAGAGGCTTGCATGCATCCAAACCAATCCATAGTCGCTAAATCTCCTTTTAAGATGAATTCTGGGCCGTCCCAAACTTCTACAGGAATTTTCCTGTAGAACATAGAGCTTCCTGTAGAAAGTTCGGCCTTCCTGTAGAAAGTCTGTACTTTCCTGTAGAAAATCCGCGCCTTCCTGTAGAAAGACTGCATCTTCCTGTAGAAAGACTGCATCTTCCTGTAGAAAGACTGCATCTTCCTGTAGAGGATTCAAACCATGATAAAATTGCACATACCTTGAAAAAACATGGGTACCCTTGGAGGAGGTGCTGGTAAGGTCCCTTGACAGCATGATAAAGACCCTTGGCTTTGAGTTGAAGGCTTCCTCTCCTCCATAGAACATCTGCAACCTGCATGCAATTTTACCATATTTTGCTTATTGTTTTTTTCTTTTTTTCTCTTTTTTTTTCTTTTTTTTTTTTGAAAGATAACAGGGGCGCCTCAAAGAGGTTTTCACCCGTGCCATCTGCCCTGAGCGCCTCAGAGAGGTTTTCACTCAAGGATCTTTTTCAAACCTTTTCTCTCTCTTTTTTTTTTTTTTTGAAAGACAATAGGGGCGCCTCAATGAGGTTTTCACCCCTACCACCTGCCTTGGGCGCCTCAATGAGGTTTTCACCCCTACCACCTGCCTTGGGCGCCTCAGAGAGGTTTTCACCCAAGGATCTTTATTATTTTTTCTCTTTTTTTTTTTTTTTTTTTTTTTTTTTTTTCATATCCCTCAGGGTATGCCAGAAGCAGAGGCAGAACCTCTCTCTAGGACCAATACAGATTTCTCCATAGTTTTGATGAACTCTTGTCTTGAGAGAGGTCTCCTGTAGACCTTCAAACGATGCCCATTGACAAGCATGGGAATGGTTTCCTCATCAATGGTTCGAATGAGGACAGATCCATTGTCATGGAATTTTTCCACTGCATATGGTCCTAGCCATCAGGTTCTCAGCTTCCCCTTGAAATCTTTGTATCTGGAGTCATACAAAAAAGCCCAATCTCCCGGCTGAAATTGCTTGTCATGGAGATGTTGGTCATGCCACACCTTTCTCTGAAGTTGAACCACTTCTGAGTGAAGGAGGGCCTGCATTCGGTGCTCATCCAGGCCATTCAGCTGCAGTAGCCTTTCTTGTTGTGCAAGGCTGAGATCTAGGTCTAGTTGAGCTGCCATCCTCAAAGTGTTGTATTCAAACTCAATGGACAGCAAAGCCCTCTTCCCATAGACCAGCTCATACGGTGTGAAGCCGGTGGTGGTCTTCCAAGTGGTATTGTAAGCCCATGTGGCTTCAACCAGGCGATCTGCCCAGTCCTTTCTGCTGCTACTCACCACCTTAGTCAAGATCCCTTCTAATGCTCTATTGGTGACTTCCACCTGCCCATTTGCTTGAGGGTGATAAGGGGTGGAAGTCCAATGCTTGATCTTGTGATGAGCTAGTAGATCTTCAACCAGGTTTGAGGTGAACTGGCTCCCTTGATCGGTGACCAGCTCTCTTGGATAGCCAAACTTATAGAAGATGTTTTCTCTTAGGAACTCGGCCACCTTTTCTTCTGTTGCTGCTTTGATTGCTTTGGTCTCTGCCCACTTTGTCAAATAGTCAGTACACACAATGATGTAAGTCCTTTGCCTCGAAGAGGGGTTGATTGGGCCCACAAAGTCCATGCCCCACTTCTCAAATGGCTCAAGAGTCACTTGAGGTTGGAGAGGCATCTCATCCCTTTGGGTCGGTTTCCCCATTCTTTGGCATTGGTCACACTGACTGACATATCTTTTGACATCTTGATGAAGTGTGGGCCAATAGTAGCCTGCCTGCAGGATTTTGAAGGCAGTTCTCTTTGCTGCAAAATGTCCTCCACAAGGCCCATCATGACAAGTGAGGAGGATATCAAAGACTTCCTCCTCCCTTACACAACGCCTTAAGATCTTATCGGGGCCAAGCTTGAACAGATTTCCCCCGATCCAAGTAAATGAGGCACTTTTTCTGATGATTCTGCTCTTCTCTCTGGAAGATAGGTGTGGAGGGAACTATGCTGAAACAAGATAGTTTGCTATATCAGCAAACCATGGAGAGAGTATTGAAATAGCAAACAGATGTTCATCGGGCATCTGGTCATCCACTGTTCCATCCTCATCTGCAGACAAATCCAATCTAGATAAAAAGTCAGCAACAACATTTTCTCTACCTGGTTTGTCAACAATGGTCAAATCAAACTGCTGCAATAAAAGTAACCATCTAATAATACGAGCATTCACATCTGGTTTATTCATTAAATATCTAATTGCAGCATGGTCAGTATGTACAAAGGTCTGATAACCAGTAATATAATGTCGGAACTTGTTCAGTGCATGGACCACAGCCAAGAATTCTTTCTCGGTTACAGTGTAATTCAGCTCAGCTTTGGACAAGTTTTTGCTAACAAAGTAAATGGCATATGGAAGTTTTTGCTCAACTTGTCCTAAAGCTGCACCTATGGCTTTGTTCGAGGCATCAGTGTGGATGTGGAAAGGTAGGGCCCAGTTTGGACCTCTCAGGATTGGGGCTGACACCAACTTGTCCTTTAATTCATTTAAAGCGCTCTGACAATCGTCAGTCCAATTAAACTCCACATCTTTTGCCAACAGGCCAAACAATGGCGAGGCTAGCTTGCTGAAATCTTTAATGAATCTCCGTTAGTATCCTGCTAATCCCAAGAAACTCCGGACATCCCTTACCTTTTGAGGAGGTGGAACCCTCTTGATGAGAGCAATTTTGTTAGGATCCACCTGCAACCCTTGGCAAGAAATGGTATGGCCTAGCATGGTCCCTTCAGTCATTAGGAATTCACATTTTTCAAGACTAAGGGACAAGTTCATCTCGGTGCATTTGGTTAGGAATTTTCCCAGGTTGGACAATGCTTCCTGGAAGTTGGCCCCATAAGGAGTAAAGTCATCCATATAGATTTCTACTGCATCATGGACCAGCTCCGAGAAGATACTCAAGACAGCTCTCTGGAAGGTAGCAGGAGCATTGCATAGCCCAAAGGGAAGGACTCGGTAGGCAAAGGTACCCCAAGGACAAGTGAAGGTGGTCTTATCTTGGTCTTCCAGGCTGATTTGGATTTGGTTGTACCCGCTAAACCCATCCAGGAAAGAGAAGAACTTCTTTCCTGCCAGTCCATCCAACACTTGATCTATGAAAGGTAGAGGGAAATGGTCCTTCTTGGTAGCTTTGTTCAATTCTCGGTAGTCCACACAGATTCTCCATTTCCCATTTTTCTTGGGAACCAACACTAGAGGGGACACCCATTCACTATCTAAGATGGGGTAGATGAACCCGACATCCAACAGTTTTTGCAATTCTTCCTTGACAATGTCCTTAAGGGTTGGATTCATTCTCCTCTGAGGTTGCCTAACCGGTTTACAATCCTCTTTGATGTATATATGATGGGTACAGACCGAAGGATGGACTCCTTTCATTTCCTTATAGCTCCAAGCAAAAGCATCTAGGTGGTTGGCCAACAGACTACACAGCTCCTTTTCCTGGGAAGGAGATAGGGAGGAGCTGATCTTCAATGCTTTCTCAGGGCCGAACTCCACATTCTTGACTCTGGGAGTAACAGGGTTGGTTGTACAAAGATCCACTAAGGTGCTAACTTGGGCATCCTCCACTAATTTCTCTAAGGGTAGTGCACTGGAAGGTGGATTCTGGATCAAGGTCTCGATCAAGTCATCCTCGGTTGGGGGGTCTCTTCTAGTGGTATCTAAAGTGCACAGAGGTGTTGAGTACACCTCGTCTTCCTCTCCTTCTTCCAACCATAGTGGTAAGTCATGCTCTAAGGAGGGTTGGGTAGGAGGGTATAGGACTAGCTGCTTGGACATGGGACCATTTTTTATGGTCATGTTTCCTGCACGACAACTTATGTAAGCATCTGCAGTAGCTAACCAAGGCCTTCCCAAAATGAGAGGATATCCAGTAAGATTTGCCTTTGGTTGCAGAACCAGGAAGTCTGCAGGGTATTCCCAAGAGTCAATAGATACCAAGACATCCTCCACAATCCCTTCGGGAGTCACGGTGGAGTGATCTGCTAATTGCAGTATTGTCGAGGTCTTCCTCAAGGAACCCTGAAGATTAAGTTTAAGCATGGTATCCCTGGTCATCACATTAATGGCAGCCCCCAGATCAATCAAGGTGTGAGGTATAATGGTGCCATTGATGTGAACATCTACTACAGGACTTCCAGGATCTAGGTACTTTGGGCAGATGACTTGTCCTAACATAAGGTCAGACAGTTGTCCTATGACATTGATAGTTGAGGCATATTTCTTCCGTCTGCCTGGGTGTTTGAAACACTTCTCCTTAACCAGTTTGTTGTATATTGGCACATCCTTGATGGCTTGGAGAAGTGGTATTTTTACACACAACTGCTTGAGCTCACCCAGAAGCTCATCCTCCTCTGGGTTGGGTTGTGTGGTGGCTGTTAGTCTCTCAGGAAAGGGTGGAATAGCCTTTGGTTCACTTTCCTGTTTATCTTCCTCATCCTCTGGGGGAGGAGGTTGGCGATCTGGTAGAGTCTTTCCAGATCGAAGATTGATCTCCTGGATCTCCACAGCATAGGTAGGACATGAGGTCTCCCCAGTGTATACCTGCTGGGCCTGTCTGTTGTTGGGGTTCGGGTTCGGTTGAGCAGGCATTTGAGGTTGCCTTGGAGGAGCAGGAGGTAATGGCTGAGGTTGAACTGGTGGTGGAGGCAAGATGGCAGGAGGAGTGTTGTATTGGGGCCTCCACCCCGACTGAGGTGCATTCCATTGAGGCTGTGGCTGGGCATGTGAGTGATATGAATGAGAAGTAGGTTGAGTGGGGTACTGAGGTGGATAAGACCATGGAGGAGGCATGGACCATGAAGGATGAGCAGGGGGACCCCAGGAAGGCATAGGAGTCGATTGGTTGGGGCTGTAATAAGCTTGAGATGCCCCTTGCATCCCCTGCTGATAAGGTCTAGATCCTTGTGGCCTCCTTTGGTTGAGGTAATAGAGAGGTTCAGTGGGAGCTTCTGCCCCTTGGTACATGGACTTAAACCCAGGTAAGGTTGGACACTGATTTGTGGGATGGTCCTCCTCACAAACGAAACACACTTCAACCGAATGCAATGGACATTCGTTCTTAGGGTGTCTCCTTGTGCACCTAGGGCAGAAGACAGCCAAGGCTCTCTCAGCTTCTTCTTTCTTTTGCTGAATCTTGAATGTGTCAAGCTGCATGGCAATGGTTTGTCTCACCTCACTCTTAAGATCTTCTAATTGATTTGCAAGCTCATGTTTGGAGGAAGGGACACTAGTTGAGAGGTGGTTTCCTCTACCTCGTTTCCGAGCTGCCCTGGAGTGGTTTCTAAACACAGTCTTGATGTCCTCATAAGGCAGTTGGTAAATGTCCCCCCTAGCTAACATGTGAAGGGTATCTAAGAGGTCTTCAGGGACTCCTCGGAGCAGGACCAACTTGAGGGATTCAGGGTCAAGTGTGCACCTGGCCCGCTTATAGCTTAGTTGGAACCTCTCCTCGTAATCCTCTAAGGACTCATCGTTTCCCATGGTCATCCGAAAGATTTCCCCCTTTGTTTCCTTGGACCTACAGTAATCCCGGTACTTGGTATTGAAAGCTTGCTGCATCTGAGCCCAAGTGGTGATACTATTCCCAGGTAAGCCCATGAACCAGCATAATGCTGCATCCTTAAGAGTGGAAGGGAAAAGTTTCAGCTTTTGCTCATCTTCAGTATAGTCATAGGTTCTACAAAGGACAACAAACTCAAACAGGAAGGTATCCGGATATTTAGTGGTCAGCCCATGGAAGTGAGGTAAGGCGGAGGGGCTAATGTTCTTCATTTTCATCTCTCCATTGGTCTCTCGAATGGGGAAGGCACCTTCTATTCTCTCATCTTCTCTTCTATTGTCAGCCATAGCTTCAGATGGAGTGGTCTCTAACTCTTCTTCTACTATAGGATCTTTGTATATCTCTGGATGTTCACCTATAGGTTCCTCTAGGTCACTGTCACCAAAGAAGAGAGAAGGGTGACTCAGTGATGTGGTGGGGGTGTTTGGTAGGAATTTGCCTGATCTATCTCGGTTCCTACGAGGCATGAAATGGAAAAGACTTTCTTTTTCTTTTGATTGTTTTTGCTTTGCTTTTCTTTTGGTACCTGCAAAACTGAGACAGATTGATCTATACTAACTGTGAAAGATGCAGAATTAAACTGAAAGCAGGAAAGAACTATTCTACTTTGCTCAAATGAAATTGCAAGAATGGAAATGCTAGTCTACGCTTGCAGAAAGGAAATGCTAATCTATGAAAGCAGGAAATGCTAGTCTATGAAAGCAGGAAATGCTAATCTATGAAAGCAGGAAATGCTAATCTATGAAAGCAGGAAATATCTATGCTACTTTTGCAGAATGGAAATGAAGTAAACTACTTAGCAGAAGGCAAGAGTAAGAAAGTAGAAGAAAAGCAACAATTACTAATACTCTGACGCTTCCCCGGCAACGGCGCCAAAAAGATGGTGGGCTCCAGTATTGTAGCAATAATGCTACAACTCTTGGAGCTTCCTATCTCTAATTTTATCAACCCGGTAGTTCGTACAAACTTGGAAGCGACGGTGCTGTATGCACAAGTACTAGCTCTTGTCGCAGTTGTCACTTGGTCAGCTGGCACAAGTCCGCTAGGGCTCAAGCCAACTTCTATATGCTCACAGAAGAAGCTTTATGAATGATGGACGAAAGCTAACTCAAAGGAGACTAGTCTATTTGCAAAAAGAAACTGAAAGCCAACAAAGCATGAAAACCCTAGTAAACCCTAATTTGACTAGCTAGGCCCTTACAATGCAAAACTGTGAATGAAACCACTACCAATAATGCCATTACTTGCAGTGAACTGAAATACATGCATCTAAGCTACTTGCATCTGAAAAGACATGTTTTTGTATTTTTTCATTAAGTGGTTGGATTTATTGTGATGATGCTTTTGATTAGGGTTTGGTTGTGCAGGAGCGGTTTGAATGGAGGGAAAGCATGGGTAAGGTCAGGATGGCTGAGGGAGGTCCCTAAGGGTCTCTAGCATCAGTCCACAGAAGTCTGCCACGTTCGGATGCTCAGCAACCGAGTTTGCAGGCTTCTACAGGAAGTCTGCAGGGGATCCTACAGGAAACTCAGGGATTCTACAGGAAGTCTGTGCAATTCTACAGGATGTTTGACCGTGGAAGTTTTGGAAGATGGTGAAGTGTTGGAGTGGTGTGGGAGGATAGGTGAGATGGAGATGGAGCTGGTGATGGCTCAGGAGCAGAGAAATCAGATGGAGGAAGAGTGCATGCAGTGGGTTGATGGCTGGAAGGATGGGATCACGAAAGGTTAAGTAAATGAAGCTACGTGGCAATGGATGAGTTGGAGGGTAAATGAGCTAGACAGAGGCCGAGTAGGGCTTGAGGAGAGATCAAGAAGAAGAAGAAGGAAGTGGAGTGATATGGAGCAGCGTAAATGAAACAAATGACTTATGCACCAAAAACGAGAATTCATTAACCTATGATAACTGTGCCATGAAACCTATGAACAGCAATGGAAAACCAAGAAATGAAACTCGTGCATGGAAGTGGAATGTAGGAGTATGGTTCAATATCAAAAGTGCATGGATGGATCTTCAACGAAAATGTCTATGTTGCAGCTTGCATGGAAGTGAGAAGAACTGTGTTTCTTTTTGGTGGTTGGTTATGGACTGCACCCCAATCCCTAAGAGAGATGGCAGTGAGCCTTAACAACCTTTTTCTGGAGCTCCAATAAATTATAACTATCCTCCTATCGAATCTAAGCAACTGAAAGCAAATTCACCATAAACTAATCCTATTCAACCTCATGAAAAAGACTAAATTAACAGACTGTAAATTCAAATTGCATGTCAAAGTAAAGACTCAAAGTGCTGGAACGAAATGCAAATAACATTACAACACCGAGGAGATCTATTGCTCTCAGGTTGGGCCCTAACCTGAGAGCTATAGCTCCCTTAGAAACTCAGAATGAGATCAAAATCTGCCTCCTTTATTCATAACCAAACATCTGATATCATGCCAAAACTGGCTTACAAAAGGAACAAACACCGAGCTGTAGCTCGTACTTCCCAATTACAAGAGTAATGCAAAAGTTCAAAAAGCTCCTATCCAAGGCTACGGCCTCAGTATTTATGCAAAATGATCATCCAACAGGTGTCCTTGATTTGTGGAGCTCGGCTGTCCAACTGAAGGTTAAACTGCTGATCCTGTAGAACAGTTATAACTGTTGTTCCTGTAGGACAGTTGTAACTGCGGTTCCTGTAAAACGGTTGGCTGCCTTTAAGCTCGGTGGGGGAGATTGGTTGGAGCTCGGAGCTATGGTGGGAATCACGAGGAAGGTCCCCAAGACTGTGGACATCCTCTCCTAAAAACCAGCAGTGCCACCTTATTGTCTCCTTGTCTCCTTTCTCGTGGTCTTTTCTCCCTTTTAATGCCAAAAACCTGAAAGCATCATGCATTAGTCACGTAGATAGAATGCCTACCCTTCTTCCTACAAACAACACGAATAAACCAAGAAATGAATGCATAAGCAATAAAAAATGAATGGTTTGAGCAGAGCAAGTAGGCCAAATGAGCCCAAATTGTACCAAAAATTGGGGCTCATCACATAGCTGCTCTCAAATGTTTCGAAACTCCAAGTTACACCATTCTGTGCCACAACTTATCCCTAGGAATCATGTCAAACACTTTTCTGAAATCAACAAAGAAACAAAAGGATTCTTCCTTTTTCTCTCAAACTTTTTCAGTGATGTGCCTTAAAGTTATACAATAATCAATTGTGGAATGTTTAGGTCTAAAAATTGTTTTCCCTTTAACATGCTTATCTCTTTCTTCTTCCCACTTGATGATTTTATTTTCTAGCATTGTTCCAAATAACTTTGCAAACAAGGGGTTTATCATTATGTTCCTATAATTGGAGAGATTATTGACGTCACCACTCTTGAAAAGAGGTATTACCAGACTAGTTGTCCAATCTATGGGGAACCCTTGTTATATGATCTTGTTGAAAATTTTGTAACGTGAGGTGCAAGAATATTTAAGCCCCACTTTAGATACTCTGCTTGGATTTTAGCTAAGTATTTTACTTTTCCAACACCCAACTTATTGATACCCATCTCTACCTCTTGCACCGTGAAGAGTTCAGTATCAGCGTTGACCAAGGCGGGAGGGTCAACCTTGGGATCCTACTCATAGAGTTGTCTTTCATAGTCAAACCATTTAGAAGTTGTAATATTATTTTCAGTTTACATCTTTCTTGGTTGGTTCTCCTTACAAAATAATTTCGGGTTATTTTTCCCAAGGAAGATTAGTTCTTCCCTCCTGGAAACCATGAAATTGGGCTTTTTTCTTTCTTAATATCTTCTTGTAATCTTTCTTAATATATGCTCATTTATTTCCTGCCAAGGTAATTTATCATACCGCATTAACATTTCGCATTTTTTATTAAAACACCATGGCCTATTTTTCTTACTCCATGAGATCTGCTACTCCTCCTTTCATCTTTATACCTGGTGGTGACATTTTTTGGAGATCCACCAATGTCCGCCAACTCATGAACTACCAACCCGAGGGTTTCTTACTACTCGCTAGAGCTCCACTGGATAAGAAATGGTGAGGCTCTTTTACTCTATTTAGGGGGGACAGAAAACAGGGGGACTCTTTTAGTTAGTCACTTATACTAACCAATCCTGGACACTTGTCCTACTCGACTTTAGACCTTCCAAACACGGGGGTACTACTCATGTTAGTCACTTAGACCTAACAAGCCTAGGGAACAGGACACTGACACCTGATAAGCCAGAGGGACAAACTTCATCGATATATTTATTATGATGCATGCCACAAAGAAATAAAGCACTTTTTTGTTGTGGGGACCATGCCCCTAGGATATTCATACCTTTGTATTCCCCTGACTAGCCATCCCAACCCTACGATGCCTTTATCTCAAGGAAATGAAGTACTGAAAGATTGCCTATCAATTATACATTCGTAGCCTTGGGACCTGGTCAATTCTAGAGTTTAAACCCTTTCAAAGTGGGAATTTCAGTACAGAAAGGAGGCTTGTAGTTATGGTTTCATAGTAGAGTTCAAACACTTTCAAAAGTGGAAAATTCTCCTCTTTGAACCGGGCCTTTAACTGGTAAATTCTTCTCTATGATCCTTGGGGTGGAAAATTTGAGAGTGATAATGTGGCATGTTCATTCTGTTTGATAGTGATTATTCGCGGTTGATTTTCTTATTCGTTATGTTTGGTATTGAGTGATTTTTATCCTGAGTGTTTGTTTGATCGGTATCGCTACTAGCATTACCCCTAGACTATTCCCTCGCTATGCTTGGCTTACCTCTGTTCAGTATGTTCGGCTTCTCTCACTATGTTGGGCCCAGCCCCCAGAGGGCATTCTGTCTAAAATCAATTCCCTCTAACCTTTTTCTACAACATTGAGAAGGCGCCCCACAATCTCCACAATTGAACTCAACATTTTTACTATATTTATTCCCTCAACTTCGGGGTATGGGCATGATAGATCCCTAGCCAGTCAGAATGCTACAAGATTTCCCTTATTCCGTGAAAGACCCCACAAGCTAGCCTAAGATAAAGCCTTCATGTTAAGTGCCACTCACTTATTTCCTTAGATTGGCACAACTTACAAGTGGGTGGGATCTAAGTACCAGGTTAAATATTTCCTGTTAAGTGCCACTCACTTATTTCCTTGGCTTGGCGCAACCTATACGTTTTGATTTGCTAAGAAGGGGGGAAATTTATTGCCCCATCTAAAAGGGGTTTACTTCGCCTAGCTGGGTAATATTTCTTTTATTTCCAGACTTTACTCTACTGAAGATCAGGACCGGTCATGCTAGTCAGTATACAGGGTACGGTGGAAGCAACATGCAGAGGGTGAAGGTGGCCTTAGCTTAGCTGAGGGTTTCCTTTGATCAATTCGCTAAGGTAAGGGTTGAATAGGATTGGCTTTGGGGGCTTGGCTCAGACTGAATTAATTTTAAGGAGATACTCTTATTGGTTTGTAACCTTTCTACCTCTCCTGGGGCAGAGTAAAGTAACTTATTTGTTCCTCTCCTTATCGATTGTGTGTCTAAAGAAAGAGTCGACGCTTTGGCTGGCCCCAAAGACTATGGGTTTTTTTCAACTTCATTAAGTTCGTTAGCTAAGTGGAATGAGGATTTAGGTTCCCTCGTGTGTATCTCCCACCTAAATACCCAAAGGTGACATGAGATCATTTATCTTGTGCTTTTATTAGCTAACTCCTCCTACCTTTGTTTTCAGTTTTAACTCTGGAGTTGTCTAAGGACTTGAAATGGAAACATGGATTAGCGTAATGTCATTCCTACAGGTAATCCTCCATCCATATCTAGTCTTGGAAGAAGTTTCGGGATGATTCGAAATCAGATCTATAAAATTCCTTTCCATTCCTCATGAGCCACTAATTTCTCTGAAACAAGATATATCAGTGATTCGAATCTTTCCCCCAAATGAGTTGACGATGTTACACCATTGAGAGACTGAGAATAATCTGGGGTATATCTAGGAAACATCTGTGCTCAAACCTTTTCTCAAAAGATCTTCTAGGTCATTGCTCTGGATGTTGTTCCCCCCTCGTTGGTGTGGAACCAGTTGGTTCCATGGTTTGAGAATTTTGTTGATCCTAAGCACTCCATCGTTGCATGGGGGAATAGAAAAAGGAAATAGGATCATGCATAACCAAAAGAATTGTGTGGAATATGTGAACTTATCTAGTTGATGCATCATTTCTTAAGTTTCATCATTTCCCTGTACTATTGACAAAAATATACATTTGTACTAGTAGTCCAAGGTATAGAGAGATATAGAGTGTAGGGTGGTTGGTTCTTATTTTACCAGCAAAAATCATAGGAGTATTATTTTATTTAAATTGATCTATATATGAGATTCTAACCCCCTTACATATTTGATTGCTTATTACTATTACACGAACGAAAGCTTAGTGGGTGCACCTGCCTATCACTATCTTTGTAACTTGACTAGACTTCATTTTCGAATTGCCGGTCTAGGAACTCAACATCACTGACATGGTGGTATTTCGCTTTGCTTCATTAGAAATCCCATTCGAATCACTTGAGTTGAAAGAAGCGGAATCGACTGTAGGGGTCATTAGTTGAATGAACGAGAG
This sequence comes from Pinus tabuliformis, assembly GCA_031772625.1. Classification (NCBI taxonomy): domain Eukaryota; kingdom Viridiplantae; phylum Streptophyta; class Pinopsida; order Pinales; family Pinaceae; genus Pinus; species Pinus tabuliformis. Next base: position 1,019,550,748 of record CM062805.1, read on the forward strand.
AGCTACTTGATCGTTGTGATCGAATGAGGGTTTTGACCTAGCTAATGAAGGAGTAAAATGAACATGTGTGTGTGTGTGTGTGTGTGTGTGTGTGTGTGTGTGTGTGTGTGTGTGTGTGTGTGTGTGATGCTCCCTTTGTACTTGTTGGGAGCGTATGAATTCGATGAGATTCTACTAGTGAATTGATCGCTTCAGATAGCTAAATCACTGAGAATTTGACTAGTCGATCAATATAGAGCATCGGGCAAAAATGTCATGTTACTATTATCGAAGAACCAAAATTGATCATTCAAATCGGTGTATATAAAATATCCACTTAGACCTCAATTCATAGGATCAAAATATACTTCCCTTCATAATTTCATGAATGGAGAAAGACACATATCTTTTATTATTCGATGCAGCCTTCGCATTGGGATCGTTTAATTAATTACAAAAAGTGTCATAAGATAAGTTGAATGAAAGTATGTCCCCTAATAGTTCCCTAACGACAATTTATAGTGCTTAAAGAAAGAGATCATAATACATAAACCCACAACATTTGAGCAAGAAACACCCGTAATGACAGATACAGACACAAAACCATTAGTAGTTCTAGAAGCATAGTAAGCATAGGCATCATGCATGGGTGGAGGCTTAAGAAACAAAGGTAAATGAATTTGAATCCGAACCAGTGAATGGACCACCAGTAGCAGTTAAGGGAATCAAATAAGGAAGGAACAAGGTTGGGACTCAATGGCCAATAATTGACCCAGGTTGTCTTTGAATAGTGTTCATGATCTTGCATGTCAGGTAAGGCAGTAAGGTCTGGTCAATTATGTTAGGTCATGTCTGGTAAAGTCAATTCAAGTCGCGTAAAATAAGAAGGTATGGGAAGGTTAGGAGCTTACAACCAGATAGGTAAAGCCCTAGATCAGATCTGCTACTTTCTTGGTTGGAAGGATCGCTCTTGCTTGCTTGGATTATTGTGTGGGTGGGTGATTAACTTTGTTTGTGTGTGTTTGTGCATTCACATATATACAATATGGAAGTTTTGTGTGTGGTGAGCACTAATTAATGAATCAACGATACATGCATGATGTGTTACTAATGAAAAGGTCACGACTTAGATTACCAATAACAACTTAGAGTATAAAGTATATTACTCCACTCTCCATACTCTTTCCTCATCCTTGGAACCCTAATATACATTCCATCCACCTTGGTAACTTCTAAATAACCTCCTTTGGACTAGCCCTTGTAACCTATGCCTCTTACCTAGGGGGACTAGCCCTTTGAAATCAAACTTTGGTGGGAATACACTTTTTCACCTATTGCTTTGACCTCATTGGACCAGACTAAAACTCCTTGGGACCGTGTACCCTCATACCTACAATCCTTTCTCGAGCTGTCCCTAGTAACCCACTATCATCAGACTTACGCCTTGGGAACCTCATAATCATACCTATTTGGAATATACTTTGAAAATTATGCCTCATACCTCCTTGGAACTAGCCCGAGTTACCTATGCTTTAAACCTAATACCTCTAACTGAACACCTTTGTTAATACTACTTGGAATCCTCAGAATCAGACCTACTTTGTTCGGAATACTTGAACCTCATACCTACACTTTGGGACAGTCCGAAACTACGCCTTTGAACACCTATTATACGATGCATTAATCGAATATCATTAATCGAGAGGTTCCTATCCATGTATCTCCGACAAATTTTACGAGTGAAAATGGGTATCTTCATTCGTGCGGTCTCCAACAACATTTACATATTACCCATTTCTATAGCTCCCTATTTATTCTAGATGTTGCTATCTATTTCCATGGAGTTTCATGCTTTCATCAAACCGGTTCACTAGTACCCATATTTCGGACCCCATATTAGGATAGGGGAACTCACTACAATTTTTGTGTGTTAGTGCTTCTATATCCCACCCCCACCTGCTATAGGAATGATAGGGAAGGATAGGGTAAAATTTCTGGCAGTACCGAAGCTTTTCTAAGGCAAGGGAGGCTGGAATATGTGAGAGGTAATGGGTTAAAGTACGTAAGTGTAGCTTATCATTCAATTGTTTTAGTGTTCATTGATGGTTCATTAATCTAGTGGTTAGAGATCGAGTTTCAGTCCTAGCTTTCTAGGGGAAGAGCTTATAATTCCTAGCTTTATAAATTTTACCTAAATATAAAGGATAGTGTATATAACATGGTTCTTATTGTTTATTCTAGAGTTCATCTTTCTTATAAACCAGTTATATATTATTTAGAGAGTCCGGAGTTATTAATAAGAAGATACAAAGTAACCTCTCATGAATCCAGTGACAAATGACCTGATGGGCACTACTCCAATATTAGGTCTATTAGAGAACGGATCTATGTAACACAAATAGTGAACACCATGAATCTCATTATGCACTTATCAACCTTTAATGTTATAATCTCATTACGCACTTCTCATTCTGCATGGTGTTTGACTTATGTTTCATATAGTGTTTGGTCTTCTTGCCTTGTGGCTTGTATTTGTAAATCCATATATTTGTTTTGTTGGTTCATGATTATGGCATTACATAATATTTTTTCTTAGACTTGAGTGAGAAATGAATGAATATCAATGTCTAATGGGACCAACTTGTTAATTTTTTAAAATACGGTAAAATTCCGCCCTGTATAGCTCAAATGCCGGAGATAGTTATTGCATTAGATTCCCCTTTTTGAGAGGATCAAAATCGACCTAAAGATCACCCAATTTGGTCAAGCGGAAGTTAAGTTATGAATTATTTTATTCACACATGTATTATGGAATGGGTCAGACCTAACCACTTGGGTAATTTCTTAGGTCATTCTTAACCCCAAGTAAACCCTCAGGTCAACCTATAAAGGGAAGTGACCTCAATCTCATTTGGACACACACTCAAGTTATGTTTTCTATCCTTCTACTTAGTTTTGGCTCGCACAGGTTAATTTGCGGAAGTCCTCATTGGGTCTGAGATCACAGGAAAAAGGTTCAGTCTCGGTTAGGGTATTCCAGATCTCAGTAGTTGGCACAAATCTTAGGTTTTTCGTCTTCAGTCGCAGGCACAGAGTGGGTAAGAGAGCGACTTTGGGTTCAGAGGTAGATCAGAAGGTTTCGATCCCCGGTCACTGGCTTCAAGTAGCCCAAGGAGCAACTTAGTTAGTTCAGTCACTTGGATAGCACTGTGAGGGTGTGACTTTGACTTGTTGGTCACTCATACAACCTGACAAGAGAGTGATTTTGGTTCTTCTTTGTTTGGGGCCATAGCAGCAGGCACAGAGACCTCCTGAGAGTGACTTTTTTGTTACAGTTGCTCGGATAATGTCTTTGTGAGCGTGACTTTGTTGTTACAGTTGTTCAAATAATGTCTTTGTGAGTGTGACTTTGAGGTTTTCAGTCGCTCATAGATAGTATTGATGAGAGAAACCCAGTTCAGATCTGGGGTTTTGGCATCTCGACATTAGTGATCTATGGATCTGGTTTTCTCTACTACAGATCGGTGGATCTTAGTATCTCTGTTGTTATGACAAATTTGTAGATCTGTATATGTGTCTTATTGTTACCTACTATTTATCATATGTATTGGGCTCGTTGTACTCATTGTTGTAACTTTTTATGATGATCTAAGAAGAAGAAGAATATTTGCAAGGGTTTCCCCATAGTGGGTTTTTCCCTGGTCATGGACCAATCCTAGTGTCTCTATATGTGTGCATGCTTTCTTCTACTGTTCCTTTTATATTCTGCTACATTGATGATGATGGTGATGTTGTTTCTTTCTATGTTATTGCACATGTTGATGTATAATAGTGTAGATATGAATAATGAAATGATGATATGGGGTGAACTTAAAGTATTAATGGTGAAATTCAACTATCATAGTAAATAACAATGTTGCCTTAAGTAAAATTAACATGGTATCGGAGCTAGGTTGAAGAAAATCCATGGAGATCACCCTGATGATGACACCATTGATGGAAGCAAGAAGAGGATGGTGGATACCTATAATAATTGTAGGGTTTGAAGAAAACCCTAGGTATCTTAATGATTAGGGTTTGATGGATTATATGAGGTTAGGGTTGGAGAGAAAACCATGGTATATGGAAAAGTCTTTAGATTTGATGTATGAAACTCCAGCATGATCTATGTGAAAATGCTCAAGCACTCATGGAAGATTTGATGAAGTTGCATATGAGATATTCCTTAGTAGATCTAGTTATATACTTGAAGACAGCATTGGCATATGGACCATGGACATTGATGGCTCTTGAATATTGATTCAAGAGGGAAAGGATCACCTCTCGTTGAAGATAAGTATTTCCCGACTTATGATGTTTCTTACTTGTTAGACATATGGATCTGATGATTATGTTTATTGTTACATATGTATTTGAGTATATGGATGTTTCTAACCTCCATGATGAGATGTGATGAGTAGGTCCTTCTTGAGGATCCTTTTGAGATGCATATCTGGAAAGAGGTAAAGAGGTACTTGATGAAAAGATGACAAAGTACTTCAAGCAGCCTATGACTAATGAGAAAATGCTTAGGTATTTGAATACTACAAGGTATGCATGGTATGTTGTGTTTCAGCTATTGACTTGGTAAGCCCTAAGGTTGGATGATAATTCCTCTTTCTTTATTGGCTCATGCATGTATACGAAAGTGACTTGGTTCTATGTTTCCTATGATGAAAAGATGCACTTGGTATTGAACACTTTGATATTATTGAATTCTATGAGGTTATCTGATGTTAATACATTGATACATTTGATGTTCGGCTAACATCTATGATCTATTTGTTGGATATCTCGATCCTAAAGAAGAATAGAATCTTGGCTCTAGAAAATGATACTTGGCATAGAAGGATAATTCATTGACTCCTATACATGAGTTTGCTAGTAATTCTTGCGATAAGCATGATGAAAGTATATGGAAAGAGTGGTTGACACTCTTGTTGTTTGACCTAATTTCCTCTCATTGGTCATGTATTACATGGTAACTTTGATATGAGAAGTATAAGTGTAATTGATATTCCAGATCTCTTACTACCTATGGTCTTGTCTTGATGGCATATGGTTAAACGGGATACAGTAACTTGATGGAGTGACTTGACATAAAATGCTCTTGTGTTCATAATCTTTGAGATATGATGTTGCTTCTATTTGTTGCTTTGAGTCTAAACCTTTGATGAAATATTGATGTCATGATGTTGATAGCCATATGTTTATGATCTAACATATTTGTTGTTGCATGACTCAAGTCGAGACAAGTTTCCTACATGAATGAAGATGAGTCAGAGGGAGAATCGCTTCTCAATATTTTTACTCACAGGGTTTATGTTCTAGTCGTAGTCACAGATCTAGGAGATCTCGTCCCTAGTCACACTCATGCTAAGGCCTAGACAGCGACCAGGCAGATAAAGTCACTTCCATGATAACCAGAAGAGAGAGACTAGAGTTTTGACTATTGTTGACCATCATCTGAAGTTGTCTAAACTCTGAATGATTATGTTCCTAACATATTCTACCATTTTTAACTAATTTCTGAAGTTGTTGAGTTAAATTGTTGATCATATAATGAAGTATTATGCTTGAAATCAGATGGTCACCTGAAAGATATCAGGACCAAAGATGTATTGTAGATAACAACAAGATCTGCTAACAGGAAAAGGTTGAATGTTTTCCATAACATGAACATGCAGACTGAATTTGTGTTTGCAGGTGACCGGGACATACAGATAGATATGTCACTATATCTGAGCTATAAGAGGTTGGCATGATTTGGCATTACTGGTATATATGAAAAGTGTTTTATCATGATGTTTGACAATAACTATAGATCTCTCTTTGATAAAATTTGTACTTGAACTTATGTCTAGTGATATGATTTGGATATTGATGATTTGCACTAATATCGATACTATGTGGGCATGATGACTTATTGGCCTCCTTATTCTTAGCACAATAGTTGAAATAATGATAGTTGTGATTTGGCATGAAAAATGGAACCTGCATGACTCATCCTTGATGTATGCATTTACACCTAGTGACAAGATGACTTATATTATTCTTATGAGAATGACTTGATAAATTTTAGATTGATAAAGTTCGGATTGATAATGCGTGATGAAGTCATGATTTACACGTCTCTTGGTTGAAAGTATTAATACTATGATAACGATGACTTTGATAATGGTCATGATCTGGCTTCTAAACTCTGATGAGTTGACTTTGTTGTTGATGGTACAACATTGAGCTATGTAAGGATGATAATGTTTGCAATGCTTATAGAATTTCAATCCATATATGTCTAGATTTGGCAGTTATCTAATGAAGTCAGGATGATGAGTTCCAAGGTATGGTTTTGATATTGATTATGGTTTTGGTTTTATATCCTGATGATATAATTATGATAGGTGATGAGCCTCTGATAATCCAAATCAGAGGGAGATAGCTTATGAAGCCCAAAATAATGTATCATGGCATGATGTATCAATTTCTAGAATTTGGAAAGAAATTCCATATTGCAAAGCTATTGGAAAATGTCATGAAAATGAAAATCCTTGGATACTCCGATTTCAAGTTCAAGATGTTGTTGAACTTGACACAGCATCCCATAGTTGGAGCATTGATGTTCCATTTTGAACATCCATATGTATATGTATGATGTGCATAATGAATTCATGAGTGAGTTGCTTCACTCACATAGAGTTGCCACCGAGCATGCTTTGAAATATCTACATGAGGTGTTCTATTTTGAGAATGTGATATTTCTCCTATGATATGTATCTGCATAGATGTATTATTGATACTTGAGATTATTGTTGATATGCACATTCGGATGCTTCTTTAGCATGAGATCTGCCATGATATCTTGGATGAGAGGTCCATAGCATGACCAAGGTTGATCATGATGTTGCTATCATAACTAGTTGTGAGGCAGGATACAGAAGCTCCTTAGAAGAGTTGTTTGAGCATGATATGGATATGACATGGATACCATGGATACATTATGATGATCTGATTGGTAGTAAGTCCCATATCTATGGTTGGGACCGAGGTACTCTCATATATTGAGACAATGCAGTTGTTCGAAACAAGCTTAGGCTTGTGGTTGGCCCCTCCATGAGAGGGAGGATGATTATGGTATCCTTTTGTGATTCATATGATTATATATGATCTGACATGATATTTGATTTGATGTTTTGTATGAATAGGATTGATGGATGTAGCCCCTCAACATAAGGGGCAATGCTAATCGAGGACCCTAAGCATACTCTTCCCACCCCCCATGAGCTCCAAGGGTGAGGAATTGAGATAGAAGGCTCTTGGGGTTGAGGGAACTCTGAACAATAGTGTGTTACCCTATCTATTACCCAGGGTTGAAGCATGTTTCTCCCCTATCTTCATAGGGTCGAAGAATGTTGCTCCCCTCTTGGTCTTTGCATAGTATACCCAGTTGGCATCATACCCTCAAGCAGGCCATCTCAATGGGAATACCGCTCCTAGTTTTGGACAATGAGTTGAGAGTGTACTTGGGGTGTACAACCTAAGTTGATTATGATGCAAGTTTTCTACCATCTATGGAAAGATTAGTAGGAAATAGGATGGGATGAGATAACCCTATGACATTTCGAGGTAGTAGCCTGATGATATTTCAAGTACTAGCCCGCTAGCAGAGATAACAGATAGCAACCTGATGGATAGAGGGTGGTAGATTGAGCTCCCCTCCAGTAAAAAATTATTCTTCTTTTAGATCAAATAAAGTTTCAGTAGTTAGAGTTGAGTAGAGATAGTCAAGCATTACAGCAACTTGATAAGACGTAAAGATATGCACAAGCAAGAACAATCAAGAGATAAATAGGAATAAGAAAAGGACAGATCGAGATATACAATGATGATTTTTGATGATGATATAGTTGATATGGACATGGCATGATGACTAAATGATAGAGATGATCCATGATGATACATGATGACACTCGAAGATTCCAGAATGGCATATTGTTTAGTGGACAAATATTGGCAGGTGGAATTCTCCTTGGTTGAGAGGAAGTATTAATTTTTGAAACTACAGTAAAATTCCACCTTGGACAACTCAAATTACTGAGATAATTATTTCATTAGATTCCCCTTTTTTAGAGTACCAAAATCGACCTAAATATCATCCAATTAGGTCAAGTGGAAGTTAATTTATGAATTATTTTATTCACACATGTATTATGGAATGGGTTGGCCCTAACCACTTGGGTAACTGCTTGGGTCAATCTTAACCCCAAGTAAACCCTCAGGACAACTTGTAAAAGGAACCAACATCAAGCTCATTTGGACACACACTCAAGTTATGTTTTCTATTCTTCTACTTTGTTTTGGCTCGCACAGGTTCATTGGCAGAAGTTCTCATTGGGTCTAAGATTATAGGCAATGGTTCACTCTCGGTTATGGCATTTTGGATCTCATTCATTGGCATAGATCTAAGGTTTTCATCCTCAATCAAAGGCACGAAGTGGGTAAGAGAGTGAATTTGGCCCTCTGGTCACTGGGAGGCAGTTCAAAGGGAGAGACTTTGGGTTCAAAAGTAGATCAGAAGGTTCTGGTCCCCAATAGCTGGCTTCAGGTAGCCCAGGGAGTGACTTTGTCAGTTCAGTCACTCAAATAGCACTACAAGGTTGTGACTTTCAATTATTGGTCACTCAGAAAGCTCAGCAAGGGAGCGACTTTGGTTCTTCTATGTTCAGGGCCATAGTCACAGGCACAGAGACCTCCTGGGAATGACTTTGTTGTTACATTCGCTTGGATATTTTCTTTGTGAGTGCAACGTTGAGGTTTCCAGTTGCTCACAGATAGTACTGATGAGAGAGGCCCAGTTCAAATTTAGGGTTTTGGCATCTCGGCATCAATGATCTATGGATCTAGGTTTCTCTGCTACATACCGGTGGATCTGAGTTTCTCTACTATTATAACAGATTTGTAGATCTATAGATATGGCTTATTGTCACCTGCTACTGATCATATGTATTGGGTTTGTTGTACTCACTACTGTAACTTTTTATGATGATCTAAGAAGAAGAAGAAGATTTGCAAGGGTTTCCCCATAGTGGGTTTTTCCCTAATCATGGACCAATCCTGGTGTCTCTATATGTGTGCATGCTTTCTTCTATTGTTCCTTTTATATTCCACTGCATTGATGATGATGGTGATGTTGTTTCTTTCTATGTTATTGCACATGTTGATGTACAATATTGTAGATCTGAATAATGAAATGATGATATGGGGTGAACTTAAAGTATTAATGGTGAAATGAAACTATCATAGTAAATACAATGTTTCCTTAAGGAAAATTAACATGGTATCAGAGCTAGGTTGAAGAAAAGCCATGGAGACCACCCTAATGATGACTTCATTGATGGAGGCAAGAAGAGGATGGTGGAGACCTATAAGAATTGTAGGGTTTGACGAAAACCCTAGGAATATTAACGATTAGGGTTTGATGGATTATATGAGGTTAGGGTTGGAGAGAAAACCCTGGTCTATGGAAAATTCTTTAGATTTGATGTATGAAACTCCAACATGATCTATGTGAAGATGCTCAAGCACTCGTGGAAGATTTGATGAAGTTCCATATGAGATAATCCTTAGAAGATCTGGTTAGATACTTGAAGACAACATTGGTATATGGACCATGGACATTGATGGCTCTTGAAGATTGATTCAAGAGGGAGAGGATCACCTCTCATTGAAGATAAGTATTTCTTGACTTATGATGCTTATTACTTATTAGACTTATGGATATGATGATTATGTTTATTGTTACATATGTATTTGAGTATATGGATGTTTCTAACCTCCATGATGAGATGTGATGAGTAGGTCCTTCTTGAGGATCCTTTTGATATGAAGATCTGGAAAGAGGTAAAGAGGTACTTGATGAAAAGATGACAAAGTACTTCAAGCAGCCTATGACTAATGAGCAGATGCTCTAGTATTTGAATACTACAAGGTATGCATGGTATGTTGTGTTTCAGCTATTGACTTGGTAAGCCCTAAGGTTGGATGAGAATGCCTCTTTCTTTATTGGCTCATACATGTATATGAAAGTGACTTGGATCTATGTTTCCTATGATGAAAAGATGCACCTGGTATTGAACACTTTGATCTTATTGAATTCAATGAGGCTATCTAATGTTGATACATTGATACACTTGATGTTCGACTAACATCTATGATCTATTTGTTGGATATCTTGATCCTAAAGAAGGCTAGAACCTTGGCTCTAGAAAATGATACTTGGCATAGAAGGATAGTTCATTGACTCCTATACATGAGTCTGCTGGTAATGCTTGCGATAAGCATGATGAAAGCATATGGAAAGAGTGATTGACACTCTTGTTGTTTGACCTAATTTGATCTCATTGGTCATGAAGAGCATGGTAACTTTGATATGAGAAGTATAAGTGTAAGATTGATATTCCAGATCTCTTACTACCTATGGTCTTGTCTTGATGGCATATGGTTAAATGGGATACAGTAACTTGATGGAGTGACTTGACAGAAAATTCTCTTGTGTTCATAATCTTTGAGATATGATGTTGCTTCTATTTGTTGCTTTGAGTCTAAACCTTTGATGAAATATTGATTTCATGATGTTGATAGCCATATGTTTATGTTGGGAATGGGATCAACCAAAGGATAGTTTTGGGGCTAAAATCCCATGTTTTGGTCAAATTTTGTAATATACTTGTAAAGAATCCGCATTTTGTGGTCACGGAGCGCAAAGGTGTCATAAGTCATAAAGGGTTGTCTGCCCTTAGTTTTGTAAAGTAAAGTTGGTTGTAAGAGATCTACCCATGGTCCGCAGACCATGGGATTGTATAAAAAGAGCTAAGCTCTAAGTCGTTAGGAGTCAGTTAATGAGGAAGATGTCTAAAAGAGAGTCATAGCTCTAAAGTAGGAAGTCTAAGTTTTGGGTCATAGCATAGGTAGAGGCTCTACAGCTGAGTGCGCAGAGGCCTAGGGTGGAAGTCTGCAACTGAGTGCGCGGACCCCTGCAGCTATGTGCGCAGGGTGGATAGAGTCTGTAATCACTTGGAAGATATCAATAAAGAGAAGTATTCTGCAATTTCTGTGTCTTTGTTTCGATTGATGCATCTTGTCATTTTATGTATGAATTTCCTTTATAATGCTTATGTGATGCATGAATGTGTATAATTATGTTGGATAATTGAATGCCAATAAGAATATCTGTTTACGTGGTGTTAACTGTGAGTATCTAATAAGATAAGTGAGATTCTTAAGATAACTGGACAATCTGTGCAATACTCTACCTTAGCAGCGTGAAAGTATCTAAACCGAAGGTTAGGGCTGCGCGAAGGTCAGCCGTACCCTTTCGTGGAGGTATCGAAGGAAGGAATAAGGGGTTAGGTAGACAGAGCCCTAGAACTAAGTGACCTATGTGAAGGCAGGAATAGAAGGAATAAAACAACATCACGACCATCTCAGGGTGCGGAAACTTGGTTCCAGCATCCCCCCATACTGCTTCGGGTGAGACTTCGGTCCGCACTACGCAGGCTGATGCCAAAAGGGACAGTAGTGTAGGGATTTCTTTGGCTAATTAATGTCGAACCTGGGTTAGGCCCCCTCAACCCAACAAATGGTTCCATTGTCGGGACCGAAATCTACATAAGAGATGTGTGATGTTGTATCACTGGAATCCAACTAAGAAAGAGATCGGAGACTGGTTGGATAAGGAGATCCACGAATTCGCGGTGCAGGAGAATAGAAGTCCACGACTAGCAAAGGAATAGTGGCTGGACAGGTACCTATATACAGAAATACATGATATCTTTTTCTGCTCCTTTCCGATTGAGCTATATGAGTGGATTGCGAAGCTAGCAGATAACCAAGGAAGGTGGAAACTTGACGGTCCTATTGTGTGGACCCCGGAGCTAGTACAGAGGTTGGAAGCATTTGAGTACAAGATCACTCACGCTATCGATCATTGGCTCAACTGTGTCATAGGAGTATTTGTAAATGAATTCGCAGTCGACACCTCAGTTAGCAACAACGAGGCGGACCAACATTTTTTCAAAGGACCGCAAGGTAAGTACGTGAAATCTTTGAATACCTGGATTAAAATGTTATTGTGCGAAAAATGAGTTATGCGTCTACCTTGATGTTTGGGGCTACGCGAAGCAGAAAAACTTATAGGAACAAAGGAATAAAGGGCCCTGAATATAGCCCATTGATTTCACCTTCACAATGTGATGAAGAAGGGATAGCACAAGTTTCTCCACAAAGTGTTATTCAGTTAATAAGACAAGGATTCCCGTGAATACCACCTCCACCCACACCACCATCACCTGCAACTTCACCTGTACCACATCCACCTCCACTACAATTCAGTATGGCAAATTCAGTGAAGTTGCCTTTGTTCAAAGGCTTGGGAAATGAGGACCCAGACCAATTCTGGTTCGTTTTAAAAGTTGTATGGGAAGCTCAGGGCATTACAGATGATAACATGAAGAAGGCAACCCTCATTAGTACTCTGTAGGGTCGCATGCTAACCTGGTACATCAAGTACTCTAATGATAACCCGAATGCTAGAGTGGAAGACATCCAGACCGTGCTGAAAAAAGAATTCAATAGGCCTAAATCTGAAGCATAGTCTATTGTGGGGTTCAAAGAATACTCGATGCTCCCAGGTGAGACACCTTGGGAATTAGATCACAGGTTGATATGTAAAATCTATGAAGCTAATATGAACTTGACATACGGGCAGCATCGTGAGTGGTTTGTGGCTTCGCTACTGCCACACTTAAGGGTTGTGCTATCACAGTAGAAGATAACAACTCAGGCAGACGCCTTGGAGATTGCAATGAGATTGCATGAAACCTCGATGCAAGATCCAAATCTAGGGGTTCAACAGATCCATGCGCAGTTGAAAAATATTTTCCTTCAGATGCAAAGTTTGAAGCAGGATAGAACAGTCCGACCAGAGGTGTGTGAGGAGGTATGGTGTCTGAAATGCAAGAGTCAAGGGCATGACAAAGACCATTGTCCAGTCTTTGTGAACTATATTGCAGGAGGAGGAACAATTGCTTTGAGGCCGGAAGCTCAAGCAGGACCAAGCGTGGGGTATGCATTGTAGTGCGCTATCTGTCAAGTAGCAGGAAAACATGCCATGGATAATTATCATTTGTTGCAAAAGTTTGTACAGACACCGCAACAGCTGTTTTGCAACTTCTATAGTTCGATAGGGCATGATGAGTGTAATTGCAGAAGTTATGAATTGATGATGGATAGAACTCCCGCCTATAGTGTCTAGGCAGAAACGCGGCCCCCTGACTAGAGAGAGGGGTGCAGACGAGGCCGAGGCAGATGAGGACCTAGCATAGGTCGGGGACAGTTGATCTGCTACAATTGTGGAGAACCAGGACACTATGCTCGCGATTGCACTAACCCTACACATCCATCGTGCAAGTATTGTGCTCTGTTTGATCATGAAACAAAAGACTATCCTACGCTGATAGCTAGGATACATGACAAAGGGGTGCTACCACCTCCGCCAACTCAGAACTTGCAGATGATGAGGTCTGAGCTGCGCGAAGAGGATCTGAATGTGAATATAGTGCTCCAAAGTGGAATCACAATAGGAGATGACAAGGGGAAACAACCCGAAGACAGTACATGTGTTTGAAAAGCTCCAACAAAGGAGGTTGAGTTCGATTTGGAGCACGCACGTGAAACCTTCATGGAAGTGAAGAAGAGCTTCGCTGAGGTCTCCACCTCAGGAATCAAGGATAAGCCTGATCGAGTTATGGATCCTTCTAGGCTTACAACCTTCTTGGAGACCTACATGAATGTACTACGCGATAGAAAGGCTATGAAGGGGCTGTAGGAGTTCATAAATAGATGCGCTGGAAACATTCTGACTGAGCCGCACATAGTGTGAAAGATTGGCAAGCATAAAACAAGAACAGGACGGGAGATGAGGCTGACCGCACAGATAGGACAGTATGAGATGGATCAGGTTATCTTATACCCAGGGTCAGACGCGAACGTCCTACCAAAACAGACTTGGGAGCAGATGGGGAGACCCATGCTACAATGGTCTCTGATTCAACTAAGGATGGCAAATGAGCAGAATATCATCCCCATGGGGCGACTGCAGGGGGTGATTGTAGATATTGAAGGTTCGAGCACGATGGCTAACTTTGAAGTAATAAAAATTGTGGATGATAGCAACCCCTACCCTGCGCTACTTGGAATTAATTGGGCTACTGATATGAACGAGGTAATCAATATAAAGAAATGAAAGATGATATTTGAGAATAAATCACTCCATGTAACAGTACGCCTAGATCCTGTTGAAGGATCGCGTTATACTGAACTAGCCCATGATTATGAGAGCGATGACGATCTGGAATGGATCTATAAGATAACAGTGTGAGACCAAGATTGGGTGAATCCCACTGTGAATGGACAAATTACATGGGATCGCGAGAGTTCATGCACCTCGGACTCTGATGAAGAACTAGAGCATTGGCAGAATCGGGTACATGAGGTGACTACACTAAGCTGCAACATGATGACCCAGTTGCTGCCCTGTGTGTCATCAAAGGTAAGAAATATGCCTATTTATGATGGCCTGAATGATATAGATATTATTCTAGATGCATTTGAGAGGGAGGTACCAGAAAAGTAACGCTTCCAGGGTTGTATTGGACACTGCACGCTACGCCCACAAGGTGGTGGGGTACGCACAAGGGAAGCTTTGATGATTGGCGTGAATGTAGGAGAATGATGAGAAACTACTTTGGGAAGCCGAAGATGTGAATGAAATACAAGTATGATGGGTAGAATGATCCGTGCGTTCACCTGGCCAAATGGGCCCAGGATTATGGAGAGAAGCCCCAACTTGAATGGGTCACTTGTTCTGTCACACCCTGGATGTCGTCACAATGAACTAGTATGTAGAAACAGAGCTTTTCCATGGGATAGGTGAATGGGATATTCTACACGAAGGATTCATAATGACATTCAGTTTTGAAGACGGGTTTGACAGTATTGATGAGGCTCTACAAGAGGTGAAAGCAGCAATCTTTAGGATACCACAGGATCCTTTAGACCTGATTCAACCTAAGTGGGCTACTCAGTTGAGTCACACGCTAGAATTATATAATGTAACTACTGAAGAGGAGGATGAGAATCCGTGAAAGATTAACATCCTGAAACAGAAGGTCACTGTGAGGTTGAAGGTCCGTAGGTTGAGAATCCTGATATAGCGCGCCGCTGAAAATGAAACAGGTAAACATTGGTACGAAGGCAAAGCCCAAATTCGTGAATATTGGAGATTACTTGGATGATGCGACGATGGATAAGGTTGTTGAATTACTCCGCAAATACCAGGATTTATTCCCTACCAATTTTATGGATCTAAAAGGGATAATCG
The DNA here is from genome assembly GCA_031772625.1 of Pinus tabuliformis. NCBI lineage: Eukaryota > Viridiplantae > Streptophyta > Pinopsida > Pinales > Pinaceae > Pinus > Pinus tabuliformis. Next base: position 1,019,566,202 of record CM062805.1, read on the forward strand.
AGGACCTAGGTGTTATGAAGATCATGTTGAAGCCTGACACAAAACCGGTTAAGCAAAGGCCTTACCGTCTCAATCCGAAGTTGTTGTGGGGAAAAATGCCTATGCAAAACGATCCTATCCACCTAAGGTGTGACAGTGCCTTAGCAACAAACAGAGACAGCTATTCTAGTATTCTTCCTTTATGAATTAAGAATGAAGAGAGATGGATGGACTAATCGGTGTCTTCCGTTTGTCCCTCGATCCGGTTTCTCTTCTCTTGGAGAGTTCCCAGCTACTTGCCTTCTCGCTCACCCGGCTTTAAGAGGTTTCTGCAAGATCACAAGAAGAGAACACTACACAAGACATGGATTCATATTCATAACTAGTTCAGGATTAGAAATAAACTAAACATACTAATGCAATCATACATCAAAGATACATCAGTATATAGGAGAAACCAAGATAGCTTTATTGATGAATAACAAGGTTCAGGAAGAGATACAACCCAGAGGGCTCCAATCCAGCATCTCCTTCCGAGCAAATGGAATTCCTATCTTCACCCCCTTCAAAGCATTAAGCACCCAATAGTTCCAGTCTCAAACCAACAACAATTCTTTGCAATAACAAAATTCCAGCCCCCAGATCTCATGGAGGAGAGATCCATATATAGATGTTTGGAGAGAGGATGAGTCAGCTTGAGATCTGACTAGTGTCCTCTCCCTCTGTCAGTTCTTGATTCCACTTGGAGGTTCTTGCTTCCACTTGGAGATTTGGAACCTCTTACTCATTACCAGTCGAATTCCCTGAGGCAAGTGTCATTTTGGAAGCTTCCTGGGTTCTGACACCTTGAGAAATGAACTTGCCACATGTCCACTCTCGCTCAGCGCAGGTAGCCAGTGTTTCCTTTGACATTCAGCACAGGTAGCCAGTGTTGGCTTTGACATTCAGCGCAAACAGCTAGTGGAGCCACTGAAATGATCCTGAATTGACTTGTTTTTGAGCAGTTTCTGGTGGAGAACTTCTGTGAATTGCTGTGGTTTGTTAGCCTTGTTCCTCTAGGGGTAGGAACAACATGTTTAGGGACTTTGGATCCCTTAGATTATGGACATTTCATGCTTAATGCTTTAAGGCACAAAAATGTCTATAACAGTTGCCCCCTAAAGTATGAGGCTGTTTATCGGGTGAAATGCTTTATCTGGGGGATCCGAAGTTCATCCAATGCTGGGAGGAGACCTGTAATAAGATACAATACAATACATTATTTTTCATACTGCTTTCATGATCTAGCTGAGGCGGGCATTCCCATGCTCAGCTTTATAAATTCATTTTTCTGTACATAGAACAGACAACCGTCTGGTGGTAGACTGATAATTTTGATGAAATTATCATCCTTTGGGTAGGATGATTATCTGCTGCAATGATGTACATGTCAATGTCTTTATTTTTCCTGAATATATATCGCAGCCCAGATGGATGAAACTAGATCCGGGGTCTTCAAACTCGTTCGATCTTCACTCTAAGTACAAGTCGATCCATGTGAGAATTGTTCTGAAGTCAAACATGGAAAGACATCGCTTGATTACCGGTCAATGATGTAAACCGTTAACAAGCGCGAGAGGAATCACCGATAATGATAGTGACCCTCAAGGTACTGCAGTACAATTCACGTGGTGTGAATAAAGGACTTCGCGTCAAACACCACGCAAAATCTTTCGGTCGAAGGTCATTGATGTATACCTGTCGTCGGAAGTGAGAAACTTGCCATTGAGGCATGCAAGCTTCAAAGTACTGAAGGGGTTGTTCCTAGATCAACTTCTTGGATAATGAGATGATGTCGACAAGAAGCGATCCATCAAAGGAGGGCCTTAATGAATCCCACATCAATGACATAGAACGGAGCTAATGATTTTGATGGAGTTGAAAACGATCTGTGACATATGATTCAGGGTGGCGGTCATGAAAGGATGAAGGATAATGTACGGCAGTGGATGGGACACAGTTGACTTTTCTGAACGACTTCTCTTGAACATATGGTGACACTAATGCGATGGATTGGTAGCACTACCCCAAATATGGATGGTATGGCAAGACCATGGATGTGACCGGTGAATGAAACAACCCAACCCGATTGTGGTACGAAGGAAAAGTGTCATGTTCAAGAGTGACTTGCTACCATCAAAGTTTTCTTGAGTTTCTCCCAATTTTTCCCCAGTCATTGCTGACCAGTACCTCTTTATTTTTTGTCAATCTTGAGGAGGATAACATATGCTTGTTCTATAACCTGCCCTTCGGGCAAGCCCATCGCTATGTTTTAACGAGCCTAGCGATAGTGGAACTCGTTCTCGTCTAAAGACAAGTTTGTCGCTATTAATGATTTTAACGAGTCTAACGACAAGGATAACTTGGTCCTTTTCATTTTTAGAGAGTCTGAAAAGGTACATAAAGTTAAGTCCAAAAGTCCTTTTTCGTCATCTAATCCCTTAAGTCCGAAAAAGTATAAAACAATACAGAAGGGATGAGTTTTCGATAATTTTAACGAGCCGAATAAAACAAGCGCTCGATCTTTTTGTGCAATAATCCCTCAGGTCCAAAAAGATTAAAATCTAGAGGAGGGATAGCTCTTCCTGTCCCTTTAACAAGCTGGAAGGCCAAGGACTCGGCAATCTTTTCATATTTTACGAGTCAGTTGAAAAGAGCTTAAAGAAGACTCGTCTTTTGAGGAACGAGTGATAAACAGGGGTAGCAGCTGATTCCAGGTACAGGTTGGAATTTTCCAATCACGGCAGTGTCACAAGGATGGCTAGTGAAATCACTCTTCGCAGCTGTTCCTCAAAATGGGTAAACAAACATATGGAGGTGAACGATCGGCCAATGGAAAAGTGGAGGTGATGGTGCAAACACGACCAAGGCTTTAATGGCTGATGATATTACATTCACTATGGTTATTTACCGGGATAGTTCATTTTTTAACGAGCTTAAACGCGGGTGGAAACATTTGCTCGATCTTATGTTTATTTTTTAACGAGCATGAACTATGCGCTAAAACTGCTCGGATCTTGCGTTTATTTTTTAACGAGCATGAACTGTGTGCTAAAACTGCTCGATGATAAGTTTGCATGCCCCCAGCATAACAACGCAAATCGAGGTGCATGCCCCCCAAGCTTCATTGCATTCAACTTGGTGGTTGGAATGAAGGTTTACCTTTGAGATTTGGAAAGGAGATTGTTTCATTTTTTAATGAGGTTGACACAGTAAAAGAACTATCCTCATGACTCCTTGTTTCATTTTTTAACGAGGTTGACACGAGATTAGAACCGTCCTCGGAGCCCATTGTATTTACAGTATTTCTATTAGGGCGATGATCCATGCTGACAAAATGTTTAGGAATCTTCCGAATCTATTAGATATAGAAGATTTCATATTGTAGGTTTCCACTGTGGCTACTTCTGCCAGATTACTCGCAGGCGGTAGGGCAAAAGTACCCATTAAGGCAGGGTCTTTTAGGAGACCTACTCCAATGTTTTGAAGAGAATGATTGCTTCCATGGATCTTTGGAGTGCTTCCCGTAACTTGTGAATTGTCGGGGAGGAAAGTTTGTTGGTCGACGACTGTAATTCCTCCTTGAAAGGGAAATGCAATCTTCCTGAAGTAGGTCGACACAACTGTGGCCATGGCATATATCCAGGGCCTTCCCAGTAGGATGTTGTAATCGAGGTTTCCATCGATTACTTCAACATCAACTTCTACTGTTTTTCCCCCCAGTTCAACTTGCAAGTTACTTAAAATCTCGTATGGAGTGTATGATCGTCCATCAAATGCTTTTAACGTCGTTGACGATTTCGACAAGGGTGGTGAGCCTAAATTTTTCCAGCAACTCATCGACATAAGACATGTAGATGCCCCCTCATCAATAATTGTTCAATGAACAGTTTTGTTGAGGGCTTTCACTTGAATAAGGAAAGCTAGTTGACCTGGTAACTGAGGGACATATTCTTTATGATCAAAGGCCACAAGATTGGAATCCATTGGGCCAATCCCACCTATTGCTGATAATAAAGCTTGCTCTTGGGAGGGGCAATTTTGCGGTACCTCAAGTGTCGACATAGCGGACGGCGATTGGGCCAGGTCCTCTACTATATTATAATTCTGTGCTACTTTAGCACGAGGATTAAATGTCGATTTGTGTATTACTCCCTTTGGCGACTTTATCATTGGTTCAGGAATGATGGGTGGCACAACTTTGGTTAAAGTTGTTGTCGAACTACTAGGTTGTTCATTAGCCTTGTTATTCGACAGTCGTGGATTCCCGTAATCTTTATTCCTTGTCAAAGCATCATTTTGCTGCCTTGAGACAGACAACATAAGCACTTGGGATCGGGAAGCATTTTGATTAGCAACCAGTTTGGTTCCCGGGCTTGGAAACGGATCAGTCAATACCGCTGGGGTTTTTGAACTCTTAAAGAGTTTCTTAACTTCAGCTATATGTGGACAATCTCTCGTCCAATGATCCTCATCGCATATATGACACCCCGCAGGGGGTTTCCTTTTTCTCCCTTTCTTTTTCTTCTTGCCCCCTGGTTGCTTCAGTTGTTTGCCCTTATCGGTTGACATGACATTTACTTCTGAGGCAAGAAGTTCCTCATTTGCATTTTGACTAGAAATCTTACAGGCCTTTTTAGATGTAGCCTTTGTCGATTTCGTATCTGTTTTGCCAATCACACCATCGCCAACGTGAGAGTCATTGTTTGATTTAGGAGGAGGAGGAATTGAGAATTCCAGTTTAGGGGCGTCAAGTATTTTGTCGTAGAGCATGCCAGACTGAGTATAGACCAAGTCCAGATATTGCGCACGAGCGATGACTTGCTCTTCTGTTACGACTCCCCCTTTTGCCACATCTTCCGTGATTGTAGGAAGTAAGGATTTGATAAACCATTCAGCTAATAGCTGATCGGGAACGTACGTTTTCACCATCCTACGACGACGTCGCCACTCATGTATATGATCAGATATGTGAGTGGCCGTTGTCTGTTTGAAGTTGGTTAGGAGTTCCGTTCCCGTTTCATACCTTATTGGTAATTGAAAATGGTTTAAAAAGGTTGTGGCTAAGGTACTGAAGTTGTCGAACGAAGCTCTAGGCAATTCAATGTACCATTTTGCCGCTGGACCCGTTAACGTCCTCTGAAAGAGGCGAAGTCTTATCGAATCATCATTCAGGGTGTTTGATGAACACCATAGATGGAATGTCATCACGTGATTCGATGGGTCTTCACCTGGATTTCCATTGAATTTAGGAATGTCAGATGGAAGTTTGTGAGGAATCGCTGGCCACCAAGGGGCGTAAGCAATCGGATCGTTTGTTAACCGATGTAAATCAGGTAACTCTAAAGTTGCCACAAATGGTAACTGTTGATTTAGGTTAGGTGAGGCATACCCAGGGTACGATGGAATTGCCTGAGCAGTGGGCCTTTGCATACCAGCATAATGTAACTGATGTTGGTATGACTGATACGGTTGGTGGACTTGACCACTGTAAAGCGGTTGGTTTTGACCGTTTTGAATATACGGTTGTCCACTGTTCGCAAAGATCTGCTGCTCAGAACCTTGGTATACTTGCTGGAATTGTGGTTGTTGGTATTGCACCAGCCACGGTTGTGAAGCCATGTTCTGTTGTGCTATACTAAGCGTTGGACCAAGGTGTGGGGTAATTGTACCCGTTTGGACCTGTGTCGCCCCACCAGTTGGCGATTGTGGTTATGTCCCAGGGTCAAGGGGCTGTTGCATTACAACCTGAGAAATCTGAGGTTGACATACAACAGGCAACGTTTGAACTTGCGACACAGTTACAATAGCTGGTGTGGTTTGGATGTTCGACATAGGTACACATTGTTGCATAGAATACACAACCCTTGGTTGTTGAGGTAACATAGGTACCCAACCACTTGATGTAATTCCAGTATAACCTGAATACTGTTGTGAACTCCCGTATGGATACCCTCCCGGAGGGGGTAGTGAAAGGGCATACTGCCCCCCATACGGTAGCAATCCGGAACTCAAGGGGATTGTTTGTCCTTGGGGACTGGATTGCCAAAATTGACCTCCAAATGGATCAATCTGGCGAGTCTCAACATAAGAGTTGCCGGATATTATTCCGGATGAACAAACTGGAATAGACCACACTGTCGAAATAGTCCCTTGGTGGACTCCTTCTAGCGGTTGTGAGCTAGTCGGGACAGATGGTATGCCGGCAAACATTGTCGGAGTGACGGCAGGGGCTTCTACTGTCGCTGTGTCATTCGACACAGTCCTAGATGTTGACGGTTGTTCAGACATTTTGAGTCTATCCAATAGATTGCCTAGCGATTCTACAGGAACTTCCACTTGTGGTAGGCTAACTTCTGATGAAGGAAATAGAGTGACCCCGACTCCAAACTGTGTTGGAGTACTTGCTTGCGGATCCTCTACAATTTCCTCTATCGCAATCAAACCAGGTGGAAGAGGAAGACCGTCAGGTCCGTAAAATATTTTTGGTGCCGAAGAAGGGGTCGACTCGACACCGACAGTTGTTTGAGAAGCAAGACTTTCTGAACCGGTTACAGACGGAATTGGTTCAGTAACACAAGTATTTGCCCCCAGACTAGGATCAGTGTTACTGTCCCTCTGCAGATGTTGAACTTCTTCTATATAGGCAGGGTTTCCAGAAATGTTTGGAGTAACCGGAATCTCAGATGTTGTTGGAACACTTGTTCTAACTTTGATAGGAGATTTTGAACCGGTTAAACGAGTTCGCTTTGTCCGTACTGTTTTCGATTCCGGAGACAAAAACGGTTGACTCGTAAGCCTCCGCGAACGACGGGGTTTCAATTGACTTTCTTCCACGATTGCGGATTACTCGATCAACCAAAATACAAAAGGGGAAAGTGTGTTTCCGAATTAAATGAATTTTTTAGACGCTTTTAGACACAACTTGCTTTTTCACTTTTAAAGAGTCGATAAAAAGCTAAAGAATACTCTAGTCTCCTTCGATGTTTTAACGAGCCCAAAGTGACAAATGCTCGGATGGACTTTTTCTGTTATAGAGTATGAAAAAGGCCAAAAGGAACTGCTCTGGAGTTCTAGGCAGAGGGTGTGCCAAACTTTTCGCAAAACCGCAGAATACTTTTTAGGGTACGGGCGGTCGATCTTCCTGAATGCTGTGTTCAGTGCATTGCGATCAGTAGGGCGGCCGACACGGCTTCCTAAGGATAAAGGTTTTATGCCTATAGGGGTCTCCCAATATATACGCGACGGTACGTGGGAGCACAATCCGTACTGGCGCTATCGTCCCTCAGGAGGAATCACCCACCATCCACGAGATCGACAGTCACCAGGCTTAACGACGCCGGAACACGTCTCTAGCCTAGACCTCTATGTTGTGTGTTATGTTACAAAGCGTTGTTAAGTTCATTCAATTTATTTTAGGTTGATCTTTCTTAGAGGTTTGCCTTTTGAGGTTCACCACAAGATGTATGATACAAATTCCTAAATGCAGTCTAAAGATGATAAGCAAGCTTTTTATATCTTTTCAACTTTGAAAATCCTAGCTACAAAGGGAAAAGAAAGACACCATCTTTTCTCAAAGAGCAATCAGCACACTCTAATGCACTTTTCCTAAATCAAACATGCAAACTATCAAGATGCAAATGCACAATGCAGGTGTTTGTTTTCCGCTATCTTAGTATTGATGCCTACAAAGAAAGCTTTTTGCACAACTTTGAATTTGCTTTTAAATGACAAATACAAACAAGTTTACTTTTTCGAAATCAGAAAGGGTAGAAGAGATTACAACACTTAACGATTTTCGAAATAAACTCTTGTTTCGACACTTTAAAAGAGACAAACTCAAACCAATAAGCAAAAGCAAATGTATAATCAACTGTTAATAGCCAATGAACTCTCTCCTAAGATCATAATGAACAGATCTGAATCAAGGGCTACAGGATGATTATTTCACTCATGCAAAGGAAAACTGTAAATGATTCCACAAACACATAAAAACACTCACAGTCTTTTTGTACAAAAGGAGGCGGAATCTAAGCAGAGAAAAGGGGTTATCAGACAGGTACCTATGCTGGTTACAGGCTGCAAAAATCAGAGATCAAAACAAGGCAAAACATAGCAGAGAACCCCAGCTGCACAAGGCCTAACTGGATCAACGCACCCTCAACACAGGGGTTTTGACATTCAGCGCAGGTAGCCTTCACAGGACCTGCGTTGAAATGCAGAATCCCTTCACTGGGTCTGCGCTGAAGGAGAAACTCTCGTTTCCCACAGGTTCTGGGTCACAGATTGCTATTTAATTCACTGTTTCAGGCCAAATAAAAGCAACAAGCAAGGTACAATCAAAGGGATGCTTTGAGGGGGTACTAAGATCTATCACAAAGGATCATCAAATCATTTGTGAATCCATTGTTCAGATCATAGACAAGTCCAGTGATTGGATCAAAGCAGCAACTGTCTACTTTGCATCCGGGAAAGCAGATGCAGTTCGATCGTTGCTGTCAAGTCTATGAAGTAAACAATGATAGAAACACAAATAAAATGACTAAACAGATCTCCCCAGCGGAGTCGCCAATTTGTTGTGGGGAAAAATGCCTATGCAGAACGATCCTATCCACCTAAGGTGTGACATTGCCTTAGCAACAAACAGAGACAGCTATTCTAGTATTCTTCCTTTATGAATTAAGAATGAAGAGAGATGGATGGACTAACCGGTGTCTTCCGTTTGTCCCTCGATCCGGTTTCTCTTCTCTTGGAGAGTTCCCAGCTACTTGCCTTCTCGCTCGCCCGCCTTCAAGAGGTTTCTGCAAGATCACAAGAAGAGAACACTACACAAGACATGGATTCATATTCATAACTAGTTCAGGATTAGAAATAAACTAAACATACTAATGCAATCATACATCAAAGATACATCAGTATATAGGAGAAACCAAGATAGCTTTATTGATGAATAACAAGGTTCAGGAAGAGATACAACCCAGAGGGCTCCAATCCAGCATCTCCTTCCCAGCAAATGGAATTCCTATCTTCACCCCCTTCAAAGCATTAAGCACCCAATAGTTCCAGTCTCAAACCAACAGCAATTCTTTGCAATAACAAAATTCCAGCCCCCAGATCTCATGGAGGAGAGATCCATATATAGATGTTTGGAGAGAGGATGAGTCAGCTTGAGATCTGACTAGTGTCCTCTCCCTCTGTCAGTTCTTGATTCCACTTGGAGGTTCTTGCTTCCACTTGGAGATTTGGAACCTCTTACTCATCACCAGTCGAATTCCCTGAGGCAAGTGTCATTTTGGAATCTTCCTGGGTTCTGACACCTTGAGAAATGAACTTGCCACATGTCCACTCTCGCTCAGCGCAGGTAGCCAGTGTTGCCTTTGACATTCAGCGCAGGTAGCCAGTGTTGGCTTTGACATTCAGCGCAAACAGCTAGTGGAGCCACTGAAATGATCCTGAATTGACTTGTTTTTGAGCAGTTTCTGGTGGAGAACTTCTGTGAATTGCTGTGGTTTGTTAGCCTTGTTCCTCTAGGGGTAGGAACAACATGTTTAGGGACTTTGGATCCCTTAGATTATGGACATTTCATGCTTAATGTTGTAAGGCACAAAAATGTCTATAACAGAAGTATAAGGAAAAGATTCGCTTAGAGCTAGACAAGATGTTCATGACAGGCATTATTGAGCCTGTGGAAGAATCTGACTGGGTAAGCCCTATGGTGGTACAGGAGAAGAAGCAGAAAGATGAAATAAGGATATGCGTGGATCTCAGAAAGTTGAATGACACTTGTGTACATGATCCTTTCCTGACTCCATTCATTGATAAAGTGTTGGACAATGTAGGTGGCCACGAAGCATATTCCTTCACTGATGGGTTCTCAAGGTACCACTAGATCAAAATCGTGCCAGAAGATAGGAGCAAGACAACCTTCGTGACTGAGTGGGGTTGTTTCCAGTACACTGTAATGTCGTTTGGGTTGAAGAATGTGCTTGTGATTTTCTCGCGCGTAGTCGTTGTTGCGTTTAAGGAGTTTATTCATAAGTTCCTGGAAGTATACTTTGATGATTGGACTATGTTTGGGCTGGTGAAACACCATGTAGCAAGCCTGCGCCTAATGCTAGATACCTGTCGAAGATACCAGATCGTGCTCAATCTAAAGAAGTGTCTGTTTTGTGTTCCTTTTGGGACCTTGCTGGGTCATGTGGTTTGTAGACAAGGACTGATGGTAAACCCCACGAAGATCGCGGTGATACTAAACTTGGAGGACGCGCAGCGAGTCAGGGACAACAAGATCTTTTGGACCTTGATGGAGATGAACATCCGAATTTCCATCAATCGCAAACCGCGATTGTTGCCTATGGTGTACGCCAATCTATAGGGCTACGCTGAATTTAAAGCAAACCTCCATCAAGTATCCATCAGGGCGCAAAAGGACCTTGTGCAGAAATGGAACGACTTGCCATATCTAGCAATGGATGATGCCATTGACGTGGTGCTTGATAAATGTCCAGCAGAGTGGCGCACTACCACAGACTTGATGGTGGGTGGGAGCAAGTCCACCACGTAGAAGAAGAAGGAGGAGACCAAGCTTAATATGGAACAGTTGGCTGAAAAGAGGAAAAAGGAGGCTACTAATAAGACCCAGGTGGAGCGCGAGGTTGTGCAATAGATAGTGGAAGACGCAAAGCAGGTGACCGCACCACTGAGGTTGCAGTCATACGAGTCGAGCTGGAAGGGCTTCGCACAAAGATCTCCGTGCTTACCAAGTGACTCAAGGGAGAGTCATGATGTTTGTGTTGGGGGCCTGTTGGGAACGGGATCCCCCAAAGAACAGTTTGGGGCTAAAAGCCCATGTTTTGGTCAAACTTTGTAATAAACTTGTAAAGACTCTGCATTTTGTGGTCGTAAAGCGCGAAGGTGTCATAAGTCATAAAGGGTTGTCCGCCCTTAGTTTTGTAAAGTAAAGTCAGCTGGAAGAGATCTTCCCATGGTCCACGGACCATGAGATTGTATAAAAAGAGCTAAGCTCTAGGTAGTTATGAGTCATTTGATGATGAAGAAGTCTTAAGGAGATTCGTAGCTCTGGAGTAGGAAGTCTAAGTTTCAGATTGTAGCGTAGGTAGAGGCTCTATAGCTAAGTGAGCAGAGGCCTAGGGTGGAAGTCCACAGCTGAGTGCGTGGACCCCTGTAGCTATGTGTGTAGGGTGGATAGAGTCTGTAATAACTTGGAAGATATCAATAAAGACAAGTATTCTGCAATTTCTATGTCTTTGTTCTAATTGATGCATCTTGTCAATTTATGTATGAATTTCCTTTATAATGCTTATATGGTGCACAAATGTGTATAATTATGTTGGATAACTAAACGTATATAAGAATATCTATTTACGTGGTGCTAACTATGAGTATCTAATAAGACAAGTAAGATTCTTAAGATAACTTGACAATCTGAGCAATACACTGCCTTAGCAGCTTGAAAGTATCTAAATTGAGGGTTAGGGTTGCATGAAGGGCAGTCGTACCCTTTCGTGGAGGTATCAAAGGGAGGAATAAGGGGTTAGGTAGACAGAGCCCTAGAACTAAGTAACCTACATGAAGGCAGGAATAGAAGGAATAAACCGACATCACAACCATCTTAGGGTGCGAAAACTTGGTTCCAGCATCCCCCCATATTTCTTCGGGTGAGACTTCGGTCCACGCTCCACAAGCTGATGCCGAAAGGGCGAGTAGTGTAGGGATTTTTTTGGCTAATTAACGTTGAACCTGGGTCAGGCCCCGTCAAGCCAACAGTTTATGATCTAACAAATATGTTGTTGCCTGACTTAAGTCAAGATAGGTTGCCTACATGAATGAAGATGAATGATGCAGCTCCCCAGTCAGAGGGAGAATCTCTTCTCAAGATTCTTACTCTTGTCACTATTTTTATTCTATGTTGCTAAAGTATGATTTAAGTTCGTCTAACATTATTGATCTATAACAGGACCTTAGGTCTGAAGCCCATACAAACATTAGGTTTTATGTTTTGGTCACAGTCACAGATCTATGAGATCTCGTCCCTGGTCACACTCATGCTAAGGCCTAGACAGCGGCCAGGCAGCTAAAGTCGCTCCCATGCTAACCAGAAGAGAGTGACCAAAGGTTTGACTATTATTGACCATCATCTGAAGTTGTCTAAACTCTGAATGATGATGTCCCTGACATATTCTGCCACTATTAACTAATTTCTGAAGTTGTTGAGTTAAATTGTTGATCATATAATGAAGTATTATGCTTGAAATCATATGATCACCTGAAAGATATCAGGACCAAAGATGTATTGCAGATAACAACAAGATCTGCTAACAGGAAAAGGTTGAATGTTTTCCATAACATGAACATGCAGACTAAATTTGTGTTTGTAGGTGACCGGGACATACAGATAGATATGTCACTATATCTGAGCTACAAGAGGTTGGCATGATTTGGCATTACTGGTATATATGAAAAGTGTTTTGTCATGATGTTTGACAATAACTTTGAATTGAATATTGAGATGTGCTTTGACTATAGATAGATCTTCGATAGCATTTGTACTTGACCTTATGTGTAGTGATATGATTTGGTGATTGTTGATTTGCCCTAATATCAATACTATGCAGGCATGATGACTTATTGGCCTCCTTATTCTTAGCACAACAGTTGAAATAATGATAGTTGTGATTTGGTATGAAAAATGGAACCTGCATGACTCATCCTTGACATATGCATTTACACCTAGTGACAAGATGACTTATATTATGCTTATGAGAATGACTTGATAAAGTTCGGATTGATAATGCATGATGAAGTCATGATTTACACTTGTCTCCTGGTTGAAAGTATTAATACTATGATAACGATGACTTTGATAATGGTCATGATCTGGCTTCTAAACTCTAATGAGTTGAATTTTTTATTAATGGTACAACATTGAGTTATGTAAGTATGATAATGTTTGCATTATTTTTATAGCATACCAATCAATATATGTCTAGATTTGACAATTATCTGATGAAGTCAGGATGGTGAGTTCCAAGGTATGGCTTTGATATTGATTATGGTTTTGGTTTTATATCTTGATGATCTACTTGTGACAAGTGATGAGCCTATGATAATCCAAATCAGAGGGAGATGGTTTATGAAGCCCGAAATAATGTATCAAGGCATGATGTATCGATTTCTAGAATTTTTGGAAAGAAATTCCATATTGCAAAGCTATTGGAAAATGTCATGAAAATAAAATCCTTGGATACTCTGATTTGAAGTTCAAGATTTTATCGAACTTGACATGGAATCCAACAGTTGGAGCATTGATGTTCAAGATGAAGTCATGATTTACACATGTCTCCTGGTTGAAAGTATTAATACTATGATAACGATGACTTTGATAATGGTCATGATCTGGTTTCTAAAATCTAATGAGTTGAAATTTTTGTTGATGGTACAACATTGAGTTATGTAAGGATGCTAATGTTTCCATTATTCTTATAGAATTGCAATCCATATATGTCTAGATTTTATAGTTATCTAATGAAGTCAGGATGATGAGTTCCAAGGTATGGCTTTGATATTGATTATGGTTTTGGTTTTATATCTTAATGATCTACTTGTGACAGGTGATGAGCCTCTGATGATCTAAATCAGAGGGAGGTGTTTTATGAAGCCCAAAATAATGTATCATGGCATGATGAATCGATTTCTAGAATTTGGAAAGAAATTCCATATTGCAAAGCTATTGGAAAATGTCATGAAAATGAAAATCCTTGGATACTCTGATTTGAAGTTCAAGATGTTGTTGAACTTGACATGGCATCCAATAGTTGGAGCATTGATGTTCCATTTTGAACATCCATCTGTATATGTATGATGTGCATAATGAATTCATGAGTGAGTTGCTTCACTCACATAGAGTTTCCACCGAGCATGCTTTGAAATATCTGCATGAGGTGTTCTATTTTGAGAATGTGATATTTCTCCTATGATATGTATTTGCATAGATGTATTGTTGATACTTGAGATTATTGTTGATATGCACATTCGGATGCTGCTTTAGCATGAGATCTACCATGATATCTTGGATGAGAGGTCCATAGCATGACCAAGGTTGATCATGATGTTGCTAGCATAGCTAGCTGTGAGGCAGGATACAGAAGCTCCTTAGAAGAGTTGTTTGAGCATGATCTGGATATGACATGGATACCATGGATACATTGTGATGATCTAATTGGTAGTAAGTCCCATATCTATGGTTGGGACTGAGGTACTCTCATATATTGAGACAATGCAGTTGTTTGAAACAAGATTAGGCTTGTGGTTGGCCCCTCCATGAGAGGGAGGATGATTATGGTATCCTTTTGTGATTCATATGATTATATATGATTTGACATGATATTTGATTTGATGTTCAGTATGAATAGGAAACAATTGTTATTGAGGCAAGCTGATGATGAGAACAGCTTGGACTGATGGATGTAGCCCCTCCAGATAAGGGGCAGCGCTAATCGAGGACACTGAGCATACTCTTCCCACCCCACTTGAGCTCCCAAGGTGAGGAATTGAGATAGAGGGCTCCTGGGGTTGAGGGAACTCTGGAAAATAGGGTGTTACCCTATCTATTACCCAGGGTTGAAGAATGTTGCTCCCCTATCTTCATAGGGTCGGAGAATATTTCTCCCCTATTGGTCTTTGAAGAGTATACCCCAATTGGCATCATACCCTCAAGCAGGCCATATTGATGGGAATATCACTCCTCATTTTGGACAATGACTTGAGAGTGTACTTGCGGTGTACAACCCAAGTCGATTATGATTCAAGTGTTCTACCATCGATGGAAAGATCGGTAGGCAATATGATGGGTTGAGATAACCCTATGACATTTCCAAGTACTAGCCTGATGATATTTCTGGTAGTAGCCCGCTAGCAAAGATAACAGATAGCAGCCTGATGGATAGAGGGTGGGAAATTGAGATCCCCTCCAGTAACAAATTATTCTTATTTTAGATCAGAGAAAGTTTCAGTAGTTAGAGTTGAGCAGAAATAGTCAAGCATTACAACAACTTGACAAGACGTAAAGATATGGACAAGCAAGAACAATCAAGAGATAAATAGGAATAAGAAAAGGACATATCGAGATGTACAATGATGATTTGTGATGATGAGACAGTTAATATGGACATGGAATGATGACTACATGACAGAGATGATTCGTGATAATACATGATGACACTCGAAGATTCCAGAATAGCATATTGTTCAATGGATAGATATTGGCAGGTGGAATTCTCCTTGGTGTAGAGGGAGTATTAATTTTTGAAATTGCGGTAAAATTACACCTTTGATAGATCAAATGACCAAGATAATTATTTCATTAGATTCCCCTTTCTGAGAGTACCAAAATCGACCTAAAGGTCACCCAATTATGTCAAGCGGAAGTTAAGTTATGAATTATTTTATTCACACATGTATTATGGAATTGGTCGGCCCTAGCCACTTGGGTAACTACTTTGGTAATTCTAAACCCCAAGTAAACCCTCAGGATAACCTATAAAAGGAAGTGACCTCAAGCTCATTTGGACACACAGTCAGGTTATGTTTTATATTCTTCTACTTTGTTTTGGCTCGCACATGTTCATTGGCAGAAGTCCTCATTGGGTCTGAGATCACAAGAGAAAGGTTCACTCTCAGTTAGGGCATTCTGGATCTCAGTCATTGGCACAGAGATGAGGTTTTTCGTCCTCAGTCGTAGGCACATAGTGGGTAAGAGAGAAACTTTGGCCCTCTGGTTGCTGGGAGGCAATTCATAGGGAGCGAATTTGGATTCAGAGGCAGATTGGAAGGTTTTGGACCCCAATCGCTGGCTTTAGGTAGCCCAGAGAGTGACTTTGTCAGTTCATTCACTCAGATAACACTATGAGGGTGTGACTTTTACTTGTTGGTCACTCGGATAGCCCAGCAAGAGAGCGACTTTGGTTCTTCTCTGTTCAGGGCCATAGTCACAAGCACAGAGACCTTCTGGGAGCAAATTTGTTGTTACAGTTGCTCGGATAATGTCTTTGCATGGGTGACGTTGAGGTTTTCAGTCACTCATAGAAAGTACTAATGAGAGCAGCCCAGTTTAGTTCTAGGGTTTTGGCATCTCTGCATCAGTGATCTATGGATCTGGGTTTCTCTACTGCATATCGGTGGATCTGAGTTTCTCTTCTATTATAACAGATCTGTAGATCTGTAGATATGGCTTATTGTTACCTAGGACTGATCATGTGTATTGGGCTCATTGTACTCACTGTTGTAACTTTTTATTGTGATTTAAGAAGAAGAAGAATATTTGCAAGGGTTTCCCCATAGTGTGTTTTTCGCTGGTCGTGGACCAATCCTGGTGTCTCCATATGTGTGCATGCTTTCTTCTATTGTTCCTTTTATATTCTATTACATTGATGATGATGGTGATGTTCTTTCTTTCTATTTTATTGCACATGTTGATGTATAATAATGTAAATATGAATAATGAAATGATGATATGGGGTGAACTTAAAGTATTAATTGTTAAGTCCAGATACTACTAGTGTAACCCCTTATTGTTATTAGTACAACCCCCTTATTATATTGTTGTGCCCATGTACTCCCTATATTGTTATTATTGTGCCCCATAGAAGCCCACTATTGTTATTATTGTTCCCTTACATTATTATTGTTATGTCGGCTCTGATTATATTATGACCCCTTAGACTCCTATATATAGAAAGGAGGTCTTGTCATTTGTATCATACAAGAATTGTTCATTTGTGTAATGTAAATGAGGTTTCCCCCTAGAAGAGGCTTATTTCTAAGGCGTTCATTTATCTTTTTTATCTTTTTGTGTGTTGGTTTCATAACATTTGGTATCAAGCTTTGGATTCTAGGGTTTCGCTGCTCCAAACAGGTCATCGTGGCATTTTCGCTATAACTTTTTTTCTACGGCATTTCAGAAGCTAACAAAAAAACCAATTTGAGAGGAAATCGTATGAACCTCGGGACTGAATTTTAGATCTTGTCTCGTGATATTATGTGAGGAAGTTAGGGTTTTTTTCAAGCTCCATAATTTCATCTAAAATAGGTCATCGTGGAAGTTTCACAATAACTTGTTTGCTACGAATTTTCAGAAGCTAAAAACAAAACCCATTTGAGAAGAAAGTGATCTGAACCTCAGGTCCAAATTTTAGATCTTGCTTCACTATAGTTTAGGATATATGATCTGAAGAAGTTAGGGTTTTTGCAGACCCCCGAATTACATTCCAAACAAGTCACCTTGGGAAATTCGTCATAACTTTCACTCTGAGCATCAGATTGATTTTGTAAGAAGTTATAGAAAGAGGACGAACTATAGTTTCTTGTTTATATTTTTCAAATCCGAAGGTCAAAGCAGTGACATGTGGCACTTAATACAAGTTCATTCTTCTAAAAAGGTATATAATCAGATCATCTTGGTAGATTGTGCATAACCCTTTTTTATCAGACGAGTGGCATTGGAAAGAGGACGCAGAGGGCTACTACAAGTCGCAATTTCAGAACTAGAAAATCTGAAATTACAGAGTTACAGTCGTTTCAATATCGAGCTCCTAAAATCAAGAAAAGGAAATATGAGGAAGTTTGATGGCAAGGATCCGGTAAATTGGATACTACAGATGGAGCAATATTTTGATCTACATGAGCTGCAACTTTTACAAAAGGTACTTATTGCATCTTCATATTTAGAACCGGATCAATTTTTATGGTATAAAAGGTTGTGTTCTCGTAAATCTGTTGTTACTTGGTCAATTTTCACGGAAGAAATGATAGCAAATTATGAGGATACAAAGAGTAACACCTTCTTTAGCCAATTGATAAATCTCGAACAAAAGGGTTCAATGGCAAAGCACGTTGAGGACTTTCAAAAATTGAATATAAGGGTAAATGATATTCCAGAGAAGCAAAGGATTGATGTCTTCATAGGGACTTTAAAGGATAACATTCAACATGAGGTTCGTCTCTGGGAACCTAATTCATTGGAGAATGCATAAAGTTCGCAAGAAAACTTGAAAGCGAAATTATGGAAACAAGGAATACCACCACTCACGACTATAATTATGGAAGTGTTTTGTCTCCTAGCCTTCCACAAGCTACAAGGTTTACACGACAACAATTGGAAGAAAAAAGAGAAAAAGGGCTTTGTTACAATTGTGATAGCAAATACATTAAAGGTCATAAGTGTGCTGAGAAGAAATTATTTTACATTGATTGTGAAGAGGAGGAAGAAAAGAATCAAGAAACATCAAAAGAAGAGGATATACACTAGGAACCAACCTTAGAGAAACAAGAAATTAATCCGACCATATCTTGTAAAGCATTGGAAAGAATTACCACTCCTCAAACTCTCAAGATAGAAGGACATATCAAGAAGAAAAAGGTTCAAGAAGTGAAAGATCACATCGATAAAGAAGAAATGAATCCGACCATATCTTGTAATGCATTGGCCGGAATTAACACTCCTTAAACTATCAAGATAGAAGGACATATCAAGAAGAAAAATGTTCAAGAAGTGAAAGATCACATCGAGCATCAAGAAATGAATCCGACCATATCTTCTAAAGCATTGGAAGAAATTACCACTCCTCAAACTCTGAAGATAAAAGGACATATGAAGAAGAAAAAGATTCAAGCAGTGAAAGATCACATCGAGCATCAACAACAAGTTCTCCAACTTTTAAAGGATAACACCACTTTGGTGCAGAATCGAATGAAACAATAGGGAGATCAACATTGCAGTGAAAGAAGTTTTGATGTAGGCGATTGGGTATTTTTACGGCTACATCTCAAGCAATCTATTTATGAGAAGGAAATGTTGGCAATACTACATGCACTTAAGAAATGGCGGCCTTACTTAATGGGAAGACACGTCAAAGTAAAAATGGATCATGATAGTGTTAAATACTTTTTAGAACAAACATTATCTTTATAAGAACAGAAAAAATGGATCACAAATATGTTGTGTTATGACTTTGAAATCATCTACAAAAGAGGGAAGAAAAATGTTGTTGCAGATGCACTTTCAAGAAAGGATGAGGATGTGGAAGCATTGTTTTTGTGCTATTTCTATTATCCAACCAGATTGGATAAATGAAGCAAGGGATGAATGGAAGAAGGATGAAGAAGTGTGGCCACTCATTCAAAAGTTGCAGAAGATCCCAATTCAAACAATATTGCCAAAACTTGACAAGGAAGGAAAAATCATATTGGAACCTGGAGCAGTTACAGAAACAATAACTCGATAGCTACGAAATCGATCAATTTCATAGTATCTCATCAAGTGGAAGAACTTACCCGCTGAAGATTCCACATGGGAGGACAAGAATTTTATACAGAAACATCAAGAACTACTCAAGTGTTGAGGACAACACTTTTTGAAGGAGAGGGGCATGTTAGGTCCCTATACTACTAGTGTAACCCCTTATTTTTATTAGTACAACCCCCTTATTATATTGTTGTGCCCATGTACTCCCAGTATTGTTATTTTTGTGCCCCATAGAAGCCCACTATTGTTATTATTGTTCCCTTACATTATTATTGTTATGTCGGCTCTGATTATATTATGACCCCTTAGGCTCCTATATATAGAAAGGAGGTCTTGTCATTTGTATCATCCAAGAATTGTTCATTTGTGTAATGTAAAGAAGGTTTCCCCCTCGAAGAGGCTTATTTCTAAGGTGTTCATCTATCTTTTCTATCTTTTTGTGAGCTGGTTTCATAACATTAATGGTCAAATGCAACTATCATAGTAAAGAACAATCTTGCCTTAAGGAAAATTCACACAACTTAGAGCTTGCCTACTTAAATGTCCAAGTTATTTATGATAAATAAATTATAAATAACAACATAAAGAACATTTATAAATTTTATACTACAAATGTACATATTATATTTAATATTGTTTGAAGCGGTGGTACTTTGCTCAATTTACGGTTGAATTGAGTGCAATATTAGGGTCGCTTCTTGGGGCCTTATTGTGAGGGGGAGGGGTATTATTGGTGTGGTTAGGTAGAGGTAAAGACATCAGTTTTAGTTTCTCCAGTAAAAGAATTTGTTCTAGATCCAGTGGAAATACCAATAGGATCACCTAGGAAAACCAACATTTGACCAAGCATAAGTGGCAGAGGCATGGGCAAAGGCATCACCCATAGCACTGGAAGCATCAATGGATAAGAAAGCACCCCTGTCACCAGCATATGGTACTACAATCCATTATTACAGACATAAAGTGAAGTGTTTTCCCCATATATGTCAGATCCTAAACCTCATAGCCAACCGACATAGCCCCACACAAACAAGGATTATAGCAACCATAACATATCCACCCACCCTACACGAGAAGCTATGGCATAGGAAGGGGCCCACATAGACACCTGACATAGCTAGTCATAACTAGTGGTCAAAGCCTTAGGTTGGGCATGGTCGAATCCTCGCATAGCCCACCTCATTTAGTTCGTCGATAACCTCTCATTACCCACCCTTCAATGCTAGTTAACAGAGAAAGAGACCCTCCACAGGAGGTGTTGATTCCCACTAGTTGATACAGTCGATGCGATGGCAGAACTCTTTGAAAATAGTCGATAGGAGATCCATGTGTTTATGCACTCAATCCAAGATTCTTTACCACTAGTTGATCTAAGAGTCGATGCTTCTACTCAATGTTGGTACTTGATCCCAAGAGTTGAGCCCACGTGGAGATGTTAGTACTCAAGACAGGTAGGTAGGTGGGTGGTTGTAGATTCACTAGACGTTGGCGATTCACTAATGGGACCTTGCGAATTTTCTTGTGACCACTGTCTAGTAGCGACCAAGACCAACAACCAGAACAGTGGGGACATTTCAATGGGACCCTGTGCCTTTTCTTTCTATTAGCAACCTGTGACTTGTGAAAAGTGAGAAGACCGAGCACATTGAGATGACTAAGGGAGAGTTCAATGGGAGCTTATAGCAACCGAGGGAGAGATCAGTGGGAGCCTGTAGTGACCGAGAAGATCAAGCAACCAGAACAGTGCAGCAACCAAGTAGATCAAGCAGCCAAAATAGTGCAGCAACTGAGCAGCTAAGAACAAGGGTTTTGATGTTGGTGTCATAACACTCAAGAGGGACCCAAATATTTCAAGGGAGTTTTTCTCCTTTTCTTTTCCACATCTTATGATTTAAGTTGTGTTTATTACATTTAAACTGGAAAAAAATAATTGTGACCAATATAAAACCAAAACAAAACACAATAAAACAAATATGATGGTTAATCTGGAGGAGGACCCAAAGGAAAGGTTATCATTGTTGAGAGAGGAGTCCAACATAGAGGAGACACAAATACCACTCCTTAACACAGCAAGAAACAAAGTTGTAAACTATTCGATCACTGTGGAGGGGGTAGGGTAAAACAGTGGTTTTCAATCTCAAGTGAAGGGTTCATTGCCATTGCTAAACCTTGTGCGTCAAGTAGGTGGGAGCTCTTATTGGAAACACAACCTTTAGCTTGTTAATGGACCTTCATTTCCTCACCCTACCATAACAGTGGAGGATTCAACAGGATCATGGGGTTCTTCTATGGAAAATTTTCTTTAGAAGAGCACCTACAACACAGACGAGAGATTGGTTTTTGTAAACGCAAAACAATATAAGGGGATTTAAAGTGTAGGAAGATCCGAAAACTAAGGAAAACCCCTAAGAAAAAATTCGCAATGATCCTGCCAAAAGTAAACAACATATCCAACAAGGCCTCTCAAACTAGTGTAGGGAAAAGAGAAGCTATTAAGGGGCTCAAATCAAGTCTGAACAAAACAGAGGGTTTTGTAGCAAACAAAGAAGATAAAAGAGAAAATAAACATGGCAACAAAGGCCTATATAGTCCCACATCAACACCATTAATGTGGTCATCAGGACTATATGTGGAAGAGCTCATGAGCATGAAAAGGAGACTCGAAATTTTAGAAGCGAATAAGTGGTATGAAGGCAACAAAGTAAATGAAATTGTGAAGTTAAAGGGAAAATAAATCTCTTAAGGAACAAATCACAAACATGCAGGGTAAAATTGAAAAAGGGTAGCAAGAAGTGGTTTCCTTGAAACAAGAATTAGAGCAGATAAGGGTAACCGACCTTGAGAAGTCAGAATTGGTAAAAGAAGAGGACACAACACAAATAAAGGAGATTCAGTTAGCATTGGATGAATTGGAAATAAAATAAATAAACTAAAAGATCAAGTAGAAGAGGCTAAATCATGGTCACAAGTTGTAAGTGGGTCATTAAACAATCAAAAAGTAATCATTGAGAAGCAAATCAAAATTCAAATAAAAGAAGAATAGGACAAGCAAGGCAAGGCTAGGAATATCATTATCAAAGGGTTGAGGGACTATGAGGAAAATTAAAAGACCGACATCTTAGCAAGGGACTTCCTTTAATATCAACTGAAGTGGACAAGGTGTATTAATCAAGCAAGCATGATCAGAAAGAAAGTAGAGGGAGGAAGAGATAAACATGTAAGAGTTATCCTGAGTATAAAGGATAAGAATATGATCCTTAGATATAGAGGATGTCTTAGAGGCACATGCATCTACCTAGATGAGAACTTGACTCTTGCTAACCAAGATCAACAAAGAAAGGAGTGGGATAAAGTGAAAGAAGCAAGAAATAGGGAAAATGGGCATGGTTGAAGAATGGGAAAACTCAAATCAATGACTAGTTCCCAAATAAGGAATAGGAAATAGCGGCCCCATTGGATTGCTTACAGGTAGTAAGTTGGAATTGTAGAGGTTATCCATGGAGAAGAGGTCCAAGGTTGGGGCCCATAGTAGAAGGGAATGATATTATCATTCTTGTATAAACACATGAGAACGATGGATGCAAGGTTCCATATTTTGAGGGTTACAAGAATATTTCAGTTTAGAACAAAGGAAATGAGACAGGCAAAGGACATGGGGGAGTAACAATGTTAATAAGTGAAAAATGGGGTGGCATTGTAAAAGTAGAAAAAGAGGATCTGAATAAACAATACATTTGGCTGCAAATAATAGAAAATGAGCTTACTTTCAAGTTGGTGGCTTGTTACTTTGCCACAAAAAAACTCAAATTTTATAAAACAAGAAATTTAGACAAAGAAGAGTTATATGCCTCATTGAAGAGAGATATATATTTATTTAGCCCTGTTAGGGAAATTATGTTAATAGGTGACTTTAATGCAAGGACAATTGTTAGGCCAGGAGGTAACTCTTCAAATTAATTGTTTTCTTCATTAAGATTGCTCATGGATATATACAATGAGGGAGAGACTCTTGGGCTTCACCTCCCCGTGTCTCTTCATATTCCTATTCTCCGTTATTTACTATTTACATTATTTACAAATATTCACCCAATCCCAATGATTAGGTGTCAACATTCCCCCCCTTAATCTGAAGGGACGTTGAGTAGTCCAAGCATTGTTCTGAACCTTTCGAACTTTTCTCATCTAAGCAATTTGGTGAAGATGTCTACAATCTACTCATTAGTGGAACAATGGCGTAAATGGATTTTCTTGGCCTCAACATGATGTCGAATCAGATGGTATTTTGTATTGATGTGCTTCGTGTGATCATGGAACTTTTGGTTCTTGGACAACTTTATTGCAGAGGTGTTGTCAATCATAAGTGGAGTTGAATGCACTTGTCTCACCTGCAAATCTCCCAGAATTTTCCTGAGCCACACAATTTCTTTTATATCCTCAGTTGTTGCCACGTATTCTATCTTTGTTCTAGAATCTTTTGTTGGAAATAATATTGAGAGGGGGGCTGAATCAATATTATCAAGTCAACAATTTTTCATTTCCATAATCAAATTCATATACGCTACTTCAGTTAATGGAGCTCGCGTGTATACACAACTGTGTTTAAGGTAACTAGCGTATATCCTGCAAACTTATGATTCAATTAATTCATCATATGTTGATCTTTAATCAATGCATCAGAACCATATAAACAGTAACCAAGTGCAGTAAAAACAGAACAGACAGTCACACACATGAACACAAGATATAAGGTGGAAACCCAATGTGGGTGAAAACCACCTGTTACAATCGTCTCTATCTTATTTTTAAATTAGAAACTTCTTTTTACAATTTTGTATTGGTGCAGTCTTATACCAATACATAGGCTTCTACCTACAAAAGGCTCCAATCTTCTCTCATTCTCCAGCTTCTTCTGGAAGGGAGCTACAACCCCCTAGCTCTTGTACTAGCTAATATGTTTACTAGTACGTAGGTGTCGGCCTACAGAAGGCTACAACCTTCTCTTTTCTTCCAGGGACCACGTTTCATAAATTTTCAGACTGGATCCATCAATAGCATCATTCAATCATCAAATCAACCAATCTCCTTTGCACCAACCACAACTGAATCAACCAATCACTTTGACAACCCTTCAATCTGATCTTTCAGAATGTTGTAACCAGAATACAGTAACCAGAACCTAGAACACTGCAACAACAAACAGAAGCAGCTAAAACATATTTTATGAGGTATACGCTACTTCAATGTGTTGAACCTACGTGCATACGCACTTTTCTCAAGACGAACCTGCGTACAGATCTGCAAATCAAATTTAAGATGTATACATTGTTTTGATATGCAGAACCAATGTGTATAAATACCTTTTCTGAAGTGAACCTGTGTACAAATTTGTAAATGATGATTTAAACTTTACAACAATTCCAGACTTCAGTTATACCTAGATCATCATATTTATAGACTACAACATGCGCTAGTTATTCAGATAAATGATCAAATCACATAAAGATACTTCACTTCAAGCCTTAAGATCTTGACCCATCATTAGATCTTATCCTTTATCAAGTGCTAAGGTTCATCCTTGGTTCAGATCCAGCTATGCACCATAACCTGTATACTAGATCTTGCTCTTCATTAGATATTCAATACTTGAGTGCTTTTGCCTAATGATCTTCTCCTCCTTTTATAGTCTTAGGCCTTAATACCATGGACCAAAAACCACTTAGGACCAATACCTTGGACCAAATACCTGGGGTCAACACTTCGAACAAGATACCTTGGACCAATACCATGGATCAAAATACCATGGACCAAATACCACGGACCAAAACTTAGTTTTCCAACATGTACGCGCCTTTCCTTCTGTGAAAGTGCATGTGTACGTTATATGCTCCTTTTGGTCTGCTAACCCGCATGTACACACAGCTTGGTCAGTGGGGAACCTGCGTATACCTCTCTTTTCTTCATTCTGTGAGTCTGAACTATGATATGTCATCTGAGTGAGTTGCCATCAAGGACAACACCTATGTCATAGTGCCAAATTAATGTCATAATGCAAACAATCTCCCCCTTTGGACTTGATAGAAACCCCAATTTACTTTCCCCCTTTGTCATCAAGGGCAAAGGGTTATGCTCCCCCTGAGTACATGCTGAATTCTCTGATATGTTGAAGTGTGTTGATTGAGCTCCATGATCGAGTCCATGCTCCCCCTAAATATAAGCAAGGTCTGCAAAAAGATGTTCTAAAAGAAGAACATGACTCTATACATACATCATAAATGACCTTCCTATCACCAATGACTCATACATACATCCATCTCCCAACCAAGTGGGGATATACCAAGTTTGACTCATTCACCCAACCAAGTGGGGATATACCAATTGTTTATACATGTCAAAACAAGAACATTACATCATCCATCCCATGCATAGTGGGGTAACAAAATAGGTTGTTTCATGACCTTTACATGACACTCATACATACATCCATCTCCCAACCAAGTGGGGATATACCAAGTTTGACTCATTCACCCAACCAAGTGGGGATATACCAATTGTTTATACATGTAAAAAAAAGAACATTACATCATCCATCGCATGCATAGTAGGGTAACAAAATAGGTCGTTTCATGACCTTTACATTACATATATAATAAAGGCCAAATATCTAAGACAAGACCATGATAGTCATCAGCACCATCTGTCAATCAGCAACCATGATCTCCCCTGAACCTGTTCCACCTGACTCAAAAACAACTGTGTGAATTTGTACCAAGATTTTCTAAGATAATGCCAACAATGCATTATTAGAAGTATATGTTGCCCCTGAACCTGTCCCAGATGATCACTATCAAATCTGATTATTTCATATAGTAGAAAAGTTATCAAGGCATTATCATCAATCATATATACATCAAGTTATCAACAACTTATGAGAGCCAACATATTTCCACATGTCATCCAGAGACTATAACCATCATCAAGCAGAGCAGATAATTCACTTAACCATATTAGACCCCTTTCATCCTGAGTCTAGCCCACTGCTTTTCCTCAAACCAACATATATGCGACTGTATCCACAGAAACCAGCATAGAAAATTTTAGGGGCGGCCCTTTGGCGAAATTAAGGGGTTTTAAATTTTTAGTGGGCTAATATTTTGTATCATAGTACATTTTTACAAATCACCTCAAATAGCCCACCTTATTTTAAGGGAGAGGGTAAAAAATCTAAATTTAGCCCTTGAAATTAGGAGTTACAACCTTCCATTCGCCCATTTTCAAGAATAGGTTCTATTTAAGTGAATCCATTTGCCCATTTTCAAGAATAGGTTTTATTTAAGTGAATCCTATGGGCCAAAGGCCCAAATACCATATTTATAAAAGAGGTATGGTAAATAAATAAAATATTTTTTATATTTACTCCATAAGTCACTTTATATACATGCAAGAGTGTAAACAAATAAAAATATAAGTAAAGTGGAGGTATAGTAAATAAATAAAACGTCTTTTATACTTACTCAAAAGGTATGGTAAATAAATAAAAATATAAATAAACTAGACGCATGGTAAATAAATAAAACCTCTTTTTATATTTAGTTCATAACCCTCGTTCTATTTATGAAGGCTCAAGAAAGAGGTTTTATTTAAGTGAATCCTATGGGCCAAATACCATATTTGTAAAAGAGGTATGGTAAATTAATAAAAATATAAATAAACGAGAGGTATGGTAAACAAATAAAACATTTTTTTATATTTACTCCATAAGTCACCTTATATTTAGGAACACTCAAAAAATGCGTTATATTTAGGTGAAACCTATGGGCAAAATACTATGGGACAAATACCATGGACTAGATTGTTATTAGTACCATGCAAAAAAACATTATTAACCCTAATATTAGTATTAATAAAAATAAAAATGGCACATGCTATTGACCCATGGTATTCACCAAAATGGCACATGGTATTCACCTGGAATGTAGCCTATTTAAATGGGGGAATTAAACCAACAAAGATTTAATCTGGATCTACTACCCCCGAGAGGTATCAAATATCGTGATATGCAAACTAGCATAGAGTGAAAAAATATTTGATCCGATCAAGAGTAAAAATGGATGTTGTAATTTAATGCATGTTAAACATTTTAGCTTGGTTAAAATAAAAAATAAAATAAAAATCAACTATTAATTTTATTAATTTTTATGAATTACTAATAGTAATTTTTAAGCTCCAGGTTTATGATAACCCATGGTATTGAACCATGGTAATACCATGGTATTCATGTGAGCATAGACTATTTAAAGGGGAAATTCTATCATCTTAGATCCATCTTAATTCTGGGTCTACCAAGTGCTCAGAGGGATAAATAGATTTCATCCCCCTAAGAGTGGTAGATGTGGAGTTAAGATGGATATATGTTGGTTTTTATGATAATGAAGATATTAAATAGACTTAGGAAATTATATTATAAAAACATCTTAAGGTGAATGGTTAAAGCATAGACATTGGACAAGTATATTTGTATACTTATGTTTTAAACTGAAACAAATCCAGGGCTAAAAGGAATGGATTGATTGCACTAATCATCCTTCTATAACTTTCCAACATATGCTGGAGTAAACAGATTGTAATTTGGGTAATTTTTCTAATTGCAAATAGGAACATACTTGTGTATTGACAGGGTGGTTACAAGGTCCCTAGAAGTGATGAATTTGAATTTTTCTTGGTTTTATATATAGTATTAGGTTTTTTCTCATGCTTTCTGTGAATGGCACGGGTGAATTTTATCCTACACCCACTAGGTTATCGATGTGTAATTTCGGTGATTTTGATTTCAAAAGATATTTTAAAGAAATGCAATGATTTCATTTGTGTATTCAATAAACACAAGATTTTATAATTGAATAAAATATTCGTCATGCCTGGTGAGAGATTCGCCAAAAAATTATATATACATATCATATTATTGATAAAACCGCCTTCCGTTTTTCCTATATACCATGGAGATTCGCCCATTTATTATACATGTAAATTTAGGGGGTTTCTTAAAATTTTCCCTGGAAACCAGCGTATGTATGCGGCTATGCTTCATGAAACTCGCGTATAACCACCTTTCTCTAAAACAGATAAGTTTTAATAGTAGGATGATGCATCAACTACTCCCAGCTTCTGTCTGAGATATTCAAATGTCTCTCTGGGCAGTGGTTTGGTGAATATATCAACAACCTGTTCTTTGGAGGGAACATACTCCAATTTGACCTTTCGTTCAAGCACTTGTTCACGTAGAAAATGATATTTGATGGGTACGTGCTTGGTCTTGGAATGCATGACTGGATTCATTGGAATACTGAGGCACTTGTATTATCACATAGAATGGGGATGGGTGGAGTACATGTGATTTGAATGTCTTGAAATGTTTACATCATCCAAAGGAGTTGTGTGCAGCAAGATGCAACAACCACATATTCTGCTTCAGCTGTAGATAATGCAATTGAACTTTGTTTCTTGCTTAACCAAGACACTAGTCTGGAACCCATATAGAATGCACCACCACTAGTGCTTTTTCTATCATCAACGCTTCTTGCCCAATCTGCATCTGTATATGCATGAAGTGTAAGATCTGTATCTCTAGGATACCATAAACAAAAATTCTTTGTCCCTTGAAGATATTTGAAAATCCTTTTGACTGCCTGAAGGTGTGATTCCTTTGGATTTGCTTGGAATCTTCCAACTATTCCTCCTGCATGCATGATGTCTGGTCAAGTACCTATTAGATAAAGCAGACTACCAATCATGGATCTGTAGGTTGGTTGATGTAATGTTACTGATTCATCATTTGAACTGAGTCTGCATCCTGTTACCATTGGGGTACAGACTGGTTTAGAATCTTCCATGCCGTATTTTTTTAAGATCTATTTGAGATATTTGGTTTGTGATAGAAAAATACCATCTTTATTTTGTTGACCTTGTAGACCAAGAAAATATGTAAGCTCACCAAGCAGGGACATTTCAAATTCCCACTGCATTACCGAAGCAAAATTCCAACTCATGGCTTCTTCATTGCTACCAAAAATGATATTATCAACATACACAACAAGTATTAGCAATTTATTATTGTCATTCTTTGTATATATATTGCTATCAGCTGATCCTTTTGAAAGACCTTGTTGATGGAGATATTTGTCAAGACGGTAATACCAAGCCCTTGGAGCTTGTTTTAGACCATAAAGAGATTTTTTGAGTCTGCATACAAGTTTTGCATCATTTCCAAGAATGAATCCATCCGGTTGCTCAATATAGACTTCTTCTTCTAAGTCTCCATTAAGAAAGGTAGATTTTACATCCATTTGGTATACTTTGAATTTCTGAAAACTAGAAAGAGCAAGGAACATTCTTATGGCTTCAAGTCTAGCAATAGGTGCAAAATTTTCTTCAAAATCTATACCTTCTTGTTGAGCATATCCTTTACAAACAAGTCTGGCCTTGTTTTAATAACTTCTCCATTTTCATTCAGCTTGTTTTTGAATATCCATTTAGTTCCTATGATATTCTTATAATGAGGTCTAGGAACTAATTCCCAAGCATTATTCTTTTCAATTTGCTCAAGTTCTTCATTCATGGCCTTGACCCAACATTCATCTTTGCATGCTTCATTTACATTTTGAGGTTCGGTGGAGGAAAGCAATGCTAGATAGCTTGAAGCTTTTATAATAGTTCTTCTTGTCTGCACACTTGCCCCTTTCTGTCCCAAAATTTGAGTCTCTGGATGATTTTTCTGAACATACCTGGATGGAGTCTTTTCTTCTACCATTTTCTGTTCTTCTGGTGCTTCATTGGTTTCTTCTTCAGATGTAGTCTGATTTGATGTGGGAGGATAATCCTCATCTTCTTCACAATCTTCACTTTTTACTTTCTTTGGATTTTTTCATGCTTCATCAACCACAACATCAATACTTTCAATAATTTTCCCAAGTCTTTTATTATAACATTTATATCCTTTACTTTGGGAAGAGTAACCAAGGAGAATACCTTCATCTACTCTGGGTTCAAACTTAACAAATTTTTCATCAGTCCTTTTGATGTAACATTTGCTTCCAAAAACTTTGAAGTATTTTATAGTAGGAGTCTTACCATACCAAAGTTCATGTGGAGTTTGAGTGTTGTTTACCCAAACATTTTCTTGGTTGAGAATAGTGACGGCAGCGAATGCAGCTTCACCCCAGAAGGTTGTAGGAGTTCCAAACTCATCTAGCATAGCACGAGCCATTTGTTGAACAGTTCTGTTCATTCTTTCTACCACTCCATTTTGCTGAGGAGTCCTTGCAGTGGAGAATTGCCTTTTTATTCCATGTTCTTCACAAAAGTCAAAAAATTCATCTGAGGTAAATTCCCCTCCTCGATCAGATCTGAGGCATTTGATTTTGTGATCTGATTCATTTTCAACCAAGGCTTTGAAGGCTTTGAATTTTTAAAATGCTTCATCTTTATGCTTTAGAAGTCCTATCCAACACATTTCGGAAAAATCATCAATGAACAATATAAAGTATTCTTCTCCACGAGGTGACTTTTTCCTTGATGGTCCACATAAATCAGTATGAACAAGTTCAAGAGGCTTACTAGCTGATCCTTCCTTTTCAGGGAAGTGTGCTCTGGTTTTCTTACCAAATTGACATGATTTTCATATTATATTTTCTGGGATGCTGATATCAGGAAGATCACGAACAGTCAGGAATCTGCATGATTTTCTTATTTGAGAGAAGCTTAGATGCCCCAATATTTTGTGCCATAGCCAGTATTCATCATTTTTTCTTAGATAGCATTGTTGTTGTCCTCCCTTGAGTATGTATAAGTTGCTTGGAGTTCTTATACCTTTGATCACGGTTTCTCCTGTATCAAGCTCACGAACAACACATCCATTTGATCGAAATAATACTTCATTTCCTTGATCACACATTTGACTGACACTCAATAAGTTATGCTTTAGACCATCAACATACATAACATTCCCAGCTTTAACTTTTTCTTTTAAGAGAACAGAACCTTTACCTTTTATGACAACAGGAGTGCCATTTCCAAATGAGACATTCCTTTCCTTTTCTAAGGCATTATAGGATTGAAGTTTTTCTTTGTCACTTGTCATGTGTTTTGAGCATCCACTGTCGATGTACCATAGATTTTCTTGTCCTTCTGCATACAAGGCTATACCACATATTTATGTTTGCAGTTCTTTATTTCTCCATATTTTGGGACTTATTGAAGTTTTGTCCTTCTGAGATGTTTGTCGAAATTTACTCCTACATTCAGATTCTTCATGACTGAAGTTGTTGCAGATAGAGCATTCTATTTCATTTTCAAGAAGAGAAAAATTATTATAGGTCCATTTCATGATCCCTCTCACATTCCTTTGATTTCGTGCTTCTCTAGTCATGATGGTATTGTAAGCAACACATTGAACAGCTTTGTGTCCAAAGTTATGACATGAAAAACATTGGCCATTAAAGAAGTTCTTGCGATTATCGAATCTACTGACCTGGTGATTGTAGTTTCTATTGATATTCATTCTTGAAGCAAATTGAGTATGATTTACCTGAGGCTGGTTGTAGTTTCTGTTCATCCTTGAAGTAAATTGAGCTTGATTTACCTGGTGATCTGCTTTATGCCTTTGCTGATGATTGTCAAAATGTTCACTGCTCTTTGTTGCATCAAGATAACTTTTAATGGAGGTTGACAACTTTTGTGCTTGAGATGCTTCTTCAATATATCCAAGACATGTCTTTATCAGAGGAGAATGCTACACTTTGATAATTTCATTTAATGTTTCTGGTCCTTTAAGAAATCTAAGATTGAGAGCTTTTGTTTTCTCAATATCCTTTCTTAGACCCACAATTTTACATTCTAGTTTTTCATTGTGTTTTTCTCTTTTAGCAAGTTGGAATGTCAAAGTATCTATAATCATATTCTTTTCTTCTAAATAGATTTTGAGTTTAGAGATTTCTTCATAAAGGTCATCTTCATCTAAAGCATCCAAGAAATCATCATCTTCAAAAGCCATCAGAAGTCTATAGTCATTACTATTTTCATCTTCATCACTAATTGATAAACCATCGCTATCTTCATGCGTATAGTAGCTCTTCTTACTTACACTTTGTTTTCTATTCCATTTAGTTGATTCCTTACCTTTATCAAGCTTATCTTTATGAGGACATTTGGTAGCATAATGACCGACTCTTCCACAAGAAAAACATTTGAAAGGTAGTTTACCTTTGAATCTTCCGGAACCCCATTGAAGGTTCTTGACAAAGTTTGCTTCTTCCTCTCCTTCTGAAATATGTCCTGATTCATTGAGTTCTTCTCTTCCTGAAGCTTTAAATGTGGCTTCTCTCATATCTGATGGACCTCCTTTTCTCATTTCGAAAGCAGTTAAGATTCTATGTAGCTGTGTCATAGTAATAGTCTGAAGATCCTGCTTTTCTTATATGGTAGATACTTTTGATTCAAACTTAGTAGACAAGGATCTTAAAACCTTTTCAACTAAAGTAACTTCTTTTATCTTTTCACCCAAATTCTTCATGCAATTAACAATCTCATCTATACGTAAGAAGTAACTAGCTATACTTTCATCATTGTGCATTTTGAGAGTTTCATATTGAATTCTGAGAGTTTGCAGTTTTTCACGTTTTACCTGAGTGTCTCCTTCATAGCTTAAAACGATCTTGTCCCATATTTGTTTGGTGGATTTGAGCTGCATAACTTTGACAAATTCTGATTGTGATAGACTCCCTAATAATGTATTGACAGCTTTCGCATTGGTTTCATATTGCTTTTTACCTGCTGCATCTGTAGGAATTGCTGATGGAAATGTATATCCTCCTTCTACGATTTCCCAAACATCTGTTCCAAGAGAATAAAGATAAGTTGTGGTTCTTACCTTCTAATAAACGAAGTTACTCCCATCAAAGATTGGTGGTCTGATGGATCCCTCTCTTTTGTGGTTACTCATGATGATGGATCTTCCTTCAAGCGATCAAGCTTCTTCTGAAGGACATGCTCTGATACCAATTTTTGGAAATAATACTGAGAGGGGGGTGAATCAGTATTATCAAGTCAATAATTTTTCATTTCCATAATTAGATTCATATACGCTACTTTAGTTAATGTAACTCGTGTGTATACGCAACTGTGTTTAAGGCAACTAGCGTATATCCTGCAAACTTATGATTCAGTTAATTCATCATATGTTGATCTTTAATCAATGCATAAGAACCATATAAATAGTAACCAGGTGCAATAAAAATAGAACATGCAGTCACACACATGAACATAAGATATAAGGTGGAAACCTAATGTGGGTGGAAACCACCTACCGCAATCGTCTCTATCTTCTTTTTAAATTAGAAACTTCTTTTTACAATTTTTGTATTGGTGCAGTCTTATACCAGTACGTAGAATTCTACCTACAGAAGGCTACAACCTTCTCTCATTCTCTAGCTTCTTCTGGAAGGGAGATACAACCCCCTAGCTCTTGTACTAGATGATAAGTTTACTAGTACGTAGGTGCCGGCCTATAGAAGGCTAAAACCTTCTCTTTTCTTCCAAGGACCACATTTCATAAATTTTCAGACTGGATCCATCAATAGCACCATTCAATCATCAAATCAACCAATCTCCTTTGCACCAACCACAACTGAATCAACCAATCACTTTGAAAACCCTTCAATCTGATCTTTCATAATGTTGTAACAAGAATACAGTAACCAGAACCCAGAACACTGCAACAGCAAACAGAAGTAGCTAATGTTGGAAATAATACTGAGAGGGGGGGTGAATCAGTATTATTAAAACTTTTCAATATACCATCCAAATTTATACTTCAACTTATTCTTCAGATATTGATGATTAACTTATGAACAAGAACATGAAAAACAAATAGTCACACCATAGAACACCAGATATAAGGTGGAAACCCAATGTGGGTGAAAACCACCTGCTGCAATATGTCTCTATCTTCTTTCAATTAGAAACTTCTTTTACAATGATTTTGTACTGGTGCAGTCCTTTACCAGTACGCAGGCTACAACCTGCAGAGAGCTACAACTCTCTCTTGTTTTCCAGTCTCTCCTGGAAGGGAGCTACAACCCCCTACTTCTTTTCTTTCAAGGACCACTTTTCATAAATTTTCAAACTGGATCCAAGAATATCAAATAATCATCAAGTACATGCAAATTACCCAAACTCCTTATACAATCAACCAAGAATCACCCAACTTCTCAGAATGCTGTAAACAGAAAGATAGTACCAGAAATATAAACCCAGAACTCTGCAGCAAGAGATAAAAGATAACCAACAAATGTTTTTAAGACAGATCCACAGTTTTTCTTTATCTGGACTGCGAGGCTTCGCACTTCACCTTCTGCGTCTCTGCGTATCCCCGCAGAGAGCCTTCCGCTTCGCCGCGTACCCACGCACTGTGTCTTCAATCGCGCCGCGTACTTTTACTGTGCCCCCGCACCTCGGCTTCTATCGCGCCGCGTAGCTACGCACCTACGGCTTCTGTAGCGCCGCGTTCTTTTACTGTGCCTCCGCAACTGACCCTGTATCACCCCGCGTACCTTTACTGTGCTTCCGCACCTGAACCTCTATCATGCCGCGTACCTCCGCACTGGTACTTTTGCTTCGCTGCGTACCCTCGCACTTTCTCTGTGTATCACCTGCGTTCCTCCGCACCGGAACTTCCGCTCTGCTGCGTACGCCCGCACTTTCACAGTGAATGGTCTGCGTACCTCTGATTAGAACCCAATTAAATAGTCCTCCTATGTGCCACTGACAGTCAGATTCTCAGATCTGATCTTGTGCCCGATAGATCACGCTTTATAGATTCACTTTCAACTTCACTTTTATATAGATCAAGCTTTTAAACCGATAACCCAATATTTCAGATCTTAAGATATTCAATTGCAAAGATACACTAGCCAAGTGATCTACTTCCCTATTTATAGTCAAGCCCTCATTCACACCATGGGGCAAAACCATCAAATAAACAAAACAAGGGATCGAGACCGGGGCTAAAAATAGATCCTATACCACGGGCCAAAACCATAGGATCATGAACGACGGGCCAAATACCACGGGCCAAACATAAGAAACCCCACGTGAGCGCGCTTCTCTGCCTTGAAGTGAGTGAACTGGGGGACCGCACCTTCTGAACGGGTAACCTGCAGGTATGACCGCATTTCCTGCACGGCGTGCCTGCGGGTCCGCACCTTTTGAATCATTCACCTGCGAACCTCTTAATTTCCAACATTTTGAGAGCCTGAACAGAACATTTCCACTAGAGTGAGTTGCCATCAAGTACAACACTTGTAACATAGAGCCATACCAGAATCATAATGCCAACAATCTCCCCCTTTGGACTTGATGGCAACCTCAAGATCCTCAACGTCATTCTCCCCCTTTGACATCAAGGGCAAAGGGTTATGCTCCCCCTAAGAACATGCTCCCCCTGACTATAAACCCGATCTACAAAGAAGAACCATAATCCACCAAACACCATAAATGACCATGAAAGAGATAGAGACATATTGCAGCAATATTCAGACCAGCATCCATGATCTCCTTCTGTACTTCCTCCATAATGCCAACAATGCGTTATATGCTCCCCCTCAACCTGTGCCATTCGATCTTCGACCAATCCGCAACCCAACAAATGTACGCATATACCCCAGATGAACCTTGCGTACAACCAACAATCAGAAGAGATTCAACAACAAGATGATGCATCAACAACCCCCAGCTTTTGCCTGAGGTATTCAAAGGTCTCTCTAGGCAATGGTTTGGTGAGTATATCAGCAACCTGTTCCTTAGAAGGAACATACTCCAACTTGACCTTTTGTTCAAGCACTTGTTCTCGGAGAAAATGATACTTGATCGGTATGTGCTTGGTCTTTGAATGCATGACTGGGTTCTTTGAAATGTTGATTGCACTTGTATTATCACATAAGATGGAGATAGGTGGAGTATAAGTGATTTGAAAATCCTGCAAGGTCTGCATCATCCAAAGGAGTTGAGTGCAGCAAGATGCAGCAGCAACATATTCCGCTTCAGCTGTAGACAAGGCAATCGAACTCTGTTTCTTGCTGAACCAAGATACTAATCTGGAACCCATAAAGAATGCACCACCACTTGTGCTCTTCCTGTCATCCACGCTTCCGGCCCAATCTGCATCTGTATAAGCATGAAGTGTGAGATCTGTATCTCTAGGATACCATAAGCCATAATTTTGAGTCCCTTGAAGATATTTGAAAATTCTCTTCACTGCCTGAAGATGAGTTTCCTTTGGATTTGCCTGAAATCTTCCAACTATTCCCACTGCATGCATGATGTCTGGTCGGGTACCTGTCAAATAAAGTAGACTTCCAATCATAGATCTGTAGGTTGGTTGATGCATTGCTGCTGATTCATCATTTGTACTGAGGCTACATCCTGTGACCATGGGTGTACATACTGGTTTTGCATCTTCCATGCCATATTTCTTCAAAATCTGCTTGAGATACTTGGTTTGAGACAAGAAGATCCCTCCTTCTTTTTGTTGGATTTGCAAACCAAGAAAATATGTCAGTTCTCCAAGCAAGGACATCTCGAATTCTTTCTGCATCACCAAGGCAAAGCTTTGACTCATAGCTTCTTCATTGCTGCCAAAGATAATGTCATCTACATACACAACAAGTATTAGCAATTTGTCATTTTCAACTTTTATATAAAGATTGCTATCTGTTGATCCTTTTGAAAAACCTTGTTGATGAAGATATTTGTCCAAACGATAGTACCAAGCCCTTGGAGCTTGTTTGAGACCATAGAGATCCTTTTTCAGTCCGCATACAAGATTTGGATCATTTCCAAGAATGAAACCATCTGGCTGCTCAATGTATACTTCTTCTTCTAAGTCTCCATTCAGAAAGG
Organism: Pinus tabuliformis; assembly: GCA_031772625.1. Classification (NCBI taxonomy): domain Eukaryota; kingdom Viridiplantae; phylum Streptophyta; class Pinopsida; order Pinales; family Pinaceae; genus Pinus; species Pinus tabuliformis. The sequence goes on from CM062805.1 coordinate 1,019,603,490, forward strand.
CTGATTTCACGTCCATTTGAAATACTTTGAAATTTTGAAAGCTTGAGAGAGAAAGGAACATTCGGATGGCCTCAAATCTTGCAACAGGAGCAAAAGTTTCTTCAAAATCTATTCCTTCTTGCTGCGCATACCCTTTACAAACAAGTCTGGCCTTGTTTCTAATTACTTCCCCATTTTCATTCAACTTATTTTTGAAGACCCATTTTGTTCCTATAACATTCTTATCCTTTGTTCTAGGAACTAACTCCCAAGTGTTGTTCTTTTCGATCTGCTCAAGTTCTTCATCCATTGCTTTGACCCAACATTCATCTTTGCATGCCTCTTTCACATTTTGTGGTTCAGTGGAAGAGAGTAATGCCAAATAGCTTGTAGCTTCTGCAATTGTTCTTCTTGTTTGTACACCTGCTTCTTTCTGCCCCAAAATCTGAGATTCTCGATGATTCTTCTGAACATACCTGGATGGAGTCTTCTCTTCTATCCTTATCTGTTCCTCTGGTGCTTCTTGAGGTTCTTCTTCTTCATCATTCTGTCTTTGAGGGTAGTCTTCATCTTCTTCGATATTTTCATGATTTACTTGCCTAGGAATGTATCCCTTTTCATCAACCACTACATCAATGCTGTCAACAATTCTTCCAAGTCTTTTATTGTAGCACTTATATGCTTTGCTGTGTGGAGAATAACCAAGAAGAATGCCTTCATCTGCTCTAGGTTCAAGTTTGCCAAGTTGCTCATCAGTATTCTTAATATAACATTTGCTCCCAAAGATTTTGAAATGCTTTACCGAAGGAGTCTCACCATACCAGAGCTCATGAGGAGTTTGAGTGCTGTTCACTCGGACATTTGTTTTGTTGAGAATAACAACCGCAGCATATGCAGCTTCACCCCAGAAGGTTGCGGGAGTTCCAGATTCATCAAGCATAGCACGAGCCATTTGTTGGACTGTTCTGTTCATCCTTTCCACCACTCCATTTTGCTGAGGAGTTCTAGCTGTAGAGAATTCTCTTCTTATCCCATGTTCTTCACAGAAATCGAAAAATTCATTTGAGGTAAACTCCCCACCTCTGTCGGACCTGAGGCACTTAATTTTGTAACCTGATTCATTTTCAACCAAGGCTTTGAAGGATTTGAATTTTTCGAATGCTTCGTCTTTGTGCTTCATAAGTCCTAACCAAACAAACCTGGAGAAATCATCAATGAATAATATCAAGTATTCTTCTCCTCGAGGTGTCCTTTTCCTAAATGGACCACATACATCTGTATGGACTAGCTCAAGAGGCATGCTGGCTAATCCTTCATTCTCCGGAAAGTTAGTTCTGGTTTGCTTTCCAAACTGACATGATTTGCATATGGTGTTGTCTGGAATTTTGATATCTGGAAGACCACGAACTACCTGATATTTGCATGCTTTCCTTATTTGTGAAAAGCTTAGATGCCCCAACCTCCGATGCCATAACCAGTGTTCATCATCCTTGCTCAAATAGCATTGTTGTTGTCCTTCTTCAAATATGTATAGATTATTTGGAGTTCTTCTACCTTTGATCACTGTTTCACCTGTATTAAGATCACGAACACGACATCCATTTGATCTAAATATTACCTTGGTTCCTTGATCACACATCTGGCTAACACTTAGAAGATTATGCTTCAATCCATCAACATACAAAACATTTCCAGCTTTGACCTTTTCTTTTAACTGAGCAGTGCCTTTTCCTTTTATAGCTGCAGGAGTATCATTTCCAAAAGAAACTTTCTTTCCCTTTTCTAAAGCAGAATATGATTCAAGTTTTTCTTTATCACCTATCATATGCTTTGAACATCCACTGTCGATGTACCATAGATTTTCTTGTCCCTCTGCATAAAATGCTATCCCACATCTTTCTGTTTGTGGTTCCTTTATTCTCCATGTTCTGGTGCTTGAGGCTTGTTCCTTTTTCTGCTGAAACCTGCTCCTGCATTCAGAATCTTCATGACCAAAGTTATTGCAAATAGAACATTCAACTTCATTTTCAAGAGCCGAGAAGTTGTTATAGGTCCCTTTTGTAAACCCGGTCATAGTTCTTTGTTTTTGAGCTTCTCTAGTCATGATTGTTTTATATGCAACACATTGAGCTGCTTTGTGACCAAATTTATGGCAAGAGAAACATTGTCCATTGAAGAAACTTCTGCGATACTCAAGTCTACCGGCCAAATGATTTTAATTTCTATTGTTATCCATTTTTGAAGCAAATTGAGAAGATTTTACCTGTGGCTGGTTGTAGCTTTTGTTCACCCTTAAGATGAATTGCCCCTAGTTTACCTGATAGTCTTTGTTTGTTCTCGAAGTAATTCGTCCCTGCTTTACCTGGTGATCTCCATTGTGCTTCTTCTCATTCCTTCTTGCTGCATCAAGATAACTCTTTGAGGTGGATGCTTGAGATGTTTCTCCATTATATCCCAGACCTGTCTTGTTTAGTGGAGAATGTTGTACATTGATGATCTCATCCAGAGTTTCATATCCTTTGAAAAACTTAAGATTAATAGCCTTTGTTTTCTCAATTTCTTTTCTAAGGCCAACAATTTCACATTCTAACTTTTCAAGAAGTTTTTCTTTTTCATCAATTTGAAATTGTAGGGTATCAATTATCACATTCTTTTCTTCTATACATGTCTTGAGTCTAGAAATCTCTTCATAAAAGCTATCCACATCTATAGCATCCATGTAATCATCATCTTCAAATGCCATTAAAATTTTATAGTCATTACTTCGTTCATCTTCATCGCTATTTGATAGACCATCACTGTCTTCATGAGTGTAGTAGCTTTTCTTATTTGCATTATGTTTCTTGTTCCATCTAGCAGGTTCCTTTCCTTTATCAATCTTATCCTTATGAGGACATTTGGCAGCATAATGACCTACTCGTCCACAAGAAAAACATTTAAAAGGTAACTTACCTCTGAACCTTCCAATACCCCGTTGAAGATTTCTGAAAAAAATTGATTCTTCTTCTTCTTTTGGCACGTGACTTGATTCATAGTAGTCTCCTTTTCCTGAAGCCTTAAAAGTAGCTTCTCTCCTGTCTGATGGACCTCCTTTTCTCATTTCATAAACAGTTAGAATTCCGTGTAGCTGAGACATAGTAAGAGTTAGTAGATTTTCCTTTTCTTCTATTGCAGACACTTTAGATTCAAACTTGGGGGACAATGATCTTAGAACTTTTTCAACCACAATAGCCTCTTTTATTTCTTCACCCAAGTTTTTCATGCAATTAACAATCTCGTCTACCCGAAGGAAATAGTTAACCACACTTTCATCATTATACATTCTGAGATTCTCATATTGAATCCTGAGGGTTTGAAGTTTAGCACGCTTTACCTGTTCATCTCCTTCGTAGCTCAAGACAATCTTGTCCCATATTTCTTTTGCGGATTTATATTGCATAACCTTCACGAATTCTGTTTGAGATAGGCATCCCAGCAAAGTATTGACTGCTTTAGCATTTGTTTCATATTTCTTCTTCTCGGATGGATCTGTAGGAGTGGCTGAAGGAAAAGTGTAGCCTGTATATATGATATCCCAAACTTCTGTACCAAGAGATTGAAGATAGGCAGTAACTCTTACCTTCCAATAATTGAAGTTTGTCCCATCAAAAATTGGTGGCCTGATTGATGCTTCCCTCTCGTAGTTTCTCATGATGAATGATCTTCCTTCAAGCAATCAAGCTTCTCTGAAGAACCTGCTCTGATACCAATTGTTGGAAATAATACTGAGAGGGGGGGTGAATCAATATTATTAAAACTTTTCAATATACCATCCAAATTTATACTTCAACTTATTCTTTAGATATTGATGATTAACTCATGAACAAGAACATGAAAAACAAATGCTCACACCATAGAACACCAGATATAAGGTGGAAACCCAATGTGGGTGAAAACCACCTGCTACAATATGTCTCTATCTTCTTTCAATTAGAAACTTCTTTTACAATGATTTTGTACTGGTGCAGTCCTTTACCAGTACGCAGGTTACAACCTGCAGAGAGCTACAACTCTCTCTTGTTTTCCAGTCTCTCCTGGAAGGGAACTACAACCCCCTACTTCTTTTCTTTCAAGGACCACTTTTCATAAATTTTCAAACTGGATCCAAGAATATCAAATAATCATCAAGTACATGCAAATTACCCAAAATCCTTATACAATCAACCAAGAATCATCCAACTTCTCAGAATGTTGTAAACAGAAAGATAGTACCAGAAATATAAACCCAGAACTCTGCAGCAAGAGATAAAAGATAACCAACAAATGTTTTTAAGACAGATCCGCAGTTTTTCTTTATCTGGACTGCGAGGCTTCGCACTTCATCTTCTGCGTCTCTGCGTATCCCCACAGAGAGCCTTCCGCTTCGCCGCGTACCCATGCACTGTGTCTTCAATCGCGCCGCGTACTTTTACTGTGGCCCCGCACCTCGGCTTCTATCGCGCCACGTAGCTACGCACCTACGGCTTCTGTAGCGCTGCGTTCTTTTACTGTGCCTCCGCAACTGACCCTGTATCACACCGCGTACCTTTACTGTGCTTCCGCACCTGAACCTCTATCACGCCGCGTACCTCCGCACTGGTACTTTTGCTTCGCTGCGTACCCTCGCACTTTCTCTGTGTATCACCTGCGTTCCTCCGCACCGGAACTTCCACTCTGCTGCGTACGCCCGCACTTTCACAGTGAATGGTCTGCGTACCTCTGATTAGAACCCAATTAAATAGTCCTCCTATGTGCCACTGACAGTCAGATTCTCAGATTTGATCTTGTGCCCGATAGATCACGCTTTATAGATTCACTTTCAACTTCACTTTTATATAGATCAAGCTTTTAAACCGATAACCCAATATTTCAAATCTTAAGATATTCAATTGCAAAGATACTCTGGCCAAGTGATCTCCTTCCCTATTTATAGTCAAGCCCTCATTCACACCATGGGGCAAAACCATCAAATAACCAAAACAAGGGATCGAGACCGGGGCTAAAAATAGATCCTATACCACGGGCCAAAACCATAGGATCATGAACGACGGGCCAAATACCACGGGCCAAACATAAGAAACCCCACGTGAGCGCGCTTCTCTGCCTTGAAGTGAGTGAACTGGGGGACCGCACCTTCTGAACGGGTAACCTGCGGGTATGACCGCATTTCCTGCACGGCGTGCCTGCGGGTCCACACCTTTTGAATCATTCACCTGCGAACCTCTTAATTTCCAACATTTTGAGAGCCTGAACAGAAAATTTCCACTAGAGTGAGTTGCCATCAAGTACAACACCTGTAATATAGAGCCATACCAAAATCATAATGCCAACAGCTAAAACATATTTTATGAGGTATACACTACTTCAATGTGTCGAACCTGCGTGCATACGCACTTTTATCAAGACGAACCTGCGTACAGATCTGCAAATCAAATTTAAGATGTATACGTTGTTTTGATATGCAAAACCAGCATGTATACACGCCTTTTCTAAAGTGAACCTGCGTACAGATCTGTAAATGATGATTTAAACTTTACAACAATGCCAGAATTCAGTTATACCCAGATCATCATATTTACAGACTACAACATGCGCTAGTTATTCAGATAAATGACCAAATCACATAAAGATACTTCCTTTCAAGCCTTAAGATCTTGACCCATCATTAGATATTATCCTTTATCAAGCGCTAAGGTTCATCCTTGGTTTAGATCCAGCTATGCACCATAACATGTATACTAGATCTTTCTCTTCATCAGATATTCAATACTTGAGTGCTTTTGCCTAATGATCTTCTCCTCCTTTTATAGTCTTAGGCCTTACTCAATACCATGGACCAAAAACCACTTAGGACCAATACCATAGACCAAATACCTGGGGATCAACACTTCGGACGAAATACCTTGGACCAATACCATGGATCAAAATACCATGGACCAAATACCACAGACCAAAACTTAGTTTTCCAACATGTATGCTAATTTCCTTCTATGAAAGTGCATGTGTACATTATATGCTCCTTTTGGTCTGCTTACCCACATGTACACACGGCTTGGTCAGTGGGGAACCTGTGTATACCTCTCTTTTCTTCATTCTGTGAGTCTAAACTGTGATTTGTCATATGTGTGATTTGCCATCAAGGACAACACTTATGTCATAGTGCCAAATCTGTCTCATAATGCCAACATCTATTGGAACTGATTGTTTATGTTATCTCCAGGAGACAAATCCTAATCCAAGACTTGTAGCATAACCTAAAGTAGATACCCTAGTTTCTTTGTCTCCATCAAAGGTTGAATTAGAGCATCCAATCAATCTAAAGTCACCCACCTCTGTATACTTGATTCCAAATTCTTGGGTTCACTTCAACTACTTTAGAACTCTTTTTTTAGCAGACCAATGTCCCTCACAAGTCTTTTGCATAAACCAAGAGAGGATTCCAATAGTGAATGAAATGTTTGATCTGGTAGTAGTCAGGTAGTTGAGACTTCCTGCAAGATGTCTATACTTTGTTGCATCCTCAAATTATTTTTCTTCAATGGATGTGAGCTTTAAGTTTTGTTCCATTGGAGTAGTCAAAGGATTGCACTCAGTGATTCCAAACTTGTTCAACAAATATCCAATTTACTTCTTTTGAGAGAGGAATATAGACTTTGAATTTTGAGTTACTTCAATACCAAGATAGTAGTGAACATAGCCCAGACCAGTCATTTCAAAACATTTCCTCAATTCCTTCTTTATGGATGCAATGTAGCTCTCATTTTTCCATGTCATCAAAATATCATTTTCATATACCACAATATATACAATTGTTTTGACAACTTTCTTGAGAAACAAAGTTGCGTCATCAAGATCAGAATGTTTGAAGTTTAGTTTCAGAAGATGCTCAGTTAACTTTTCATACCAGGCTCGCGGTGCTTACTTGAGGCCATACAAGGATTTCACAAGTTTTCATACCTTGTGTTCTTGGCCCTTCACAACAAATCCTTCTATATGGGACATAAAATAATTCTCTTTCAGATCTCCATTCAAGAAAGCAATTTTTACATCCATTTGATGGAATTTCCAACCATTCTAAGCTACCAAGGCAAAGATCTTCCTAATGGTAGCCCATTTTGTTGTGGGAGCAAAATTTTCCTCATAATCGACCCCTTCCTTCTGTGCAAAACCTTTTGCCACAAGCTTGGCTTTGTGCTTGTCAAGTGAGCCAACATCTTTATATGTGTTCTTGTAGACCCACTTGCATCCAATTGGTTTGGTTCCTAATGGAGGATCAACCAACTTCCAAGTGCCATTCTTTATCAAGGCATCATATTCCTTTTGCATCGCTTCTTTCCATTCATCATGCGAAGTGGATTCTTTGAAGGAAGTTGGTTCAAAATCTGTAGACAAATTCAGTTCACAATCATAAGAAACATCCATATAAATAGGTGAATCAGAATCATCTACATCACCTCCATTTGGTCTAGTTGAATTTCTTGTTCCTGTCTTTCCAACCTCATCAGGATAAACAATTTCAAGTGTCTTTGTCAGCCATTTTGGAGGACCTTTCTAAGATGGCCCAGGCTGCTCAACTGATTGAGTTGGGACTGAATCAAAATTGAGTCTCCCAATTCTGTCAATCATGTCACTCAAAGTATCATCAGTGGTTGGAGCTTCATGTTGGGGAGAGAGTAAGAAGATTCCATAGATTAATTCAATATAGGAATCCCCCCTTCAAGATGTGGAATCTAATTATCAAATTCTTGAAACAATTTTGGATGTTCGAATTTATCCAAGCAATCAAGTTGTCGCTCAACAACATTGTCAGCTTTGGAAGATTCAAGAAAGATTACATCTCTAGATACAAAAAACTTCTTATTAACTTCATCATAGAGATGATATGCTTTGGAGGTATTTGAATACCCTAAGAAGATACACTTATGATTCCTTGCACCAAGTTTGTTTCTTTGTTCCTTTGGTATCAAGGCATAACAAGTGGAACCAAAGACCCTCAGATACTTTACCGAAGGAATGTGGCCATACCACATTTCATGAGCCTTGTTTCGAATAACATTAGGTGGACATTTATTCTTTACATACACAGCACATAGAACTGCGTCAGCCCAAAATATCAATTTCACATTCTTGAAAAACATCATGGAATGTACCATATTTAAGATTGTCTTGTTCATTCTTTCAACTACTCTGTTATGTTGGGGATTATAAGGCACAATTGTTTGATATTTGATCCCATGTTGGCGAAGATATTTTTCTAATTAATTTGAAGTTTATTATTTTTCATTATCATTATGAATAGAGCCAATATGAGATTGTGCATCATTTTAAATACATGTATGAAAGTTCATGAATGTTTGAAAAACATCAGATTTGTTCTTCAATAAATAAACCCAACACATTCTGGTGTAGTCATCAATAAATGTCATCATATATTTATTTCCATTTGTAGAAGGAACAGGCATTGGACCATATAAATCTGAATGAATGATTTCAAGTTTTCTATGTGCTCTATAATGTGAATCATGAAAAGGCTGTTTGCTATGCTTTCCTATAATACAAGCATCACATTGCTTAATTTTCCTAGGAATTGTAGGCAAACCAGTAACACCATTTTTCTTCAACAAGTGAAGGTTGTCATAGTTCAAGTTTCCAAATATAGCATGCCATAAAAGACTTGTTGGAAATGTACCTTCATCATAATGAGAACTGTATGAGAAATTTGTGCACAAGCAGAGGTACCTTACAGCTTTAGAAGTATTTCTTCTTCTATTCCCATTATGACAAGTGAGTGATCTGATGCTTTTCTGACCTCAACCTTGCCATCAAACATATGAATGGATTTTCCTTGTTGGTGAATGTGGACTAAGGATAGCACATTTATTCTCATCTCTTGGAGATATAAAACATCATGTACAAGAAAGTATACAAGACCAGGCAATTTGAGCCTCATGCTGCTAAGCCCTGATGGCTTGAGTTTTGATTTGTCTGCAAATTATACTGCTCCATCGACATTGTCAGTAAATTCTTCAAAAAAATCTCCTATAAAATTCATGCAGCAAGTTGCTCCTGAATCAAGAACCAATCATTTTTCCAAGAAGCAAGTGAAGCATTAAACAAGTCCTCAATTAATCCAATATTACAGTGTGCCACAACATAGTGAGTGGATTCAGGTGCTTTACCTTTCTCTTTGTAATTGGTTTTATCCTTGATTTGATTTCTTTCCTGCTAAATTATGTCCTAAGGAAACTTACATGTAGATGCATCATGTCCATCTCTATTGCAACATATGCAATGAAGATCATACTTTTCTCTTTGAGAGTGGCTGCCCCTCCTACCTCTGAAATTTATTCTTCCTCTTCCTCTTCGACCACCTCTTCCTCTAGAAGAATATTGGGCATGATTCTTCTCTCTATGTGCAAGACACACAGCTTATTCATAAGACTGAGGAGTTGTCTTCTTCCCAAAATCTCTCTCTCTCTCAACAAATTTCTTCACAAGGGAGTCAAAGGTAATCTTTTGTAGGTTTCCATTTGCTTGCAATGACTCGAGATAATTTGAATAAGTGGGATAAAGTGCCTTGACAAAATCTGTAGGAGGAATGTCTAGTTTAACATCAGTGGCTTTGATATCATGCATAATAGATCTAGAAGAATCTTGGGCATGATTCTTCTCTCTATGTGCAAGACACACATCTTATTCATAAGACTGAGGAGTTGTCTTCTTCCCAAAATCTCTCTCTCTCTCAACAACTTTCTTCACAAGGGAGTCAAAGGTAATCTTTTTTAGGTTTCCGTTTGCTTGCAATGACTCGAGATAATTTGAATAAGTGGGATAAAGTGCCTTGACAAAATCTATAGGAGGAATGTCTAGTTTAACATCAGTGGCTTTGATATCATGCATAATAGATCTTACTTCTGATGCTAAAGCAAGAGGATCATCATTTTTCAATTCAAGGCTAAACAATTTAATCATCAATTAGACAAATTCATGTTCAGAGTGTGAGTCATAGAATTCCTTCAAATTTTGTAAGGCTTCAAAATCATTTGAAAATGGTGAAATATTTGACTCACCTCTTCATTTACAAATGTTGCAATCAAGGCATATTCCTTTTTATTATTTTTTTCACAAATTGTGAATTCCTTATCTGAGGTGGGCTTTGTAGGTTCATTATCTCCTTCTCCGACACAAACTCCTTTCCACAACTCATTGAAAATGAGAGTGTGTTTTATCTTCCACGACCATTCTGGATAGTTCTCTTTCCCAGAGAGAACTACTCCAACAATAGATATCAATTAATGCATTTAAACAAATTATACTACAAAAAAAATGTACTTTTGGTGGCATAAAATGCAGTTCTAGTGGAAAGAATGCAAAACAATCCAATCTAATATTTATGGGACACAAGTAATATTTGGGGTAGTTGTTATAAGGGGAAGGTTATATATGGGGAGTGTATTATATGGGGAATGTTATATATGGGGAGGGGGGTATTCAACCGCACATAAAATTGAGCAGATTTACAAAGGAAACCGAACAGTGATGGTATATGATATATGGTGGACAGCGATGGTATACGGTGGACAACGATGGTATATGGTGATAGCGTTATGGTATACAGTGGATAAAGTGGTATTAACGATATCAACATAATGGACCAATAGTAATGAGTAATTTTATTTGTAGTGGAGTATTACACGGGAAACCAGAGTCGATGGTGAGAGCGTTGTATGGAGGGAGCATTATATGGCGGGGAGTCGAATGTAGAGAGGGTGGTCCAAAACGTTGTATGGAGGGTGGTCCGGAGTTGTATGGAGGATTATAGTCAACACAACATATAATAAAAATGAATATATGGTATGCAAGCTCGGATTCAAATAGTTGGGTTCTATGATATAGTTGTATTCAAATAGTGGTATGGAAACATTAATATACTGCTGCAATGAATATACAGGAGTGTGGCAGCATTAATAAATTCAGACCACTATGATGTAGGGCATATCAATCTACATCAAGCAATGTTCAAAACTGGGAGCCGTGAGGGGCATGTGAGAGCGTGAGAAAAGTGAAGTGTGAACAACGCAGTGCTTATAGCATGCAACATTCTGCAACCTGCAACGTAATATGGAACCGGTGTCATGGTGTGTAGGAGTTGGGGGTTACCAAGCAGTGTTGTGGGAGCATAGTCGAGGGACCGGAGTGACCATTGGTATGGGAGCGAGGACAATTAACCACAGACACTAGAGTATGGAGGTATCGACTGTGGTGGAGAGGACCGTTATGCCAAGAAAGCATATGGAGGAGCGTGGGAGGAGACAACATTTTGTATGGAAGCGTGGGGTTCTGTATGGAGGGACCTGTTGAATGTGGAATTTTACCTATTTTTTGCACCTTCTTTCCCCAGTTTTGATCCTTTTATCCTCCACGCCTATGAACTTTACATGATTAATTCCATTTTTTCTCACTTTTATAACATATTCTATTGTCATGTTATTTTTTTGTATTTTACTAAATAATATGATACTTATTCCTTTTTGTGGCTAACTGGGAGAGCATTGAAGAAGTATTTTGGAAATCTCTTCTCCTTTTCAGGTGGTGTTCGCAAGAACAAGGTTATGGAGTAGACAGGCAGTTCTAATTAACCACAGAGAAGGGTCGAGCAATTCGATGTTACACCCTGTATGTTTTTACAGGTTGTTGTTACACATTGGATGTTTTCACAAGTTGTTGTTACACATTGAATGTTGTTAGAGGATGTTGTTACACTATGCGTTGATACAAAGGTTCGTTGTTACACCTAGGGTGTTGTTACCAGTGATTATCGTCATGACCCGAACTGTTATTCACTCACAGGATGTTGTTGCACTGGAGTTGGAAAATGTGGGTACTATTCCACATAACAGTTGTCGGCATTAGGAATTGTTTATTTTGGAAGCAACAGACCCAAGCGGTTGCAATCCTAACTAATGTATATTTGTATTTAGAAATAGGTTGTAACTACTTTTATTTTTTATCAGCTTGAGAATCGTGAGATTCTCATGACTGATTTGTTTCTAATTTCGGGTACGTAATAATTATAAAGGAACTTGATTTTCCATGTACAAGGACACGACATATAAAAGAGTATTGTTACTCTGCTTCTATAACTCTGACTTATTATTAATATTAATCATCACAGTGATGTTGTTACTGCTCTTTAGCTGATTCGTTAATTACTTTTGTGTTGTTCCTGTGCCCTGCTAAGGAGGAAGGGCCCTCCTCTTTGGCAGGGATTGCAGTGACAGAGGTAGTGTACATTCTAGTTTCATTATTTCTTATATGGTTTCTTGTTTTCGTTGTACAAATTTTGAATTACATGATTCTGTTGATGTTCCAATTTATATTGTGTTGTTACATCAAGTTAATCAACAAAATGGTAGTAACCAGCTGGAGTAAATATTAATCACTGCATGGAATGCCCTTACTTTGATAGTTGTGAATTGTGATTCAATTCTATGGACTATTTTTATGTCTACATGAATAAATTGTTTCAGCAATTTGGTTCAGAGACACCTTTTACTATTTTATCCATTTTCTCATTCTTGCTTGTAGTGTATCGGCACAAACAGGGTGAACTCCATTGAAATAGCAAGACCTACCCTGGGTTGAAAATAAAATGTTGCAGTCTCAATCAATTAGGATTGATTAAAACAGCACTACATTTTAGTGCCGTTTCCGGGGATGGAATTTGACGATACAGTCATCTAATTTGTTTGTTTAATGATAGAGTGTTCCTAGTCCACAATTGTTGGGCGGTAAGATAAGAGGTAAGAACATGTGCATTGATCTAACATACCTGGGAGGGCTCAACATTATGACCAATGGGACACTCAGGGCATTTTAGTGTTTTGTTTAGCATGTCTTCAGCTCTTCAGTCACTGGGCGGTAAGACGAAAGGTAAGAACCTGCGCATCACTCTAACATACCTGGGCGGGCTCACCACCATCGAAGACTGAGACACTTAGGGTGTGAATTCATTCACATAGGGTCCATGTGTGCAACTGTAGGAATTACAGGTATACCAAAAATACCCCCACTATAATTAGTCACAGGAAAAACAGGTCGTAAAAAGGAAAGGAAAAGTGTAGATTTGGGAAGGAAAACATTTATCCAAGAACTAATCTCTAAGGCAGAAAAAGAACAGTCCATCTCTCGAAGGGATGCAAGGAAAACAGGGCTGTAGAAAGTTGTTACTCCCATAGCAAGAGGAGAAACATATGATTCCTCTATTTTGGGACCATATCATTCTAAAGCTAGCACCGACACCCCCAAGATCAAGAATCCAATTCAGGAGCAAGAAGGGGAAGCTAGTAGCTAGAACCTGAGGACCAAGGGACAAGGGGAAACTGAGGGGGAACATTAAACACCTGAGATGAAAGAGGACCTATTCGTTTATAAATACCCAAATACAAGTAGTGCGATGAAACAGCCAGTCCCAAGCCATTAATCACACCTACAAGACCATCACAAGAATAGTTTGAAGGACGTCTGTTACAGCAAGGGTTAGAAGGATTAGTCATGTCGGGGATATCAGAGGTGAAACTTCTATGAAAAATATTCCTCTATCATCCTTACCATCCTTCCAGGGGATGACTATGGAAGATCCAGACACCTTTCTATTTGAGTTTTATGTCTTATGCAGAAGTTATGATTATACCTCAAATGCTCAGAAATTGAAATTATTTCCTGCTACTTTAAAAGGGGCAGCCTTGAGATGGTTCATGGGACTAAGCTTTGCCTCTATTTGAACGTGGAATGATATGAAGGAGATGTTCTTATCAAAGTACCAAGACTATTGCAGAACCAGGGACTTAAGGGAGGAGGTATTTAGAATGACACAAAAGGAGGATGAGAGCCTGGAAGACTATGTAGAACGGTTCCACTATAATATGCAGAGGTCTAAACATAGTGATTTAGACCATGAAATCTTGAAGACTATATTTATCAGAGGAATGAGGGATGACTTCCTTGACACCCTGAACCTATTAGGGAAGGGGGATATATCGCAAGAACCATTCGCTAAAATTGTAAAGCTCTATCTAAGATGCTCTAGAGGATCGTCTAAGGGGAGGAGCACAATTCGAGATGCCTCTGCCCGAATACAAAAATCTGCAGGAGGGGGAGTAACCAGAGCAGAGATCGGAAATTTGTTTGAAAATTTCAAGACCGATATCCTCAGTACTCTATCTGCCCAGATAACGACAGCGCAGATCAAGAAGGCACAAGCAGAAGTTGACACACCTCTAGCGATGTTTTGTCCAAATTGTCGGAAGAAACATCCTTTGCGGGAATGCGAATTAAACAGCATCAACTTGTGTAATATTTGTGAGCTGGAATATTCGGCAGGGAAATATCCGGAGCTTCCTGGACTGAAGGCGGTAATTAGAGAGTCAAGCAAGGAAGTGCAGTCCTCTTATTTCATCGCACCAAGGAGGCCATGGCAACCACGACCTCCAGGTATGTGTCAAGATTTTTCCTCTTTCAATTCATGGAACAATGCATATAATACTCAGCAATATCCATGGCAATATCCTACTCCTTCTTTAGCGCAGTTTCCTTCACCCTGGAACCAGTGGTCTCCATCTCCCTCTATCCAATATCCTCAATCTCAACCATATCCTTGGAATCATAACTAGAGAGGAAATGCCCAGAATTCAGCTTTACCTGGATTACCCATGCAACAACAGTTGTAGTTACCTCCTTTCAAACTCCTACTCCTCCATCGCTTGTTCGACCCCAACTACTTGTGCAACCTAACCCAAACCCGAACAATAAAGCAGCTTAGGGCATAGAGGCTCCGACTACCTTCTAGACCTATCTTATTACCCCCATGGGGCTTAATGAAATACAATTATGATCAGGCAAGGTAATTAAACCAAGTCACTCCCCTATCATTACAGAGGAGGAATGTGAACCATCCAGAAGAGATATCTGATCCGGATTTAAAAAAGAACGCAAAAAATTACAGATATAACCATACATATAGAGATGCAGCAGAAATAATACTTCATTTCATTACTATAAAATAATAAAATATGCTTACAAACAGAAATGGAAATAAACTAGCTAGGGCGATGGTAGCTTATCTTTGAGAAGAGATGTAGCGTCTACATGCCTCTGAACTGTGTTACAATGAGGCTCAAAGGCCTATTTATTGTTGAGAAACAATGGAAAGCCCTAAACATCCAAAAACCTAACCCTAGAAGATGAAACACCAAACTGTGGGCCCCATTTGGGTAAATTGGTACATCAACTTCTCGGGGTCATAACTTCGGCATACGATCTTCATTTGACGCGCACAATATCTCATTAAAAAGATCTATCTGAGAAATACAACTTTGGGAAGAGTAGCATTAGTCCATGGACCCATGTTGTTCCCAGTTTTCCCAAAACGCATCGTTTATGGCCTCAAAATGGCTCTGAAAGTTCAGGACCCGAAAAACTGCTAAAAATAGTAAATTGTGCTATAATTAAGGAAACTGAAAAGCTGAAAGAAACAATGGTGGGGGTCCAAGTGGACTTGGCAGGTGGCCACCAATGTCCACCTGGATCATTCCTCCCCCCTTAGGAAGCAATGGTCCCATTGTGTTGAGTTCCTCCATGAGATGAGGAAGCTTCTGCTGAACTTGGTCCCTGGTGAGGTGCTTGCCCTGGTGAAGGAGTTGGCCTGCTTTGACAACTCGATACAGTTGGATATTCTACTGGTGAGTGTGCTTGATCTGTGTGTCCATGATCTGATCAGTTGCAGCTTGTTCCATGCTATCTAGATTTAACTTTGTGAGTGTGAGTTGTTCTGCAATGTCAGATGTGTCTAGTAATGGTGGAAAGTATGGCCGAAGGTGGTCCACATTGAACAATGGGTGTAGGCCAAGGAATGGGTGAATGTTAAGCTCAAGCGCATTGTCTCCCATAGCCTTCGTAATGGTGTAAGGACCATATTGGAGTGGTCTAAGTTTCCGATAGGCTCTAGTAAGGCGTTGCTTTTTCAAATGCAGCCAGACTTTGTCACCCACCTAAAACTTATGTGGCACCTGATGTTGATCATGTCGTTGCTTGTACTTGGCATTTGATTTCTCCAAAATGTCATGAACCTGCTGGCAAATATGTTGGATGTGCTCAATGAAGTTGTTTACCTTATCTGTTTCAGACTGGACATGAGCTGAATCTGTGTCAGTAGCTGCAAATGGCATGGCCACATCAATGGGACATAGTGGTTGGAATCCAAAGCCCATCTGAAAAGGGTTGTGGCCAGTCGAACTGTGGAGAGCCCGGTTATATTTGTGCTAAACGTAGGGGAGGCTCTCATCCCATATGCGTGGATGATTTGAGTTGTACATGCGTAGAATGTGTACGATCATCCTGTTGACAACCTCTATCTAACCATCAGTTTGAGGATGGAAGGCTGTGGACTTAGTGAGTTTGGTGTCCAGCATCGACCAGAGACTGGACAAAAATGTATTGAGGAACCTGCTATCCCGATATGAGATGATAGGTTGTGGAATCCCAAAGTGTACCCACACTCATTCAAAGAAGAGTTTAGCAGTGGCTTCTACTGTGATATTCTTCTTGTAGGCCTCCATAATGGCCATCTTCTAGAACTTGTCGATGACCACAAAAACACAGTCATTTCCATGCTTCGTAGAAGAAGGCCCAACATGTAATTCATGGAGATGGATTCCCAAAGTTGACCAGGGGTAGGCAGCGGGGTATAGAGGCCTTGCTTCTTGATGGTTGGTTTGGCAATGGCATAGGCAGTGCATGATCTGATGTACTTCCTGACATCCTGTCAAAGATTCAACCAATAGAAATACTTCTGTAGTACTGCCACCATTTTCTCAACCCTAAAATGCCCAGCAAACCGACTATAGTGTGCTTCCCAAATCATCTTGGCACGCTCACTTGAAGGAACACAAAGGTGACCCAGGTGGCATAACAGGGCATCCTGGAGATGAAAATCTGGAACATGCTGACCCTCCAAGAATGTCTGGTATGTGTGGCTGAATTTTTGGTCGCTTTTATAGAGAAGTGGCCAATCAGAAGTCTCATTCCCACAAGAGTTGAGCACGGTGGTTAACTCCATGATCGGTGTTCGACTGAGGCAATCTGCAACATTATTGGTGCTGCCCTTCTTATACTTGATATTCAAATGGAACTGTTGCAGGTATGTGGACCACTTCTAATGGCGATCATTCTGAAATTTCCCTTGGGTATGTATGAACTGCATGGGTCGGTGGTCTGTGTGTATGACCATTTCCTTCCCCAAATGTAATGCTTCCATTGTCGGCAGGCTTGCACCATGGAATACATCTCTTTTTCATAAGTGGGATACTTCCGGACTGTGTCTGAAAGTGTCTTATTGTGATATGCCACTGGATGCTCGTGTTGAGTAAGGACTGCCCCAATAGCATAGTCAGAGGCATCTGTCTCGACCTCAAATGGTTGTTGCAAGTCTAGTAATGCGAGCATTGGTGCTGAGCAGAGGAAATATTTCAACTTTGTGAATGCCTTCTATTGATATTCAGACCAAAAGAATTTTTCTTTCACTCCTCCCTTGGTGACTTGACTCAAGGGCCAAGTGATATGGGAAAATCCCAACACGAACCTGCAGTAGAAGTTGGCAAGACCTAGAAAGTTGCGGAGCTCTGTCAGAGTGGTTGGAGATGGCCAATCCAGAATGACTTGGATCTTGGCTAGATCCACATGCACCCCCCATTCATCAATAATGTATCCCAGATACTAAACCTGGATCATGCCAAAAGTACATTTCTCCAAGCTGGTACATAACTTGTGTTACCGCAATGTTTAGAGAACCTGTCGGATGTGGTGGAGGTGCTCTTCCCAACTCTGGCTGAAGATCAGGATGTCATCCAAGTATACCACTACAAATGAGTTGGTGAACGGCCATAAGATGTCATCCATTAGCCTCATGAAGGTTGTAGGAGCATTCGTCAATCCGAAAGGCATAACCAACCATTCGAAAAGGCCCTCCTTGGCTTTGAAGGCAGTCTTCCACACATCGGAGGGTTTGATTGGTACCTGGTGATATGCTGACTTCAAATTGATCTTGTTGAAATATTTTTCCCCCTTCATTTGGTCCAGGAGGTCATCAATGTGTGGGATCAGGTACCTATTATGGGCAATGATCTTATTCAGCACCCAATAGTCAATACAGAGTCTCCAAGTCCCATCCTTCTTCTGTACCAACACGATCGGGCTCCCACATGGTGATGAAATCGAATGGATGTGACCTTTCTATAGCAGCTCATGAATATGCTTCTTGATTTCATCGTTCTCTAGAACAGAGTGCCAATAGATTGGTCCATTGGGCAGCGGTGCACCTGGGGTCAGTTCGATGGAGTGCTTGACCTGACAGAGCAAAGGAACCCCTGCGGGGGAGGTGAGGATGTCCTTGTACTCCTCCACGACCTTGTCCATATGTAGTTGTCGTGCGAAGGGGCACTATCTGGAGGTCATGGCCACCGTCTTCTTATTTCCTTAAGGGTGTATCATCAGGAAAACAAATTTCCCAGTTTTGGAAATGAGCTTACTGCATTGTTTTGCAGTAACTAAAGAGATGGCGGTATGCAGTTCTACCTCCAGTATCCTGTACAACTTATTTCCCAGAGTAACAATAACAGCAAGGGGCCTTGATTCATACACAGCATGTCTCTTCCACAAGTATGGTTGTCCTAATAATACATCACAAACATCAAGGGGAGCGACATCACACAATACCTCATCCATGAAGGGCCTGATGTTGTATGGAAGGCGACATTGTTGGCTCACATGAAGATCTCATCCTTGGTGAAGCCACCCGATGGTTTATGGTTGTGGATATGTTGTGGTCAATAAGCCCAACCGCTTCACGATCTCTACCGAAATGAGGTTCTTTTGGCTACCGTTGTCGATAATGAACTATAGCGAGGAGCCCTTTACCCACATCTGGGAGTGGAAGAGACGCTCTTCCTCCTCTGGATCTTCAGGTTCCTCCTTCTAGATCTTCGTGGTGGCAACGGTGGCATTGGGGTCCACATCCATAATCTGCTTCCCTTTGTCATTCCCCTTGTCAGGTTCTGAATCGGAGTCAGAACATTCATCTGATTCTGAAACCTTTAACTCAGCCACCAATGACTGCTTGGCTTGATACTCACTTGTGTTGTGAGTGGAGCTCTTATGGAACTCACACCACTTTCTCGTGTCCTCTTTCGACTTTGCAAAACTGTTCTTTTTTTGTAGCTTTGGCGGGTTGTCTTGGGCTGCCATGCCTTGGCTTTGTCCTTTGTTCTGTGGTTTGGGGGAACCTTTCCCTTGCTTCGGATTCGCAGATCCAAAGTCTTGCTTCTTATGTTTAAACATTTGCTCGATCTTGATGGAATATCAGTATGTCGTGCCAAGCGAGGAGATGTTCAAGAATTCTATTTCTTCCTTGATGTACCTATGCAGGCAGCCACGGTATTTGAGTACCAAATGCTGCTCTAAATCCTTGATACCCAACTTTGTGCGAAGGGTATGGAAAATATTGGTAAACTCTGACATGTCTTGGTCCCTTCCCTGCTACAACATGGTCCACTTTATGTATTGATCCTCATAGCTTCTGATAGGGTAGTACTGCTACTTAATGGCAGTTCGGAATGAATTCCAAGTGGGTGTGGCTGAAAACAGTGAGGCCGTAATTTCATCCTTCTGCTTGCAGTAGGTTTCCCACGAGTCCTTGACGTGGGGGGCGGCTTTGAGAAGAGCAAAAGTAATCTTCTTTTCCTGGCTGAAAAATCATGAATAAAAAAATATCCTTCTAGCAGATTTAACCATTTATCTACATCATCTGCATCTATCTGACCCTCAAATAAGGGAATGTCAAAGTTAACTTGTACCTTAAAGGGTGTGGCGCTTCCAGAGTAGTTGTTGGAAGTAGATGTGTCACTCCTGGGTAGCCGCTGAATGATCTGGGAAAAGTTGTCCATCATCGCGTTCCTCTGTCGCTTGAGGACCTCTTCGAGCAATATTTTGATAGGATCTCCTGCGCCCTCATCTTTCTTTTCATCTGCCATGGGAGGCCATCGGGATTTGTGAGGCTGGTCTTGTAAAGGTTTGACCAATTCAAGCCCTAACTCCTTATATCCCGACCTTGTTGGGGACATGCAAAGAAATACAGAGAAAGAGAAGACCGCTCTGATACCACTGATCTGGATTTAAACATGAACGCAACAAATTATAGATATAACCATACATATATAGATGCAGCAGAAATAATACTTCATTTCATTACTATAAAATACTGAAATATGCTTACAAACAGAAATGGAAATAAACTAGCTAGGGCGATGGTAGCTTATCTTTGAGAAGAGATGTGGCAGCTACATGCCTCTGAACTGTGTTACAATGAGACTCGAAGGCCTATTTATTGTTGAGAAACAATGGAAAACCCTAAACATCCAAAAACCTAACCCTAGAAGATGAAACTCCAAACTGAAGGCCACGTTTGGTTAAATTGGTACATCAACTTCCCGGGGTCGTAACTTTGGCATACGATCTCCGTTTGACGCGCACAATATCTCGTTAGAAAGATCTATCCGAGAAATACAACTTTGGATAGAGTAGCATTGGTCCATGGACCCTTTATGCTCCAAAATTTCCCAGAAAACGTTGTTTAGGGCCTCAAAACGGCTCCGGAAGTTCAGGACCCAAAAAACTGCTAAAAATAGTCAATTGTGCTACAATTAAGGAAACTGAAAAGCTGAAAGAAACGATGGTGGGGGTCCAAGTGGACTTGGCGGGTGACCACCAATATCCACCTGGATCAATATCGGGGGCTCTCAGGGGGCTACTATGCTTATAACAAGCAATATAGAGGAAGTTGTTACGTCGGTAACAGCCAACCCGTGAAGAACTGTTACTGTTGTAACAGCCAACTTGGGAAGGACTGATACACCTGTAACAGTCGATTCGACTGTCGTAACTCAGGACCCTCCATGCCCTCAAAGATTGGCTGAACCTAGGATGACTTCACAACCCAAATCTGATTTTCTTAGGGAGTTGCAAAATCTACATGTACAAATTCCTCTCCTAAAGGCCCTTAAAGAAATACCTATTTATGCTAAAACAGTGAGAGATTTGTGCATCAAGAAACCTGGGAGGAAGCCTAAAGACCCTGCCACCATACATGTGATAGGGAAATTATCTTAATTAATGTCTTCTCAACCTCTTCTAACTAAGTATAATGATCGAGGAAATCCTATGGTTACTATCTACATTAATGATAAGCCCATAGCTAACACGTGATCAATCTCAGGGCTGCCATTAATGTAATGACAAAGGATGTATTTACCACTCTCGGGCTACAGGGACTTAGAAATACTCCTACTATACTTAAATTAGCAGACAGGTCCCATGTTAAACCCGCGGAGGTGTTACAGGATATAGTGATTGCAATAGCTTCCTGGAGGTATCCGGCTGACTTTCTTATCATACAACCCAAATCCAATTTGGGGGGACATCCTTTGATCTTCGAGAGACCTTGGCTAGCCACTACGGATGCATTTATAGGCTACACATTTGGATCTATGGTGATCTCAGATGGCCAGGCAACAAAGAACCTTAGCCTTTACCCCCCAAAACCAAATGTGGATGTATACAAGCATTGGTAGGATGGGGTTGAGCCTGAGTCAGATCTTTCCCTACCACTCCTCACTATGCAGAGAGCTCAGTATTTCAAGGATGAGACAGAAGATGATGTCATTAATGGTTTTATTAGTAACTTTCTTTCTATCGCTTCTGTTAAAAATGTGAACGAGGAAGAAGAGGTGGAAGATATAGATTTTGAACAAATGAGAACCACTCTGAATATTGACAGCAGTCCAATTGATATAGAACCTAGAAAGTTTTTGAATATCAACCCCAACTTAATTGCTGAGCAAAACCAACTATTGTTACAGCTATTACAGAAATACAAAAAGGCATTTGGATGGGACTATACAAATATGAAAGGGATCCACCCTAACCTATGCACTCACCGCGTGTATTTAAAGGATGGCTACAAACTAGTCAGACAACCACAGTGCCGCATGAACCCTGCCATGAAGGAGGTGGTGAAGGAAGAATTACAAAAACTCCTAAGTGCTAATTTTATTTATCTGATATCTGAAATTCAGTGGGTGTCGCCGCTTGTCATCATTCCTAAAAAGAATGGCAAGTTGAGAGTTTGTGTAGATTACAGAGAACTCAATAAGGCCACTGAAAAGGACCATTTTCCCTTACCATTTATAGATCAGGTCCTTGATACCCTTTCCGGAAAGAAATTCTTTTCATTCTTGGACAAATTTAGTGGCTACAATCAGATATAGATTGCCCCAAAGGATTAGGATAAAACAACCTTTACTTGCCATTGGGGAACCTTTGCATACATAGTACTTCCTTTTGGACTCTGTAATGCGCCAGCAACCTTTCAAAGGGCAATACTAGGAATTTTTTCTGACTTGTTGAATGACTACCTAGAAATCTTCATGGACGATTTTACACCTTATGGAGATGCTTTTGAAACAACATTAGTTAATTTGGAAAAAAATGTTGGAACGCTGTGTACAGAATAATGTTGCTTTGAGCACTGTAAAATGTCACATGATGATGACTTAAGGGATCGTGCTTCGACACTACATTTTTTTTGAAGGAATCAAGGTATACACTGCAAAAATGGAGGTATTTTTGAAAATTCCAACCCCCAAAACGCACAAAGAGGTACATAGTTTCTTGGGGCATGCAGGGTATTACAGGAGAATTATAGAAAAAATTCGAAAATGCATCGCCATATTTTCCTTTCTCATGAAATATGTCGACTTTTTGTGGACATGGAAGTGTGAGAAGGACTTTTTAAAACTGAAATGTTGTGTATCGGCAGCTCTAGTCTTGCAAGGACCTAATTGGGAACTATCATTTCACATAGCTACAGATGCATCTGGTATTGTTGTAGGTGTTGTTTTGGGCCAACTGGAGGATAAGAAACCTTATGCTATTTAATACATAAGAAAAATTCTAACCCCGGCTGAGCTCAACTACACAGTGATCGAGAAGGAGTTCTTAACAGTCGTGCATGCCATCAATAAATTCTGACATTATACGAGTATCAAGTATTTGTACACATTAGCCATTTTTCCATCTGTTTTTTAATGAATAAGACAATTACCAATGGTAGGATTACACATTGGTTATTGTTGTTACAAGAAGTTGATATCACAATTGTCAATAAACCTGGAAAATATAATGTAGTAGCTAATTTTATTTATAGGTTAACTATTGATGACAATTGCATTCCTACTGAGGATTCTTTCCCAGATGAATATCTCTTTGCTATTTCTACTTACTCACCTTGGTGTGAAAATATGGCCAGTTATCTTGTTGCAAGGAAGTTTCCATGGTATTTGTCCTCCAAGGAGAAAAGAAAGATCGTACAGCAAAATTCTACATATACCTGGATAGATGGGAACCTCTATCACACTGGACCAGATTTCCAGATCGGACGTTGAGTTAGAGAAGATGAGGTCTTTGACATCCTTAAAGCTTGTCACAAGGAACCTTGTGGAGGGCACTTCGCAGAGAACAGACAGGATACAAAGTCCTTTCAACAGGGTATTATTGGCCAACAATATTTCAGGATGCCAAAAAGTTTGTGAAGAGATGTGATAGTTTCCAAAGGATGGGCCAACCACTACAATCAGATGAGATTTTGTTACAACCCCAAATCATCTTTGAACCTTTTTGAGAAATGGGCCCTAGATTTTGTGGTACCAATTAATCCCTCATCTAGACAGAAATCTTACATCTTGGTCTGCACTGACTATGTCACAAAATGGGTTGAGTCAAAGGCACTAACTAGAGCCACGGAGAAAGTTGCCTTAGAATTTCTGTTTGAAGACATCTTTGTCCAATTTGGAATACTCAGGGAGATAGTCACAAACGAAGGGCCCCAGTTCACATCTCATAGGATCCAGGAGTTGGTTGAAAAATATAAAATCCATCATATAATCACAAGACCTTATCATCCACAAGAAAATGGTCAAGTGGAAAGCACTAACAAAGTCATTGAGAGGATCCTTACTAAGACTATGGCCAGTCACCGAAGAAATTGGGTCGATAAACTTCCAGAAGTGTTGTGGGCATACAGGACTACATGGAGGAATACCACAGGATTCTCACCCTATGAACTTATGTATGTTAAAAACCCTTTATTCCCCATTGAGTTCAAAATCAAGACACTAAGAACAGCGTTACAGGTTAATTTGGATCTAGCTACAACACAAAAGCAGGGATTGAACCAACTCAATGAATTGGAGGAGAAACAGTTAGTTGTTTTCCAGCAAACAGATATTAGCCAGCAATAGAGAGCTAGGTGGAACGACAGATTCATCAATAAGAAGAAGTTCTAGAAAGAATATTGGGCTCTCTTATACGACTCAAGATTTAAAGACTTCAAGGGTAAGCTCTGCACTAGATGGCTAGGTCCCTATGAGGTAGATGTAGTCTTTGACAATGGGACTGTAAATTTGGTGACCATTAACAGTGCGAGGACACCATTGCTTGCACATGGGCACCATCTTCGGTTATATAAAAAACCTGCTTCAAGGGATTCATTCGTCAACATTGTCACAAATTCAGATCTTTAGATTACAGGAACAGGGGAAATCCCCCCTGTGTTGCAAAAATTATAATTTTTCCAATAAGTGTAACAACTGAAAATAAACTATGTTTGGCGGTTGTTACACCTTCGAGTTGTTAAATAATAGTAATAATAATAATAATAATATGGCTGTGAAAACCTTTCTCGGGCACAGACAAACAATTTTTGTAGCAGTTGAAAACCACCTTGTGGCGGCTATTACACACTCTGTAACAACATCTGTTATTTCAAAGCATACCTTACAATAGTGTTGTTACATGATCTTTTCTTCTCTATTTTGTAAAAATTAAATAATATATACTAGTCGTCTTGGTTGTTACACCTGTAATAGCCAACGACTTTTAGAAATAAGATAGATATTTTATTGTAATAAACAACATGCATCATCATGATTCTCGTCATCGGAGTTAAGTTCGCGTGTCTCACCACCGGAGCTGGGTTTGCATGTTGCGCCACCAATGACTTCTCCCCACGTCATCTAGGTACATCATACAAAGGCAATATTGTCATTTTCTTTATTGGTAATTATGGAAACTTAACATGAATTCTGACGATCGAGGACGGTTGTCACATTTAAGCCAAGGGGGATCGAATCATATTGCGACATGACTTGAGATTATTCAAAAAAAACCTTCAATTAATGCATGGTGACCTGGCAGTTATTGTTACTTAATGCCCGATCATACCAAAAAGGGGAAGTATACCTTTGACGAGACCTCCCATAACCCAGCATTAATAAGGCAATATTACTGTGTAGTATGAACCATAATTGCAAAATCCTAATTTGAAATCCTCACCTACACCACCCTACCACCCTACCATTTACCCTCGTTGGAGCATTGCATCCCCATTCAGAGTGCTCAGAGAGGTGGGAAAAGAACAATGCAGGCTGAAACAACTAAGTAGTTTTCCCACTACCTTGGAACTTCCAAAGGAAAGGAAAAGGAAGAGAAACAAAACTGAATTTGCATAGAAATGGGTGGAGCAGCAATTCAGCATGAGCCAAGGTCCACAGAAGCCTTGGAGAATTTCCCCAAAGCATGCTAGATTTTCAAGGATGCTGGCTAGTTTGAGTTCTTCTAGAGGTTGCAGGGATCAGATGGTGGTGTTTCCATGGAATTTGCAAAGAATTTAGAGAGAAACCAGATGGAGGTTTGGGGGTTGAAGTTGGAGGTTATAGAAGAGGTGATTTCTCGAGTAATGAGATTACCAGTGGAAGGAAATAGGTGTTTTAACAGGAATTTTAATTACCCCTCCCTGAAGGGGGATTTCCTCCAAGAGGAGAATTCGCTGGTAAAGAAAGGAAGGGGGATCGACAGGTTATCACTTCCCCAGCCATGGGTGGATGTTGCCCTCTACCTAATCAAGTACATTAATTCTGAGGAAAGGGAAATAATTGTGTTCAATTACCACTTTCCATTGCTAAATCACCTTTGGCATCAACAGCTAATCAATCTTCCCTACTTCTTGCTGGGAAACATTAGGCATGTGCTCGCGGTCGTGAAAATAGTTGCGCACCTATAAACATGTGTCACCAACCACGACCTCATCAAGCTCATTGTATTGGATGCCTTAAGCTATCAGGGCAGGAATTGGGAATAATTCATGAGGAAGAAGGTCAGGACCACCTGCAGGAGGCAAACCAGGACATCTGAGGAAGCTCCAGCGGTGACAAAGGAGCAACCCCAGCCTTTGACAGTAAGGGTTGGTAAGAGGCTAGTCGACAAACCAATTGGTGATAGGCGGCCAAAGCAGAGGATAAGGGTTAGTGAGCACCCAGAGTCCCCATCCATGTCAAAGAAGAACAAAGAGGCAATAGAGTAGAAGGACGAGGAGCAGGCTTAGCCAGAGGAACCTTCTTCACCTAGTAAGAGTGAAACTCAATCCTTGCTATTAAGAATTGAAAATTTAGAAAAAGAAAATAGAGAGATAAGGGAAAAACTAGTAGAGGGAAAGGCAGAGGCAAGAGCCCCAGGGTTAGACACTTTGGTTGAGGCCATGGACAAGGCCAGAAGGGGAGATGTCTCGGGCACTATGTGCACAGCCTGTGTAAGAAGCTAGTGGCAGCAGGGTTTAGAGTCTATGCAGCAGACACCACCTCGAGGGAAACACAAACTGAAATCTGGGAAGTTGACACATAAGAACCCATTGAGGACATTGTTGTTACACAAGAACCAACAACTGAGATGGCACAGTCCACAGAAAGTGATATGGTAGCGGATACACAGGATCCCTTGGCTAACATTGCTATTACACAAGAACCAGCAGTGGCAACGCAAGTCAGCCAAGGAAAGAAAGGAGAAGCTAACATCCACGAGCCTATGGTTGACACTGTTGTTACACAAGAACCAACAATGGAGACAAAAGCCTACCAAGGGAAAAATGATATACAAAAATTTGTGGATGACATTGTTGTTACACAAGAACCAGCAGTGGGAATGGAAGCTGATCAGGGAGATAAGGAAACTATAACAAAATCCATTGATGAAGTTGTTGTTACACAAGAACCAGCAATTGAAGTGGAGAAGTTTCACCCTCGGGAGGTTGTTACACCCTCAATTGATAGTGCATGTGGGAGAACACCGGGTCCTGATGAAGGATGGTGTTCTGAAAAGATGTTATTGTTACTAGAGCTATAGAAATGGAAGCAGTAGGCGCTCTCTCTACAAGAGGGGGTGATCTCGCTCAAGGCACACAAAAGGATGATGGATTCCCTTAGGGAGAAGTGGTTAAAGGAAGAATGGGAGAGAGAATGGGAAGCACGGAGGCACAAGGAAGCCATGAAGAAGAAGGATGAATAATTGTATCAACTACATCGATAGGTCTCGGACCTGATGAATGACAAGACCAAGCTCCGTGACCTTGCCCTAAACCTACTAGCATGCAGGTGACCGTCCCCGTCGTATCCAGTGTTCCTTTGGGAACGATATTATTTATTTCAATTAAAAGCAGTTTTTGAGAATAGGTCTTACTTGGGTTCTTCAACCCAGATTTTTCTTAAGATTTTTCGCTCTTGTGATTTTCATGAACAAAGCTTGCTTTGTGAGCTATTTTTGCATAATATCATGTGTGAGTATGTTAGCACGAAAATGGTAGTAAGTGTCTTCTTCTATATGGGAGATTTGCAGTTGTGGGCCTTCCTTTCGTTTATGAGGAACCAAATTGAGTGGCATCTGGCCATGAGATTAGCATAATCTAATGAAGAAAGGACAGCAGTGTGGGTCAAAGCCAAACCAGGGATGGTTTATAAAATCAGGGATGAGTTTAATCTATTCCTAAGCACTCCAAAGATCATGGAATAGTTAGTCGTCTATAGGAAAAGGATTGCGAGGATCTGCCTCAACATGTATGCACATATGAAAAGTCGAGCGCTAGAAGGATGTCTTAAACACATCAAGGCCTATAGCATTGAGTTACAAGAAGGGGATCCTTTTGAGTATAGAAATTGTTTGGCTATTGTTACACGGATGCCTGAGTATGCTTGGATTGTGCAGACATTGGGGGCGTTCTAGATTGGGCTCAGATTTAAATTTCCTTTGTTTTGGTGGCTAGTAGAAGAGTATCAACCAGACTACCACCTATGTATGAAGAAGAATCTTGGCCACGTCAGTTGATGGCCATTCAAGGGCATAGAGCTTTGGGTGAAGACACTATTGGTGCTTACAATTTTATAGACTTGCATCGGGAGTATAGTAAGAGAAGTTGAGATTCTGCATGGCGACATGCAGTTGCTTCAGTCTGGGAGACATGCAGTTGTTTCAGTTGTGAAGACCTATTTTCTGCACCTTCTTTCCCCAGTTTTGATCCTTTTATCCTCCAGGCCTATGAACTTTACATGATTAATTCCCCTTTTTCTCGCTTTTATAACCTATTCTACGGTCATGTTATTTTTCCATATTTTACTGAATAATACAATACTTTATTCATTTTTGTGGCTAACTGGGAGAGAATTGAAGAAGTATTTTGGAAAGCTCTTCCCCTTTTCAGGTGTTTCTTGCGAGAACAAGGTTATGGAGTAGACAAGCAGCGTTGATTAAACACAAAGAAGGGTAGAGTAGTTCGTTTTTACACCCTGTATGTTGTTATAGGTTGTTGTTACACATTGGATGTTGTCACAGGTTGTTGTTACACATTGAATGTTGTTACAAGATGTTGTTACACTATGCGCTAATACAAAGGTCCACTGTTACACCTAGGGTGTTGTCACCAATGATTGTCGTAATGACCCGAATTGTTATTCACTCGCAGGATGTTATTGCACCAGAGCTAGCAAATGTGGGTACTATTCCACATAATAGCCGTCAGCATTAGGAATTGTTTATTTTGGAAGAAACAGACCCAAGCGGTTGCAATCCTAACTAATGTATATTTGTATTTAGAAATAGGTTGTAAATACTTTTATTTTTTATCAGCATGAGAATCGTAAGATTTTCATGACTGACATGTTTCTAATTTCAGGTATGTAATAACTATAAAGGAACTCGATTTTCCATGTACAAGAACATGGCATATAGAAGAGTATTGTTACTCTGCTTCTATAACTCTGAATTACTATTAATATTAATCATCACATTGATGCTATTACTGCTCTTTAGTTAATTCTTTAATTACTTTTGTGTTGTTCCTGTGCCCTACTAAGGAGGAAGGGCCCTCCTCTTTGGCAAGGACTACAGTGATAGAGGTAGTGTACATTCTAGTTTCGCTAATTGTTATATGGTTTCTTATTGTTGTTGTACAAATTGTGAATTACATTTGTTGTTGTTCCAATTTATATTATGTTGTTACATTGAGTTAATCAACAGAATGGTAGTAACCAGCTGGAGTAGATATTAGTCACTACGTGGCGTGCCCTTACTTTGATAGTTTCAAAGTGTGATTCAATTCTATGGAGTGTTTTTATGTCTACATGAATGATTTGATTCAGCAATTTGGTTCAGCAACATCTTTTACTATTTTCTCCATTTTCTCATTCTTGGTTGTAGTGTATCGGCACAAATAGTGCGAACTCCATTGAAACAACAAGACCTACCCTAGGTTGACAATTAAATGTTGCAGTCTCGGTCAATTAGGATTGATTAAAACAACACTACAGGACCACACCACAATATAACCGTAATGTCAAGGGATCAAGTATTAACTAGTGAACCGAGAGGAGAATCCATAGTAAGGCTATAGATTAGCGCTACAAGCAGAGGTTTGGGACACTGGGGTTATGCATGGCAGGACAGATTGCAAAAAAATGCCATAAGGTAGTTACAAGGGTAGAAAGCAATGCCAAAAATGGAGTTGGCTCTGATACCATGTCAGGATAGGAGGTAACTCCTCAAATGAATTGTGTTTATTCATTAAGATTGATCATGGATATATACAAGGAGGGAGAGACTCTTGGACTTCACCTCCCAATGTCTCTTCATATTCCTATTATCCATTATTTACTATTTACATTATTTACAAATATTCACCCAATCCAAATTATTAGGTGTCAACAACAGCGAACAACCAATCCCTCCAGTTGAGCAGTGAAGAAAGGGGAGAAAACAATCCCATATGGTTGGAAGAGGGGGGTGGTCAACCTTGGGAAAGGGATTCACAATATGAAAATGGGGGTGTGACACACTTTGGGGCAGAATTACTGGGCTCTGTAGTATGTTTAACATGGTTATTTGCAATGGAGTGAGAAGGTGGCCAACCTCAGGAGGGATCACATGCAAAAATTACAAAGGTAAAAGTGTGGTATATTATGTAATCTGCTCCCAAAGTTTCACCTCTAGACTGCAATTTTTTATATTGGGGACTGCATTATCGAAATGAAATCTGACCATGCCCCTCTATTTATTAAGCTCAATTTTTCCCATAGTATTTCACACAATAGGAAAACTATGGGAATACAAAAGAAAGCTCTCTAAAAAACAAGAATCCTCATAAATCAGGAAAACATGGAAAGGTTCAGTGTTGCTCTTAAGCAGCAATTTCAGACTATAGAGCATGGTGTGGTAGATAAGACAACCACTGAGGCGGGTTTCCATGTTCATTGCAGTTCGTTGATCCCAACAATTCATAGGGCCTTAAGTGCATGCAAAAGGTCCTGCCCCAAGAAGGGAACTACAAGTACTTTTCCAGAAAATCCATGGTATGATGAAGAATGCAAGGCAACCAGGAGATCTCTAAAAGAGAGAAAATGGAGCAAAGAAAACAAGAAGACATATGAAAAATTAGTACAATAAAAAAAGAAGAATATGTAAATGGAAGAAGAAAGGAGTTAATCTCTCTTGGAAAGCACAACCCCAAGGGATTTTGGAAAGAGCTACAATAAAGGAGAAAGAAGATTGAAAACAATATTACATGTGGCCAATGGTTGGAGTATGCGAGGCTCCTCTATGAGAGGGTGCATGGGAAAGATACTCCATCTATAGTGAACACTTCATGGAACTATTCACAGAGGATGATATCAAGCAGGGAATAAAGAATTTAAAAGGGTTAAAGCAGAGGACATAGACGAGCTTAAAGCTAAATTCCTAAAATGGGGAGTTGAGCTCCTTGCACCTCATTTAAAAGGAATTTTCAATGGGACCATCCAAGACGTCTTTCCGGGAGATTAGACTACTAGTGGTGTCATTCCTCTCTTTAAGAGTGTAGATATCAATAACCCCTCTAACTACAACACTATTATGGTCAACCCCTCATCGGCAAGCTTTTTTGGAGCATGATAGAGAGAAGAATCAACAGTTGGGTAGAAAGTAAAGGAAAAAAGGCAAAAGGACAAGCAGGATTTAGACCTAGACACTCTACCATTGACCATTGTGTTACTCTTAGAAATTTGACAAAGAAATTTTGGGAAAAGCAAGGTGAAATATCCTATTGTTGTTTTGTGGACTTCAAGAAATCCTTTGACACAGTACCTGTAGACAAACTATGGAATAGGATAGAAGAGTTGGGTATCCTAGATGAGTATAGAGCAGCGGTTCATAGACTTTATGAGAAGGTTAGAGCTAAAATCAAAACAAGTGAATGACTATCCGAATGTCTTGGCAGTGGCATCAATGTCAAACAAGGATAACCTCTATCCCCCACTTTGTTCAGTTTATATATCGATAAGCTGGAAGCTTGGTTAAGAAAAGCGGATGGAGAAGGGGTTAATCTAGCAAGCTATATGGTAAAGTTTCTTCTATATATAGATGATCTTATCCTAATCTCAAAAATAGTGCATGGATTAAGAGAACACTTAAAGGTCTTATAACACTTTTGTCAAGAGGTGGGGATTCAAGTGAACATTAACGAGACCAAACTCATGATTTTCTCTTTAAGTAGAAAAGACAAAGCAAACACTTTTATTTTCGGAGGTAGTCCTCTGGAGATAGTGAAAGAATACAAATGTATTGGGATATAGTTCCACCAAAAGCTCAGTTGGGTCTCTTGTAGGATGAATAGAATTCAAGGAGGATGGAGAGCCTCATACTTACTCCAAGATAGGTGAAAAAAAGCTAAAATCTGGGATTTGAAAACCAAGAAAACCCTTTTTGGTTTGTTGGTTACGTTTGTTTTTCTCTACAGTTGTGAAGTATGGGGAAGCATCATTTCAACTTGAAGTTGGAGGCAGTTAGAAAGAAAAAAAAAATATCTAATTACTAGCAATCTTAAAGTTAAACCACAATCCTGTACAAAATCCTTTTGGATGAAGCAAGCACTTTTCCATTAGAGTCAACGACGATAACCAGGTTAATAAGCTATTAAAATAAGACTAGAAATATGGATAACCATTGTTGGCCCAAGATAGCTATGGAAGAGGGATTAGATCGTAGGAAGAAAACTTGGATGAAGCAAAACAAAATGTGGTTGAGTAAGTGGAATATCAAGCTGCATGAATTCCCTAGCACCAGTGAGGAAATTAAAAAAAAAAATGTGATGGAAAAATTTAGGACTGCCATGTAGACAAATCACAATGGGTGTAAAAAATCATACTACATCAAAGAGTTCAATCCAACTTGTCAC
The DNA here is from genome assembly GCA_031772625.1 of Pinus tabuliformis. Classification (NCBI taxonomy): domain Eukaryota; kingdom Viridiplantae; phylum Streptophyta; class Pinopsida; order Pinales; family Pinaceae; genus Pinus; species Pinus tabuliformis. The sequence continues at coordinate 1,019,636,179 of CM062805.1, forward strand.
CATGGTGAGAAAAGCTATTTAGGAGAAGCTATTAAAGGAAAAGCAAGGGTGTTAGTGGCATAGTTGAGAATAGGGTCACATCACCTTAGATGTGAAACTGGTAGGTGGAAGAACCCCAAGGAAGTTTGGGAAGAGAGAACTTGCATTTTCTATGATAAGGGTGTGGTGGAGACGGAATGACACTTTGTCATGGAGTGTGCAGCATATAAGGATATATGCATTTAATATGAAAAAAATTTAAAGGTTGAAAATATGCGCCATCTATTTGACAAAGATAAGATCAATCAAATTGCTAGCCTTCTAGTCAAGACTCATAGTCAAATATTAGACATCAAAAGGAATATGAAGATGAGTTAAGGTTGTTTTTCTCTAGGTCCCTTAGGATAATCAGCCTCCTCAACGTCATTAAAATCATTCATTTCATGGTACTACATTCCAATGTCAATGCTAGTATTTCATGCAATCCCAAGAGGTGATACAATAGTCGTTGTTGCTACTCAACGGCTTGTATTTAGTGCTTGTACTCTCTCGATGGTTGGTACTTAATCTGGCTTATACTCAATGATGGTGGTGATTCGATGCCAGGTGTAGAACAGTCGATGCCCATAGGATATGCCCATTGCCCATATCGATTAACATCAACACATGACACATAAACCAAACACGAGAAGGTACATAATAGTACATGTTATCACTCCAGGAAACTCTCTGAGGTTGTAAATCAGAGATGCCTGGTAGCATATAATCTTCAATATTGTTCTCTGAACTATTGGAATGAAAGATGGTTTGGATCAAGTCGGATAACCATTCCAGCTCTATTCACACTCAAGACATGCATGAACACCCCCAACAATACAAGGCTTTACACTGCTAATGCTCAATAGTTTGTAGATTAATGGATAGATGGAGAACACTGACTATGCCAGAAGATAGCATACATGGACCTATATGAATGGCTAGCTACAGGCAGTAAAAGAACTCACTGACTATACTGGCAGATGCACATATAATCACACATATAAATGGCTAGCCATAGGCAGCAAAAGAAGCTTGCAAATCTAGTATATCAAAGCAGAGATAAGATGACAGTTATCTGGCCTTAAACACATAGAAAACCTGAACAAACTGTTCAAGTGCAAGCATAGAACAGAAGAGAAATGGACATTAAACATGTAGCAGCAAAAGGAGATTGTATTACTAAAGACTGTAGATGAGAAGCTTGAGAAAACAGGGGAGGAATAATCTCCAAAAGTTGAACGCTTGTTACATTTAGTTTTCTGCCTTTTATAGGCCCTTTACAATGCTCCTGAGCTCTCTAGAAGGCTCAGAGTCTTAGACTTGTCTGATTTGTCCCATAGCCGTTTGATTCCCTCAATAGGCAGGCATGGCTCGGAGGTTTTCCTCTTCTGATAGAGGAATAACCATATTCAGATGTTTAGGGTGGCCTGTTGTGATGCATGGGAGTTCCCTCATGCCAAAGATGCCCCATCATGTTTGTTAGGATGATTTTTGTGATGGTCGGACTGTTAATGCTTCGTGATTTGATTTGATTTGGGTTGAGGCATGTAGTGGCCCTTCTCCTTCCCTTTCCGGGCTCTGTTTGTCGGCCCCTGTCTCTCCGCCGAATCCTTTTTCTGGTATGTAACATAACTGCACGATTCCTTTAAGGATGGCTTGCTGCCTGAACCTGCAATGGAGTGGCTATCGTTCCTATGAAATCCCTGCACCGGTCCTTTTCAGACAATAGCTGTGAATGTTTCTTTTCTGTTATTGTGTTTGTTCGGGTCATAAACAGCGAAACGCTGCATTATTGCTAAATCCCGCCCATTTCTGCTTCTTTCGGACTTCAAAGATCCTCAAACTTGGTTAAGCTTTCTATCGGGTCCACCCTTTATCGCTGTCGCATATCATAGTCGGCCGATGCTTGCTTTCCTTTACATTTTCAAATCCATGAAAAACGCTAGAAATACTGAGGAATTACCTTTGGCGGACTTCAAAAAATATATATTTCACTTCCGAACCCTTTCGGATCCGAGACTCATCGCTATCGGCACTCGCCCAAGGCTTCCTTTGAAAGTCCTTTATCGACCGAAAACATATCAAATACATTGAAAATGGCTTGCGCGCGGACTTGAAATTTTATAAAAATCATTTTAAATGCCATCGGGTCCGACCCATCGGGTCGCACGCATGCCTTATATAAAAGCCCCGCCCCTTTGGTTTTGCCGATAGCGAAAATTCGATGCAGCATGAGTCGTTGATCTGTGCACGCGATCAACGGTCCTCGCTTAAGCGCTGATCTCCATTGCCACTGACCTTTTGAAAGCGCCGATTGCGATGCGCCGATGCGACCCACCGATGCGACCATCGGCGATCGCTGATCGGCAGTGTCCCACTATCTGTAAGTCCTCCTCTGCGACCCGCTGATCCGATCATCGGCGATCGCTGATCGGCGGTGTCCCGTGTCGCTGCCACTGCCCGCCTGCGCCAATTGCGAAATGCCGATGCGATCTGGACCGTTGATCGGCCAGATCGAACGGCTGTCGCACATTTGGTCCTTTAAGCCTGCTATTTGGGTTTTTGCATGGTTTTGGAGTGTTTTTTCCTCCCGATAGTGTATTTCCGCCCTCCCAAGGGCTTTCCTCTTGCGATAGTTCTGATCAGTAGAAGGCCTTAAGAGGATTTTGAACACTTCCATGTATGCTTTGAACCCTTTTTAAGCACCACCAAGCGGATCAAGCCTGTCTCTAACCATAGGGAATCCTTGCTGTATAGCAGAGCTAACACTACCTCCTTCTAGGGATGAGATCCTCCCTATGAGGTCTCAAGAACCTGTAGATCAATGCCTTTCCAGCAGCAAACAAATTAGCCAAAATTCCTAGTGTTCCATTGGGCATGAAGTCTACTACACCTAAAAAAAAATTGATAAAAGCACAATGTTTACACCTTTAAGGCCAAAGACCTTAAATCACATAAATTTTTATAAACCGCCCATTAACTGGGCCATCAAAAACTATTTCTCCTCCCATACTTTTTAGTATGAAGGTATTGTTCCCTTGAATCTGTGAAATGATGAAAGGGCCTGTCCAGAGAGCATCAAATTTCCCATGATTGCCTTTCTTTTCTTTAAATGCATCCCATTTCAGAACCAAATCCCCAACCTGCAAATTATTTCTTTTTGCCTTCTTGTCAAAGGCTTCCTTGATCTTTTTCTGATGTGCTGCAGCTTTTTCAACCAACTGTTCTCTAATCTGATACAACTCTGTTAAATCAGTGATTCTACTTGCCATATCATCTTCTTCATCCTGCTCTGTTTGGAGAAACTTTGCCACAGGGAGGGTAAGTTGAATAGGAAAAACAGCCTCAGTACCATACACCAGCTTGAATGGAGAACTTCCTGTAGATCTCTTGATGGTCACTCTGTCCGCCCAAAGTGCATACTTGAGCTTGGCATCCCAATTCTTTTTATTATCCTCTAACAGCTTCTTAATTATCCTGACCAGACTTTTATTAGAGGATTCTGCTAGACCATTCCCTTGAGGGTAATAAGAGGTGGAATGAACAAGTTTAATGCCCATTGAATCACACATTTCCACCAACTCTTTAGCCCTGAATGCTGCTGCATTATCTGTTATTAGCTTATGTGGGCAACCAAATCTGCTAAAAACGTTTTCTGTTAAAAACTTCATGACCACATTATGATCAGCTTTCCTTGTAGGGATTGCTTCAATCCATTTTGTAAAATAATCAGTGGCAACTAATATCCACCTGTGCTGGCCACTGGAGTGTGGGTTGATTTCACCAATGAAATCCAAGCCCCACTGCTGAAAAGGTCCTTTTGCAATTATTGGTTTTAGGGGCAGGGATTTTAACTGCTGCTTACCTTCAAATCTTTGGCACTTGTCACAGGATTTAACAAAAACAAATGCATCAGAAAATAGAGAGGGCCAATAGTACCCAGCTCTGAGAATCTTATGGGTTGTAGTTCTCCAATAATGATGTCCTCCACACATGCTGTCATGGAATTACTGCATAACCTCTACTGACTGTTCTTTGTCCAGGCACCTTAAAAGCACTCCGGATGGATCCCTCCAGTAAAGCAAGTTATTATTGATGCAATATTTTGTTGCCTTGAGCTTTAAAGTTCTTGCTTGACTTTGAGAAAATTCTGAAGGAACTTCTAGCTTTAGAAGGAAATTAATTATTTCAGCATACCAGTCGCATGAAGCTAGATTCTCGGCCACTGACTGTTTTCTCTGTGATTCAGCTGTTTCATCTTCTTCTGTTTGACCATTTTCTGCCATAGTGAACAAGAAATCGATGTCCAAAGACCTGCAATTTTCTTCAGCCAATAACTTGGCAAGCCCCTGACCTCTTACCAGCTTGGTGGGCTTCAGCTCTATGTTAAACTCTATCATTTTTGCAATCCATTTTGCTCTTTTTCCATCAGCATCAGGTTGCGTTAAAACATCCTTTATTGCAGCAGAAGGCACGTATGCAATTATCTTGGAATGCAAGATATACACTCTAAAAGCTTTCAAAGATTTGATAAGAGCATATGCCTGCTTTTCAATAATATCATACCTTAGTTCAGCATCCCTCAAATTCTTGCTGAAAAAAGCCACTGGATGCTCTGGACCTTCTTCATCTTGCTGCAACACTGCAATGGTATCCTTAGAGGCAAATTAAAATAGGTGAAACTCCTTGCTATAGTCATGGCTTATTAACGTGGGAGCTTCCATAATAGCCTTCTTAATGGACTCGAAATATTTTCTTGTTGCATCAGTCCATTTTACCTCTGCTCCCTTTTTCAACATGGAGGTTACGTGCTTGACTAGCTCTGCAAAATTCGGAATGAACCTCCTTACAAAGTTAATTTTGCCCAGAAAAGACTGTATATCTTTCTTTGATCTTGGGAGAGTCAAAGCCTGAATTGCTTTGACTCTTTCTGGGTCAACTTGAACGCCTGCAGCAGACACTACATGTCCCAACAGCTTACCTTCTTCCAAAGCAAATTGGGATTTTTTGGGATTGACTGAAATTCCAAACCTCCTGCACTTCAAAAACACTCTTTTCAAATGTTGTAAATGATCATGATGGCTGCTGGAATAAACTGTTATGTCATCAAGGTAAATTAGCACAAATTTGTCCTTCTCTCCCACAAAAGCTATATCCATAGCTCTCTGAAAGGTGGCTCCAGCATTCATCAGCCCAAACGGCATTTTGGCATACATGAACGTGCCCCAAGGAGTGGTGAATGTAGTCTTTTCTTGATCATCTGGGTGCACAACAATTTGATTAAAGCCTGAAAATCCATCTATAAAAGACATTACTTTGGCTCCTGAGACTTGTTGCAACAAATGCTCCATTTTTGGCAGAGGATAATTATCTTTTTTGGAACATTTATTTAGATTCCTGAAATCAACACACAGTCTGATTTCTCCACTCTTCTTCCTCACAACTACCAGATTGGCCACCCATTTAGAATATCTGAGAGGCACTATAATCTTAGCAGCCAGCAACTTTTTAATTTCTTTCTCAACCAGAGGAAGGAGCATAGGATTCATTGGTCTCAGCTTCTGTTTGAAAGGTATGGTGCCCTTCTCTAAAGGGATTTTATGCTGGATGATATTCTTATCATAGGTTTTCAGGTCACTATATTCCCAGGCGAAGACATCAGCAAATTGCTTCATTAATTTGCAGTATTCAGAACTTTGGTCAGCAGATAGATGAGAAGACAGCTTTATATATCTAGGCTGACCTGGACTCCCTATATCATGCTGACAGACTTCAGATGGATCTTCTTTTTGGGCAGCCTTGTAGGGTACATCGTTTTGGTCAAACAGTCTTTCTAGAGGAATTAGACCCTTAGGAATATGATTGTTGGGAAGCTGAACAATGCTATTCTTGCCAATCTTATTTCTAAGCTGGGACTTGGGATTTTCTAACAAAGCATCATTATTTTGGTCAATTTGCATTTCAGAGAACTCATCAATGACTTGAAGGAACCTATTTATCTCGTCATCGTCATCAAAAACCTTCCAATGGTGGACATTATCGGGCAAGGAGGGTCTATATTTCATTTGTACCTCATAAACTAGTTTGGGAGGCGATGGAGGGATGAACAAACTAGCTGAAACAGCAAGGGAATCAGCAAGCTGATTTTGGGCTCTAGGAATATATGAAATGTAGAAAAAATCAAAGAACTCTTTGACTCTCCATACCTCATCTCTGTATGCTCTCAGCCTCGGATGCTTTGCTTGGAATGTTTTATTTACTTGCTGAATTATCATATCAGCATCTCCAAATACCTTCAGATTTTTTATTCCTCTGTCTTTGGCTTCATGAAGGCCCAAGAGTAGTGCTTCATATTCTGCTATGTTGTTTGTCACCTGAAAAACCAGCTTTAGAGACAATTGAACTCTTTCTTGTCGTGGAGATACTAGCACCACCCCTGCTCCTACAGTCTCCTTGGTACATGCTCCATCAAAGAACATCTCCCAAATCTGACTTCCTATATCATGCTCGGCCTGAGCTGTTGGTTTCCTGATCTGCAATGAGGCCTTCTGAGATTCTTCTATTTGGAGAATGCATGCTCCAAAATCAGTGTCCACTGAATATATGGGATGGTTTGTAGGATTCTTCTCATCACTAATGATATATGCCAGTTGTGCTTCTCTATATAACCTCCTGCTTTCTCCTCCAAACACTGGGACAGTTGCATAAGATAGATCATTCTGTAATGTCCCACCTAGTCTCTTAATCCACCCTCTAGACAACAGCATACCAAACTTAGGAGGGACATCAGCGACCACTATATCCATCATCATGCTCTTCATGGGCAGCTGGGTTAGGGAAATGGCTAAATCTTTAATCAATCCCAGACATTTCACCTTCCTTGAATCAAATGAGAATAGGTCATGATATGGTCTGGTGATGTCAAGGCCTAACTCTTCCATGACAGTTTTAGGCATCAGATTGTGACTGGCACCTGTATCTAGGAGGCAGTTGTGGAGAATTTTGTCATGAATGGTCAAGGAGACATAAAAAGATGGGGAATTATCCTTGGCAGGTTCAGTCATTGGGCTTAGCACAACTGCAGGCCTATCGTCTTGCAAATTGACAGAATCAATGGAGGTTTGTCTAGATTCTAGTTCAAGGGCTTCAAGGATGGGTTTTCTAAATAATTCACTCTTCACCAACTCAGCCAGAGGCATAGATATTTTCAATTTCTGAACTTCTGACTCAAAACTAAAAGAAGAGAATACTTTATCAGCAATTTTTACCTCTTGAACTGGAGCTTTGAGGATGACAGGATCAGCTGCTGGTCTTCTTTGCCTGGTATTCTGTGGCACTGTTCGGGCAGCAGCTTCTTGTGCGACATTTTCTTTGGCATTCTTTGCATTGGATCTTAGATTATATTTTTGCTGCTGCTCACCAGATTGCAGAACAGCGCCGTTGTCCCACCTTTGACTGTCTTGCTCTTGCAGCAAAGACTCTTCGTATGCAACCAATGTCAAAAAGGCATCACTGCCTTTATCTTCCATACAGAGAATTTCATCCTCATCTTCAATCTGTTCCTCCTCCATGACCACATTTTGGAAAGGAGCCTTAACTCTTTGATCTTCGTTAGTTTCTTTACCCCTCTGAATGATTTGCGATTGTTCGCTTGTTCTTCTAAATGGATTCGGATTTCTTGGTGCAAATGTGCCTGGGAGCCTTGTCTTCCCAGAGTTCTGCTCAACCTCCAGCTTAGAAATTTTAGCAGACAATGACTCGATCATTCTAGTCATTTTATCAAGTTTGGTATCTGAGGATGAAGCAGAGGAAGAAGAAGCCTCGCCTCTCTGCCTCCTTCTATCAGCGTGACTTTTGAGCTTTTCTGCAGCCATAATGTTAGATTCGACCTCTAGTGTCGCATCCTGCATTTCAGCTAGGGTAGCACATCTTCTTTCTCTCAACAGCAAACAGAAATCAGAGTCAAAGGCACTGGCGTAGGCAAGTTTGGCAGAGGTGGGGGTAGGCTTTACCTCAGCTGGTATCTTACTATACATACAGTTGAATCTTTTATTAAAATCAGGCAAGGATTCCCCATTTTCCCTCTTCAGGTTTCCAAACTCCGTATGATAGTATAGCAGGTCCTTTTTATTAACCCAATGTTTTAGGAATGTATCATCTAAAGCTTCGATATCTGCTATAGATCTTGGGGCTAGTTCTCTAAACCATTTCCTAGCCTCCCCATCTAGACTTTGGACAAAGACTCTCATCCACACATCATCTTCACTAATATCCAGATTATCAGCATAGCTATAAAATGACTCAAGATGTTCTTCAGCGGTGACACCTTCAGTCTCAGTGAACTTAGGCATATACTTCTGATATTCTCCAGTGGGCATAGCATTCAAAGGAGTGGGCAGTATTAGAGGTCCATACCTAGCGGCTATGATTCTTTCCATTTTGGTGGGTGCTTGTGGACCTGCCATAACTGTGGTGGCTAAAAGGGTACCAAGAGTCTGAAAGACGGAAGGCGGAGGAGTGATTGGTAAGACCAAAGGAGTATGGTGAATAGGAGGTGGGGTTCCCTTTGGGCTAACAACAAAAGGAGAAACTATAGAACAAGGAACTTTATGAATTTCTGAGAGCTTTTCTTCACTGCTAGTATTTGAATATGTACTCTTGACCTGTATTTGTTCTATTGCAGGATCTTCCTGAAGAGATATAGAGTATTGTTTAGGTTTACCTGAACCCGATGCTCCTTTCTGCAATACTTTCTTCTTCTTGATGGTCTTTCCCGGGTCAGGTGCTGGGTCAGCTTGTGATTTCTGAGGATTTCTCCGAGTATGCCTCACAAACTGAGCCAAAACTTCAGTGTGGAGTCACCAAAGGATGGTCTTCCACCAATGGAGTCGCCAGACAGATGATTACAACCAACGTCTGTGTTCAAACCTTGTCTGTCATCAAAGCTTGAAACTATGTCGTTCTCCCAGGGAAGCTTGAACTTCGATTCTTCTTTCCCCGGCAACGGCGCCAATTAATGTTATCACTCCAGGAAACTCTCTGAGGTTGTAAATCAGAGATGCCTGGTAACATATAATCTTCAATATTGTTCTCTGAACTATTGGAATGAAAGATGGTTTGGATCAAGTCAGATAACCATTCCAGCTCTATTCACACTCAAGACATGCATGAACACCCCCAACAATACAAGGCTTTAGACTGCTAATGCTCAATAGTTTGTAGATTAATGGATAGATGGAGAACACTGACTATGCCAGAAGATAGCATACATGGACCTATATGAATGGCTAGCTACAGGCAGTAAAAGAACTCACTGACTATACTGGCAGATGCACATATAATCACACATATAAATGGCTAGCCATAGGCAGCAAAAGAAGCTTGCAAATCTAGTATATCAAAGCAGAGATAAGATGACAGTTATCTGGCCTTAAACACATAGAAAACCTGAACAAATTGTTCAAGTGCAAGCATAGAACAGAAGAGAAATGGACATTAAACATGTAGCAGCAAAAGGAGATTGTATTACTAAAGACTGTAGATGAGAAGCTTGAGAAAACAGGGGAGGAATAATCTCCAAAAGTTGAACGCTTGCTACATTTAGTTTTCTGCCTTTTATAGGCCCTTTACAATGCTCCTGAGCTCTCTAGAAGGCTCGGAGTCTTAGACTTGTCTGATCTGTCCCATAGCCATTTGATTCCCTCAATAGGCAGGCATGGCTCGGAGGTTTTCCTCTTCTGATAGAGGAATAACCATATTCAGATGTTTAGGGCGGCTTGTTGTGATGCATGGGAGTTCCCTCGTGCCAAAGATGCCCCGTCATGTTTGTTAGGATGACTGTTGTGATGGCTGGACTGTTAATGCTTTGTGATTTGATTTGATTTGGGTTGAGGCGTGTAGTGGCCCTTCTCCTTCCCTTTCCGGGCTCTGTTTGCCGGCCGCTGTCTCTCCGCCAAATCCTTTTTCTGGTATGTAACATAACTGCACGGTTCCTTTTAGGATGGCTTGCCGCCTGAACCTGCAATGGAGTGGCTATCGTTCCTATGAAATCCCTGCACTGGTCCTTTTCAGACAATAGCTGTGAATGTTTCTTTTCTGTTATTGTGTCTATTCGGGTCATAAACAGCGAAACGTTGCATTATTGCTAAATCCCGCCCATTTCTGCTTCTTTCGAACTTCAAAGATCCTCAAACTTGGTTAAGCTTTCTATCGGGTCCACCCTTTATCGCTGTCGCATATCATAGCCGGCCGATCCTTGCTTTCCTTTACATTTGCAAATCCATGAAAAACGCTAGAAACACTGAGGAATTGCCTTTGGCGGACTTCAAAAAATATATATTTCACTTCCGAACCCTTTCGGATCCAAGACTCATCGCTATCGGCACTCGCCCAAGGCTTCCTTTGAAAGTCCTTTATCGACCGAATACACATCAAATACATTGAAAATGGCTTGCACGCGGACTTGAAATTTTATAAAAATCATTTTAAATGCCATCGGGTCCGACCCATCGGGTCGCACGCATGCCTTATATAAAAGCCCCGCCCCTTTGGTTTTGCCGATAGCGAAAAGCCGATGCAGCGTGAGCCATTGATCTGTGCACGCGATCAACGGTCCTCGCTTAAGCGTTGATCTCCATTGCCACTGACCTTTTGAAAGCGCCGATTGCGATGCGCCGATGCGACCATCGGCGATCGCTGATCGGCAGTGTCCCACTATCTGTAAGTCCTCCTCTGCGACCCGCCGATCCGATCATCGGCGATCGCTGATCGGCGGTGTCCCGCGTCGCTGCCACTGCCCGCCTGCGCCGATTGCGAAATGCCGATGCGATCTGGACCGTTGATCGGCCAGATCGAACGGCTGTCGTGCATTTGGTCCTTTAAGCCTGCTATTTGGGTTTTTGCATGGTTTTGGAGTGTTTTTGCCTCCCGATAGTGTATTTCCGCCCTCCCAAGGGCTTTCCTCTTGCGATAGTTCTGATCGGTAGAAGGCCTTAAGAGGATTTTGAACACTTCCATGTATGCTTTGAACCCTTTTTAAGCACCACCAAGCGGATCAAGCCTGTCTCTAACCATAGGGAATCCTCGCTGTATAGCAGAGCTAACAGTACACAGGGAAGGAAGGAGCCACCCAACATAGACACCTCACGGTCAGCCGAGAGACAATAATTTCCATGTAGGTTTTTGTGTCCTTACTATACTATTTGTTTCACTCGTGAGTTCCTTGGCTTTTCTTCAACTATGGTTTTTTCAATAGAGGGTGTGATCTCACATCGTATGATGGTAAACAAAGTGAGGGTACTTAATAAATCCAAGGATAGTAGTGGCAAGGTGAAGTGCATAAAGAGTTTTGGGCTTCCATTGCAATAGCTCTCATTCGTATGTAACATACCTACCAACCTTTCTTCCCTAGCTTATAGCTTTTCTTTGTGGCCCTAACTCGGTGAAGGACCAAACCCATAGGACCTCGTTTGACGATCTGTCTAAAAGGATATATAGTAGCTGACTAATCGTATCATCTACTATACACTTAAATATTATACCACCAAGCTACAATTGATACTATGATTGATATCCTACTTCCTCCTCACACTAATGATCACTTCAATTGTTATGATTGAAATACAAATAGATGTTATACCACCCATGCATATTCATTAGTAAGTATTCCCTGAGCTTGATTCCTTGCCTTCGGTACTCCCCATCCCAGATATAGATCTGTAATATTTGTTTCTTGATCTGTTTCGATCGGAGGGAGGATGTAGTCCCCTTTACTAGCTATTGGCCAATGACTTGTACTACTGAAGATAGGGATGATGATGAGGATATAAGCTTATTTATGAACTAAACCAATTTAGGAAATTTTGTGTGTCATAGCTTAGGGTGTAAATGAGGCTCCCAGCGATGAGATAGAGGCTTAGAAGGTGTTGCACTCACTAGATTCCCCTACTCCCGCCTATAGCTAGATCCCATTCCAAACTAATGATTGGTGGAAACTATAGATGAAATTAGAGCCCATAAATAGGATGCACTGGATCGAACCAATAGTGTCATACTGATAGTTGAAACCATTAAACTTATTATATATGTAGCTAGTGTAATCACTCATACTTTCTGTAATTAGTATGTACAGATTATACCTTTTGACTCAAATCTAAGTTGTAATCAGGCTTAAGTAGTAATAGCATGTGATATGATATGAATAGTGATACTTCATTGCAGTTAAGCTATGATAACAAGAGTTATACCATCTATAAGTTGTTATGTAATTAAACAAGAGCTTATAACACCAAGGATGAGCTCAGTTAGATCAATGCTTATAACACATAGGATAAGTTGTAATATTGTGATAGTTATAACATATCATTACATGGTCACAACTCACACCTTGAAGCGTGTTCAAATAAAGTAACAAGCTCTATTAGTACAGGTTCTCTTCATTGAACTAGTTTACCTTATTAGTAAGATTAGCATTGATATCATGTTAATCTCCATATTCAACTAAGCTTGAGTTTTGGTTAATCAGGTAGACTACAAATAGTACCCTTCTATACTAGTTTTAATTCCATCGATCTGTATCTCCTGTGGGTTGTGCTCGACATTTTTTTATCTGGGTAAGACAAGAGGCATCACCTCTGCTCTTCAGAAAATAAATTCATTTTTCTATGATAGTAAACCAAACACCCCAAGAGGATATGTCTGTAATATGCATAAAAGTACCACCTTGGGCTTACTTGGGCAAAGCCAAGGTTAGGTTATACACGTAGTGAACCAATAAAATGAGGAGTACGAAGGTAAGTTGGGGGCTATGGTTATTGTATTGGCTCCTTGATGGGAACTACCAAGAAGGTAATAGTGGTACCCGGAAGTGGAATAGTGTTCCCTCCCATAATATTCTAGTGATACTAATTAATTTCTAAGGGGTAGTAGGGTAACTAGTTACTAACATACTTCCTTCTTATCCTCCGACTCTGATTCCATTCCATCCAAGTTTCAGCAATTGTTCTTGGGTAAATACAAGCATCACTCAAAAATCGACGTGACTATAAACATAACCCGATTTATGTAAATTAGAGTAGTACACTATATATAATATTGATGTTATAATATATTAATCATAAATATTAGTATATATACTATATTGTATAAGGTGATATTATATAATTAATATGTTATATTAATATAATATATACTATAATATTAATATAGTATATACTATATTAATATAATATTATAGTATATACTATATAGGTAATATACTATAAAATAGTGTACTAATATATTACCGATATATAGTGACGTGTATTTTCCCTAATTTGGCATTTGACGTGAAGATGCCATTGCAGAGAGGAGGGCTTATCTTTCTTCTCCCAAAGTCCAAGGGTGCACTAGTTAGTTCCTTCTCCTTTGTAATGTAACTTTAAACAAAATACTAAGAGTTTCACTTCACTTGTTCTCATTTGATCTAACCAGCAAGCCTAGGTGAGTTCACAACCCAATAGATGTCTTGCAAGGAAATTGATTATACCTTATTGTATATATGAAATTATAAGTAACTATCCCACCCCACTCCACGATACAGCTAGTAATCTCAATTAAAGTAATATCGATATATAAGTGTGTAAGTTTCTTGCCTGTGAGACTGTCAACCTAGTGAGGGATCCCTTCATTTTGCTAAGAGAATTTGGGTGTATAGCTGACTGGGATCATAAAATAAGCTTGAATTCACTTTGGCAAAAAGATCATAATGATAAGAAAAGGGCCATCCTACCTAAGGTGAGTTCCCAAGTGATTTCATCCTTTATTTAACCAATATAAACATACATAATGTGTGGAGTCGCTTCCCTGACAATAGGATTGGGAGCTTACTTCAGCTTTATAAAGATATTAATCTTATTATTACTTACTAGCTATGGTACCTAACACATCTGATTTTTCAATTGCATAAAATGAGCAACGTCTTTAGAATTAGAGATAACCGCTTTAAGAATCTATAAATTATAAGCATCTCTAAGTGTCATTTATTGCCTCAATCCAAGCATCTCTAAGAGCGAATGTTCCTATGTCCAACCCTCATTGACCAATATTTACCAATAACCCTATCTGCATCTCAATTTCCCCCTCCATCTATAGTTGATGAGTCTCCATATCCACCTCTCTCAATGGTTCTTAGATTTGAAACTCATTCATTCACTTCTAGCTTGTAAATATAACCCCGCTTTGATGAGACTATTTTTCCTCTACCCAACTAATAAAAATGAGATAAATCGGGGTGGATTTGAGAAAATTTGATAATTCGAGGCGAAAAAACATTTCAAAGTCAACAAGAGGAGTTGTATCTTCCTTTGCAGTGGGATCAAACTAAAATCAAAGCTAAGTTATAGTCTAGGGTCAACCAGGAGGAGAAGCAACCACTGAAGCAGAACTATAGTAACCATCAGAGAATTCATTTATTGCTCAGGTGGACCAGAAGAATTTGATTCATCTAGGTTTGATTTGACTAGTCTAGTGATAGGTGAGATCATGAGAATGTCTTGAGTTTATTTTATGAACACTAATGGAAATAGTTTGATTTGGTTCCCCCTTTCAATTTATGTTATGTGTATGGAATGCATGCTTATTTATTGTTTCATAATCCTTTATGATTTATGGTTTATGATTGTATTATTCTTTCAATTATATACAATTCTTTCTATGTAATTCCAATTAGTATATCAAGTGAGACCTTACCCTTGGAAAGGGTATTGAAAGCACTGATATTGGTGGGTTCTTTGTTGGATTGTTAGTGAATGTAGTACCCCATTTTGACTTTAGTATTTATTGTTTTGTTTTCCCTCATGTGTTGAGGTCTATTATTTTTTTTATATTTCATTTATTATGATGTTACTATGGTGATTCTTTTGATGTATAGAGCTGATCAACGAGACCTTAGTACTTTGATGTTATTTAGCTTATTATGTGTGATGACGATGATGGGAACCAAGGTTGGTATAATGCCTTGGTGGGGTTGTTCAAAGCAACAACATTAGCAGGAAGTTGGCCTTTAGAAATAAACTTTGTGGTGTCACGATGAGCGGATTAGATACAGTGACTACATACTTCATGAAGGTCTCCCAATTGCGAGATTGACTTAGTGCTATTAGAAATTATATTGATGATGTAGAGCTTACTACAGTGACTCTTAACGGATTTCCATCATCATGGGATCCATTTGTTCAGGGGTTTCCAAAATTTGATCAACTATAGACTATTTGTGTCCAAGAAGAGAGCAGACTAGCATCCAAGAACAAATCGCAGAAGGATGATGGAATGCAAGTTCTTGTAGCTCATGCAAGGAAAATAAAGAAGATGTTTTGACAAGAGAAGCACAGGCCACAGACCAACTCCAAGGAACAAGAAGGATCATTCAAAAACCAGGTGCTTCAATTGTCAAACCCTTGGCCATTATGCTTTCGAGTGTCTTCATAACAAGAGGAAAGAGAAGCAGCATGTTTCTACTGTTGATATTGATGAGGATCTTCTGAAGAAGAAGTCAAGGGAGTCCAAGGACGATGATTGGACTTGGAAAGAGTATTTCCTCATATAAGCTCTTTTAGGTACCATTACAAATAGTAGGAACACCTGGTTGGTAGAAAGTGGTGCTTATAAGCACATGACAGGTTATCGAGATACTCTCACTGATTTGACAGAGAAGAAGTTAGCATTGCAGGTGGAACTTGGTGATGATACCAAGTATTATAATATAGGAAATCATAGTCATTAAGAATAATTATGATATTATGGTCATATTAAGGAGAAAAAAAATATAATATGGATTATAATATAATATATCCTATTTAGTACATAATGATTTATATATTATCGGTATATTATAGGTGATATTAAGGGTTGGGATCGCCTGATATTTATTCCCCTCAAATTCTAAATAACTCAGGACTGACTTAAACAAAGGGTGGACTAATTTCAAAGTCCATTTCTTCTAGTCATTCCTTATCTATGTAATTATGCTATTTAATCATTGATAAAATACAAGTAGCTAGTAAATTCACTAGTGAAAGCATGGTGTGTGTTGTGAATGCTTCATCTAGAGAAACACCTACCACAAGAAAGAAGTGGTGGGTAATATTACGAATCAAACCTATAATATAATATTAGTATAACTGCGGAGAGACAATATTATTATTATAATATATATTGTACTATATTATAATAGATATGTATCACTTAAGTGCTTACACAGACTTGAACAGATAGGACTTTACATAGATATCTATCACCTAATAATCTCTCTTTTATTGCCTCATAATATATATAAAACATAATCACAGTGAACCTAATCACCTAAAACCTAATGAAGGATATTGATTATTGACTAAAGTGATTGATCACCTTTAGCTACGTTAGTTAAGTCTCTGACAGCTTTGTCTCGGACCCTATCCTTATCTGGATTCTATTTTTCTATGATTACTTTCCTTTACCTATGATTCACCAACCACATGGCTTATCTATTCAATTCTTAGGCATCTATTCAATTCTTAGGTAATAGAAGTGAGACTCTTTCTATTCTCTTTGGTCTTTCTTTCCTAAATTACCTGACCTCCCTTCCGACTCAAGCTATCCCTCCTACTAATCATTTTAGTGGTCCAAACTAGGGTATTACACACATATAAAATTAGGCTAGAGAAAATTATCTTTATCAGAAATCATTTTATTCTAGATAATGTTGGTTCCCAAGACAAAATGATCATATGAAAGGAAATAGGCATATGATCGCATGTCTGCATTCGTTAAAGAAACTCATCGTGCCCGAGATGTCAATCATATGCATAGAGAAATTAATTTAGCAAATGATTTGAAAGATAAACAGGTAAGCATGCATTTTCACCATGCTGCAATATTTTATTAAGTTATTTTATCAATATATTATTAATGTGAATGCATGTGTGTTTTTTTCAGACGTTTCCAACTTATATATATGAATATTTTTATTATTTAACAATGCCTTTTTATGTGTTTGGCATATTACAGTGGAAACACCACATGGATATGTGGTACAATGGCCATAAATTTCGCATCAAAAAGTTAGATGAAAAGAGGAAAACTTCTTATTGTGGGATAACTACAGTCTTCCAGGTCACTAATGTTTCCTCTAGAAGTGACACATGTCCACAAGTCTCTGAAAATCGATATTATGGGTAATTAGATGACATATGTCAGTGTGACTTTGATTACTTCAAATTGGTTATGTTCGACATGAAATGGTATAGGTTACAAACGAATGAACATGATCCCTGTAGAAATTTTATTCAACATGATAATGGGTTTACCATGGTTAGTACAAGGTCATTTTAGCCATGATCGGATCATTATGTTCTTCCAAGCCAATGTGAACATGTTTTTTACTCAGAGGTTCCAGGTAGAGTAGGTTGGTCATATGTTGTTAGATATGATCCAAGAGGAAGGTTAGTAGAGTATAATGTAGTGGAAGAAGATGAAAATGTTGAAGAGGATGATGATGTAGAGGAGTGGTTAGTTGATCATGTATTAGATCACGAAGATGTCGAAGAAGTTGAAGGAGATTTTCAAGACAATGTTCTTGATGAAGATGATATTGATGATGTATTGTCCATGAAGAACTTGAAGAATGGGAACATTGAACTAGATGTCATTGTCAGATGATGACATTGGACTAAATGACATAAATGTTGAGCTAGATGAAGAAGAAGATCAATGATCGAAATGTTGTAATGTACAAGGTATGCATTTATATGTTTTCAGTTTCAAATATGTTCTCTTTTATTTAACGTAAATATTTTTTCTTAGTAATTTCTATATATGTTTGATTCTTACTATGTTGCTTTCAAATAGTTTATAGTAGATAATTTAGGTATTGGGAATATTAAGAGTGATGTGGGGAGGATGGGGAGGGGCCATATGTCCTTCCACCTTCACGTGGTTGGCCTTGTTCAATATATAATATTATATTCTTCTTGAAACCAAGAGAATCTCATTATTTGCGGAGATTTGTCAAATCTACAGAGAAGCGGAGATTTGCAGAGATTTGTCAAATCTACAGAGAAGCAAATATTTGTAGAGATTTTCCAAATTTAAAAGTGTTATTATTTTCTTGTATACTTTATTATTTTTCATTCCCACTATTATCTACAAGTCTCATTAAATCGATTTCAAGAGGGCCACGAAAGTTTCTTGATCTTGCTGCGATGTGACTTGTGAATGGGGCCAAATTTTTTCAATTTGTGCTCTTATGCATTGAAATTTGACATGGATATGTTAGATGCATGCATTAACTGTATGGGAGGTTTCGAGACTCAAATCTAACTCACACAAAGAATTCAATAAATAAACAAAAAAATTATAACATAAATGTTAAGGATATGAAATTATTTGTTACTATTTGCCAGTTTTGGGTATACCCTGGTTAAGGGCCAATCCACCGCTTAAAATTTACTAATAATTAGTGGTGGAAATTGTTCTCTAATTAATTTACCTCTCACATAATTACCTGTGAATGGGGTCAAATTTGAAATTTTTCCATTTTTTCTCGTACACACTGAAACTTGACATGGCTATAGTAGATACATGCATTGACAATGTGGGAATGTTTTCAAACTCAGATACGACTCACAAATATAGTTCGAAAATCAAGGCAGATCAACCATATTTTTTCAGTATGCTTCATCATGAACAAGGAGAAAGAGGTATTTGCAGATATTTGTAAACTTGAAAGTGTAATCAGTTGATTGTATACTTTATTGTTTTGCTTTCTCTCCATTATCTGCAAGTTTTAGTGAATCAATTTCGAGGGGGCCGCAAAAGTCTCTTGAGTTCTCCACGATGTGACCTATGAATGGGGCCAACGTTGAAATTTTTTCAGTTTTTGCTTGCATGCACTGAAATTTTACATGGATATGGTAGATGCATGCATTGATGGTATGGAAGGGTTTCAAGACTCAAATATGACTCACAAAAATAATTCAACAATAAAATGACAAAATTATAACATAAATGTGAAGGAGATGAAATTATATATTACTATTTGCCATTTGTGGGCCTATGTCGGCTAAGGGCCAATCCACCTCATCAAATTTACTAATAATTAGTGGGGGAAAGTATGCTCTAATTAATTGACCCAGCACATAGTGACTTGTGAATGGAGCCAATGTTGAATTTTTTTCAATTTTTGCTCGTATGCACTAAAATTTGACATGGCTATAGTAGATGCATGAATTGACCATGTGGAGGGTTTCAATACAGAAATAAGACTCACATAAATAGTTTGACAATCAAGAGAAATCACCTTAATTTAGATGTCATTTGAAAATGCAACGTGTTAAAGGAAATGTTCCAAAATTTGATACAAATGTTCTTCTTAAAGGAAGAAATGGATTAAAATAGATCATTTTGTTGATGACTCTGATGAGTCCCAAATGAGAAACCTAGAGTTGACATACTTGGATCCTTGTGGTAATTATCCAATTCTTTATATTGTTGGTACCAATGATGCATAGACACATAGCATGTATGATGCTTTACATGTTAATATGGTGTATGCAGATGAAGGTGGCAAGCTTATGTAGCACAATCCTTCATTAACTAAAATAAAAGCATCGTTATCTTTGAGTGGGTCATATGAGTATCATTAAAAACATTACATTGTAGTCACTAGGTGAGGGTTTTATAAGGGATCATGTTTAGATGTGACTCCCTTATTGAGAGATGGTCATTTTGTCAATATTGGTAGAAAGAAATTCATTCAAATGGATGATATTTTGGTGTATAGCACAAATCCAATTGATTTTTCCATAAAGGTAGGTGTACATGTCCATATTTATTATGAAAACTTGCCTTGCATGTCTAAAGATGAGCCATTGAAATTTTCATATACTATGGAAGTGTCTGATTGTTTAGTAGAGGTTTCCATTGTTGGAACATTCTATTGGGCACTAATATTTGAAAGTTATGTGGATGTCATGCATAGAGGTCACCATAATCTTAAAGGTGTGAATTTGTATCCACATGAAGTGGTTTACACAAAACAAGTTTTATTAATATCAACTAAAATCATTAATGTGTGTGTGTGTGTGTATTAAAGAATACATCGATATCAACTATGTTCACAACAAAAATGAAGAAAAAATTATAGTATAAATAAAATTATACTACATAACTTTATCTTTGTTTTTGTTGTAATAATTGTTGGTAGATACTTACTGCATTATTTTATCTTCATTTTTGTTGTAAACATTATTGATGTATTTTTTATTATGAGATCTATTAAAAGGTGAGGCATAAACACTTGAAAGGGAGAATTTGGCCTCTCCATTTTATTGCTATGAATGATGACATGCACACCACTTTCTAAATTCATGCAACAAAAGGTGATGATGTTGTTGTCATTACCAGTTTAGTTTCCTCTACACAATATGGAACACACAATGCATTACCATAATTGCAACCACAATGAGTACATTGTCACAATATTCATCTTCTTTCCTACGAAGTTTTCAATCACATAAGGTCTCAGAACATGATACATAGTGAATATTATGTGTAAGCCCCTTGTTCAAATGAAAGTTTCATGGTTACTTTTGAACTTATTAAAATGCATTATGTACCTCATAAGATTGTGAAGAAGAAGAATTCATTAGAGTTCATTGTAGAAGGTTAAGAGGATCATAAGGAGGTTGTTTTATATACATGATAAAACTTTCATAATAAATATTAGTAAACTTTAGGTTCAAGTGATCATACTCAACCTCTTGGTAAATGGAGTGTGGGACAAACATTTAGATTTCACTATTTATATAATATCCTACAACCTCATGTGATAAGTGCACCTTTCATGGAATTCACATCAATGGCATCCCATCCATTGTTGTTATGGATTAGGGATAAGGTCCAATGCACCCCATTTAAAGCTATAAACAGTCTACCTTTCATTAATATATGTATATATTGTTTGGCATAATTTGTGGATATAATATAATATAATAACATATAATATATATAATATATTATATAATGTATATTACAATATATATTAAAAAAGAGGTCTTCGATTTTTCCTTGGTGCACAATTCATCTTCTTTTGAGTTCAAATTTTAAGCTGCAGAACCCACCTAGCCTAAGGTCATTCCTTCACTTTTGATCCCCTGCAACTGTGAACTCAACTACGATGAGACTCGAACAATGACAATTTTTTAGCTGCAAACCCCACCTAGCCTAAGGTCCTTTCTCTGTGTTCAATCCCTTGCAATCATGAGACGAACCTACCTGACCTAAGGTCCTTGCTTCATGTCTATCCCTTGCAATCATGATACAATACCTATGAGATTTAGAACTCGTGAGATTATCTAGCTTCATTGGAGCAAAAAAGCATGAAGGAAGGTGGAAATCATTTGTACCGAAAGAGTATTTTGAGACTCAAAGGTCCCTAGAACACCAATTGGAAAAATCTTATTCTCTAGGGAATCACCAGGTCGTGACCCTTAACCCAGAGATACAACCACCTGAGAGGTCCTTTCTCTACATTTGATCCCCTACAATCGTGAGATGAAGAGGCTTCATTGCACATGCCCGTTCGATCATTGCGTTAGAGGAGATGAAGAGGTTGCATTGCACTTGCCCGTTTCAATGCTGCTTCAAAGGAGACAGAGAGGTTGCATTGCACCCACCCATTGGAGCGTCATGTCGGAGGATAAGATGGGGTTTCATTTCACCCACCCATTTGAGCGCCACATCTGAGGAGACAATGAAAGGCTAGAAAAAATGGTAATATAAACGATACCCTAGAATTTTTATGAGCATTTTGATACTAATTTTTTTTAATTGAAATTTGGTTGTGATTGCAGTCTCTGGTAAAAGAACCCTTTATGCCTTTGCCATACACAATTTATGCCTTTACCCTATGATTGTGACTATTGTCTTTGGTAAAATAACCCTTTATGCCTTTACCATTCTTTCATAGCTTCGGGGGTTCGTGTACACACTCCTTGTGCTCGAATAATCTAGATCCTAGACATATCCAAATCACCACGTTTTGGGACCAGGCATGAATAAATCAAGTGTGTTTTATTTCATTGTGCCTCGGCCCTCAAGGAGATTGTTGATATCCCTAGATTTAATATCGACAAGAAGTATCATTGTTTACCTATTCACGCTAGGAAATAAATATGAGAGCCTGCCATGAGACTTTTGATATCCCTAGGTTTAATATAGACAGGCAATCTCACTATCTGCCTATTCACACAAGAAAATAAATATGAATTATACAACACTATCTGAGATGTTATGGTCAATTTTATACTCATAATACCTTGCTTCCCTAGTTATTGGGCAGGTAATTACAGATAACAAAATTCCAAGCATGATTTTTACGAGGGAAAAACAAGGGAATGATTATTCGCTTGAACAGAGGCAAGATGTGTGTAGGAGGATATTCAAATGAGAGAAATTATTGCTCTTAAACTTAGAGAAGGCTTCAGTCTGGACTTAGATCATGCTCTTATGCCACAAATACTTGCCATTCATTGGAAGATTTGATCTTAGACAATGAATTCAGGACTTGAATATTTTATAAATTTGACCTTTGTTCTCCTTGGATGCTTAGATCTATTCTTGGATGGTAACTTAGATAGTGACTTTTCTCCATTTTAAAAACTTCTTATAGTTTGAAGGCTTCCCATGGGATGCCTTCTAACTCTCCTCAAACCAGCCTCAGATCATAGAAAACATAGTGCCACAACACTCGCATACCCACAAAGAGAAGGCATTATAGGAGGCTCGTATTCCACAGAAAGTATACTACCACAAAAACTCGCATATCACAAAATATTGTAGCCTCAAGAATTTGTCTTCCATAGAAATATATAGCCTCAGATATCTCTGAATTTCTTCATCACAAAAGAGTCACAAATTTCTTATCAAATGGAGGAGTAATAATGCCAATATATAGTGGTTGCCTCATCTAAAAGGGTTTCTCAAAGGGCTAATATGACTTGTCTTCTGTAGGGATGACTTGGTCAACTTGGGACACAAATATACTTTTAAAACATTCAAATGGAACATGAAAAAATAAATTTTCTTTTGATTCAAAAATGAATTCTTCTGACTCTTAGCATTTAAAAATATGCTTTACAAATTCATTAATGACTCAAGCATACATTATGAAGACCGACCATAGCTACAAAAATCAACACATCAAAATGTCCAGAACACAAAATTCAAAATGTCCATCAAAACGGTTCTTTATAAGTCACCTCATTCATATTATATGAACACAAAATATATAATTTAATATTCATAAAATATCTAATTTAGTGCAATTCATACATATAATTAGTGTGATTAGTACCTAGTGTTAGTAGACAATGGTATGGTCAACCTTTGGTTGATCAACACCAATAGCCTTGATAGTGATCACATAATCCATAACAATTTCTTCGTGTTCTCTTTTTCATCTTCTTCTCCTTAGAATTATCTACTAGCACATCCTACTTCATGGAGCTAGTGAAGCACATTCATAAAGAGGATAGCGTACCAATGTTGTTTAACATAATTTTGGAAATATTTTATTTACTTGATGCATATT
Organism: Pinus tabuliformis; assembly: GCA_031772625.1. Classification (NCBI taxonomy): domain Eukaryota; kingdom Viridiplantae; phylum Streptophyta; class Pinopsida; order Pinales; family Pinaceae; genus Pinus; species Pinus tabuliformis. The sequence goes on from CM062805.1 coordinate 1,019,659,805, forward strand.
CACTTACAACGAACCAATTTTCAAAGTGGGGAAACTCTCAAGAAAAATTAACTTTCAACTTTTCAACTTTCAATGGATGTAAGGTTAAACATTCATATTTTACATAAATTTTAATGCACATTCATACACAAATCATCATCATTGAAACATCATAAACATCATCATTAATACATATAAATTATCTTCCCCATAGATGCACCCTAGTGGCCAAGATTCTTCATAATGTGGCATAAATTCAAACTATGCATCTTCAAAAGTGAAATTGATATAATGATTCTAGGTTGGGATGGGTCTGATGCTCATGGGTGTGTCACCACTTTTCCTTGCAATGGAACTTGACCATTGAGATGTTTCTTTAGATTGAATGGTTGAGCTAAAATGAAGCCATGGGGTACTAATAGTTTTCTTATCCATAAACATTTATATTCAGAGCATGCTCTTCTAGTTGGAGATAGGAAAATAGGTATCAAGGAGGATGGTAAGAATTACTTTGGTGGATTCTATAGATCTAAAAATGATGAACATATTGGTGCATGGGGCATTCAAAATCATGTTTGCAATTGTATTGTATTTTCCCATTGGCCATGGTTGAAAATAGTGAGGAGATGGGATTAATAAACATAAATATCAAAAGGAGGATGATCTAATTATAGTAGGAATCCAATGGGAATTTCATTGATGATGGTTTAGCAATTTTTTGTCTTTTATTCTAATTTGTGATTGCAAAATGTGTACAATTATCACTCAATATGTTGGCTTTGACTCCAATTTGGTGGAATCATGGAGGCATAAGCCATTTCTCTAGTGGGACAATCAACTAAAGCATTTTCACCATTCAATTATTTGTTGAAATTCGTTTGAAAGATAGGATTTCTGAACATCATAATTACTTGTGACTGTTTATGTATATGTTATTTAGCATTCTTTTACTTCAGTTATGTCATCAAGCAATTATACATTTAATTATGGAGATCACATTGCACAAAAAGACAATAGACACCAAAATTTTGGCTAGAGGCCAAGGCAAAATCAATGGTGCTACAATTATTTGTTTAAATAATTGAAATAACTTTTCTTTTGTTGAAATATGTAGTCTGGGGGACATGCCCACAGTGATCTTGATTGGTTTGATGAGGATGATTTGTTCATTTCTCCTGGCCCAATTGTAATAATCAATAATATTATGGTTCAAACAAACAAAGAAATTGTTCATTTGATTCACATTAGAGATAAAACTCCTGAGATTAAAGATAGGATTAACACCTTCAGAGATTTCAATTAATAACCATAATTTAAAGTGACATTTTTATGTCATATGTTTAATTATGAAAGTTTATTTTTTAACTTTTGCATTATCTAATCAAAAAATAAAAATAAAAAAAACATTTTCTTTCTTATATTGGATTTTTTGGCAGAGACACCATGGCATATGGCCACCACAAGCCAACTTTCAATCGCAAAGCCTGTCATACATGAGGATCCTCTACCAGAAGAAGATCACATGAAAGTAATTCCAACGATGTCAACTAGTGGATGAGGTATGTTTTAGTATTAATGAACTACTTCAATGATATTGCCTTTGAATGAGTTCTTTGAATCGTTGGGTAGTCTCACCTTTTCTTCATGTGGAAACAGGTTACAATTAAAATTATTTAATTGCAAATAATGTATTAATTATAACCCTTCTTGTTTCAACTCCAGAGCATGTAGAAAATGAGGCTACACAAGAAGAGGAACATACGTTTGCATCTAAAACTACTCCTATTGCCTCTACTACTGAAGTGGGTAAAGAAAACTCTAATGCTCTTTTTATTAATGAAATACTTGGAACAATAATAATAAAAAATATCAATTTAACATTTATTTCTTGTTACACAATAATAACAAAAAATATCAATTTAACATTTATTTCTTGTTACAACTGATGATCCACCCCTCTTGCAGCAACCTTGACGATGTCATGAGTACATGACCAGGTCATCGATGGGAGCTATAGAGTCTATAAGAACCAAAGGGGAAGAAGCACTTGATGAAATCATTTCTAAATTATTTTCAAAAATAAAGAAAAAGAAAGGATTATACTAGTTATATTGTTAGAAACATCACATACCATGTTATGAAAACATACTTTTTTATGATAGAATTTATTGAGATGAAGTATTTTGTGTCTATTATTAATGAATGAATGTTATATGTTAATGAATGATTGCTATATGTTTCTTTATGTACAAAACCACATATGTTTCTTTATGAATTTTATTTTTTTCTAGTATAAATGGAATCCTAATGATTTGATTTCAATTATCTTCTAGTAGATATATTGGGTACTAGGGAATGGAGAGCGATGTGGGGGGGGTGGGGGCATAAGAGCTTCAACCTTCACGTGGTTGGCCCTATTCAATAGAGAATAATTTAGGATTTGGATAGTCTTGGAGAAAACCTCCATAGTTCCAACAAACGAACAACTAAGTCAATGTTGACTTCACTGCTGCTATGTCAAATCGAGGAATGTTTACTCAAATATTAAAATACTCTAATAAATTATTCTTGAAACCAAGAGGAGATCATTCAGGTATTCATGCACCTTGGTCTTTCTAATTTTTATTTAGTCATACAAATGTTTCTTAATTTATTTTATTATTTTGGTTATTCTTTATCTACATTTAACACAATTTTTAAGTGCATTACAGGTATTCTTATTCCAGAAAATTATCGTCCATAAATGTAACATGGTTGGAAAGCAAGTGGATGAATTTATCCTCTTGAGTAACCATTCCCTGTCAAGTGTACACCCTACCTTTTGCATTTCATAAAATATATCCAAAGTTTGTCCTATGTAGTTAACATGGCCATAGAAATGGATAAGGAAATTGTATATTACAATAGTGGGATCATACCCATCCCTTTTCATCTCATTCAAAAGCAGATTGATGACCTCAATTTTTTTGGCATGTACCAGTAAACCTATCATAGTTGTGTAGGAGTGCCCATCATGCATAAATTTGTCTTGTCATTTGGTCCATTTGAATAAGTTCAATGCTAAGTCTTCTGATAAATTCAATGCATTATGATTTAAGTATGCTTATATTACCCTATTAGGAATTCAAGCTACGAAGAAAAATCATTTCAAAACAAATCAGTTAATGAGTCATTTCTGCATGCCATACAAGTGTGTCATTTCTTGATAGGGCGGTGATTCTATATTGTTGATGCGATCATCGGTGTGGTGGAATAATTTCACTATGGTTGGTTGCCATCCAACCCTAAATTTGCTTTGCTGGAGGTTTGTCTACAAGGCTTGGAATTTCTTGTCCATCCGATATTTGTAGTTTTACAATTCCATTGTTTTGAAGCTTGCCCAAGACATAACTTCCTAGGGTTGAGGATTACAATTTTCTCAATGTTTTTTGTTCTTAGTGTCAAAAAGCAAAATAAACTCCATGCTTTATCTATTTGTCATGTGCATGCTTCATTCTATCACTCTTCACCTGCTTTTGTTGATCTACACATAATATGAATTTATCCATTTCTAACAATTTGAGCAAACTTTATTTAAGAGAATCATTATCACCGCATCTTGACACTAGTGTTATGTGCAACAATTAGACTAAATATTTGATCAAGATTACGATATATTAGCCATACACCAGTTTAAAGGATGAATGGCCCATGGAGTGATTATGGATTTTGGATTTCCTAGAGAATTGTGGGAAGGCACTACACCCTATTTTTTTAATCCAATCTACAAAATTTCTTCCTTGTATTAGAGATGATCTTTATTGTTGCTTCAACCACCGCATTTACATGTTGCTAATGTGATGGCTTATAGAAATCTATTATGGTAATTGTTTTATGATGTTTTTTAGCAAAATGATTTCCATTGTCACTTACTAGATTTATAAGGGGCATCCAACCCTAGAGTGTACCTTCTAAAAATGAAATTGCACAACTGCACTTTTGTTCTTCTTCATTTGGGTGATTACATTTGGCCACTTTGTGATGGTATTGGAGCTTTTGAAACAACCATGTTTTGATGAAGCTAACTAAGATTTAATTTTATTGTGGCCTGGCTTATTTTGTAGCGGTGGAAAATGTTAAAGTGATCTGCAACTCATGCATATATAGCTCACTTCATTGATTATCAACAACAAATGGCTTGTAATCCCTTTTGGACTACTGCCTATGGAAACCCAACTTATTTGTATGGACATAAACTGTACAATTTGAATATTCCTTTCACTCTTGCAACAAAGCCGATTTTGAATATTCCTTTACAAGTCATGCTCTCTAGAGCCTAGTTTGAGCATCCACCATAAATAGAAAACCCTAGCCACCAACTCCCAACCAAAGTTGGTTGTTCCACCAAAAATCCACAATAAGCTAGCATACACACCAAAAAGTATTATTTGGCACCTACACTTGTGTCACAAAATTCTATAGGAGAAAACAAGATAATATCCAACTATCTTCTCCACATCAAGAATTGCAAGTAGTATTAGGGCTTTCAAATGCTACAAAACCCTAGTCTTCCTTTGCAAGAAATAGAAAAACAAGTGCTCCCTTTTCTCCTCCATGGCTTCCCTCGCCTTTTTAGGGAAACCCCTAACCATAAATCCTCCTTGGATCAACATAATAAGCTTAGCGATCAACAAGAAAGCAAAGTATGATGAAGAATAACACATAAGAAAGAAACAAGTTTTCTTTAGCTTTCTCATCTCTAATACATTGATGTGTTGTTCACTTAGACGAGTGAAAATACTTTCTCCTCCTTTTATATATATGAAAGGTAAGGGAGGTTAACAATAACAAAGTGAATAATGTTGATAATACACAACTAATCATGAGATAGGTCCACATATGAAACACTCTAAGTGACACATGGAAAACTCCATGGTATGCACACCCATTAACCAAGGCTCCTAAGGTGAGTGCTCCACAAGAAGTGTCCAACATTCCTCATCCAAAGGCCTTCAATGGTCCAATGCTCCTTCTCAGATCATGTGTACCTTTGGGTCCACCACACCTACATGAACACTCCACAACCTAAGCATTCTCAAGTCAAGCACTAGGTTCCATGAAAGCAACCAAGTGTTTGTATGTTGCACATGGCTCAATTCCCTCCTCTTGGATGCCAAACATCCTTCCTTCAAATGGGTTGTTCTTCCAAGCAAGCAACCAAACCTTTCATGTGTGTCTCATGAAGAATGTCACCAAGCCAAATAGATCTCCAACCTCCTATGGAAGTGTGCCATATAAGCATTGTGTCAAGATATAACAATCCATGAGTAAGCTATCTCCAATGTGTATACATGTTATGGTACAATCAAGGGTATTCAACATACCATGCACCCAACATCACATGAAACACCCTTAAGCATGGTGTAAACACTTTCAAAGTAACCCCAAAATCTAGAAAAACTCATGTAGATGATTGTCTTGAATCATACCTCCCAAGGCGAGGCTTTTGGCCTTAAAAATGGGCTAAGGGAAGAGATCCCTTGTTTTGTCTTTTGGATATATTTTTCCTTGTTTGGAAGTTGTCCTCTTGACACAATCTACAAATACTCAATTTATCCCCTTTTTGGACCTGATTTTCATTTGTATGCCCATGTACTATTCCACTCCTTTGAGTGCTTCAAGGAGTTGTGAAAAATCTATTTCTCCTTTTCTTGGACATTTGATTTTCTTTTGTATTACCATGTCTTCTTCCATTGCTTTGAGTGCTTCAGGGACCAAGTCTTCAAACTTGGGTAATAGTTGTTTCTCACTAACCTCTTCTTAATCCAACAAACTTTGTTGATATAGTTTCATATACTCCACATTCACAATTGAAAGGATGTTTATGTTGGATGGAAAATTGAGCTACATTGTTGTATTTCTTTGTGAAAGTTTCTCAAATGGAACATACCTTATATGGGTTTGAGATTTTTCCTTCTCCTTGCATTATCTCCTTGGTCAAATGTAACCAAATGTCTCCAATGTGGAACTTATGCTTTTTCTTATAATTTCCATTCATCTCTTTGTATTTTGTGCATCTCCAATTGTTTTTAGACTTTTTTAAGCACTTGTCTTCTACTATTTTCTATGAAGTTTTCAACCTTTTATTCCTACTTGTGGGTTGTTATTCCTTGTCTTGCATGCTTTTTATATACCATGTCAAATGGTGATTGTGGAAGGAACTCATAACAAACTTCAAATGGTCTCATGTGAGTAAATGAGTGAACTGTCACATTGTATGCACGTTGAATATGGATTTCATCCCATGTCTTGGAGTGTTTGTGATTATACCCTCTCAGTAAATGAGCTAGTGTTGTATTGGCAATTGTTGTGTATCTATTTACATATCTTCTTAATGAAATTTTTAGTTTTCTCTTGGGCTTTGATGGTCTTCTTACAAGGAGTGAGAACAAACACTTGTTGAATCTATCCATAACTACTAGAAAATAGTATTTATTATTGTTTGTCCTTGGAAAACCTCCCAATAAATCTATAGTAATTATCTCATATGTCCTAGAAGGCAGGGATATTGGTGTATACAATCTCAACAAGGAGTAACTTGGATTTATTATATTTGAAAGTGTGCTTGCACTAACATACCTTGAAACATCTTGATGTATGCTTTGAGAATGCACATATCTTTTCAAATGTGGAAATGTATTTTCAACTGTGAGATACCCTTAACAATTGGATTTGGTTGCCTTATTTTAAAAATTCAAAGTTAACTCATAGAGAAATACCTCTTGAACATATAAATATGATGGTTTGGTTTCTTTGTGATTTCTATGGATACTAGCTTGTTGATCTATGTCAGATTATTGACCACAAAGTAGGTCAATGGGACCCAAATGTACTTCCAATGTAAACACATAAAAGGAGTGAAAATGTTGCCTATTGCTATGTTATCAACAATATGGAAAAGTAAAATAAACTTCATGTTTTCATTTACAAAACTTTTGGTTGGATTCGCTGATACAAGAGAGCTTTTGCATATTTATTGATGGTTTCCCCTTGCTAAACACATGCAATTCCCAATATTCACTAAGAACAATGATGCCATCCAAGTACACCATTACACGAGAATCGATATATGGAGGAAGAATGTCATCGATTAGCCTCATACATGTAGTTGGTTTTGTGCATAAACTGAATGGTAGCACAATTCAATGGTACAATCGTTGTTGGGTTTGAGTGTGGTCTTTGTCATATTTTCCTCCTGCACTCATATTTGGTGATAACCCAATCTTAAATCTAGTTTGGTTAATAATATATCATGTTGAAGTTGATAAAATAGATAATCTATCCTCATAAATTTCTTGGTAGGGAAATAATTGAAGAAACCCTAGCCACCTCACTGATGGTTTCAGGCTTTGGAGGGCCTGATCCTTCGCCTCCTCCACTTGATCCTGATATTGATGCTTTCAATGCATTGGTTGTTGGTGGTCTGAGGTTCCAATGCTCTAAGCAGGCTCAATTTGTGAAGAAATTGAATATCCCAAAAATTGTGGTTTATGTCAATCAATCTCACGTTGTGGCTCTTAGGATTATAGAAAGAGGCTTTATCGAATCGTTTATGGGTAGATGGCCCTCGCTACACTTTTTGAATATTTGGGTATAAAAATGGAGATTAGTCACATAATTATTTTTCTCCTATGTTAAAAATTCTATCATGATCATCACAAATATTTCCTTTGGGGAATCCTTAGGGGCTAATGGATATGAAGATTCTATTTGAGGTCGTTTAATTTTTTTAAATTGCCAACATTGTCAGTCTTCTGACTCCTATTATTTGTAAATGTCGTCAGTCTTGCGGTGTATGGATTTCGTTCATCTAGCACCCATTCTGATGGCACAATCACTACAACTATGGTAAGTTCATCACAATATTTAAAAAATATATATATTGAATACATTGATCTTGTGACACCCTTTCTGGTAGCAGAAACATTGCAAGTATGGTAGGCTCATCGTGTGAATTTTTTAAAAAATTAGCAGGGTCATTGGTATTGTGATGCCCTTTCTGATGGTCGAAATGTCACAACTATGGTAGGTTCGTCGCAATATTTTAAAAAAATAATTGATAGCGTTAGCCTTGTGACGAACTGATGTAAATGTTTTTATGACTACTGTTATTAGAATTCCGACGAAAAATAAGGTGTCAAAAGTACGAATGTACCAGAAACTGTGTTTCATGAAATCTCCTTTTGTTGTTATAGTTACAAATCATCATTGCAATAACAATAAAGAGACATACAAAATTGTGTCAATATTTAGCAGTGCCATAGTTGTAAGGAAGCTTTGCTTCAGGGTCGCACTTCAACAGTTGTTAAAGGGGAAGGTGAGCGATGGAAAAAGTGGTTTAGTGAAATGAATGAGGGTGGTGACATATATAACTAGAGGAAGGTTTATAGTGAAACTATGTAGAGGTAGTGAAATAAGACTCCCTTGTACATGTAATAAATACCTATTGACCGCTTTTAATAAAACTCTTGATCTGCATGATAGGCTTGTGATTTGGTATTTTGCAAATAGGATAAGGATTATTTTGAGATATATGAAATAAGGAGGTGGATTTTATTCAAGTCCTAATTAGAATTTGAGGCTTCTCATAGGCCTAGATTAATATTTTATTAAAAATAATGGTAAAATTGTCCATATATACATCTCAAATCCTGTAGTTAAACTTTAGTAATATTACCAATTATGTATGATATTACCTTTCATATTACCTCACTTTTATGCCTTTGGAATTGAATTGCTTGCAAGTCCAAAGGTAATGCTTTTATGCTGCTTGGAAAGAATTAGCTACATAATGTTTCACTAGCTATGGAATGTTACCAGTCTTAAATATTTGCTTCAAATTCTTCTAGGATACTTGTTACTACTAATGTTGATGACTATGATGATGTTTATGAGATCTCATTAAAATAAAAACAAATTCTTCAAATTGATTAGTTTGAACTAAAAAATTATTTGCAAAGGGAAAAGAAAGGGGAAATCCAAGTTGTCAAGAGCCTTGTATTTCAACTAGGATTTATGCATAGTTTATGCCAAGCAATGTTGGTTTTCATAACTATACATTTTTATTTTTATTTCTTCTTTTTATTATTTGCACACACACACACACACATATATATATAGAATAATCTTTTAGTAGTAGAGGAGAATAATCTCCTTTTTCAATTAGTTTCAAATCAAAACTTTCTTGTAGATTTTGAACAAAATCTTCTCTTGTCAAGGGCTTGTGATAAAGTTTTAATCTATTCCCATTAACAAGAAACTTGACTCCTTATTTGTCAATGATCTTAATCCTTACTTCTCCATTGTCAACAACAATTTCTATCGCATAAGGGCTTAACCAATGTGTTTGTATTTTCCCTTGAAAATCTTTGAACTTGGAATCAAAGAGAAGGGCCCAATCACCTAGTTTGATATTTTGACCTTGATAAACTTGCCATTCCATCTTGTCATTTGAATGGCATCTTGTCTAATCTTGTCCAATTCATTTAGTTGTGACAACATTTATTTTTTATCTTAAATGAGATATAGCCCTAATTTTGTTGTTTTCTTGTATGTCTCCACTTCGAATTCTATAGGAAGTAGAACTTGTTTTCCATAAATAAGCTCATAAGGAGTATTTATAGTGGTATTCCTCCATGTGGTCTAGTATGCCCAAAGTGCTTGGTCAGTATGGCTTCAAGAACTTTATTTGTGGAATCTAGCTATGCATTAGCTTGCAAGTGATATGGAGTGGATTTTTTATGCTTGATCTTTTATTGCTCTGTAATATTTTGCACAAGCTTGGATGTAAATTATGCACCCTGATTTGTCACAATTTCTCTTGGTACACCAAAATAAGTGAAAATATCCTCAAAAATAAATGTAACAACAACATTTTTAGTAGAAAAATTTAGTGGCTTAGCCTCTACCCATTTAGTAACATAATCAGTGAAACAAGTATGTACCTCTTTTTCTTGGATGGAGGATTAATAGGTCCAACAAAATCTAGAGCCCATTTCTCAAAAGGCTCTATTAGTACCTGTGGTTGTAGAGGCATCTCATCAGATTGGATAGGTTTTCACATCCTTCGAAAACTATCACTTTTGACATATTCTTTTGCATCCTAAAAAAGGAAAGGCTAATAATATCCCAAAAGGAGTATTTTATATGCACTACGTTTGTCAAAAAAATGTCCTCCATAAGGTTCATCATGACATGCTTTAAGTATCTCAGGTGCATCATCTTCCCAAACACATTTTGTAATGATCAGATCAACTCCTGTTGGTATATTTCTCCTTCTATTCAAGAATAGGGTGCATTAGATTTGATGACTCTTTGTCTTTATTTTGTTGATAGCTGAGGAGGAAACTTTCTTGTAGCCAAATAATTAGCAATATCTGCAAACCAATGAGCTTTATTAGATATTGCAAAAAGATGTTCATTAGGACAATTATCCACTACTGGAATATTAGTACTATCATTTTACATCCTAGAAAGGAAACAACAATTGTGTTTTCTTTTCTTGGCATGTCTAAAATGGTAATATTAAGTTCTTGCAATAGTAAAAGCCATCTAGTAATCATGCCATTAATTATTGGTTTATTCATATGATACCTTATGGTAGAATGATCAATGCGAATAAAAGTCTCATATGCAATGATGTAGCGTCTAAACTTTTTGATAACATGAATAACTGCTAAGAACTCCTTTTCTATGACTATATAATTACACTCTGCGGGAGTTAAATTTTTGCTTGTGTAATATTAGCATAAGCAGTTAAGTGTTTTTGTCCTAACGCAACCCCTAAAGTTGTATCTGAGGCATTGACATAAATATGAAATGGAAGGGACCAATTTGGCCCTCTTAGAATAGGTGCCTCAAATATTTTATGTTTCAATAATTCAAAAGCTTTTTGACAATCAAAATCCCAATGAAATTCACAATCTTTGGTGAGTAATTTGAAAAGTGGTGAAGCAATCTTTGTGAAGTTTTCTATAAACCTTCTATAGTAACCTGTGAATCCAAGAAAACTTCGAACATCCTTTTGACATGTAGGCACTGAAATTTTGGAGATGATTTCAACCTTTGATGAATCCACTTTGATTCTAGAACCTGAAATATGATGACCCAAAATAATTCCTTCATTAAACATCATAAAGCATTTTTCATTACTTAATGAAATATTAGCTTCTTTACATCTAACAAGGACTTTTTCCAAATTTTCTAAAGTTTCTTCAAAAGTATTCCCATAAACAGTAAAATCATCCATATACACTTCTACACAATCATGGATCAAGTCATAAAAGATACCTAATACTGCTCTTTGAAATGTAGCAGGTGCATTGCATAAACCAAAGGGAAGTACCCTATAAGCATGTGTACCCCATGGACATGTAAAAGTTGTCTTATCTTGATCTTTAGGTGCGATTTGTATCTGATTGTATCCGTTGAAACCATCAATAAAATAGAAATATTTATTTCCTAATAGTGTATCTAAAACTTGATCAATGGATGGTAATGGAAAATGATCTTTTAGAGTTGCTTTATTTAATTCTCTATAGTTTATGTACACTCTCCACTTTCCATTGTTATTTAGCTCAATAACCAAGGGTAAAACCCATTGGCTATCTAAAATTGGGTAAATAAATTCACATTGAGCAATAACGTCAACTCTTCTTTAACAATTTCCCTCAAATTAGGATTCATCCTTCTCTAAGGTTGTCTTACCGGTTTGACATTTTTTTGTACATAGATGTGATGCATGCATGTATTTGGATTGATTCCTTTCATGTTTGTATATTCCCATGCAAATGCAGAGGAACGTTTTTACAACATTTTAATCAATTGTTCTTTCCTCCAAGTTATTATTTATATTTAATGTTTTTCCTAGATTAATCTCTATAAGAGAATTGCCAAATTTTTCCATTAAATTTAATGATAGTTTGGATTGTCAAGATGAAAAGTCTTCAATACTACAATTTTCTTGAAAACTTTGATCTAACATATGCACACAGTAATTTTGTTGACAATATGAAGAAAAATCATGATTATTCATTAAATTCATTAATTGATTTTCCTTGTCATTTTGTGAGATAATTAAAACCAATTCAATTTCTCATCATTTTCATCATCATCTTTAGTCAATTCTTCATTCTCTATTTCAGTTATTGTTATTTTTGGTGGATATAATGTGAACTCTTTAGTTGTATTCCCATCAGAAATAAACATGCCACCAGGCCTACAACTAGTAAATGCATTAGTTGTGGTTAATCATGGCCTACCAAGTATCAATGGATGACCTCCTAAATTAGTCCTTGGAGTTATAATCATCAAATCAACCGAATACTCCCATGTATCTAAGGATACTAATATCCTAAAATATACCCTCTGGTTTAATAACAAGCTTGTCTGTTAATTACAATATAGTAGGAGTATATTGAAGATTAGTTAATTTTAATTCATCCATAGTACTCTTTGTCATGACATTTATAGTTGCACCTAAGTCAATCAATGTATTTGGTATTTCAACATTATTGATGTGAATCTTTACAATGGGACTTCTTATATTTAAGTATTTTTCAATTATAGACTTTCCCATCATAATTTTTGCAATTTTTCCTATGAGTTGTACTTTTTGTATTTCTTTTATTTTTCTTTCAGGTTTCTTAATACATAACTCCTTTATTGTTTTTGTAAAAATAGGAATTTCCTTTATTTCTTGAAGCAAAGGGATTTTAATGCAAACATTCTTCAACTCATCTAACATATTATAATATGGTAAAATAATTTGCTTCTCTACACCTTTATCAATTTGTAATATCTTCGGAAAAGGAGGGTTTTGTAAGGATATAGAGGATTGCTCAGCTATAGGAGTTGTAGTATTTGGTCTTATTTCATTGTCATCTATTTGTTTAGGAATTTCTTCCTTTTGAGGGGTTTCCTCCTTTTCAGGAGTTTAGTCCTCTTTATGTTCTTGAGTGACAACAAGAGGTTTTTTTTTATAGAACTCTCCCAAATCTAAGATGACCATCATTTAAATCTAGAGGAGCTATCATGTAAGTTTGAACATTTTGGACTTCAACATTGTAAATGGGTTGCTAAGGTGCTTTATTGTTGGGATTGAGGAGTGGTTGTGTAGGTAATTGGTTTGGTCTTTGAGGAAATGAAGTAGATGGTAATGGAAGGGGTTGACTTATAGTCAACTAAAGATGGAATTGAGATTGGGAAGGTTGTGGAGGTTGAGGTGGAGAATAATATTGAGGCTGATATTGAGGATAGTGTTGGAAAGATTGAGGGTATTGTGGATTTCTACCATAGGACCTTGTCATACTTGTGACCAAGATGAATTTTGAGATTGGGGTGGCCAAGCTTGCTAAGGTAGGGGTGTGTTCCAATTATTTTGAGGTTGTGCATAAGATTGAAATTGTGAATTAGGATCTTTTGCCATACCTAGTTGGTGAGGCTGCCAAGGCCTTCTAGGAGCAACATAGAAAATTTATTCTACAATTTGACTTGTTCCAACTTCGTCTTGGTAAATAGCCTTTAATCCTAGTATCGAAGGGAAATTGTTTGTAGCATGAGTCTATGCACAAATAACACAAATTTAAATATTTTCAAGAGGACATTCTTGTAATGCATGTTTTTTCCACATCTATGACATAATATAGACAAAGAAACCTTTTCAACCTTTTACTTGTTTTTCTTTCTTATCATATCAATTTGCTTTCTAAGATTACTGAGAACATCAGTTTTAAAGTTATCAAGCAAATTACCAAGTTTCTCTTGACTTGTTATTCCCAATGCAAATTTACTTACCCTTGTCATAACTGGATCTCTAGGATTCCTACAATATTTTGTCTTTCCTCTTAAGATATGTTTGTACGGTTCACAAATCTCTTCAAATGATAGTTGAGACACATATCCTTTACCCGTCAAGTTAAGAAGATCAATCCATTCATCCCTTATTGCTCTAAGAAAGAGATTTTTTAATGTATCAAGTCCTAAATTATGCAGTTTGGATCTTTTAACATTATACAAAAATATCTCTATTAAATCATCGAGGCTTTTATCTTCTCTTTGATTCGTTTTAAAAATTTCTTCTCTAAGGTCACGATGTATACAATAATCCTTTTATTTTTCTAAGAATAAAATTTTCAAGTCAGCCATGGCCTTATAGAATTAGTTCTTAAACCCATAAATCATTTGAGGGCCCCATCTTTCAATATGGTAGGTGTTAGTGCAAGGAGTTACCCCTAGACTACAAAAGTAGTAAGCCTTACACATCATGATTTCAATTCAAAATTTAAAATTGTTTTTCAGTGGTAGGATGACTTCTACAGGAGTTTTTGAAATGATTGTGTTCCTCTTTAAACTCCATGCATTTGGAAAGTTGTGGCAAGCATAAATTGTGTGGTTAAGTGAGTAATATAGGGTAGCAGAGGAAAGAGAACAGGTAGCTGATAAGTATCCTAAGAAATTGAGTTTCTTAAGGCAGACACTTCAACTACATAAACAGGCTTGTAAGAAACTCTGTTTCTTAGCAAGGAAAATAATAGTTAGAAAGTAAGAAAAAGTATAAAGTATTTCACAAATCCTTTGTGAAACCTTCACTAAAAATTTCTACTTGAAATGATATTATGATTTACAAAAAACTGGATAGTAGATAAGTCATCATTAGATCCTCTTAATGATTTCTCACTCATACTATACTAGCTGTTGTAATTTATCATTTAAAAGATTAAAACAGGATTGACAAGGGAGACAACAACTAGAAAGTAAAAACATGTATAAAGTATCTCACGAATATTTTATGAAACCTTCACTAACAAGTTCTACTTGAACATATATTATAATTTACAGAAAATTGGATAATAGATAAGTCATCATCAGATCATCTTAATGATTCTCACTCATACTATACTAGTTACTGTAAATTTATAATTCAGAAAGTTGGAACAAGGAAATAGACAAACTACATATTAGATATAACTTGAATCACAAAATCCTCCAGCATGAAGTGCAGAAAAAACTATTTTATTAAGCTGAGTCTTCAAGTGAACCAAAATCCAACCCTGAAATGATATTTACAAAAGATATATATAGAGAGAGGGGCACCAACTCCAACTCTCCTAAATTTGTGGTTCCACCATTTCCTTGTCACATAGGTGTCTTTTAGATAAAAAAATATCTCCCATCGAATTGCAGCAGAAAGTACAGGTGTAGATGAGAAGAAAAGGAAAAATGACACTTGCCTGCTAGAAAAATTGACTGGCTGCCTCTTTTGTTGTTGGTTTTTCTCTTTATGGTCTTGACTATTAAATGACCATATGGCTTCATTAAATATAGCCTTCAACAACCTCATAACTATCTCATATCCATCATTTTCCTTATCCATATTGTTATGGGTTGTTGTCTTTCCAAAATTGGCCCAGAGGTTTTCTACTGACAGTTGTATATTTCTATTGAAACAGGTGCTACCAGAAATTTCGATAATACCTGTAATAGCGAAAAAAACTGGAAACACTTCCAGAATTTTCAATAGCATAACATTTTAACTTCAACATTTTAACAAAAAATACTTTGAAACACTTGTATATGCTTGGATATTCTGAGCTTTAATCTTCACATTCAAAACTTTGACTTAATATGAAAAAAGGCATTTTTTAAGGAAGATTACCCTTTCATTTCATGTGAGTTGCAGCCTCTGCAAGTTTATCCAAGTTTGTTTTATTTCTGGCATCATATTTTGACCTTGTGATTTTGGTTGTTTCTTCTTTAATGATGGTCTCTTTCTTTTCTGCTTATTTTTGGACCTTTCTTCTTTTGGAAGGCTCTGATGGTTGGTCCATGTGAGCCTTACCTCTTTGCTTCTTCAAAAATCTTCTGATTTCTGCAATTGAAAGATCCTCAGTCTGCAACCCTGTATGATGTTCTCCTATAACTATTACTTCAGTCAATAAACTAGGATTATTTAGGGATTTTGATTTCAGTCTGTATTTGTTTCTTTCCCTAGTATGTCTGCTCTTAGCTCCAGCAACTAGTTTTATTTCTTCTTTCTTGTTTTGACAGGTCCTTTTATACCCCACTTCTCTCAGCAATTCTTCATCAGAATCAATAGGTTGGTTTTCTTGTTGTTGTTCATGTGCTTCCGGAATTTCAAGAAACACCTACGCTTTAGATTTCTCTTTAGCTGCAAGTTTTCCTTTCCGAGTTCTTATGTAAACCTTAGGAAAGGGTCTAACAGGAGGAACCATTTTCATGCTTTTAGTTTTTGGGCAAAAGATATTTCACCTTGTTCCTTTTTCTTTTCAGATTCAGCAGCTAAAGGCTTCTCTTTGCTGCTTTTGGTACCTCTACTTACACTTTCCTTCTTTGCCTTTCTTTTGGAACTTCCTTCAGATGATGTAGTTGATGTCCTTTATATCTGAACCTGTGTTGAAGAAGATTTAGTAGTTTCTTGGGGTTTTGGTGTAGGTTGGCCTGCCCTGTAAAACAAGAAATGTTCCCAAGTTTGGTTTCTCTTTTTCAGCTCTTCTTCAACCAGAACCTTGATAATTGCCTCATGATACAGGTTGTATTTTGATGCTTCCTGGCGTGTTTGAATTCTGGATGCCATTTTGGTTAGGCTCTTCAATATGAAAAAGGGAAGATTAAGAGTCCTCATACCTGCAAAATGAAAAATAAACCTCATATGGTAAAGAAATAAAGAAATACTACTGTATACCTTCTCTCACAAGTGAGAAAAATCTTAACCAGTTTGATTGTTTCTTCCCATTCCTTCTTAAGGTAATTATTGGGAATTCCTTTGGCCCAGTTAGTATCTCTGTATCCATCTCTAATAAAAGCATTGAGATCTCCTCCTGTAATCAGTTGTCCCTTAAACCACTTTTCTCCTTCCTGCGGAAGGTTAAAAGCTTCTACAATTGACTATTTTGAAACCTGCAATTTGAAACTAAAGATGGTAGCTTCCTGTCCATTGAAGGTTTGAGAAAACTCTTGGGCTACACCTTGATGTGAGCCTCCTAACCTGGTGTAGATTGGATACCAACTTGCTTGAATAAACAATCTTCTAACACTTGTATTAGCATCAAAAAGCTCAGCTCCTTGAGGTTCAATTATCTTAGGCTTTCCACCTTTCCTAGACTTTGGTGCCATAGAATAGATGTCAACTTATGGAAGCTTACCCAACAGATGTTGCAATTAGCTTGAATTAGGCTGCCTAAAAATCTGGAATGTGTTCTTAACCTCCTCAATCACTGTCTCCTTTGTTGCACTTCAGAAATTCGAAATGGTGAAATTTCCTCCATTTTCAAATATTTGAGATGAAGTTTTGGTTCAATCTCCTATGCATATAATCCTTCATGATTACATGAGATTTCATGTCATAATAAACAGCATGTAATAGTAATGATGAAGTTGAGTTGCTTTGGAGAGTCCATCTGATCTACTACAGGTGGTTGTATGAGATTTTTTGCAAATCTGGCAATTTTCCTATTTTAATTTGGATTGACCGGAAATTCCGGTAGCGTATTACGCAGAACAGAAAGAATGGCCGACGGAATTCAAACCTATGGCCAAGACTGGCGTTGCAGACACATTTTAACTTTGGAAACACGAGTTTATTTAAGATCAATGGGGTAGGCAACAATTGGCCATAGTTGTGACTGACACCTAGCTAATATGATCAACCAAATCAATTAACCACTACCACTTGACTTGACTTGAAGTTTGTGACCTATCTAATCACAAAATCTTATGATTTGGATTAATCATTTTTCCATTATGACATGTGGACAATCGAAAACGGTTGCGTTTTCCGCTTCATTTTTTTTTAAACGGGAGACGCTACCGGAAATTCCGGTAGCATCGGAAAATTTAAAAAAAAAAACAAGAAATAAAATAAGAACGGAAAGACTGTTCGAAAAACAGGGGAGACTGTCTAAACAAGAAAATCGGGCGCTACCGGAAAGTTTGATAGCATTTTAAAATTTTTTGAAATTTACAAAATTAATCCTTAAAAATAAAAAATTTAAAACCTACTCATGACTTAGCCTATAACTGTGCTAGCATTGGCTCCACAGGGGATAGAGCTCTCCCTGCGAGGCTCTAAGAATTTTTTTTGCAGTTTAAGTGCCTTGTCATTGGGCTATGGAGTCTTATTATGAAGTCACATTAGTATCTATAGTGAACTCAGGCTACCAATAGCCTTATTAAAAGAATTTTTTGAGAAAGCGCCCATTAAATGGGCCTCCTTATAGTTTTGTCCCATCAAGATGTTACAACTCAAAAGTATTGTTCTGCAAGACATTTGAGATTTTGAAAGGACCGAGCCATAAAGCATCAAATTTTGAATGCTTACCTGGATCTTGGTGTTGTGCATCCCACTTCAACACCAAATCTCCAATCTAAAAATCTTCTTTTTTAGTTCCTTTATCAAATACTTCCTTTACAGCTTGCTGATATTTTCTTACCAAATCATATGGTTGTTCTCTCTTTTGTTGCATTTCTATGATCTGATAAATTCTTCTAGTCATGTCATTTGGTTGAGCTTCATGATCTTGCAGTAGTTTGGCTATAGGAATAGCTAATAGGACTGGGAAAATAGCATCAATCCCATAAACCATTTGAAAAGGTGATGTATTAATAGACATTTTTATTGTCACCCTATCAGCCCATAAAGCAAATTTGAGTTTTGCGTCCCAAGCTTCCTTGTTTTGCTCCAGCAACTTGGTGATGATTCTTACTAGACTTTTATTAGATGATTCAGCTAAACCATTCCCTTGTGGATAGTAAGTTGTAGAATGAGTAAGCTGAATACCATAATCTTCACAAAAAATTACCAATGGTGTGGCTTTAAAAGCAGCGGCATTATCTGCTACTAGTCTTGATGGACATCCAAATATGGTTATGATTCCTTCCAGAAATTTAATGATAAATTTATGAGTGGTATTCCTGGTAGGTATTGGTTCAATCCATTTGGTGAAGTAATCAGTAGCTACAAGAATCCAACGATACGGCCCACTTGAAGGTGGATGAATTTCACCAACGAAATCTAATCCCCATTGTTGGAAAGGTGCAGAAACAATTATGGGCTTGAGAGGTAAAGACTTCAAATGTT
Organism: Pinus tabuliformis; assembly: GCA_031772625.1. Lineage (NCBI taxonomy): Eukaryota > Viridiplantae > Streptophyta > Pinopsida > Pinales > Pinaceae > Pinus > Pinus tabuliformis. Next base: position 1,019,678,919 of record CM062805.1, read on the forward strand.
TTTTACCAGTGAACCTTTGACATTTTTCAAAAGCTCTCACCTCAGCACATACATCAGAAAATAAGCTAGGCCAAAAATAACTAGCTGACCGTTCTAGATTCCTCTGGGTCACTGCATCTCAACAAAACTCTTGTAGGATCTTTCCAATAAAAACAATTATCCTTGATGCAATACTTAATGGTTTTCAACTTCAACGATCTCACTCTGCTTTTATCATAATCTGGAGGAGGTTTAAAATATTTCAGAAAATAAATAACATCTTTGTACCAGCTACACTCAGCAAGCTTTGAATCTACTGTCATGTTGTCATTAGGTTCTGAAATTTTCCCTTCTAGATTATCATCCATGAAATTCAAACCCAACACCTTACAATTTTCTTCAACAAGTAGTTTAGCTAATCCTTGACCTTTTATTAGTTTAGTAGGCTTTTTCTCTAAATCAAATTCAAGAACTTTAGTCACCCATTTACTTCTCTTTCCATCAATATCAGGCTGAACCAGTGTCTCTCTAACAGAAGATGAAGGGACATAGGCTATCACTTGAGCATGCAGAATATAAACTCTAAAATATTTCAGAGCTTTAACTAATGCATAAGCATGCTTTTCCAACATTTCATACTTTAATTCTCCATCTCTAAGAGCTCTGCTGAAAAATGCTATGGGCGCTTCTTTATTTTCTGAATCTTTTTGTAACAAAACATTAGCAATGGTGTCTTAAGAAGCAAATTAGAAGATTAAGAAAGGTTTTGAATATTCAGGACTTACCAATTGAGGTGCTTCAATGATAGACTTTTTTATCAACTCAAATGAATTTCTAGATTCAACTCACCACTTGACTTCTTTGTCCTTCCTTAGCATACAAGTAATATGTTTCACCACTTCAGCAAAATTTAGGATGAATCTCCTGAGAAAATTGATCTTACCAAGGAAAGATTGAATCTCTTTCTTGGATCTTGGAAGTGTTAAATCTTGAATTGCAATCACTCTTTTTGGATCAATCCTCACTCCATTTTTAGAAACTATGTGACCCAGCATCTTACCTTCTTTGAGAAAAAAATGAGGCTTCTTCATATTCAAGGATATACCATATTTTCTACATTTAACAAATACTTGTCTCAATTGTTGAAGGTGTTCTTGATCTGAAGCTGAAAAAATAGTAATGTCATCCAAATAGATGACCAAGAACTTGTCCTTTTATCCAATGAATGAGAAGTCCATAGCGCATTAGAAAGTAGCTCTAGCATTCATGAGCCCAAATGGCATATTTGCATACATGAATGTACCCCAAGGAGTAGTGAATGATGTCTTCTGTCGATCTTCTGGCCAAACAGATATTTGATTATACCCAGAAAAACCATCTAACATGGAAATTTTGTCTGACCGAGTTACCTTTTGAAGAATATGCTCCATCTTCGGAAATGGAAAGTTATCTTTCTTGGAGCTTTTGTTAAGATTTCTGAAATCCACACATAATCTGATTTCACCACTTTTCTTTCTTACTAGCACTAGATTGGCAACCCAATCTGAGTATCTCAGTGGAATAATGACTTTAACATCCAACAGTTTCTTCACTTCCTTTTCCATCACTGGTAGCAATAGTGAATTGATTTGCCTTAACTTCTGCCGTAAAGGTTTAGTACCATCTTTCAATGGTATTCTATGCTCAATGATAGATGTATCATATGTCTTAATGTATTCATATTTCCAAGCAAAAACATCAACAAATTCACAAAACAACTTGTGATATTCCATCTTTATTTCATCTAGTAAAGCTTTTGACAACTTCATACACCTTGGTTCTTGTGTTGTAACCAAGTTGTAATCTTCTAATTCAAAATCTGCTTCATCTAGCTGTGGCTTGACTACAACATCATTCTAATCAAAAAGTCTCTCAAGTGGAATTAACCCCATGGGAATATGATTGGTAGTATGATAGGTTGATTAGCAATTTGTTTTTTTAGATTTCTAGAATCTTGATGATCAACACCAACTTGTGTTAGGTCTTCTTCTTTATCAATATTTAGAACAACAAACTCTTCAGCAACTTCAATGAATTTTCTGATCTCTGGTCATCTTCAAAAACTTTCCAATGCTTAACATTATCAGGAATTCTAGGTCTAAACCTAACTTCCACTTCATATTTCAACTTTATAGGCATTGGAATTTTGAATGAGCTGGCTGAAATAGAGAGTGAATCGGCTAGACTATTACTTTCTCTTTGAACAAAAGCAATGTTAAAGGCCAAGAAGGAGTCTTCTACAATGTCCCATACTTCATTCCAGTAATCTCTTAGTCTCGGATGCTTAGTTTGATAAACATTTGTATTTTGTTGAATAATAAGTTCAGGATCTCCAAAAACAGAAATTTCGGATAAATTCATATCTTTTCATTTCCTAAACCAATTAACAGAGCTTCATATTCATCCACATTATTAGTTGTCTCAAATTCAAGTTTGAAAGAAAAAGTGGAACTTTCCTTCAAAGGAGAAATAAGAACAATCCATACACCAACACCTTCTTTGGAACATGAGTCGTTAAAAAACATTTTCCATACCTTTGATCCTTCATGACTGATTTGATTTTTAGCAAGTTTTAAAATCTGAAAATTTTCTGTAGGCAAGACAGAGTCATCTAGATGTACATGCTTGAACCTGCTCCATTTGTTCTAGCATATATCAGATTATTAGTAGGGTCTTTGTTGTCACTAATGATATATGCTAGTTGAGCTTCTATGTAAAGTCTTCTTTGTTCTCCTCCAAAAACAGGAATAGTAGCATAAGTTAAATCCATTTTCAAGGTTCCTCCCAACCTTTTAATCCATGACCTAGAAAGTAACATGCCAAATATGGGAGGGATATCAGCTACAACAATATCCATTACCATCCCTCTCATTGGTAACTGAAAAAGACTTACTGCAAGGTCTTTGATGACACCAATGCCTTGGACTTTCCGAGAATCAAAAGAATATAGATCTTGGTACTCTCTAGTTATCTCAAGACCTAGTTCATCCATAACTACCTTGGGCATCAAATTATGTGAAGCTCCAGAGTCCATAAGATAGTTATGCAGGGTCTTTTCATGAATATTCAGAGATAGATAGAAGAGAGGGGTAGAGTCATCTATGTCTTCTACCAATGGACCTAAAATAATAGTGGGCTTAAAATCTTGAAGGTTAACAAATCAGAGACTACTTCAGTCGGTGAAGGCTAAAAAGCTTTCATAAAAGTATTTTTGAAATCTTGATTTTTCATGAGTTCTACAAGGGGAACAGGAATCTTGATTTTCTGAATCTCATTTTCAAAATTGAAGGCAGAATGTGGTTTGTGAGCAATTTTTACCTCAAGTGAAAGAAAATCAGACGCTACCAGAATTTCCGGTTTGTTGGGTTCGGTCACTTGTTTTTGTGCTGGAATATCAGATGCTACCAGAATTTCCGGTCTGCCAGGTTTTTCCGTTGAAATTTTAACTGCATCTTTATTCTTCTTTGGTTGTGCAACAGGCTTAGAAGTTTCATCAATTTTCTTTTATCTAAGATTGTATCTACTTTGATGATCAGCTGCAATCGTGGAATGATTAGGACTCACTTCATTATTCTGAGTATATGAGATGAAGTCTTCATACTTTGCTTGTGTAAGATGAATCATCCCTTCTTTGTCTCTAAGACAATTTATATCAGCACCTCTCTCCAACCCTTCAACTTCTTCTTCATCTTCAAATATAACATTCTACAAAGGAGGCTGCACCTTTTGATCATAAGCATCTCTTCTTTCTCTCTGCAATATTTGAGGAGCATTAGGTCTTCTAAACTGTTGTCTATTTGGCAAAACAAATGAAACATTTCTGGTAGTAGATGGTCTCACTTCCATCTACAACTTAGAAATATCGGTAGTCAATGATTTGACCATCTTGGTAAGCTCATATAGCTTAGGATCTATGTCAGAAGTTCCTGAAGTAGAAACTTCGGCTTTTTGCTTTCTTTTCTCTCTGTCAATCCCTCCTCTAAGTCTATTAGCTGCTACTATATTTGATTCTACATCCAGTACATTGTCCTGCATTTGTGATAGCGTAGCAGATCTTCTTTCTCTCAACAATAAACAAAATTCAAGATCAAAAGCACCAGCATAAGTGATTTTAGCTGAAGCTTCAATAGGCTTGATTTCAGTAGGTATCTTTCTATACATTTTATTGAATCTCTTAGCAAAATTATAAATTTATTCTCCTTCTTTTCTTTTGATTGCACCAAATTATGTGATATAATACAAAAAATATTTCTTGTCACCCCATTTTCTTAAAAATGTATCATCTAGGACTTCAATTCCAGTGATGCTACCAGTTGTCAAAGATCTGAACCATTTCCTTACATCACCCTCAAGGCTCTGAACAAAAACTCTCATCCAAACATCTTCATGCTCAATGTTCAGATTATCAGCATAAGCATAAAAATCAACAAGATGTTCTTTAGCTGTTACCTCCCCTTCACCATTAAATTTAGGCATATACTTGATATAATCTCATGCATGTAACGCATTCATAGGCTAAGATAAAACTAAAGGAGCATACCTAGCAGCAACAATTGCATCCATTCGGTTTGGGGGTGGATTAGGACCTGCCACTGTGTGGGTTACTAGGATTTGTTGAATAACAATTGGAGGATTTTGAACAGTAGATGAGAAAGCACCAACACTAGATGTAGAGACTATTTGTTGACTAGAAAATGAGAGAGGTACATAAATTTTTGTAAAATCAGGAGACAGAATTTGTTGTACCCTTTCAGGAAGAGATTTTGAAAAACTAGAAGCAGAAGAAGCAATCTTTCACTTAATATTTTTCTTGATTAGCTTCTCAGGATCAGGGACTTGGTTTTTCAAAGGAGAATATGGGTTTGCCCTGGTTCTAGCCTTTCTTGGAGCCAGAACTTCAACAATGGAGTCGCCAGGTGTAAAGCAGTCTAAAAAGACAGTTGGAACTGTACACCTCAGAACCATACTTATAACTTTATCATTTACCAAGGGATAAACTTCAATTCGCCTCCCATGCAATGGCGCCAAAGATGTTAGCGCAAGGAGTTACTCCTAGACCGCAAAAGGAGTAAGCCTTACACATCATGATTTCATTTCAAAATTTAAAAGGATTTTTTGAGTGGTAGGATGGCTTCTGAAGGAGTTTTTGAAATGATGGTTTTCCTCTTTAACTTTCATTCATTTGGCAAGTTGTGGAAAGCATAAATTGCGTGGTTAAGTGAGTAATATAAGGGAGCATAGGAAAGAGAACAGCTAGCTGATAAATATCCTAAGAAACTGAGTATCTTAAGACAGTCACTTCAACTACATAAACAGCCTTGTAACAAACTCAGTTTCTTAGCAACGAAAATAACAGTTAGAAAGTAAGAAAAAGTATAAAGTATTTCACAAATCCTTTGTGAAACCTTCACTAACAATTTCTACTTGAAATGATATTATGATTTACAAAAAACTGGATAGTAGATAAGTCATCATTAGATCCTCTTAATGATTTCTCACTCATACCATACTAGCTGCTGTAATTTATCATTTAAAAGATTAAAATAGGCTTGACAAGGGAGACAACAACTAGAAAGTAAAAACATTTATAAAGTATCTCACAAATCCTTTGTGAAACCTTCACTAACAAGTTCTACTTGAACATATATTATAATTTACAGAAAATTGGATAGTAGATAAGTCATCATCATATCCTCTTATTGATTCTCAATCATACTATACTATCTACTGCAAATTTGTAATTCAGAAAATTGGAACAAGGAAAGAGACAAACCACACATTAGATATAACTTGAATCACAAAATCCTCCAACATGAAGTGTAGAAGAAGCTATTTTATTAAGCTGAGCCTTCAGGTAAACCAAAATTCAACCCTAAAATGATATTTACAAAAGATATATATAAAGAGAGGGGCACCAACTCCAACTCTCCTAAATTGGTGGCTCCACTATTTCCTTGTTACATAGGTGTCTTTTAGATATTAAAAATATCTCCCATCAAATTTCAATAAAAAGTACAGGTGTAGATGAGAAGAAGAGGAAAAATGACACTTGGTTGTTGGAAAAATTGACTAGCTGCCCCTTTTGCTGCTGATTTTTCTCTTTATGGTCTTGACTATTAAATGACCATATGGCTTCATTAAATACAACCTTCAACAACCTCATAACTATCTCATATCCATCATTTTCCTTATCCATATTGTTATGGGTTGTTGTCTTTCCAAAACTGGCCTGGAGGTTTTCTGCTGACAACTGTATATTTTTGTTGAAATAGGTGCTACTGAAAATTCTAGTAATACCTGTAGTAGCGAAAAAAAACTGGAAACACTTCCAGAATTTTCGATAGGATAACGTTTTAACTTCAACATTTTAACAGAAAATACTTCGAAACACCTGTATATGCTTGGATATTCTGAGCTTTAATCTTCACATTCAAAACTTTGACTTAATATGCAAAAAGGTATTTTTTAAGGAAAATTACCCTTTCATTTCATGTGAGCTGCAGCCTTTGCAAGTTTATCCAAGTTTGTTTTATTTCTGGCAGCAGATTTTGACCTTGTGATTTTGGTTGTTTCTTCTTTGATGATGGTCTCTTTCTTTTCTGCTTCTTTTTGGACCTTTCTTCTTTTGGAAGGCTCTGATGGCTGGTCCATGGGAGCTTTACCTCTTTGCTTCTTCAAAGATCTTTTGATTTCTGTAATTGAAGGATCCTCAGTCTGCAACTTTGTATGTTGTTCTTCTATGACTATTACTTCAGTCAGTAAACTAGGATTATTTAGGGCTTTTGATTTCAGTCTGTATTTGTTTCTTTCCCTAGTATGTCTCCTCCTAGCTCTAGCAACTGGTTTTATTTCTTCTTTCTTGTTTTTACTGGTCCTTTTATACCCTGCTTCTCTCAGCAATTCCTCATCAGAATCAATAGGCTGGTTTTCTTGTTGTTGTTCATGTGCTTCCGGAATTTCAGGAAACACCTGTGCTTTAGATTTCTCTTTAGCTGCAAGTTTTCCTCTCTGAGTTCTTATGTAAACCTTAGGAAAAGGTCTAATAGGAGGAACCATTTTCATGCTTTTTGTTTTCTAGGCAAAAGAGCTTTCACCTTGCTCCTTTTTCTTTTCAGATTCAGCAGTTAAAGGCTTCTCTTTGCTGCTTTTGGTACCTCTGCTTACACTTTCCTTCTTTGCCTCTCTTTTGGAACTTCCTTCAGCTAATGTAGTTGAATTCCTTTCTATCTGAACCTATGTTGAAGAAGATTTAGCAATTTCTTTGGGATTTGGTGCAGGTTGGCCTGCCTTGTAAAACAAGAAATGTTCCCAAGTTTGGTTTCTCTTTTTCAGTTCTTCTTCAACCAAAACCTTGATAATTGCCTGATGATACAGACTGTATTCTTATGCTTCCTGGTGTGTTTGAATTATGGATGCCATTTTGGTTAGGCTCTTCAATATGAAATAGGGTAGATTAAGAGTCCTCATACCTTCAAAATGAAAAAGAAACCTCATATGGTAAAGAAATACTATTGTATACCTTCTCTCACAAGTGAGAAAAATCTTAACCAGTTTGATTGTTTCTTCCCATTCCTTCTTAAGATAATTGTTGGGAATTCCTTTGGCCCAGTTAGGATCTCTGTATTCATCTCTAATAAAAGCATTGAGATCTCCTCTTGTAATGAGTTGTCCCTTAAACCACTCTTCTCCTTCCCAAGGAAGGTTAAAATCTTCTACAATTGACTGTTCTGAAACCTGCAATTTGAAACCAAAGATGGTAGATTCCTGTCCATTGAAGGTTTGAGCAAAATCTTGGGCTACACCTTGATGTGAGCCTCCTAACCTAGTGTAGAGTGGATACCAGCTTGCTTGAATAAATAGTCTTCTAACACTTTGATTAGCATCAACAAGCTCAGCTCCTTAAGGTTCAATTCTCTTAAGCTTTCCACCTTTCCTAAACTTTGGTGCCATAGATATCTGCTTGCTTGTTATGAAGAATAGATGTCAACGTATGGAATCTTACCCAATAGATGTTGCAATTAGTGTTAAGGGATAAAGTCCCCTAGGGATTTGGGTCAGAACCCTAGCAAAGCAGGAGTAATCCACAACAAGAAACAAGCAAATAACTCAGGAAAAATGCTTAAACGAGAAAACCATGCGAGGATGTACATACTTAGGGGTCCTTCGTTCGGGTAGTTCCAGCCAGGGTTCAAACCCTATGCAACTCCTCACGATCTTTGAACCTGCAAAACAACCAATTCAAAGACACGCAAGCATATAGATAAAGTATTATAGTGAAATCAACTTTATAACATATAAATATATGGTTAGTTATACATCGAAATAGTCATTCATACATAAACCATAACAATAACATCAGATGCATGAACAAAGTTGATATTAGGAACAAGATAGTGTTTCTTTTATTGCAGATAACTATAATCAAAACATAGAAAGAGTTCACCTGAGTCTTCCTCTTCCAGCTCCAAGCGGAACCGTCCTCCAAGTCCATCCAGTCCTGGTCTTCAAAAGGCTCCTTCCATAACCAACACAAGGATATCTCCCACAAGTTAAAGGATATCAACTCTCAAGGAAACAAGGGTTTCCTGAACTTGGGGAAGTTCTTGAAGCATAGGGATCTTCAGACTTGATTAGGGGATAATCTCAACAAAGTAATTCTCTATTTTCTCTCCTCCTTAAGACCTTCCCATTGAAGTCTTTTTATACTTCTCCCAAAGCAGTTTTTTAGTTGGGAACAGTTGGGCCACGAGCACTAATAGGTAATCAACAGGTAAAACCCGTGATCTCCACCCATAATTAAGGAAATTTAATTTTTTTAAGTGTTTTAAGACATATACGCGGGTTGGGTATAGACTGACCCGCGTGTACACGCGTTTAATACAGGGCAAAGTCGCATACAGGGAGTAAAACACTATTTTTTTTAATATTTGGACCAAGTCTGGAAGGAGGGGTTGCCCTAGGCCATAAACCAAGCATCACAAATACATAAGGTGGTATTTGGAGCTATAACAGAGGCCCCCTAATATATGAGGTCAAAAGGGAAACATGAAGGCTGAAATGTATTAAGCATACGGAAAGGAAACCTGTCAAAAACCAGGAAGGGCTTCACCAGATTTTAGCCTGCCAAGCCAGCAAAAGAAGATCAGAAAGAAATAACTGTCTGAGGCGGGCATACCCATGCTCAGAGAAAGTAAATCATGTCTGCATATCAAGTACAATCGGATCCATTGTGTATACAAGTATAAGGAACTGAAAGTACATAATGGATCATCTGATCACGATCGAACAAGTACATGTCTAAATATCACATATAAGAAGATGACAAATGACGCTGAAAGATGAAGCTGATCACTAATGTCAAAAACCCAATAGTACCAAATGAACATGATGGAATAAGATGGTACTACATTGCAACTTGGATGCCAGCATATAGGATGTCGCTATGAAGGACTACAACATATAATGTGGAATGGTGTCAACTAGCAGCAACAGGAGCAACTGTCAAGTGAACCAAAGAATGTTGATGCAACCCGAGGTCTTCACCGACCGCCGTGGTACATTTCTACACAATGGGAATAAATGATCTGAAGTCAACCATGTGAGAAATCATTTGATTACCGGTCATTGATGTGTACCATTAACAAACGCAAGACTACTAACCAATAATGATAATGAGAGTCAAGGTACCCAGTACAATCTAACAAGTGTGAATAGATGAGCTGAAGTCGAACATCTATAAGAATCTATCAAACAGGAGACAATGATGGTTTCCCACTTCGATAGCGAAGGATATGCCACTGATGACTACAAACCCCAAGGTATTGCCAAATGGACTCTAGACCTTTGTTGCAGAGCAATGAGTCGTAGTCGATATGGAAAGATCCACTAGAAGGAAGGCATTAAGGCATCCTTCATCAATCTAGCATTAGTGTAACCCATAGGCCAATAATGTGGAAGGAATTGGACGAAAAAGATGTAGTAAACCGATCGAAGCACATTTTCAGCGTACAAAAGATGTAGCTAGCGCATGATAGAAACCCTCTGAACCAACCAATAATGAAAGTTGACACAGAGGCAAGGAATCCACCAATAGGGTCAAATGGAAACCAAGGCACTGCACGAATCCCAATGTGTGATAAAGATGATGTCGAACACAAGGGAAACCACTTAGTCAAAGACCCATGATACTGATCGATGTTGAGAACAAGGTGACCTATCAATAATGAAAATAGGGCCAGGGTGTGGCTCTAGGCCTGTCCTCAGAGCAAGATGTCGTCATCAATAAGGACAAGACCTGCCAACAAGAAGTCAATGGAGACCTTCTCAAATCGGCACGAGTAAAGGACCAATATAACTAATGTGATGATAGACAAGACACTGACAACCAGGGATGGCCGACTGAAAAATAGGTCAAGAGACACCACAGAGAGGCCGACTCAGGCTTACTTCCCTTGAACAAAAGCACGACTCAATGATGACCATGTGGCAGCATATGATGACTCTATATAAGTTCGTCATGCAGGAGGCACGAACGAACTCTCCATATGATTGGAAGAGATAACCAATCGGAGGAGAACTGACTCAATAACAAGGTTAAGGCATACCTAAGTCAAACTAAATCCTACCCAAATGGAGGAGAGACTTTCTTTTGAGTGCTTTGTTCAAGGGCGACACGACTAACTCTAGCTGCCAACAATAAATGGAAATATTGTCCCATTCCCGCTCTTTTTGGAATATATAATTTTTTTTGTCTTTTTCTTTAAGCTGGAAAAAGAATAAAAGAATGCTATAGTACAATGGAAAGAACGAGTGTCAGTGAAACAGATGATCTAGTTCCTGGGATGGGAACATTCCTATGCTCAATGCAGGGAGGCGAAACTGGTCAAGGACACTCAAAGGGATGTTCCTTCCATGGGTCTCAAGGTGTGTCAAGTTGCAGAAGCTAAGGGATTGCAAGTTTGATTTTACAGAAGACATGGTCAAAAAGTGGCTTAAACACAAGTCCAAGTGAAGCTGGCTTAAGGCCAAAAGGTGCAAATGGTCAATATGCAATGCAGTAGTACAACTCAACACAAAGGAACCTCTAGGGTATAAGGCCAAAATGAAGCGAAGAAGCAAAGAGGAATGAGTCTTCAACGCACAAGTCATGGCCGGACTAGAGAGGACTCCCGAACCTAAGAACAAAAAATCATCATGGGTGCCAAGTGGCATGAAGGTACTATCTAGGGCACCCATGATAAGGTAGGCTCTACCACACAAGTCATGATACTTCTAAGTAATGAGAAGGTTCTGCACCATAACTTGGTGGGGTCGATCCTAAGGCAAAAATGGGAAAGGAAACTGATAAGTGCACAATGCAGGTGAAAACCTAACCTATATGCCAATTTCGAGAACCAATACCTGTCTGAACGGATCAACCATAACAATTCCCAAAGGAGAAATCTTCCAAGTTTTATAAACATAAATAGGAACACTAGACAAGAAGTTAATACATCCCACATATAAACTTCATATAAAATCTTGTGTTATAGAATACAAAACTTGAAAATGTGTACCTTATATATACAATATGGTACAGGGAACCACGCAACCTTGCGGCTTATGCATAATAGTTCTTCTGGACAAACCCCTTGCAGGGCTCAGGATAAGGACTCCTTTGGTAGTCGAAACTCATGGCTTCAAAGAGTTCCTCCTGTGAAGGAAAATCAAGTTCTGAGAAGTCATGAGAACTACAAGGATCAACAAAGGGAATTAAGGGGTCCCATGTCCCTATAGGAAGAATCTCTCGGTCAACTGTCGGGACCAAGTCCCAAGAAGGAGAATAATAAGTCAAAGGATCCTTCTCAGAAGCGATTGAACATTGAGGATTCAATGCCACATAATTCACCCGTGGCGAGGTAGAGTCTACTTGAACACTTGGAACAAACCAAGGGGTATTCTACAGAAAATTCGAATTAGGGTGGTAATTATCAAATGCAAGCTGACCAATAGTGATAATATTCCCTTTATGAGGAAAACACATCACTCGGAAGAGTGAAGACACCACGGCATTCATAACATAGACATAATCACGCCCAAGTAGCATATTAAAGTCTAACGGGCTATCAACCACCATCATATCGATTAAGACAGTCTTCCCACCTAAAGTAATAGGAAATTGAGGAAGAACACCCATAGATTCACCAGGTCTTCTATCATAGGCTAACAACTGACTCTGAGTTGTCAACAACTTTGGAGAACCCAAAGCTTTCCAAGTCAAAGAGGATATAATACTTGCAGAAGATCCTTCATCCACCATACACCGATAGACGTTTGTGGAATTAACTCAGAAACTTATTTGGAAAGGTGCAGCAGAGGGACGACGAGGCTCAACAAGACTATCCCAATCAAAGGAAACTCTCCTAGAACTTCGAGGGGGAATATACAAAGCAACCGGAATGCCCCCTATACCAGAAGAATTTGTACTAGAAATCAAACAAACTCTTTTGTTAGGCACTTCACCCTACAAAAGAGGAGTGTAATTAGCCAGAGATTGCACTGGCTCTACCACGTTATCAACCAATGGTTGATGGGATTAATGAGAAACCATATCAGATCCAGGAGTGGAAGAACTTTTAGACTCGGACCATATCCTTTGTACCTCTGGAATACCAGGGCATAAATGAGTAAGATGGTCTCCCTTGCATATCTTACAAGGGAACTTAGGTTTAAAACTTCTACATCCAGGTTTCTTATCAACCTCCATTCCGCCAACATGACTAGCAGTGGTTTGCGGAGAGTCTTGAACATGACTTGCAGAGGTCGGTGACTCCTTGCTAGTATGACTTGCAGTGACTAGACTTATGCCCCCAGCATGACTTGCAGCGGCTGAAGGTTGATATTCAACATGACTTGCAGAGGTTGATGATGATTTTCTAGTATGACTCGCAATGACTAGACTTGTGCCCCCAGCATGACTTGCAACGACTGAAGGCTCATCTCCAACATGACTGGCAGAGGTTGAAGATGAATTGCTGGTATGACTTGTAGTGACTAGACTTGTGCCCCCAGCATGACTTGCAGCGGCTAAAGGCTCATCTTCAACATGACTCGCAGAGGTTGATGATGGATGGATAGAATTATTCTTCTTCTTCGTCTTCCTCTTTCTCCTCTTTTTATATTTCTTATTACAAGAAGGAGGAGAAAAAGGAATCTCAAATTTCTCTTTGAAAGAAGATGAAAAATTAACATCCATACGATGTCCCTGAAATAAATCATTCTTCTAAGAATCTTCAAGAACATCAGGAATATTTGGAGTGGACCACGGCCAAACCGGTAGTCCAACATTCAATCCAGGAATATTCAAAGTGGCCATCAAGGGAGTACCAATGTTTCCAAAGAAAGGAAAAGCACAAGGATGCCCTTTTGGGAGGGTACCTTGGTTGGTTTCCACATGAATATTGGCCATATCTAACTAATTCGCAGACTCTTCCCTTATGGGAATGTACAAATGACTTTTCAAGGAAGATAGATGAACAATCAAAACCTTTTCCCTTGAGGAGGCAACTCCACAACCTTCAAAAGAAAGATCAAAAAGTCTTTCAAGATTGGCGGAGCAGTAAGTCAGTCACTCAGAATCTAAAGTCCAAAAGTGACCAGACAAAAATACCTAAAGCCAACTATATACAAGGAGCAAAGAGAACTCAACTATAAAGTCCCTAAAGATACAACCAATCAAGAAACTTCCAAGTATTTCCACTCCAGGTGATGAGGACCGGACACCAAAATACAAGAAAGTAAATTAAGGGACCTTCCGAAGATAGTCTGGGATAATGACGACCCAGGCCTATCAACGAAGGTATCATAGGTAGTTACGCTAACCTCCATACAACAGCCTTTGCCTGTGCAAGCCCCCAAGCTTCGCAAGGGTGCCCTCCAGAAGTACTGCTAAACGTGATGCAACGTCAACCTCATGTGCCACGGGATTCCCCTCCGCAGCCACCTATGTAGATCCCTAGGATAGGCAACTAAAGACACCAACTCGTATTAGAAGCCGGTCGGAACAGTCGTGAGGTAAGGTCTGACAAGTAAACGAGGGGGTATCTCTCATCCTTATCTTCAAAAACCCTCATGATTAACTCCCAGTCACGGAGCTTTCCCGATCTCCCTAACGCTTTTGGATTTCGCTCTTTAATCAGACTTCTATGTTTTACAATTTAGTGTGGCCTTGGAGAGTTTACTCTCCTCTCGCCTAATCCAAGGCCCTAAATAACCTAAAACTTGTTGGTGTACTTATTGATAATACAAAAAAGTTCTAGTTTATTTTAATTACGCTTGATTGTAAAGGTTGTTCTTTTAACTCAAGGGTATGGGAGTGCAACTAATGATGTGTGTATGACTCAACCAAAATCAAAGAAAAAGTAACTACATGAATGCAATCATTTTCCTTTCGATGAAAAGCAACTTCTACTTGGGTTCTACGAAAATTTTATAAAGAAAAAACTTTTTCTTTTCCTTTCTTGCAACACACTTCACACACGCAAAAACTAAAAAGATTACTAATGCTTTAACAATGCAACACTATCCTAATGCAAGGTGTAATGAAAATGAAAGATCCTAAATCACTCTAAAAATGAAAGCAATTGTTTATAATGATTAATAAGCCAACTTAAGTATTGAAGATAATATAAATCTTGAATGCAAAAATTCTCTCCAAGCAAGAAGGACAGATCGCAAAAGATCACAATTCACTTTCAAAAAATGAAAAAGGAACCAAAAACTTGGCTAAAGAAAAGAAAAACAATGGTTCTGAGGGACTTTTCTTTTTCAAAAAAGCAATAAAAGCAAATTTTTGGAAGTACTCAAAATGCTACCAAAGACTCAAAGACCGAAAACAAACAACCAGGAAACTTTGCAAGTTTGTCAATTCAACATGAATGAAAACTTAACAAAATAGATGTTTCAAGATGTACTAAATGATCCAAAAGCAGAAAAAAGAGGTTAAAGACACTGATCAAGAAATCAGGAAAAGCACACTTTCAAATTTGTCAACAACAACTTTCAAAAAGCAAGAAGAAGTGAATGGCCACAAACTTAACGGGAAGCAAAGCAAGCAAACCATAAAAATGAAGTTTGACACAACGATTGCAAGAAATCTTTTGTTCCAGAAAAACAGAAAAATAAAGAGCCTCTACAAGAAGCCTTGTGTGTTCAAACACAAATGATAACACTCACTATAAAGCAAACCGAGACCAAAAACTCTTCAAAGCAGGAGAGAACTCGAAACAGTAGGCTCGCTGAAAAACTAAAATATGAAAGCAGAAACTGACCACTCAGGAAGCACACAGGCCAAGAAACAAATCTTTTCAGATAAAAAGACTTGAAAAAATCATGCAAAACAAATGTATACATGACTGTGTCTCTACAGATTTTCGTGTACATGCGCTTCAGTAAAAATAAACCCGCATATACGCGGCTTCAGTTCAGAGAAACAAGCATGTATACGCTTCTGTAACCTGACAAAGGTGCGTATATAAAAGTTTACAAGAAAAAACAAAAATGAGGCCTGATGAAAAGGATCAGACTTGAAGTCTGAGTTCCTACAGGAGCAGACAATACAATCACAGCAAGCAAACTGAAAGCTGAGCCCTGATTGGCATAAAATAACCCAAACTAGGAACAACAAGATTGTTGTCCCTAGCGGAGTCGCCAATTCTGTTAAGGGATAAAGTCCCCTAGGGCTTTGGGTCAGAACCCTAGCAGAGCAGGAGTAATCCACAACAAGAAACAAGCAAATAACTCAGGCAAAATGCTTAAACGAGCAAACTATGCGAGGATGTACATACCCTGGGGGTCCTTCGTTCAGGTAGTTCCAGCCAAGGTTCAAACCCTCTACAACTCCTCACGATCTTTGAACCTGCAAAACAACCAATTCAAAGACACACAGTAGCATATAGATAAAGCATTATAGTGAAATCAACTTTATAGCATATAAATAGATGGTTAGTTATACATTGAAATAGTCATTCATACATAAACCATAACAATAACATCAGATGCATGAACAAAGTTGATATCAGGAACAAGACATTGTTTCTTTTATTGTAGATAACTATAATCAAAACATAGAAAGAGTTCACCTGAGTCTTCCAATTCCAGCTCCAAGCGGAACCGTCCTCCAAGTCCGTCCAGTCCCGGTCTTCAAAAGGCTCCTTCCATAACCAACCCAAGGATATCTCCCACAAGTGAAAGGATATCAACTGTCAAGGAAACAAGGGTTTCCTAAACTTGGGGAAGTGCTTGAAGCACAAGGATCTTCAAACTTGATCAGGGCATAATCTCAACAGAGTAATTCTCTATTTTCTCTCCTCCTTAAGGCCTTCCCATTGAAGTCTTTTTATACTTCTCCCAAAGTAGTTTTTTAGTTGGGAAACAGTTGGGAACAGTTGGGCCACGGGCAATAATAGGTAATCAACAGGTGAAACCCGTGATCTTCGCCCATAATTAAGGAAATTTAATTTTTTTAAGTGTTTTAAGACATATACGCGGGTTAGGTATAGATTGACCCCCGTGTACACACATTTAATACAGGGCAAAGTCGCGTACAGGGGGTAAAACACTGTTTTTTTGAATATTTGGATGAAGTCTGGAAGGAGGGGTTGCCCAAGGCCATAAACCAAGCATCACAAATACATAGGTGGTATTTGGAGCTATAACAATTAGCTTGAATTAGGCTGCCTGAAAATCTGGGATGTGTTCTTAACCTCCTCAATCACTGTCTCCTTTGCTGCACTTCAGAAATTCGAAATGGTGAAATTTCCTCCATTTTTGAATATTTGAGATGAAGTTTTGGTTCAATCTCCTATGCATATAATCCTTCATGATTACATGAGATTTCATGTCATAATAGACATCATGTAATAGTAATAATGAATCTGAGTTGATTTGGAGAGTCCAGCTGATCTACTACAGGTGGTTGTACAATATTTTTTGCAAATCTGGAAATTTTCCTACTTTAATTCGCACTGGCCAAAAAGTCCAGTAGTGTATTACGTGGAACAGAAAGAATGGTTGTCAGAATTTAAACCTATGGCCAACACTGACGCTGCAGACATGTTTTAACTTTGGAAACACTGGTTTATTTAAGATCAGTGGGGTAGGCAATGGCTAGCCATAGCTGTGACTGACACCTAGCTAATATGATTAACCACTACCACTTGACTTGACTTGAAATTTGTGACCTATCCAATCACGAAATCTTATGATTTGGATTAATAATTTCGCCATTATAACGCGTGTACAATCGAAAATGGTTGCGTTTTCAGCTTCTTCTTTTTTTTAACGGGAGACACTACTAGAAATTCTGGTAGCATTGGAAAATTTAAAAAAAAAAAACAGGAAATAAAACAAGAACAGGAAGACTGTCCAAAAAAAGGGGAGACTGTATGAACAAGAAAATCGGGTGCTACCAGATATTCTGGTAGCGTTTTAAAAAAAATGAAATTTACAAAATTAATCCTAAAAAATAAAAATTCTAAAACCTACTCATGACTTAGCCTAGAACTATGTTGACATTGGATACACATGGGATAGAGCTCTCCCTGCAAGGCTCTAAGAACTTTTTTGGCAGTTTCAGTGCCTTGTCATTGGGTTATGGAGTCTTATTATGAAATCACATAGGTATTTAGAGTGAACTTAGGCTACCAACAGCCTTAGTAAAAGAATTTTTTTAGAAAACGCCCATTAAATCGGCCTCCATACAGTTTTGTCCCATTAAGATGTTGTAACTCAAAAGTATTGTTCTGCAAGACATTTGAGATTTTGAAAGGACCAAGCCATAAAGCATCGAATTTTGAATGCTTACCTAGATCTTGGTGTTGTGCATCCCACTTCAACACCAGACCTCCAATCTGAAAATCTTCTTTTTTAGTTCCTTTATCAAAGACTTCCTTTACAGCTTGCTGATATTTTCTTACCAAATCATATTGTTGTTCTCTCTTTTGTTGCACTTCTATGATTTGATAAATTCTTCTAGTCATATCATTTGATTCAGCTTCATGATCTTGCAGTAGTTTGGCTATAGGAATAGCTAATTGGACTGGAAAAACAGCATCAATCCCATAAACCATTTGAAAAGGTGATGTATTAATAGACTTTTCGATTGTCACCCTATCAGCCCATAAAGAAAATTGAGTTTCGAGTCCCAAGCTTTCTTGTTTTGCTCCAGCAACTTGGTGATGATTCTTACCAGACTTTTATTATTTGATTCAGTTAGACCATTACCTTGTGGATAGGATCTCTGCATTCATCTCTAATAAAAGCATTGAGATCTCCTCCTGTAATGAGTTGTCCCTTAAACCGCTTTTCTCCTTCCTGGAGAAGGTTAAAAGCTTCTGCAATTAACTGTTCTGAAACCTGCAATTTGAAACCAAAGATGGTAGCTTCCTATCCATTGAAGGTTTGAGAAAACTCTTGGGCTACACCTTGATGTGAGCCTCCTAACCTAATGTAGAGTGGATACTAGCCTGCCTGAATAAACAGTCTTCTAACACTTGGATTAGCATCAACTAGCTCAGCTCCTTGAGGTTCGATTCTCTTAAGCTTTCCACCTTTCCTAGACTTTGGTGCCATAGATATCTGCTTGCTTGTTATGAAGAATAGATGTCAACGTATGGAAGCTTACCCAACAGATGTTGCAATTAGCTTGAATTAGGCTGCCTAAAAATCTGGGATGTGTTCTTAACCTCCTCAATCATTGTCTCCTTTGTTGCAATTCAGAAATTCAAAATGGTGAAATTTCCTCCATTTTCGAATATTTGAGATGAAGTTTTGGTTCAATCTCCTATGCATATAATCCTTCATGATTACATGATATTTCATGTCATAATAGATATCATGTAATAGTAATGATGAAGTTGAGTTGCTTTGGAGAGTCCAGCTGATCTGCTACAGGTGGTTGTATGAGATTTTTGCAAATCTGGCAATTTTCCTATTTTAATTCGGACTAGTCGGAAATTCCGGTAGCGTATTACACGAAACAGAAAGAAATGTCATCAAAATTTAAACCTATGGCCAAGACTGATGTTGTAGACACATTTTAACTTTGGAAACACGGGTTTATTTAAGATCAGTGGGGTAGGCAATGGCTGGCCATAGCTGTGACTGACACCTAGCTAATACGATCAACCAAATCGATTAACCACTACCACTTGACTTGACTTGAAGTTTGTGACCTATCCAATCATGAAATCTTATGATTTGGATTAATCATTTCGCCATTATGACACGTGGACAATAGAAAACAGTTGCGTTTTTTGCTTTTCTTTTTTTTTAAACAGGAGACGCTACCGGAAATTCCAGTAGCATTGGAAAAAAAAAAAACAAGAAATAATATAAGAACGGAAACACTGTCTGAACAAGAAAATCGGGTTATAAAAAATTGAAGTTTACAAAATTAATCCTAAAAAATAAAAATATTAAAACCTACTCATGACTTAGCCTAGAATTGTGCTAACGGTATGAAACAATTTCAACATTTGAGCATCAAGCAAATAATCATAAGATCTACATAATACCTAAAATTCAAAGAGAACTATTTACGGATCCTCTATCATTAGACCATGAAAGTTAGGAGGAACATATAGAGACATGTTTTTCATAGTAACAGTAGTAGCAGTATCCTAAATAGAAAATATGCAAGGATATTCTTCTTCCTTGTTGTCTCCATCACCTCTCCCTCCTCTTCCACCTCTACCATCACCAAGAGGAGGCCTTCTAGCTCTTCTAGCACCACCAAATGGCGATCTTTCTTCTCCTCCTCCTATGTTTTTATCGTGTACCTCTCCTCATTCTGTCATTGTTGAATATTTAGAGCTTATATAAGGTTCCTTGACTCGATTATCTTCCTATGGTTCTTCTATCAATGGTTATTTAGAAAAAATTTCTTCTTCCTCCTCTTCTTCTTCTTCACTAGGTACTTCTAAATCTTGTCCAACAAGTTGTTCACATGTTGAAGAAAGGAAGATGACTCCTTCCATTGCAAATATAGGTTCTTCTACCACTGCTTCCATAAATGAAGTTGGTTCTTTTCTAGGTAGAATTTATGATATTTGTACCTCAAGAAATCTTACTCTACCTATAAAAGATGGAATGTGTGATATGCATGGTGATGTGGCTCTTATAGTACCACATGGTCTAGTGGGGGTGGTTGGTGATGATGGAATTGAACTACGTCCTCTAATAATTCATCCCTAGATTCTCATTCCCTATACATGAATCCAATATGATTTAATATGAGTTTTTAATATGCATCTACAAATGAATGCAGGTAAAATGAGATGAAATTGCAACAACTCTGGTAAGGAAGAACCCCACAATCATGATGCACATGTTCTTACCTCTCGTCTTATCGCTCCTCCTAAACAAAGTTGTGTCAAATAAAAGACATACTAAATTGAAAGTAAATGCCTATGTATACTTCGTTGAAAATGACACCAAAAATGTTGGGTAATTTAATTATGAGTTAAATTAATAAGCGTTAATATATCAATCCAAATTCTTACACTTATGAAGCAACTTGCACAATATATGTGTAAAAACTCCGGTCAAAAAATCATGTTAAAAAAATAAAAGACCAAGGTTATGGGACATGTATTCCAAGCTAAATGTTGGTCAAAAGGCAACTGTAACACCCTCCTCCCACATCTACCCAAGTAACCGGCCAACCGAGGTAAACATGTGACGAGAAGTTACTATGATATGATTTGACTCCCTATGTGTTAGTTAAGGAAGTGGAGTCAATGAAACACATCACATAGACCTTCCACATCAGCAACAGAACTCCCACAAGCCATCCCAACCACTCAGGCAACCAACCCCTGAGGCCAACTAAATTTTTAGTGCATCAAACCCCTAGATGCTTCCTTGATATGGGAACCGGTGCATCTGGGAGGCTCTGGACGCTCCCATAGTAAGGGCATGGGTGCGTCTGGGGACTCTTTTCCCTAGTGTTGTGCCTACGTCTTCGAGATTTGTGCCACTTTTTTAGGCCCAGAGCCCAGGTCACTGCCCAGAACTCAATGACGCCTTTAGGAATGAAATTTAACAATGCACAAGGATATATTTACAAAAACATCAAGAAGGACGAAACTGTACCCCTACTAGCCATGACAGGAATTTCGTCAAACATGTCACAAATATGTAATCTACAGGTTTAAACAACAAATCTAAGCATAGTGTTCTCATACTTATCTGAGAATCGTAAAGAAGCATTGTTCCCTTATATCATTATCTACATTATCATCTATTAGGTCATAGGTACATCGTTCATTCATTTACAAATCAAAACATGAGGAGAGCCATACATCATCACTGTCAGATTACATGCTTATAACTAGCATAATAACAACATAAATATCAAGGATACATCAGCCATAGAATCCACATATAAACTAGTACAATTACACATAAGATACCAAGGAAATAACCTCTTATTAATGAATTCAGAAGCCAACCCAGTATGGGACTACAACGTTTCACCCGACCATAGATTGGCTGAGCAAAATCTCTCTTCAGCTAATCACCCTCGTGGCATATTCCAGAATGTGGGAATCAAACCAAAAGAACCAACAGGGGCATGTTGAGGCTACACCTCCTCACCCTCATTAATAGAAACCAGGATTTACCACAATCGATGCCAGATATATAGGCCAACACAATAAACATGTAATAACAGGCTTTACCATGATTTCCACCAAATCACTAAGCCAAACAAGAATTAATGCCACCATATTCATCCGCCTACACCATGAGTAATTTTCTTGTCTCCTAGTCTCTCAAGCTTTACCGCAATCCACAATCTGATCTAGGGATCACTAGGCCCTAAACTAAGACTCCACCCTCTAGGGTTTACCGTATATCCTTCCATTCACCGGCAAGGATTCCTAGGCCTAATCAAGGGAAACCACCTCTAGGCTTTAACGTATATCCCTCCATTAACAGGTCAAGGATTCCTAGTCCCATCGAGGCACACAATGCCTGGCTTTACGCAACCCATAGTCCGGTTCAGGGGTCACTAGATCAGTGGATTTACTGCAATCCATAGTCCAGTTCAAGCATCACTAAGACATGTGTTCTTTCTTGTAGAAATTTTGAATAATTAATCACTTATTCACAGAGATTATCCCGATTATGCACTATTGTGGAATACATGCACAATACATAACCTCCTCTATGTTGATCATCAATTTAGCAGCGTTAAAAATAATGAAACATCAATTGCATGCGCACATTAACACAGTATGTAACTCGGGGAAAGCATACAGCGGAAAACCCCACACTATCTGTATATTATAATGATAGAGAACATGTAACAATACATAGTACAATACTCCTCACAAGTACTCAGTACTATCTCCACCTGTTACACAAAAACTAGCTCAGATCTGATGCCTCAAATCTCCTCCACTGTTTGCCTACCTCCACTGCGCAATCCTGCATGAGAATAATGATGAATGGCTGAACCACGCAATCCTCATTGGCATTACTCAATCCATGCATGTGCAAAATCTCATGCACAACTATAGTCACAACTGATAGCAATCTCAACCTCTAACACCTGTCTCCACTGAATTGTCCATGCACTGAGTTAACTGATGTATTCTTTAGTTGCTTTATGAGTTAATAATTAGTGAATTAATTAACAATTAATTCTCATCACTAGTGTATTCTGCAGTTAGACTAAATACAACTAGTTTAACCAAGTCAAACTGAACACAACTCCATCAACTCCTCAATCAACTCCACCAAACTCAACCACATGAGTTCTAACTGAAGTCCACCATGCAATAGCTCAACTGACCCACAAGAAAAGTGTATTTCCTTCTGACAGCTGCATGTGCCACATCTGTAGCTCAAACTGAAGTGCTCCAAAAGGATAAGATAATGTTTATAGTCCAAATATTATTATGAGACAATAATATTCGATTGTTCTATTTTTAGCCTGGCAGTCTAAAAATAGAAACCTGCCCATATTTCTAAAAATAGAAGTCCATCTATTTTTACCAACATGACCAATCATCCACAAATAACATACTGCAACTCAGAGACCATGATCCATATGTCTAAAAATAGACATAGTCTAAAAATAGACTTTATGCCAAAAATAGCCTACAGGCACACTTAGTGAAGGCGACTCCTTTCCACTAAGCTCCATCATCTTGTTTCATTTCAACATTTCTTTCATAGATCTACCTAACTCATCTTCGAATCCATCCAATAATCCATCTCAACCAAAACATGAGAACCCCATCACATAATGGCTATCCGGAAATGGAAAGGCTAGGATGAAAACATTATCACGCCTAGAAAAAACCATGCAATAACAACAAAGAACCAAATTCAATAACATGCATGCAAAATCTAGCAAGGAAATCACACATGCAAATCGATAGCTGAAAAGAATCATGTTGTAGTTGGTTGATCCTGCTCTTCCTTGCTTGATCTCTGCTTCTTCTTTGCCTCCTTTTCCTTTCTTGATCCAGTGATGAGAAAAAGCTTGCCAACTAATCCTCAGAAGCCTTTCTATTAATGAGGCCTCTATTTTCTTCAATTTACTTTATGTTCCTTAATTTTCCTCCTCACATGAAACCTGTGACCTTTCACCTTCCTTTTCTCCTAATTTGCATTATTTTCATAAATAAATGCCAATAAATGTCATTTTGCCTTTCCAAAACCTTTACCAATTTCCTTAGCCATAATAAATTGAATGAACACCCACACTAGGATGTCTTTCCCATCATTCAGACTGGAATACATGTCCCGTGACTGTGGTCTTATATAATTTTACATGGAATTTTAACCAAGGTTGTTACAGAACCCTCCCCCTTGGGGGGACACCATCCTCGGCGTTCAATTACACCTATAACCAGAAATACCACTGAAATCAAAACATACTTCCCATGGAGCTTTATAACATAGCTCATTGTAGCATTTATAATGATCGTTTGCTAAAACATGAAAAACATATTGTTTACTAGAGGTTTATAACACAACTCACTACGATATTTACAATAATAACCACATATACACACATACACATTTGCTTCACCCAGAAAATAATCATACTACCTATGGAGCTTTATAAGTCCAGCTCGATATAGTATTTACAATAATACACACATTTACACATATGCACATTTTCTCAACCAACAAATAAAAGGATATGATTCGTGCATCTCCAACAAGGGAATCTAGAGGCTCAAACCTCCACCCTCAAAGTAATAACATAATTCACCTCCTTCCTAGGAAGTCTAAAATCCACTGCAAAGTCAAATCTGCATCCAATGTCCAGTGCTATAATCCTACACCACTTGTCCTCTCAGTGAACAGTTATCAATTCATTGTTCCAGGGCACACTCCCAATGTGCATTTGATTACACCCAGAAATGATAATGACCAAAACAAATCCATCCTCGGCCTTCCCTTCTCTGCTACACAGCCCCTTGGCAGTCTAGTCACCCCTTATGTGCAGTCACTCACCTTCCAAGTTCCCTGACATCCCTTATCCCGAGTGATCCATCCTTTGGAAAGGCTTCCTCACATCAGAAGGTCAAACAACCAAGGCATATACCTAGCTCAAAACCATCATACCAAGCATAACATGCTCATGGAAATCAACGAAAACTATTGGGTACCAATGTCCCACAATGGCCTTGCTCCTGAAGTGCTTTACCACCATACTACTGCCTGCTCCAATTTCTTTCATTGTTTTCATTGCTAATGCTTGTCATCAATTTCGACCACCCAATCGGGCATTTCATGCTTTCTTGTACCAAGCACATAATTTCCATTGGATTCAAAATAAATTCAAATAACTTCAAATCATACCTCATTGGTGGCCCATCAACAAGGTACACTTGCAATTTTGTCCGCTTCATGTCACAACAAGTCAAACTAACATCTTTTACCAAATCATCATGTATAAACATATCACATCAAGTTAGCTCAAAACACAACCACCATAGATCAAAATCATAATTTGCATGTAAACATCATAAACGAGAATAATAGATCACATGTAATCATCATAGACCAAAATCATAAATCACATGCATAATAAAACTGAAATAAAATATTGATACTTATCCTTTAATCAATCATTAGCTTCTACCTTTGTTCTTTCTGTACACACACTAGATCGGTTGCCACACCCAATGAACACCCAATGCCTTCTCCTCAACCATGTGCACATAAATAGTGTGCATCACACATATACAACCACACACGACATACAACACCATGCACCTACACATTGCATACCACACATACACCTGCACCTAATGTACAACACAACACAATACATACTCCTACATCTATTGTACACCACAACACAATACATACACCTACACAACACAATACATATACGTACACAAGGTACAACACAACAAATACACATGTCACCATACCAAGACTACACAATGCACATACATAGTATTGCATGCCCGCAACACAGCATGTATGGAATCTGCACAATGCCACATGTACCAGTACAATATGTACAACATGTACACAATACCACCCGTACACAACACCACCTGCACAAAGTGTACATAACATCACATGTACATGACACCACCTTCACAACGCGTACACAACGCCACATGTACATCGCACCAAATGTACAATGTGTACACAATACCACATGTACATAGTACCATATGCATGACATGTACATGACACCACATGTACACACCATCACATGCATGACATGTACAAAACACCACCTGCACACAACACCACTTGTACAACATGTACACATCACTAGATGCACACAGCACCACATGGACAATCATGCACACAACACCATATGTACATATTACCACTTGTACAACATGCATACAACATCATATGTACATAGAACTGCATATACAACATGTACATAACATCATATGTACACCACATTGTATATCCAACATGGGCACAACACCATATGCACACAACGATGCATATCCATCATGTGCAGAGTATGATATGTACATAGCACAACATATCCAACATGTACATAGCACCATCTATACCCAACACTACATATGAAATATGCACACATCACCATATATACAACAGGCACACAACATCATATGTACAAAATACTACATATACAACATTTCACCTCGCCATAGGTACAATCACTGAATATACGACATGCACAACATATGCAAAAGAATAGCACTACACATCCAAGACCACACTACCTCTACCAAGAAACCTTGCTTCCAGTGTCTCTTTGCCATCCATGCTTATCCTATCACATTGCAGATCACGTTGTTTTCATTCCGCTGATGTATCTCTCAGCATTGTCATGTCCATAACATAAAAATAGACATAGTGTAATCAAATAATATCAATTCATATCCACGTGATACTAACCTCATAGATCTATCAGGCTACTCTTCCCACTTGATTCCTCATGAACCAGGAATATCATCATGCCATTCCCCTACATAAGTAATTATTCCTCTAAAAGAACGATTCCTGATGACTCTGTCAGACAACGATATATATATATAAACATCAACATAAAACAATCATGATCCTATTAGACAATGACATACATACTTACATATATACATGCATATATATAAACATTAGCATAAACATGATCACAACATAATTACCAAATATCATAAGATCAAGGTTTAAAGAAATCCTTTTATCCATGCACAACATGCACCACATTGAGAATTATTGTTCCCAGCATAGCCAAGGAATCGGATGCCTCACATCCATTCACTTTACCTTTCTTGTTAGCTTTCTCATGATTGTCCTGCTACCATCCATTTACACTAATGGACCCAACCAACTTAGCCGACTGTCATACTCTTACCTTTAGCTTCCCATGCTCATGCACCAAGCTTCATTCGAGTCTTACATTACCTGCTAGGTTTCATTTAACTCTCCCTGAGCTCCATTAACTTTCCTCTTTCCCAATCAATTCCCAAGACCCTCAAGATATAAAAGGAAATAAAAAACACAAACAAGAAGAAAACAATGAAAACCAATAACAATATGACACCACAAACAAAGTGGTATGGCCATACACTATACATAAACAAAGTTGCAAATTAAGCGCAAAAAAAGAACAAAGAATCGAAATCAAAAGACTCTCAATAAACACCACGACTCAATCCCCATGGTTCCCAGTGCTTCTAAAGGAAAGCTCAACCTGATCATTCTTCAGAATTTCATGGCAGTCACTTTGCCATGCAATCCCCTACATCATATTTCCATAAACACATAATTTTCAATGCATAAATAAACATAACAATACACCAACTACCTTACCTTGTTATGTCAAGCATGTTACTTGCAACTGAACACATCCATTCCATCTCTCAGGGGACTCCATTCTTTGACGAATCTATCCATAACTAGAACCAGTTGTTATACCTATCAAATACATATTTATGAATATAACACATGTCCTTGTAATTTCAAACAAATTCAATGTTAAGAAGACTTCATGTGTGCAAAGCACTCATTCGTTTGGAATTGTGGTTTCCAAACATAACCAAAGGAATTTTCACCCAATTCCTTTCTTTTACCTTTTCCTTGTTGCAATTGAGTCTTACTATGCATTGTCACATCACCCAACTGTTAGTTATATAAACACATCAACTATTACCTTGTCAAGCTAATACTAAGCATGTTGCCCTGCAACTGCTCACACATGTCAGTCTCACGTTCCAAATATCAAGACATCATGTATATTAATTTGAAATCAACCTTTACCAAGTCTAAAAACCATGTCATACTCAACAATCAACTCGCATTCACTAGACATAATACGTAATGCTACAACTATCACCTACTTACACTCAAGTACCTACCATCTGTCTCAACGTTTATGTTCTAGTACAACCATCTTAAAACAAGATCATTTTGGCAAGAAATCTTATAGAAACATACTCATATCATTACATTCAGACAATAGATAGATGACATAATAGACACCAAACACTCAAACACCAAATAAACAACATAGTCAAAGATTCAAACACCAAATAGACGACATAAGAAAACCCATAACTTAATGTATCTCAGGGGAGGTTATCTTATATTCACAATCAATCTAGATTAGCACAATATAACTTCACAACATATCAACTCAACATAAATAAGGTCATGATATCCATAATAGTAACTAGCTAACATGTTCACATCATAAGCTCATAAAAAATTGTCATTCATGCATAGAAATTACATATGCACAATCAGTCTAGATTAGTACAACACACTATCACAAATAAGTCGACTCATACCTGAATACCATAACCATAATCATCTGCATAGATCAATCCAGGTTAGTATGATACATGTAACATCAAGATCTTCAACACAATGAACATAACCATCATGCATATGACCACAATGCATACAACAACAGGTTACTATCATTCATGACTATATGACACATGTGCATATGACTACACTAATCAACTAGAATTTATCATACATGTAACCATAACAATAATAAAATGACAAGTATATAAGTAACCCTAATTCTTATAACAACCATTAACCACATACCTTCATGCACACCATACAAGCATGTATGATGATCTGCTCTTACCCTAAAGTCTACTATTGCAATCTCGCTTTGGTGATATACATCTCTTGCTCTATCTTAGCCAACACATCAACATCATAATGACCTAAAATACATACAATGACCTCACAATGCATGTCTGACCTACCATACATGCATAACCATAACCATGACAATGCATGCATAACAACATATAGACACCAACATGCATAACAAATGCATATACAACCATACACTCATGATGACACATCCCACAACAACACCATCAACCTTCACATGGAAACATCACTACAACCATGATCAACACCATGCAAATGCAACAAGAACATGGACTACAAGCATAAGGAACACATATGCAACTGACATGAATGCATGACCAACACACTGCCCATCCAGTCTGAGGGGTGAACCATGCTTTGATACCACTCTATAACACCCTCCTCCCACATCTACCCAAGTAACCAGAAAACCGAGGTAAACATGTGACGAGAAGTTACTATGATATGATTTGACTCCCTATGTGCCAGTTAAGGAAGTGGAACCAACGGAACACATCACACAGACCTTCCACATCAGCAACAGAACTCCCAGGAGCCATCCCAACCACTCAAGTAACCAGACCCTGAGACCAAATGAATTTTTAGTGCATCAAACCTCTGGATGCTCCCTTAATATGGACAAGGGTGCATCTGGGAGGCTCTAGACACTCTCAGAACAAGGGCGTGGGTGCATCTAGGGAATTTTTTCCACAGTATTGTGGCTGCGTTTCCGGAATTTGTGCCACTTTTTCAAGAAAAGAGCCCAGGCCACTGCCCAGAACTTAATGACACCTTCAAGAATGAAATTTCATAGAGGACCAAGGATACATTTACAAAAACATCAACAAGGACTAGACTAGACCCCTACTAGCCAGGACATGAATTTTGTCAAACATGTCACAAATATGTAATCTACAGGTTTAAATAATAGATCTGAGCATAGGGGTCTCATACTTATCTGAGAATATCTAAGAAGCTTTGTTACCTTATAGCATTAGTTGCATTATCATATATTAGGTTCTCTTGTTGTCACACCTGGAAAAACCCATGTCCATGAAAACAGTGTTTTTTAGCCTAGCCTTGCCATTTCTGGATAGCCATAATGTGATGAGGTTCTCATGTTTCTGTTGAGATGGATTGCCACATGGACTCAAAGTTGAGTCAGGTGGTCCCAGGATTATTAACAATGCATAGAAATCTTGGGATGGGATACACGGTAAAGCCTAAATGTGAACACCTCGATTGAGCCTAGGAATCCCTTGACCGGTGAATGACGGGATACGTGATAAAGCTTAGTGGTGAGTACCCTTGATTGGGCCTAGGAATCCCAGGATGGGATACATGGTAAATACCAAAGGGTGGTTACCTCGTAGGCCTAGGAACCCCTTGACTGGTAACGGCGGGATACACTGTAAAGCTTAGAGGTTGGGACAGAAAAATCCCTCACGGTGTAGATGGAGAGATTTAGTGGCATCCATGCTTGTTTATGGCCTAGTGATCCGGTGAGGATTGTGGTAAAGCCTAGTATTGAATTTTTATTGTTCATGGCCTAGTGATCCCATGGGGTTTGCGGTAAAGCCTAGTTCTATTGTTGAGGGGGAGGTGGTGTAGCCTCGGGAAGACCTAGTTGATTTTAGTTATAAGTCCCAAATTCATGCTTGGAATATGGCATGGGGGTGATTGGCTGAAAGAAAGATCTAGTTCAGCCAATCTAAGGTCAGGTGGTATGTGGAATTCCCTAACCTGGTTGGCCTAATCATGCATTAATAATAATTATTCTCCCTGGTATTTTATGAGAAAATGTACTAGTTCATATGAGGCATTTATGGCTGATTTATCCTTGTTATTTCTGTTGGTTATATGTTGGTTATGAGCATGTTTTATGACAGTGATGATATATGACTATCATCATGTTTTGATTTGTAAATGAATGTACAATGAATATATGACCTAATAGATGATAATGCAGCTAATGTGATAAGACATCAATGCTTCTTAGTGATTCTCAGATAAGTATGAGACCCCTATGCTCAGATCTGTTGTTATGACCTGTAGAATGCATATTTGTGACATGTTTGACGAAATGCCTGTCATGGCTAGTAGGGGTCCAGCCAAGTATTTATTTAAGTATTTGCATTTGTATCATTATTTTGATGTTACTTTTCATTCCTGAAAGTTTCATGGAGTTATGGGCAGTGGCTTGAGTCCTGACCCTGAAAAAGTGGCACAAAATCTGGGGTCGTAGGCTCAGAACTAGCTAAAAAAAGACCCCATTCGCTTACATGCCCATGCTGTGAGAGTGACTCGAGGACCCCAATCGCATGCATGCCCATGTCATGGGAGTGACTGAGGCTTTAATGCAGCAAAATGTCAATTTGTCTTAGGGGCTAGTCACTTGGATGGGATGGATGGATCTTGGGGGTTCTATTGCAAGTGTAGAAGGTCAGGTTATATGTGTTTCATCTATTCCACTTCCTTAGCAGTACATGGGGAGTTGAAACAGATTGTAGTAGCCTCTCATCACATGTTTACCCCAGCGGAACAGTTAACTTGGGTAAATGTGGGAGGAGGGTGTTACAAAGTGGTATTAGTGCCAGGTTTTGTTCTCTTTGAATGGTGTATGTTTTTTGTTCTCTTTGTATGATATCTAACACCACACTATTGTATTAGAGCATGGTTCAAAACTTGGACTGGATGGGAAAAATATGTTTGTCATGCATGCATGTAGGTTGTATATGTGCTTGTTATGCATGCATGGTAGTGGTCATTGTTATAGTTGTGTTTCCATGTAGGAGTTGATGATGTTGTTGGGATGTGTTTTCCATGAATGCATGTCAGTTGTATATGCATTTATTATGCATGTCGGTGTCTATATGTTGTTATGCATGTATTATCATGGTTATGGTTATGCATGTATAGTAGGTCAGATATGCATTGTGATGTCATTGTTGTGGTCTTGTGTCATCATGATGCTATTGGTTGTTATGATGCTAATGTGTTGGCTGAGATAGAGGATGAGATGCAGACTACTAGAGTGAGGTTGCAGCACTAGACTTCGAGGTAAGAACATATCGTCATATAGGTTTGTTTGTTTGCCATGCAGGGAGGTGGTTAATGGTTGTTATACACATTATGTTTATAACAATGTAAACTTTGAAACGGGAACTATAAACTCAAAACGGGAACTCTCGCCAAAAAACCCCAAAAAAACACCAAAAACAGTGCTAAAAACGAAAAGTGTGTATACTAGAACGATGGTTTTTTTTTAGGGTCAATTTTGAACATGTTTTAAAAATGGCAGTGAAAATGAAATTTTCGTGCAAAAAAAACCTTGAAAACGAAAAAGTGTTGATACTAGAACGATGATTTTCTTTTAGGGTCAATTTTCAACATTTTAAAAAAATGCTAGTAAAATCGAATTTTTATGTGCAAAAAAACAGTTGTTTATGAGGAAAAAACACACTAATGTTTTTGGTAGAATAACATTTTTCTTTCCTAAGTATAAATTCAACATGTTTTCAACCATAACATGCTAGATACAAAAGAAATTGGAATTTTTTCAACGATAAAATTAAAAAACCATGACATTATGAACAAATTACATGACTAAATGAATCAAAATGTCATTATTTGTATATTGAATGAAACATACATTATATCTCTAATTTAATGTTGCATTGTAGATATTCTAAACAATAAAAATTATCATAATTAAGACATATAATCAAACAACATAAAAATGACTCATAACTTATGATTTAACACCATATGGAAATCAAAAATTTTATTTAAAGATACGATGCAAACATCACTTATATAAACTGTCTTAGACAACTATTCAAAATCACTCATATTTTCTTGCACACCATCAGAATTCACATCTTCAGATGAATGACTGGATGCAGACGAAGATGTTCCATATTCTTCTCTTTCATCAACTAGTGCCCCATCTGAGTCCACATGTATGCCTCACATACTCAAAACAAACCTATTGAAAACCAATTTGATTCAATAGACCTAATCAAAACAAACATACAAGAGAATGTAAAAATGAACATTTTATCATGAAAGGCTGAAATGTTTAGAAATTTTCTTGAATAAATATTTCAAATACCATTTAAGAAAAGATGGTAATGCAAGCACATAGAACCAATAAATAAGATTTCAAAGATGCAAGAGAATGTTATTGCCTAGGGGACAAATCTCTAGTCTCTCTACAAACAAGCTACACCAAAACCATAAAGAAAACTAAGCAAGTTATTAAACCTTCCTAATTTTAGTTTATTAAGCATAGGTCACTATGTGTTAAATATCATAGTCTAAAAATAAAGTAAGTAACTTGCACCTCAAACTTACATTGAAAAGAAACTTTCATACAAATGATCCAATTTCAATTGAGAACAATAGTTTATTATAAGGAAAACAAAAAGAACAAACCCTTCTAATTCTAATTGAAACAAAGAGAAAATTTCAATATAAAAAACTCAACACACATATCTAGATACATTATCACCGCATCTCTTTGACTACAAATCAAGCACTAGAGAAAATTTTTAATATAAAAACCTGAGCACCCATATATAGATACATCAACACCCCATCTTTTTGAGTAAAAATCAAGCACTCCTCTTTGTACACTAAAAAGGAGGGATGAATCAATCTATCTTGGTCTATGAGGAGCAATAAAAGGAATTTATTGCTCCTCATAGACACATAGTATCATTTATCATCCAAACTATCCATTGAACATTAATATCTTAGTATGTTATAGTGTTAGTTCATGAGAATGTATATGCTATCTTCTTTAATGTGAAATAAGATCATTTACACTTAATTGCAGATTTGTAAAGGCAAGTGACTGTAAGACTGGAACTATGGGGAGTGAAGTGGATCTAGGCTAAGAAAAGGCATTTTTGATGCACCTTGTTATCCCCACATTTTGGTTTCTACAAGTCTAATAATTTCCATAAAAATTATTTTTCATAAAATTTTTAGATGATAACAAATATACTCATAAAAATATATATTATTATTAGTTAACTACTAACAAAATTATTCCCAAAGGTATCACACATCCATATTGGACTTCAAACAATTTCTCCAAAAGAGAAGCTCACAAAGGAACATGGAAATAACCAACCATATGGCTACCAACCATTATTATGGTTGGTTATTTCCATGTTCCTTTGTGAGCTTCTCTTTTGGAGAAATTGTTTGAAGTCCAATATGGATGTGTGATAGACTAGAGAATTGTCCCCTAGGCAATAACATTCTCTTGCATCTTTGAAATCTTATTTGTTGGTTCTATGTGCTTGCATTACCATTTTTTCTTAAATGGTATTTGAAATATTTATTCAAGAAAATTTCTAAACATTTCATCTTTTCATGATAAAATGTTGATTTTTACATTCTCGTGTATGTTTGTTTTGATTAGGTCTATTGAATCAAATTGGTTTTCAATAGGTTTGTTTTCAGTATGTGAGGTTTCTAGTGTCTTATTAATTCAAGTGGAAGAGATCTTTCTTACATATCATTATATTATGAAGTGACATTGGACATAATTAAGCTTTGGGCCATACCCTTTTAGAAACAACAACCCAAACTAAATGATTAGTTATAAAGAACTAGAAATTTCACAAATATAGTAAACCAATATTAAGTGTGATTTATGGCCTTAAATGAGTTTTTGAGGGTAAACTTTGAAATGCCACAGAACTGAAATTAGAGGTCAATAGAGTGTGTGAGGTTCAATTATTGGATAGAATTCTTGAGAAAATGCTCCTATAACAATAGAGTTAAACATGAGGCATCTCAGGTCAAGTGCCTAATGGTTAAGAGCATGTGTTTCCTCCTAAGAGGTTACAGGTTCAAAAACCAGAAGGGGTTAGAGTAGGTATGCCTTCGTAGACAATAATCAAATCATTGTGTGGAGGTGGGTCTCTTGTCCCACAAACAAGGGGGTTTCATACACCAATTTGGTGTCTGGCTTGGCTATGACCTTAAAATTGGAACATAATAATAATTAGGATATAGATTGTTAGAAATTCATAATCTATAAGGGTGAAAGCATGCAGCTGGGTTACACTTTTTGGCAAGAGATGGCACATTTGGGTGGAATAAATGATTGCTCAATTGAGCCCTTTTTAAGCGCTCGATCGAGCCGTTTGAGCAGTTAAACAATGCAACCCAATTTATTTAGGAGCTCGATTTAGCCATGTCTTTGCGGCAGTCAAATGAAGGAAATTGGATTTTGGATTTATTTTCTGGCTCAAGTAAGTTTTATTATATGGAATTGAATTTCAATATGTTATTTATTAATTTATATGTCATTGTACTAATTTACTTCATTATTTCTTTTGTGCTTGATAATTAGGTATAACACTAACATGTTGCCTTCAAAAATGAAGAAATTGCATTGCCATTGAAAAAGATCCAATATAATGCAATTTTGTTTAGCAAAGAAGTAATGCTCTTCAATTTCTTCCAGATGCAATGAAAGAAATTGGGTTGAAGAAAGGGGACTTTAGTGAATCACGTGTGGCGAAAAGGCAAAGGAACCCCAACCACCATTACACGGTATGATTGGAAAGGCATACATTGGGAGATTCGCAGACATCAAAGATCCATTAGAGGAGGAAAATGAACAAAATGAAACAAAAAATATTGTGGAAGAAGACAATCATGAAACTCCATAGAATGAAAAGTTTGGATTACGTGACATTGTTGATTAAACTTAAGTTATGCTTGGAAATCAAGCTCATTTTTGGAAACTATTAATTAGTTATACTTGTAATGTTTTGACTTTGACATTTTATGAGAAGAATAAGCACTCAGTTAAGGTTGTTATGTGTTCAATATTTGTATTATGTGATTTTCGCATTCATTTTTATGTTAATCATTATTTTTTGAAAAAAACAGTGATTATTATTATTTTTTGACATAAAATTCATTAAAAAAAAAAAAAAAAACTATTATTTAACCATTTTTAGCTAAAATTTTCCTATAAAAATTGTGATTTTGACTGTCATCTCTAACAAAAAATTATCAAAAAGTGTAGTTTTTTAGTTATATTTATGTTAAAAATGGTTTTTTTTGTTAATTGTTAAAAACTATTGTTTTTTAGAGAAAATTATTTGATTTGGATTGAAATATTAATTAACGATGTATAAATATGTAGAATATCAAAAACTCAAAATATCGACCTTCTTCTTTAAATATGCAAAACAATAAAAACCTCACTACAAAATATATATATATATATATATATATGAAGAAGAAGACCACTTCAAAAATTATTAAATTTAGAAAATAATTATTTACATTTCATACATTAGAAAATTTAAAGTCAAAAAATAGGTCTTTTAAAAAAATGGCCTGATGCAAAATTACCACTTTTTTAAATCAGCATGAAAATCACTACCATTCTAAAACGTAATGTACATAAAAAAAATTAAAGTGCCAAAAACTATGCTCTAAAAAAGACATGTGTTTTGCATCACCCCTTTTCAAAATCAAGTCACTTTTTTTCTATCTCTACAAAACGAGTAACAGTATCAGTTCCCGTTTCAAAGTTTACATTGTTTTATGAACATGCTTGTCATTCTACTGATGTTATGGTTACATACATGATAGGTGAAAGTTAATCAGTGTGGTCATATGCACATGTGTCGAATTGTCATGAATGATAATAACATGTTATTATATGCATTGTTGTTGTTGTTTTATGTTAGTTAACTTGATGATTATGTTATATGTTGTTGATGAGTATATTATATGTTAACTTCTTGTTGTTATATGTTAGTTAACTTAATGATTAGGGTTATTGCACTTTAGACCTTGATGTTATATGTATCATGCTAATTTGGATTGGACTATGCAGATGGGTAGGGTTATGACATTCAAATAAGAATCGACCTAATTATGATAGTGTGTTGTACTAATCTGGATTGACTATGCATATGTGATTTTTATGTATGAATGACAATTGTTTATGAGCTTATGATCTGAACATGTTAGCTAGTTACTGTTATGGATAATATGAACTTATTTATGTTGAGTTGAGGTGTTGTGAATTTATAGCGTGCTAATCTAGATTGATTGTGTGGACAAGATAGCCTCCCCTAGGATACATTGAGGTATGAGTTTGATTATGTCATCTACTTTTTGTTTGAGTATTTGATTATGTCATCTATTTGATGTTTGAGTGTTTGGTGTTTTTCATGTCGTCTATTTGTTGCTTGAATGTTTGATTTATTTCATGATACGAGTATGTGTCTATAAGATGGCATGAGTAAATTATCTTGTTTTAATATGGTTGTACTAACACATGTGTTGAGACAGTTGATATGTACTTGGGTGTGAGTGTGTGCTAGTTGTAGTATTATTATTTTGACTATTAGTTGATTATGACATGGTCGTTAGACTTGGTAAAGGTTAATTTCAAATTCATAGACATGACGCCTTGACTTGTGGAACATGGAACTAACATGTCTGAATAGTTGCAAGGAAACATGCTTGGTATTAGCATGACAAGGTAACAATTGAATTGTTTATATAACTAACAGCGGAGTGATATGACAGTACCTAGGAAGACTTGATCCCAACAAGGTAAAAACGGTAAAGGAAAGGAATTGGGTAATAATTCCTTTGGCTATGTTTAGAAACCCTAATTCCAAACGAATGATTGCTTTGCATATAGGAAGTCTTCGTAACATGGATTTTGTCTGAGATTATGTGGATATATGTTATATTCGTGAACATGTATTTGACAACTATATTAGATAGTTTCTAGTTATAGCTAGGTTCGTCAAGGGAATTGGAATCCCTTGAGAGATGGTATGGATGTGTTCAGTTACAGGTCAACATGCTTGGCATAACAAGGTAAGATAATTTGTATATTTTTATATTTGTTCATACACTTACAGTTATATATTTATGGCAGTATGATACAGGGAATTGAATGGCAAAGACACTGCCATGAAATCTTGGAGAA
This sequence comes from Pinus tabuliformis, assembly GCA_031772625.1. Classification (NCBI taxonomy): domain Eukaryota; kingdom Viridiplantae; phylum Streptophyta; class Pinopsida; order Pinales; family Pinaceae; genus Pinus; species Pinus tabuliformis. The sequence continues at coordinate 1,019,716,549 of CM062805.1, forward strand.
GGCTCAGGTTGAGCTTTCCCTTGGAAGCATTGGGAACCCTTGGGGATTGAGTCATGGTGTTTGTTACTAGTTTTGAGCTTTCAGTATTTCGTCATTTTTTTGCACTTGATTGACAATTTTGTTTATGTCAGATGTAAGGCCTTGCCACTTTATTTGTGATGTCATATTGTTATTGGTTTTCATGGTTTTCTTCTTGTTTGTTTCTTGTTCTTGCCTTTTATGTTTTGAGGGTTTGGGTAATAGGTTGGGAAAAAGGAAATTTAATGGAGTTTAGGAAGAGCTGAATTACAACCAACATGTGATTAAGGCCTAGATGAAGCTTGGTGCATGTATAAGGGCAGTTGAAGGCAAGAATATGATAACCAATTGGATTGGTTGTGTCCATTGGTGGAAATGGACGGTGGTAGGACAGTCGAGAAAGGTAACATGAAAGAAAAGTAAATAGATCTGAGGTGTAAGATGCCTTGGCTATGTTGGGAACGGTCATTCTCAATGTTGTGCATGGTGTGTAGAGATAAGGAAATTCTCTTAACCTTGACCTTGTGACATCTAGTAATTGCGTTGTGACTATGACTATGTTGATGTTTATATATGTTTATATGTATGTATGTATGTCATTGTTTCATAGGTTCATCAGGTATCGTTCTTGTGGAGGAATGATTGCTTATGTAAGTGGATGGCATGAAGGGATTCCTGGTCTTACGAGGAATCAATTGGGAAGAGTAGCCCTGAAAAATCTATGACGCCAGTATCATGTGGATATGAATTGATATTATGTGATTATATTATGTTTATGTTATGGTAGGTAATGTTGAGGGGTACATTAGCGGAATGAAAGTAGTTAGATATGCAACATGTTGGGATAAGCGTGGATGGTGGAAAGACACTTGAAACAAGGTTGCATGGTAGAGACAGTGTGGTCTCTAGATGTGTGGTAGTATCGTTGTGAATAGGTTGTATGTCTTGTACATGTTTCATCTGTGATGTTGTGCGCATGCATTGTTCTGTATATATAGTGTGTGTACGTATTGTTTATGCAATGTTATGTACAGGGTGGTACAGATAGTGTTGTGTGCATATTGCATATGCAATGCTAGGTCTAGATGGTGCGATGTACATATTGGATATGCGGTGTTGTGTAAATATTGTACTGTGTGCATGATGGATATGCAGTGTTGTGTGCATATGGTGTTGTGCACATGTTGTATATGTGGTGCTTTGTACATATGGTGTTATGTACATGTTGTATATGCAATGCTATGTACATATGGTGTTGTGTGCATAATGTACATGTGGTGCTATCTACGTATGGTGTTATGTTCATGATTGTACATGTGGTGTTGTGTGCATGTGGTGTTGTGTGAACGTGGTGCTATGTACATTTCATGCATGTGGAGTTGTGTACATGTGGTGTTGTGTACATGTGGCATTATGTACACGTTGTATAGGTGATGTGGTGTACATGTGGCGTTGTGTACACGTTGTGCAGGTGGTGTCATGTACATGTGATGTTGTGCACACGTTGTGCAAGTGGTGTTGTATATAGGTGGTATTGTGTGCATGTTATTGTGTGCATGTCGTACATGTTATGTTGCAAGCTACGTATGTGTATTGTGTAGTCATGGCATCATGGCATGTGTATTCATTGTGTTGTATTATGTGTACGTGTGTGTATTGTGTTGTACACCGGGGGTAGGTGTATGTATCGTGTTGTGATGTACATTATGTGTATGTGTACGTGATTGAAGAGAAGCAAAGGTACATGGTTCTTGCCAAGTGTGGCAATCAATCCAGTGTGTGTACAGAAAGAACAAAGGCATAAGTAAGGACCGATGAAGGATAAGTATCACTATTTATTTCAGTTTTATTATGCATGTGATCTATTATTATGACTTATGATGCTTACATGTGATTTATGATTATGGTTTATGATGATTGCATGTCATTCATGTTTTTTATATATGATGGTTGTGTTTTGAGCTAACTAGATATGATGTGTTTATACATGATGATTTGATCAAACAACTATTTTGACTTGTTGTGACAGGAAGTAAATAGTATTTCAAGTGTACCTTATTGACGAGCTACCAATGAGGTATGATGTGAATTTATTTGAATTTATTTTAAATCTAATGGAAGTTATGTGCTTGGTATAGGAAGCACGAAAATGCCTGTTAGGGTGGTTGAAACTGACTACAAGGATTAGTAGAAGCAGCAGCAAAAGGAATTGGAATATGTAACAATATGTTGGTAAATCACTTTAGGAGCAGGGCCATTGTGGGACACTAGTACCCAATAGTGTCCATTGATTTCCATGAGGATGCTATGACTGATATGACGATTTTGAGGCAGTTATATGCCTTCGTTTTTTACCTTCTGATGCGAGGAATCCTTGCCAGGGATAGATCATCAGGGATAGGGGATGTTGGGGAACTTGGAAGCTAAGTGACTACATGGAAAGGGGTGAATGGATTTCCTGAGGGACTGTGTAGCAGATAAGGGAAGGTTGGGAATGGATTTATTTTGGTCATTAGCATTGTCAGATGGAATCATATGCACATTGGGAGTGTGCCTTGGAACAATGAGTTAGTAACTATTCACTGAGAGGACAACAACATGAGATTGTAGCTTTGAAAATTGGATGAAATTTTGACTTTGGCAGTGGATTCTGGACTTCCTAGGAAGGAGGTGAATCATGGTACTATTTTTTAGGGTGGAGTTGTAAGCCTTTGGATTCCCTTGTTGCTAATACCCTATCGTATCTTTTTATTTTCTTATTGAAAAAATGTGCATATATGTATATTATTGTAATTATTATATCGAGTTGGATTTATAAAGCTCCATAGACAATATTGTTATTTGTTGGTTGAAGCAAATGTGCATGAGTATATGTGGTTGTTATTGTAAATATTGTAATGAGTTGTTATAAAGCTCCAGCTAAAGGTATGTTTGTCATGTTTCAGTAGGTGGTCATTATAAATACTACAAAGAGTTGTGTTATAAAGCTCCATATGTAGTATGTTTTGTTTTCAGAGGTTTGCTAGTTTATAGGTGTCATTGAACATAGAGGATGGTGTTCCCACAAGGGGGAGGGTTCTATAACACTCCTAGTCAAAAATTAATGTCAAAAAAATATAAGACCAAGTTGATGGGACACACATTCCAAGTTGAATGTTGGGTAAGATATCCTAGTGTGGGTGTTCATTTCGATAATATGGCTAAAGGAAGTTGTCAAAGGAAATGGTAGAGGCTTTAGAAAGGCAAGAGTCATTAATTGGCATTTATTGATGAAAATAACGGAAATTGGGAGAAAAGGAAGGTGAAAGGTCATAGGTTGCATGTGAGGAGGAAAATGAAGGAAAATAATGGAAAATGAAGAAAAGAGAGGCCTCATTGATAAAAATTCTTATGAGGATAAGTTCATAGGCTTTTGGTCAATTCAATTGTGGAGATTTCTCTCTATTCTCTCTCCCTCACACTCTTGGACACTTAGAGTTTTCTTATAGAACTTCAACATTGGATCAAGAAAGGCAAAGAAGGCAAAGAGGAAGCAAATATCAAGCAAGAAAGAGCAGGATCAAGCAGCTACAAGAAGTTTACTTGCAGGTATCGAATTACATGTGTGATTTCCTTGCTATATTGGCATGCATGGTTATGCATGTGTGTTCTTGGTTCTCTTGTTGTCATGGACATGGGTTTTTACAGGTGTGACAATGTTTTTCAACCTAGCCTTGCCATTTACAGATAGCCATGTTGTGATGAGGATCTCATGTTTTGGTTATGGATCGTCGGATGGACTTGAAGCTAAGTGGGGTGGTCCCAGGATTATTCACAAGACTTAGGAATCCCAGGATGGGATACACGATAAATCCTGGATGTGAACACCTTGATTGAGCCAAGGAATACCTTGACTAGTGAATGGCGGGATACACGATAAAGCTAAGTGGTGAGTACCCTTGATTAGGCCTAGGAATCTCGGGATGAGATACACAGTAAATCCCAGAGGGTGGAGACCTCATAGGCCTAGGAATCCCTTGACCAGTAATGGTGGGATACACGGTAAAGCCGAGAGGTTGGGACAGACAAATCCCTCATGGTGTAGGTGGAGAGATCTGGTGGCATCCATGCTTGTTTTTGGCCTAGTGATCCGATGAGGATTGCGATAAAGCCTGTTATTATATGTTTATTGTTCATGGCCTAGTGATCCATTGGGGATTATAGTAAAGCATGATTCTATTGTTGAGGGTGAGGTGGTGTAGCCTCGGGAAGCCCTAGTTGATTTTGGTTATAAGTCCCACATTCATGCTTGGAATATGATACAGGGGTGATTGGCTGAAAGAAATATTTGGTTTAGCCAATCTATGGTCAGGTGGTACGTGGAAGTCCCGAACCTAGTTGGCCTAATCATTCATTAATAAGAACTATTTCTCCTTGGTATTTTATGAGCAAATGTACTGGTTCATATGAGGCATTTATGGTTGATGTATCCTTGTTATTTATGTCGCTTATGAGCATGTTTTATGACAATGATGATGTATGGCTCTCATCGTGTTTTTATTTGTAAATGAATGGACAATGAATATATGACCTAATAGATTATAATGCAACTAATGTGATAAGGTACCAATGCTTTTTAGTGATTCCCAGATAAGTATGAGACCCTTATGCTCAGATCTGTTATTATGACATGTAGAATGCATATTTATGATATGTTTGACAAAATGTTTGTCATGTCTAGTAGGGGTCCATCCAAGTCTTTGTTCAAGTATTTGCATTTGTATCATTATTTTGATGTTACTTTACATTCATGAAAGTTTCATGGAATTATGGGAAGTTTCCTAAGTCCTGGCACTGAAAAAGTGGCATAGAATCTGGGGTCGTAGGCTCAGAACTAGCTAAAAAAGACCCCGTTCGCTTGCATGCCCATGCTATGAGAGCGACTGGAGGTCCCCAGTCGCATGCATGCCCATTTCATGGGAGAGATTGAGGCTTTAATGCAGTAAAATATCAATTTGGCTCAGGGGCTAGTCAACTAGATAGTATGGATGGCTCCTAGGGATTACGTTTTAGGTGTAGAAGGTCAGGTTCTTTGTGTTCCATCGGTTCCACTTCCTTAACAGTACATGGGGAGTTTAATTAGATTGTAGTAGCCTCTCGTCACATGTTTACCCTAGCAGACTGATTAACTTAGGTAAATGTGGGAAAAGGGTGTTACAGAGTGGTATCAGATCCAAGTTTCGTTCTCTTTGGATGGTGTTTGGTTTTTGTTCTCTTTGTGTGATATCTAATACCACATAGTGGTATTAGAGAATAGTTCAACACTTGGACTGGATGGGCATAATGTGTTTGTCATGCATGCATGTAGGTTGTATATGTGCTTGTTATGTATGCATGGTAGTGGTCATTGTTATTGTTGTGTTTCCATGTAGGAGTTGATGATGTTTTTTTTGGGATGTGTTTGTCATGAATGCATTTCAATTGTATATGCATTTGTTATACATGTCAATGTCTATATGTTGCTATGAATGTACTGTCATGGTTATGGTTATGCATGTATAGTAGGCTATAGATGAATTGTGATGGTTATTGTTGTGGTCTAGTGTCATCATGATGTTATTGGTTGTTATGATGCTAATGTGTTGGTTGATATAGAGTAGGAGATGCAGACTATCAGAGTGAGGTTGCAACACTAGACTTCAAGGTAGGGGCAGATTTTCATATAGGTTTGTTTGTTTGGCATGCAAGTAGGTGTTTAATGGTTGTTATACACATTAGTTTTATGTACATGCTTGACATTCTACTGATGCTATGGTTATTTGCATGATATATGCAAGTTAATCAGTGTGGTCATATGCACATGTGTCGAATTGTCATGAATGATAGTAACTTGTTATTATATGCATTGTTGGTGTTGTTTTATGTTAGTTAACTTGATGATTATGTTATATGTTGTTGATGAGTATGTTATATTATTGTTTTGAGGCTTCTGCGATTAGTGCTTTGTGTGTAGTTTTCTTCCGGAGTTCTCGCATCCATAAACATATAAACCAATTCAAAAAATTTATAAGAATTTCAGTTAAGAAGATTAACAGGATTCTTAGTCAAGATTAAAATCAATTTATAGATCATAAATAAAACAAAAATCATTAAAATTATAAAAATTTCTAGGAACAAGACTAATATTAAAAATTAGTACTAATTAACACTAATAAGATTATTATTAAAATCTACCGGAAAGCCAAGGAGGCTTCATTCAAGGTAGACAGATTGTGGACAATTTCATTCTGGTCCAAGAGGCAATCCACTCAAGCCTGAGTCCCAATGAAAAAGGTATGGTTGTCAAACTTGATTTAGAAAATGCTTTCGATAGAGTTAGGCATAGCTTTCTGCTGAAAGTCTTACATAAGCTTGGATTTGGGGAGAATTTTATAAATTGGATTCGGGCTTGCATCTCAGAGCCTTGGATTGCCCCTTTAGTAAATGGCAGAGCTGCTGATTTTTTCAAAGCCACGAGAGGGCTCAGGCAGGGGTGCCCTCTCTCACCTCTTCTTTTTGTTCTTCAAGCCTCTGTCCTCAATTTCTACCTAGATAAAAAAAGGGCAGATCAGGATATCGTTGGGCTCTGTATTGCAAGAGGTGTTAAAAACATCAATCAGGCCCTATTTGCGGATGACACCTTGTTATTGGGAGAAACTTCTGTGCTTATGGCCTCCAGATTTAAAAGAGCTTTGGACAAGTTTTACATGGTTTCGGGAAGCAGTCTAAACAATGGAAAATGTCATATCTATTGCTGGAACACCACTTCTAGCTTGCTTAACTCCATTTCCAGAACCTTTGGTTTTGCCGCATCCTCAAACTGGACTTCCTTCAAGTACTTGGGCCTCCCAGTTTTCCTCAAAAGAGCCTACAGCAGAGATTGGCTCCCCCAATTGGAGAAATTCAAGAACAAGTTGCTTGCCTAGGGCTTTTCCTAGCTTAACATTGTTGGTAAGTCTGTCCTCATTAAATCTGTTCTTACCAGTCTTCCCTTATTTTATTTTTCTGTCCTTCTTGCTCCCTCTGGTATTCTCAGAAAAATGGAGGAGATCATTCGGAAATTTTTTTGGAAGGGGGGCAAGCAAAATGAGAAAAATATTCTGCTAGTCAACTGGGAATCCATCTCCAAACCACTGTTGGAAGGAGGCTTGAATTTCAAAAATCTTGGCTACCATAATATTGCAATGGGAGCTAAATTAATCTGGAGAATTATTGCTCCTAACCCTGGCTGGGCACAATTAGCTCTTTGGAAAAAATATTTCAAAGGTCAGCGTTCTCGCTGCCTAGATCACCCTAGGACGCATCCAAATATGCCTTTCTGAAGCTTTTCAATAGATCCTACTCTCTCATGAACGCTCATGCCTTCTGGGTTCCCGATAATGGAAAAAGGATCAATCTTTGGACAGACAAAATATTGAACAACGAGCCACTAGGAGACTGCCATTCGCTTCAAGCGCTGCGTAGATGAATGAATGAGGATGGAATGCGTACTCTATGGGACATTTCAGTTTGGTAGAATTCACGCTGGGCTGGTTGGAATCTTCAAACGCCCCCAGATTTATTTATGGAGTGCGAGATCCTGCTTTCCAAGCTCCACGGATTGGCTCCATCACTGGATCAAAATCGAGACTCAAGAGGATGGGGTACGCTGGCTGGTGGATACACTGTTGCTCAAGGTTACGCCAAGCTGTGTGAGCACCCTCACGTGGCCACGAACCCTGAGTCGTGGAAAGGGATATGGCATTATCCCTCCTTGCCTAAAATCGACTTCTTCAACTGGCTGCTATGTCACTCCAAAATCTTGACAGATGAAAATCTTCAGAAGCATGGTTTCCACGGTCCTTCAAGGTGCAGCCTTTGTAAGGTAAACCAGGAAAGCGTAATTCATCTGATGCTTGAATGCACCTTCACTTTGCAGATTTGGACAGAATTGTTGGGAACTTTGAGTTCCAGCTTCGTGTTGCCTTCCTCCATTCCCAAACTTTTTGCTAAATGGCTGCAAAGGTATCCTGGACCTCCCCCAAAAAACAAAATTATCAGAGCTGCTTGTTCTGCTCTCCCTAAAATAATCTATTGGCAGGTTTGGCTTGAGCGAAATAAAAGGATTTTCAGAAACTACGAACAGGATGCCAAGCTTGTGGTAGTTAAGATTAAATACCAGCTAAAAGAGTGTCTAGGAGATCATAAAGACGATTTAAATCTCAGCCAGCAAGATATAAATTGGGTCTCCTCTCTCGATCTTCAGCTCCAAAAAATTGCAAATAGTATCTCCCTCCCCAAATATGGCAAATAAGAGTTTCAGCAAAAGAATTTTAGGATTGGAATACAAAACAACATAGATACTCTCTCTTTTTTGATGGGGTTGCAAAGGCCAATCCCGAAAGAGCTGGCACTGGACGCATCATATTGAATCCAGATGGCATAAGGATACATAGTTTCGCCTAAGGTTTGGGCATTGCTTCTAGCAGTCAAGCTGAGGCTTTGGCTCTTCTCCAAGGGCTCAAGTTTTTGAAAGTGCTGAACATCAAGGAGGCTAATGTATTTAGGGACTCTCAGGCCATCATCAACACTAGGGTGACACATTCTAAGCCAACGGATCTAAGGCTTGCAAGGTTGATCTTCAGAATAACAGACCTTGGAGACCCTTTCCAGAATTTGAATGTCTACCATGTGTTGAGAGCTAATAATAAAGAGGCAGACATTGAAGCCAACAAAGCAGCCCTCCTTACGGCTGGAGCCTTACTCAGAGGCGGACAGGAAACATGGGAACCAATTCCTTAATTTAGATAGCTGTCATGTTTTACTGCTTTTTGTTAAACCAGTTCGTATGTATTCATAAACTTGGGAAAATCTCTGAAATTGACCTCATAGTAGCAGCCAAAAAGAGATGTGAGCTAAGCATAAATTCCATGGCCTTGCATGGTTGTGTGGTACTTGTGGAATTAGACTCACCTTTTGTAATCCGATTTTTGGCATTAAGGCCAAGTATCTAATATATCCACTACCCGTTTCTGTTAAAATATATATATATATATATTGTTAAAATCAATCTAATTAAATTATTCTAAAGTAAGAACAAAACCAAAATAAAATTAATTATAAAATAAAATAAAAGCAAATATAAAATAATTAATTATAAATATAAATAAATAAATAAATATTTTTATTCTCAATAATAATAAAAAAATTATTCTCAATCAATTGAAAATAATTAAAATTCTTATTATATAATTAAATATTTCAATTTAAATCTTTTTACTTTTATTATTATATAATTAAATTAAATCCAAACATTATAAAACAATTATGACAGGGTCGGCTTCCATTCCCTTTACATCTCTTAACCCTATTTATTCATTCCAATGAGATATGTCTTACACAATTACCGATCTATCCTGATGATGAGCCACGGTGGATGGCTCAAAATGTCGATTCAAACAATTATGGATGTGAGAACTTTGGAAGAAAACTACACACAGAGTATGTTATATGTTAACTTCTTGTTGTTATATGTTAGTTAACTTGATTATGAGGGTTATTGCAGTTAAGACCTTGATGTTATATGTATCATGCTAATTTGGATTGGCCTATGCAGATGGGTAGGGTTATGAAATCCATGTATCAATCGACCTAGTTATGATAGTGTGTTGTACTAATCTAAACTGATTGTGCATATGTGATTATTATGCATGAATGACAATTGTTTATGAGCTTATGATGTGAACATTTTAGCTAGTTATTGTTATGGATATCATGACCTTATTTATGTTGAGTTGAGGTGTTGTGAAGTTATATCATCCTAATATAGATTCATTGTGAAGACAAGATAGCCTTCCCTGAGATACATTGAGGTATGAATTTTATTATGTCATATATTTGGTGTTTGAGCGTTTCATTATGTCATCTATTTGGTGTTTGAGCATTTCATTATGTCATCTATTTGGTGTTTGAGTGTTTGGTGTTTGTCATGTCGTCTATATCTTGGTTGAATGTTTGATTTATTTCATGATACCAGTATATGTCTATAAGATTGCATGAACAAATGGCCTTGTTTTAAGATGGTTGTACTAACACATATGTGTTGAGACAACTGATATGTACTTGAGTGTAAGTGTGTGCTAGTTGTAGTATTATGAGTTTGACTATTAGTTGATTATGACATGGTTGTTAGACTTGGTAAAAGTTGATTTCAAATTCATAGACATGATGCCTTGATTTGTGGAACATGTGACTAACTTGCGTGAACAATTTCAGGACAACATGCTTGGTATTATCATGACAAGGTAATAGTTGAATTGCTTATATAACTAACAGTGGGATGATATGATAGTACCTAGTAAGACTTGATCCCAACAAGGTAAAAATGGTAAAGGAAAGGAATTGGGTAAGAATTCCTTTCGCTATGCTTGGAAACCCTAATTCCAAAGGAATGATTGCTTTGCATATAGTAAGTCTTCTTAACATGGATTTTGTCTGACATTATGTGGATATATGTTATACTCATGAACATCTATTTGATAGGAATATTAGCTAGTTTCTAGTTATAGCTAGGTCCGTCAAAGGAATTGGAGTCCCTTCAAAGATGGTATGGATATGTTCAGTTACAGACCAACTTGCTTGGCATAACAAGGTAAGATGACTGGTATATTGTTATATTTGTTTATACACTGACAGTTATGTGTTTATGGCAGTATGATACATGGAATTGAATGGCAAAGAGACTACCATGAAATCTTGGAGAAGGCTCAAGTTGAGCCTTCCCTTTGAATCATTGGGAACCCATGGGGATTAAATCATGGTGTTTGTTGCTAGTTTTGTGCGTTCAGTATTTTGCGATTTGTTTGTGCTTAATTAACAGTTCTATTTATGTATGGTGAAAGGCCTTGCCACTTTGTTTTGTGTGTCGTATTGTTATTGGTTTTCATGGTTTTCTTCTTGTTTGTTTCTTGTTCTTACCTTTTATGTTTTGAGGGTCTGGGAATTGGTTGGGAAAGAGGAAAGTTAATGGAGTTAAGGAAGAACTGAATGAAACACAACAGGTGATGTAAGCCCCGGATTAAGCTTGGTTCATGTATAAGGGCAATTGAAGGCAAGAATATGACAATCAATTGTATTGGTCGAGCCATTGGTGGAAATGGAAGGTGGCAGGACAATCATGAGAAAGGTAACATGAAAGGAAAGTAAATGGGTTTGAGATGTGATATGCCTTGGCTATGTTTGGAACAGTTTTTCTCAATGTTGTGCATGGTGTGCACATATAAAGGAAATTATCTTAACCTTGACCTTGTGACATCTGGTAATTGGGTTGTGACTATAATTATGTTGATATTTATATATGTTTAGATGTTTATATGTATATATGTATGTAAGTATGTCATGGTTTGATAGGGTCATTAGGTATCATTCTTGTGGGGGAACGATTGCTTATGTAGGTGAATGGCATGAAGGGGTCCCTGGTCTTACGAGGAATCAATTGGGAAGAGTAATCGTGACAAATCTATAAGGTCAGTATCATGTGGATATGAATTAATATTATGTGATTATATTATGTCTATGTTATGGTAGGTAATGCTAAAGCATACATCAGCAGAATGAAAGTAGTGTGATCTGCGACATGTTGGGATAAGCATGGATGGTGGAAAAACACTTGAAACAAGGTTTCCTAGTAGAGACAGTGTGGTCTCTAGATGTGTGGTACTACTATTGTGCATAGGTTGTATATGTTGTACATGTTGCATATGTGATGTTGTGTGCATGCGTTGTTGTGTATATATAGTGTGTGTACATGTTGTTTATGCAAAGTTATGTACATGGTGGTATAGACAGTGTTATGTGCATATTGCATATGCAATGCTGGGTATATATGGTGCTATGTACATGTTGGATATACAGTGTTGTGTACATATTGTACTGTGCTCATGGTGGATATGCGGTGTTATGTGCCTATGGTGTTGTGCATATGTTTTATATGTGGTGTTGTGTACATATGGTGCTATGTACATGTTGTATATGTCGTGCTATGTACATATGGTGTTGTGTGCATGTTGTACATGTGGTGCTATGTATATATGGTGTTGTGTGCATCATTGTGCATGTGGTGTTGTGTACATGTCGTACATGTGTTGTTGTGTGCAGGTGGTGCTTTATATGTGTCATGAATGTGGGATTATGTACATGTGGTGTCGTGTACATGTTGTGCAGGGAGCGTTGTGTACATGTGGTATTGTGTACATGTTGTACAGGTGGTGTGGTGTACATGTGGCATTGTGTACATGTTGTGCAGGTGGTGTTATGCACATGTGCTTTTGTGCACACATTGTGTAGATGGTGCTATGTACAAGTGGTATTGTGTACATGTTGTACATATGGTACTGGTGCACATGTGGTATTGTGTGCATGTCGTACATGCTGTGTTGTGGGCTATGTATGTGTATTGTGTAGTTGTGGCATCATGGCATGTGTATTTGTTGTGTTGTACTATGTCTATGTATGTGTATTGTGCTCTACACGGGTTGTAGGTGTATCTATCATGTTGTGATGTACATTGTGTGTATGTGTATGTGATTGAAGAGAAGAAAATGCACTTGGTGCTTGCCGGGTATGGAAACTGATACAGTGTGTGTACAAAAATAATAAAGGCATAAGTAAGGATTGATGAAGCATAAGTATCAGTGTTTATTTTAGTTTTATTATGCATGTGATATATGGTTATGACTTATGATGGTTACATGTGATTTATAATTATGGTTTATGATGATTGCATGTCATTCATGATTTTGGTATATGATGGTTGTGGTTTGAGCTAATTGGATGTGTTGTGTTTATACACAATGATTTGATCAAACAACTAGTTTGACTTGTTGCAATAGGAAGTAAACAGGATTGCAAGTTGATGAGCTATCAATGAGGTATGATGTGAATTTATTTCAATTTATGTTAAATCTAATGGAAGTTATGTGCTTGGTACAAGAAGCATAGAAATTCCTGGTCGGGTGGTTGAAATTGAATGCAAGGATTAGCAGTAGCAGCAAAAGGAATTGGAAAATGTAGCAATATGTGGGTAAATCACTGCAGGAACAGGGCCATTGTGAGACATTGGTACGCAATAGTGTCCATTTATTTCCATGAGCATGCTATGACCGATATGATGATTTGAGGTAAGTATATGCCTTGGTTGTTGACCCTCTGATGGGAGGAAGCCTTGCCAAGGGATGGATTGCCCGGGATAGGGGATGTCGGGGAACTTGGAAGGTGACTGACTACACGAAAGTGGGTGACCAGATTTCCCGAGGGACTATGTAGCAAAGAAGGGAAGGTAAGTTATGGATTTGTTTTGGTCATTAATATTTCTAGATGGAATCAAATGCACATTGGGAGCATGCCTTGGAATAATGAACCGAAACTCTTCATTGAGAGGACAACAACACAGGGTTGTAGCACTGGACATTAGATGCAGCTTAGACTTTGGCAGTGGATTCTGGACTTCTTGGGAAGGAGGTGAAGCCTGGTATTACTTTTGAAGGTGGAGGTGTAAGCCTCTAGATTCCCTTATTATTGATACGGGTATTGTATCCTTTTATTTGTTGCTTGAGAAAATGTGCATATGTGGATATGTGTATATTATTATAAATATTGTATCGAGTTGGATTTATGAAGCTCCATAGAAAGTATGCTTATTTGTTGTTTGAAGCAAATTTATATGAGTATATGTGGTTGTTATTGTAAATACCATAATGAGCTATGTTATAAAGCTCTAGGAAACGATATGTTTGTCGTGTTTCAGCAAGCGGTCATTGTAATCTGTAACAAGATGTGTTATAAAGCTCCATAGGCAGTATGTTTTTTTCAACGTTTTGTTTGTTTATAGGTGTCATTGAACACCGAGGACGGTGTTCCCCTAAGGGGGAGGATTTTGTAACAACCTTGGTCAAAAATTCATGTAAAAAAAATATAGGACCAAGGTCGTGGGACACGTATTATGAGTTGAATGTTGGGAAAAACATCCTAGTTTGGTTGTTCATATTGATTATTATGGCTAGAGGAAATTGGCAAAGGAAATGGTAGATGCTTTGGAAAGGTAAGAGGCATTAATTGGTATTTATTTATGAAAATAATGGAAATTGGGAGGAAAGGAAGGTGAAAGGTCACAAGTTTCATGTGAGGAGGAAAATGACGGAAAATAATGGAAAATCAAGAAAATAGAGGCCTCATTGATAAAAATGCTTCTAAGGATCAGTTCATAAGCTTTGGGTCAATTCAGTTGTGATCTCTTTCTCTATTCTTTGTCCCTCACACTCTTGGACACTTAGAGTTTTCTTGGACTTCTACAACATTGGATCAAGAAAGGAAAATAAGGTAAAGAGGAAGAAAAGATCAAGCAAGAAAGAGCCAGATCAAGATCTACAACAGGTTTACTTGCATTTATCAAATTGCATGTGTGATTTCCTTGCAAGATTTAGCATTCATGGTTATGCATGTGTGTTATTGGTTCTCTTGTTGTCATGGGCATGGGTTTTTCCAGGTGTGACATTATTTTTTAGCTTAGCCTTGCCATTTATGGATATCAATGGTGTGATGAGGTTCTCATGTTTTGGTTGAGCTCGATTGTCGAATGGACTTGAAGCTAAGTGGGGTGGTCCCAGGATTATTCATAAGGCCTAGGAATCCCAGGATGGGATACATGGTAAATCCTGAATGTGAACACCTCAATTGAGCCTAGGAATCCCTTGACCGGTGAATGGCAAGATACACGGTAAAGCTGAATGGTGAGTACCCTTGATTGGGCTTAGGAATCCTGGGATGGGATACATAGTAAAGCCAAAAGGATGGAGACCTCGTAGGCCTAGGAATCCCTTGACCGGTAATGGCGGGATACACGGTAAAGCCGAGAGGTTCAGACAGACAAATCCCTCACTATGTGGGTGGAGATATCTGGCGGTATCCATGCTTGTTTTTGGCCTAGTGATCTGGTTAGGATTGCGGTAAAATCTAGTATTGTATGTTTATTTTTCTTGGCCTGGTGATCTAGTGGGGATTGCAGTAAAGTCTGGTTATACTGTTGAGGGTGAGGTAATGTAACCTCGGGAAACCCTAGTTGGTTATGGTTATAAGTCCCACATTCATGCTTGGAATATGGCACGGGGGTGATTGGTTGAAAGAAATATTTGGTTCAGCCAATCTATGGTTGGGTGGTACATGGAAGTCCCGAACCTGGTTGGCCTAATCATTCCTAAAAGTTTCATGGAGTTCTAAGTAGTGGCCTGAGTCCTAGCCCTGAAAAAGTGGCACAAAATCTAAGTTCGCAGGCTTAGAACTAGTTGAAAAAGACCGCATTCGCTTGCATGCCCATGCTGTGAGAGCGAATGGAGGGCCCTAGTCATATGCATGCGCATGTCATGGGAGAAACTGAGGCTTTAATGCAACAAAATGTCAGTTTGTCTCAGGGGTTAGTCACCTAGATGGGATGGATGGCTCTTGGGGGTTCTGTTGCAAGCGTAGAACGTTAGGTTGCCTGTGTTCCGTCGGCTCCACTTCCTTAACAATACATAGGGAGTTGAATCAGATTTTAGTAGCCTCTCATCACATGTTTACCCCAGTGAACTCATTAACTTGGGTAAATGTGGTTAGAGGGTGTTACAATGTGCTAGGGAATTGACTTTGAATTTTAAAAGGAACATCTAATCTATTGGAATAATATTGTAAGACTGAAACAAAATCGTAACCATGAAGATATAAAATGAACACACACACTCTCTAGGAAAGCAAGACACAAACTTCAATAAGATTTGATTTATGGAAAGCAGTAAATTCTAAATTAGTAAGCAATGAAATTTTAATGTATTTGAATTGAGAATGTGATTCTAATCTATGAAAAATAAATGCAATTCTATTCTATGAAGAATAAATGCAGTTATATTCTATGAAATCAATTCTATATTATGAAAGTTGTAAACTTCCTATGCTAAATTCTTATGCTATGAAATCTTTTAAAGTTCCTTGTTGGGTGCAGTATAGGGCATATAAATGTACCAACATTTAATTGTCAATCCGGTAATTTGTGAACTTCGAGGCACAACACTGGAAATGCCAGAGAGAGGCCCTGGCAACCTGCAAAACAAATTCTAGTCTATCTTGTGCACTAATTTTCAACAATAAATGAAATCCTACACTAAAAGAGAATTCGAGAAACACCAATCCAAACAATTAAAATCATGTGTGAAATAAAAGGAAATCCTGTACTATTTAACAATTCGAAAGGAAATTCTAAGAACGAGAAAACAAAAGAGGAATCAGAACTGGAAACCAAGCAGTGACGGCACAATATCAAAAAGACTGTAAATATTGGAATAAAATCAAGAGCAATTCAAAACCATTCCACCTGCACTAATTCTACTACATCTACCTCTGTGTAAAATTAACCTGAAAGCATTGGAAAATTTTACTGTGTAAATAAACTTATGAAAGAAATGGATTAAAAATAGATTCTCTCGCCTTCCTTGTCCCTATAAATAAATCTTGTAAAATTGTCCAGAATTTTAAAGGCAACTACAATGGAAAATAAACATTTTCGTTTTTTAAACATGAGGCAGTTTCCTTTTCATAAATGTCGACTTTGCAAGCATCGTGATATAAAATGATGGAAATATATATGCGATCTCTGCTTCTTAGTAATATATGGTTTCTTGTGAGCATAGATTGAATTAATGTGTTAATACCTTGAAACCATAAACACTCAAGTTGATCTCAGTTCCGGAATATAAATTAAACGAATATGAATCAATTCAAAGGATTCAAGTTTCACATTACAACTCATAAAGGCAGAGTGTCAATGCATAAGCCGATCTTGTAAATTCAAACAATCTAAAGGGACACGATCTTTATTCGATATAAGTAAATATTCCGAGTGCAAACACAATTCTTAATGTAGCAAATCAAATTAATTTTGCAGTTGAAAGGAAAACATTGCAGCAAATCAAATAACACCAATTTAAGAAGGAAAGAGACTATAGATAATTAAATAAACTTCATACAGTAAATGATAATTTAAATGTTGTCTAATTTAAGAGATGCATGGTGGTTTCAAGTTGGTCTGGCGATAAACCCAACCAGCTCGCACCCTCTCTGAGCGACCTCCAGCAAACAGGAGAAGCGATCCATAAGCTATAATCTGACTGAAGCTACATTGGGACTAGCTTCTCCTCCCTTCTGCACATTCCTTCTGTGCCTATGCATGCTTATGTTATCGACGGATTAATTGATTGACTAACTCCCCACTCCAAGCAATTTCTAAACTTATATATATGGAATGAATTACAATTGGGGATTTTAACAACCAATCAAAATATAGGAGGGTAGATTATAGATCTTAACAATTTTCCAGGATTAAAATTGGATTTGCAACTAAATGATGAATAGGAACTATTTCTGGCAAGTCATTCCTATTTTCCTCGAATGATGATGTGGGTGGACCAACTGATTCCTCAAATTTTTGTCATGGCAAGCGAGGACGATGGTAAAAATGCCCACATGTTACTTTCTAACGCGACAATACTAGTAACCGCATCATATCAGATAATCAGACATTGTGGTCGAGCTGCAGTCTAATAACAGATTCGATCCCTTCCCTCTTTCATAGCACTGCACTGACCCGGCACTTATTCCCTTTATCATGGCATCCTTCACGTGGTTGCGCTTTCCAGGAGCCAATCACAGTTCAATTATGAAGCAAATTAACATTGTCCCTCACTCAATATGTACAACTCAATTTTCGTATCTTTGGTCCTTCGAAGAGCAACAGTCTCCAATAAATCCACCAACACAGTAGTTCATGCATCGTGCCACATTATTGTCAAATGAAACAATCTTCGAACAATTATGGAACTTTGATGGGAAGATAGAAAAGCAGCTACAGTTATATGATTGTCTTCTCTAAATTTATGCACGACCTCATAATTGTATGAAGCTTTCAGTTGTTGCAGGCACCGTGGGTTGAGTTGATAATATCCTTGTTGTTTGATTCATGGCATAAAAATTTGTAGAAAGGTACGTTGCTTCCATCATCAATTGTTCTGCTTTGAGCCATGTTGAAGCAACCTACCAAATTGGTACGCAATTAAGTTGCCCAACTCTGCACTTGTTTCCTGGTGCAAATGAGTTGATAGTCTATATTCATCACATCCATCAGAAGTTATTGAGTGTTCCTTGGATTTTCCATGAAAAGGATCATTTATCGAAGTGAATAAACGCAGTGACAAAAAATCATTCGATGTCTCATTCTCCTGTGAAGCTATATCATTATCATTTGATCCCTTCCAATTCAGTTGAAACCCTAGTTGCAACGTCCTTGTACTTGAGCAATTATCCTTTACAATAGCCTGACCTGAATCAAATAAATTAGGGGTATGTCTGTGTCCATGTACACATCCTCTAGTGCAGGAACGTGAGTGTAATCCAGGAATCCTTCAGAGTGTAGGCAGCCATAAAATGGTGCAGGAATCTGTTGCATGGTACAGGCAGGGAAATGTAAGTCCATAGCATGTATAAAAGCATGATCAAATAAATTTTCAACCTGCAACAGACAAAACTTTATTAATAATGTTTTAATCCTGATAAAACAAGGGAAGTAATGAATACTCTTGAAAATAATCATTTAGCCAAACAACAGCATGAGATATTTTGAGTAAAAATAAGACAAAATGGAGGCCCAACAGCCCCCCATGTTGACCATCTTGCATGTCCTCATGCAAGGAAATCTAGTATTATCACTCCCTTGCAAAAAAACAAAATTAAAAACATTTATAGGCATTCATAATGATGTTCCTACAATTCTGTGAGATCACACTTCCTGCGCTGAATAAGACTTGTTCTAAAAACAAAGTGTCTACTGGACTCTTTATTTGCTTAGAATGATTTCAAAAAAATCTAAAACAAAAGCTTCCATGGAAAAGCTAAATTGCAAGGATGGTGTTATGACTCGAATAAAATAGCCAGTTTTTAATTTTCCAAAAAAAGGATATCTCAGAAGCATCCCTCATCAAAAGTCACACTTTAATATCCTCATTATAAATATGAGTGACATGATTTAAAAGCCATGGTGTTAAAAGTAAACATAGTAACGCCTTCCCACATTGACCATTTTACCATTATCCATGTATAGTTGAAGCTCCTCTTGTCTGGGCACAGTGAATTAACTGCACTAAGGGTCCCATGTCCATAAAAATCATCCCAAAAAGATAGAACTCCAAGGCATAACACCAAAAGGATTTTAAATCCATTCTCAAAGAGATTGATAATGAGTTCAGGGAAAGGGAAAAATAACCAAGTAAATTATAGTGTAGAATTCACTTTAATACCACAAGAATGGCCTTGCTGCCAGCAGACATCTATAGCCTCGACAGGGATACCTTTTAACCTCATGAAATGCTTGTGTCCCACCTATTAGATATAGATTCAAAGTTGTTTAAGAGAATTTACTTTTTGCTCTTTTTAAAAGTTAATTGAAGGTCGTTGTCCTAGCTTGGTAACTAGCTAACGATAGCGCCATTCACAAGAACTAACAAGAATGAACAAGCCGGATCGTGATGAGACCTCTTGTCTTCTAGTTTTTTCAATTGAAAGCCATTACCCTGGCTTGGTGACCAGTGCGGTAATGTCATTCTCCTTAGGACCCATGATCATAGTAAGTCGGCTCGCAATGAGACCTCCTATCCTTCAATTAATTCGTTTATGTTTAAAACAAAACTATGATTATGATTAACATCAGATAGATTACTTAATAGGTAGGGAAGCAAATCTACTCCTTAAGAGCGCAGGATGGCGTGAAAAGTTTTTAATTACTACTCTTTACTGGTTGGTCGTGCTACCCTAAAGACTTATTTAAAAAAACATATGAGATAATGACAAAATATTCCTTGAGTTGGTCATGCCAGGGTTCTTTATGAAATCATATTAGAGTTTTGCAGGTGTGGTTCACCATAAGAGGTTTTTTTTATTGATTCCTTCGAAGAGGTACTTGAAAAGATTTTCTGGATGATAGTTTGTTAGAATAGGAAAAAGTATTACATGTAACTTATAACAATACCCTTCTTTGACACATTAATCCATAATCAAAGTCACTTTAAAATATGAGGCATTAAGTGTGAAGTTCTTTTGACAGGTCTTACCATGAGAGTGCATAATAATAGAAATTTCCAAGTTGTGCTTTTAGGGAATCACAAGTTCAAGAGTGTTGTTATACATCTTTATTCATTATTCTTTTATTACACCACCCTATTTTTAAAGAAATAAATATCACCTTTAAGTGTAGGCGTACTTCCAATGAAGCCATGTGCGTAGAAAAATGATGATTATACTCACACTTAGTTTTAAATAATAAACTTCAAGACATACCAAAGCGTGAAAAACCAATTGCTTCAATTGAGATGGTATCAATAATTTCCGAATGATGAGGAAATAAGGTGGGTTTATGACTGCTCGAAACCAGGATTCAATGGAACCCATATATTTATGTTTCTCCAACTGATGCAAGCCTTCCACAGTTTGATAGTCACTCTCCTGGAGGTACAAAGAATATGGTGAAAGACAAAAGATAATTCCCTCAAGTTCAAACTCAAATATTTGATTTTCAAATTGACAAGAATGGTTGAGAGAGATTCTAGGGTTTTGAGCTTTAACAACATTTTGAGAACGAGTTCCAA
Source organism: Pinus tabuliformis (assembly GCA_031772625.1). Lineage (NCBI taxonomy): Eukaryota > Viridiplantae > Streptophyta > Pinopsida > Pinales > Pinaceae > Pinus > Pinus tabuliformis. Next base: position 1,019,737,281 of record CM062805.1, read on the forward strand.
TGAAAGATTTCTCCTCTGGTGGTCTTTGAATTATATCTTCCTTGGGTAAATGTTCTGCATTAATGGGGGAAGATTCCAAATTCATTCCCTTTCCCAACATGGAAGATGTGACATTTTGTTTGATAGCGGGAAGAATAGGTGTTTCAAACTCTTGTGCAACCTGATGGTTTAGATTAGGGCTTAGAAGATGGCTTGGGTTAGGGTTTTGGTTAAGGCTTAGACTATGATTTGTATTTGGATTGGGGTTAGGCTTTGAAGTAGGGTTAGGTCTAGGTTTTGGATTAAGGTATGGGCTAGGGTTAGGTCTAGAGTATGGATTAGGGCTAGGTCTAGGGTATGAATTATTTCTAGGTCTAGGTTATGGATTAGGGCTAGGTCTAGGGTATGGATTAGGATATGGGCTAGGATTCGGGTAAGAAATAGGGTCAAGACAAGGATTAGGGTAAGGGTATGAATTAGGGTTTGGGTTAGGATATGGATTAAGGCTAGGATAAGGTTGCACATGCAGTTGGGAAGATGGAGGAGGATGACTTGATGGTGCATTGGAAAGAAATTGTGGTTGTTGTTGATGCTCAAGTAATTGAATTTCCATGGGAGATTGTCCTAGAGAGAAGGATCCAAATGATTCTTGAGGCCATGGAGATATCTAGCTCGAGGATGAGGGCCAAGGAGAGGGCCACTGTGGCCATGAAGCAGGGTGTTCAATTGGAGGAGGATTAAAAGTTTTCCATGAAACTGTAGGATTATAAACATGTTGAGGAACCTACTCAGGATAATAAACATTATTCCAAGTATCAAATGGTGATGGACTTTGAATTATACGTGGTAGTCGATTTGATTCCTTACTTGATTTCCTGAGTGCCTTTAGTAATCCTGGTAGTGATGGGAAATGTTCTATTGAATGGTCTTCTTCACAAATTTTGCACACTTTCAAGTTATTAAGTGGACACTTTCCAAGGAAGTGTTTATTTCTACAGTTTGCGCAAAAGATAAGAAATGGTTTCTCATCCTTCTTCTACTCTTCCTGCAAATCATCTAATTTTGAAATCAAAGATTTAATCATATCATTCCTATGTTCAATCAAAATATTAAATTTTTCACTTGTTAATTATTCATTGCATGAGTTGTATGTCTCTATAGCAGCATAAAAACTCCTCATTTGAATGATTCCTCAAAATACCATTTTCATGTTTTTAACAAGCCAACTGGTACATTTTTTAGCACATGAATAATGTATCTATCTATCTATATATATATATATATATATATATAGTGGGGTTCTGACAACATCAGAGAAAATGAGAAACCTTAAAGCAACGAAGATATGCAGGAAAGAAATAAATTCAAAGAACATAAAATTGCAAGAAAAACTAGGTGAAGGAAAAAATAAATGCAACAAGTCACAAGATCAAACCCCTGAGCGCCTCCCCGGCAACAGCACCAAAATGCTAGGTGCAGTATAGGGCATATAAATGTACCAACATTTAATTTTCAATATGGTAGTTCGTGAACTTCGAGGCGTAGCAGCAGAAATGCCAGAGAAAGCCCTTGAAACCTGCAAAACAAATTATAGTCTATCTTGCGCATTAATCTTCAAAAATAAATGAAATCCTGCACTAAAAGAGAATTCAAGAAACACAAATCCAAACAATTAAAATCATGCAGGAAATAAAAGGCCATACTGTACTATTTAATAATGTGAAAGCAAATTCTAAGTATGAGCAAACAAAAGGGGAATCAAAACTGGAAACCAAGCAGTGCTGTCACAATATAAAAAAGACTGTAAATGTTGGAATAAACTCAAGAGAGATTCTAAACCATTATGATCCAGGTGGATGTTGGTGGCCACCCTCCTATCCCACTTGGACCCCCACAATTGTCTCTTTCAGCTTTTTAGTTTACTTAATTGTAGCACAGTTTACTATTTTTAGCATTTTTTCGAGTCTTGAACTTCGAAGCCGTTTGGAGGCCCTAAACGACGTTTTTGGGGAAAATTGGGAGAAACATGGGTCCATGGCCCAAAATTTCTCATCCCAAAGTTGTAGTCCTCGGATAGATATTTCTAACGAGGTATTGTTCTCTCAAACAGAGATCATATGCCAAAGTTACGACCCCAAGAAGTTGATGTATCAATTTACCCAAAACAGGGCCCATAGTTTGGCGCTTCATCTCCTAGGGTTAGGTTTTTGGATGTTTAGGGTTTTCCATTGTTTCTCAACAATAAAGAGGCCTTCGAGCCTCATTGTAAGACAATTCAGAGGCATGTAGCCGCAACATCTCTCCTCAGAGATAAGCTACCATCGCACGAGGTAGTTTATTTCCATTTCTGTTTGTAAGCATATTTCAGTATTTTACATTAATGAAATGAAGTATTATTTATGCTACATCTCTGTATTTATGGTTATCTATGTAATTTGTTGTGTTCCTGTTTAAACCTAGATTAGTGGTATCAGAACGATCTGCTCTTTCTCTATTTTTCATTGCATTTCCCCAACGAGGTCAGGATATAAGGAGATTGGACTTGAACTGCTCGAACCCTTGCAAGACCAGCCTCGCAAATCCCGATGGCCTCCCATGGCAGATGAAAAGAAAGACGAGGGGGCAAGAGATCCTATCAAAATCTTGCTCAAAGAATCCCTCGAGCGACAAAGGAATGCAATGATGGAAAATTTTGCCTAGATCCTTCAGCGGCTACCCAGGGTCGACGCATCTGCTTCCAATAGCTACTCTGGAAATGCCACACCCTTTACGGTACAAGCTAACTTTGACATTCCCATATTTGAGGGTCAGATAGATGCAGACGCTATAGATAAATGGTTAAATCTACTAGAAGAGTATTTTTTTGTTCATGATTTTTTCGACCGGGAAAAGAATACTTTCACTCTTCTCAAAGCCATCCCCCACGTCAAGGACTGGTGGGAAACCTAATTCAAGCAGAAGGATGAAAGTACGGCCTCACTATTTTCAGCGGCACCAACTTGGAATTCATTCCAGAATGCCATCAAGGAGCAGTACTACCCTGTCAAAAGCTATGAGGATAAATAAATAAAGTGGACCACGCTGTGGCAGGGAAGGAACCAAGATGCGCCGGAGTTCACAAATATTTTTCATACCCTTTGCACAAAGTTGGGTATCAAGGATTCTAAGCTGCATTTGGTACTGAAATACTGCAGCTTCCTACACAAGTACATCCAGGACGAGATGGAGTTCTTGAACATCTCCTCACTCGACATAGCATACCAATATGTTGTCAAGATCGAGCAAAAGTTTAAACAAAAGAAGCGAGACTTTGGATCTGTGAATCCGAAGAACAAAGGACAAATCCAAGGCGGGGTGACCCAAGACAAACCGTCAAAGCCGCAAGAAAATAACAACATCACGAAGTCAAAGAAGGACACAGGAAAGTGTGAGTTCCATAAGAGCCCCACTCAGAACACAAGTGAGTGTTGGACCAGGCAGTCGCTAGTGGCCAAGTTGAAGGCTTCAAAATCATATGCATGTTCCGACCCTGAGTCAGAACCCGACAAGGGCAATGACAAAGGGAAGAAAACCATTGATGCAGAGCCCAGCACCACTATTGCCACCGTCAAGATCCAAAAGAATGAGATCGAAGATCCAGAGGAAGGGGAGCATCTTTTCCACTCACAAATGTGGGTGAATGGTTCGCCGCTGCAATTCATTGTCGATAATGGCAGCCAAAAGAACCTCATTTTAGCAGAGGTCGTGAAGCGGCTAGGACTACCAACCATACCACACCCGCAACCGTAGAGAATGGGGTAGCTTCACCAAGGACAAGATCTCTGAGTCCACCAGCAATGTCGCCTTCCCTACAGCATCAAGCCCTTCACATACGAGGTATTGTGTGATGTTACACCGCTTGATGTTTGTGATGTATTATTAGGCCAACCATACTTGTGGAAGCAACATGTTGTGTATGAGTCAAGGCCTCGTGTTGTTATTATTTCTTTATGTAATACATTATACACGATACCGGAGGTAGCCTCACCTACCGACACTTCTTTGATCTCTGCTAAGAAAGGCAGTAAGATCATCTTCCAAACCAGGAAATTTATTTTCTGTCTGGTTCACCTTCAAAGTAAGGGGAAGATTGTAACCACATCCATGGCCCCCAGGAACGATTCCTCCACGCAGCAGAAGTAGGTGGATATGGTCATGAAAGAATATAGGGACATCTTCTCCTCACCCAGAGCGGTATTGTTGCACTGTCAGGTCAAGCATTCATCCAATATGACTTCTAGAGCACCTCTACCGAACGAGTCGACCTATCGCCACTCCATTTTGGAAAATGCCAAGTAAAAGCAGCGACATGATCAGCATAAGGTACCACACAAGTTTCAAGTGGGCGATAAAGTCTGGTTGCATATGCAGAAATAACGCCTTACAAGAGCCCGTCAGAAGCTCAGACCACTCCGATATGGTCCTTACACCATTACCAAAGCTGTGGGATACAATGATTTGGAGCACAGCATTCCCCATTCCTTCGCTTGCACTGATTGTTCAATGTGGACCACCTTCAACCATGCTTCGAGCCTCATTGTAAGACAGTTCAGAGGCAAGTAGCTGCCACATCTCTCGTCAGAGATAAGCTACCATTGCCCGAGCTAGTTTATTTCCATTTCTGTTTGTAAGCATATTTCAGTATTTTACATTAATGAAATGAAGTATTATTTCTGCTGCATCTCTGTATTTATGGTTATCTCTGTAATTTTTTGTGTTCGTGTTTAAATCTGGATCAGTCGTATCAGAGTGGTCTGCTCTTTCTCTTTTTTCTTTGCAAGTCCCCAACGAGGTCAGGATATAAGGAGTTAGGGCTGTTGGAAATAATACTGAGAGGGGGGGTGAATCAGTATTATCAGATCAGATAAAACTTTTCAATTTCATACTCAGAAACATATACGCGACTTCAGTTAAGTGAACCCGCGTGTACACGCGACTGTGTCTAAAGCAACTAGCGTATATTCAGAGATCTTATGATTCAGTTAGCTTATCTTCAGTAAATGCATCAGAACATTATTAACCATGTTAACAGTAAACAGGTGCAGTATAACAGAACAGATCATCACACATAAGGCACACACATGAACACCATGATATAAGGTGGAAACCCAATGTGGGTGAAAACCACCTGCTGCAATTTGTTTCTATCTTCCTTTAATAAGAAACTTCTTTTACAATGTACTGGTGCAGTCCTTTACCAGCACGCAGGCTACAACCTGCAGAGGGCTACAACCCTCATAGCTCTTGTACTAGCCGATCCATTTACTAGTACGTAGGTGCCTACCTACAGAATGCTCCAACCTTTACTCGTTTTCCAGCTGCTCCTGGAAGGGAGCTACAACCCCCTGGCTCTTGTACTGGCTGATATGTTTACCAGTACGTAGGTGCCGGCCTACGATCTTCCCGGGACCACGTTTCATACATTTTCATACTGGATCCATGAAACTATCACCATTGTAGAACAACCTGCATCATCAATCTCTGAATCACCCAATACTGAATCACTGAAACCCTATCAAGAACATAACAACAACCAGATCCAACTCCATCTTCATACTTCACATTGTATACGCTACTTCGACGAAACCAACCTGCGTGTATACGCTCTTTTACCAAAGCCAACCCGCGTACAGATCTGCAAATTCAGACTTAAAACTCTGCAGCTATATCAGACATCAAAACTTACCCAGATCATAACAATAAACCTGCGCCAATAGATCTAGTCTATCCACAGTCAAACCATAAGAAGATAATCATTCCAAGCCTTGAGATCTCGTTCCATCATTCATCATCCTTCGCATGAGTGAAACCTTGGTTCAGATCACCAACCCATAACCAGCATTTGGATCTCACACTTCCTCAGATCTGCATCACTCACATACACCACTTTGGCCTAATGATCTTTCTCCTTATATAGCTCTAGGCCCTTCACAATACCACGGACCAAAACCATAGTAACACAATACCATCAACCTCAAAACGAGGGATCGACACGCCCGTCGAGACACCATGGTCCGAAACCATAGGCACAACTTCCAAGGACTAACCGCCACGGACCAAAGGTACTTTTCCACATACACGCTCTTTTACTGAAGCCAACCTGCGTGTACACGCGACTTGGGCTTAACGAACCTGCGTGTATGAACTTTCTTGGCATGTTGTACTAAGATCTGTCCTCTGATTAAGTTGCCATCACCTGTACCAACCTCTGAGCACCTGTACCAACCTCTGAGTGAGTTGCCATCAAGGACAACACTTGAATCATAATGCCAACAATCTCCCCCTTTGGACTTGATGGCAACCACCACACCAAGTCACTCTCCCCCTTTGACATCAAGGGCAAAGGGCGGACCAAGATATTCTCTTCTTTGGTATACCTTCTGTTGTCCATACTCCCCCTGAGTACCTGCTGAAATCTCCAAATGTGCTCCCCCTTTGTGTATGCCAAAGTGTACCAATCTATCCATCCTGCTCTTGCTGAATTGTGCTGTTCATGCTCCCCTTGACTGTAGGCAAGATTTGCAAAAGATGTTCTTCGAGAAGAACAAAGACTTATACATCATAGAAGACCTTCTTATCACCAAAAGACTCAATACATACATTCATCGCCCAACCTAGTGGGGATATACCAATATTGACTTATCCACCTAACCATGTGGAGATACATTAAGAGTTTACTCATGATAAGACATGAACATTACATCATTCATCCCAGGCATAGTGGGGAAACCAACATAGGCCGTTACATGACCTTGACATCATAAAAGAGATATCACAAAAGAGATACATGACATAGTGATGAAATATCTAGACCAAGACTTATGAAAGCCACCAGCAGCATCATGATCTGTACCATAAGCATCAGCCTGCATTACCATTCCTTTGATCAAACAGCAAGATGTATCATTTAGCTTCTAACCATAATGCCAACAATGCATTATTTGAAGTATATGCTCCCCCTGAGCAAGTATCAAGACATTTCCAGACATCCTCAGCAGACTGTAACTGTTAACCAATAGAGCATATACTGGACTGGATCATATCAGACCCCTTTTCTGAGTCTGTCCCCACTGCTTTTTCACAAACTGACATATACACGACTTTGCAGTGTGAAACTCACGTATATACGCGTCTTTCCTTCATGAAACTTGCGTATGAGAATTAGAACACTGAAGTTTTACACCTTCAGCTCCCCCTGAGTCTGTTATGTCTGTGTTGTGCTGAGTACCCTGTGCTGTGCCACATCTTTCTGATTGAACTTCCTTCTTCTTCCATATCTTCAGGCATGTTGATGATTTCTTCTTATCATGAGCTTTGTTCCTGCAATCCTTTGCTCTATGTCCAAACTTGTTACATGCATAGCATCTTACATGTTTCATATTCCTCCTATAGCAATCAGCAGCTTTGTGGCCAAACATATTGCAAGAAAAGCAATATCCATTAAAGTACCTTGAATGTGATGATATTTCTGCATGATGGTCTTGACGCCTTCTTCTTCTACATATGGCTGCAACATGTCCAAGATTATGACATACATAACATTCAACATTATCCATGGGAGGAGTAAAAGATTTTCTTTGAGGAGTCTCTTTCCTTGATTGTTGATGGGGTTGTCTTTTTATCTCCTTGTAGAGCCTTTCAGATTTTGCATTAGAGATTCTTGTCTTACTTTGTGAACCAGATTCACCTTCAATAGACTCATGAAAACCAAGACCAGTTTTGATAGCAGGGGACCTTTGACTACTAAGAATATCATCCAAGATCTTAGTACTATCTTGAAATCGTAATAGTTTATCCTTTTCTTCTAATTTACTTTTCAAGATATTTACCTCAACTTGATGTTGTTCTTCTTTTTCCAGACATTGCTTCTTCAAGGTCTCTTCAACTTTCCTTCCTTCATCCAGCTGATGCCTTAGTTTGAGGATCTCGTTTTCTTGCTCTTTATTCAGTGCTAGCAGCATTTGTCGAATTCTGGAGGCACATTCCAACAGATCTTCTAATCTGATGATTTCTTTTTTGAGGGCATTCTCCTTTTTGCTAGGTAGATCTTGCTGATCTATGGTTTGATCTGATGCTCCATCTTCATTCTGAGGTGATTCAGGATCTGAATTCTTGCTTCCACTCAACGGCAGGTTGTCATTGTTCCTTTGAGCTGTCTTCTTCTTCTGACGTGCTTTCTTCCCCATTGTTCTACGAATCTCCTTCAAGCGATCAAGCTTCTCTGAAGGACCTGCTCTGATTCCAATTGTTGGAAATAATACTGAGAGGGGGGGTGAATCAGTATTATCAGATCAGATAAAACTTTTCAATTTCATACTCAGAAACATATACGCGACTTCAGTTAAGTGAACCCGCGTGTACACGCGACTGTGTCTAAAGAAACTAGCGTATATTCAGAGATCTTATGATTCAGTTAGCTTATCTTCAGTAAATGCATCAGAACATTATTAACCATGTTAATAGTAAACAGGTGCAGTATAACAGAACAGATCATCACACATAAGGCACACACATGAACACCATGATATAAGGTGGAAACCCAATGTGGGTGAAAACCACCTGCTGCAATTTGTTTCTATCTTCCTTTAATAAGAAACTTCTTTTACAATGTACTGGTGCAGTCCTTTACCAGCACGCAGGCTACAACCTGCAGATGGCTACAACCCTCATAGCTCTTGTACTAGCCGATCCATTTACTAGTACGTAGGTGCCTACCTACAGAATGCTCCAACCTTTACTCGTTTTCCAGCTGCTCCTGGAAGGGGGCTACGACCCCCTGGCTCTTGTACTGGCTGATATGTTTACCAATACGTAGGTGCCGGCCTACGATCTTCCCGGGACCACGTTTCATACATTTTCATACTGGATCCATGAAACTATCACCATTGTAGAACAACCTGCATCATCAATCTTTGAATCACCCAATACTGAATCACTGAAACCCTATCAAGAACATAACAACAACCAGATCCAACTCCATCTTCATACTTCACATTGTATACGCTACTTCGACGAAACCAACCTGCGTGTATACGCTCTTTTACCAAAGCCAGCCCGCGTACAGATCTGCAAATTCAGACTTAAAACTCCGCAGCTATATCAGACATCAAAACTTACCCAGATCATAACAATAAACCTGCGCCAATAGATCTAGTCTATCCACAGTCAAACCATAAGAAGATAATCATTCCAAGCCTTGAGATCTCGTTCCATCATTCATCATCCTTCGCATGAGTGAAACCTTGGTTCAGATCACCAACCCATAACCAGCATTTGGATCTCACACTTCCTCAGATCTGCATCACTCACATACACCACTTTGGCCTAATGATCTTTCTCCTTATATAGCTCTAGGCCCTTCACAATACCACGGACCAAAACCATAGTAACACAATACCATCAACCTCAAAACGAGGGATCGACACGCCCGTCGAGACACCATGGTCCGAAACCATAGGCACAACTTCCAAGGACTAACTGCCACGGACCAAAGGTACTTTTCCACATACACGCTCTTTTACTGAAGCCAACCTGCGTGTACACGCAACTTGGGCTTAACGAACCTACGTGTATGAACTTTCTTGGCATGCTGTACTAAGATCTGTCCTCTGATTAAGTTGCCATCACCTATACCAACCTCTGAGCACCTGTACCAACCTCTGAGTGAGTTGCCATCAAGGACAACACTTGAATCATAATGCCAACAAGGGCTTGAACTGGTCAAACCCTTGCAAGACCAGCATCGCAAATCCCGACGACCTCCCATGGCGAATGAAAAGAAAGACGAGGGGGCAGGAAATCCTATAAAATCTTCCTCAAAGAAGCCCTCGAGCGACAAAGGAAAGCAATGATGGAAAACTTTTCCTAGATCCTTCAGCGGCTACCCAAGGGCGACGCAACTGCTTCCAATAGCTACTCTGGAAACACCACACCCTTTAAGGTACAAGTTAACTTTGACATTCCCATATTTGAGGGTCAGATAGATGCAAATGTTGTAGATAAATGGTTAAATCTGCTACAAGGGTATTTTTTTGTCCATGATTTTTTCAGCCGGGAAAAGATTACTTTCGCTCTTCTTAAAGTCGCCCCCGACGCCAAGGACTGGCAGGAAACCTCTGCGACAGATGGATGAAAGTATGACCTCACTGTTTTCAGCAGCACCCACTTGGAATTCATTTCGGAATGCCATCAAGGAGCAGTACTACCCTCTCAAAAGCTATGAGGATAAATACATAAATTGGACCACGTTGCGGCAAGGAAGGCACCAAGATATGTCGGAGTTCACAAATATTTTTCATACACTTCACACAAAGTTGGGTATCAAGGATTCTCAGCTGCATGTGGTACTCAAATACTGCGGCTGCATACACAGGTACATCCAAGATGAGAAGGAGTTCTTGCACATCTCCTCGCTTGGCACAGCATTCCAATATGCTGTCAAGATCGAGCAAAAGTTGACAAAAGAAGCGAGACTTTGGATCAGCGAATCCGAAGAACAAAGGAAAAATCCAAGGCAGGGTGACCCAAGACAACCCGTCGAAGCAGCACGAAAAGAAAAACACCATGAAGTCAAAGAAGGACACAAGAAAGTGGTGTGAGTTCCATAAGAACTCCACTCACAACACAAGTGAGTGTCGGACCAAGCAGTCGCTAGTGGCCGAGTTGAAGGCCTCAGAATCAAATGCATGTTCCGACGCTGAGTCAAAACCCGACAAGGGGAATGAAAAAGGGAAGCAAATCATTGATGCGAAGCCCAGCGCCACTGTTGCCACTACCAAGATCTAGAAGAATGAGCTCGAAGATCCAGAGGAAGGGGAGCGTCTTTTCCACTCACAAATGTGGGTGAAGGGTTCGTCGCTGCAATCATTGTCGACAATGGCAACCAAAAGAACCTCATTTCAGCAGAGGTCATGAAGCGACTGGGACTACCAACCATACCACACACACAACCATACTGCATCTGGTGGCTTCACCAAGGATGAGATCTTCGAGTCCGCCAGCAGTGTCGCCTTCCCTACAGCATCAAGCCCTTCACAGATGAGGTATTGTGTGATGTTGCACCGCTTAATGTTTGTAATGTATTATTAGGCCAACCATACTTGTGGAAGCGACATGTTGTGTATGATTCAAGGCCTCACGCTGTTATTATTTCTTCTTGTAATACATTATACAGGATGTCGGAGGTAGCCCCACCTACCGCCACTTCTTTGATCTCTGCTAAGAAAGTTAGTAAGATCATCTCCCAGACTAGGAAATTTATTTTCTGTCTAGTTCACCCTCAAAGTAAGGGGAAGATCGTAGCCACATCCATGGCCCATGAGAAGGGTTCCTCCACGCAGCAGAAGCAGGTGGATATGGTCATGAAAGAAGACAGGGACATCTTCTCCTCACCCACAGGGGTATTGTTGCACTGTCAGGTCAAGCATTCGTCTGATATGACTTCTGAAGCGCCTCTACCCAACAGGTCAATCTATCGACACTCCATTCTGTAAAATGCCAAGTACAAGCAGAGACATGATTAGCATCAGGTACCACACAAGTTTCAAGTGGGCGACAAAGTATGGTTGCATATACAGAAAGAATGCCTTACAAGATCCCATCAGAAGCTCAGACCACTCTGATATGGTCCTTACACCATTACCAAGGCTATGGGAAACAATTCTTTGGAGCACATCATTCCCCACTTCCTTCACTTGCACAAATTGTTTAATCTGGACCGCCCTGGACCATGCTTCCCACCATTACTGGACACATTAGAGGTTGCAGAACAGCTCACCGGTGACCAAGTTCAACAGAAGCTTCCTCATCTCATGGAGGAACTCAACGCAATGGGGACCATTGTTTCCTAAGGGAGGAGGAATAATCTAGGTGAATGTTGGTGGCCACCCACCTATCCCACTTGGACCCCCACAATTGTCACTTTCAGTTTTTCAGTTTCCTTAATTGTAGCATAGTTTACTATTTTTAGCAGTTTTTCTGGTCCTGAACTTCCGAAGCTGTTTTGAGGCACTAAACGATGTTTTTTCGGAAAACTAGATGCAACATGGGTCCTTGGACCCATGTAAGGCCCAATGTTCCTCATCTCAAAGTTGTATTACTTGGATAGATCTTTCTAATGAGGTATTATGCACATCAAACGGAGATCGTATGCCAAAGTTACACCCCTGGGAAGTTGATGTAACAATTTACCCAAAACGGGGCCCATAGTTTGGCGCTTCATCTCCTAGGGTTAGGTTTTTGGATGTTTAAGGTTTTCCATTGTTTCTCAACAATAAATAGGCCTTCAAGCTTCATTGTAAGACAGTTCAAAGGCATGTATCCGCCACATCTCTCCTCAGGGATAAGCTACCATCACGCGAGCTAGTTTATTTCAATTTCTGTTTGTAAGCATATTTCAATATTTTACATTAATGAAATGAAGTATTACTTCTATTACATCTCTTTATTTATAGTTATCTCTGTAATTTGTTGTGTTCCTCTTTAAATCTGAATCAGTGGTATCAGAGCATTCTGCTCTTTCTCTATTTTTCTTTGCATGTTCCCAACGAGGTCGGGATATAAGGAGTTAGGGCTTGAATTGGTCGAACCCTTGCAAAACCAGCCTCGAAAATCCCAACGGCCTCCCAAGGTCATGAAACGGAAGACGACAGGGCAGGAGATCCTATCAAAATCTTGCTCGAAGAAGCCCTTGAGCGACAAAGGAACGCGATGGTGGAAAACTTTGCCCAGATCCTGCAGCGGTTACCCAGGGGCAACGCGTCTGCTTCCAATAGCTACTCTAGTAATGCCACACCCTTTAAGGTACAAGTTAACTTTAACATTCCCATATTAGAGGGTCAGATAGATGCAGACGTTGTAGATAAATGGTTAAATCTGCTAGAAGGGTAACTTTTTATCCTGTTATCGGGAAAACTAGTGTCTATTCAGAGCTGCTAGTCCCACTAAGATGGGTAGCTATCTTAGAAACAAACAAATTAAAGTTACTTGTGTTTTCGTTTATGAGAGATAGATGAGAGAGAAGCAGAGAGCACCAACATCGGTCTTTCGCTAGTCTCCTTGCTTGTTTCCTCTCTCCTTTGATAGAGCTTTCGCCACTCCTTCCTCACTTGTCCCGCTTCAAAGAACACCTGTAGAGCCAAGGCAGCAAAATGCCATCAAAGCATAGAGATCTATAACCATAAATAATGTAGGATAAGATGTACATTAACCATATAAATGCATACACAAACAAGATTCAGAGATATACAAGCATATGGAGGAAAACTCAACTAGCTTTATTGATAGAAGTAGTAGAAGAGAGGATTACAACCAGGCTGTCTGATCCAGCATAATCCTCCCAGCATGAAAGCTCTCTTCACCTCATACAAAGCAAGATCACCCAACAATGTCTTCAAAGAGAAACCAACAGCACTTCCTTGCAAATTACAAAATTCCAGCCTCTGGATCTCTTGGATGAGGGATCCATATATAGATGTTTACAGGAGAGTGAGTCAGCTTCTGGGATTTTGATTAGTGTCATTTCACTGATAGTTCTTCGTTCCACTTGGATATTTCAGATCTCTTACTCATCCCTGGGCGAATTCAAAGAGGCAAGTGTCATATGAGCAGTTTCTAGAAGATTCTCTGGGTTTCCACCTAGCACACTGCTTCTGCCATTTGTCTACTCTCGCTCATCACACCCTACAGAAGGGCTTTCCAGTATGCATTGCACCCCCCGTGTGTAATAGGTGAGATGCATCGCACCCTATGCATGGAGCAGTCTGTATGGTCCTGTTTTGACCAGTTCTGAGTAGTTTTTCATGGAGAACTTCTGGGAGATGATGTAATCAGCTAACCTTGTTCCTTTAGGGTATGAAACAACACTTTTAGGGGTTTAGAAGCCCTTGGTTTATGGACATATGTGATTGGGGTTGCAGTGCCCAAATATGTCTATAACATATCCATGATTTTTCCAACCGGGAAAAGATTACTTTTGCTCTTCTCAAAGCTGCCCCCCACATCAAGGACTGGTGGGAAGCCTACTGCGAGCAGAAGGATGAAAATACGGCCTCACTGTTTTTAGCCACACCCTTCTGGAATTCATTCTGGAATCCCATCAAGGAGCAGTACTACTCTGTTAAAGGCTATGAGGATAAATACATAAAGTGGACCATGCTGCGGCAAGGAAGGGACCAAGATGTGCCGAAGTTCACAAATATTTTTCATACCCTTCGCACAAAGTTGGGTATCAAGGATTCTGAGTTGCATTTGGTACTCAAATACCGTGGTTCCATACACAGGTACATCTAGGATGAGATGGAGTTCCTGAACATCTCCTCGCTCGGCACGGAATACCGATATGCTATCAAGATCGAGTAGAAGTTTAAACCAAAAAAGTGAGACTTTGGATCTGCGAGTCTAAAGTACAAAGAAAAAAGCCAAGGCATGGTGACCCAAGACAACCCGTTGAAGTATCAAGAAAAGAACAACACTACGAAGTCAAAGAAAGACACAGGAAATGGTGTGAGTTCCATAAGAGCCCCACTCACAACACAAGTGAGTATCGGACCAAGAAATCATTGGTGGCCGAGTTGAAGGCTTTAGAATCATATGCATGTTCTGACCCTGAGTTATAACTCGACAAGGGGAATGTAAAAAGGGAAGAAAATCATTAATGTAGAGCCCAGTGCCACTGTTGCCACTCCATGATCCAGAAGAATGAGCCCAAAGATCTAGAGTAAGGGGAGCGCCTTTTCCAATCACAAATGTGGGTGAAGGGTTTGCTATTGCAATCCATTGTTGACAGTGGTAGCCAAAATAACCCCATTTCAGCAGAGGTCATGAAGAGGCTGGGACTACCAACCATACCACACCCGCAACCATATAGCATCGGGTGGCTTCACCAAGGACGAGATCTCCGAGTCTGCCAGCAGTGTCGCCTTCCCTACAGCATCAAGCCCCTCACAAATGAGGTATTGTGTAATGTTTCACCACTTGATGTTTGTGATGTATTATTAGGCCAACCATACTTGTGGAAGCGACATGTTTTGTATGATTCAAGGCCTTGCGTTGTTACTATTTCTTTGTGTAATACATTATACAGGATACCGGAGGTAGACCCACCTGTTGCCACTTCTATGATCTCTGCTAAGAAAGGCAGTAAGATCATCTCCCAGACTAGGAAATTTATTTTATGTTTGGTTCGCCCTCAAAGTAAGGGGAAGATCATAGCCACATCCATGGCCCCCAAGAAGGGTTCCTCCACACAGCAGAAGCAGGTGGATATGGTCATGAAAGAAGACAGGGACATCTTCTCCTCACCCACAAGGGCACCGTTGCACTATCATGTCAAGCATTCGTCTGATCTCACTTACGGAGCACCTCTACCCAAGGGGTCTAGCTATCGCCACTTCATTCTGGCAAATGCCAAGTAAAAGTAGTGACATGATTAGCATTAGGTACCACACAAGTTTCAAGTTGGCGACAAAGTCTGGTTGCATCTGTAGAAAGAACACCTTACAAGATCCCATAAGAAGCTCAAACCACTCTGATATGGTCCTTACACCATTACCAAGGCTGTGGGAAATAATGCTTTGGAGCAAAACATTCCCCCATTCCTTCACTTGCACCGAGTGTTCAATGTGGACCACCCTCGACCATGCTTCCCACCATTACTGGACAAATCAAAAGTTGCAGAACAGCTCACCAGGGACCAAGTTTAGCAGAAGTTTCCTCATCTCATGGAGGAACTCAATGCAATGGGGACCATTTCCTCCTAAGGGGGGAGGAATGATCCAGGTGGATTTTGATGGACACCTACCTATCCCACTTGGACCCCCACAACCGCCTCTTTCAGTTTTTTAGTTTCCTTAATTGTAGCACAGTTTACTATTTTTAGCAGTTTTTTGGGTCCTGAACTTCCGGAGTCGTTTTGAGGCCCTAAATGAAGTTTTTTGGGAAACCTAGGAGAAACATGGGTCCATGGACCCATGTTGCTCATCCCAAAGTTGTAGTCCTCGGATAGATCTTTCTAACGAGGTATTGTGCACGTCAAACAGAGATCGTATGCCAAAGTTACAACCCCGGGAAGTTGATGTACCAATTTACCCAAAACGAGGCCCATAGTTTGGTGCTTCATCTCCTAGGGTTAGGTTTTTGGATGTTTAGGGTTTTCCATTGTTTCTCAACAATAAATAGGCCTTCGAGCCTCATTGTAAGACAGTTTAGAGGCATGTAGCCGCGACATCTCTCCTCAGAGATAAGGTACCATCGCCTGAGCTAGTTTATTTCCATTTCTGTTTGTAAGCATATTTCAATATTTTACATTAACGAAATGAAGTATTATTTCTGCTGCATCTCTGTATTTATGGTTATCTCTGTGATTTGTTTTGTTCCTGTTTAAATCTGGATCAGTGGTATCAGAGTGGTCTGTTATTTCTCTATTTGTATTTGCATGTCCCCAACGAGGTCGGAATATAAGGAGTTAGGGCTTGAACTAGTCAAACCCTTACAAGCCCAGCCTCGCAAATCCCGATGGCCTCCAAAAGACAAGGAGGTAGGAGATCCTATCAAAATCTTGCTCGAAGAAGCCCTCGAGCGACAAAGGAATGCGATGATGGAAAAATTTTCCCAGATCCTTCAGCGGCTACCCGGGGGTGACGCATCTGCTTCCAATAGCTACTCTAAAAACGCCACACCCTTTACAGTACAAGTTAACTTTGACATTTCCTAGAAGAGTATTTTTTTTTTCATGATTTTTTCGACCAGGAAAAGATTACTTTCACCCTTCTCAAAGCCGCCCCCCACATCAAGGACTGGTGAGAAGCCTATTGTGAGTAGAAGGATGAAAGTACAGCCTCACTATTTTTAGTCGCACCCACTTGGAATTCTTTCCAGAATGCCATCAAGGAGCAGTACTACCCACTGAAAAGCTATGAGGATAAATACATAAAGTGGACCATGCTATGACAGGGAAGGGACCAAGATGTGCCGAAGTTCACAAATATTTTTCATACCCTTCGCACAAAGTTGGGTATCAAGGATTCGGAGCTGCATTTGGTACTTAAATACCATGACTGCCTACACAGGTACATCTAGGATGAGATAGAGTTCCTGAACATCTCTTCACTCGGCACGGCATACCGATATGCTGTCAAGATCGAGCAGAAGTTTAAACAAAAGAAGCGAGACTTTGGATCTGCGAATCCGAAGAAGAAAGGACAAAGCCAATGTGGGGTGATCCAAGACAACCTATCAAAGCCACAAGAAAAGAACAACACCACAAAGTCAAAGGAGGACATAGGAAAGTGGTGTAATTTCCATAAGAGCCCCACTCACAACACAAGTGAGTGTCAGACCAAGCAATCGCTGGTGGCCGAGTTGAAAGCTTCAGAATCAGATGCATGTTCCGACCCTGAATCAGAACACGACAAGGGGAATGACAAAGGGAAGAAAATCATTGATGCGAAGCCCAGCACCACTATTGCCATAGCCAAGATCCATAAGAATGAGACCGAAGATCTAGAGGAAGGGGAGCATCTTTTCCTCTCACAAATGTGGGTGAAGGGTTCACTGCTGCAATTCATTATCGACAGTGGCAGTCATAAGAACCTCATTTCAGCAAAGGTCGTGAAGCAACTGGGACTACCAACCATACCACACCTGCAATTGTACAGCATCGGGTGGCTTCACCAAGGACGATATCTCTGAGTCTGCCAGCAGTACCGCCTTCCCTACAGCATCAAGCCCTTCACATATGAGGTATTGTGTGATGTTGCACCACTCGATGTTTGTGATGTTTTATTAGGCCAACCATACTTGTGGAAGTGACATGTTGTGTATGAGTCAAGGCCTCGTGCTGTTATTATTTCTTTGCGTAATACATTATACAGGATACCGAAGGTAGCCCCACCTACCACCACTTCTTTGATCTCTACTAAGAAAGGCAGTAAGATCATCTCCCATACTAGGAAATTTATTTTCTGTCTGGTTCACCCTCAAAGTAAGGGGAAGATTGTAGCCACATCCATGGTCCCCGGGAAGGGTTCCTCCACGCAGCAAAAGCAGGTTGATATGGTCATGAAAGAAGACAGGGACATCTTCTCCTCAACCACAGGGGTACCATTGCACTATCAGGTCAAGCATTCATCCGATTTGACTTCCGGGGCACCTCTACCCAACGGGTCGATCTATCGCCACTCCATTCTAGAAAATTCCAAGTACATCAGCGACATGATCAGCATCAAGTACCACACAAGTTTCAAGTGGGCGACAAAGTCTGGTTGCATCTGCAGAAAGAACGCCTTACAAGAGCCCATCAGAAGCTCAAACCACTATGATATGGTCCTTACACCATTACCAAGGTTGTGGGAAACAATGCTTTGGATCACAGCATTCCCCCATTCCTTCGCTTGCACCAAGTGTTCAATGTGGACCGCCCTCGACCATGCTTCCCACCATTACTAGACACATCGAAGCCTGTAGAATAGCTCACCAGGGACCAAGTTCAGCAGAAGTTTCCTCATCTCATGGAGGAACTCAACACAATGGGGACCATTTCTTCCTAAGGGGGGAGGAATGATCCAAGTGGATGTTGGTGGCCACCCACATATCCCACTTGTACCCCCACAACTGTCTCTTTCAGTTTTTCAGTTTCCTTAATTGTAGCACAGTTTACTATTTTTAGCATTTTTTCGGGTCCTGAACTTCTAGAGCCGTTTTGAGGCCCTAAACGACGTGTTGGCTTGTTGGGGCCTAACCCAAGTTTGGAGTTAGTTACCCAAACAAATCCATGTACTACTGGCCCTTTCGGTAACAGTCCGCGAATTGCGAATTGAGGTCTCACTCGAAGTAGTATGGGGGGGTGTTGGAACCATGTTTCCGCACCCTTGAGATGTCTGAGAGGTTGAATTGGTCCAATTATTAGTTCCTTGGCACAGGTTACTTCGCGCACTTCCCTGTCCCTCACGCCCTGGTATGCTTGCCTTCGCGCAACCCTAACTAGGGGTTGTGGGGCCTTCGCGCTGCTGGAGCAGCGCTCTGCACTATTTCCCTAAGTCACCCTTATGATCTTACTTATCTTCTTACACCAGTTAGTTATCTCCATGTAAACGGATGCCTTAAGTTATATTTATTTATATAGCACATTCATATGAGTTCACGCAGTAAATACACAGTAAACTTGTAATTCATACCCAATAATACATAAAACAGGAAAAGATGCACAGAAATATGATAAAACTTATCTTTATTGATGTTTCCAATAGTTATAGACTCGATCTGCCCTGCGCACTTAGCTGCAGGGGTCCGCGCACTCAACTGCAGACTACTAGGCCTCTGCGCACTCAGTTGTAGAGCCTCCTCCTACTCTATGACCCAAAGACACCCTTTACACTTCGACTCAATCTCTTAGACTCCTCATGCTTTTTTTCTATTGATTCATTTTCTTTAGATATCTTCTACACTTAGAGCCTCGCTCTATATATACAATCCCATGGTCCGCAGACCTTGTGTAGGTCTATCAAGCCGACATTACATTACACAAACAAGGTAAGACAACCCTGTGACTCTATTATGACTTCGCTCTCCGCACCCACAAATCAGGAGCCTTTACAATAGACTTGGTGACTTGGTCAAAACTTGATCTTTAATCCCCAAAACATGCCTTGGGGGGATTCCATGCCCAATAGGCCCCCAACACAAACATCGTGACTCGCCCTCGAGTCACTCTGTCGATGCGTAGATCTTCGCGCGGAGTCCCTACAACTCTGTTTGAACCACTGCAAGGTCGGAAGTGAACTGAGCGGTTACTTGCTGAATCTCCTAGACCCGTTGTTCCGAGACCATAGTGTCGGAACTGCTTCCTTGGATCCATTCTTGTGTCCCTTACCTTTGTTTATAGCCCTGCACCTTTGTCCGGCTACCT
Organism: Pinus tabuliformis; assembly: GCA_031772625.1. Lineage (NCBI taxonomy): Eukaryota > Viridiplantae > Streptophyta > Pinopsida > Pinales > Pinaceae > Pinus > Pinus tabuliformis. The sequence continues at coordinate 1,019,757,202 of CM062805.1, forward strand.
GGAGCGCGAAGATTATGCTTCTGTCGGCTAGTCAGATAGTTGGGCCACCCGTGTAGGGCTTTAATCGACTGCCATTTAATTTGCCTAGGAAAGGTTCTCCATTTAGCTTTACCAATTGTACCGCGCCTCCGTCTGTGACATCCTTAACAACATATGGTCCTAGCCAATGCATTCTGAACTTTCCCAGGAATTTATAAAACTTGATGTCATACAATAAGACTAAATCATTTACCTTGAAGGTGCGCAACTTAATATGGTGATCATGCAAAGCCTTCTCGCGCTGCTTTTGTACCTGCTGATGGAAGGCAGCTAGGAACCGTTCCTCTTCAAGTTCTTCCAACTTTGTGAGCCTCTCTTCCAGGGCTCCGCAGTCCGTCATATCTGCCGGTGCTGCCATGCACAGACTAGGCATTTTATGCTTTATGGGGATTACAGTATTCACGCCATACTCCAGCCTCAGAGGCGCTTGTGCCATCAGTTTCTTGCACATGGTCCTATAAGCCCATAGAACCGCTGGTATGCGCAGGTCCTAGTCAGTCCGCTGCGCATTGTATACCTTGTTCATCGCTTTGCATACTTCGTTAAAGGCTTCTATGTGGCTAACCGTCTGCGCACTAGGTCTTTCCATATTCCGTGGTTCCAGCTGGAGGGGTCGATCACGCCATTGCCTCGCTCGCACATGCTTACTGACCGTGTCTCCTAACGCGAAGACTGTGTGCATCTGCGCAGGTTTCATACCATATGCCTGTATCCATCTGGACAGGTGGGCGCATAGACCCTTTCATCTGGACACCTTATATGTTAATCGCAACTGAGGCTTTCCACATCACATGTGCATCATCCACCTGCATTCGCGCCAGTCCTCAAAGCTTCTTTGGTGCATACCCCACCACCTCGCGGGCGTAGCGCGCAATACCCATTTCAAAGCTTCGAAACGTTGTTGTTCTGGCACTTCTCTTTCAAATATGTTCAGGAATTCATCCACCTCACTTAACCCATCATACGTAGGCAAATCCCTTACCTCCATTGATACGCAGCGCAGCGATCTCATCATCATGTTACAGTTCAGCGTGGTTACCTCATGTAACCGGTTCTTCCATCGTTCTATCTCCTCATCAGAATCCGAGGTGCAAGAGCTTTCGCGCTCCCATGAGATTCGTCCATCCACGGTTGGATTAACCCAGTCTTTTTCACACATGGTTATCTTTTAGATACAGTCCAAGTTGTCGTTGCTTTCATATTCGCACACCGGCTCTATGTATTGCTATCCTTCTGCAGGGTCTAAAGGTACAACTACGCGCAGATACTTTTTCTCAAAAATCATCTTGTGCTTCTTCAGATTTATCACCCCATTCATGTCAGTGGCCCAATCTATTCCTAATAGCGCGGGGTAGGGATTGTTGTCATCAACAATCTCTATCACTTCAAAATCTGCTAGCGTGCTTGCTCCTTCGATATCCACTATGATTCCCTGCAATCTCCCCATAGGTAAGATCTTTTGTTGGTTCGCCATTCGCAGTTGGATAGGAGACCATTGCAGTGTAGGCCTTCCCATGCGCTCCCATGTCTGCTTCGGTAGAATGTTCACGTCCGATCCTAGATCCAGAATCACTTGGTCCATCTCATATTCCCCAATCTGTGCGATCAATCTCATTTCCCTTCTCGTTCACGATGTGTGATTTTCAAGCTTCCAGACTATGCGTGGTTATCCTAACACGGTCCTAGCGCATCTATTTATGAGTTCTTGCCGCCCCTTTACAGCCTTGCTATCATGCAGCAGCTTCATGCATGTTTCCAGGAACATTGTGAGCATCGATGGGTCCATTTCCGGCTCCGGTCTGTCTTTACTTTCTGAAGTGGAGGCATCAACGAAGCTCTTCTTGGCTTCCATGAAGGTTTCCTTAGCGCGCTCCAAATCAAACTCTAGTTCCTTCGTTAGAGCCTTGAAAACCCAAGTACTTTCTTCAGGTTGCTTGCCTTTGTCATCCCCTGTCATAATTCCACTTTGGAGCACAATATTCACATTAGGGTCTTCCTCGCGTGGCTCAAACCTCATCATTTGCAGGTTCTGAGTCGGGGGAGGTTGGAGTGCTCCTTTATCGTGCAACCTCGCTATCATTTTGGGACAATCCTCTATCTCATGATCAAATAATGTACAATATAGGCATGATGGCCGCGTTGGATTCGTACAATCGTAGGCATAATTTTCGGCCCTCCACAATTGTAACATATTAGTTGTCTGTGACCTCTTCCAAGTCCTCCTCCACCTCGACCTCGTCCGTGCCCCTGAAATCCGGTTCGTGCCATCCCTGTGTTTTGGACAAGGGGCCGCATTTCGGCCTGAACTCTGTAGGTAGGAGTCTGATCCATCATTAGCTCATAACTTCTACAAGTGCGCTTATCATGCCCCACTGATCTACAGAAATTACAGAACAACTGTTGTGAATTCTGCGTGTACTTCTGTAATAAATGGTAGTTATATTTGACAAATCGCGCACCACAACGCAGGCGTTGTGCTAGGTCCTACTTGTGCCTCCGGTCTTAATGGCATTGGTCTTCCTCCCACAAGGTAATTCGTGAACACTGGGCAGTGGTCCTTGTCATGTCCCTAACCCTTGCACTTTACGCACCATACCTCGTCGCGCACTTTTGGGCGAGTTGTCCTGTCTTGTTTCAAACTCTGCATCTCAAGGCACAAGTTTTTCAATTGCATGTGAATCTGCTGAACTCCCAAGTTGGGATCTTGTATCGGGGTCTTGTGTAGTCTCATCGCGACCTCCAAGGCCTCGGCCTGAGTTGTTAGCCTCTGTTGTGACAACGCATTCCTTAGATGCGGCGTTAATGATGATATAAACCATTCGCGGTGTTGTCCATCCATCAACGTCATGTTAGCTTCGCGAATTGTGTACTTTAGTCTCTGATCCAACTCTTAAGCGGTCTCGCCTGGTAGCATTGTGATTTCCTTGAACCCAATGATCGACTTCACCTCTGACTTCGACCTGCTAAATTCTTTGCTTAGCGTAGTTTGGATATCCACAATCCCCGCATTTGGATTGTCGTTGGAATGCTTAATGTACCAGGTCAGCACGTGATCCTGCAGAACACTGACCAACATTGCTTTCCTTATATTGTCATCCATAACTCCCTATGCTTCCCATACAGCCTTTATCACGAACCAAAACTGGTCCACATCTTCACTTCCTACTCCCTTGAACACTGGCAACTTTATCACGCTTGCCATATTGACTTGCGGTGGTGGCGGAGGTGGTATGGGTGAAGATGGGGGTGGAGACGGTGAAACTGGCGATGGTGTTGGTGGGCGTGGTATGCACAGAATCCTCTACCTTATCAAATTGATCACACTTCTTGGTGAGACCTTCGCGAGCTCTTCTTCGCCCCCTCGCGAAGGTGAAATCAAGGAGCTAATTTATAGCTCCGCACTACCTTAGCTTCTGTAGATTCTCCCACTTCGCGTAGCCCCAAACATCAATTTATTCGCATAACCCGCTTTTCACATAGTAGCATTTTAATCCAAGTGTTCAAAGACTTAACGTACTTACCTCGTGGTCCTTTGAGGAAGCATCGTTCTGCCTTGCTGTAGCTGACGGAAGTATCTACCGCAAACTCGGTGATGAATCCACCTATAATTTGATCGAACCAGTGATCAATAGCGCGCGCGATATTATCCTCCAATGCTTCCAATCTATGCACCAACTCTGGAGTCCACACAATAGGTCTGTCAAGCTTGCACCTTCCTTAGATATCTGCTAACTTCGCAATCCACTCGTATAGCTCAGTAGGGAAGGATGCGAAGAAAATTTCATGGATCTCTGTGTATAAGTAGCAATCTAACCACTCTTCCTTTGATAGTCACAGATTCCTATTTTCCTACGTCGTGAACTCGTGAATCTTCCTATCCAACCAATCTTCAATTCCTTTCTTTGTTGGATTCTAGTGATACGACATCAAACATCTCTATGCAGATCCCGGTCCCGGCAACGGAACCATTTGTTGGCTTGTTGGGGCCTGACCCAAGTTCAGAGTTAATTAGCCAAACAAATCCCTGTACTACTGGCCCCTTCGATAACAGTCCGCGGATCGCGAACTGAGGTCTCACCCGAAGTAGTATGGGGGGGTGTTGGAACCAGGTTTCTGCACCCTTAAGATGTCTAAGAGGTTGAATTGGTCCAACTGTTAGTTCCTTCACACAGGTTACTTCACGCACTTCCCTATCCCTCACACCCTGATATGCTTGCCTTCGTGCAGCCCTAACCAGGGGCTGTGGAACCTTCACGCTGCTGGAGCAACGCTCTGCACTATTTCCCCAAGTCACCCCTGTGATCTTACTTATCTTCCTACACCAGTTAGTATCTCTGCGTAAATGGATGCCTTAAGTTATATTTATTTATACAACACATTCATATGAGTTCGCACATCAAATACATAGTAAAATTCTAAGTCATACCTAATAATACATAAAACAGGAAAAGATACACAAAAATATGATAAAACTTCTCTTTATTGATGTTTCCAACGGTTACAGACTCGACCTGCCCTTCGCACTCAGCTGCAAGGGTCCACGCACTCAGCTGCGGACTACAAGGCCTCTGTGCACTCAGCTGCAGAGTCTCCTCCTACTCTACGACCCAAAGACACCCTTTACACTTTGACTCAATTTCTTCGACTCCTCATGCTTCTATTCTATTGATTCATTTGCTTTAGCTATCTTCTACCAAGGATAATTTTAGGGGCGGATGTTCGCCCTTTGGCGAAATTAAGGGGTTTTAAATTTTTAGTGGGCGAATATTTTGTATCATAGTACATTTTTACAAATCACCTCAAATAGCCCACCTTATTTTAAGGGAGAGGGTAAAAAAGGTAAATTTAGCCCTTGAAATTAGGACTTACAAACTTCCATTCGCCCATTTTCAAGAATAGGTTTTATTTAAGTGAATCCTATGGGCCAAATACCATATTTATAAAAGAGGTATGGTAAATTAATAAAAATATAAATAAATGAGAGGTATGGTAAATAAATAAAACATTTTTTATATTTACTCCATAAGTCACCTTATATACATGTAAGGGTGTAAACAAATAAAAATATAAGTAAAGTGGAGGTATGGTAAATAAATAAAACGTCTTTTTATACTTACTCAAAAGGTATGGTAAATAAATAAAAATATAAATAAACTAGACGTATCGTAAATAAATAAAACCTCTTTTTATATTTAGTCCATAACCCTCGTTCTATTTATGAAGGCTCAAGAAAGAGGTTTTATTTAAGTGAATCCTATGGGCCAAATACCATATTTGTAAAAGAGGTATGGTAAATTAATAAAAATATAAATAAACGAGAGGTATGGTAAACAAATAAAACATTTTTTTATATTTACTCCATAAGTCACCTTATATTTACGAACACTCAAAAAATGGGTTATATTTAGGTGAAACCTATGGCCAAAATACTATGGGACAAATACCATGGACTAGATTGTTATTAATACCATGCAAAAAACCATTATTAACCCTAATTTTAGAATTAATAAAAATAAAAATGGCACATGGTATTGACCCATGGTATTCACCAAAATGGCACATGGTATTGACCCATGGTATTCACCTGGAATGTAGCCTATTTAAATGGGGGAATTAAACCAGCATGTAGCCTATGCTAAGATTCACTATGACTTTACAAAGTTTTATTATTTAGTGAAAGACTCACCAAGATCTTACAAGATTTTATAATTGAGTAAAATATTCGCCATGCCTGGTGAGAGATTCGCCAAAAAATTATATATACATATTATATTTTTTATAAAATCGCCTTCCATTTTTCCTATATACCATGGAGATTCGCCCATTTATTATATTTATAAATTTAGGGGGGTTCTTAAAATTTTCCCTGTCTTCTACACTTAGATTCTCGCTCTATATATACAATCCCATGGTCCGTGGACCATGGGTAGGTCTATCAAGCCAAAATTAAATTACACAAACAAGGACGGACAACCCTGTGACTCTATTATGACTTCGTGCTCTACGCCGACAAATCACAGAGCCTTTACAATGGACTTGGTCAAAACTTGGTCTTTAAGCCCCAAAACATGCCTTGCGGGATTCCATGCCCAACACAATATTTTTTGGGAAAACTGGGAGGATCTAGGGTCCAAAGTTGTAGTCCTCAGATAGATCTTTCTAATGAGGTATTGTGCATGTCAAACAGGGATCGTATGCCAAAGTTACGACCCCGGGAATTGATGTACCAATTTACCCAAAACAGGGCCCATAGTTTGGTGCTTCATCTCCTAGGGTTAGGTTTTTGGATGTTTAGGGTTGTCTAATGTTTCTCATCAATAAATAGGCCTTCGAGCCTCATTGTAAGAAAGTTCAGAGGCATGTAGCCGCCACATCTCTCCTCAGAGATAAGCTACCATCTCCCGACCTAGTTTATTTCCATTTTTGTTTGTAAGCATATTTCAATATTTTACATTAATGAAATGAAGTATTATTTCTGCTGCATCTCTATATTTATGGTTATCTCTGTAATTTGTTGTGTTCCTATTTAAATCTAGATCAGAGGTATCAGAGCGGTCTGCTCTTTCTCTATTTTTCTTGTCCCCAACGAGGTCGAGATATAAGGAGTTAGGGCTTGAACTGGTGGAACCCTTGCAAGACCAGCCTCGCAAATCCCGACGGCCTCCCATGGTGGATGAAAAGAAAGACGAGGGGGCAGGAGATCCTATGAAAATTTTGCTCGAAGAAACCCTTGAGCAACAAAGGAACGCGATGATGGAAAACTTTGCCCAGATCCTTCAGCGGCTACCCAAGGGCAATGCATCTGCTTCCAATAGCTACTCTGGAAATGCCACACCCTTTACGGTACAATTTAACTTTGACATTCCAATATTTGAGAGTCAGATAGATGCAGATGTTGTAGATAAATGGTTAAATCTGCTAGAAGGGTATTTTTATGTCCTTGATTTTTCCGGCTGGGAAAAGATTACTTTCGCTCTTCTCAAAGTTGCCCCCCAAATCAAGGACTGCTGGGAAACCTACTACGAGCAGAAGGGTGAAACTATGGCCTCACTGTTTTTAGCCGCACCCACTTGGAATTCATTCTAGAATGCCATCAAGGAGCAGTACTACCCTATCAAAATCTATGAGGATAAATGCATAAAGTGGACCACGCTGTGGCAGGGAAGGGACCAAGGTGTGCTGGAGTTCACAAATATTTTTCATACCCTTTGCACAAAGTTGGGTATCAAGGATTCTCAACTGCATTTGGTACTCAAATATCACGGCTACCTACACAAGTACATCCAGGACAAGATGGAGTTCCTGAACATCTCCTCACTCGACACGGCATACCTATATGTTGTCAAGATCGAGCAAAAGTTTAAACAAAAGAAGCGAGGCTTTGGATCTGCGAATCCGAAGAACAAAGGATAAAGCCAAGGCGGGGTGACCCAAGACAACCCGTTGAAGCCGCAAGAAAAGAACAACACCACGAAGTCAAAGAACGACACACGAAAGTGGTGTGAGTTCCATAAGAGCCTCACTCACAACACAAGTGAGTGTCAGACCAAGCATGCGCTGGTGGCCGAGTTGAAGGCTTCAGAATCAGATGCATGTTCCGACCCTGAGTCAGAACCCAGCAAGGGGAATGACAAAGGGACGCAAATCATTGATGTGGAGCCCAGCGTCATTGTTGCCGCTGCCAAGATCTAGAAGAATGAGCTTGAAGATCCAGAGGAAGGGGAGCATCTTTTCCACTCACAAATGTGGGTGAAGGGTTCGCCGCTACAATTCATTGTCAAAAATGGCAACCAAAAGAACCTCATTTCAGCAGAGGTCATGAAGCGGATGGGACTACCAACCATACCACACCTGCAACCGTACAGCATTGGGTGGCTTCACCAAGGACGAGATCTCTGAGTCCGCCAGCAGTGCCACCTTCCCTACAGCATCAAGCCCTTCACAGATGAGGTATTGTGTGATATTGCACCACTTGATGTTTGTGATGTATTATTAGGCCAACCATACTTGTGGAAGCGACATGTTGTGTATGAGTCAAGGCCTCGCACTGTTATTATTTCTTTGTGTAATACATTATACAGGATACTGGAGGTAGCCCCACCTACCGCCACTTCTTTGATCTCTGCTAAGAAAGGCAGTAAGATCATCTCCCAGCATAGGAAATTTATTTTATTTCTGGTTTTCCCTCAAAGTAAGGGGAAGATCGTAGCCACATCCATGGCCCCCAAGAGGGGTTCCTCCACGCAGCAGAAGTAGGTGGATATGGTTATGAAAGAAGACAGGGACATCTTCTCCTCACCCAGAGGGGTACCATTGCACTAAAAGGGAATTCGAGAAACACCAATCCAAACAAATAAAATCATGCGTGAAATAAAAGGAAATCTTGTACTATTTAACAATGCGAAAGGAAATTCTAAGTACGAGAAAAAAGAAGGGGAATTAGAACTGGAAACCAAGCAGTGCCGGCACAATATCAAAAAGACCTTTAAATGCTGGAATAAAATCAAGACCAATTCAAAACCATTATGCCTGCACTAATTCTACTACATCTACCTTTATGTAAAATTAACCTGAAAGCATTGGCAAAATGTACTATGTAAATAAACTTATGAAAGAAATGGATTCAATATAGATTCTCTCACCTTCCTTGTCCCTATAAATAAATCTTGTAAAACTGTCCAGAAGTTTAAAGGCAACTACAATGGAAAATAAACATTATCGTTTTTTAAACATGAGGCAGTGTCCTTTTCATAAATGTCGACTTTGCAAGAATCATGATTTTAAATGACGGAAATATATATGTGATCTCTGCTTCTGAGTAATATATGGTTTCTTGTAAGCATAGATTGAATAATGCATTAATACCTTGAAACCATAAACACTCAAGTCGCTCTCATGTTCCGGAATATAAATTAAACGGATCTGAATCAATTGAAAGGATTTGAGTTGCACATTATAGGTCATAAAGGTAGAGTGTCAATGCATAAGTCGATCTTGTAAATTCAGACAATCTAAAGGGACACAATCTTTATTCGATATAAGGAAATATTTCGAGTGCAAGCCAATTCTTAATGCCACAAATCAAATTAATTTTGCACTTGAAAGGAAAACATTGTAGCAAATCAAATAACACCAATTTGAAGAAGGAAAGAGATTGTAAATAATTAAATAAAATTCACACAATAAATGATAATTTAAATGATGTCTAATTTAAGAGATCCAGAGCGATGTCGCGCTGGTCTGGCGGCCAACCCAGCCAACTCGCACTCTCTCTTACTGACCCCCAGCAAACAAGAGAAGCGATCCATAAGCTATAATCTGCATGATGCTACATTGGGACTAGCTTCTTCTCCCTTATGCACATTCCTTCTGTGCCTGTGTGTGCTTATGCTCTCAACGAATTAATTGACTGACTAAATCCCCACTCCAGGAAATTTCTAAGCTTATATATAAGTATCAAATTACAATCGAGGCTTTTAACAACCAATCGAAATATAGCAGGGAAGATTATAAATCTTAACAATTTTCCAGGAATAAAATGGATTTGAAACTAAATGATGAATAGGAATTGTTTCTGGAAAGTCGTTCCTCTTTTCTTGGAATGATGATTTGGGTGGACCAACTACTTCCTCAAATTTCCATCACAGCAAGCAAGGACAATGGTAAAAATGCCCACATGTTGCTTTCTCACGCGACAATACTAGTAAGTGCATCGTATCAGATAATTTGACGTTGTGGTCGAGCTGCAGTCCAATAACATATTTGATCCCTTCCCTCTTTCATGGCACTATGCTAACCTGGCACCTATTCCTCTTGTCATGGCATCCATCACGTGGTTGCGCTTTCCGGGAGGCAAGCGCACTTCAGTTGTGAAGCAAATTAACATTGTCCCTCACTCAATTTGTACAACTCAATTTTCGTATCTTTGGTCCTTCGAAGAGCAATGGTCTCTAATAAAGCCACCAACATAGTAGTTTAGGCATTGTGCCACGTTATTGTCAAATGAAACAATCTTCGAACAATTCTGGAACTTTTTTGGGAAGGTAGAAAAGAAGCTATAGGTATACGATTGCCTTCTTCTAAATTTATGCAAGACCTCATAATTGTATGAAGCTTTCAGTTGTTGCAAGCACCATGGCTTGAGCTGACAATATCCTTTTTGTTCGATTCGTGACATAGAAATTTGTACAAAGGTACGCTGCTTCCATGATCAGATGTGCTGCTTTGAGCCCTGCTGAAGCAACCTGCCAAATTGTTGCACAATTGAGTTGCCCAACTCTGTACTTGTTTCTTGGCACAGATGAGTTGATAGTCTATATTCGTCACATCCATCAGAATTTGTTGAGTGTTCCTTGGATTTTCCATGAAAAGGATCATTTATCGAAGTGAATAAATGCAGTGACAAAAAATCACTCAGTCTCTCAATCTCATGTGAAGCTATATCATTCTCATTTGATCCCTTCCAATTCAGTTGAAACCCTAGTTGCAACATGCTTTTACTTGAGCAGCTATCCTTTACAATAGCCTAACCTAAATCGGATACCTTAGGGGTATGTCCATGTCCATGTACACATACTCTAGTGCAGGAACATGAGTGTAGTCTAGGAATCCTTCAGAGTGCAGGCTGCCATAAAATGGTGCAAGAATCCATTGCATGGTACAGGCAAGTAAATGTAGGTCCATAGCCTATATAAAAGCATGACCAAATCAATTTTAAACCTACAATGAACAAAACTTTATTAATAATGTTTTAATCCTTATAAAACAAGGGAAGTAACAAATACTCTCGAAAATAATCATTTAGCCAAACAGCAGCATGCGAGATTTCGAGTAAAAATAATACAAAATGGAGGCCCAACAGCCCCCCATGCTAACCATCTTGCATGTCCTCATGCAAGGAAATATAGTACTATCACTCCCTTGCAAAAAAACAAAATTAAAAACATTTATAGGCATTCATAATGATGTTCCTGCAATTCTGTGTGATCACACTTCCTGCCCTGAATAAGACTTGTTCTAAAACAAAGTGTCTACTAATCTCTTTATTTGCTTAGACTGATTTCAAAAAAATCTAAAAGAAAATCTGCCATGGAAAAACTAAATTGCAAGCATGGTGTTATTACTCGAATAAAATATCCATATTTTAAAATTTCCAAAAAAAGGATATCTTGGAAGCATCCCTCATCACAAGTCACACTTTAATATCCTCATTATAAATATGAGTGACATGATTTAAAAGCCATGGTGTTAAAAGTAAACATTGTAATACCTTCCCACGGTGACCATTTTACCATTATCCATGTATAGTTGAAGCTCCTCTTGTCTGGGCACAGTGAATTAACTGCACTAAGGGTCCCACATCCATAAAAATCATCCCAAAAAGATAGAACTCCAAGGCATAACACCAGAAGGATTTTAAATCCATTCTCAAAGAGATTGATAATGAGTTTAGGGAAAGGAAAAAACAACCGAGTAAATTATAGTGCAGAATTCACTTTAATACCACAGGAATGGCCCAGCTACCAGCAGGCGTCTATAGGCTCGACAGGGATACCTTTTAACCTCATGAAATGCTTGTGTCCCACCTATTAGATATATATTCAGAGATGTTTAAGAGAATTTAATTTTTGCTCTTTTTAAAATTTAATTGAAGGTCGTTTTCCTGGCTTGGTAATCAGCTAATGATAGTTCCATTCACAAGAACTAACAAGAAAGAACAAGCCGGCTCGTGATGAGACCTCTTGTCTTACAGTTTTTTCAACTAAAAGCCATTACCCTGGCTTGGTGACTAGTGCGATAATGTCATTCTCCTTAGGACCCATGATCATAGTAGGTCGGCTCGCAATGAGACCTCCTATCCTTCAATTAATTCGTTTATGTTTAAAACAAAACTCTGATTATGATTAACCTCAGATAGGTTACTAAATAGGTGGGAAGAAAATCTACTCCTTAAGAGCGCAGGATGGCGTGAAAATTTTTTAATTACTACTCTTTACTGGTGGTCGTGCTACCCTAAATACTTATTTAAAAAAACATATGAGATAATGACTAAAAAGATTCCTTGATTTGGTCATGTCAGGGTTCTTTATGAAATCATATTAGAGTTTTGCAAGCGTGGTTCACCATAGGAGGTTTTTTTCATTGATTCCTTCGAAGAGGGACTTGATAAGATTTTTTGGATGATAGTTTGTTAGAATAGGAAAAAGTATTACATGTAACTTATAACAATACCCTTGACTGTCATATTAATCCATAATCAAAGTCACTTTAAAATATGAGGCATTAAGTGTGAAGTTCTTCTGACAGGTCTTACCATGAGAGTGCATAATAATAAAATTTCCAAAGATGTGCGTTTAGGGAATCACAAGTTCAAGAGTGTTGTTATACATCTTTATTCATTATTCTCATATTACCCCACCCTTCTTTTAAAGAAAGAAATATCACCTTTAAGTGTAGGTGTACTTCCAATGAAGCCATGTGCGTAACAAAATGATGATATACTCACACTTGGTTTTAAAGAATAAACTTCAAGACATAGGAAAGCATGAAAAACAAAATTTCTTCAATTGACATGGTATCAATAATTTCCGATGATGAGGAAATAAGGTGGGTTGATATCTACTCGAAACCAGGATTCAATGGAACCCATATATTTATGCTTCTCCAACTGATGCAAGTCTTCCATATTTTGATAGTCACTCTCCTGGAGGTACAAAGAATCTGGTGAAAGACAAAAGATAAATCCCTCAAGTTTAGGTTCAAATATTTGATTTTAAAATTGACAAGAATAGTTGAGAGAGATTCTAGGGTTTTGAGCTTTAACAACATTTTGTGAACAATCTCCAATGAAAGATTGCTCCTCAATATAACAGTTGGAATAGGATTTTCGGATGGAAGGAGGAGACTATGACGATGACGGAGCTCCCGAATATTCAGTCTAGCAAGGGTTTAGGGTAATTTTTCTCGGTTTACTGCAGGCCCGCCATTTACCCCGCAAACCTCCGACTGCGTCCGTTCCCTTTACTGCTGCCTTCTATCGCCGACGGTCAAGGTTTCATTTCCCTGCTGAATATGGAAGAAGACATGGACTTCGAGGAGGTGGATTACTCACCGAACCCGTTTCTCGACCAGCCTATTTTTGGAAGCCCTAACCCTAACCTGACGTTTTCTGTTTCCCCTCCGCCTTTCGTATCTGCTCCGTCCTGCTCCGCCCCGGTGGTCACCCTCCCTGGTCTCACAGCATCCTCCCTTCATTTTGGCACCCTCTCTATAGACTCACCTGCTTTGGATTGTCCGTCGCTCTCCCCTGGTACTCTTCACCTGCTCGCCGCGGTCTCACCACCCTCACCCTCGTTTGAGCCAAACCCTCTGGAAGACATTCTTCATCTGTCTAGCTCTCCACCACCTCAGGATCAAGCAAGGACTGAAGCTGCAGATCACACAGCTGGGGGTCCTTCAAATCTCGGCTCCATCCCGTCAATTTCTACTGCAAATTCCCCATCTAGATGCTTCGAAACACCTGTGATTAGGGTTAAATCGGCATCTCAATTTCAACAGGACGGGCACACTCCTTCCGACCCGCTTCAGGATCATCCTACTGCACCCCGAACTGGTAAGTGGAAATTTAAGTGTGTAAAGGCTTCGTCAAAGGATTTCACCATCCAATTCGGTGAGGGTTTGTCAATGGGTGAAGTCGCGGATAAGGCTAGCTCTGTTCTGGTTGGGCATGTCCGTGGTAGGGATTATTTGGCAGAGAGATTGACCCTCTGGGTACAAGAAATCTGGGGCAATATTCTCAGGGAACTGTTGGAGGTTCAGATCCTCCCTCGTGGGTGGTTTGCTCTGCATTTTTCAAAGGAGGAATATACAGATCTGGTACATGATCAATACTGGCATATAAAGATGGCTCCAGTCCTCCTTAAGTGTTGGAGTCCATTGTTCATTCTGGATAGGGAACAGATTGGGGCTGGACCACTCTGGGTTTGCTTACTGGGACTCCCACTACAGTATTGGTCGGAGGATGTTTTTGTCAGGATTGGGAATACGCTCAGCACATACCTTGACTATGATAAATCCTACATTCGGTCCAAGAATCGAACCCTATCCCCCATTCTGGTTCATTTGTATACCCGTGAGGGTTTGGAGGAGAAAATCACATTATAGTGGAGGAATTTCACTCGGGTTCAGATTCTGGACTATGAAGGAGTCCCATTTCGATGCAAAAGATGTCATAAGGTGGGGCATATATTCAAGGAATTCCCTCTGGTAAAAAAATCACCTAATCCTCCAATCGCACTAGAAGCCACAAAGGGTCAAGCAGTTTCTCTTTCGGACCGTACTCCTGTTTCGGTCCCTTGGGCCACCGTTCGGGCCGCTTCTCCCCTGACTACAGAATGTTCGCACAGGACACCATCTCCTCCTATGACGCGCTCCCGAGCTGCTGCTGAGGCTGCGAGAAAAGCGGGTACTCCTCTTTCCTCTCACCCTAACTCCTCTATATCTAATTCTAGCATTGTATTTCAATATTCATCATCTTTCAAGCACTTTACTCCCTCCATACCCTGCACTCTCACCATTCCCCCTCCCATCATTTCTACCACCGCTCCATCATTCCCACCATCGCCCTCCATTCCTCTCTCATCCTCTAAGGACTAGTCTGAACCGCCTCATTCATACAATTTGTGCTCTCGTGCTCACTTAGAAGGTCAAACACCCTCCTATTCAGGGTTGGGACTTGCCCTCCCTGGATCTTTCACCAAATCGTCTCGTGGCCGAAAATATTATCTCTCTAACGCCATTCAAAAGGCTAGGGCAGAAGTTGTTTTGGGCAAACAATCCTCCTTGGGCAGGGTTCTTAGAGCGTTGAATACCTAGGGGCAGTTTCCCCCATGAAGTGGCTTTCCTTCAATTGCAAAGGTATGGCTAGTGCCTCCAAAAAACTACACATATTATTTGATACTGAGTCTGTGGATATCATTATGTTGCAATAAACCCTTGGTGATACTGATCTCATCACTAGATCTTTGGAATCCTTAAAACCTAGTTGGCACTTTTATTCTCTTGATGCTATGGGGCATTCTGGGGGGTTAGCCATTGGATATAATCCTCGCACCATTAAGGTCATATCATCGTGGGGTGGATTAGGGTTTATTGGTATGGATATTTTCTCGGCCGAACTTGGTATGGATCTCTGGATCATTAACATATATGGACCCTGTCATAGGCGAGAGGATTTCTGGAACAGATTCCTCAATCTATTTATAACTTCAGCTGATCACCTTGTCCTTGGGGGTGATCTCAATTTCTCCCTAGGATTTGGGGAATCATGGGGTTCACAGGCCCAAGTGGATCCTCTATCAAGGTATATGATGAATTTATTGGAGCAGCATAACCTTTTTTATGTCCCCATCAATAAGCCCCTTCCTACTTGGAGGAACAGAGGGATTGGGGATGCAGCTCTAGCTAGAAGGCTTGATCAATTCCTGATTAAGGTGCCTCTATTACAATATCTGAATAGATATAGACAATAGGTGGGTTCTGGGGGCATATCTGACCACTCTCCCATATATTTTGAGATCCTTGGTCCCCATTCAAAGCCTAAATCCCCCTTTAAATTCAACATGTGTGGCTACAAGATCCGACATACATTAAGCTGGTCACTGACTACTAGAAAGCAAATCCCATATCAGGACATAGATCTCTGGCTGAGGGTTTCTGCCACAATCTTTCTCATCTCAAGCATCTATCTATCACCTGGGCTAAAGAGAAAGTACAGAGGGATGATCATATCCTATCTCAGATTGAATCAGAACTGAGTGATTTAATGGATTATCGTAACAAGGGGTTTACAAATGTTAATGAAAAATCCCATCTTATTGAGCTTGAGAAACAGAAGGATAAGATATTGAAGGAGAGAGAGGAAACTTGGAGACTTAAGAGTAGGGCCATTTGGCTTCTTGCAGGAGATGATAACACAAAATGAAGAAGAAAGGTGTCTAACACTATTTGGAATCTGCCATTACCTGATGGAGGTGTGGCAAACACTTTCAATAAACTTTCTCTTTTGGACACCTCTCATTTTTAGAATCTCTACAAAACCCCTCCTGGTTCCAATCTAGTAGACATTATTCAAGTAGCTGGCCATTTTCCTTGGTTTGTGGATGAAGATATGGCGGATGATCTCACCTCACCAGTGATGACTGCTGAACTTGAGGGGACCCTGAAATGGTTTAAAAAAGATAAAAGTCCAAGGCCGGATGGATGGACTATTGAATTTTATCTGGCCTTTTATGAACTCTTGGGACAAGACCTGCTCAAAGTAGTGGAGGAATGCAGGACCACTGGAAAATTATATGATGCCATTAACTCCACCTTCATTGCTCTTATACCCAAGTCTGATTCTCCATCATCCTTCAATGACTTTCGCCCCATCTCTCTCTGAAATTGTCTCTACAAAATCATTGCAAAGATTATTGCCAATAGGATCAGGCCCATCCTCTCTCTCCATATATCACCCGAGCAATTTGCTTTTCTTGAGAATCAACAAATTCATGAAGCCATTGGCACTGCTCAAGAGGCCATACACTCGATCAGGACCAAAAAGCTAAAGGGCATCATCTTAAAGATTGACCTGGCAAAGGCTTTCGACCATGTTAGCTGGCTTTACGTCAAAATGCCTTCTTATTCATCTGGGCTTCCCCCATGATTTCATCACTTGGATCATGTCTTTCATCACCTCAGCCTCCTTCAGTGTACTCATCAATGGATTTGCTTCACATTTCTTTCATGCCGAGAGGGGACTCAGACAAGGATGCCCCCTATCTCCCCTTCTTTTCCTTATTGTCATGGAAGTACTCAGTCGGCTCCTTCCACACGCAAAGAGAAATGGTGGACTGTTTGGACTAAAAGTGAATGACCTATGTCACCTCACTCATCTACTTTTTGTCGATGGCGTTCTCATTTTTCTTGATGGTAGCATACAAGGCTCTGCCTCCTTTGCTAATGTACTCTCCCTTTTCTCTCGGGCTACGGGCATGATGGCTAACCATGGGAAATCCACTATAACCTTAGCCCACACTTCCATCTAGGAGTCTCGATATGCTCAACAACACTTCCCATATAGCATCCTCCCACTTGATCAGGGTTTTAAATACCTGGGGTTCTGGATCAAACCCCTGTGTCAAAAAATTGCTGATTGGATATGGTTGGTCATTAAGTTGGAGAAAAGGCTATCAAATTGGTGTCATTGATTCTTATCTAGAGCAGGAAGATTAGTGCTCATCAAATTTGTACTAGAGGCCACACCTATTTTCTAGATGGCTTTGGCATGGATTCCCAGAAGCATCCTTGCCCACCTTCAACAGATATGCAACAGATATCTATGGAACGATCATCAAGATAAGAATATTTTTGCTTGGGTTAGCTGGAATAAGATTGCTCTGCCTAAAAAATGGGGAGGTTGGGGATTAAAAGATTTAAATCTCTTTGCTCAGGCTCTTGCTGCAAAAATGGGATGGACACTACTCACTGGATAGAACCTTTGGACCACTGTCACTTATCACAAATACATTTGGCCTCTACAGCTCATGGACTGGGTGCATCTGCCAAGATGGTCTAGGATTGGCATATCTTCTGTTTGGAAAGCTCTGCTTCACTCCTTACCTATCATCCGCAATAATTTGGCCTGGAGGATAAATGATGGTTCAAAAGCTCGCATCGGTCTGGATCCCTGGACTGGTGGAGGCGATCGACACCATCTTCCGAGAGAGCTTATCCACCTTCTAAATCAGAGAGACATCAAAGTTATTGCTCACATTGCAGATCAGGATAATACCTCCATCTTTGCACAGGGATGGAAGTCTGCTCACTTACTTGATATCCCACCCCAATGGCACCAAACATGGCAAAATTATACTTCTGCACTGACTGAATCTCACATCAGAATTAAGGAGGGACCTGATGAAATTATTTGTTGCTTAGCTAATAATGGAGTATATACTTCAAATTTTGGTTATCTCGAGCTGATTAATAGCAGACAGCGAAAGGTTACTCAAGATTGGTGGCAAACTATCTGGAAGCTTAAAAATCCACCGAGAACCAGGCTATTTTTCTGGTGTGTGCTTAGTAAAAAAGTTCCAACTGGGGAATATTTAACCCATCGTGCCATATATGGACCGCACTGGTGTGTCCTCTGTAAGCAGGCCTCAAAAACAATTGAACACCTTTTTCTAAAATGTGGTTCTACTGTAAGACTTTGGTATTCCATCTCTACATCGATCCAACTTGTTGGCAAATGGGATGGGGAAAACTTAAATCATGCCTCGAGAAACTAGTATACCGCACATCACAGATCAAAACTGCTTTGCCTCCCTTTGCTTATATGTTGGTCTATCTAGCTGACCCGAAACAGAATTATGTTTGAGGATGGTGTTGCTAGATGGAAAATTATTTCTGCTAAGATCATCTCCGCCTACCATGAACTGCCTGATTTCATAGTGCCTCTTCCTCGATGACCACTTGCACCTGATCCCATTGATAAACCTATCCCCTAGACATACTTTGATGGTGTTGCACAAGAACATGGGTGTGGGGGAGGTTTCCTATTGTATCTCTCTGATCATCACCATTTCAAGGTCAAGTTGGGACTAGGAGGAGGGATAAACAATTATGCTGAATTAATCACCCTCCGACATTTACTGCATTTCTCACTAGGCCATGACTGCATCAATCTACAGATTTATGGAGACTCAAAGATCATTATAAATTGGTTCAATAGCATCACTTCCTACCATGCACACACTCTTAGAAATATTTTGGATGAAGTGGTCATATTCAAATCTCAGTTTAACTCCATCTCATGTCATCACATTTACAGGGAACATAACAAAAGCGCTGATAGGCTTTCCAAGGAGGCCATGCTACTACCCAGAGGCCAGTGGATGATTTAGGAGCAGAGGGGTACAACCCAGTACCAATACTACCACAGGCCTTATATTGATCAAGCATATCATAGGGCAGATAGGCCCTAAATATTTTTGGGACATATCCAGACATAATATTATTCATTGTATATATCATAGTATGTTTTTATTTTCAGACTATCTATTATGTTATCGCCCTGCGTGGTGAATCTATATTGTAGATATCTCAGTTATGGTTTTCTATTTCAGACACTATCATGCTATTGCCTTGCTTGGTGAATATGTTTATTACTTAGCACCATTTTTGAAATGGACATGGATGTATATATTTTTTACTTGTATACACTGATATGGCTAAGGGCCAAAAGTTGCATATGCTACCAAGCATCTACTATATGTATTTTTTCAAAAATAATGAAAGATTACGATTTTCCTTTGGAAAAAGAAAGATTGCTCCTCTGGTGGTATTTGAATTATATCTTCCTTGGGTAAATGTTTTGCAGTAATGGGGGAAGTTTCCACATTCATTCCCTTTCCCAACATGGAAGATGTGACATTTTGTTCGTTAGCGGAAGAATAGGTGTTTCAAATTGTTGTGCAACCTGATGGTTTAGATTAGGGCTTAGAAGATGGTTTGGGCTAGGGTTTTGGTTAAGGCTTGGACTATGATTTGGATTTGGATTGGGGTTAGGCTTTGAACTAGGGTTATGTCTAGGTTTTGGATTAAGGTATGGGCCAAGGTTAGGTCTAGAGTATGGATTAGGGCTAGGTCTAGGGTATGGATTATTTCTAGGTCTAGGGTATGAATTAGGGCTAGGTCTAGGGTATGTGATAGGATTAGGGTAATAAATAGGGTTAGGGCAAGGATTAGGGTAAGGGTTTGGATTAAGGTTTGGGTTAGGATATGGATTAAGGTTAGGATAAGGTTGCACATGTAGCTCGGAACATGGAGGAGGATGACTTGATGGTGCAATGGAAAGAAATTGTGGTTGTTCTTGATGCTCAAGTAATTGAATTTGCATGGGAGATTGCCCTAGAGAGAAGGATCCAAATGATTCTTGAGGCCATGGAGATATCTAGCTCGAGGATAAGGGCCAAGGAGAGGGCCACTATGGCCATGAAGTATGGTGTTCAATTCGAGGAGGATTAAATTTTTTCCATGAAACTGTAGGATTATAAACATGTTGAGGAACCTACTCAGGATAATAACCATTATTCCAAGTATCAAATGGTGATGGGTTTTGAATTATACCTGGTATTCGATTTGATTCCTTACTTGACTTCATGAGTGCCTTTAGTAATCCTAGTAGTGATGGGAAATGTTCTATTGAATGGTGCTCTTCACAAATTTTGCAAACTTTCATGCTATTAAGTGGACACTTTCCAAGGAAGTGTTTCTTTCTACAATTGGCGCAAAAGATAAGCAGTGGTTTGTCATCCTTATTCTGCTCTTCCAGCAAATCATCCAATTTTGAAATCAAAGATTTAATAATATCATTCTTATGTTCAATCAAAATATTAAATTTTGCACTTGTTAATTCTTCATTGGATGAGTTGTATGTCTCTGTAACAGCATAAAAACTCCTCATATGAATGATTCCTCAAAATACCATTTTCATGTTTTTAACAAGCCAACTGGTACATTTTTTAGCACATGAATAATGTGTGTGTGTGTGTGTGTGTGTGTGTGTGTGTGTGTGTGTGTGTATAGTGGGGTTCTTAAAATGAGAAACCTTAAAGCAACGAAGATATGTAGGAAAGAAATAAATTCAAAGAGCATAAAATTGCAAGAAAAACTAGGTGAAGGGAAAATAACTGCAACAAGTCACCAAGGTCAATCCCCTAAGCGCCTCCTCAGCAACAGCGCTAAAATGTTGGGTGCAGTATAGGGCATATAAATGTACCAACATTTAATTGTCAATCCGGTAGTTCATGAACTTTGAGGTGCAGCACTGAAAATGCCAGAGAGAGCCCCTAGCAACCTACAAAACAAATTATATTCTATCTTGCGCATTAATATTCAACAATAAATGAAATCCTGAACTAAAATAGAATTCGAGAAACACCAATCCAAACAATTAAAATCATGCGGGAAATAAAAGGAAATCATGTACTATTTAACAATGCGAAAGGAAATTCTAAGTACGAGCAAACAGAAGGAGAATCAAAACTAGAAACCAAGTAGTGCCGACACAATATCAAAAAGGCTGTAAATGCTAGAATAAATTCAAGAGAAATTCAAAACCATTCTACCTGCACTAATTCTACTGCATCTACCTCTGTGTAAAATTAACCTGAAAGCATTGGCAAATTTACTGTGTAAATAAACTTATGAAAGAAATGGATTCAATATAGATTCTCTCACCTTCCTTGTCCCTAGAAATAAATCTTGTAAAATTGTCCAGAAGTTTAAAGGCAACTACAATGGAAAATAAACATTATCATTTTTTAAACATGAGACAATTTCCTTTTCATAAATGTCGACTCTGCAAGCATCATGATTTAAAATGACGGAAATATATATGCGATCTTTGCTTCTGAGTAATATATGGTTTCTTGTAAGCATAGATTGAATGAATGCGTTAATACCTTGAAACCATAAACACTCAAGTCGATCTCAGGTTCTGGAATATAAATTAAATGGATCTGAATCAATTCAAAGGATTCAAGTTGCACATTACAGCTCATAAAGGTAGAGTGTCAATGCATAAGTCGATCTTGTAAATTCAGACAATCTGAAGGGACACAATCTTTATTCGATATAAGGAAATATTCTGAGTGCAAGCACAATTCTTAATGCAGCAAATCAAATTAATTTTGCAGTTGAAAGGAAAACATTGCAGCAAATCAAATAACACCAATTTGAAGAAGGAAAGATACTGTAAATAATTAAATAAACTTCACACAGTAAATGATAATTTAAATGATGTCTAATTTAAGAGATGCAGAGTGGTGTCGAGCTGTTCTGGTGGCCAACCCAGCCAGCACACATCCTCTCTAAGCGACCTCCAGCAAACAGGAGAAGCAATCCATAAGCTATAATCTGTGTGATGCTACATTGGGACCAGCATCTCCTCCCTTCTGTGCGTTCCTTCTATGATTATGCTATCGATGAAGTAATTGACTGACTAACTCCCCGCTCTAGGCAATTTCTATGCTTATATATAGGCATCAAATCACAATTGGGGCTTTTAACAGCCAATCGAAATATAAGAGGGGAGATTATAAATCTTAACAATTTTCCAGGAATAAAACTGGATTTGCAACTAAATGATGAATAGGAACTGTTTCTGGCAAGTTGTTCCTCTTTTCCTAGAATGATGTTGTGGGTGGACCAACTACTTCCTCAAATTTCCATCACAACAAGCGAGGATGATGGTAAAAATGCCCACATGTTTCTTTCTCATGTGACAATACTAGTAAGCGCATCGTATCAGATAATCTGACATTGTGGTCGAGCTGCAATCCAATAATAGATTCGATCCCTTCCCTCTTTCATGGCACTGCACTAACCTAGCGCTTATTCCCCTTGTCATGGCATCCATCACGTGGTTGCGCTTTCCGGGAGCCAAGCGCACTTCAGTTGTGAAGCAAATTAACATTGTCCCTCACTCAATCTATACAACTCATTTTTCGTATCTTTGGTCCTTCGAAGAGCAACGGTTTCCAATAAAGCCACCAACATAGTAGTTTAGGCATCGTGTCGCGTTATTGTCAAATGAAAGAATCTTCGAAAAATTCTAGAACTTTGTTGGGAAGATAGAAAAGAAACTATAGGTATATGATTACCTTCTTCTAAATTTTTGCACGACCTCATAATTGTATGAAGCTTTCAATTGTTGTAGGCTTGAGCTGACAATATACTTGTTGTTTGATTCGTGGCATAGAAATTTGTAGAAAGGCACGCTGCTTCCATCATCAGTTGTGCTGCCTTGAGCCATCCTAAAGCAACCTCCGAAATTGGTACGCAATTGAGCTACCCAACTCTGCACTTGTTTCCTGACTCAAATGAGTTGATAGTCTATATCCATCACATCCATCATAAGTTGCTAAGTGTTCCTTGGATTTTGCATGAAAAGGATCATTTATCGAAGTGAATAAACGCAGTGACAAAAAATCACTCGGTGTCTCATTCTCCTGTGAAGCTATATCATTCTCATTTGATCCCTTCCAATTCAGTTGAAACCCTGGTTGCAACGTGCTTGTACTTGAGTAGTTATCCTTTAAAATAGCCTTACCTAAATCGAATACCTTAGGAGTATGTCTGTGTCCATGTACACATCCTCTAGTGCAGGAATGTGAGTGTAGTCCATGAATCCTTCAGAGTGCAGGCAGCCATAAAATGGTGCAGGAGTCTGTTGCATGGTGCAGGCAGCCATAAAATGGTGCAGGAGTCTGTTGCATGGTACAGGCAGGTAAATGCAAGTCCATAGCCTGTATAAAAGCATGATCAAATCAATTTTAAACCTGCAACAGACAAAACTTTATTAATAATTTTTTAATCCTGATAAAACAAGGGAAGTAACGAATACTCTCGAAAATAATCATTTAGCCAAACAACAGCATGAGAGATTTCGAGTAAAAATAAGACAAAATGGAGGCCCAACAGCCCCCCATGCTGACCATCTTGCATGTCCTCATGCAAGGAAATATAGTACTGTCACTCCCTTGCAAAAAAACAAAATTAAAAACATTTATAGGCATTCATAATGATGTTCCTGCAATTCTGTGTGATCACACTTTCTGTGTTGAAGAAGACTTGTTCTAAAAACAAAGTGTCAGCTAGACTCTTTATTTGCTTAGACTGATCTCAAAAAAATCTAAAACAAAAGCTGCCATGGAAAAAATAAATTGCAAGGATGGTGTTATTACTCGAATAAAATAGCCAGCTTTTAAAATTTCCAAAAAAAGAATATCTCGGAAGCATCCCTCATCAGAAGTCACACTTTAATATCCTCATTATAAATATGAGTGACATGATTTAAAAGCCATGGTGTTAAAAGTAAACATTGTAATACCTTCCCACAATGGCCATTTTACCATTATCCACATATAGTTGAAGCTCCTCTTGTCTGGGCACAGTGAATTTCCTGCACTAAGGGTCCCACATCCATAAAAATCATCCCAAAAATATAGAACTCCAAGGCATAACACCAGAAGGATTTTAAAGCCATTCTCAAAGAGATTGATAATGAGTTCAGGGAAAGGAAAAAACAACCATGTAAATTATAGTCTAGAATTAACTTTAATACCACAGGCATGGCCCTACTCTCAGTAGGCATCTATTGCCTCGACAGGGATACTTTTTAACCTCATGAAATGCTTTTGTCCCACCTATTAGATTTAGATTCAGAGTTGTTTAAGAGAATTTAATTTTTCTCTTTTTAAAAGTTAATTGAAGGTTGTTATCCTGGCTTGGTAACTAGCTAACGATAGTGCCATTCACAAGAACTAACAAGAATGAACAAGCTGGCTCGTGATGAGACCTCTTGTCTTCCAATTTTTTCAACTAAAAGCCATTACCCTGGCTTGGTGACCAATGCGGTAATGTCATTCTCCTTAGGACCCATGATCATAATAGGTCGGCTCGCAATGAGACCTTTGATCCTTTAATTAATTCATTTATGTTTAAAACAAAACTCTGATTATGATTAACCTCAAATAGGTTACTTAATAGGTGGGGAAGCAAATCTACTCCTTAAGAGCGAAGGATGGCATGAAAAGTTTTTAGTTACTACTCTTTACTCGTTGGTCGTGCTACCCTAAAGACTTATTTAAAAAAAAATATCTGAGATAATGACTAAAAATATTCCTTGAGTTGTTCATGCCAAGGTTCTTTATGAAAGCATATTTGTAGAATTTTCTCTACAAATCAGCTAGCTCACTGATATCATGTAGAAATTTCACCTGCAGATCCAACTGATATATGCAATGTACTAAAGCATAATACTAGATCTACATCTACCATAAACTTAGCGGAAGCTTAATTGAACATGAGTAACATCAAGCATGAACAGATATAACTGAGAATGAGAAGTAATCAACCATAACACAGAAGATATAACCTGGGGAAAGAACCAGCCTAAAACCCCATCTCTATATTATCAATCAAGTGGAAATCCTCAACAACATACAAAAAGAATCAGCTCAAAAGCTATCCTGCTCTCTCTGTACTCTGATGATATAGATCATAGACTACCTAGGCCTCAATATATAGGCCACAAGTCCTCCAATCCCCTATTTCCTTGTGCAATTTTGATTGGGGTCCAATTACATAACATGTGGGAATTGGCCCCAATCATACCTGTTGTCAACCTCAGGTCCAACTATGCAATCCTTGAGGACTCAAGTTCCTCCTGCATGCAAGGAATATTCACAAGGAAGATCCTAGCATCTGATAGTACACTATCCCTCATCTGATCTCAACTGGGTCTCTGTTTGAACTGCCATGCATCAGTTATCCATGAGAGAATACTCAGTTATTTGAAAATAATAGTTGTCACATGCATGCAAGCATCAACAAACTATATCTCATTAATTTAACAACTTGTTAAATTAATCTAACTGAACTTGACTAAGTTAAACTAAGTCAACTGATCCTCTCAATATAGAACTCATCCTTAATTCCTCAATCAGTGGAGCAAATCAAGGACACATTCCCCAATCAGTGGAGAAATTATTGCATGTTCTCACAAAGACTTCAAGTTTGATTTTCCTTAACTAATTAACTCATGGAGAATTAATTAATTAATATTCAAACTGCTGGTAAGACCAAATTCGAATTTTACTTCCTATTTTAGACCAAGGACTATCTAAAAATAGGAATCCAACTTGAACTGCTAAAAATAGAACTTCTATTTTTATCACTTCCATTTTTCATTCCCTGTTGCCCAATCCAGCACTAATGCCCAAACTGTGATTTTTAGCACTTCTATTTTTATCAATTTCTTGTTGCCTTTTTTCAACACTCCCTCTCAACAAGAAAGGCTTCCTCTCGAACTCGATCTTGTACCTCTGGAATGTTCTGCATGCAACACATCTACCAAGTATGGTTTCTCCAGCAACTCTCGGAACAAAAAAAATCCCAACTGGCCTCTTTGTTGGGCTAGAAACATACTCTGATGCTGAAGCTCTACCTGTTGCTGACAAGTGCTCCCTCTCTAACCTCTGCACTACTACAACATCTCCATGCATCTCACACCGTTGCACCCTTCTCTGTGCTACCATGCACTGTGCAACACACTTGTGCCTCTCACATTGCTGCAGCCTGCATGCTCTGCGCTGTCCTGGGATTCCCTACACTATAGCTCTCTCTACCGCTCCATCCGCATTTGTCTCTACCCAATCAATCAGTTCTTGCTACTCCACATCGGGGCTCCCGTAGCAAGGTCTCATCCAAGAGGTTGGGTACCTCAAGGATCTTGCCCCTCCTCCTTGGGACGATCACTCCACATCGCCCCACCTCCTACCTAGAGGTATGGCTGCATGTGATCCCTCTGCCCAC
Organism: Pinus tabuliformis; assembly: GCA_031772625.1. Taxonomy (NCBI): domain Eukaryota; kingdom Viridiplantae; phylum Streptophyta; class Pinopsida; order Pinales; family Pinaceae; genus Pinus; species Pinus tabuliformis. The sequence continues at coordinate 1,019,783,665 of CM062805.1, forward strand.
CTGGCTTGAAGTTTCCCCCTACTGGAGGTCTCTGCATGAGTAGATGTCTCTACTTGATCTCCACTCAACTTCCCTTGTTGTGGCTGCTCCACAACCTCCTAAAGCTGTTGCACCAATCGTGGCTCCTCCACAATCGTCTGAGACTTCTTCTGGCACTACATGTTGAGAGGTAATAGACTCTCCCTCTCAATCACCAAGTCTCCATCAGTTGCCTTGCTGCTCAAGGCTTTGCATGCATCTTGAACCTCAAAATCATACAGCTTCTTGACTCGTGAACCGATCTGCTTCACCTATCTAGTGATGATGTTTCTAAGGAAAACCTTTCCCTTACTGAAGACTACATCATAACCTTTGTCTTCCAGCATCACGATCGACACTAAGTTTCTCTTCAGTCCTAGTACATACTTGACATCGGTCAAGGTCAGGCGAGCTCCATGCTCCCTCTGAAAAATAACCGTGCCTACACCTGAGACACTATACTTTTCATCATTACCCATTGCTATGAGTATCTGGAGATCTTTCTCCTCCAAAGTACTAAACAAACTCTTGTCGTCGGTCATGTGGAGAGAAGCTCCACTATCAAGAAACCAACCACTTCCCACCATGGATGAAACCATGCATGCGAAGAGTGTGAAATCCAAATCAAACTGTGAAGCAAGTGCCTCACCTTCAGATCCTTCCTCGGATCCCTTCTTGGATTTCCTCTGTGGACAATTTGTAACAAAATGGTCCACCTCATGACAACGAAAGCATCTCACTTTCAATTTTTCAACCTTCTTGCCACCATGGGAAGAACTGGATTTGGAAAGAGAAACCTTCTCCTTCCCCTTATTCGCCTTACTCACTAAGGCACAGTTCTCTTCATCCTCCATGGATGAAGAACCATCTCTGGTGCTTTGTCTAATCTCCTCCTGCATCAAATCCGACCATAGTCATTCCCAATCTGGCAGTTTCTCCCTTCCATTAACCGAGTCCTGGTAGCTGTGCCAGCTCTTAGGAAGGCCAAGGAGTGTTAGACTCACCATGTCATCATCAGATGTCATGACCCCTACACTTGCAAGCTCATCCTTGCATGAGGTGAGCTTGTTCAGATACATAGAGATCATGTCCCCACTTTCACACTTGATCTTTCGAAGTTTGTCCTTCAGTGCCAGCTTCCTCTGATCACTACTATTCTGATAAATATATTTCAATGTTTTCCACATCGAAAACGGAGTCTCCTTCCCATGGAGGCTCGAGACAATGTGATCTCGAACTCCCTCCAAGAGGATTCTCCTAGCCCTAGCCACACACTTCTTCCATTCCGCCAGTTGAGTAGCAATAGTTGGCATCTGGACTTCTTGATCAATGAATTCCTTAAGGCCATTATTTTCTAATACTACCTCCATGCGATCCTTCCAGGCTATACAATTCGAACTGCCATCAAGGGCATATTCGAGTCTCAAACCACAGAATGCCATCAGTGAAATAGATGTGATCAGAAATCAATTCAATATTCAGAAACCACAAACTTCAACTTCTCCCTTCTTCTATATTGTTCTTCCTTGATCACCTGTGCTCTGATACCATGTAGAATTTTCTCTGCAAATCAGCTAGCTCACTGATATCATGTAGAAATTTCACATGCAAATCCAACTGATATATGCAATGTACTAAAGCATAATACTAGATCTACATCTACCATAAACTTAGCGGAAGCTTAATTGAACATGAGCAACATCAAGAATGAACAGATATAACTGAGAATGAGAAGTAATCAACCATAACATAGAAGATATAACCTAGGGAAAGCACCAGCCTAAAACCCCATCTCTATATTATCAATCAAGTGGAAATCCTCAACAACATACAAAAAGAATCACCTCAAAAGCTATCCTTCTCTCTCTGTACTCTGATGATATAGATCATAGACTACCTAGGCCTCAATATATAGGCCACAAGTCCACCAATCCCCTATTTCCTTGCGCAATTTTGATTGGGGTCCAATTACATAACATGTGGAAATTGGGCCCAATCATACTTGTTGTCAACCTCAGGTCCAATTACGCAATCCTTGAGGACTCAAGTTCCTCCTGCATGCAAGGAATATTCACAAGGAAGATCCTAGCATCTGATAGTACACTTTCCCTCATCTGATCTCAACTGGGTCTCTGTCTGAACTGCTATGCATCAGTTATCCATGAGAGAATACACAATTATCTAAAAATAATAGTTGTCACATGCATGCAAGCATCAACAAACTATATCTCATTAATTTAAAAACTTGTTAAATTAATCTAACTGAACTTGACTAAGTTAAACTAAGTCAATTGATCCTCTCAATATAGAACTCATCCTTAATTCCTTAATCAGTGGAGCAAATCAAGGACACATTACCCAATCAGTGGAGAAATTATTGCATGTTTTCACAAATACTTCAAGTTTGATTTTCCTTAACTAATTAACTCATGGAGAATTAATTAATTAATATTCAAACTGCTGGTAAGACCAAATTCGAATTTTACTTCCTATTTTAGACCAGGGACTGTCTAAAAATAGGAATCCAACTTGAACTGCTAAAAATAGAACTTCTATTTTTAGCACTTCCATTTTTCATTCCCTGTTGCCCAATCCAGCACTGATGCCCAAACTGCTATTTTTAGCACTTCTATTTTTAGCAATTTCTTGTTGCCATTTTTCAACAATATTAGAGTTTTGCAGGCATGGTTCACCATAGGAGGTTTTTTTCATTGATTCCTTTGAAGAGGGACTTGAAAATATTTTCTGGATGATAGTGTGTTAGAATAGGAAAAAGTATTACATGTAACTTATAACAATACCCTTCACCGACATATTAATCTATAATCAAATTCACTTTAAAACATGAGGCATTAAGTGTGAAGTTCTTCTAACAGGTCTTACCATGAGAGTGCATAATAATAGAAATTTCCAAAGTTGTGCTTTTAGGGAAGCACAAGTTCAAGAGTGTTGTTACACATCTTTATTCATTATTCTCATATTACCCCACCCTATTTTTAAAGAAATAAGTATCACCCTTAAGAGTAGGCATACTTCCAATGAAGCCATGTGTGTAACAAAATGATGATTATACTCACACTTGGTTTTAAAGAATAAACTTCAAGGCATACCAAAGCGTGAAAAACCAATTGCTTCAATTGACATGGTATCAAGAATTTCTGAATGATGAGGAAATAAGGTGGGTTGATGATTGCTCAAAACCAGGATTCAATGGAACCCATATATTTATGATTCCCCAACTGATGCAAGTCTTCCATAGTTTGATAGTTACTCTCCTAGAGGTATAAAGAATCTGGTGAAAGAAAAAAGATAAATCCCTCAAGTTCAGGCTCAAATATTTGATTTTCAAATTGACAAGGATAGTTGAGAGAGATTCTAGGGTTTTGAGCTTTAACAACATTTTGAGAACAAGTTCCAATGAAAGATTGCTCCTCTAGTGGTCTTTGAATTATATCTTCCTTGGGTAAATGTTATGCAGTAATGGGGGAAGTTTCCAAATTCATTCCCTTTCCCAACATGGAAGATGTGACATTTTGTTCGATAGTGGGAAGAATAGGTGTTTCAAACTATTATGCAACCTAATGGTTTAGATTAGGGCTTAGAAGATGGTTTTGGCTAGGGTTTTGGTTAAGGTTTGGACTATGATTTGGATTTGGATTGGGGTTAGGCTTTGAACTAGGGTTATGTCTAGGTTCTGTATTAGGGTATGGGCTAGGGTTAGGTCTAGAGTATGGATTAGGGCTAGGTCTAGGGTATAGATTATTTCTAGGTCTAGGGTATGGATTAGGGCTAGGTATAGGGTATGGTTTAGGGTAATAAATAGGGTTAGGGAAAATATTAGGGTAAGGGTATGGATTAGGGTTTGGGTTAGGATATGGATTAAGGCTAGGATAAGGTTGCACATGTAGTTGGGAACATGGAGGAGGATGACTTGATGGTGCATTGGAAAGAAATTGTGGTTTTTTTTATGCTCAAATAATTGAATTTGCATGGGAGATTTCCCTAGAGAGAAGGATCCAAATGATTCTTGAGGCCATGGAGATATCTGGCTCGAGGATGAGGGCCATTGTGGCCATGAAGCATGATGTTCAATTGGAGGAAGATTAAAAGTTTTCCATGAAACTGTAGGATTATAAACATGTTGAGGAACCTACTCAGGATAATAAACATTATTCCAAGTATCAAATGGTGATGGGTTTTGAATTATACCTAGTAGTCAATTTGATTCCTTTCTCGATTTCCTGAGCGCCTTTAGTAATCCTGGTAGTGATGGGCAATGTTCTGTTGAATTTTCCTCTTCACAAATTTTGCAAACTTTCAGGCTATTAAGTGAACATTTTCCAAGGAAGTGTTTCTTTCTACAGTTGGCACAAAAGATAAGCAGTGGTTTGTCATCTTTCTTCTACTCTTCCTACAAATCATCCAATTTTGAAATGAAAGATTTAATAATATCATTATTATGTTCATTCAAAATATTAAATTTTGCACTTGTTAATTCTTAATTGGATGAGTTGTATGTCTCTGTAGCAGCATAAAAACTCCACATTTGAATGATTCCTCAAAAGACCATTTTCATGTTTTTAACAAGCCAATTGGTACATTTTTTAGCACATAAATAATGTGTGTGTGTGTATATATATATATGTTGGTGGGGGGGGGGGGGGTTCTTACAACATCAGAGAAAATGAGAAACCTTAAAGCAAAGAAGATATGCAGGAAAGAAATAAATTCAAAGAACATAAAATTGCAAGAAAAACTAGGTGAAGGAAAAATGAAATGCAACAGGTCACCAAGGTCAATCCCCTAAGCACCTCCCTGGCAACAGTGCCAAAATTTTGGGTGCAGTATAGGGCATACAAATGTACCAACATTTAATTGTCAATCTGGTAGTTTGTGAACTTCGAGGCACAGCATTGGAAATGCCAGAGAGAGCCCCTCGCAACTTGCAAAACAAATTCTAGTCTATCTTGCGCACTAATCTTCAACAATAAATGAAATTGTGCACTAAAAGAGAATTTTTGAAACACCAATCCAAACAATTAAAATCATGTGGAAATTAAAAGGCAATCCTGTATTATTTAACAATGTGAAAGGAAATTCTAAGTACGAGCAAATAGAAGGGGAATCAAAACTGGAAACCAAGCAGTGCCGGCACAATATCAAAAAGACTGTAAATGATGGAATAAATTCAAGAGAAATTCAAAACCACTTTGCCTGCACTAATTCTACTGCATCTGCCTCTGTTTAAAATTAACCTGAAAGCATTGGAAAAATTTACTGTGTAAATAAACTTATGAAATAAATGGATTCAATATAGATTTTCTCACCTTCCTTGTCCATATATATAAATCTTGTCAAATTGTCCAAATGTTTAAAGGCAACTACAATGGAAAATAAGCATTATCGTTTTTTAAACATGAGGCAGTTTCCTTTTCATAAATGTCGGCTCTGCAAGCATCATGATTTAAAATGATGGAAATATATATGCGATCTCTACTTCTAAGTAATATATGGTTTCTTGTAAGCATAGATTGAATGAATGCGTTAATACCTTGAAACCATAAACACTCAAGTCGATCTCAAGTTCTGGAATATAAATTAAACAGATCTGAATCAATTCAAAGGATTCAACTTGCACATTACAGCTCATAAAGACAGAGTGTCAATGCATAAGCTGATCTTGTAAATTCAGACAATCTGAAGGGATGCAATCTTTATTCAATATAAGGAAATATTCTGAGCGCAAGCACAATTCTTAATGCAACAAATCAAATTAATTTTACAATTGAAAGGAAAACATTGCAGCAAATCAAATAACACCAATTTGAAGAAGGAAAGAGATTGTAAATAATTAAATAAAATTTACACAGTAAATGATAATTTAAATGTTGTCTAATTTAAGAGATGTAGAGTGATGTCGAGCTCGTCTAGCGGCCAACCCAACCAACTCACACCCTCTCTTAACAACCTCCAGCAAACAAGAGAAGCGATCCATAAGTTATAATCTACATGATGCTACATTGGGACCAACTTCTCCTCCCTTCTATCGATGGATTAATTGATTGAATAAATCCCTGCTCCAGGCAATTTCTATGCTTATATATAGGCATAAAATTACAATTGGGGCTTTTAACAACCAATCGAAATATAGGAGGGCAGATTATAAATCTTAACAATTTTCCGGGAATAAAATTGGATTTGCAACTAAATGATGAATAGGAATTGTTTCTGGCAAGTCGTTCCTCTTTTCCTGGAATGAGGTTGTGGGTGGACCAATTTCTTCCTCAAATTTTTGTCACAGTAAGCGAGGACGATGGTAAAAATACCCACATGTTGCTTTCTCACGGCAATACTAGTAAGCGCATCGTATCAGATAATCTAACGTTGTGTTCGAGCTGTAGTCCAATAACATATTCGATCCCTTACCTCTTTCATGGCACTATGCTGACCTAGTGCTTATTCCCCTTGTCGTAGCATCCATCACGTGGTTGCGCTTTCTGGTAGCCAAGCACACTTCAGTTGTGAAGCAAATTAACACTATCCCTCACTCAATCTGTACAACTCAATTTTCGCATCTTTGGTCCTTTGAAGAGCAACGATCTGCATTAAAGCCACCATCACAGTAGTTCAGGCATCGTATCGCGTTATTTTCAAATGAAACAATCTTCAAAAAAATTTGGAACTTTGCTGGGAAGATAGAAAAGTAGCTACAGGTATACAATTGCCTTCTTCTAAATTTGTGCATGACCTCGTAATTGTATGAAGCTTTCAGTTGTTGCAGGCACCATGGCTTGAGCTGATAATATCCTTGTTGTTTGATTTGTGGCATAGAAATTTGTAGAAAGGTGTACTACTTCCATCTTCAATTGTGCGGATTTGAACCATGCTGAAGCAGTCTGCCAAATTGGTACGCAATTGAGCTACCCAACTCTGCACTTGTTTCCTGGTGCAGATGAGTTGATAGTCTATATTAGTCACATCCATCAGAAGTTGCAGAGTGGTCCTTGGATTTTCAATGAAAAGGATCATCTATCGAAGTGAATAAATGCAGTGACAAAAAAATTCACTCGACGTCTCATTCTCCTGTGAAGCTATACCATTCTCATTTGATCCCTTCCAATTCAGTTGAAACCCTGGTTGCAACGTGATTGTACTTGAGAAGCTATCCTTTACAATAGCCTAACATGAATCAGATACCTTATGGGTATGTCAATGTCCATGTACACATCCTCTAGTGTAGGAACGTGAGTGTAGTATAGGAATGCTTCAGAGTGCAGGCAACCATCAAATGGTGCAAGAATTCGTTGCATGGTACAGGCAGGTAAATGCAGGTCCATAACCTGTATAAAAGCATGATCAAATCATTTTTAAACCTACAATAGGCAAACCTTTATTAATAATGTGTTAATCCTGATAAAATAAGGGAAGTAACAAATACTCTCGAAAATAATCATTTAGCCAAACAGCAGCATGAGAGATTTCGAGTCAAAATAAGACAAAATGGAGGCCCAACATTCCTATCTTAAACCTATATTATGAAAGCTTTTAGAATTTGTCTCTTTTTAAGTCTATTATATGAAAGCTCTTTAAACTCTATTCTAATGAACACAAGAATAAATTTATTCTATGAAATCCATAAAGCCTATTCTATGAAAGTTCAAATTAAATATTTGTTCTAGAAAGCATTGGAATTCTTTTTCTAAAGAAGCAAATGAATTCTAGGCTAAGAGAAAATAGAGACAACTTACTCTATGGAAATGAACTGATGTTTATTGAATTGAATTCACATCCAACTATGAAATCAAAGAAAACTTAAGATTATTGGTGTAAGTATTCAGGGTTTAGAGTCAGTGATGTATGTACATTATCTATAAATCTAAGACTGTTTAAATGCGAAGGAAAAATAATTAGATAAAAGAGCAACTAAATAAAAGTTTTTTGTGTTTTCAATTTTTATTCAAGCGCTTGATCTGTAGAAGAACAATAATGAAATGAGCATAAATAAAAATATAAAGATAATATGTATAAAACATAGCATCTAATAAAAAAGACTTGAAACAAACCTTGCAGAGAAAGAAACTAGTCTAAGTTGCTAAAGAAAAAATAAAATACACTTGTACTCATTAGGGGGGCCTCTTGAAGCGCATGAGAGCAAGAAATTTCTCAAACGTTGGATCTCATCATGAAGGCATAACCATGTGAAAATAGTGTATTAATTAAACAATGTATGAGCTTTAACGATATTCAAAGGTAATTATAACATCCAACATATGAGCAATCTTCAACATTGAATACTTAACACTTATGGTTCGCTTCCCAAAGAAGTATTTTATAGAGTTTTAAAATAACTACTTCTAAGAAACATAGTGCTAAAGGCTAGCTCTACATATTGACACCTTAGACATCAAATTCTATTGATATTCTTACTCACGTGATTTGATATCTGTGAAGCGAATCATGTGATAAACACATCATCGTTCTTCAATTTCTTTGTGATCTCGCTCACTTGACAAGGAGTCAGCCCCCGCTTGATACCTTGTTTTGATGCCTAGTGCACCATGTCACTATTTGACAATTAGTTTGACTTTTAGATTGTGGCCAACTAGGATTCTTCTATCTGCACCTAGTAGGTGGAAATACATATAGGTAACATTTGTCATATTGCCATGTGCTTTGGCGGAGTTATCTCCTATGGGACCTATTTGAACCTTGGATTCAGTTGCAGAATGCTAGTGAAGCTGCAAAAATTGTCAGATTTTGTAACTCATACAAATTGAATCAAGTTTGCAAAGAAAAATGTATATAATTGTGAGTACATGTGGACTTTTACCTCATTTTTTATTCATGTCGCTTTAATGGAATTTTATTTCAAAATGGTGGTGTAGTGTTATAAATATGAGTGGAAAATAAGTAAAAGAGAAGGTAACAAACTGCCAAAAAAATGTAATTCTTGTGGCCTAACACCAGGAATTTACAAGATTAAAGGAATATATGTCATGGATTTGTTGTTCAATTCCTTTTAATTCAACCTCATCTTTAGCAGTGTATTCTTTAGCCCACTTCTTGGATTTCAATTTAATTAATTTTAAATTCTCTCCCATTTGGAACATAGGAATCGTTGTGTGTCATACCAAGAGGAATCCATGATTATTCTATCAATTTAACGTATTCTTCCTCACGAATACAAACATAATTGAAGTGAAATGGGTTTGGAGATTTCATTTCGTTTATAGCCATCTCAAGGAGGGTATAACAATGGCCCAAAATTCCTCTGTATTCCACCCAAGATTTGACTTTGAGGGATGGGTAGATTAAGGATTCTGAAATCATAAAGCAATCTATTCTTTTAGTGACAATGTCTTCATTAACTATGTAATTTTTCCACATTGGAGTGATATTAACTAGTTCTAGATCGACGAGGTAGGAAGAGTTGATGAGATGTATGGAATAGTATACCAAGGAGTCCTTTCTTTTGTTAATACCCCACACTTCTTTGTGTGACAATGTAAGGTTTAAATTTCCCTTGAGAATTAGAGGATGGACACCTAGCACTTTAGAATCAATCATATTATCCCAAAAGGTTTGGTGATTAGCATAAGGGTTATAGACATTCAAAAGTCTAAAGTTTAGACTAAGATCAAGGACTCTAGATTAATGAGGATGTATCATGAATAAAAAGATGTAGAATGGATGACCAATGATTAATTCCATGTAGCAATAATACCACTAGATTTTCATTGAGAATCAACAGTTAGAAAAGACCGAGAATGTAATCAAGAAGTCAGAATCTCTTTGGATTTGGTTCTATCAAACATAGTTTCTTGAATCATGATGACATTTGGATTATTATTCTGAATAAGCCGCCTGAGGGCTAGCCTTTTGGGGGATCCCCTGAACCCCCTTAACTTTAGTGACATGATGTTCATTTGGATTTCCCAGAGGGGCCTCACACTATAAGATCCCTGTCCATAGTGACTTGTGTACCTCTTTGGATGTCCTCTTGAGCCTTATTTGTGCTTTTGTTATGTTGGATTTCTTTCCAGTGTGGCCTACAAAAAGGAGAATCCATAGCAATACCTCCATGGGTTAAAACAACTTTAGTATGTCTAATGTAGGAGCAGAGAAAGCAACACTTATTTTCTGTCTGAGAAGATTTTGAGTAGGATTCTGAAGATATAGGCTTGGGACGATTTTCCTTAGAAGACCGATTAATAGAATTCGACAGAAGAAAGGAAGAAACAAAATAATTTACCAAAGTAGGATTCTTCTTAGATGGAGAAATGATCGAAGGGGGTTCATGCAAAGATGAAGGGCACGACACATCATTCATATTTTCTTTGATTTCAGAGACATTTCTTATTTTATTTGTCTCAATTAATTTTTTTTTGTTGTAATAGAAGAAGCTTTTAGGGGAAGCTTACCCGAGTCCAAAGCCTCTAGTTATCAATTTTGGGTCATCCCAACACCATGCAAAGGAGCATCTTGAGGGGAAGTGTTCATATTTGATTATTTTTGTGAATGGGTCATCACTGATTTTTGCACCAAGAGGCGCTCTACAACCCAATGTGAGGTAGATGGTTGTCATGTAACATTACATTTAAAAATAAAAAAATAATAACTACATTTAAAAATAAAAAAATTCGATGTTGGCCATAAATAAAATACTTCAATTTCCATCTTAATTTTACAACAATTTTATATAAAGATATAAAATAATTTAAAGTTAGACGAAAAAAAAAAAAAACATTTAGTATGACAGAGATATGTCTTTCCTTCACCACTTAATATGAAGTTGAGAAAAGAACATGTAAAATAAGAGTTGAGAGATGACATGTAAAAATAATATTATTGATATTATATGATGTGTAATTCATTTTATGTTAAGTTGATATGCAATATCTAAAACAAAAATATATTAATAGAAAAAAAATAGTGTTAGTCATAAATAAAATAATTTAAATTTTAAAAAATATTATATTTTCATTTTCCGTTGCTAAGAAGATTTGTAATTTATTTCATTCTTAATATATCTTATATATATTAAGGTGTGGTCTCTAGCTATGTGGCATATTGGTCATGCCTAAACGTGTTATTCTCTATGGTATTTTGTGTTCGAATCATGTATGGTTAAGGTTGAAGGCTTATATTTTGAGGTGGTAGGAGGGGGAGGGATTCTCATTAACCCTGACGGAATCATAGAAGATAGACATGCTTGAGGTCTAGGAATGAAGGCAAATAATCAAGCAGAGGCTTATGGGTTGTTCCTCAGGCTCTCCCCAGCCCAAAAAAGGGCATGGATATGCATATCCTAGGGGATTCTATGTTGAGTATAAAGCATATGAACTACAACTCAGCCACTCAAAACATTAAATTGAACCAGATCATCAAGAGAACTCAGGGAATGATACCTCTCTTTGAACAAGTTAAGTTTTTCCATATCCTAAGAGGTAATAATAAGGAAGCTGACAAGCAAGCCAATTTGGCCTGTAGGATGAAAGAAGAAAGAAGCGAGGTGAATGACATTGTGGGATCGGTTACCATCCCCTAATGGTTGTTATGAATCTCAAACTTTTGATAGTTAAGTGTGATTATTGTAGGAAAAAGAGTTATAAAAGGAGAGAATGCACGAAGTTTATTTTCCCTTTCTCCTAAAGCTTGACTCCCTTCCCCCGCTTCTTAAGTTTATTTTCCCTTTCTCCCAAAGCTTGACTCCCTTCCCCCGCTTCTTACCTTTTCTTCTCCTCTTCCTCTAATCCCTCCCCCGCCTCCCTCCCTTCCACCTCATCCTCCTCTTCTCCCTTCACCTTTCGCCTCAGCCACCTTGGAAGCCATTTCTCCATCCCCCTCTACCCTTCTCTCCTTGCCCCTGTCCCATCGACATTCATATCCCTTGGCCCCTCTTTCTGCCTCGTGGTGCCCTCGACATTTGGCTTACGATGCAACGTGATTATTGTCCTTGGGTTGGTACTCCACTTGGAATATGGAGAAGTTTAGGCGTGGGAGCCCTGGTAATTGCTCCTCGTATCAGTAGCAGAAGCCGGAAAATTCGAGATGAAACCATGAGAAATTATGGTGAGTGCAAGGAGCAATTAATCCATCTAGTTTGGGGTGGTCAGTTCGCGTGAGGGAAACTAGTGTTGGACAAGCTGGTGGTCATTTCCATGAACACGGGAATTATGGAAGAACATCAAGATTTAAGAAGAATGAGTACTTCTCATCTAATCTACATTAGGATCAAGTCCATCACTTTCTATATAAGAAGCAGTAACGGTAAGATCTTATGTCGCAAGAATTGGTTTGTTGTTGTCATGGGGGTTTCCACCTTAAGTACCCAGTGGATGGTTCAGGGAATTCTGGGTAGTTAGGGTAGTAGCAGAGTCTGTGTAATTTTCACGGTGGTGGTTTCATAGGGTAGTCATGGGAAGGAATTGGTCATTGCAGAGGGTGGTATAATTAAAGATTTAGGCAAGAAGGATTTTTCTGAATTGGTGGACACGGAAGGTGGTGTAACAGAGTTTGGGAGTGTGAATTGGCTGCTTTTGGAAGTCAGTTACTTAAGCGCAATAAGTCCTCTCTTGGTTTTGTTATCTTATATAGTCTTACAGAAGCGCGGTAAGTCATCTCTTCGTTCGGTTGTCCTATTTCTCTGTGTGTGTTGTAGTTCTAGTCGCCTCACCGCAGTCAATGTGGAAGTTTTGAGTATAACAAAGGAGGATAACTCAGTGTCACTTTCATGGGACCGTCGTCGGCCTCGTTCGGGCAAAACGTCTAGACGCAATGTGAATGATCGAGGGAAGCTTCACCGTGCTTGTGGCCTCTGCAAAAATGAACATGTGGAAATAAAAGAAGGTTTGGCGATAATCCATAGATGCATTCATCAAAAACAAAAAAGAGACTCTTGAAACGCAGGAGCAGCAGTTGGAAAAAAATGAGAGAATTCATCAACTGGAAGACGAATTTGACGCCCTGCATCTACAAATTGAGAATCTTCAACTCAAGCTGGTAGAGAAAAGCCCAAGGCCAGATGAGGAAAATATTGGAATCAATCTCAACAGCCCAACGCCAATGGAGGAGTAGACAGTATCAAGTGCCTTCTTTTTTGCCCGTTTTCTGATGTCAAATTATAAATGTAAATATTTGTTGAACCAATTTTGTAGGATTTATAGTAATAGTCAAGTAGTTAGGGATAATTTTGTAATTTTGGGAAAGAAAAATTTGGGCTTGGTAGAACATAATGCAAATTATGATGCCCACAGGTGGCTCTGAACTATTTTTGTAAATCTCCCAGTTTTTGGCTGCGTACGGGCATGGATTAATACATAATTCCTACTCTTTTCGGTTAAAATATATATATATATATATATATATATATATATATATAATGCAAATTATGATGCCCAAGTGGCTCTGAACTATTTTTGTAAATATCCTAGTTTTTTGCCGCATACAGGCGCGGATTAATACAAAATTCCTACCATTTTTGGTTAAAAAATATAGCTTATATACAATATTTTAAAAAATATTAATAATAACAAAATTAATGCGATTCATAAATCAAATATTCCAATATGCATATTGGGTAAAGTATTTTAACATTGAGAGAGAGAAAGAGCAAGAGAGTTATTATTCCATTAATAAGTTCTTTCTAGTTCAAGGTACGAGAGAGATTTCTAATTCCTTTAATGACATGAAATATTATATCCTTTGGATGTATGATTTCTACTTTAGAATATGAGGGGGCATGTATTAACATTTTAAAGTGGAGATTAAAATATTTAAGTGTGAACCAAGTATATATTATATAAAACTAAAATATATATATATATATATATATATATATATATATATTAAAACATTTTATTAGTGTTTTTCTCAAACTAGCATATATCCATCTTAACTACAAATATACCAAGAGCCAAGAGAAATCAAATCTATCGAGATGGAAACCTTTCCTCAAGTTTTTCACTCAAAAACATATTTGCATCTTGAGAGATTTGATCCCTCTCGGCACTTGGTAGATCCAGAGTTAAGACGGATTTATGCTAGTTGAACCCATTTTATCTTAGGAAGTTGCATCTTTTGAACATTGACTTTGCAAGTATCAACTAGATGACCTACCTTATGATAGGCATAACACCTGAATGGTTGTCTTCAATAGTTGATAATTTGAAGCCATGTGCGCCCCTGAAAACATAATTCGATTTCCTCAAGAAGACCTCCTTTTAAATTAACTTCTTCTCGCAACTACACAACTCTATGATCAAATTTTGAAAAGAAGTCTTCTTTCTCACCCACAAATTAGCAAATTTTATTACCGATTTCCCTCATATTGGTCATGTTATAAAAAATCAAAGGCAATCTAGGAAGAAGTACCCATACCTTTTGAGTTCGCATCGATTGATGGCAAGTGTCAAAATCAAAATGTCACCGCTATAGGGTAAGACCAGAAAGATACCAAGCCCAGTCTTTTGATATGGTTCTTTGACCTCTACCTTTGAAGAAAGAATAACAAAGAACCAACCTGGAACCAAAACATGAAACTGTGGAGTGGTTCCTAAGATAGGAACCCAGTTCTCCTGAAACCATCGTTCGAGGATGGGTGGATAGACCACCTTACTAGAAAATCTCCCCATAAGAGTTTGTTGTTGTGGAATTGGGGTATCAACAAGCGAGATGTCATTGACAACCACGATCTTTACCTTTTATTTGCAAGATTTCAGACGATGTTTCGAGGAATATCAAGACTATGATCTAGGACTGGAAACCATTTTAGCATTGTCGGGTCCATAAGGCATTGAAAGTGGGGTTTCTACTAACGAAATGGAATTACCACCTTCATAATTGAATTCAATACATTGATACTATGAATTTTTGGAAACGTGATCACGAGGCGAGATCAACGAAGCAAAATCAGTGGGATTTACTTATGCTTGGGATGCAAAAATTGAGTTGTTACATGGGATTTATGGGTCGAAATCCAATGACTCTTCATCCATCATGGAAAACCAAAGGGGCATGTGATATCTATGGCATGATGGGATCAAAAACCTAGCCCTAACCACCTTGGAAGTAATGGTAGCAGTATTCGATGCATTATGGAAGATACGCTTGTACCTTAGAAATAAGAACCTGAGTCGAAGAAGATAAAAAGGAATCAATTAGAAGATGGTTATGGAAATCATCTGTGTGTTTATGTGTGTGTGTGTGTGTGTGTGTGTGTGTGAGAGAGAGAGAGAGAGAGTCGAGGGAAATACTAAGGGGTGTGACCCTTGGCATTCCACCAACATTCATGTCCCTTCGTCTTCAAGCCAACTTGTTCCACCACCATACAACTCGTTGTTGTACATCATGGTATGTCGTCTTGACCACTCAGTTGAGTGTGCATGCTCCTTGTTATGACCACACACCACTTGTCTCATATCCTCTTATTCTTGTTGGACATGTGTTCCCATTGCCACACCCACACACGAACTTGTCTTACTTACGACTCATCTCAGTTAATGGGTGTGCACACCCATTGTTGTGTCCACATGCAAACTCGTATCATCTATCGGTTGGGAATGCATGCCCACTGTCACACTAAACATGATAAATCATCTCAACTATGAATTGTACTTTCCATGCACCTAAGTCACTGAGCCTGCTATATTCCAAGTGCGCTTGTGCACATGGAAACCTAAAATTTTCCATCGATCATCACATCGCATGTTGCAAAATTTGTGATGACAATGTCATTGCACATGCCCAACTCGATTATGTGCAGGCCTTGCCTTGAGGGACTAATAAGAGTTAAAGAGAACCCCACCACACTTTCCACCCCTTAAATTATTCATTTGCTAATAAATATATAATGGAAAATAAAAATCCATAAATACACATATATGGGGATATATACACAATGGATAAATAATTAGGTTTGAAAGAAAATTTAATAAATAAATGTTTTAAATTATTCAAATATTAATAAATACATAAAACGAAAACAAAAAATCATACATACTCATTTAAGTGAAAGAAAGATATGGTGAATAAATATAATAGGTTTGAAAAATCAAGTAAGAAAGGGATGGCGTGATTGCACCCACTCTACAGTGAATCTGAATTCAGGTAGGGTCTTCAGGTTTGTAGCTATCGATTGAGGGCTCAGCCCTTGTGCCCACACACTAAGCGAGAGACCCGGGGACTCACTCTCTACCTCTTTTTCATCACCTTTTCTGGCATCTAGCGTTGGGGTCTCCACTTGCCCATCATGGTTTATCGGCAGGTCGGCGGATATGGAGGACGATCTGGTTCACTGTACAGATTACCTGTATGTCTATATGCCCATCTAGACCACTACGCCCCATCCCCTATTGAATGCGTTGATGTCTGCACCTCCATCCTCCCTTGTCGATTATCTTAGGGTCATTTCACCAGTTTTTTCATCTTACCCTAGCTCCTCGTGTCCTACCTTCTCCTTGCCTATAGATTTGAATCCTTGGTCAGGTTCTGATTACCTTCCCCCTTCTACGGCATCCCTACAGTTCCTGGCTACATGTTTTGACACTACCTCCCCCTCTTACCTGTTGGGTTACTCACCTATTCCTCCTGTTATTGATTTCCCTCACTCTTCGCTATCGGAACTGGCCCCCTTCCCCTCGTTTCGTCCCCCCAGGCCTCCACCTCCTCAGCCAAAAGCCCTTACACATTTCGTAATTGCTCCCCTCTCATCTGGTTGTTTTGACGGTTCCCCTATCGACTTGGCTGACTGCAGCTCTGATCCTAGGGTTGACGACTCCCTGGACCCCCCTCCGGATTCCTCCTTCGAGGGCATTTCCCTCACATTTAGAGAAGGCATTCAAATGGGGGAAGTTGTTGATACAACAAATCGAGTTATGGTGGGGTGAACCTACTCCTCTGCTAGGTTACGACAATGGATTATTGAAATTTCGGGACAGATCCTCTCTGAACTTCCATTGGTTACCACTCCCTTGTGTAGATTGTTTGCCTTTCGGTTTTAGCGTTCAGACTACACTTCGTGGGTGCTTTCGAAATACTGGCATATCGAGCTTGCACCTATCTTGCTCAAATGATGGAGCCCAATGTTCGATTTGGAGCGGGAGTAATTGGGGAATGGTCCTATCTGGGTGCACTTACCTGGCCTTCCGTTACATTTCTGGTCCGAAGACATTTTCAACCGTATTTAAAACTCTCTTGGTATCTGGACTATGAAAAATCCTACATTGCCTCTGAAAATATGCCATTAGCTCGCATCCTGGTTCATCTTGATACTAGAGAGGGTTTGGAGGAACAAAATACCCTACACTGGAAGCACTTCACCTGTATACAGATCCTAGACTATGAAGGGGTGCCCTTCAATTGCAAACGATGCCACAAGGTTGGCCATTTGTATAAGGAATGCCCACTGGTACTGTATGTTCCCTCTCCAGAAATTGTGTCTGATAGATTGGCTGGCAAGGCGGGTTCATAGGATCAGCGGATGCCCACAACTCTTAGTAATCAGTCTAAGACAAAGGCTCAGGACAAGAAGCACGTACCCATTCTGGTTCGCCCTCCCTCGCCTCCTCTTTCCAGATCCTGTGTGGCGGTCGTTGCAACGCTATCATTGGGTAACCCTCCTTCTTTCTCTTTTGATTCATCTCTCGCTCTTTTTGAATCATTTTTTTCATCCTCTTATCACATTGCATCTCATCATATGCATCTTCATCGCCCCCTCGTCATGCCTCCCGGTATTACCCCCTCCTATTTTTTCCAATACGCCTCCTTCCCTCCCAGATCCCCCCTTGACTGCCCCTTCATCAGAGACATCAGGCTCTTCACGCCCATCCCACTCCTACAATCTTCGCTCCTTGGACAAATCCTCTTCCATGGATTTATGTGGAATTGGTATCATCCCTCCTCCCAAGCCCTCCAAACCATCTCAGGGCAGACACTCCACCATATCCAAAGCCATCCATCAAGCTGGTATTGACGTAGCTGAAGGTCGACAACTCTCTATTGACTGGGTTCTTAGAGCACAGAGCACCCTATCATCATCTCCCCCATGAAGTGGTTATCCCTTAATTGTCATGGGTTGGCTAGCCCTGCCAAAAAACTAGCCTTCAGGAGACTTATGGAAACTGAATGGGTGGATGTCCTATTTCTACAAGAAACCCTCAACCTTATAGATTTGGTTATACCTATGCTGGAATCACTTGTTCCTGGGTGAAATTTTCATGCCCTAGATGTTCAAGGGTGATCAGGAGGCATTGCCTTTGGTTTTAATCCTAGAACTATAAAGATTTTAAATGTCTGGGGTGGGAATGGATGTATTGGTCATGATATATTCTCATCTGAATTAGGAAAGGAGCTTAGACCGATTAACTTGTATGGACCCTGCCACAACCGAGTTGTGTTATGGGAATAACTCCTCAATTCATCCCTGTTACAAGCTGACAATACCATTTTGGGTGGAGACCTTAATTTTTCCATCGGACATGCTGAATCCTGGGGGCACAATGCTCAGATTGATCCTTTATCTGATACTTTGGAGGCCCTTTTGGATACTCACTAGCTTATTGATATCCCCATGGCTCGACTACAGCCTACCTGGAGGAACCGAAGGACTGGAGTGGCCATGTTGGCCCAAAGACTGGACCATTTTCTCATCAAGGAACTGCTTATTGGGGCGGGCCTATATAACTACAGGAAATGGGTAGGATCAGGGGCCTATCTGATCATTCTCCCATTTATCTTGAGATTGTTGGTCATGCTTGCAAACCAAAAGCACCCTTTAAATTCAACACCACGTGGTTAAAGGACCAAGACTATATCTGATTAGTCTCGCAATTTTGGAAGGCTCACCCCCTGACTCTGGTCGATCTATCTCGAAAGGCTTCTCCAACAACCTTCTTAAGCTTAAGAAATTAACCATTGACTGGGCCTATAAAAAGAGAAAGATGGATGATTTTAAACTTCACAATATTGAGGTTGAGCTCGCCAATATGGAAGATGCTAATGGGATGGGATATTCATCTACTGATGCCAAAACCCACCTCATTGGACTGGAGACTGAAAGGAATAGGATTCTAAAAGACAGAGAGGAAACTTGGTGACTTGGGAGCCGTGCCATCTGGCTAAAAGAGGGAGATGATAATATGAAGTTTTATCACCAATTTGCAAATGGATGTCAAGCGATCAACACCATCTAGTAGATGACCAATGAAGAAGGACAGAGAGTCCACTCCTTCAATCAAATTGCATCACTTAGCATCTCTCACTTTAGACAACTTTACAAGGCCCCATAGGAAGCATCATTGGCTGAAATTATCAGTGTGGTCAGTTTCTTTCCTAGGTTTTTTTATTAGGAGGTTTTTGACGATCTCAACAAGTCAGTATATATGGGGGAGCTAGAGAGCACCTTAAAATGGTTTAAAAAGGACAAGAGCCCTAGTCCTAATGGATGACTGGTCAAATTCTATTTGGCTTTATTTGAATTACTTGGGAATGATCTGCTACAAATTACTGAAGACTGTAGAACCAATGGTCGAATGTATGAGGCTTTCCACTCAACCTTCATTGCTCTCATCCCTAAATCTGATTCTCCTGAGACTTTTAGTGAATTTTGACCCATCTCACTCTACAGCTGCTTTTACAAAATCATTGCCAAGATCATCACCAACAGTCTTAAACCCATCCTACCTGCTCATATATCACCTGAATAGTTTGCATTTCTCATGAGGTATTACATTCCATCAAGATTAAAAAGTTAAAATTCATGATACCCAAGATCGACCTTGCAAAGGCTTTTGATCGTACCAATTGGCTATAGTTGAGAATGCTCCTAACTCATTTGGGTTTCCCATTGAATTTCATCAACTGGATCATGTGTTGCATTACCAAGGTCTCCTACAATGTTCTCATCAATGGTTATGCCTCCCCTTTTTTTCATGTAGAACGTGTCCTTCGACAGGGCTGCCCCTTGTCCCCCCTACTCTTTTGTCTTGTTATGGAAGGCCTGAGCCCACTCATTGTTGAAGAACGCAGACTTGGTCACCTCCAAGGAATCAAGATCACCAACAATTGCATCCTTACAAATCTTCTATTTGTCGATGATGTATTAATCTTCCTCAATGGGGTTATTGGTGATTCATTAGCTTTTCTATCATTATTGCAATTATTATGTCGTGCTACTGGTATGGAGTGCAATGCTCGGAAATCTACCATCTCCTATGTAGGATGCTCGCCACTTGAGATTCAATATGCTCATTTGATATTTCCCTCTACACTTGTGCCACTGGATGATGGAATTAAGTATCTTCAGTTTCGACTCAAAACTCTTCACTATAAGATAGTTGATTGGACATGGCTTTTTGCCAAGATTGAAAGGAGACTTAATATTTGGCATCATAAATACCTCTCCAAAGCAAGATGACTTGTTTTAATCAAATCAGTGTTGGAAGCCACTCCAGCCTATTGGATGTCCATGGCCTAGATTCCAAAACGAATCTTATCAAGAATTCAATAATTGTGCAGCAGATTCTTATGGAAAGGGGAACGGGATGGTCACATATATGCATGGGTTCTCTAGGACTTTATTGCACTACCCAAGAAATGGGGAGGATGGGGACTGAAAAACCTTGAATCCTTCTTTAAAGCACTTGCAGCAAAGATGGGTTGGCAAATTCTCGCTGCAAAAAGCTTATGGACTGAGGTGGTTTATTAGAAATATATATGGCCCCTACACACTCTCTATTGGATCAGACTCCCCACTTGGAACATATCATGCATATCAACCATTTGGCGTGCAGTCTTAAGCTCTTTACAATACATTCGTGATGGACTGGCTTGGAGAATTAGGTTGGGCTCCTCAGTTTGTGTTGGTATGGATCCATAGTCCGGATGTGGTAATGCATTCAAGCTCCCTCCTGTTCTCATTCAATATTTGTCTAATGTTGGTATTACCTATCATGATCAAGTTGTAGACCCAAAGAATTATAACATTTTCACACAAGCTTGGAAATCTGTTGTACATCTCAGCATCCCTGACAATTAGCATCCTGATTGGATCAGCTACACTAATGCTCTTACTGAATCACATGTTAGGATTATCGATGGCGAAGATGAACTCATTTAGGCACTTGCCAAGCATGGTAATTACACTCCCAAGGATGCTTATCCTATTATATATTCAGGGCATACGCCACGAGTCACAAACTAGTGGTGGAGTTTATTATGGAAATTGAAGGCCCCTCCGCGTACCAAAATCTTCATGTGGACTCTCCTCTGCCACAAAGCTCCTACAGGAAAGAACCTAATGAAGTGTTCCTTCCATGGCCCTACTTGGTGCATCCTTTGCCTACAAGACTCTGAGTCTATTGAAAATCTCTTCCTTCTCTTCCCTACCATATTGGCTTTCTGGTCACAGAATCTCTCCTCCCTCTCTATCACCATTTGGTGGCAGGGGAACTCCATTCTTGAGACCTGACAAACATGGTGGACCTCGGCCCATCCTCCCAAATCTAGGAATATCCCCCTACTGGTATGTTGGGCTATTTGGTTGATCTGTAATAAATTCATTTTCAAAGATATTGAACCACACTGGACACATGCATCTGCACAAATATTATCCATTTACTCCAGCATCCCTGATGAAGATCGACCTGCTTCCTTGCGTACCATCACTCCTAAAGCCATTATAGAAACATACCTTGGGCCTATTTTGATGGATCAACCCAAGCACAGAGATGGAGTGAAGGATCACTCTTACATCTTTCAAATAATCATTTTTTTAAAATTCAGATGGGATTGGGCAATGGCACTAATAACTTTGCAGAATTGATCACACTCAGACATCTTTTGCATTTTGCTTTAGAAAAAGAGTGTAGGCACATTCAAATATTTGGTGATTCCAAGATCATTATAAATTGGTTCAACAATACATCTATCTGTCATGCGCACACACTCAGGAATATACTGGATGATGCACTGCTTTTGAAATCCCACTTTGACTCCATCGTTTGTCATCACATCTACAGGGAGCGCAACCAGATTTCCGATCAGTTATCCAAGGAGGTTGTGATCCAGCCTAGGGGCCTATGGTTAATATAGGAATAAGGGGTATCATACTCCTATCAGTATTACCATTGCCCATACATCGATCAGAGAATACAGGGCCCTAACAGGGCCTGATTTCAGGATTTTTTGAGCTATTGTTAGTACTTTTTATCCATAACAATTTTATGTATATTTTTGGTGCATCTGGACCCCCTGCTCTGCACTTTCCCTCTCTCCCCGGGCCCCCTGCCCTTCCCTTGATCTCCTTTAGCTCCTTCAGATACCGCCTCCGGGTCCTGCCTCCGCTGCGCTTCTGCGCCTAGCAGCGCTGCTGCTAGGTCGCTCCCCTTTTCTTGGTTCCTTGAGAAGGCCCGATCATGGCGGCTTCGGGCCCTTCAGGTCTGGATCCGGATGAGTTGGAGAAATCTTTCGCCTCCCTCACCCAGGAGAACTCTACGGAAAGGATCAGGCCCGCTGCCTCTCGTTTCATCAAAAAGCTGGCCGAAATTCCGGAAGTTCCGCTCCCTCCTGCCCTTCCTAGGAGAGCAGCTGTTGCATTAGCCGACAGAGGTCTAGTCGGACAGTTCACGGGTTTATGGCCCTCCCCTCGCACGGTCCAGCGTTGGGTGGAAAGAAATTGGAACTCAATGGTTCAAGGAAAGATCGCTATTCGATTCTGCGGAAGAGGGTTCTTTACCTTTCTCTTCGAAACAGTGGAAGACCGAAACCTAATCTTCAGAAATGGTCCATACTTTATGGACACAAGAGGCCTTTATTTGAACAGATGGACCCCTGATTTCGACCCGGAGATGGACGTCCCCAATGCAGTCCCAGTTTGGGTTCGGCTCCCGCATCTGCCTCTTCACTGTTGGGGAGACGAGTCAGTGAAAGCAATTGGAAACGCAGTTGGGAAGTATATAGACAGATCGGAGCCTAAGGAGAATATGCATGCATGCGCAAGAATTTGTGTAGAAGTCGATCTGGGAAAGGGATTGCCAGAAGCCATCAAGCTCAGAGTAGATCAATGGACGCACATTCAACAAGTGGATTACGAACAGCTACCTTTCAAATGCAAGGTATGTCATGAGTATGGCCATTTCGCCAATAGATGTAGCAAAGTTAATGCAAATATTTCTGATTCTAATCCTGAAGCACCAGAGGAAGGCTGGGAAACAATCAAAAAGAAGAAACCCAACCCCCCACAAGGAAACTCCAAAAACCCTATCGTCTCCCCCTCTCCCCCTTCTCATTCTGGTCCGACCATTCCCTCATCTTCCAACCCATTCGAAACTCTATCCGAGGTAGACCCTCCTTCCCCTCCCCCATCCCCGAGAGCTCCCCCTGTAATCCCCGCCTCCCCTCCGCCTTCCTCCCCTCCCCCCACGGTAGAGAGAATCTTAACCAGGAACAAGTCTAAGGAAAGTAACTCATCTATAGATCCCCCAAGAAAAGTCGGAAGGAAATCCAACAAGGAGATTAGGGACGAGACTGCAGCAAAAGAAATGACCACAGGGATTCAGCAACCAATGGACACCTATCTGGACAAGACGAAAGGAAGTGGAGAGAAAGGGAAAGAGAAAGGCGGATCCCACAATAAGACAAGTAAGTGATGAATCTGGTCTCTTGGAACTGTAGGGGGATGGGCTCCTCCCTCAAGGCTAATGCAGTCCGCGATCTTCTTAAATCAGAACACCCAGACATCCTCCTTCTCCAGGAGACCAAAATCACCGAGCAGGAATTCATGAACAATCTGAAAAATAGTAAAACCTATGAAGGAATAGCAGTAAGCGCATCTGGCGCCTCAGGTGGTATAGGGACCATCTGGGACAAGCGAAAATGGAATCTATTAAATCAAAGGCAAAGCAGCTGGTGGATCCGATCAGACATTCAAAACACAGCAAAGACAGAAGAATATACTATCTACAATGTTTATGCCCCTCCTCACTTCCGTGACAAAGCTGCCTGCTGGAATTCAATTGCGGCAGACCTTCTGGAGACTCAAGGCCGAAGCATATTCTTGGGGGGGGATCTGAACCTAATAAGAAACGCTGAAGAAAAGATTGGGGGAAACTTCTTGGCAGACTCCTCAAGGGACGCCCTTGAAGAAATCATTCTAACCCATAATCTGGTGGACTTCCACCCTCAGAACGGGCGCTTTACCTGGTCTAACAAGAGAGCAGGTCGCAACAATATCAAAGAAAGATTGGACCGCATCTTGGTTCAAGAGAGAATAGTTGCTAAATTTGCTTGTATCAAAAGCCTCATCATTCAGGGTTATTTCTCAGACCACAAGCCTGTGGCTCTAAAATTGGACAAAGGAACAAATATGGGCCCGCTCCCATTCAGGTACAACAGAGCATGGGATAACGAGGAGGAATTCAGATCTCTGATAAAAGATCAGTGGTCAACAGAGATCATAGGATCCCCGCATTTCGTTTGGGAATCAAAACTAAAGCTCCTTCGAGTGGCCATAAAACATTGGGCAAAACTCAAGGCAATAGAAGAGAATAAAACTAAATCAGAACTCCAAGGTAAATTAATGCAGTGGAATCAAGAGAAAGAATCTAGACAAGACACGGAAGAGGAGCAGATCAAAGAGATGGAACTTCAAAAGGAACTGTATAAGTTGAATAGAAAAGAAGAAGAGGAACAAAGGCAAAAGTCAAGGTGTTTATGGCTCAAGTCGGGAGACAGGAACACTTCCTTTTTCCACAACAGTTTGAAAATGAGGAGAGCTGGAAACAACATTGAAAAAATCACAGTGGATGGATCTGAATTAAAAGAGCAAAAGGAAATTATGGAGGCTGCGTCCGCTCACTTCCAAGACCTCCTCACTGAGGAACCGCAAGACAGAGATGGCATGGAAATCCTTGATACCATGGAGAGCAAAATCTCTGATGCCCAAAACACTGAGCTGGACAAAGAGATCACAGTAGAGGAGATAGAGCAAACAATCCGCAACATGGCTTCAGACAAGGCTCCGGGACCTGATGGATTCACGGTGGATTTCTATAAGACACATTGGGACATCATTAAAAAGGACTATATTAGAGTTGTAAGAAACTTCTTCCAAAAATGCAAGATGGGCAGCGGAATGAAATCCTCCTTCTTAGCCTTAATCCCCAAGGAACCCAACCCTCACTCCTTTAACCGATTCCGTCCTATCTCCCTCTGTAATGTGTCCTACAAAATCATAACCAAGATCCTTGCCAACAGGCTCAAATCTATTCTCCCCTCTCTCATCTCTGAGAACCAAGGTGGTTTTGTCCCGAGGAGGCAAATATCCGACAATGTAATTCTCATCCAAGAGGCTATTCAAAGCAGTATCAACAGGAAAGAAAAGGGTATGATAATTAAGCTGGATATGGCAAATGCATTCGATCGGGTCAACCATTCCTTTCTTCAGGCCGTCCTAAAAAAACTTGGTATATCCGAGCTCTTCCTTAGCAGGGTGCGGGAATGCATATCAGGCAACTGGACAGCCCCCCTCATCAATGGTAGACCCAGCAAAGCTTTCAAAAGTTCAAGAGGTCTGAGACAAGGGTGCCCGCTCTCTCCCTTCCTTTATATTCTCATGGCGGAATCGCTAAGTATGAAGCTGGAAAACATGAGGAAGAAAAAAGAAATAACAGGGATAGAAATTGTCAGAGGGTCGAAAGGCATAAATCACTCTCTGTTTGCAGACGACACCCTTCTGATAGGTGGAGCCTCTTGCATAATGGCGAGGAGATTCAAAAAGGCTTTGGACCTCTTCCTCCAAGCCTCTGGTGGCAAACTCAACAATAATAAATGTATGATCTATACCTGGAACGTCCCTATCCATATCATCCAGCGAATATCCTTCATTATGGAAATCCCAGCTCAGCGAAATTGGTCCCATTTCATGTATCTGGGGCTTCCTCTGGCTAAAGAGACAATCAAATCAGAGATTTGGGTCAAGATCATTGAAAAACTCAGAGGCAAGCTGCAAAGTTGGGGAGTGCACTGGTTAAACTTAGCAGGCAGATCGATTCTAATCAAGTCCATTCTCGCCTCACTCCCCATCTATCAGTTCGCTATTTCTCTCGCTCCGGCTAGCATCCACAAGCACATGGAGCTAATAATCCGAAGCTTTCTGTGGCAAGGAGGTAAGCAGAATACGAAGAAGTTCAGTCTGGTTAAATGGGAAAAAGTGATCCTCCCATTGGAAAAGGGTGGGCTAGGAATCAGGGTTCCTAGATTAGCAAACTTAGCAATGGGCTTCAAACTAATCTGGCGGATTCTTAATGAAAAAGAAGCATGGTGGACGAACGTTATAAAGAAGAAATACTTGAACGGACCAAATAGCAATATCCTAACAGAAAATATCATAGAAAGACAAGGTACTCCAACCTGGAACCTCATCAAGAAATCGCTCCCCCTCTGCAAACCTTTTATCTCTAGAGCCCCTGGTAATGGCAGGGAAATAAGTATTTGGAAAGATAGAATCATGGGGTCAAAGGCCAGAGATTCAATTCCTCATCTTTATCCCCTCCAACGGTGGATGGCAGAGTCTAATCTCGATACTCTCTTTGACATTTCTCTTTGGGATCAAGACTGCTGGGCAGGTTGGACTCCTCTCAATCTTCCCACAGATCTAGCTAAGCTTTGGGATGAGCTCAAGAGCTCCCTCAGTGGCTCAGCCCCCATTAACAGAGGGAAAGAAGATAAGTTCGTTTGGGACCCTAATGGAGGAAGCTACTCGGTTAAAGAAGGATACAAAGCCCTTCAGGATATCTCAGTGGTAAACAATTGGCCCCTGCACAAAGCCGCTTGGCGTCCTGAATGCCTCCCCAAGGTCAAAATGTTTAATTGGACTTTACTTCATGGCAAAATCCTAACAGCAGAGAACCTCAGAAAGAGAGGTATACAGGGGCCCTCTATCTGTTGCATGTGCAGGTCAGCGGAAGAAAGCATCACTCATCTCTTCATTGAGTGCCCGATTGCCAAAGCTTGTTGGCATCTCCTCTCTGGTACAATCTCTTCAGAAGCCCTTCCCCCTCAGATTTCGACCCTCCATAAAAACTGGGATAAAAGAATCCTTCATTTCAAAAAAGGCAAATCCATAGTGAATAGGCTCTGGAACAGTATCCCTTCTAACTTGTGTTGGCAGATCTGGATTGCACGAAATAAGGGCATTTTCAATAATGAAAAGCCAAGCATCACAGGCATTATGGCCAAATCAATTGCCCTCATGTCTGAGACTTTCGAAGCTAATGGGGTATCTCAGTCAGACATGGAGGTCGAGGATGAGAGGCTAAAGGAGTGGCTGGGAAAATTCAATTTCAATCCAAATCCAAGACCAGGTATCAGAGAAAAGAAAGGCAGTCAGGACTGGAAGCTTCGTGGCACCGAGGAGGAAATTAGCCAATGGGTAAGAAGCCAAAATAGGCCTGTCTTGTATTTCGACGGGGCCTCAAAGAAGAACCCGGGCCAAGCTGGAGCTGGCGGGATCATCAAGGACCCCCAATGGAAAACCATAGTATCCTTTGAATGGGGGTTAGGCCAAATGACCAACAACAAAGCAGAGGCCTATAGCCTTCTTCTGGGCTCTCTTATTTCAAAGAATCTCGGCCTACAGAACCTTCTCATCCTAGGGGATTCAGCAATAATAATCGCAGCCATGATCACAGGGAGAGACTTCAAGCAATTGGCCCTGAACAATATCAAGACTAGAATTTTGGAGAACATCAGAGCGCTAGGAGAAGTGACTTTCAAACACGTTCTAAGGAACAATAACAAGGAGGCAGATGAGCAAGCAAATCAAGCGGCCAGAAGGAAACTCGGACAGGTTAGAGAGAATGAAACAACTTATGACAGGGACATCCCGTAAGCAAAAGCCCTCCGCCGCCCCATATCAAGGGAGAAGTCACCTCAGGCACTCAGGCCATCCTTTCGAATCTCCTACCAAATCCCCAAGCTGCAAATGGGGGTACAATGGGAGATCTTTTCGATCTCGGGGCACAAATCTAATCATCATCCCCAGAGCATGCGTGATCCCTCATCTCTTCACCGCAGGCACTCTCTGCGAATCCGGCAGAGCCCACTCCTCAGGTACGCTAATGGACAACAGTGAAATCATGAGTTTTGACCGTGTTCTAGCTAAGATCGGTCTTATTCAGTTCCAGACCATTCGAAATAGGGACCTCCCTCCATCTATAAATTGCAGCCAGCTTCTCAAAATCTCTACAGCCAGGGATCGAGCTATAAGAGCCCATTCAAAGTCTTGGCGCAGTCCGGAAGCTCACTGTTCCCCTAGTGTTCCTGTTTTCCGTCCTGATCCCGGGGTAAGCCATGTCCTGCATCATGTGATTTCGTTTTCTGTTAATAGCGTGTTTTGTATTCTCAGCAGTGCCCTCCCAAAGCCACCGAGACCTTCCCTCCTCCTCCTAAAGTCCCAGCATCTCCGTGTCTCCGCTCCCTTCAAAGCTGTTTTCTGCATTCTCGCCTCTAGCGCGCTCTTCGTTATCAGTCCTCAGGCCAAGTCGATGGCGGATCAGCAAGGCCAGCCATCCAACCAGGCCCAGAACAGAGACCCGTTGGGGAAAATCTTTAACAACAAAGAATGTACTATGTGCAAGGCACATACTGTTATGATTAACAGTCTGATCAAGCAGCTGAAGGAGTTAACAGAGGATTACCATGCTGACAGAAATTCCAAGCGCAAGAAGCTGGAAAAAAGGAAAAAGGAGATTGAAGATTTAAAGGATCGCTGTATTCACATGGAGGCGGTTATCGATCATCTTCGCACCCTCACTGAAAGCCAACAGGCTGAAACCTCGACCAGAGCCAGCGCCCGGAAGGACCAGCCCATGGACGACTCGGTCACACAGCATTTCCCTTGATCTTATGCATTGCAAATTTTCTTGGTTAGGAGGATCCTATGTAAGGCAGTATAGCCGTTTGTTTTTAGCTTTGTGTTCAATTAAGAGAAGCTTCGAGGATTATGGGTCTGCGTACCCGATTTTGTGCCTCAGCTCTCATAGTCACCTTCCTCTTGTACTAGAACTCTATTTAGAAGGCTTTTTTAATATATGAGTAACCGACTTCGTAAAAAAAAAAACAATTTTATGTATATATTTATTTTTGGACATGTAATTATGTACATACTACTAGTATACCCTACGAGGTTTTTGTACATGAACATCTAAAGGTGGTTACACCTCAACCTATATCATATTCTTCTCTAAGCATTTACAATATGTAATTTTCAATCTTAATGGAAATTACGATTTTTTCTTGGGGAAAAAAAGTTTTGAAAAATAAATATTTTAAAGTTTGGAATAAATAAATATTTTAAACTATTGGAATAAATAAATATATATATATATATATATATATATATATATCCAAGGGATCAATAAAGTGCTCAAAATTCAAAGAGTTTAAAAGTGCTCAAAACTGAGCTCGCCGACCTGAATCCAACGCGACTTGAATCGCTCAAAACTGATATAATATGTTATCGATATCACGTTCTGATCGTTTTCCCAAACAAGTAAATTTTTTGCAAGTTAGGTGCAGGATTGTTGACTGGGCAGTTTGTCCAAACAGACCTCCGGAGGTTCGAACACAGGACCTCATGCACACAATTCAAGCACCTTACCAATAGGTCGTGGGTGGTACTTAATAGCCATAACAGCGAATTAATATTTAAACTTTTGGTTTTTAAATGTTGGGGGAAGGTGTCAAGGCGAAGCCCCTGGCCCTTGATCACTACACAACCCACGAGACCACGGGCAGAGCGACCAGGGGCTTGGGGCTTACCTCAGCCCAACGTCTAACCGTATGACATGACCGGAGGCAGATCAGAGTAGAGCATTGGTGGACAAGTGTGAAGATTGGGGGCCAACCCAAGGACTTATGATGCAATGGAACCGTGGCCTAATGGACTGGGGGCCTATGTCGACGGGGGTGGGGAGTTAGCCCCAGCCCTTGGGTGCATGGCCCCATGTGACCCTAATTTTTTTCCAAAAGGCGTCATTGTGCATTTAAACGACCCAAAAAATTGCACCCGAACTAGTGGGAATCTCGTCGCCATCGGGTGAAAAAGGCGCTCGACAGTCCTTGGAATTGTATAATTCATAGAACAGTTAGCAGAAAAGTCCAGTTTGTAGAGGAGTTAGCAGCAAAACTTTTGTAGAGCATGACGTCTTCAATTTTTGGCCAAATTGAGCCCATAAAGAGCCCATCTTGGCAATTTTGACTATTCTGGAGTCATTGGAGACATTATTTGTACATTTTGAGCACTGTAAATCCATGTAAACAAAAAATTTGAGCACTTAATGAAAGAGGCCCAACATTGGAAGTTGGACTAGGAGATGTAGCCTGGGAGGGGTGAACTCTTTATCATTTTGTTGTCTTGTGTTACTGTATATAGTATATTTGTCTCTATTTTTATGCCGCAAACTAAGTTTTTTTTTGTTAAGCTTGGCAGGTCCTTCTTTTTCCATTTATAAACAACAAATTTACACCACATATGTGAGATAGGTGGCCTCAACTTGCCCAGTGGGAAACCAAGTCTATTGGCCACCTATCCTCGTTATAAGCCATCCAAAAACAATAAAGTATCAGTCGTTTTAACCAAGCTAGATAAGTATCAGTTTCATGATAAGATTCTATATGTCTATCTATCATAAGCATGCATATTTTAAAGTAAATGCTACCTGTAAAAACAAAAAATGCCCAAGTAACTGGCTATTCCTACTGTTCTTCTAAAGCTGACTCGAACGAAGCCGGGTCCTTGGCTAAGTCACCAGGCATCTCAGCTAGTTCGATGATGCAAGGGATGTGCCTTTGAATTCTGTCCAGGCAAATGTCTTGCTTGTGAAGCTGAAATTGGATTGTCTGCAAATCTTTTTTATAGTTAGGCATGTCTTGGAGTGTCAGTGCCATCCCCACTGATATTTGCTCCATCGCCTTCCCCATAAGGCTTTTCATAAGCCAGTATAGGTAAAGGGTCTGTTTAAACTGGGTTATTCTGCCTTTGGTGTTCCCGGGATTCGGAATTACAGTCCACCAGTTCTCCATCTCCTCTTCGGATTCGCCTTCCTGTTTAATTTCCCCCTCCCATTCTTCCAACAACTTGTGGATGCCAGCATCCGTTCCCTCCCTGTAGGTCGTCGCAGCTTCACTAATGAGGTGTTCTACCGATTTCCTACCTCTTCTCGGTTCCGAGGTGCTCAGGCCATTTGCCTGCGCAAGCTCCCGCCCCCGTCTTTCGCGCCCTCTTCCTCTTGTCGGCCGAACCATCTTCGCTCTATCCACTCCTTGTTCAAAAGTATGATGAGTTAACCTCTGGTGTTGCATACCATCGTTACGCTTATGCTTTGGTCTATCCATAATGCATTCAAAGGCAGACGTCGGTTAGGTGACAGCTTGAGCAGGAAGCGAGGCTGGTCGGCTTCCCCCGTCGTGATGGTCTCTGTTCCCAACCCCATGCCTATCATACATAGTGCGGTCGACCCACCCCTCACGCAGCCAAGCAAGAGTGCCCCTGCCCAAGTGAATCTTCCCATTCCCCTCTACCCAGTCAAGGGTTCCCCAGCGAGGTTGAGCCTTCCCATGCCCCTCTGCCTAGTTAAGTTGCGCCCCTCCTCTACGTTCCCTCATGTCTACACTTCCCCATTGCATTGCTTCTACCACTCCACCCTCATAGTCATGTGAAGCCACTCTGTCGCTCTCAAGAGAAGCGTCCCATCTACTTGCCCAGTCAACACTCAAGGCTCTCAAAGCCAGGACACTAAGCCAGACCACTATCACCCCAAGCTTGCGGTGTTCTCCCCGGCTAGCCCCCTAGTTCCCCTCCCCTGGATTCTCCCGAACCCCCCATCCATAAACAAATAGAGATGCCATAGCAATGGGATAGCAGAACCAAGACACATACCCGAATACGCTCCGTTGATGTCGACGATAGTAGCTTCGTCTACTTGCTCCAGCATTCGCAACAATGCAGTTATCCCCCTCTCGAATTGCCTTAACTCCCCAATCTAACCTACCATATCCTTTCTCTTGTCCTTCCTTACATTCATCACCTCCCACCTCATCCTTGCCATGCCTGCCACCTTTCCTATCTCCTCTGCCATTATGCATGCGAGAGGTCACCGCACCCATCGCCATGAGCGCGTGGGGGGTGGTGGGTGGTACCCCTCCATTAATCCTCATAACTAACATTACTGTCTGACGTCCCTTCCATCCTTGAGCACGCACCCCGGTCGGGGATGTTGCAAACTGAGTTTTAAAACCATTATATTATGTGTTTTTGCATAGTGATCCACTACCTAAAAGACTTAAAAATTTACTTGCATATTGTCTATCACCTTCAAAATTGTAAAACGGATTTTATATCTATATATACTAAGTTGAGACTATGTCGGGGCTAGCATGTTTATTGAATAAAAGAAGAATGATCAACCCACAATGACATGCTTATCATTGGGATTGTGCGAGGCTCGATCAAGCTTGGATGCCCCTTGGGATAGTTTAGTTGGGTGTGCATGCTCACTGCTACATCCATGTGGTAACTTATCTTGTCTCTCGGTTGGGCGTGCATTCCCACTTTCGCACTCTACACGATAATTCGTTTCATCTATGAATCATGCTTGTCAAGGTGGTCTCGCCATGCACCCAAGTCACCAAGCCTGCTATATTTCAAGTGCGCTTATGCATATAGAAACCTCAAATTTTCCATCGAGCATCACATCACATGTTGCAAATTTTGTGATGGTAATGTCATTGCACATGCCCATCTCTCTTACGTGCATGCCTTGTCCTAAGGACTTAATAAAAGTTAAAGAAAAGCCCCACTACACTTGCCACTCCTTAAATTATTTATTTTCTAATAAATATATAAAGGAAAATACAAATCAAAATAAATATATAAAGGAAAATACAAATCCATAAATACAAATATAAGGGAATATAGATAAATGAATAAATATAATAGGTTTGGAAAAAAAAATTAACACTTTAAATAAATAAATGTTTTAAATTGTTCATTTATTAAGAAATACATAATAAAATAAATGTTTTAAATTTATTCATTTGTTAATAAGAACATAAAAGGAAAGATAGATATACCCGGATGCGGGTGGTATCAAGTCATATTAATGACAAGCCGCACACCAAAGGCAGCTGGCAGGGCAGACGGCAGGTGGAATGTTTGCCGAGGACGCGTAGCAGGTGGGCAACAGTGCTTAAGGGTATGTGAATTCAATTCTGGGCAGTCTCGAATGTTGGTTCTGCAGGCCGGAGTAAATGCAGGCATGCCTGATCGGCAGAGAATTTGGTATATTGCCATGGATCCGTTCATCACACCTGGTTCAGTCACTGGAGCGATTCATTGTGCGGCAGAGCTGTCTCAGAACCTCTGTCTAGTGTTCCGAATTTGGCTATTAGCGTGGATTGGTAAACTCCTCGAAGTTGTTTGCGTGCCTCAGGTAATAGATCTTCTCTGTTTCAATCTCTCTGTTAGTCAATTTGTGCTTTTGAGGATGCCTCGACGCCGTGGTGTTCCTCGCAGAGGCAGTCATACAGGGAATAGAGGCCAACCTTCTCGCCCTGTTCCTCAAAATGTCATCCCTATTGCCTCTGCGTCTCCTTCTTCTCCGCCTCTGGAACAAGCCAGGCCCATTCCGAACAGTTCATTCCAGACCGCCAGATTCACTTTCCAAAGCCGGCTTAATAGGCCCATTTTGACAGCAAGCCTCACTATCGTTCTCGCGGAGGAAGACAGTAATCAGGTTAGCTCGGCTAATACTACCCCCTCTCAGTCTCAGGGAGACAGCGTGCTTCTCGGGGACCTGACAGGGATGGTGTTCCAGGCAGATAACCAGCAAGAAGGTGGCCATGTCTCGGAGGTGCCACAACATCCCGTGGATCCGGCTCAAAGTGATATTGTGCCTTGCGGCCCGACTCAGTGGGCAGGTGGTGTTTTAAATTTGGTGACCACTCCTGATGGTGGCGAACCTGTTTATGATGACAGTGGGTTTGTGACCTGGGTTGCTTCTACCAGTCAAGCGGAAGCGGAAATGCCAGACTCATCAAAGCATGCAGATTAGAACTGTTTCCTCTCTGCCGGGTGGTCTAAGTAATTTTGGGTATGTGTCGTTAATTCTGAGGATAGATGTCTCTGTCTGGTCCATACTCTGGCTACGGAGAGGGGCCAATGTCTTTCCAGTCTCTGTTTTCTGTTATAGATATGGTTATGTTAGCTGCTTCTCAATTTTTGTGGTCAATACAGGGCATGATGAACTCAGTCTGGGTAATCTTTTTAAGTATGTCAGTGCCCGAACCAAAAATTTTGTAGTATGTTTTGTAAATTCGGCATTAAGCCTGAACTGTAAGGTCTCTGAGTTTTTGATAGAGGAATGGCCGCGGCCTCCTCAGAGGTTCTAACCTCTTTGTATATATTTTTATTTTTCTTTAATAGAATTAGCATTTACGGAGAAAAAAAAAAAAGGAAAGATAGATATGGTGAATAAATACAATAGGTCTGAAAAAATAATATTTTGAAGTTTGGAATAAATATATATATTTTAAATTATTTATTCCTTTATATATATATGGTGACTCACATAATGGGATGTTTATCATTAAAATTGTGTGAAGTTCGATTAAACTTGAACACTTTTTAGAATAATTTAATTCTCCAAAATAATTTTCATCTTCAATTTTTCCTCATAAAATTAAAATTATAAATGAACTAATCTACCTTTCACAATTTTTCCTTAATAAATATATTAAAAAAAAAAAAAATATAATCCAAATTTCAATTAAAAATATATATAATAATAATAATAATTCAAAATTACTAATAAATAAATATATGTTTCAAATTATTCGTTTCTTACTCGGCAAATATGAAAATGAAAATTGATATTATTCCATTCTTAATACTTCCGAAAAAGGAGTAAGAATTTATAAGTACATATATAAAGATAATAAATAAAATAAATTTGGAATTCAAATTATTCGTTTCTTACTCGGCAAATATGAAAATGCAAATTGATATTATTCCATTCCTAATACTTCCGAAAAAGGAGTAAGAATTTATAAGTACATATATAAAGATAATAAATAAAATAAATTTGGAATTCGAGTTAGGGGAGGGATTCCTATTCTTGTGCAGGGACCAGTAGTTGATATAATACTGGTCCCACCAAACCACCAGTGATTAAGACTTGTGAAACCAAATTTTAAACAGAAATAAATAACATTATGTATAAATAAGTTTTAAATTATGTCCAAAAATCACCCATACATTGACTGGGCCCACAACTGTCCATAAATAGTATTTTACTACTTAATATTGCAAAACATATTGACCCAAGTAGAAAACAGCTAGAGCCATAAAGGCTTCCAAACTGGTCTATTCCAGAAGTACAAAACAGCAGTCACTTCAACCCCCACTCATGAAAACTCCAACTTTGCATCCCAAATAAATATGCCTACCTGCACATAACAAAAGGAATGTATGTCAGCCATAACTGCTGTGTTGTTCAACAACTAAGCACCCTATGTTCAATAAATGACACCCAACCCAATAACAATTAAATCCAATTTGTTCAATAAATGACACCCAACCCAATAACAATTAAATCCACTTTGTTCAATAAATGACACCCAGACCCAATAACTGCAATAAATGACACCCAACTCATTGTATTTCTCATTAAAACAAATCAAAGCACATGGATCAACAAATAAACAATTCCCAACCATTAGATCACAGCAAATTAAATCCATACCACACATTCAAAATGAAGCCATTGCAATCCATGTGCATCCATGTCCACCAATTAAAATCAAGTCCCCAAAACTATAAAACAAATCCACCCACTGTTGAAGTTGCATCTTATGCTTTCAAACTATTCAGCAAACTTGAAGACAACATCACAAAACAGTGGCCAATATATTCAAGTTAGTTATATCTTCTTACAGTTCTGTTTTCATTTATCAGATTTTTCTTACATTACAGTTCTGTTACAGTTCTGTTTTCATTGTTTTCATTTATCAGATTTCTTACATTACAGTTCTGTCCATTCATTTATCAGATTTCTTACATTACAGTTCTGTCCATAGGGTGGTGACAGTTAACCTATACAGTTACAATTAACCTTTTTTATACAGAGTTTATAGATCATTTTTTCTAGGATTACAAACAAATTAGTGCAGTAAGCTATCAAACATATTGCTCAGAAAGACAGCAAATCAAATAAGAGGACAAGATGCTATTAGATTTTAAGTCTGCTTAATAAAACAGGTGTTTTTAAGTTTAAAAATACTTGGGCTAGGGGAGGGACGCCATTACCTGTGCGCCCTCCCCTCCACCTGGCGGACAAGCACGTTGCAGGCACGTGGCCTCGTACGACACCACGCCAACTCAATCCGCCACCTGTTAAGGAACGTGTCAAGGGTTTAGTGTTTATTTAACGACCATGGAGGGGCTCATTTCCGCCTTTACCGCGCGATGTATGCTCCGACTGTGGGTTATTTTTAAGTTTGCTTAATAAAACAGGTGTTTTTAAGTTTAAAAATACTTGGGCTACATTAGTAATCCAGCTCGCTATTAAGCCATAGCTGCAAAACTCAAAACTTTAAAGGTGCCAATTTCAGAAATACTAGTTTAAGTTCAGTTACATTTTACAATGGTCGCGCTTAAGTGGTATACCAGGAAAAACAGATACTGAAGAAACCCGTGAACTTACATGATTACGAGAGAAAATTTCACAAATATATCAAAATATAATGAAAAGTGAGACCTCTCAGCCGAATTTTAAGTTCAGTCACATTTTACAAAGGTCGCGCTTATTTTTGCTCATGCAACAAGCACATGGAACAAACTAAATAGGATTTTAGTGAACTATCGGTGAAGTAATATGAGGAGATGCAAGCCATTTGTTTCAAAAAGCCTAAGGACAAATTAATTGAAAGAAGAGACAGAGTAACTGTAAAGGAAACAATCAAAACAGGGCACTGAATCCAAATTTCCAGTAAGCATGGTAAACACCAATAAAATACTAAGCACTGAAGCAATAATTTCAACGATTCAAATTTCCAGTAAGCATGGTAAACACCAATAAAATACTAAGCACTGAAGCAATAATTTCAACGATTCAAATTTCCAGTAAGCATGGTAAACACCAATAAAATACTAAGCACTGAAGCAATAATTTCAACTCTTTTGAAATTATGTAAAGATAGAGAAAAAGACTCATTTAGACATTACATGAAAAACTAAAATCAAACTCACAAATTCCATATCAGTCAAGTGGGAAGCATTTCTAAGTTTTTGTAACCAGATATGCGAAGCAGAGGAAGACATGTCCCAATAATGTAAATAAAAGCACAAGTTTACCTCCATCGTAAAAATCTTGTTTTGACCTTATTTGTTGACCTTATTTGTTGCTTACCTTACAGGAATTGAAGGTTAGCTTACAGGAATTATTCGATCATCAGCTTCATAGGGATAATTTTTGCAGAAGTAATAAAGCATAATTTAACATATATTCTAATGTCTAAATGCATGCAATAATTTTATAGGTTGTTGCATCTATGGCAAAAGGAAGTTACTCTGCTCGTACAAGGAGAAGTGGCAGGAGAGTGACAAGGGGTGCGCAGCTGCGATGCACATCGTCCGATGATGACAGGCCAGCTGATGTCGATGCCAGCAATGCACCAGGGAACATTGTTGAAGATGACCATGTGACAGCTGCTGATGTTAACACACCATCAGCCACAGAACCACCATCAACAACAGTCCAAGGGGCAAGCTCAACTAAAAAAATCAGTGCTATAAGAGGATGGACAAAAGAACAAATGTTAGTTGCAATTGACGACATAGAGTTTAATGGATACTCAGTTCGGGCATCTGCAAAAAAACATGGTATTCCTCCCTCATCAATACATTATTGGATAAATGGACTGACTCATACAAAACGTAGAGGGCCTCTTACAGTTATGACTGAGGATGAGGAGGCCGAGGTGGTTGAGTGGTGTAAAGAGATGGCCCAACTGGGACATGGGCTAGAGTTGATACAACTCAAATCAACAGTTGCTCAAATCTGTCAAGGGAGGCCAAACCCATTCAAAGATGGGTTTCCTGGTAAATCATGGTGGTTTGGGTTTAAAAAAAGGCATCCAGAACTTGTATTGCGTACTGCTGAGGGCCTTGACAGAGACAGAGCATTAAATTTGCGCCCTGCAGTTGTGCAAAAATTCTATGACACACTTTCTAGTGCTTATGATAAACATTCTTATGGAGCAGACCATATATGGAACTGTGATGAAACAGGTTTACAGGCAGGGAGGAATTGTGGCATGCGGGTAATTGCCAAGAGAGGGAGCCGAAATGTGCCAAAGATTTTGCCCAAGAGCAGGGAGTGGATAACTATTTTATGTTGTGTTAATGCAATTGGTACTTCAATCCCAGGATTTTATCTATTCAAAGGTAAAAATCAACTGAAAAACTATATACAGAACTGCGAACCAGGTGCATGCATGGCTGCACATCCCCATGCATGGATGACTAAAGAACTGTTTCTAAGTTGGCTTTTTCACTTTGCTGCATCGGTACCAGGTGGCGTCTCGCCTAATAACAGACACCTTTTGATATTAGATGGCCATGGGAGCCACATGGCTGTACAAACAATTGAGGAAGCAAACAATTTAGGCATCGACCTATTGACATTGCCAGCTCATACCACTCATAGACTGCAACCCCTTGATGTTAGTGTGTTTGGCCCTTTCAAGAACTATTTCAGGTCGGAGCGTGCTGCATGGATGGCAAAGAATCCAGGGGTTGAGGTGAAAAGGTTTGAGCTAGCAGAGCTTGCAAGTAAAGCTTTTAAAAGGGCTTTGACACCATCAAATATCAAGGCTGGCTTTAGGAGGACAGGAATCTGGCCACTGAACTATGATGCTCTCATGCATGATACTGGTTGTAGCCAAGCGTTTCATGTGGATGGTCAGGAAGAAGGGAATGCCCAAACAGGTGTTGAAGTGCAAGAAGTAGATGACCAAGATGATGTTGTTGCAGCTGGTAATATGATTTCCTTGTCTCAAGGACACTTATATGCTGAAGATGATGAAACTGTATGTGAAACACAATATAACAATGAACAAATTCGCAGTAACATGGAGATTGTTCCACCAACTCAAGAACATGAAATTCCTGTTGTTGATATTGTTAATGTTATTGCTGAACATGCAGTTGACAATGACCAATTGACATTGCCAAGCCAAGTAACCCCACCTTCATGGCTAGCAGAAGCAATGATCAATATGAATGCACATAGTGTCTCAGCAACCAATGAAGAAAGCATGAACATGCCCTCACAACCAGCAGAATTGAACAGTGAAATTGTTCATTTTTTTGTGGACAATATATCAATGGAAGAAGATGAAGGACATAATGAGGCATCAAATGAAGATAATGATATAGTTCAATCAGTTCCAACAGAAACTGGAAGGGAAGTACCAAGCAATGACATGCAGGTGGGAGGGGTGGAGAAGACACTTGGACAATTCCTAAAGCTACCAGTACAGAGAGTATCAATGAAAAAAAAGCAAGGTGCACCAGGTAGTCTTCGTCTGGGCCGAAGCTCACAGTTACTCACCTCAAAGGACTATATAACCCTGTTAGTTGAGTCTGAAAAAAAGAAATTTGAAATGCAAGAATTAAAACAGAAAAAGAAGGATCTAGTCAAGGAGAAGAAGGCAGCAAGGATTGTTGCCGCACAACATCGAGCAGATGAAAAGATTGAAAGAGATAAAGCAAGGCAAATTAAGGACCAACAAAAGCAAATGGCAAGACAGGAAAAGGAAAAACGAAAGGCACAACAAATGCTTGAAAAGGAACAAGGGATGATCAATATGGTTGACAATGATACAAGAATAGCTAATGAAACCAGAATTATTTCAAACTCATTGGACTCCATTGCAGATAATACACCATTATTCCAAGATCTCATAAACATTCAAGTGCCTCACTATACTACTGAGGGTTTACCCACTTGCCTTATTCCTACCAGAGTTGGTGCCAATTCTATGTATGCTCATTACACACCTCCACTTAATGCAGGGACCAGTAGTGCAAATGTGAGGTATGGGTACTCAATACCTCCATGGTTGGAAGCTGCAAATTGGAGTCAATCATATGGCAGCAATCAACCATTTCCTAATCAACCCTTGACAGGTAGGCCAACCTACTTGGCTCAAGAAGGTAACTCGGGGAGTTTTGGCACTCAAGATTCTCAGGGCCATAAAGAATAGGGGTGTCATATGTTTTTGTTTGTAACCACATTATGATGTGGATTTTGGATGGATTGTGTCTTTTTCTTGTCACAAAAACATTCTGGCTTACAACCTAGGTTGTTTTATTGCTTTGAAACACTAACAACATTATGGTGCTATGCATTCACTACATTGAAAAGCCAACAGCAGCTTGGTTGGTTGTAAAGTAGTTTTATTTGCGAGTTAAGCACAAATGATATCAGTCCACAAAAGACACTACAATGATAACTTAGATACTTATTTCCCTTTTGAAATTGTTATGTCAATTCATATTATGTCTTGGGGCATCTTTTTCCACTGCAAAGATGAACTATATTTCACAAAATAAATCACTTAATACTTCACCATTAGCTTCAAAATGATGCTCCCAACACTGATAAGTGATTTCTTATGGATATTAAACCTTAGCAAATTGATTTCTTCTTACTAAAACAAGTACACCAGATCTCGAAAAGCATATTTCAGATATCAGAAAACATATACCAGACCTTAGATAAACACTTGGAAAGTCACCAACAGAAAAACATATGACTTTATTAGTCTCTTATGGTCAATGTGCAGTGGTCTTGGGCTTATTATTATTGTCTTATGGTATTTATGCAGTCACCGTAGCAATATGCTTTAGATCTAATTATTCATTGCAGTCAACAAGTATCATAGAAAGCAGGCCACTGTAAGCAGTTTTTCAACTTTGAAAGAATAACCTAGATCTAAGTAAGCTTACCTACAAGCACATACTTCTGTAAAATATCCCAACTCTCAAACACATCCATCTTCTATTGAATACAGAAAGAAGTCAATACACAACAATAGCTCAAAACCAAAACTGAACTAAACTTAAAGCCTACACAACATATTTACTCCACAAAGATCATAAAGAGTTACAATTGGAACTACTGGACTCTTTGAAGTCATTTTCTTCATTTTTGAAGTAATTATTATTTAAATTTGTTGAAGAAAACCTGAAACACTGAGATAATAAGACACAGAGCTGCAAATAAATTCTCAACCATAAATAAGTAAATAAATCCAACAAATCTGATTTTAATATAATCAAATATGTAGTCATATATAGTTCTAAAATAATTGAGCTAAGTATTTTTCCAAGGAAACGAACAAAATGCATGTGATAGACAAAATTGAATGGCATAGGCAAACATGGGAGATAGTCTTTAGGAACCTAACCCAAACTACTGCAAGCACTATATCGGTATTCATCAGATTAGTCCCATGGAAGTGAGAAGCTAACACAATGCTTGAATAAGAGTACTCATTGTAATCAATTCAATGGGAATCAGAGCCATATGTGTGAAATAGTTATAGGTATAAATGTATTACAGCTTCTACTAATATGGAGTTTAAGCTTAGTCAATTATATATGGTACATCAATTGATCCCGTGTAAGTGATTAGACTATACGCTTCATATTCCATATCCTTACATTGAGCTTATATCAGTAATATGTAAGAGTTATGATATCACTGTAATCAAGCTATACTAATACAGGAACAAGAGCTTATCGTAATTAAGGCATGTAGATTATGTGAACACTGTCCATAAGGTTATGCATTGTGATTACTAGTAACCAATACAGAGAAACAAGCTATCATAATATATGAATAATACGTAAGCTGCTTACACCATAGGCTCTAGTATCCTTCAAGAAGCAAACCAACATTCCGAAGAAGGACAGAGACAATCTGAAGATGGTCTGAGACATTAGCTTAGAAGGACTGAGGAAGCTAGATCTTTGGAATGAAACACTAGACCTTGAATCCTTACAATACCTGCTTAGGAAGGAATCCGCATACCTTCTTATCTGTATAACTCCCTTCAAACCCTCAGAACAAGACTAGACGCAGTAGAACCCTAGAAACAGCTTAGCCACCTTAAGACAGTCTGACAAACTTCCTACAAGCAAACAACCTTACATCTCATAGAAAACATAAGGTGGAAAAACAAAAAGAAAACATCCTAGAGCATGCGTTAAGGTCCCAAAATATTGTGAAAAAAGAATATAAGAAAGTGAAACAATCTAGTAGTCATAAGTTAGACTACTCGTAAGCTCAACCACGCTTCAAGAAGATCCATGTAATGATAGTGTAACTTTACCCACTATTTATTACTTTATGGTTCCATATAAACATCAATTCAATTCTTGTATTGCGTTATGGCCTTGGGCAACTCCTCCAAAGTCTTTGATATTTCTGTAGACTTTATCCCTATTCAACTCCTAGTAGAGTAAATGTAAGAGAAACAATGTTAGAGCTACTTGTTGTTGGAGATACTTTCCATCTAGCGATACAAACAAAATACCACAACAATCTTTATTGGACAGAACTAGCGATAAGAATAAAATACAACAACAATCATTATTGGACAGAACTAGTGGGGTACTCAATTAACACTGTTCAAAGCTTAGGTATGATAGTGTTAACACATATAAGATGTATTCAAATTAGTAGCAGTAACCTTGTTCAAATCATGATATCAAAGAACTAGTGGTTCAATTCCAATACCTGCTTAGGAAGGAATCCGCATACCATCTTATCTGTATAACTCCCTTCAAACCCTCAGAACAAGACTAGACGCAGTAGAACCCTAGAAACAGCTTAGCCACCTTAAGACAGTCTGACAAACTTCCTACAAGCAAACAACTTAGAACACCACCGGCTTAGGAGTCTTACAATTCATGAAGTATGCCTAAATTATATGGAATGGTACAGAAGCTCGAAAGGCAGTTGAAACATTCTCTGTTCATGCTCCAATATTGAAAGGCAGCCTATAATATGGCAGGGACCTGAAGCCTCACAATCTCCTGGTGGATACGCGAAGAGGTGTAGTAAAAATAGCATATCTTGGCCTCGGAAGAGCATTTACAATTCCTATTAAGAAATATACACATGAGAATCCAAAACCCTAAACCCTTCAACAAAGCAGCTAATAAATTATACCTTCAACAAAACCAGAGGGCTACCATTATATCAGAAAACCATTATATCATAAAAAAGCACAAGACCTTAACACCGAAAAGCTACAACATCATTTCCGTATGTTCCGAGTCTCACACTAGCTGCAAGCTTTGGAGATGGCAACCAAAACCAAGCTGCCATTAGAATCCAAAACCCTAAACCCTTCAACAAAGCAGCTAATAAATTATACATTCAACAAAACCAGAGGGCTACCATTATATCAGAAAAACCAAGCTGCCATTAGAATCCAAAACCCTAAACCCTTCAACAAAGCAGCTAATAAATTATACATTCAACAAAACCAGAGGGCTACCATTATATCAGAAAAAAGCACAAGACCTTAACACCGAAAAAAGCACAAGACCTTAACACCGAAAAGCTACAACAAAACTTCCAATAAGCGAGGTGAGGTGTTGAGAAACACACGGTGAGAGGTGTTGAAAAACACTTCAGAAAATGGCTGGTAGGATAAAAATCCTACCGGATAGAAGCCATCAGTCCAGAGCTCGCCA
Organism: Pinus tabuliformis; assembly: GCA_031772625.1. Taxonomy (NCBI): domain Eukaryota; kingdom Viridiplantae; phylum Streptophyta; class Pinopsida; order Pinales; family Pinaceae; genus Pinus; species Pinus tabuliformis. The sequence continues at coordinate 1,019,827,511 of CM062805.1, forward strand.
CACATTCGGCGGACCTTCTCCAGTGCTCGCCGGACCTGCCACACCTGCAACAATTGGAAAAAATTAACAAATGAGCAAATGCAGAAGAAAAAAACCCAAAAAACCAGTCAAATACCACCGAAATTTGCAGTTACCTGTAAATTGGTACTGGCTCCTCCCCAAACAGCAAATAGCACGAATTAAACCACCGACGGTCCTGGCTGAACAGCAATTGGCGGACATGAGCTCAACAATGGCGGACCACCCTAAACCACCGACGGTCCTGGCTGAACAGCGATTGGCGGACATGAGCTCAACAATGGCGGACCACCCTAAACCACCGGCGGTCCTGGCTGAACAGCAATGGGCGGACAGGAGCTCAACAATGGCGGACCTCATGCACAGGTAATGGAGCCCTCCCGCGCCATCATCGGCGGAGGGCTTCGAACAACCACCAGACCCGAACAGAAAACCCACAGTCGGAGCATACATCGCGCGGTAAAGGCGGAAATGAGCCCCTCCATGCTCGTTTAATAAACCCTAAACCCTTGACACGTTCGGCAACAGGTGGCGGATTGAGTTGGCGTGGTGTCGTACGAGGCCACGTGCCTGCAACGTGCCCGTCCGCCAGGTGGAGGGGAGGGCGCACAGGTAATGGCGTCCCTCCCCTATTCGTTTCTTACTCGGCAAAAATGAAAATGAAAATTGATATTATCCATTTCTTAATACTTCCGAAAAGGGAGTAAGAATTTATAAGTACATATATAAAGATAATAAATAAATAAATTTGGAACTCAAATTATTCGTTTCTTTTTTTTCCGAAGGTGGTAAAACCTATCAACTCAGGTGTCAAACCAACAGTGAGGACAGCCATCTCTGGCTGCTATCCGCGAATGCTGGGTTTGACTCATCACTGTTAAATAGGAAAACCACGCCACCTGGCATAACCCTGCTGGTGGTCCGTAATCGGGAGCAGGCTCTCACTCCTGCCAGATGCCTCTGGGTCTTGGGCCGTTAACCTGTTTCCTTACGTCCGAGGAAGACGAGCTCTTAGCCAAGCAGAAGCAGTTTTACGGCATACTCCAGGCCGACAAATTATTCGTTTCTTACTCGGCAAAAATGAAAATGATAATTGATATTATTCATTTTTTAATATTTCCGAAAAGGGAGTAAGAATTTATAAGTACATATATAAAGATAATAAATTTGGAATTCAAATTATCCGTTTCTTACACGGCAAAAATGAAAATGAAAATTGATATTATTCATTTCTTAATATTTCCGAAAAGGGAGTAAGAATTTATAAGTATATATATAAAGAGAATCAATAAAATAGATTTGGAAATGAAATACTTGAAATTTTGAATGAGAATTTATAAGTATATATATAGAGAATAAATAACATAGATTTGGAAATGAAATACTTAAAGTTTTGAATAAGAATTTATATTATTTATTTCTTCACAAAAAATAAAAATAAAATTATAAATACATATAAAGAAAATAAATACAATAGATTTGAAACTGAAATATTTAAAGTTTCGAATTATTTATTTATTAATAAATATATAAAGGAAAATAAGAATCTATAAAATTAGAGAATTCATAAAAATCTATTTAAGAGGATATATGAGAGAATATGGTGAATAAATATAATAAATTTGAAAAAAAATAAAAAATGTTTTTAATTATTTATTTATTAAGAAATAAAATAAAATAAAACAAGTGTTACATAATAGCTTTTTCTTACTATTTAATTTAAATATAGTTACATTAAAGTAAAAATATTGAATTTAAATTATTGTTAAGGTTTTTAACCTAGATTATTTAGATTTTACTGATTTGTAATTGAGATATTTTGTCATTTTGGAATTTGATCTATTTATATTTTATTGATTTGTAGATTAAGATATTGTGTTATTGTAATTTGCATTGTGTGGTGAAGAATCTAATCCTACCCAACGATAATAATAGATATCATTTTTTTTAGGATTCCACTGCTTTAAGTAGTCATTCATGTATGACCATTTCCATGAGAGGTAGTTGTAACTCACTAATTTCTCATGATTTTTTAATAGTCCACTTAGCACTCATTGCATCCGGTAGGGGTGAAGTGGGATTGAAACTAGTTAAATGAATCACATAGCATCAATCATCACTTCCGGGGCTGATTGATGCTATGTGATTCATTTCACTAGTTGCAATCTCACTTCTTCACCCCGATGCAATGAGTGCTAAGTGGACTATTCAAAAACCATGAGAAATTAGATTCAAAAACCATGAGAAATTAGTCAGCTACAACTACCTCTCATGGAAATGGTCATACATGAATGACTTACTTAACGCAATTGAATCCTAAAAAAAATGATATCTAATATAATGCACTGCGAAAACCCCCTAATACTTCAAACCATAATAATGTTTTATTAATCATCATCATGATGTATAAAATTCTATTTTCATGAACATTTTCAATAACTGTTTTTCAAAAAATATATTAATTATTTTATAATTTATCATATTATTTTGCAAAATTAATAATTATGAAAATATTTTAGTTAGAGAAAACAAATTTTTTATTTAAAAAAAATAAATTATAAAATTTTAATTGGTTGAAACATATGGAAGTATTAATTAATTTTAGTTAAATATTATATAATAAAAACCAAAAATTATAAATAAAATAAAATAAAATGTATGTTTAATTTAAAAACAAAAATTAAATAATTATGAAAATATTATAATTAAATAAAACAATTTTTTATTTAAGAAAATATAATTAGTAAAAACATATAATTAATTGTAACACCATAGAAACACCTAATATAGTGGTGAATAAGTCATAGTTCCATGCATATATATGAATTTATGGGTTTACCATAAAGAAATCTTTATGTAATTAAAGTATATATAATTTTTTTAATATTTATTGTAAGATGTTATTAAGTTTTACTGATATTTAATAATTAAATTTCATATAAATTTAGATATTTTATAATTAAAATTTTGACCTATTTAATTGGAATTTGTGTCAATAGATTTTTTAAATGATTACTTATAAAAAAAAAGAGGCCAAATAAGTTTAATGGACCATATTCTCATCCCTAAATCTGATTCTCATGAGACTTTCAGTGAATTTTGACCCATCTCACTTTGCAACTGCTTTTACAAAATCATTGCCAAGATCATCGCCAACCATCTTAAACCCATCCTATATGCTCATATATCACCTGAATACTTTGCGTTTCTCATGAGGTATTACATTCCATCAAGATTAAAAAGTTAAAATTCACAATACTCAAGATCGACCTTGCAAAGGCTTTTGATCGTACTAATTGGCTATAGTTGAGAATGTTCCTAACTCATTTGGGTTTCCCCTTGGATTTCGTCAACTAGATCATGTGTTGCATTACCAAGGTCTCCTACAGTGTTCTCATCAATGGTTATGCCTCCCCTTTTTTCATGTAGAACGTGGCCTTTGACAGGGCTGCCCCCTGTCCCCCTACTCTTTTTTCTTGTTATGGAAGGCCTGAGCCCACTCATTGTTGAAGAACGCAGACTTGGTCACCTCCAAGGAATCAAGATCACCAACAACTGCATCCTTGCACATCTTCTATTTGTTGATGATGTATTAATCTTTCTCAATGGGGTTATTGGTGATTCATTAGATTTTCTATCATTATTGCAATTATTATGTCGTGCTACTGGTATGGAGTGCAATGCTCAGAAATCTACCATCTCCTATGTAGGATGCTCACCACATGAGATTTAATATGCTCATTTGATATTTCCCTCTACACTTGTGCCACTGGATGATGGAATTAAGTATCTGCAGTTTTGACTCAAACCTCTTCACTATAAGATAGTTGACTGGACCTGGCTTGTTGCCAAGATTGAAAGGAGACTTAATATTTGGCATCATAAATAACTCTCCAGAGCAAGACGACTTGTTTTAATCAAATCAGTGTTGGAAGCCACTCCAACCTATTGGATGTCCATGGCCTAGATTTCAAAACGAATCTTATCGAGAATTCAACAGTTGTGCAGCAGATTTCTATGGAAAGAGGAACAGGATGGTCACATATATGCATGGGTTCTCTGGGATTTTATTGCACTACCCAAGAAATGGGGAGGATGGGGACTAAAAAACCTTGAATCCTTCTCTAAAGCACTTGCAGCCAAGATGGGTTGGCAAATTCTCACTGCAAAAAGCTTATGGACTAAGGTGGTTTATCATAAATATATATGGCCCTTATACACTCTCGATTGGATTGGACTCCCCACTTGGAACATATCGTGCATATCAACCATTTGGCGTGCAGTCTTAAGCTCTTTATCTTACATTCATGATGGATTGGCTTGGAGAATTAGGTCGGGCTCCTCAGTTTGTGTTGGTATGGATCCATAGTCTGGATGTGGTAATGCATTCAAGCTCCCTCCTGTTCTCTTTCAATATTTGTCTAATGTTGGTATTACCTATCATGATCAAGTTGCAGACCCAAATAATTATAACATTTTCACATGGGCTTGGAAATCTGTTGTACATCTTGGCATCCCTGACAATTGGCATCCTGATTGGATCAACTACACTAATGCTCTTACTGAATCACATGTTAGGATTATCGATGGCGAAGATGAACTCATTTGGGCACTTGCCAAGCATGGTAATTATACTCCCAAGGATGGCTATCCTATTATATATTCAGGGCATAAGCCACAAGTCACAAACTAGTGGTGGAGTTTATTATGGAAATTGAAGGCCCCTCCACGTACCAGAATCTTCATGTGGACTCACCTCCGCCACAAATCTCCTACAGGAGAGAACCTAATGAAGCGTTCCTTCCATGGACCTACTTGGTGCATCCTTTGCTGCAAGACTCCGAGTCTATTGAAAATCTCTTCCTTCTCTTCCCTACCATATTGGCTTTCTGGTCATAGAATCTCTCCTCCCTCTCTATCACCATTTGATGGTAGGGGAACTCCATTCTTGAGGCCTGACAAACATGGTGGACCTCAGCCCATCCTCCCAAATCTAGGAATATCCCCCTACTGGTATGTTGGGCTATTTAGTTGATCTATAATAAATTCATTTTCAAAGATATTGAACCACACTGGACACATGCATCTGCACATATATTACCTATTTACTCCAGCATCCCTAATGAAGATCGACCTGCTTCCCTGTGTATCATCACCGCTGAACCCATTGACAGAAACATACCTTGGGCCTATTTTGATGGATCAACCCAAGCACAGAGCTATGGGGAAGGAGCATTCTTACATCTTTCAAATAATCATTTTTTTAAAATTCGGATGGGATTGGGAAATGGCACTAATAACTTTGCAAAATTGATCACACTCAGACATCTTTTGCATTTTGCTTTAGAAAAAGAGTGTAGGCACATTCAAATATTTGGTGATTCCAAGATCTTTATAAATTGGTTCAACAATACATCTATCTATCATGCGCACACACTCAGGAATATACTGGATGATGCACTGCTTTTGAACTCCCACTTTGACTCCATCGTTTGTCATCACATCTACAGGGAGCGCAATGAGATTTCTAATCAATTATCCAAGGAGGTTGCAGTCCAGCCTAGGGTCCTATGGTTAATATAGGAACAAAGGGTATCATACTTCTATCAGTATTACCATCGCCCATACATCAATCAGAGAATACAGGGCCCTGACAGGGCCTGATTTCAGGATTTTTTGAGCTATTGTTAGTACTTTTTATCCATAACAATTTTATGTACATATTTATTTTTGGACATGTAATTATGTACATACTACTAGTATAACCTACGGGGTTTTTTGTACATGAACATATGAAGGTGGTTACATATTCTTCTCTAAGCATTTACAATATGTAATTTTCAATCTTAATGGAAATTACGATTTTTTCTAGGGGAAAAAAAGGTTTGAAAAATAAATATTTTAAAGTTTGGAATAAATAAATATTTTAAAGTATTGGAATATATATATATATATATATATATATATATATATATATCCAAGGGATCAATAAAGTGCTCAAAATTCAAAGAGTTCAAAAGTGCTCGAAACCGGTGGCAAAGCGTAGAGCTTGCCGACCTGAATCCAATGCGACTTGAATCGCCCAAAACCGATATAGTTTGTTATCGATATCACGTTTTGATCGTTTTCCCAAACAAGTAAATTTTTTCAAGTTGGGTGCAGGATTGTTGACTGGGCAATTCGTACGATGACTCGGCATGCTGACTGTGTACCTCGGGCCAATGGTAAGTTGCCACGTGGCCTCACCTAATTGGTCCGAATTAGCAGAATTTTGATTGGTTGTGGAATTGTTAGGTGGACCACTGGTTGGATGCCATATGGCCGAGTCATGGGATGCCACGTGGTACCTCGATATAGTGTAAATTTTGGTTAATGGTTCGAACAAACCTCTAGAGGTTCGAACATAGGACCTCATGCACACAATTCAAGTGCCTTACCAATAGGTTGTGGGTGGTACTTAATAGCCATAATAGCGAATTAATATTTAAACTTTTGGTTTTTAAATGTTGGGGGAAGGGGTCAGGGCTGGCCTAGTCATGGGATGCCACGTGGTACCTCGGTACAGTGTAAAATTTTGGTTAATGGTCCGAATAAACCTCCGGAGGTTCGAACACAGAACCTCATGCACACAATTCAAGTGCCTTACCAATAGGTCGCAGGTGGTACTTAATAGCCATAATAGCGAATTAATATTTAAATTTTTGGTTTTTAAATGTTGGGGGAAGGGATTGGGGCTGGACCAGTCATGGGATGCCACGTGGTACCTCGGTACAGTGTAAAATTTTGATTAATGGTCCAAACAGACCTCCGAAGGTTCGAACAAAGGACCTCATGCACATAATTCAAGCGCCTTACCAATAGGTCGCAGGTGGTACTTAATAGCCATAATAGCGAATTAATATTTAAACTTTTGGTTTTTAAATGTTGGGGGAAGGGGTCGAGGCGAAGCCCCTGGCCCTTGGTCACTACACAACCCACGAGACCGTGGGCGGAGCAACCAGGGGCTTGGGGCTTACACCAGCCCAACGTCTAACCATATGACATGACCGGAGGTGGATCAAAGCGGAGCGTTGGTGGACAAGTGTGAAGATTGGGGGCCAACCCAAGGACTTATGATGCAACGGAACCATGGCCTCACGGACTGGGGGGCTATGTCGGTGGGGGTGGGGAGTTAGCGCCAGCCCTCGGGCGCATGGCTCCATGTGACCCTAATTTTTTGCCAAAAGGTGTCATTATGCATTTAAACGACCCAACAAATTGCACCCGAACCAGCGGGAATCTCGTCGGCACCGAGTGAAAAGGGCGCTCGGCAGTCCTTGGAATTGTAGAATTCATAGAACAGTTAGCAGAAAAGTCCAGTTTGTAGAGGAGTTAGCAGCAAAACTTCTCTAGAGCATGACGTCTTCCCTTCTTGGCCAAATTAAGCCCATCAAGAGCCCATCTTGGCGATTTTGACTATTCTGGAGTCATTGGAGACATCATTTGTACATTCTGAGCACTGTAAATCCATGTAAACACAAATTTGAGCACTTAATGAAAGAGGCCCAACATTGGAAGTTGGACTAGGAGATGTAGCCCGGGAGGGGTGAACTCTATCATTTTGTTGTCTTGTGTTACTGTATATAGTATATTTGTCTCTATTTTTATGCTACAAACTGAGTTTTTTTTTTTGTTAAGCTAGGCAGGTCCTTCTTTTTCTATGTATAAGCAACAAATTTACACCACATATGTGAGATAGATGGCCTCACTTGCCCAGTGGGAAACCAATTCTATTGGCCACCTATCCTCGTTATAAGCCATCCAAAAACAATAAAGTTTCAATCGTCTTAACCAAGCTAGATAAGTATCAGTTTCATGATACGATTCTATATGTCTATCTATCATAAGCATGCATATTTTAAAGTAAATGATACCTGTAAAAACAAAAAATGCCCAAGTAACTGGCTATTCCTACTGTTCTTCTGAAGCTGACTCGAATGAAGCCTGGTCCTTGGCTAAGTCACCAGGCATCTCAGCTAGTTCAATGATTCAAGGGATGTGCCTTTGAATTATGCTCAGGAAAATGTCTTACTTGTGAAGCTAAAATTGGATTGTCTGCAAATCTTTTTTATAGTTAAGCATGTCTTGGAGTGTCATTGCCATTCCCACTGATATTTGTTCCATCGCCTTCCCCATAAGGCTTATCATAAGCCAATATAGGTAAAGGGTCTGTTTAAACTGGGTTATTCTGCCTCTGGTGTTCCTAGGATCCAGAATTACAGTCCACTAGTTCTCCATCTCCTCTTCGGATTCGCCTTCCTGTTTAATTTCCCCCTCCCATTCTTACAACACTTGTAGATGTTAGCATCCGTTCCCTCCATGTAGGTCGTCGCAGCTTCGCTAATGAGGTGTTCTACTGGTTTCCTACCTCGTCTCGGTTCCAAGGTGCTCAGGCCATTTGCCTGTGCAGGCTCCCACCCCCGTCTTTCGCGCCCTCTTCCTCTTGTTGGCTGAACCATCTCCGCTCTATCCACTCCCTGTTCAAAAGCATGATGAGTTAACCTCTGGTGTTGCATACCACCATTATGCTTATTCTTTGGTCTATCCCTAATGCATTCAAAGATAGACGTCGGTTGGGTGACAGCCCGAGTAGGAAGCGAGGCCGGTCGGCTTTCCCTGTCGTGCTGGTCTCTGTTCCCAACCCCATGCCTCTCATACATAGTGTGGTTGACCCACCCCTCACGCAGCCAAGCAAGAGTGCCCCTGCCCAGGTGAATCTTCCCATTCCCCTCTACCAATCAAGGGTTCCCCAGCGAGGTTGAGCCTTCCCATGCCCCTCTGCCCAGTTAAGTTGCGCCCCTCCTCTACGTTCCCTCATGTCTACACTTCCCCATTGCATTGCTTCTACCACTCCACCCTCATAGTCATGCGAAGCCACTTTGTCACTCTCAAGAGAAGCATCCCATCTACTTGCCCAGTCAGCACTCAAGGCTCTCAAAGCCAAGACACTAAGCCAGACCACTGTCACCCCAAGCTTGTGGTGTTCTCCCCGGCTAACCCCCTAGTTCCCCTCCCCTAGATTCTCCCGAACCCCCAATCCATAAAAAAACAGAGATGCCATAGCAATGGGATAGCAGAACCAAGACACATACCCGAATATGCTCCGCTGATGTCGAAAACAGTAGCTCCGCCTGCTTGCTCCAGTGCTCCAGCATTCGCAACAATGCAGTTATCCCCCTCCCGAATTGCCTTAACTCCCCAATCTAACCTACCATATCCTTTCTCCTGTCCTTCCTTACATTCATCACCTCCCACATCATTGTAGGTTTTAACCCCGTACAGAAATTACCTACATACGAATTCTAAAACACAGAAAATAAACAATGCGAGAGCATAACACATAAAACACATATACATAGAGATTTTCCCCTGGATCCCAAAACCAGGACTACCAGCTTGATTTTTCATTATGTTCCTTTCAATGTTATAATACATATTTATACATGTCGAAGCATCGAATACCATGGACCAAAAACCATTGCGTCCAATACCATGGACCGAAAACCATCGTATCCAAAAAACATGTGCGAAAATCATGCACAAAACCATAGGTGGGTCTGCCCAACCTAACATAGGGTCCAAAACCAAAATTTTCTGGGGCGCTTCCCCAGACCCCATAAAGTTGGGTTACGAGTGCCCCTCAAACCCCCTGTTAACTACGTGCAAAGAATATAACACAACCCAACATTCTCCCACTTGTTATTTTCTTTCCACAGGGGGCCACAAGAGAGCTTAGTCATTTTTCCAGCCCTGAAATGTCCATTGTCTCTCTACATCAAGAGAACTTCTCAGAGCTCACAGATTTTGCCAATGCATCTGCAATATTCTTCAAAGTGTCCCCCTTTACCAGCAACACCTTTTGTCTTCTATCATATCCCTCACAAAGTGATACTGAACATCAATGTGCTTTGTCTTTGAATGATATGCAGGGTTCTTTGCCAAGAAAATTGCACCTTGGCTGTCATAGTCTATCCTTATATCTTCTTGTACTAACCCCATACTTGAACACAATCTCTGCAACCAAACTGCTTCCTTGCTTTCATGAGTGGCTGCCATGTATTCTGCCTCTGTAGTTGATAGTGCCACTATATATTGTTTCTTACTCATCTAACTGACTTCACCTCCAAATAGGTTAAACACATACCCACTTGTAGATCTTCTCTGATCCAGATCTCCAGCCCAATTTGCATCAACAAAGCCATGAATATCCAACACTCTGTCCAATTCTGGTCTTCCTTGGTAGCACAGACCATAATCACTAGTGCCACACAAATACCTGAAAACCCACTTCATTATTGTCCAATGCTCCTTTCCTGGTTTTGACATAAACCTGCTCAATACTCCCACTGCATGTCCAACGTCTGGTCTAGTACAGACCATTGCATACATCAGGCTACTGACTGCACTTGCATATGGAACACAGGACATGTCCTCTTCCTCTTCTTGTGTCTTGGGACACTGTTCAGCAGATAACCTCACACCAACAGGAATAGGAACCTTCACCAGTTTACCATCCTGCATATTAAACCTCTGCAATATTGTCTCGATATACTTCCTCTGGTTTAACCAGAGCTTCCTCTTTGCCTGATCTCTTTTAATTTCCATGCACAAAATATAGTTTGCAGCACCAAGATCTTTCATGTTGAATTTGGAGGACAATTGGGTCTTCAAATCCTGGATAATTTCTTTGTCATTTCCAACCAGCAACATATCATCCACATACAAGACCAGATAAATAACACGGTCACCAATTAATTTAAAATACACACAGTGATCTGCTTTGCTTCTTGTGAAGCCAAGTCCCCGTATAAATGTATCAAATTTCTGATACCACATCCTTGGTGACTGTTTTAACCCATACAGAGACTTCTTTAACTTGCATACCAGTTCTTTCTTACCCTTCACCGCAAAGCGTTCAGGTTGCTTCATGTATATTTCCTCTTCCAGATCCCCGTGAAGAAATGATGTCTTCACATCCATCTGTTCTACCTCAAAATCAAAAGCAGCAGCAACAGATAAAAGTAATCTAATAGAAGCTACCTTGGCAACAGGAGAAAAAATATCACCAAAATCAATGCCCGACACCTGTGAATAACCTTTTGCTACCAACCGAGCTTCGTATTTCTCCACCTTTCCTTTTGCATTGTCTTCTTCTTGAACACCCATTTGCTGCCTATGGGTTTCCTTCTAGCCGGCAACTCCACCAGATACCAAGCCTCATTTTTGTGCAAAGATTCCATTTCATCAACCATGGCCTCTTTCCAGAGTTTTCCATCCTCTGAATCCACTGCTTCCTTCACAGTTATGGGATCATCATCAATAACAGACAAAGCAAAATTTGAACAAAAAGCAGATGGACTATACCTTTTAGGTTGCCTTCTTTCTCGAACTGATCTTCTCAAAGCTGGAGTTTGTGGCTCTTCATCTTCTTATTTCTCCTCTATTGTAGAGTCTGATTCTTCCTCCTTTAGCTAAAACTCTATCTTCTCAGGCTCCTTTGGTTGGAGTTCATGTTTAATAACATCTTTCACCTCTTTGAACACCACATCTCGGCTATACACAACCGTCCTTGTTACTGGGTTCCAAAGCTTATAACCCTTTAAACCATCCCTATACCCAATAAAGATGCACTTTTCAGATTTACTATCCAACTTGGTTCTTTTCTCCTTTGGAACATGTACATATGCATCACATCCAAATACCATTAGATGTGAAAGAGAGGGTTTCTTACCAGTCCATACCTCTTGTGGATTCTTATCCTCCAACACTGATGAAGGTGACCTATTGACCAGGTAACATGCAGTATCCACCGCCTCTGCCCAGAATTCCTGTCCTAACCCGGCACCACTGAGCATGCTTCTTGCCCTTTCCATCAACGTCTTGTTCATTCTTTCTGCAACTCCATTTTGTTGAGGTGTATATGGAGTAGTCTTCTGTCGTGCTATACCACACTTCTTACAGAATTCTTCAAATTCCTTGCTGCAAAACTCTCCACCATTATCTGTCCTCGGCACCTTTATCTTCTTCTCTATTTGATTTTCCACAAGAGCCTTAAATTCTTTAAACTTGTCAAAGACTTCAGATTTCTTCTTAAGGAAATACAACCATGTATTCCTTGAGAAGTCATCTATAAATGATACATAATACACATACTTACCCAGTGATGGAACCTTCGCAGGTCCAAACACATCACTGTGCACAAGCTCTAATATTTGTTTCACCCTCTTACTACCAGAGGGGAAACTCACCCGATTCTGCTTCCCATATACACAATTTTCACAGAAATCAAAATCCAGAGAGCTATTACTCATACCTTCTACCATACCTTTACCATGAAGTATTTGAAGGCCCTTCTCTCCAATATGTCCAAGCCTTTGATGCTACAGCATGGTCTTCTCTCCAAAGACCAATAGATATTCTGCTCCACCTTCAGGAACCACAGAACTATTGCACCGATCAATGACAGTGCTACCTTGCAGCTTGTACAAAGTTCCAATCCGAACTTCCCGCATCAATACCAGTGCTCCCCAAACCATCCTGCAGGTATCCTTCTCGAACACTGTTTTTACACCTACATCATCTAGCTTGCTAACAGAAATCAAATTTCTGGCTAATGCAGGAATATGTAGAACACCTGGAAGCGTTCTACCCCTTCCACCTTGCAACTTCAACTTTACTTTTCCGCGACCAACGATTCTAGCCTTCCTATCGTCCCCCAAGAAGACATCACCACCATCATATTTCTCATACTCACAGAACCACTCTCTATGGGGAGTGAAGTGAAAGGATGCACCTGAGTCAATCAACCATGCCTCATGATCTACATGTGTACTTGAAAAAGCCAAGTACACATCCCCACCTTCATCTAAGGTGGTTTTTGCCTCTGTAGAAGGAGCCTCATCAGATCCCTTTCCTTTATCAGGAGCTTTAGATCTACAGTCGCTTTTGTAGTGCTCTTCCTTTCCGCATTTCCAGCACACCACCTTTACAGGTTTTCCTGGAGACTTAGATCTCCCTCTAGATTTAGATCTCCCACTCGATGACTTATTTTTGTTTCTGTTCTAGGACCGTCCTCGTACAAACAAGGCATCACCATTCTGGCTCTCCATATTTTTCCGTCTCATCTCCTCTGTCAGCAAGGCTGAGACTATTTCATCAAACTGCAAGGTAGTTGCATTATTACCTATTGCAATAACCAGACTATCCCACGAATCTGGTAGAGAACACAACAAACTGATGCACTCATCTTCATCTAAAATTTTAATATCAACAAACGCTAACTAACTTACCACAGTATTAAATGCGTTGAGATGCTCTATCACCGAGTCTCCATCTTTCATCTTTTCCGCAGGAACAGTTTATTCACCAGAGACTTAGATTGGTACAAAGTCCCTAACTTGTCCCACAAAGCCTTTGTTGTAGCTTCCCTTATACATTCAACAATATTGAATCTGAGACACACAATCGTATTGTGCTCTTTACCTTCTGATCCAACTTCTTCCATTCTTCATCGGACACTTTCGTTGGTTTGGTACCCAGATCTACCGTGATCCACTGATCTTTATCCACCAACAGATCCTCCATCTTGAGTTTCCACAACTCAAAACTCCGACCATTAAATTTCTTGATCTCTATCTTCCCACTGCTCGCCATCTTCTTTCACCACCAGAATCGATCTCATAGATCTCCCACTGAACAGGGTCTACCACAGGCCCGAGCGAAAACCCTCAGCAACAAAGGCATCCCCTTGAAGCCAAAACTGCTATGATACCAAATGTAGGTTTTAACCCCGTACAGAAATTACCTGCATATGAATTCTAAAACATAGAAAATAAACAATGCGAGAGCATAACACATAAAACACATATACACAAAGATTTTCCCCTGGATCCCAAAACCAGGACTACCAGCTTGATTTTTCATTATGTTCCTTTCAATGTTACAATACATATTTATACATGCCGAAGCATCCAATACCATGGACCGAAAACCATTGCGTCCAATACCATGGACCGAAAACCATCGCGTCCAAAAAACATGTGCAAAAATCATGCACAAAACCATAGGTGGGTCTGCCCAACCTAACATAGGGTCCAAAACCAAAATTTTCCGGGGCGCTACCCCGGACCCCATAAAGTGGGGTTACGGGTGCCCCTCAAACCCCCTTATTAACTACGTGGAAAGAATATAACACAACCCAACACTTGCCATGCCCGCGACCTTTCCTATCTCCTTTGCCATTATGCATGCAGGAGGTCACCGCACCCATCGCCATGAGCGTGTGGGGGACGATGGATGGTACCCCTCCATTAATCCTCATAACTAACATTACTGTCCGACATCCCTTCCATCCTCGAGCACGCACCCTGGTCGGGAATGTTGCAAACTGAGTTTTAAAACCATTATTTTATGTGTTTTTGCAAAGTGATCCACTACCTAAAAGACTTAAAAATTTACTTGCATATTTTCTATCACCTTCAGATTTGTAAAACAGATTATATATATATATATATAGAGAGAGAGAGAGAGAGAGAGAGAGAGACTAAGCTGAGACTAGGTCGGGGCTAGCATGTTTATTGAATGGAAGAAGAATGATCAACCCACAATGACATGCTTATCATTGGGATTGTGCGAGGCTCGATCGAGCTTGGATGCCCCTTGGGATAGTTTAGTTGGGTGTGCATGCCCACTGCTACATCCACGTGGTAACTTATCTTGTCTCTCAGTTGAGCGTGCATTCCCACTTTCGCACTCTACACGATAATTCATTTCATCTATGAATCATGCTTGTCAAGGTGGTCTTGCCATGCACCCAAGTCACCAAGCCTGCTATATTCCAAGTGCGCTTATGCATATAAAAACCTCAAATTTTCCATCGAGCGTCACATCACATGTTGCAAATTTTGTGATGGTAATGTCATTGCACATGCCCATCTCGCTTACATGCATGCCTTGTCCTAAGGACCTAATACAAGTTAAAGAAAAGCCCCACTACACTTGCCACTCCTTAAATTATTTATTTTCTAATAAATATATAAAGGAAAATACAAATCAAAATAAATATATAAAGGAAAATACAAATCCATAAATACAAATATAAGGGGATATAGATAAATGAATAAATATAATGGGTTTGGGAAAAAAAATTAACACTTTAAATAAATAAATGTTATAAATTATCCATTTATTAAGAAATACATAATAAAATAAATGTTTTAAATTTATTCATTTGTTAATAAAAAACATAAAAGGAAAGATAGATAGGGTGAATAAATATAATAGGTTTGAAAAAATAATATTTTGAAGTTTGGAATAAATATATATTTTAAATTATTTATTCTTTTATATATATATATGGTGACTCACCTAATGGGATGTTTATCATCAAAATTATGTAAAGTTAGATCGAACTTGAACACTTTTTGGAGTAATTTAATTCTCCAAAATAATTTTCATCTTTAATTTTTCCTCATAAAAATTAAAGCTATAAATGAAATAATCTACCTTTCATAATTTTTCTTAATAAATATATTAAAAAATATATATATAATCTAAATTTCAAAAAAAATCAAATCAAAATTTCCAATAAATAAATATATCTTTCAAATTATTCGTTTCTTACTCGGCAAAAATGAAAATGAAAATTGATATTATTCATTTCTTAATACTTCCGAAAAGGGAGTAAGAATTTATAAGTACATATATAAAGATAATAAATAAAATAAATTTGGAACTCAAATTATTCGTTTCTTACTCGGCAAAAATGAAAATGATAATTGATATTATTCGTTTCTTAATATTTCCGAAAAGGGAGTAAGAATTTACAAGTACATATATAAAGATCATAAATAAAATAAATTTGGAATTCAAATTATTCGTTTCTTACTCGGCCAAAAAAGAAAACGAAAATTGATATTATTCATTTCTTAACATTTCCGAAAAGGGCGTAAGAATTTATAAGTACATATATAAAGAGAATAAATAAAATAAAATAGATTTGGAAATGAAATACTTGAAATTTTGAATGAGAATTTTTAAGTACATATATAAAGAGAATAAATAAAATAGATTTGGAAATGAAATACTTGAAGTTTTGAATAAGAATTTATAAGTACATATCTAAAGAGGATAAATAAAATAGATCTGGAAATGAAGTACTTGAAGTTTTGAATAACAATTTATAAATACATAGGTAAAAGGAATAAATAAAATAGATTTGGAAATGAAATACTTAAAGTTTTGAATAAGAATTTATATTATTTATTTCTTCACAAAAAATAAAAATAAAATTATAAATACATATAAAGAAAATAAATACAATAGATTTGAAACTGAAATATTTAAAGTTTCGAATTATTTATTTATTTATTAATAAATATATAAAGGAAAATAAGAATCTATAAAATTAGAGAATTCATAAAAATCTATTTAAAAGGATATATGAGGAGAATATGGTGAATAAATATAATAAATTTGAAAAAAAATAAAAAAATGTTTTTAATTATTTATTTATTAATAAATAAAATAAAATAAAACAAATGTTACATAGTCGCTTTTTCTTACTATTTAATTTAAACATCGTTACATTAAAGTAAAAATATTGAATTTAAATTATTGTTAAGGTTTGTACTCTAGATTATTTAGATTTTACTTATTTGTAATTGAGATATTTGTTATTTTGGAATTTTATTTATTTATATTTTATTGATTGGTAAATTAAGATATTGTGTTATTTGTAATTTGCATTGTGTAGTGGAGAATCTAATCCTATTCAACGATAATAATAGATATCATTTTTTTGGGGATTCAACTGCGTTAAGTAGTCATTTATGTATGACCATTTTCATGAGAGTAGTCGTAACTCACTAATTTCTCATTATTTTTGAATAGTCCACTTAGCACTCATTGCATCTGGTAGGGGTGAAGAAGTGGGATTGAAGCTAGTTAAATGAATCACATAGCATCAATCATCACTTCCCGGCTGATTGATGCTATGTGATTCATTTCACTAGTTTCAATCCCACTTCTTTACCCCTATGAGCATCACCGATGTAATGAGTGCTAAGTGGACTATTCAAAAACCATGAGAAATTAGTCAGTCACGACTACCTCTCATGGAAATGGTCATATATGAATGACTTACTTAACACAGTTGAATCCTAAAAAAATGATATCTAATATAATGCATTGTGAAAACCCCTTAATACTTCAAACCATAATAATGTTTTATTAGTCATCATCATGAAGTATAAAATTCTATTTCCATGAACATTTTCAATCACTATTTTTAAAAAATATATTAAATATTTTATAATTTATCATATTATTTTGCAAAATTAATAATTATGAAAATATTTTAGTTAAAGAAAACAAATTTTTTATTTAAAAAAAAATTATAAAATTTTAATTGGTTGAAACATATGGAAGTATTAATTAATTGTAGTTGAATATTATATAGTAAAAAAAAAAAAAAATGTATGTTTAATTTAAAAACAAAATTAAATAATTATGAAAATATTATAATTAAAGAAAACAATTTCTTATTTAAGAAAATATAATTAGTAAAAACATATAATTAATTGTAACACCATAGAAACACTTAATATAATGGTGAATAAGTCATAGTTCCATGCATATATATGAATTTATGAGTTTACCATAAAGAAATCTTTATGTAATTAAAGTATATATAATTTTTTAAATATTTATTGTAAGATGTTATTAAGTTTTACTTGTATTTAATAACTAAATTTCATATAAATTTAATTATATATAATTTAGATATTTTATAATTAAATGTTGACATATTTAATTGGAATTTGTGTCAATAGATTTTTTAAATGATTACTTATAAAATAAAGAGGCCAAATAAGTTTAATGGACCATATTTTATGACGGGACATGTGTACTTTTGGCTTATTATTCCATGCAATGAGCACTAACATGTTCATTTTCATGGCCTTGGGCAATATGTCTTTCTGAATGTAATGTTTTACTGTACATAATATAATAGAATAGTAGAGCTTTAACGAGAAAAAAAAAAAAAAAAACATGTTCATTTTCATAAATTCAAGAAAAATAAATTAAAATAATAAATTTCGATATTCAAAGTTAAACTATAGAAACTTGATAAAAAAAATTAAGTCAACTCCAAAATAATATGAGTTTGACCATAAAATCAATCTAAGGATAATAAAAATTTATAAATACCATGTGTATGATTGTTAACACTCACAAAACAAAAGTTATGATTATCAAATCCAAGAAGGACACTTACGCTAATTTTATGTATGACAATAGTAATTTGGAGGAAGTGTCTTCCTACAAGTACCTAGGAATTGATATTCATCACAAGCTCAACTGGAACTATAGCATTGAGAAAATGATTAATGGGGGATGGAAAGCTTACTTTGGTCTTGAAAATAATTGAAAATGGCAAACCTCGTAATGTGGGATAGAAAGAAGTTCCTCTTTGAAACTTTAGTCACTCCAGTTTTCTTATATGAATGTGACGTTTGGGGTCGTAGCATCTCTAGAGAATCCTGGAGAAAGATTGAGCAAATCCAGAAGCGTTTTATAATGTATAACCTCAAAATTAAAAGCAACACACCTTATCCTATTCTCCTTATAGAAGTGGGTCTTTCCCCTATCGAGAACCTGGCTATGACTAGGCTTCTATTATACAAGCACAAACTCAATAACATAGGAGACCATAGACTTCCTAAGCTAGCTTTCAATTCCAGCCAAAACCACTTAAGGCTCAAACGAGGTTGGTATAAAGACATCAGGGCCTGGTTAAACCATTGGGAGATCGACGAGAATGTTGCATTGCAAAACGTTAATAACATTAAAAATATTGTTACTTCTAAGTTCAAAGAAAAAATGTGGTGTGAGAAAGATTTAGCAGCTAAAAGAAAATTAAGATATTATAAGGAGGTCATCAACCCCACCCTAGAAGATCAAAAGTATCTCTCTGTTTTAACTAGCTCAAAGAAGAAAATTAACATAGCCAAGATTAGAACGAACTCTCATGAGCTCCATAGTGAAACGGTTGGACAGTTCCTAAAACACCATGGATGGAAAGGTTCTGCGATCTCTTGAGAATACGAACATCGAGGATGAAAATCACTTCCTCTTAGAGTGCCCCGCGTACAACCACATTAGATCTCAGTTTCAAAATCTTTGTTGCAATATTGACCTTCCTAGTCTTTTACGTTGTCAAAATTACAGTGAGCTTCGGAGGCCTCTCTCCAAGCTTTTTAAGCATAGGAATAAAATCTTAAATCAAACAAAATAATTCGTTTCTTCAGGTCCGATAGACCAAAGATTGGTCTCAGTGGACGTTAACCATCATCATCATCATCAAAAAAGAGATATAAATATGATAAATAAATATAATAAGTTTAAGTAATAAACAATTTAAAGTTTTAAATAAATAAAATTTTAAAACTATGGAAACATTCACTGGTTGAAACATATGGAAACATTAATTAATTGTAGTAGAATATTATATAATAAAGAAGAAAAAAAAAATGAATTTTAAATTTAAAAAAAAAATTAAATAATTATGAAAATATTATAATTAAAAAAACAAATTTTAATTTAAGAAAATTTAATTAGTAAAAACATATAATTAATTGGAAAAATTAATAAATTTCAATATTTAAAGTTAAACTATAAAAACTTGATAATTTTATAAGTCAATCCTAAAATAACATGAGTTTGACCCTAAACTCAATGCTAATAAAAAATTATAAATACATAGAAAAGAAAACAAATATGATAAATAAGTATAATAAATTTAAATAAGTTTTTAATAAATAAATAAAAATTAAAAATATGAAAAATAAAATTAAAAATGATGTAAAGGAGAAAATTTAAAATAAAAAGAGAAATTAATTAATAATAAGACTATTTAAAAGAGGAAGGAAAATTTTAAAAATAAATAAATAGTAATACGTAGGAAAATGAATTTATTATAAGGCTGTTGAGAATTAAACTAAATTATTAATCACCAGTAAGTTTTGAATTTATTTTTTTAATATTTTATAGAATAAATAATTTATTTGATCGAAAATTTATAGTTTATTTTTTAAAGTAATAATTTTTTTAATTTTGTCCTTATAGTATAAGGAAAAAGAGCTATAGCCTTTTTTATTTAAATAATTGAATTTCTAAATTTTTTAATATATTATTATTTTATTTTTTTTATTAAGATTATCTATAAACATCAAAGATAAAGTAACCCTTTGATTTGTTAAAGTATTTATGATTTTTTTTTAACAAAATTTCAATAAACACATGACATGATTGATTTTTTTCATAGTTATTTTGAAAAATGGATTGTAGGGTATTTTTATGACTTCAAAACATATTGGTTACATAACAATTTCACAATACTAAATGTTTTATTTTGGTAATTAGAATAAGGTTGTATATTTAACATTTTCTACCACTTAATTTATTAAAATATTTTAATGTCGTGATTTGTTATATGTGCTCCAAATAATAATAAAATTACAAAATAAGTTATATAAATATTTGTTTAATTTTTTTTATTAATTTTTTTAATATAATTAAACAATTTTTTTAGATAAAAGTTATATATATAATTGACATTGAAAAAAATTATAACAAGTTAACAATTATTTATTTAATATTAAATGATGACAAATTTTTTAATATAATGCTTATGTCATGTCATTAAAGTATGGATTGATATAATGAAAGTTGTACAAATTGTACACATATTATTTTTACATATTTTTTTCAAATTTATATTTATTTTTTTTCTAAATTAAAAAATAAAACCCATAAAAATTGTCTATTCAATACTTTACACCAATGAAAAAATGGAATTTTTGAATTTAATTACAAACCATTTGTGTTCATAGTACATAGTAATTAATATATAATGTTATTTTTCAAATTATTTATATTTATTGTACATAGTAATTAATAATAGAGTACACAGAAATTATCATTACACAATAAGAGGGTAGACATTTCAACCAATCATAATTGAGATAAATAGAAATAAAGTTTATTTAAAAATAATAAATATAATTTCATAATGTTAAACTTTAGATAGATCTTAAATTTTTTAGTGAACGAAAACTTAATAGCAAGTCAATGAAACACTGAATACTTTATATCCTGCCAGCTGCATCTACAGGTATAATAAAGTGATAACTATATATATATAAAGTGAGTTGTCTTTAGTGCGACTTTTTGGAAACTTTTTCCGATGGGTTTTTATGGTTTAATTCCTCTAAAATCCGGCAATTTTTTTTGAAATCACAAGTTTGATGGGTAACTCCTGCACAATCCAAGTGCCCTAGGTGTTTTTCAGCGTGCTAAATCCATATATAGAGTCGAAAAATTAGTTTAAATAACACAAATCAAGATTTTGCCTCAAATTTTTCGGCAGATTCCAACACCAAAAAGTCCGAAAAATATACGTGGCAAATTAGCAAAACATTAATTATAAATTATGTGTAGGTTCATTGGTGGTCATTTCTCATCTTAATATTTTATTTTATTTTGGTTTATACTCATTATTTTGTCACGTTCAATTTTTTTTCACGTAATCTATTATATTTGTGGAGAAAAAAAACTTTGATAAAAATAAAATTAAACTTGCTAATTACTATTGTCCTTAGATTAATTAATTAATTTAAATTTATTTTTATATTTAAATTTATAATTTTCCAAAAAATTTATAATATTAAAATTTAAAAAAAAAAATCCTATCATTTAATTATTAAATGGATAGAGAAATAAAAATTCATATATACAAGGGGAAGATAGATACCCTGAATAAATAATAAATATAATATAATAAATTTGAAAAGAAAAAATATTTTGAAGTTGGTAATCTATTCATTTCTTAATAAACCTATAAAAGAAAATAAAAATATATAACCATATAGATAAGGAACAGATAGATATACTAAATATCTATAATAAATTTTAAAAGAAATAATTTGAAGTGTCCAATAAATAAATGAAATAATTGGAAGTTTCTAATAAATAAATGTTTTAAATTATTCATTTCTTAAGTTATGCATAAAATTAAATAAAAATCGATAAATACATATAAATAATAAATATAAAAGTTTGATAAAATAAAATACTTAAAGATTTGAATAAATAAATGTTTTTAATTATTTATTAAAATGTAATGGAATATATATGTGTGGGGGTGTGAATAAATCTAATAAATTTCGAAAAAAAATATGAATTTATAAATATATATGAAAAATAAATATAATATGTTTATATAATAAATAATTTAAATTTTTTAATAAATATAAAATTTAAAATTATAAAAGTAAAAATTATAGTTGGAGTGATTTTTTTGAATAATGATGGTGAGAGATGATAATTAATGTTCACTAAGATCAATTATAGGTGTTTTGACTTGGTTTGACAATTAAGTTATGATATGTTTTTCCATAATTTAAAAAATAAATAAATAAAAATAAAAATAAAAAAAATTAATTAAATTGATAAGCTTTTTATGGTGAGGTTCTTCCTCACAACGTTGTAGCAAATTCGTTGACCTAAAACATATATGCTTCTTTTCAGACACGTGTCAAATAGAGTTTTCACTATGAAATTCATTTTTCATCGCGGAGCAACATGCTGACGACGATATCGCAATCAACTCACTACCCACGGAGACTAGACGAATTTCTAGGCTTTAAAGGCACAGGGGATGCCGGCGGTGTAGAAACTAGTGTAGCTACCACAAACCTCGAGGGAAGCATGGTTTCTTTAGCTCATTGATTTTTTAAGAAATTATTGCTGGGTTTGGTGGGTTTTCTCTGTAGATCGTAATTTTTGTGGCGCTGGCCATGGAGTGTTTCATGCAAGTAAAGGGATATATGGCGGCTAGCTCATGTAGAAAAAAGTGACTCTGGAAGCTAAGTTGGACAAAAAAAAAATTGCTTGGATGCGGAGGGTTGAAAGGACCACAGGTATAACATATAATGATCTTCTTGAATCTCTTTAACCTCAAGTAATGTCTTGCCCTATCAGAGTCTAGTCTTGTATTATTTGGAAGTAGAAGCAAAGGTTTTCGTCGTTATCAAATGTATGAGAAATTTAGGACTTGGTATTAATTTCAAAGATTTAGAGATGCCTAGAATATTGGGGACTTAATTTCAACAATTTGGAGTTGCCTGGAATATTGGTGACTTGGTGTTAATTTCAACAATTTGGAGCTGTCTAGAATGTTGGGAAGGTGAACCACGTTGGTAGAATGTTGGGAAGGTGAACCACGTTGGTAAACTCTGGCTTTAAGGAAAATGGCAAACCCTGGGCTGTTCCCAAATTATTTTACAGGAGGATTTTTCCTTGAATCAAGTCACTGGAATTTCAGTACTCGAATCTACAATTTCAACGCAAAGTACTCGAAAGGTTGCTCATTAATGGCACTGAAACAGGAAGGGGAAGTCCAAACCATGCAGAAAGACAGGTCATAACCATGCAAAATTTTCAGCAATTCTATGCCGTTTGGACCTACCTCTCACGACTCCGTGAGGTTACTGGTTGTGGCGACCGTTTGAGCAGGTAATGATCGTCATAAGTCCTCATGAATACCAAAGTGAAAGCTATATGCACATTTTTGTATTGTGTCACATATGTTATTACTTTGTCTTTATAGGCATCTTCTTAGAGTTGGCATCAATGAATGACACTGCTAAACATCCTTAGATAAACTACTCGTTATCTATTTCAACAATTTCAGGATTCTTTGTCCCTTCGTAACTGTACAGTGCCTTATCGTCTTTGGTTTAAAGTTGGAATGCTGTTAGAGCAGAGAGAAGTCCAAGTAGTCAAGGTGGATTGTGTTTGTTTCTTTGGTTCATGGCTTGGAAGGAATTCTAATAGAGGATTTTTTTTCTTTCAATATGTTGAGTGCAAAGCAATCTGCACTATTTATAGTTTTTGTCAAAGTTTCTTTGTAACGGTTCTAATGTAAACAGTTGCAATTGTTTTAACAACTCTGATATGGGGTTGGAAGTACTTTTGAAAAAGTGTTTTTTATGTTGAATTAATTATTAGCAATATTTATTGCTTTTGTCAAAGTTTCTCTGTAACAGTTCTATTGTAAAGAATTGTAAGTTTTAACAGCTTTGATATGATTAAAAAATAAATAAAAATTGAAGGGTTTTCCTTTCTCTAAAACTTTGTGACTGGATTTAGTTTGTGGGAGCTCTGTTTTCACTTGTTCTAATTCCATTACACATTGTTTTTACTTGTTCTTCTCATTCCAATGTGCATTTGTCTATCTGCTAAAGAGTTCCTATGTTTATAACATGTCATGGTTGTAGTTAATTAATGTATATAATATGCTCTCCTTTCACCAAGTGGCGGGTCATGGTCAAAATATTTACAGTTGCTATTCAATTCAATGGAAAAACCCTCAGATTGAAATCTCAGTATTCTGTCAAGTTCATTGGCTTGAATAATAGCATATACAAAATTGGGAAAAGTTTGTCTGTATAGTAGTGTGCTACCCCTGAAACATGGTGCTCTATCCTAATAGAAACAAGAGAAAACAATAGAGTAAACTTGGGCTCTCTAAATCTTAACATAGGCAAAATAGGCTACGCTTCCAGTTAGTTGTCCCTTCATAACTGTAAAGTGCCTGATGGTATTTGTTTTAAAGTTGGAATGTCGTTATAGCAGACAAAAGTCCAAGCAGTCAAGGTGGATTGTGTTTGTTTATTTGGTTCATGGCTTAGAAGGATTTCTAACAAAGGATTTTTTTTCAATATGTTGAGTGCAAAGCAATATGCACTAATTATAGTTTTTGTCAAAGTTTCTTTGTAATGGTTCTAATGTAAACAATTGCAATTGTTTTAACAACTCTGATATGGGGTTGGAAGTACTTTTGAAATAGCGTTTTTATGTTGAATTAATTGTTAGCAATATTTATTGCTTTTGTCAAAGTTTCTTAAAGTGCCTGATGGTATTTGTTTTAAAGTTGGAATGTCGTTATAACAGACAAAAGTCCAAGCAGTAAAGGTGGATTGTGTTTGTTTATTTGGTTCATGGCTTAGAAGGATTTCTAACAGGGGAATTTTTTACAATATGTTGAGTGCAAAGCAATATGCACTATTTATAGTTTTTGTCAAAGTTTCTTTGTAACGGTTCTAATGTAAACAGTTGCAATTGTTTTAACAACTTTGATATGGGGTTGGAATTACTTTTGAAATAGTGTTTTTATGTTGAATTAATTGTTAGCAATATTTATTTCTTTTGTCAAAGTTTCTCTGTAACAGTTCTATTGTAAAGAATTGTAAGTTTTAACAGCTTTGTTATGAAAAAACAAATTGAAGGGTTTTCCTTTCTCTAAAACTTTGTGACTGGATTTAGTTTGTGGGAGCTTTGTTTTCACTTGTTCTAATTCCACTACACATTGTTTTTACTTGTTCTTCTCATTCCAATGTGCATATGTCTCTCTGTTAAAGAGTTACTATGTTTATAACATGTCATGGTTGGAGTTAATTAATGTATATAATGTGTTCTCCTTTCACCAAGTGGCGGGTCATGGCCAAAATATTTACAACTGCCAGTTAATTTAATGGAAAAACCTTCAGATTGAAATCTTAGTATTCTGTCAAGTTCATTGGCTTGAATAATAACATATACAAAATTGGGAAAAGTTTGTCTATATAGTAGTGTGCTACACCTGAAACATGGTGACTCTATCCTGATAGAAACAAGAGAAAACAACACTAAGTAAACTTGGGCTCTCTAAATCTTAACATAGGCAAAATAGGCTATGCTTCCAGTTAGCTATCCCTTCATAACTGTAAAGTGCCTGGTGGTATTTGTTTTAAATTTGGAATGTCGTTATAGCAGACAAAAGTCCAAGTAGTGAAGGTGGATTGTGTTTGTTTATTAGGCTCATGGTTTAGAAGGATTTCTAACAGAGGATTTTTTTTCAATACGTTGAGTGCAAAGCAATCTGCACTATTTATAGTTTTTGTCAAAGTTTCTTTGTAATTGTTCTAATGTAAATAGTTGCAATTGTTTTAACAACTCTGATATTGGGTTGGAAGTACTTTTGAAATAGTGTTTTTATGTTGAATTAATTGTTAGCAATATTTATTGCTTTTGTCAAAGTTTCTCTGTAACAGTTCTATTGTAAAGAATTGTAAGTTTTAACAGCTTTGTTATGATATAAAAATAAATAAAAATTGAAGGGTTTTCCTTTCTCTAAAACTCTGTGACTGGATTTAGTTTGTGGGAGCTCTGTTTTCACTTGTTCTAATTCCACTACACATTGTTTTACTTGTTCTTCTCATTCCAATGTGCATTTGTCTATCTGCTAAAGAGTTACTATGTTTATAACATGTCATGGTTGGAGTTATTAATGTATATAATGTGTTCTCCTTTCACCAAGTGGCGGGTCATGGTCAAAATATTTACAGCTGCCAGTTAATTCAATGGAAAAACCCTCAGATTGAAATCTTAGTATTCTGTCAAGTTCATTGGCTTGAATAATAGCATATACAAAATTGGGAAAAGTTTGTCTATATAGTAGTGTGCTACACCTGAAACATGGTGACTCTATCCTAATAGAAACAAGTGAAAACAATATTGAGTAAACTTGGGCTCTCTAAATCTTAACATAGGCAAAACAGGTTGCACTTCCAGTTCGTTGTCCCTTCATAACTGTAAAGTGCCTGATGGTATTTGTTTTAAAGTTGGAATGTCGTTATAGCAGACAATAGTCCAAGCAGTCAAGGTGGATTGTGTTTGTTAATTTGGTTCATGGCTTAGAAGGATTTATGAGAGAGGATTTTTTTCAATACGTTGAGTGCAAAGCAATCTGCAATATTTATAGTTTTTGTCAAAGTTTCTCTGTAACGGTTCTAATGTAAACAATTTCAATTGTTTTAACAACTATGTTATGGGGTTGGAAGTACTTTTGAAATAGTGTATTTATGTTGAATTAATTGTTAGCAATATTTATTGCTTTTGTTAAAGTTTCTCTGTAACAGTTCCACTGTAAAGAATTATAAGTTTTAACAACTTTGTTATGATAACAAAAAGAATTTTAAGGCCTTTCCTTCCTTTGAAACTCTGTGGCTGGATTTAGTTTGTGTTAGCTATGTTTTCACTTGTTCTAATTCCAGTATACACTATTTTTACTTGTTCTTCTCATTCCAATGTGCATTTGTCTATCTGCTAAAGAGTTACTATGTTTATAACATGTCATGGTTGGAGTTAATTAATGTATTTGATGTGTTCTCCTTTCACCAAGTGGCAGGTCATGGTCAAAATATTTACACGCTACCAGTTAATTCAGTGGAAAAACCCTCAGATTGAAATCTGTGTAGTATTTTGTCAAGTTCATTGGCTTGAATAATAACATATACAGAATTGGGAAAAGTTTGCATGTATAGTAATGTGTTGCACTTAGAACACGGTGAGTAAGCTTGGGCTCTCTAAATATTAACATAGGAAAAACAAGCTACGCTTGGATATAACTTGGCCTCAAAACACTAAATCCTATGGTATGATCAAACTACAAATCAA
The DNA here is from genome assembly GCA_031772625.1 of Pinus tabuliformis. NCBI lineage: Eukaryota > Viridiplantae > Streptophyta > Pinopsida > Pinales > Pinaceae > Pinus > Pinus tabuliformis. The sequence goes on from CM062805.1 coordinate 1,019,855,129, forward strand.
ACATATAAATTGAGACCTTGGAGATAGAGGATAACCTGAGATTCTTCTTCTTGCTCAACGAATTTGGGGGCTCGGATTTCCCTCCAATTGGGTGACTTCCCATTACAGTGATCGTATAGACTTTGTAGTTGTGATCACCAAAGCGTGACAAGTGGTAGGCGTAGATACGTATTAGAGGTTTTGATAGGATACACTTTGTAAACTTGCGATATAATAAAGCTCTGATGCAACGGACGTGAAATCACATTAAAACATTATAACAAAGCTAATCACATCCCCAAATCATATTGGTGATCGGAGAAAATCAGAAGTGACATTATTTGAAAGTTTCGATATGGGTGGCAGAAAAGCATAATGACATATGCCCATATCGGAACATTCATAACTAGACTTGCTGGAATCACCAGACCTAATGGATCGAATCACCATAGTGGAACCAGGCAAGACATCCAAAGAAGGACCAACCATCGATCCATCGATCCATCCATGCATCCATCCGGCACTGGGCGGAAGCGATATTCTATTAAATTCGTTTTAATAATGATATTGGGTCCGTAACCAAATTGGCGGTCGAGAATTTTGCATAAATTCCATTGAAAATAATTTTCATATGGGTGGATGCAATATTTTATTAAATCAATTCTATAACCACATCGGGTCCGAAGGTGATGACGTAGGAAAAGATCACATATCAGCGATTGGAGCAAATCAGAGGTGTTGCGATATCACATATCGACGATCTAAGAAAATTGGAGGTTACGCGATATCGGCGATCGAAGGTTAGGAGTGGTGGCACATAATAAAAACGTCGATATGGTATTTCAATATCGCATATCGGAAGTGAAATGACATCGCTCATCGGAAATCAAAGGATTTATGTTGTGACGCACGCCGGGGTCTGGAAATCCGGCGTGTCATTATCGAGCAATGCAGGGATTCTTCAAAATGCCTGATGGTGAATTGCAATAAGATGAAGTGCAGTCACAGGTCAGAGGCCCTGATGCAGAATTGTTGAGGGCCAATTTCTGCCTACAACCACCAGGGAATTCCCTGACCGGACGATTGAATTTCCATGGGTTGACAGCGAGGTGTATACCCATATTTTTCAGAAGGGATTCTAAGTATGAGAAATACACATGGAATATTCCTTCATACCCATAAACCTACTATGTTATTATTGTAGAGGAGAGATTGGTGAATTCCAAAAAAAACCCTCAAAATCAAGGACATATTGAAAAGTTATTCTAAGGAGAAAATCAAGAACATGCAGGGAAAGATCAGTAAGATTATACCCAGTTTTCTTTATATGAATTTTACAGAAAATATGATGGTAAGATTTTTCCAAAGAATTCCTTCAATCTCAGCGTTGAAGGCGTGCTTCCCAGAACCATGAGTAATCGGTTTTGGAATCGACTATAAAATGTGTGAACTCCTTATTTGTTTCTTTATTTTATGGTGGGATCAAATTAGATTTCAAAAAAGAATTCGGGGTCGAATTATTCAGTTATGATAATAGAATCCAGATTTAGCAACAACAGTATTAAATTCATCGGACTATCAAAATGTAAACTAATGGAAAAGTGTTGTGTAAATGAGAATCCACTCAAAGTAGTTTGGAGGAATTTGTCTTGTAAATTGAAAGTCCAAGAAATCCACGAGGGCTTCATTGAGGGAGCAATACCATACTACGTGGGTTCATATTGGGGCATATTTATTGAGGAAAAAATGACATAATATATTGGGTGATATATAAGGGGTACAGGGTTTTTATATTGGTGGGAATAAAAAATGGAGCCCAAAGTTAATGAAAAAATATAAAGGGGTATAAAAAATGTTAATGAAAAAATGGATACCTCCAATATCTAGTGAAAGTAGGGGTTTTTAAATTAGGAAGGTGTATTGGGTTCATATTGGTAGGGGGTTAAATAATGTGTTTTTTTAGATGTATTTTCCAATATGTAGTAAAATTAAGGGTATTGTTTAATATGCCACAAACACATGTGATATGTATGAGGTTCATTGAGTGAAGCCCCGTGAATAAATCAGGTGTTATAGATCAAAACTGCATTGTGTAAATGAGAATCCACTAAAGCAGTTGGAGAACTTGCCTTTGCAAATTGAATTTCAATTGTATATATGGTGTTCTTCATATATACACAATGATATTAATGATATCACAATTTATATGAATACAATGCCTACAACTGCATCTTTCTCAGCGTCCAACTTGGGGTCCGATCATATTAGTGTAATACTAAACAAACAGCTGGGGGTTCAATAGTTGCCAGGTTTTCCGCCTTCTAATTTATGTAATCAACCTATGCCACAACCATCTATTTCTTCAAAGCCGAAATTTGCAACAAATGCATATTTTTCTACTTTCCACCCTTCATATGCAGTTTCAAAGGCCCTCGTTAGCCCATCTGTATTAAGGGAAACAGAGCCATCCTCAATCTCTTTTGCACATCAGTCTACAGGAGTTAATAACGATATCAATAGTATGGAAGTCAATGATTCTGACAACAGCTTTCAGTGGGCTAGCGATGATCTCTCAAAGAAGGTATTGGATTAGCATGTCTTCAACAGTTTTCAAGAGGGCGATTCGAGTACAGACATGAAGGCCCAAATGAATTTTTTTGTTTGTAGTCTATTGGTCGATCGACCACTTGATAACCACATTTTTCTCTAACTCCTTTTGTTGACATTTCTTCTCTCTGGAATAACGACACCTATAAAATGCCATCGTAGGCTAAAGGTTTGCTCAAAATAACAAAAAGTGAAACTGATACTTTGTGGTAGGAAGAATTTTGGATGGATGAAATCGGAATCGTTTGCTTAAAACAACAAAGACTGAAACTAAGACTCTTTTGCAAGGAGAATTTCAGATGGATGGAATTGGAAATATTACTTATTAACTTTGTAGAAATTAAGGAATAGGTATTTCAACATGTTAAATCAATTTTTTTTTTTTAAGTAATAATAATTCTCACAAATTTATAAAAGAATAAATAATAATAACCAGATTTTGATCATAAACAATAAACAATGAAAATAATAAGAGATTTTACTATTTAAATTTTTTTAGAGTATGACATAAAATTATTTAACCTTTTTTAGAGTATGATATAAATTTGTTTATGTTTACTTAAAAGCTTATGCCTTTATGATCTAACACAAAAATTTGATAGAGGTGGATGTCTCTCCTTTTAATAACTATCAATGTGTTATCCCTCCTGCTGCCATGATTAGCCCAAGTCACTCATAAATATACCCACTAATGATCTAACACACAAAAATAGGATTCCCCACCCTTTAAAAAGTTTATCATCACACAAAATGAAGAGAGCAAAGCTCAATGAGGGCTCGAGAGCTCAAAGAAAGCCAGGTTTAAGCGAGGGAAAAAAATGATAAAACGAGATAGAGAACCATCTGGTTTGTGAAACATCTATTTCACCTGTTTAAGGGCATGAGGTTTTTTCGGTTAACGGAGCAAAAGACTCACACCCAATGCAAACACATATTCTTGCTAAATTTTCTAATGCTTTGAAGAGTGAATATGAAAGGTACAATGCACATTGTTACGTGCTACATAACATTTTCATGAATTTCAAATGGCACGTTTTTTTAAGGATTTTATTTAGAGTGCAACATCATCTTTCTCGTTGTGTTAACCCTTCAATCCATATCCTTGGGACGAAAATGATCATATTTTATGTTCATAATGTCTTGATTAGAAAGGCTTTGGAAATTAGTGTACATTATTTATTTTCGATGATAGGGTTAGAGTAAAGTTGAGGGAAGGTTAAAAATAGAGTCTATTGTTTTGTTTTAATATTATTCTATTAATTTTAAGAAAATTAATATTTTTTAGGATTATTTTATGTTTAATTTATGGTAATTCTAATATTAAATGGAAGAATGATTTTTTTTTTTTTTTAATGGGGGGCTAGTCCCCTGTAGAAGCTGTATTAGGCCCGGTACAATATATACAATATTTACAATCAGATCCGTCACATCAAACACATCAACCAATATACAATCTCAATGTTACAACATAAACTGCAAACGCAACGCCACTATTGGGAATCGAATGTGGTCGGGGTGCGAGAAAGCCGACTGCCCCGACCATTGAACCATGCACTCATGTGCAAAATGGAAGAATGATTTATTTAATAGTGGGTGAAGTTCATAGAGTCAGTTTTAATGTTAAATGGAAGAATGATTTATTTAATAGTGAGATGATGCTCATGTTTAGAACTTTTTGTATGAAATTTAAATTTGACGCTTAATAGATAGTAAACTCCATACAAATCAATTAAACAAATAATCTTAATTTTAAAACATAAATAAATATTTAAAGAAACAATTTCATTAAATAAATACATTTAAACATCAATTTTTTTATTAAATAAATATAAAAGGGGAAAACAACAGTCTTTTATCGATAAAACAAAAAAGTGTTACATCTACAACATTGGCCTGCAAAATCATTCCAACAAAAAAAGAAACACATGTAACCAAATCGCTCCTACATATACCAACAGACAAGGTAGACATAAAAATCTGGCAATTACAAAAACGAACGCTGTGTCATAGACAACAGCCATACTATATAGTGGAAAATTCCAGACTACCACCATAAATAACTTGAAGGAATAAAGCATTCAAAAACTTGAGTTGCTAGGTGTCATTGATAAGTCGCTCATAGAAAATCCTCCTGATAGGCGCAAAGGATCTTGTCTTAGACAACCTATCCACAAGTGCATTATGCTCTCGGTATATATCGCAGAAATGGATGGATGTAACGGAGCCCTTTAACACATCGACATGTTCCATCCAATGAAGGAGAGTAGGCACCAGAGAGTCCCTACCAGCGAACCATTCAATCATTATCTTTGAATCCCCTACCACCTTGATATTCTCAAGTGCAAGCCAACTAACACAACAAAGTACCCCCCATTGCACCAACACTTCTAACCATTTCAACAAACATTTTAATAAGCATAATAGTTTAGCGATATACTTTCTATAAATATAGATACATCATAGTGACAACTCAACATTTGGTAATTAGTATCAGACAAGTTTATGTAGTAATGTAAGGGCTATTATTTTGTAAAATTGTTATATAGAGCACTATATAAACAATTTGTGAAGATGTACTAAAGGTTGGGAATTATTGAATAAATATTTGTAATCCAGATATATTTGAGCAACATTGAATATATTTACAGTGTTTTATGAGCAGTTAGTAGTAAATTCATGCGTTCCTTCTCCCTGTCAATATTTGCTCTGTTATATAATTATCTTCTTCCATGCCTGATAATGTTAGTTTATGAGATTGGATTTCATTGATGCTCCTCTCTTAAATTATCTATCAGTAATATTTGTTGCTCCAACTTTTTATAAAATCTATTTCCTTCAGTCTCTCTTTCTTCTAATTTTCCAAATAGTTAAAGGAATTGTGACTTTTCATGGTTTGTGTTAGCACTCTATAAATCCCTTAAGGCTAAAGAAAATGGATCCCATAGGTAACCAAAAACCACTTGTAGGTTAAGGTCCTATCCCCCTAACCTTGGAGAGGGCTCTCTCGTTAGATCAAATATCAATTTAAGAAGACTGGTAGGATTTTCATTTTAGACTGGTTATTAAGCTCAAAGGTAGATGACATAGGATTTGATGGAAATGTTGGAATTGAGGGCCATTGAAGGATAAGTTTATAGCACATCAGGGCATGCATGAGCCATCAAGACAACAGAGGCAAGGTAGGCACATATCTCAACTCATTTGTTAGTTGTAGTATAGCGAGGAATGAGGAAACACATAAATATTCAGTTAAATGTAATAGAGCATAAGGTTATGAATTCTTCTACACGACTTATAACCAAATATTTAGAAGAAACATGACAAAGCAATAAATAATTATATCATGTATTATATCCACAGTTATCTTGAACAGACAAGAATGAATTCAAGACACCAGCTTCAGAAATGGATATTGGATTAACCTAGAGGAAACACATACTTGAAACCACACACCAAAGGTATCTTTGAAACAGATAACTAAGTATGCTCTGAGCTTTATTAAAATGTTTACATACAATGCCTCTCCTCTCAACAATTCTCCATCCTCTGTTACATTGTGTATTTAGCCCTTTTATACTACTTTGGTCAAAGGCCAGATACATTGAATTACATCCAGCTAAATGGATCAAAAGGTGCGCTTTATCATTGTTTCAAAAAGAAACAACAAGATTCAGGTAAATTACAGAAATAACTTCAATTCATCCTAATCTTCTCGTAGTCCTCTGGAATGTTTCGAATTTCCTGTTGTGATGCCAAAAAGCATGCTAAAAATCCTCTTGATGCTCTGGTTCATCCCCCTCTTGGCATGATTTGACATATCTCTGTGTTTCTGTGACCAAAGGGAAGATTGAGGGCTGATACATCAGAACTTTTTTTGTATTGAAGCTTTAAAACTCAGGGCCAAGTCTTTTTAGGGGGTAAGCCCTTTGGTTGGCACGGGGACTGATTCTTTGTATTATCTCCATATGGGCACATAAGACCATAGAACCACAACATATATGCACCTGGGCCCCTTTGGATATCGGAATATTGCAATCGGCGATTTCACAGCGGCGCACATGGTGGCACTTTTTGAAATTTGCGATCACAGAACGTCGATCACCCTCTATGTTTTAGCCCTTAGTCATGTGAAGCTTCACATCACTACATTCCAACCCCCTTTCCTGACATTTTCGAATCAGAGGTTTCACTTTTGACACACAACGCACATCCTCCGAACACCGATTGTCAATCCATGGCATCATCCTCTGCCAGGTGTTTCTAATGTCATCCTTTGCCACGTCATTGCCATGTGTCACACATTTTTGGCCTCTTATGACCCTTGAAAATGTCGGATCTTCCTGCCACGTGTCTAACATACCGATACGTCATTGCTGATGTCATATGCCACGTGGCATAATCAAAACCAATCTTTGTTTGTCGCGTGTCCTTTATCGGATCCATCGTTGTGCTACACACATCCCTTTGGGAGGAGAGATAAAAGGCCCGACCTTCCCTATTTTGGTGAACAATTCCTTTGTTACTTGATTTTTGGCCCTCCCAAAAATTTGCCACTATAAGCCCATTTTATCGCAATCCCGATGAGTACAAAACGTGACCACCCTGCCTCCATTATGGATCGTCGATTGTTGACCCTGTCGACTGCCCATAAACCTCCAAGATGTGGAACCTACGGGATGCGGGATGTAGGACCTCTCGGATGTAGGATGCAGAACCTCCGAGATGCAGGATGCAGGGTTTGGGTCAGCACTTAGGCATTTCATTTTTTCTCTGGGTTTTGAAAGAGGATCTTCAACTTGCTCTAACCTTTGACTTGGAAGTCAGTTTGAAGAATTGAATATACCACTGGAAATCTGCTTGTGAGAACTTTACCGTCTGATTAAGCTCTAAGTCCTTCTGATGTTCAAAAAATGACCTCAAACTTCCCTCTCTAGACCATAAGACCTCAAGGACTGAATGACATCTTTGACAAGTAAATATTTAGGCTATGACACCTAGTGATTCATAAGCTAAATTGACCAAAATGAATAGTGAGAGACCAACACCAATGATTCCTATTATAGGATTCTAACACTTTGTACAACCTTCTCATTGGAGCTGTGATCTCAATTGCTTAAGTAGTTGGACTCCATGCCCAATGGTTTTGAAGATCACCCAACCAATTCATCCTTAGTGAAAAATTTTCCCACCTGAACTCAATTGCACAAAACCTTCTACTACAGTGACCATAGGGTAGTTTAGTTTTATGGAGAGAGACCTCTCCGAGTTGAAGGGCTAGCTTCAAGCTACAATATTTGTTTGAGGTTACCTTAGTTATTTCCTTATACAGTCGGGGAAATTTCTGAGTGATAACACGCCCATATCACAACTTTCATATAATGTCACCTCTGATAATCGCCCATTGTCGATATCATATGCAGAGGCGATTAGTTTTTTTATAATGTTTTACTGTGACTTCACATCCGTTGTGTCAGAGCTTTGCAATATCACAAATTTGTGAAGTGTGTCATGTTAAAACCTCCAATACCAAAACCTTTGATACATATCCACGCTTGTCACTTGTCACACTATGGTTTGATCGCTATTATAAAGTCTATACAGGTATTGTCTTAAGGTTTTGGGCTATTATTATGGTTTTCTTTATAATTTGTTAAGGTTTTTGTGCTTTATAATAAAACGCTCACTGCTATGTTTTATTCTGATTACAGGGATAATCCATGGGGTTGATTTTGGAAGATCTTGTATTTCCACTAAACTACAATCACGTTATAATTTTTAGACATTGGTTATATAATACGTTTATTATTATAAAGGGCCAATGCTATATGTATCAAAGTTTTGGTATTAGAAAATTCTCCGATCAATAAACTACATCCACTTTATGAAAAGACACATCTGCTTTATAAGCTAACTACATCCACTTTATGAAAAGACACATCTGCTTTATAAGCTCAAAGCCACTATTCAAACCTACTCAATATCGCAAGTATTGCGTCTTGTCTTATTCTAAAAGTTTTGATATCCATACCTCTGATACCACTCCTCATCTGCCACTTGCCACTTCCTAATAAGCTCTGTTTGACTCAAACAGGGATGAACTCAGGTCTGCATATCCTATCGGCATTGCTTTGCGCCTCTCGGTGCAAATAGTAGTAATAAAACTATTAAAAAAAGTTTGAAAAAATTAGGGAAATTAATTTATTATACTAAAAACAAAAAACAAGATATACATTAAACAATAAATTTTGAAAAAAACAAAAACAACAACTTAACATCTTATAAAATAAATAGATTATCTTATTTATCTTATTAAAATTCTCTAATTTAACAGTTAGTTTATTTTCCAAATCAATAAAAAAAAAAGAGAAACATGAACTTAATTTTTTTATTTGAGTCTAATTTTCTTTTTCTTTTACATTTATTATACTAGTAATTAAATAATAGATTTTGAAAAAAAAAAATCTTAATATCTTATAAAATAAATAGATTATCTTATTTATCTTATATAATTCTCTAATTTAACCGTTAGTTTATTTTCCAAATCAATAAAAAAAAAGAAACATTAACTTTATTTTTTTATTTGAGTCTATTTTTTTCCCTTTTACATTCATTATACTAGTAATAATATTTCCAATTTTTTTAATTAAAAAACATCAAAATATTTCTAGTTGTTTAATTATTTGGAAAATTTTCATTAAACATAGAATTAATTCCCTTCGTGACAAGTTCAAAAAAATCAATCCTATGACATCAAACACATTGGTTGCATAAAAATCGCATAAGACTAAACATTTTATTTAGTGTAATTAAAACAAATTTATATTTAGGTTAATAGGCCTTTCTTTTGAATCAGTTCACTTCTCATTTTTGTGTACACTTCTCCTCTCCATCTCACATCTAGCACACATTTTTATGCCCACTCTTCTCCTCTCAGCTTGACACCTTTTGCCCATAATTTAACATTTGTTTAACATCACATCTCTCGAACCCCACTTGGCGCACTCAACATTGATTCACGAACACTCTTGATTGATTTGCCTCTCCATTGGATGGCTCAGAATGGCGAGGGCGGTTTAGGATAACCACCCACCCCCGATCTCCTCGCCAAAACCGTCATTTTCCTTACCTCCATCCGCCCCATATTTAGACCTTACACCTCTATGTGCAGTGTCACATGTATTTCCTCCACATGGATTCTCTGCCTCAGGCCCAACTACTTTCATTTATGTTTCCCCGATCTCCCATTTCGCATCTCAATTTGCAGCATCCGCGTTTTCTCCAATGACCCCATCCCCTCCTTGCTCGTCGATCAACCCTTCAGAGTCTCAAAGAAAACTGGAACAAGATATTGCTTCCAAAGAGAAACGGGCCTAGTGGGTGTTCCAGAATTCTCTAAAAATAATAATTCTAATTCCATTCTTGGGCAAGAAGTGACAGCGCAACCTGGTAGTGTTTCTTCACAGAAAAAGTCCGCAGCAAAAATCAATGCAAATAATAGATCATCAGCCACTCCAAACCATACCAGAAAGAAAATTGTGCCAAAGAGTGAGTTTTTTATGAGAATGATGGTTTTGTAGCCCCCGAAAGAGTTGTAGGGAGCAGTAGTAGCCCAAAACCCTCGAAAACTCCCAAAACCCCGAAAACTCCAAAGAATGAACGAGTGTCGCAAATACCACCGAATCAAATGGGGCAAAGCGGAAGAGGGGTTCAGAATCTAGGTCCAGTAGGAGTGCCAAAGGAACAGTGGTTTTTCATGCTACGGATGGAGATGCATCTGTTGTATCAAACAAAAAACTAGTGAAGAAGGCCCTTTTGATTTATAATGCTTTATGTCGGAAGCTTGTGCAGGACGACGAAGCACACAAAGATGAACCTGGCGACAGTAACTTCAAACGACCTGATCTGAAAGTTGGGTCGATCATGATGGAAAGAGGGTTCTGTGTCAATCGAGACATGAGGGTAATTAGAGCACTCTGTATCTCACTTTGCAACTCGCAAGAATTTTGGCAAGTAGTCCAGACTTAACGGGAAGGCATCGAAGATAATAACAGAAAACTCCATGTTCTGAGAAACAAGACCCTCCTTTGAGCCCATTAGAGGATAGCCCCATGCCTTGGAATCCTATCTCCAAGCCTAACATTAGCCTCATTTTCGAGTATTCTCGAAAATCAATGAGTACTTCAGAGAAAAAAGTGAACCATGGGTAGTGTTTTTTAACAGGAGATGACATTGTGCAGAGGCCTGAGAGAAGATCTCTAAGAAGAAGCATGGTGTCCACTGTGATACAGAACGCAATTTCCCAAGAGATTTCTCTTGGTTCTTCTCCATCTTGGAATTTTATGGCTGATGAAAGAGAGGCTTCTGCAGGGGAGAAGCAAGTACAGGTAAGCGCTATGCTGTTGAGAAGGTCTAGCCAAATTTGAAACCAGACATTTGTCCCTACCCTCAGCTGGTCAAATGCTCATTTCATCAAGGGGATAATCATGCCACCATTATATATTTGTCTACCAGTTTAGTTTCTCTGTATCATCTGTGCGCACATTTTCTTTCTAATGAAGATCTGCATAACGAAGTTAGAAAATGAAATTTCTCATATCTTGGATAGAAATTTTGTACTCTTTTAAAATGGTAATTAATTTGTGGGTGTTTGAAACTAAGCAACACCAAGGAATATGGATGTCCGCTCTACTTTTTTTCACTAAATACAATATTCTTTCAGCAAAACTACAATTTTTTGTTATACTTTGAAATGTTTTGTTTTAGTACAACAAAGGATATTCTCTGATTCAGTAGATTGTATGAATCTGGCCAGAGGAGGATTCCTGAAGCCACAGTGAATTGTCGTTGATCTAAGTATCAAACAATGTGAGTCGTCTATTATATTGATACTTGTCTGTCTATCTCAATAATCTTTTCACTAATCCAGGTTATGCAAAGTCAACCCTTGAAATATTGAAAGCATGTTGTTATGATGCAAGACACCAAAGCACAAATGTAGATATATGGTCCTTTTTCACCCCTGTAAAGTCTTCATGACCATTCTACCAGTCATATTTCTTCCCTGGAACTGATATCCCACTTGTTGATCGTTTTCCAAAATGCTAGTGTCTAATTTTCAAATTTTGAAAAAAAATCAACGTTGTCATTGTAATCAATAATCCACCAGAGAGTTAACCATCGAATTTTGGGTTTGAAAACTCGCAAAGACTTGTAGAAGGTTAACACTTCCTGTTTCTCTCTCTTCGTCCTTTTAGGGCTTCATAGAATTGCAATATCGAAACCAGTTCTTTTGCATCCGAATGAACAAGCACAAATAATAGAACCTTGTGGTACCATTCGAACAACAAAACTAGCAAACTTGTATTTAGTTGTGTTTCCAATTCATGCAAAGTATCCAAAGCATGGCAATTTTGTTGTTGTAAAACTACAAGCTAATTTTGTTGTTGTAAAACTACAAGCTTTGGAAGAACTATAGAGACCATCTCCCGAACAAGATCTACACTTGGTAGACCCAAAATGACCTTTGCAAATTAACTATCATAAATGGATGTGTGAAAGGCCCCACTTTTAGGTATTCAAACAACTCATCTCTAATTCCACCAAACTTCAAAAGGATTGATATGATCCCTCCTTTTTTTTTTCCGACAAATTATCGAATACATTCGGATCCTCAGTGGTTGCCAAAGCATGTTTCAATTATTCCAAGCACATTTTTTATTTTGTTTTATTGCATGTGTCATCATCTTCAAACAAACTACCACAAATAGAGCATGGTGTTCAGTTCTTAAAATAAATACAAGCAATGGAGAAATTGCATCTAAGCTCTTATGGAAACACTATGCAACTATAGACAAATCAAAACCTTACCCTTGCTTGTAATAAAAGTCGTTGAGGTCTTCCATGGTGACTTATGACAACGACCCATGAAACTCCTAACATATTATTTGTAAACATAGTTTGCAAGGTATGGTAAGTGAATCTCAGGGTGCATTTCTTTAATCAACATTTTTATTTCCAACGGAAGATCATCACCTCCATGAAGAACAATATACAAAAAACTGATACTATTTTTAAAATTAGGCACTTAATATTATCTTGTAGCTTCCTGGAATACTTGGCCACAAATGGCAAAAAAATGTGGTGTAGCATAATAGTTTGTCTTATTCGAGACAATATTCAAAGATCACACAGGTCAGGGATCCTATTATTTCTTTGTTTATTCATCAAATGTCTCCCAGTGGGTGCTACATAGACTTTTAGGTCTAGTGCCTAAATCATAATAAGAAATGTTCTCTTTCTTTAGAGATTCATTCAACTTTTGGACTAGAGACATGATATTTTCTTCTGTAAAACCTACAACAAGCTTGGAAAAAAGCTTTTTGAAGTTTCCTTCATTTCAAATGTTTGAAGCAGAGGTCTTCTAAATCAACTTTCCAACAGCATATTCGAAATTGATCGGCTAACAGAGTAGAAAGAATCTTTATTGTCTCTTTAGCAAATTGTTGTTTCTTGAAAAGGTAGAATTGCAAGATCCCCATGTTATGAAATATGTATGCCACTTTGACCAAGACATCCCTTATATCGACCATTGCAATAAACATCATGTGAAGATGATATGTTTCAACAATATTTTTGTATTGTTGTCCTGAATCTTTCTTGAAAGTGGCCATCATTTGCAAACAAAATTGAATTACTTCCTCTCTCCATCACTTTTGAATTTACAATAATCATCTAAATGTAGGTGGATAAGTTGTCTTAGCTACTCTTTAGCCATTGCTTCTGTTGCAACCAACAATAGAAAACTTTGTCCCTAGGCCTGAATTTTGATCTGCAAATTTTAGGCTACAATAGTACACATCAGGTTAAATGTTCTCAAATGCACAAAATTAGTAGTATGTGAAGTAGACAAATCCATTTCAAGGGTCAAGCTACTTCTCGAAAGAAAAATGGGGTTTGAAACCTACCAACCTCAACAAGGTTAATCACCTCTTGAGGTAATCTTCAACACGAATAAAAGCTCCCTCTTATTTTAATTCTCTATCTCTCCAATATAGACGACGTCTTATGAAGCTTTTACAAAATGTTTGTTATGGTGTTAACAATGTTCAGTAAAGCCTCATTGTGGTTGGAATGAAAGTTTTTATGAGGGAAAAAGAATACAAGTTGGGGTTTGCAGGCAATGGGACTCACTCAATGCCTACGGGGAAGCACACTGCAATCTGGCATTCTCTCTGTTTGAGTGCATCGACTGCCTTGCCAAAACCATCAACGATATCTAGATATATTGCGGCCTTGCTATCCATGTTGAGGGTGACTCCACTAACCGTTCACTGTGTTACGAACAATACCCATTCTTAATGGCTACTTCTCACCACACTAATACTTGGGGCCTCCACATGTCTGCGAATATCATGGCGAACGAATGTCTGTCACGCTCGTTAAAATCAGTTCACTTTGTTATTGTTTCAAACAAACCCATGTTACCTAATTTGTGCATCCCCACTCCTTTCATACAACTGTTGCCACGTCTCATTTGATTCCAGACCAACTTGAGAGATTAGATGCAATGAACAATGATGAATGCCCTCCTTCAAAATCACCAATTGCAAGAGGAAGTGCTCGAACAAGGGAAGTGGGCAACAAGTCGCTTACAAAACCATCTGAAAATCAGTTCTCCTTTCAATATCCTTTAAATAAAGTTCCATCAATGGAATTTGCTAGAAAAAAATGATGCCCAGATTAATGCCTTCTCGAGTCGTCGGTGCCCAGATTGATGCCTTCCCGAGTTGTCACATTTTTGTTAGGAAAACAACTAGGGTATTAACAAACATTTGAATAATTTACTTAATCCACTCCATCAGAGGAAAATCAGATCTTATACTTGAAGTTAGCTTCTTGACACGCAAGAGATTTAACTAACATAGCGTAGTTCTCTTGAGCCCAATAAGATATCCAAACAAGAACCAAAAATTTACATAACGAATACACAAATCAAGTATGAGGTTCAAATTTTTTTTGCCAAAACTTGAATTTCATAATGAACCAATACATCTATAGACTGAAATGTTTTGGAAAAAGGAATTCTTTACCCTACATTAGATCTTAACTTCCTCTTTCTAGTCAATGTCCCCTGTTAAAATGAAAGCCTAGAGCTCACTTGAACAAGCTCTTCATCGCTCTCACTATTTGACACAATAACATTTGGTACCTCTTTTAAGGCTCCAACCTGAAATCTCTCTTCAGTATTGTTTTGCAATTCATTGTGCCTTCTCTTATCATGGTTCTGAAGAGGAGGAATACTTTGGTTAGTTTGTATGGATATATTACTCTGTAACTGCACTGTTTACATGTTCTCTTTCATATTCATTGTAGAGTTACTATCCATAGATTTCAAGGCTAACAACCTTGATAAAGGATTTTTTCATTCCAACTTCGTGCTTAAAAATTCTCTTTTTTCCAGTACAATTATTTCCTCTGCACTTCTATCCTGTCCCTCGGATGTGTTTTGCATCAGACTAAATGAATTAGTGGTTTCACCTTTCTCAAGCAACCCATTTTCAACATCATTTGTTTGAAGTACTGAAGTGGCATGGAATTTCTATTAAGCATTCATATCCATATGTTGTGCAAGTTGCAAATTTACATTCTCTTTGTACATCTTTCTTTGGCCATCGGTCACAATTTCACAAGAAGGATATTTTTTTGGCTACAATGCAAGTTCTCTTGTCAATGAGAGTTTCTTGTTGAGCAAATGTGTTTGTTTTATATGATTCACAAGATGGTCATTTTCTACTTCCCCTTTATGATTTGATGCATCTAGAGATCCACTTGGAGATATTGCAGCAATTTCATTGATTTGTTTAAGAGGGTCAATCATTTTATTTGATGTCTGCATAGTGTGTATAAACAAATAAAAATAAGGAAACTAGATAAGTTTGACATTGAAAAATTATTTAACAATTAGCTTCAAGACCACATTTAATATACCCATTTGCATAATATGTTGGCATTATGATGCATTTGTTGTACTTGATGGCAACCCACTTGTAGCAGAACAACTCACTTGTATATGGTAACTAGATGAATCTACAGGAGAGATATTAAATGTGATAGAATGAATGGCAGTTGTGTTTATAGATGTGACAAAACGCAGGGCAATTCAAAGGAATCAGTTCAGAAGTAATGTACAATGGAAAATCACATTATAACAGGTCTATTTAGAGGGAACAAAGTAATGGTATAAAATCATAGGATGAAGGAACAAAGGACTACAGATCAGAATCAAGAAGTTGAAGAAAAAGGGCATTTTCAAGTATGTTAAGTTGTATACACGGGTTCACTGTACAAAAAGAGCGTGTACACGCGGGTTCACTGTACAAAAAGAGCGTATACGTATGCACACACTGTCATAGAAGAAAAAGCGCGTATGGGATGAAAAATTAAGGAAATTAAGGTGAAAGAATACCAAGGGTCAATACCATGGAATTAGCCCACAATATTGAGCGGAGTAATGACTATTTGATCCCGTCTAAGAATACCACAAGCTCTAAGTGTTGTTTTGGTCTGAGGTATTGAGAAAGGCTAAAATTATATAAGGAGGACAAGATCAAAGGGCTAAAAGCACAAGGGACTGAATATCTTATGAAGTGTTAGATCAAAAGCAAATATGCATGCTATGGTTTATGATGCTTTGCTTGATCTAAACTAAGTATGCTCTTCAGTGTTTGATGATGGATGAGATCTAATGATGGATCAGGATCATAATGAATTATCATTATGTGATCTAATAATGGATAGGCTAGATCTGATTGCTAACACACGTTTTATCCTTTATAAGTGATGATATAGGTATGTCTGAAGTCTGGAATTGCAGCGAAGTTACAAGTAAGTATTTGCAGATCTATACGCTGGTTCGCTTTGATGAAGGTACGCATACACACTGGTTCAGCTCTTCCAAGTAGTGTATGCAAAAGAAAAGCTTGATGATCAGGGATGACTAATCTATCAGATCAATGCTGCTGTTTTACTGTTGTTTGTAAATGAAGTCTTCTTATATTTGAAAGTAAACTGAATGCATAAAGAGTTTGTGTTTGATTGATTGATTGATTGAGTAAGAAGTGTGATCCTTACTGCTATCTGTTTAGAACTTTGCAAATTGATAGTAGATCATCAGAATGTCACTGATTGGTATAGTTTGTGTTTCAAAGGTTTTATGATTCAGTATCTGTAAAGGTATATGCAGGTTGGGCTGAAGGAAGTTGTGTATACATGCATGTCGGCTTCATTGAAGAAGCGTATACAGTTTAACACATGATTTTCAAGGTTACAGTTGGTTTTGGTTGTTGATGCAGTGTTCTGGGTTCAGATCTGTGTACTGGTTACAGTGATCTGTTTGTTCCAGTTGATTGGTTGAATTTGGTTAAGTTTGAATGAATGGTTGATTCACTTGTGTCAGAGGTTTAGTGATTGTTTGATTCAGTATGTCAGAAGTTCAATGATTGTTTGATTCAATATGTCAGAAGTTTAGCGATTGTTTGATTCAGTATGTCAGAGGTTGAGTGATTGTTTGATTCAGTATGTCAGAGGTTCAATGATTGTTTGATTTAGTATGTCAAAGGTTTGGTGATTGTTTGATTCAGTATGTCAGAGGTTTCAGTGATTGATTGATTCAGTTATGGTTGATTCAGAGATTGATGATTGAGTTTCAGTGATTGGTTGATGCAGATGTATTTGATGGATGTAATACAGTGGTGATTGATTTTGAGCTTCAATGTTACTAATGGGTCCAGTGTGAAAATTTGATGAAATGTGGCCTACATATTGTGTTGTTGTGTACCAGGAGTATCCAATATGAAAATTTATGAAACGTGGTCCCTGGAGGATACTGAGGGTTGGAGGATACTGAGGGTTGGAGCCTTCAGTAAGGAAGTCGAAGCTTCCTACCAGTAGTGGCTGGTGATTTGATCAGGGGGTTGGAGCTCCCTTCCAGTAGCAGTTGGAGAACGAGTGAAGGTTGTAGCCTTCTATAGGTTGGTGCCTATGTACTAGTAAACATATCGGCTAGTACAAGAACTAGGGAGTTGTAGCTCCCTTCTAGTAGAAGCTGGAGAACGAGAGAAGGTTGTAGCCTTCTGCAGGTGGGTGCCTGCGTATTGGTATGAGTCTACACCAGTACAAGATTGTAAACAGATTATTCTTTATATTAAAAGAAGACAAATACAACAACAACAAGTGGTTTTTCTCCCGCTTTGGGTTTCCACCTTAAATCTTGGTGTTCATGTGTGTTGCTTATGTGTGATGGTTTATTATGTTATTACTGCACATGGTTACTATTTAATGTTTAATAAAGTACTGATGCACTGATTAAATATCAAAATAAGATGAATTAACTGAATCATAAGTTCATTGGATATACGTTGGTTGCCTTACGAACAATTGTGTGCACAAGCGAGTTACCTTCACTGAAGTAGTGTATATTAAATATGATTATGGAAATGAAAAATTTATTGATTTGTAAATACCGATTCACCCCCGCTCCCCCCACCCGCCCCCCCACCCCTCTCAGTGTTATTCCCAACATAATAAGTCAACAAAGAGCACGTGAAAAAAAAAATAGAAAAAAACATCTTCTTAACATATAAAAATGAACATGAATTAAAAAGCTCTCAATGAAGATTATCCATGTGTGCTAGAAGTTGGAATGTTTCTGAATCTCATACCAGTAGTGCACTGCCTACCCATAATGTCTCCATTGGAAAAATGTTTAGCTAATTATCCATTTGCATTGCATAATTATGAGTGCATGATCTTGCTTTTTGTTCCACTGATGATCCATTTGCATTGTATACTTATGGGTGCATGATCTTGCTTTTTGATCAAAATTAGATATATTGTGCATGTATTTTGCACTATGTATGAAATCTATGAGAATTTCACAAGTAAAATTAACATAAGTTCATGTTGTGAGTATGAAGCGAAATGGAAAATGAGAGGAATCTTATTATATCACCCATAAGGCCATCATCAGGATTTGGCTCAAAAAGAAGCAAAGCAATACTTGCCAAGATAGTTGAAATGTTTAGGGATGGTGCCCACGCACCCTGCAAGTCATAGAAAAGAAAATTGGTTGCTTGTTACACATCATAGGTCTTTAGTATGCATCTAAGACTTAAGCAAGCAAAATCTACAACTTTTACCAAGAGGAGGAAGATAAAACAAAGAGAAAAATGTGTAAATAACTTCACAGTAGTGGGCTCTTTAGACTAAGCACTGGTGGAAAAGTTTTGTTACGACTTTACCAGTGTTGTTCAGTTTTGTGGATTGGTTGGATATTCCTTTTGCAGAGTATTCAAGGGCTTAGTTTTCAACTTTTCCAGGTAATTATTAGTTTTTGACAAAACTCTATTGTTTTCATTTGCATTTTCATTTTCTTGTATGCCACAGTTTAAGTAATCTCTATATTTTCAATGGAGGAAATGTACACATAATTTCCTTTTGAAAAACTTTTTTATGGCCTTTGTTCATCCAAGGTTTATTCTTCATTACACATTTTCGTTATTTTGCATTTTAATTTGGATTATATATGAAATTAAAATAGCACCACTTATCATTCATATGTAAATTAAAATACACGACAAATAAATTTTAATTAATTTCTAGAAAAATGTATTAATTAATAATATAATTTAAATGGTGGTTTGCAACTGTCGTTATTCTTTATTTTTAGTGTTTTATTAGAACGATATCAAATTAGTGTTTTTAGTTTGAGCTCTAGAAATTATATATATATATATATATATATATATATATATATATATATATATATATTTGCCAATACATATGGCATATATATCTACAAATGTGTTCCTAGAGTTGAAATGGATCCAATTGCATCCCATGATCCTCAAATGGGAAAACGATTTTCTCTTTTAACTAAAAGAATGGGTCAAAGTCAATTAACTTTCCATAATACAAAGATGGTGAGTTAGGAGGGATATATGAGATGACCCTTGCCATTTTTAGTCAACAAAAGTTTTTCCTCCATATATTTTTAATCCCTATGTTTAGTCGCACTCAATGAAATCAATAATTTTGACTTTTATAATGACAAGACTTAAATTTCAATTCATTTTCTTTGCAATATCTTATTTAATTTCAATTCATCTTCTTTGTAATATTTTATGAAACATCAGTTATGTCTATTATTAGTATAGAACCAGGTCCTAGACCTTAAACGGATGTAATTCCATCCCATGGTATGCGGAAGGGTAAAGCGATTTTCCCTTTTATAAACAAATTTGGTCTAGAGACAATTAGTTTCCTTTAGTACGTAAAGTAAATGAGAAGTTAGGAAAGATATGCGACTTTAGTTTTAAGTGTTCTTTTTTGGAAAGTTTTTTGGTATTATTTCATACCAAATTTGTCTAGAATTCAACAAAGATTCATTAAAATCACAAGTTTGACAACTTAATTTTTCACAATCAAAAGGCTCCAGGGTTTTTTAAGGTGCTGAATCTGTGTATGATGTCAGAAAATCAATTTAAACAATACAAATCAACATTTGGCCACAATTTTTTTTCCAGATCCGGACGCCAAAAAATGACACATACAAACTAATCCAAAAAAATAAGACTCATGTGAAAGATTAGGACTATTTTTCCACTCATTCAAAACAACTGTAATTTTTTTTATTAGGAAAATATTTTTCAACATGGTTAGAAAGATAATGACTTTATAATTTTTTTATTTTTATTTTAGGTTGTAAATTTTGTTGGACTTTCTTTAATAAACTTGTTTTTATATTTAAAATAAATCTATTTGTATATAAGAAATGGTTTTTATATTTAAAATATATTTATTTTGTATATAAAAAATGTTCTAGTAGTATTGTAAATAAAGTATTAAAAAAAATAAAAAAAACAGGATGTACATTCAATTATAAAAATATAAAGTAGTAAAAATAGTAAATAGATTTTACTTGATTTATTGTAATGCATTTTTTTTGTTAATAAAATTATAAATAATTATTTAACACAAACAATCATATATATATATACATTAAAATAAATTTAAATAATAGTAATTCATATTCATAATTAGGCCGATAGGCATTCCTATGCATCAACAATCGTCAACACTTTTACTCTGCTCTGTTGGATTAGGTGAGAGACTTTCAACCGTTGATTTGAAGTGTGACTACTTTTTCCAAATATCGGTTGAGTTGCCTTACTGCTTTTTTCCATTCTTTTATGTCACTCTTGAAGATATTTTTACTGCTTTTTCCCTGCTAGTTGTTGTTGAGATTCTTCTTCCTTGGCTTTTGGCAAGCACCGTTCTTCTTCCCTGGCTTTTGGCAAACACTGATTAGTATTAAGCATCTCAATCTTTCCCGCAATGTCGCCTTAATGGCATTGCAGAGGTGTGAGGTTGTCTCGAACTCAACAAACGCATCAATGGTGATGATCTATGCCTTACCATCGCACGGTGGTCATTGCTCCAGGGAACTTTTCAGGTTCGATGTAAGGGTTTGGAACTCATTTGCTACGCAGGGTTTCTGCGTTCTCTTGGGATACCTCTATTCTGGTGGAAAGCTGCCCGATCTGCAACCTTAAGGTTTTCCTCTCATCGCATGATGTAGGGAAGGTCTAATGATTCACTCCCATGGGGGCTTAGTCTGCTTGCCCTCCTGCTAGGTGAAATTTGTAAATTTGGTTGTTCTCTTTTTCCTTTTGCAATGTTATACCCTTATTTCATTTTTCCTTTCTTATATGAGATGAAGAGAGTGTCACCACCTGCAAATTTGTTGGTTGCAGGTTGTGTGTCAGTGGAAACGTGGAGGTTTGTACGCGGTGAAAAGCAGTTTCTCTCCCAGACATGGCGCGCGGGTTTCTTCCGGGTATGTGTTATTTGGCCGTCCACCTAAACTTTAAGACTGTGGAGGAGAAATTACGCTCGCTCGAGTGGTGTCTTGATTCGTCTTTCCACTTACTCGGTTGTTTTCCAAACTCTTCCATAGAAGGGTTTTTGGGTTTTAATTCCGTAAGGCTTCACGCCTTGGTATCCTCTGCCCGAAAGGGAAGGTTTTCTGTTGTAAGTATTCTATGAGCTCGAAACATTACACCCATCAATCACTGAAACTTGTTCGTGATTCCAGTCATTATATACGTAATTACGCTTTAGCAGATAATGCATATATGGGCATATGTCATTATGCATGAATGACTCGATATATGTATGGCTGGAGGAGATGCGCTACACCATCAAGCAGGTACCGCACATTCCACTGCAGGTAGTGGAAACATATGGGCCAATGACAAACTTCAAGGTGACCATACATCATTTCAATGGATAGTAGGGTATTAGGGATCTTGGCCTGGGTTTGAAGCCTGCCTGGGAATATAGTGCCTTTTCCTAGGATGACTGAGCTTGGGGTGCTCGGATGCTCGGGTCCTCTCCTCTCCTTATCAGTCGAGCCCCGTTGCCGGTTCAATTTACTTATTGGGTGGGGGGGCGTTGGTCGAGCCTGCTTACGCATCCTTAACAGTCGAGCCCCTGGAGAATTTCCACAAGAACAAACTCTACTTTTGATAGGTCCAAAGATTCTTTCACAAAACGATCCATCTCTTTCTGGTTTATTAGTTTCATAATGTAGAGTATGAGGTTTAGTCACCTGATAGAGGAGAGGAAAAGGATAGGTCAGGTTCCGAACGAAGAGGAATCGCTGCTGATCTTCGTGGAAAAGACCTGATCTGGAGATAAGACAGAGAGACTCAGACTGAACATTGGTAAGTACTAGTTTGCCGGGACAGTACGGGGTAAGATAGACCGGTAAGAAAGAAGCTAATCATTGTTATAGACGTACAGATAAGCTTAGAGAGTTCAACCAACAGAGATAGGGCAGTTAGAGAAGCGCTAAGCCTTTCTTTGAAGCCAGAGGTTTATGAGAGTTTTCCGGGAACAAACAAAGCAGTCTCACTTTACAGTTTCTAGTGACGCGTTATAATTCACACTTTACGATTAACAGTTCATTTTCAGGTTAGCAACGAGATAACGAATGTGCATATCCCGAACGGGGTGAAAGTGCTGCATTGACCCGTCCCCATCCGGTTAGAACCCATTTCGTCTCTTTTCCTTGGTCTTGCCACTCTCGATTCTTTCCTCTATTCCAGCCCAGAGAATCAATCTATCCTTCTTGCTGCTGCCCCGTAGAGCTGGTGTGGGGCTTTGCATGCTGTACCAAGACCTCTGGAAGCACTAACCGTACCTCACCCACGACGGGTGAGTACTCCGTTCCTCTCCCTTTGGTCGAGCACTTCGTTCCTCTCCTTGACAGTCGAGTGTGCTAACGCACCCTGGTGTTTATTTCGTTACATAAGTTAGTTACAGTACCTTGGGTTTGGCCGCCCATATGTAAGGGCAGGACCTTGCAGGGTTTTGGTGGCGGTTTCACCTCGGCTTGGAGCTACTTAATTTTTGTGTATTTATCTCTTCTCCAGAATTTGTACGCGTTTAAGTTATTCAACTTTATGTTTAAGTTACGAATATCAGTTTGTTTCTTCTTTTCTAGCATGTGTACATGGATATTTCTTTCTTTTTTTTTTAGTGTAAAATGCTACAACGTAGTCAATTTACCTAATTCTGAATATTTGGTTCTATTCCGGTTTGTTTTCCATTATATATTCGCGTGTAATAATGTCGTGGAAATTTTTTGGGTTTAAAATGATGAGATAAAGGACAACTTCTCTTATAATTTGCAGTAAGGTCTCTATTTCGAATAATACATGCATTCACATTAACTACAGCTATTACGTTGTACAATGAGGGCTTCGTCTCTATTTTTTGTGTGAGATACTCTTTTAATTCCGTGATGGGTTCTTTGCTGAAGGCCTCTATCCATGGCTAACCCTCAAGGGTTCGCAGAGAATCAGCATTCACGCCACAATTTAAACAACTCTGTTAACAATTTCACATCTGGCCTCTTAAATTTGAATTTCTGGTTAGCTATAGTTCCACTCTTACACAGTTTTTATTTCTTAATTCAATTCCACAAGAGAAGATGGGAGATTTCTTGTCTCTCATTTCCATTCCTATAGTCAGAGAGGGTCATTTTAATGTTTTCTTTTCAGAGCAGTGTCTTTCCCCATTTGTTTAGATTCCCCTCCAACTTCCGTAAGGTGCTATGGTATGGCCACAGGAGTAATACCTGTGCTCAGACTTGCCTAAAGTTTTCCTACAGTGAGGATCCTCCAGGGTCCACATAGGGTTTCCCACTCGGTGTGGTTTTTTTTTTCACTTGCGCTGTTATTCTGTTTACAGAATTCCCTCCTTGTCTACACTGACTCGGGTATCTCTACAGGTACGGCAAGTCACCCATAGTATATTTAGCAGTAGACTGTTTCCCACCAATTAAGGCCACTGACATATACTGTGGTTTACCTATTTGGAAAAGCAAAAACACTAACAGAACCATCCAGATTTTTCTAACGAATAGAACTCTGTTTTTAGCATTTCCAGTACAACAATACATTAACTTTTAAAAACAGAGATTACCATAAGTTCTACTTACCTGTATTCCAGAGCACTCAAATATTCTTAGATACAGGCTTCGTCACTCTGGTTCCTAAGCTTGTCTTCCTCCCGTTCGTGAGATTTGTCCCCCGAAGCTTGTTTGCAAGACCCCAGTCTTCAGCAAAGCTTTCGTACTATGTGTCAATGCCATCTCGTCCTCACCAGACATAGCATCCTTTTTCCCCCTCTTCTCGTCTATCCCAACAACACGGTCCTCGTTCCCCCCACCCTCTTTCCTCGGTGGTTCTCTTTGGGGAAGGTAGTTAGGGTTCCTTTCATGGCAATTGCCTTTTTCAACTTCCCAATGAGAAGTTACCATATCTGATATTACTCAATTAATTTTTCTTTTAAATTCAGAGTTAACAATATTATAACCAAAACAAAAAAAATACATTGTCCAGTTTCATTTTCTTTACGGTGGTAATAAAATATTTACAGTTCTTTCAAGGACATTACAAAATTTTATTTATTCTAGTGACGGATGTAATTTCCATCAATTTTCTAGTGAAATTCATTGATATGGTCATGGCGTGAATGATAGCACTTGCATATCCATCTTATCCATATATTGAGATTAGCCGTGAGATGGTGGTTAGTTCTTCAATACTCTGCATTGCATTGGATTGCCTTGTTTCTTGTTCAAGTTTATTTTCTTTGTTGCATGGCCATGCATTTTGGATTTTACAGTGTTTTATTTTCGTTGTGTTTTTCTCTGTTTTGAATTTAATTTATGTTTTTTTTAAAGAGTGTTTGTATGGTTTATCCTAGTGATTCTATTTTGTTGTTGTTATGTTGAGCAGAAGAATCGATAGAGATGAAATTCTTGATCCATTGGAATGAAATTCTCAAAAATTTTATGGATAGAAGAAGGTATGCTTTTGGTTTTCAATATTTATGGGTTTTACTAATAAATTTGTACAGGGAAAAGCAGCGTGGTAGATAATGGCTTTGCATGGAACCCAATTTTTTCAACAGTTTCAATCCATTATTTCTTTATTACGGTGAAGCCGTGGAAAAATCGCAAGGGCTTTAACCATAGAGATAGTGCTTTTATTTTATTTGGCAGTTTTTGCTAAATGGTTTTGCCCTGCCTATTAATTTTGCAACAGGGGAAGAGAAGAGTTCACCATGGAGGGATAATATAAGACGAGAAGCTTCGATTTCTGAATCTGTTTTCTTTTCTCTTACTTGTTTCTTATTTCTTTATCGGTCAAAATCTACCGCAAATGCGGATTCTGTCTCTCAAATCTTTCTAACAAAGTATTTGAATCACTTGTCGTGAATTTGGATAGGTGAAACAACACGCAGGACAATAATACGCGTGCAAAAGGATGTTCATACACCACTTTGCGGCATTCATTTTATTAGGTAAGGTGAGTAGCGATTCTTCTTTTCTCAAAGAGAGAAATCATTCGGTCATTTTCGGTTCGCTCTCTGCAAATTCTATCAACTCGATCATTTCTTGTTTAATTACTTGTTATTTTGCTCAATACCATCAGTTGAATGTCCAGAACCTATATTTATGGAGATGACCCATGTAAATAGGTAGATGAGAATGCCCAAGTAAACAGTTAAGCCGGTAGAAGATGAGGGTTAACATTAATTGATTAATTTGTTCAGTATTGCCCTGTATATATGCACCATGGCATTTTTACCTTATTTTGTTGCAGGGAGCCATAGTTGTTTTGCCGTATTCTTGATATAGCAGGGAAGGTTAAACCGTTTTTGTTTATTATTTCACATGGTTTTAAGTTTTTTGCATAGGGCAGCGATAATTGTCCAATGGGCGATATCGACAAATCACATGGAAGGCACAAGTGTCAAAAGGAAATACGAATTATTAATTTGCAATTTAAAAGCATGGTGAAAATCAAATATGCCAGGGATCTTGGGGTTACGTTGGTAGTCAATCTTCAACCAAACTTGAAAAAAAAATGTCATATTTAAAATCACAAGGCTGTGCGGCCTTGTTTGACGTTTCAAACATCAAATCATCATGCTAATTTCTCGTTTTTGTTTATGCTAATTTAATAATCCTATCGGCTTTTCGAAATTTGACTTCCATTCTCTGATTTTCCTCGAGAGGCTGGGCTTGCAGAGGAGACAATCGAGGCAATGTTGCGGCGTTATCCTTCCATCAGAGGCATCAACTATGACCTCCCTCATGTCGTGGCCACTGCTCCCCATCTCCCAGGTTACTAACAACACCTTTGCTTCATCAATGGTATATATGCATAACAATCTTATACATATAAATGTATGTAAATAGGTGTGGAGCACATGGGCGGAGACATGTTTGAAACCGTGCCCTCTGCGGACGCCATATTCATGAAGGTAAGTCTTGAACTTGCTGAGCTGTCATGTAATTCAATTAGAATGAGCTGAGAGCACGTTTTGACTATACAATTTGTTTGTGCGATGTCATCAGTGGATCATGCATGACTGGGGTGACGAGGACTGTATCAAGATACTGAAGAGCTGCAGGAAGGCGATCCCAGAGACGGGGAAGCTCATTATTGTTGACGTAGTGGCGCTGGACTCTAATCACAGAGGCGGTGATAATAATAATGGTGGCCAGAAAGAGAAGCCGGTTCTGGATCCTAATTTAGTTCTAGTATTTGATCTGGTAATGGTGGCGCACTACTCTGGTGGGAAGGAAAGAACAAAGAAAGAATGGAAGAAGATTTTATTAGAAGGTGGATTTGGTCGTTATAAAATAATCACCATTCCTGATTTCCAGTTTGTGATTGAAGCGTTTCCTTCTTGATTATCTGCTCTTTATGGGCTCATTTTTAGTATTTACAGTGTTAAAATGCAATCAAATTATTGTATTTACAAAATAAATGAAGATTTATCAAGGCCTTATGGAGACATGAAACATCCGTAGCTAGTGATTTTCTTTAGTCTTACCTCGCACTCCTGAGAAGACAATGCATTAATGGGTCACGGGACGCTCCTCATCTCCTTCAGAGACATGGAGGATCCGTAGACAGTGTTGTCCTTTTGTCTTACCTCTCTCTGAGTAGATAATGTATTAACGGGTCAGGGGGTTTTGTTTTTTGTGGTTCTGTTATGGCTCATGAATGGATGTGTTTATGGATTGAAATTTAAGGAAAATATGGGTTTACTGTAGCATATGAATGGGATGCATCCAAGCATTGAAATTTCAGAAGTTGGGTTTATTGTGCATATGAAATGGCATGTGTTCATGCTTTTGAAATTTTACTCAGAGAAAAGAAAAGATGGATTTGGTATTGCATATGAATGAGATGTATTCTTCGTATATGCTTGGCCATCTATAGAGGTTTCTTGATTTTGGGTAATTAACTTACTCTAAAATGAAATAAGACATTCAATGTGTTCCTTGTAATATAGATATAAACAAAACATCTAAAGAAAAGTAATTGCACAATGATCCAGTCCAAGAAAACAAGGTTTTCCACAAACCAATTAACTCTTCTAGAAAAATTCAACAATTCCAATTTAACAATCCTATCGGCCTCTCTTTGTACCTTTTGGGACAATTGCTAGTTATAATACAACAAAAAAATTACATTTTTTGTTTTTAAAAGAAACAGGTAGCATTTTATTCATATTTTTCAAAATTTGGTTCAGAGAAGTATTTACAGCTACCCTGGTTATTTACTATTATTCTGCTTACAACATTTAAACTATAGAACCTCCAAAAACGTGCTTATTGCTTCTGTGGTATACTGCAGTGGCTGGAAATAAGTTGAAGATGAATGGGTGAAGACTCTTGTTAATGTAGTTGTGGCAACAATTGCAGGCATGGTAATGTGCCATCCTATGCTCTACTAGAAGGGCTTTTTGTTCTTGAAAATACATTTTTGTTCATATAAGTCATTTTGCATGTTGCAAGTACCTTGCCACATTCTCCTTCATCATCAACTGCAGATGATGAAAATGGACTCCCTTCACCCCCATTTGATGAGGGTTCCTTTTTGACAATTATTATTTCAAATCAAAGTACAACTTTTGCAATTCAACAATTCCAATTTAACAATTTTATCGGCCTCTCTTTGCACCTTTTGGGGCAATTGCTAGTACTAATTTCCTATTGCTTAATTCACCTCATATTAAAATATTCGAATTTGCTTATCTCTCAAATTTTATAGGAATTATTTGTCATAATTTTCAACATATTCAAAATTTTACTACACATACTAATATGTTTTTACGGCATATACTAAAATGATTGTCTTTTAACTATTTTTTTTTAATTAATTTTATATTTAAATTTTTAAGTTAAAAAATATGATATTGATTAACCATGTAAAATATTAATTTATTTTATAAAAAACATATTGTACAATTACTTATTTAAATTTAAGATTTTTTTTTTTGTATAAAGTTTAAAATTAATATATTACATAGTGAACTTGGGCAACCTTTTAAGAACAAGTGTAATATGCAAAAAATAATCCATAATAATTATTGAATGCATGAACAAATTCATAAATATGATAATAAAACACATTTGAATATGACCAAGGGAAGTTACAAAAGTAGTTAATGGACTATAATGGAAGTAATTAATGGACTAGATAACCTTGGAGCAAAATAGAGATAGATGCATACATAATTGTCAATGAAACATTAGCTCCCAACATCATCGTTTGTTACAAAAGTTAGGAGTTTATTGAAATACGCTTGTGCACATTTTATTCCATCTTTAAATTATAAGACCAAATAAGGAGGAGAAATTAATATATATATATATATATATATATATAAGCTAATTATTGTAACAAACTATAATTTAACTTTAAATTTACACTCATCCTAATTCAACGACAAATAAATAATTTATGGTAGAAATTTTATGTCGAAAAAATCAAATTGATATGAAATATCATGTGTTGTTTTAATTGTGTGACAAAAAAATCATATGTAATAAAATATCTAATATAAAAAATTACAATATCTAGTATATTAAAATAATAATAAAAATTAGTTACACAAAGGCTTAAGTGTGAGAGCAAAATATTCTTTTTTCTTTTTTCTTTTTTTCTTCTTCTTTTTTTTTTGATTAAAAATGTGAAGACAAAAGAGAAAATTTTATTTATTGTAGTGTTGGCTTAAATTGTATTTTTATACCTGCGGAACTCAAAGTATATTGTAATCACTTGGGTCAAAATGCTTTGACTCTTAATTAATTTGCAATTTTTTAGAAACTATTTCAAAAATTTATTAAAGGTTTGTAAAATTAAATATTAAACTTTTTTTTAATTGAATTAATTTTTTTTGAATTTTTATAATTTGAATTTCTAATTTATGATTGGTGGATGCCTAATTTTATGTGGTTTAAAATCAATTTTTCATAATTAATAATTGTTCAAAAACACAAATAAGAAAAAGCCTCTAATCGTCAAGTGTCCTCATAAATTAATTTTCAATTTATTTTTTTTTTCCAAATTTATGGATTTTTTTATAATTAATATTTTCTTTTCCTCAATAAACCTTACTTATATTATATAAATTCACAATTCAATTTTAAATCATGATGCACTATAAAAAAATAAAATCTAATTCAACACTACAATAAATAAGATTTTCTTTTTTGTCTTCACAATTTTAATCATTATTTAAAAATAAAAAATAAAAAAATTTAGGAATCTTTTGCACCCACACTTATGCTTTGTGTAACTAAACTTTTTATTTTAATATACTAAACATGGTAATTTTTTATATTAGATATTTTATTACATATGAATTCTTTGCCACGCGATTAAGACACGTGATACTTCATATCAATTTGATTATTTCGATGTAGAAATTCTACCATAGATTATTTAGTTGTCGTTGAATTAAGATGAGTGTAAAATTAAAGTTAAATATATAGTTTGTTACATTATTTAATATAAAGATACTAGGCATTATATATTCTCCTTCTTATTTGGTCCTATAAGCTAAAAATGGAATAGAATGTACACAAACATATTTCAATAAACACTTAACTTTTGTAACAAATGATAATGTCGGGGCTAATGTTTCATCCAAAATTATCTATTCACCTATTTCTATTATGATTGAACCAAGTCCATTCAATAATAACACTCACCAAGGAAAAAATATGGAAAAAACAGTGTAATATGTTGCACATCGTTGTTGCTTTTGTTTTTTCAAATTTCCCAGTTTCCATAGTTAGTAAAAACTCGGAATGTAATGACAACTATTTTTTTTTTAAAGAAAGTATTAAATATTGAAAAATCCATAATTTAGAAAATAAAATTCATAATTAATTTATGAGGACACTTGACTATTAGAGTTTTATTTTAATTTTTTTAAACAATATATAATTTTGAAAATTTGAATTTAAACCACATAAAATTAGTCATCGTTAATAACAAATAAAAAATTGAATTTTTAATTTAATTTACAAAAACTTTAAAGAACCTTGGAAATAATTTCTAAAAATTTAAAAATGAATTAAAAGTCTAAGAATTTTGATCCAAACTTATATATATATATCTATGATAAAAATTTAAAAAACCTAAATTTTTTATAAGATTTTTTTAGTTTATTAAATTCAAGAATTTTAATTTTATATAAAGTTTAAAATATAAATAATAGGCAATAAAATCACTGAAAAAATAAAATTTTAAAAAATGTATTTTTTTTCTTAAAATGATTTATGTTAATCTTATAGATATATTAAGCATGGAGAGATCAAAGTTTTTAAAGTGCTTATCTCTTTTAAAGGGTAAAATTTAAAGAATGAAAAATATACATCTTGAAGAACTATTTATTCTTAAATCTTATTATATCATTTATTGCAATTGACACTCGTGTGAGGATTTTTATCATTTACTTCTAACCATCAAAGATAAAGATAAATGCAATTTACACACACATATATAAATGTCAACTCCATATTAAAAATCAAAGGAATTACATAGTTCTCTTATATTTTGAATTAGAAAATTTCTATCGATAATAACCTATTTGCATATATTAAAAACATGCATATTAGAATATTTTATTTATAACCCATATTATATATATAGATGAAATATTCTATAAATTTATATGAAAAAATTAAAAAATTCAAATCTCCCTCACATAAAAAAGTAAAATTATGAGTCTTTTTTTATATAAAATTGATATAAAATTATGTTATATAATATGAGCATTGAAATATTTTATTTATGGTTGGAATACAAATATTTTTTGTGATCTCTCTTTATATATAATGACCTCTAATATCAATATCATTTTTAAATGTCGTGTCAACTCCACACTAAATATTAAATGAATTACACACATTTCTTATATTAAAAAGTAAGAAATTCAAAATTAAATTATATTTTTTAAAACTTCCAACTACTTTATTTTTATATAAAGTTGATGTAAAATTAAGGTAGGAATTAAAGTATTCTATTTATGGTTGATAATGAAAGATTTTTATTTATTTGTTTGTTTGTTTATTATTACTAATTTTTAAGGATACTCCCATGACATGGGTCAATTCCATCTATTATAAGTGCAACACATGTTTTAATGTATTTTCAATTTTTATCAATGTGGGTCTTCTAAGAAGTATGCATAATAGGTACTTGTTAAATGTTGAATTTAATTTCGCATCCAACGAGTGTCTACAACTCGTTAGATGCATAATTTAATTCCTCATCCAAGGAGTACCCATGTTGCATACTTTCAATGGACCCTGCTACACAAAAAATGAGAAACACATGGAAAAACATAATTACAACTATTAGATTCACCACTCCTACTTCTAATATGAATATATGTTAGATCTAAGACTTTTGTGATCCATAATGTAGATATAAGTCTTTCGGATAATCACATCATTAGGATTTGGTCGACGTTTCGAACCAACTAATGTGGTTCATCGTCAGGACAAGGTGAGAAATCAATAGATCTCAGGGAATAAATAGTAAGGATGCATCACTACCTAGAGTTAACCGTTGCAAATTAGTCATTATGTAATTTGTTACATTGTTTAATGATTTAGTTATAAATTAGCTGATATGTAATAAATAAATATTTATTTTCGAATTTATATATTAATAATATTAAATTTAGTTAAGAAATAGCTGCGGGATAATAAATAAATATTTCATTTCAATATTATAATTAGATTATTAATATTTATTTTAAAATTATCTAGAAATAATTAGTTTCAAATATTATAATAATAATTGATTTTTCTAATATAGTTTGTTAGGTTTTGACTCATAATATTAGAAACTAGCTGTTATAAGTAATTGAATATTTTATTTCATAATCATAAGCTAAATGTATTAATAGTAGTGTCATCTAAAAATAATTAGTTTAAATAAGGTAATTTGTTAGGGTTTGACTAATCCAAGGGTGGGTTAGAGACTAACTTATAATTCAATATTATCAATTCATATAGTAATATTATAGAAGGACTATAATTTGTTGGAGGAGAACTAAAGATATTCAATCATATCAATAATATATTGATGGTGTTTATTATTTTTATTGATTTAGAGATTAATAATATCATTCTAATATTTCAATTCATTAATAATATTATTGCTTTCTATAATAATTAAATATAATAATATTATTTTATTATTAAGTTGTATAGAAGAAGAAAGATTAAAATTGGCTGGCGGAAAACACATTAGTTAGTTCGAAACGTCGACCAAATCCTATTGATGTGATTAATCCGAAAGACTTATATCTACAATATGAATATAGTTTAAATAAAGAATCAAATCAAAACCTTCATAGTATTTTACATAATATGCTTTAAATATCAAATATTGATTAAATATATTTAAATTACATAATTAGATATATTTCATTTTATAATTGTTTAATTTGATTTGATTTGATTTATTTATTTATTTATTTTTTCTCTGAAGAAAAAAACAATAAACGATACTTAATGTCAAATATTAATTAAATATAGTTAAATTACATAATTATATATTACTATATAAACATAAAGTACATCATAACCAACTGGTTTACCAGATTTGGAACCAAACCAGCTGCAGTAAAAGATAGTCTTGGCCACACATTTAACTAGACATGCCATAAGTTTATTTTGTCTCTAGTATCTTTTATAAAGATCTAGAAAATTAACTTTACTATCTGCAAATTAACTTTACTACTACTTTTGCTTATCAATTTACCACTCGAGGGTGGTCTGTCTATAAGTCCATCTTCCTGTTGTACGCCTACAAACCTATCTATCACCATATTACTATTATATGGCCTAGATAACCATACGAAAAACAAAGCCAAAAAAGAAACGGACTCGTGATCATTTAACTATAGGCATTGGTGTTGCTTTCGCTACACCTAAACCAGACACAGGTGTTGTTTTCGCCACTGGAGTTGCTACTGTTGCCACCCCCCCTCCTTGAGTTGTTGGTTGCTTGTTATTTGCTCTAGTTACCTCCCTGACCCGATATTTCGTGAGCCAAGCAGGCTCTCCCGGTTCTTGCCCTAGTGTGATATCCACATTATGGATATATTTCAAGTAGATGGAGAACATCTTGTTCATGTCTCCAATTTTGTCGTCTTGCAGACGTTCTATATTCACCACCCTTTTGAGTGATTCCTCTACAACTCGTAACTGCTGCCCATTCGCCTTCATCTGGAGCTAGTTCTCCATTTGTCTCCTAGTTCCATCCTCCATTGCCTTCGCTTGCATCTTCCCTACTAACGTTTTTGATATATGTTATTTTTATAATTGAATAAATTTTTTTGTTCCTTGAGGAAAAATAACGTAATTTCATTCATATGAAATTATGAGATTACATTTTACATATACACTCAAAAGTGTAGTTCAAAAATTATCCTCCAAAGATCTATACAAAGTTTACATTTAAGCCAAAACAATCACCTATCAAGAATACACATAAATACATCTCCTTATGCCAAATGAGAGAACAACCAAAAAACTTTACATTAGCATATGGGGAACATGAGAGAAATAAAAGAACATCACAATCCCATATTTATAAATACATAATGTATGAAAACAAAAAGGGTCCCAAAAAGCAACTAGATCCATCATTAAATTATGTACTCGCAAAACGCTGAATAGAATAGTTGTAATAAAAGATCATGTAGCCAAAAAATTGACATTTGAAAGATACATAATTAGGTATCGGTGACAAAATGGTTTGACTCCTCATAAAAATCATTATCTTGTTCAATTATGATCCAATTATCTTTCTCCATATTAAAGTCGTCCTTTCAGGAGCAATCCACATCCTAATTCCTTTCCTTGTAAATATGTGAACATGTAAAAGATGTAAAAGAACGAATAATATAAGAAATATCCTCAACAATGGGCCCAAGTAAGATATTCCTACAAGAAAAAAAACCATTAATCCAATTCACAGATAACTTAGAATCCTCGAAAATATGAATCCTTGAACATCCCTTTCCTTTTGTAGACATTAATAGGTATTTGCAAGCAAGAAGTTTCGCTTTGTTATTGGTCCTTTGGACCAAGGCCAATATTTACTTTGAAAAAGTGATTTGGACTGAGATATAAAACAAAACCACCTCCACATTTTTTCCCATTTTCAATAGCAACACCATTAAAATATCCCCATGGAATAGATGAGTCAAAACTTTCAAGCAAGATCACTCTAGGAGCAACAATTTTTTTGCCTTGAGGAAAATGAGTTAAAATAACCAAAGCCTCAACAACAATATGAGAAGGATTCGTCTCGAAGTCTTGAAAGAAAGCCTAATTCTGAGCCAACCATACCCCCATCATGTAATGAGAGGAAGAACTTTTATATGACAATTGAAGGGATTTATATACAATGAATGCCATGCCTCCTCCAAACCAACACCTGTTAAGGAATATAATAACCTAGTGCAAACTCACAATGCAACCAAACATTTTGAAAAGGGACATAGCATAAAAACATGATGTGCTGATTCCACATCATTTTGATAAAAAGGACACCAACCTAGACCACACGTGTATCTTCTTTGCAAAACATCCCAAGTAGGAACTATTTTCATCATAAGGCACCACATAAAATAATTAGATTTTAGAGGGCATTCAACCTTCCAAATAACATTCCACCACCACTTGATCTCTAAATTCAAGCTCTCAACAATAAGATAAACATAACCCATCTTAGGATGATAAGTGCCAAAAGGGCAATGCACTAGATAAGCTCACTCGGTCTGTCAGATAAACGAACATGACCATCTACCAAAGCTTGAATATAATCTTGCCAATGAGATCTAAATTCCTCCACAACACCAAGATCCCCAGTAGTTAGCCAACCTTGATGCGAGAGAGAAAATCAACCTAGGTTTGCAATATGAGACAATTTACATAAACCACAGACTTTGGGCCAATGAATTAAAGGAAGTGTTAGCAAATGATGAGAGGCACATCCAAGCCATGGATCAATACCCAGTGTAACCTTATCACCTTTGCTCACTCACTAAGCAAGTCCATTACCAATAATATCAAAAGTATTAATAATCACATAACATATTATTGAAATATTTTTTCTAGGTTTATCTGATTTATGGATCCAACCTTCAAGAGATAAAGGGGCAATGCATTTTTATACACTACATACTGTCAAAGATTGTTTGTAGAAATTAACCTCCATCCACATTTAACTAATAAAGCTTTGGAAAAGTTAAATAAATTCTTTAAAACACAACCACCCAAGGCCTTTGGTATGGTAATGACATCCCATCTAACCCAAGGCAAAAACCCTTTTTCTTTCTTTCCAGACCAAAGAAAAAAAGAACTAAGTCTTATAATTATCTCTAAAATACATTTCGGGGATCCAGGTAAGTGAATCCCAATAAATTAGGACAACCTCCAAAACCAATTTGATAAGGATCAGACGACTAACCATGGAAAGACATCTTTGACACTAACAATTTAAAAACTTATCCACCTTCATGACCAGTGATGCCCAATCTTCATTGCGATAATCATTAGGCTTCAAGAAGAAACCTAGATATTTTAGACCTTGCTCCAAAAATTTAAGAACATAAGGAAGTAGTGATCATACTTTTTAATCTATCATAAATTTACTTTTTAAATACTAATTTTTAATTTTAAACTAATGCTTGGTCTAATTAGGTTTCAAATTTGCTTGAAAAATCATGGAAATTTCAACAAGATTTTGATAAAGTTATGTAGAAATTTTTGTAAATCCAATCAAACTTCAAGATTTTGGGTGCCCTAGGATTATTGATGGTGCTAAATCCATTTCCACCATCAAAAACACAATTCAGACACTCCTATTGCCAAATTCTAGTGATTTTTTTTTTTTTTTTCAAACAAATTTGCTACCGCGGTAAACTCCACAATTGCATACATGATATAAAATATTCATTTTATTTTATTCAAATTTATTTTTTAAATATAAAAATCTTTAAATATACATGGCAATTTTCTTTTATTAATAAGTGTACATATGAGATAGGTAAATATTTTTATAATTCTTTCGAATTTAATAGCTCTCAATATAAAATTAGGTAAATATTTTTATAATTCTTTCGAATTTATTAGCTCTCAATATAAAATTAGGTAAATATTTTTATAATTCTTTCGAATTTATTAGCTCTCAATATAAAATTTCAAACCGTGTGATCACAAAATATTCATTTTATTTTATTCAAATTTATTTCTTAAATATAAAAATATTTAAATATACATCCAATTTTCTCTTATTAATAATTTTCAAATTTATTTTTTAAATATAAAAAATCTTTACATATATATGGCAATTTTCTTTTATTAATAAGTGTACATATGAGGTAGGTAAATATTTTTAAATTCGAAAGTAAATATTTTTATAATTCTTTCGAATTTATTAGCTCTCAATTTAAAATTTGAAACCGTGTGATCACATGAAATGAAATGTTTATTTGGAAAGGTCATGTGTCGCCAGTGGTGATGACGTCACCTGCCATCCCTGTCATCTCCCTCTGCTGTCTTCGTATATAGGCTCTTATTGCCATCAACCAGACGTGATCGATCTTACCAATTCCATTCAGTGTACCAATTCTTATTGCGTGCGAGTGACCTGACCACCAATAGCAACAAGAGTGTCGCTTTGGTGAGGCATCAATTGCTGTATATTGTCTTTAAATCGGGTCGCTTTCAATCCGGGACCTATTAATACCCATCTGATCGATGCAACATCTTACGATGCCCTTTCTCTAGCCGAGTGTCTGGTGGCAGTTGCCATACGAACTTCCCGTCTTCAAGGGAAGGAACCAGAGTTGGCCGTCCAGCAGAACGAAAGAAGGAAGAGTAGCAGAAGCAAGGAAGAAACAAAGGGACAACCATGCCGTCAGAACTCTTGAGCGTTCAGCCCAACGAGCTCAAGTTTCCATGTAAGAATATTTCTCCTTTTTTTGAATTTTGAGATGGGTTTGTCTGATAGGTAGGGTTTGAATGGCATCTGGCAACTGTTGGTTGCAAGCATTAGCTCTTGCATACGAAATAATAGTAGTTGCCAGGGACAAGGTATTTTACAATTGATGAAGCTTTGCAGTTACACAGGCCGTTTTTAAAAATCAATTACGTTTTGTCCAAATTAGGGCTAACTTAACATTGTTTCAAGTGGGAATGATGACTCCATGATCGATATTTCTATATGTATATCGAGGTTCTAGTATTTATGTTGCCCTAGATGAATTAATTTGATCTAGATGTTAATGTTAACGATAGCAGCGTGTGCAGTTCACACTGACTAGGATGCAAAACAAGAAAAGCAAATCTCGACTTGATTGAAGGATTCTCTTCTCGAACTGGTTACATGAATGAAGTGGTTTCTGTTCGTCATGTTGCGTCCAAGACCCATTTCGTTCCCTGCGAAATGATATGCCTTAAGACTTAGTATTTGCTTTAAAATTGTCGTTGTGGGGTTGTCAACTGTTGCATTATCCTGCGACACTGCTATGTCGATTTAGTAGATATGCCTATGATTTTGTCTGACCATAAGTTTCTGGTGTATTCCCCAATTGCTTATTTCTCTGTTAGACGATCCGTTAACCTATCTGATATTTTGTGGGGATTCTACTGCACAAGGATGGGTGTGATCACTCCACTTTTGTCCTTGTGATTGCAGCAGTTTATCAATGAGGTTTTTCACTATTTTGGAAATTGAGGTATTGTTGAGTATATTAATTTATTGAGATATAGTCCAGAATGCATATTGATGTTGATTATCAAATCTTCCATGTTTGCTTGACTTCTCTGAGGGAATAAATGGGCGGTTTCAATCAACATGGGAAACAGCTCTAGCATGATTATCTGTCTACCTAAAACTGTTGCACAAACATCTTTTATCAGAGTGTCCCTTCTTCCTGGTATGCCAAATTGAAATATTTTATCGACCTTAGGTGTACTCGGCAATTTGCTTGCTCTAATCCTAATATGGCTAGCCACTTATTACTCCAGTAATTCATATATAATTATGTTATAATCCTTGAGTCATAACAAAATCAAAACTTAGTTAGATTGTACAGATCTATAATATATATCACATGTACATAATATAAAATTAAAAAACCTATAAGAGAAACAGATACATTTCATATACTTAGATCTTTGCTGTTGATGCTAAAGTTGATATCACAAATCTGATTTGTCAATCCATAACTCTTAAGAAATCATCCACAGTGCAATCTGCTTCTTGTGAGCATCTGCTAAAAGCAGCAAAGAAATGTGCTTTGATGAATATCACAAAATATGCTTTGCCGAATTATAACTCTTAGAAATCATCCACAATGCAATCTGCTTCTTGTGAGGACTTGCTAAAAGCAGCAAAGGAATGTGCTTTAATGAACATGACCAAAATGTTTAGACATTTATGTTTCTTTGAGCAACATCAAAAAATCTAAAATGATTATATTTCTACTCTTTGATTTGATATATGTGGAGAAATTCCAGGAAATATTCATTTCTCTCAAACGATTAAGGCACTACTAAACCTACATTGTAGGGAGTTTAGCAACAGAGATGAAATGGATTTAAATCAAAGGTTAAAGGCCAGACTCCAGAGGAACCCCTTAAATGGTAAAGAGACATACATGCAAAGATTTTCCATAAAACATAGTTTAAACCTTTGCGAGTTGTTGTCTATTTTCCAAGCCTCTTATTTCTAGGCAGATATCTTGCATATGCATATGCAAGGATAATTAACTATTCAGTGAAAGTGGCACCATAAATTATAAATTCAGGCTTACACAGGCAAACAGGACTGAGCAGGTAGGAAGGGATGAGAACCATGACATAAAAAGCATCAATTCAACACATTTCACAGGTAAATTGGTGACACTTATCTTTAATTGTCTTCCAACTGGCTGCAGAAGAAGGACATTCCACACAACCATAGGCTCCCTGCTGCACCAAGTACCTCTGAAACAGAGGCCACCCCTAAGCTGAGGCTATGACTCCACAAGGGTGAATTCTTCCTATGGCTGGATCTAATTCTCTTCACACAGTCCAATTCCCAGGTTCACAGTTCATATTTAGTATTTACACCTACAACGGTCCCAATCCACCATCTTCTTTCCCCCCTCAGCTTGCACAATTCAAGGAATGAGATGCCCTGCTTTGCTTAGGAATCCTTCAAGCTATCCCACTTCCCTCCGAGGCTCCAGCATAGGATGGCCAAGAAATCTCACTGCTGGTTTCCAGGGATTATCAGCAATTCAGCTGTAGTGAAATTCCTCAATGATAGTGATTATCATTCCATACAGCCACAATTTCTCATAATTCTTAGCTGTAGCTTTCCATAACCTGTTTATAGTAGGCCTATGGTCGTTTTAGCTTTCATTTCCATGTAATAAAGCACCCCACCCTCCAACCTAGTGTTGCAGGAATTGCCCCCATGCCCCTGGCCCGAAGGCTGGAACCATGCACTATTTTTATCCATTGGACCATGCTCGAACCAGCCTTGGAATTATATCCTTAAATTTTGGAACTGTGCTTTTGCCCAAAAATCAAGGTTCTTGCCATTGTAGAACCGTGATGGTTCCATCATGGGTCCACAATGCTTCGCACATGGTTCTAGAGGAATAGGCACGGTTCCATGGGGGTGACTTTTTTCGTTTTTTTCTCTAAGTTTGGGTTAAGGGTAGGACCTAGGGTGGTTTTAGGGATGAGGGAGAGTGAGAACATATGCATGTTTTCATATATTTTGCAACACTCTTAATAGACAATAAAACTAACCATAGATCTCGTGGTGGAGTGATCATCTATCTCAACCTCTTAAAGATGACCTCAGAGTGATCATCTATCTCAACCTCTTAAAGATGACCTCATTGCATATCTTGAGAGTTTGTTAATGGAGCAACACACTTAGAGGTCTTCAGAACCTAGACACTGGCATATGGCATGGTCTTATTCCCCTTTTGGATGGAGGTATCGTGCCTTCACGTAGCTATTTTGCTGGAGAGTTGAACACATGGCATGATCACTTATTGTTTTATGTATTGTTGACCTTGTCCACTTGAATTTGATAGTGGATATTGGTTCTTTATGCAATCATAGGCTAGATCCAAGGTTTGACATTGGATATTACTATTCTATTGTAGATGAAGATGGAGCTTTGTAATTGCTAGAATCTAGATAGTTGATGGTTTAATAATCAATCATTAAATATGCATGGTTTCATACTTTCTGCAACTAATTTAGCATTTTGGATGTTTTTTTGAATATAAATGCAATATAATACTGTTAAAATTGGCGACTAGGGCCATCCTCCATGTGGGTCATCTTATTTATGGCAGCTGATATTTTTCCTAGATTCCTTTTGTCGAGAGGTGTAGGATTGATCTAAAGATCATCTGATTCCGACAAGTATTTATGGAGATATGAATTTATTTGTATTTACTTGACAACTTGTCAAGGTGGGCCAGCAGCTAAATGTGTGGCACACATGCCCAACAAATCATATAAGTACAAGTGAGGTTGATTCATTATCAATTCATCTCATCTCACTCATTCTTCTCTCTCTCTCTCCCCTTAGCTTTGGGTTACACAAGGAGCAGCTCACATGTGGGAAGAAGGAGGACGCAGTAGGGCAAGGAAGATGTAGAAAGAAGGA
Source organism: Pinus tabuliformis (assembly GCA_031772625.1). Lineage (NCBI taxonomy): Eukaryota > Viridiplantae > Streptophyta > Pinopsida > Pinales > Pinaceae > Pinus > Pinus tabuliformis. Next base: position 1,019,896,369 of record CM062805.1, read on the forward strand.
TGCAAAAGTTGCAGGTCATCTCTTTGACCAGCGTTGACCATTTAGGAGTGTGGTTTTGGTGTGGTTGCCTCCCCTAGGCAGGCCACAGATTTTGGCATGCAAATCGAGGTGATCTGATCTCTGGTTTGACCAACGTTGATTGCCTTAGTTTGGGGCAATAGGTTGACTTTAGTCAACAACAATTTGACTGTGTTTTTGGGGCTGCTTATGGGCTGCTTCTTTAAGCTATTCAAGGACTAGATGACCGGGAAATTGACCAAGCATATTGGAGATCAGTTTCATCTTGTTTGACTAAGTTTGACTTTGCTGATCTAGGGTTTGCTGCTGTTGATATAAAACTACAGAGTTATGATTTTGTACTATTTCTCTCTGCTGAACTATTGAAGATAAAAGAAGATTTGATCGAAGGATTTCCCCGCATTGGGGTTTGTCCCTGGTTGCTGCCATATCTTGTGTCTCTTGTCTTGGTTTGTTTTCTGTTGATTGTTTAATGTTCTATCTGCACTTTACTTAATGTATATGTGATTGCTAATCAATGGCTAATAAGAAGAAAAGAAGTAAACTGCTCTAAGCATAGAACATACCATAATTTAACATGGTATCAGAGCTGAGGTGAAGACAAAGCCCAAGCAAGAGCAAGAGCAATCACTAAAGGTTGGTAAGGCTATCCTAAAAACTTCATGGGGTCCTCAACACTCTTCCCTGCCGAAGACAAGCTCCGTGAGAAGTCTGACTATCATGGATGGAAGATGTCTCTTAATTTGACTTTAGAAGATCAGAAAGTGTTGGACCATGTGAGAGGCAATCTTGTTGCGCCTCCATCAAATGCATCCTGCCAGAAGCAAGTGGACGAAGGGAGAAGTCAAAGCAAAGAAGATCATCCGGGACTCTATTGACAAGCCCCTGGTGACCTATGTTTCCGAGCTGACCACCTCCAAGGAAATCTACGATAGACTGGTGAGTTTATTTAAAGTTAATGATGCAAATCAAGTTTTGTTCCTTAGAAATAAGCTGAAGGAAATTAAGAAGGGCAAAGATGAGAGTATGCAAGCATATTTCTTAAGGATCAGTGAGACCAAGAATGATCTCCTATCTATTGGGGAAGTAGTTCCTGACAGGGAAATGATTATCACAACTCTTGGAGGACTGCCACCTGAATGGTATATATTCAGGACTACTCTTCTCAACAATAATGTCATCCCAGGATTTGAGGAATTGATGGCTAGATGTATTCAAGAAGAAACAAGGATGGAAGAGCAAGAAATGCCCGCACTTAAAGGCAATTCCTCTGCCTTTTCTTCTCATGCTAAAAGAAGAAACAATTCTAGGGCTAAATCCAAAGGAAAGGCTGGACCGAAGGGTGGAAGAAAAGGACGATGTTACAATTGCAACAAAATGGGCCACTATGCGAGGGAGTGCCCTGATAAAAGGGACTCATACCATGATGATGACCAAAATAACTCTCAAGGCAATCAAAGGAATGGCAGGTCCAATGGTAGAGGTAAAAGAAATGTCGGAAATTAAGGAAGAGGACAACCCTTCAAGAAGGCAAGAAACTCCAGGTATGAATCTAACGTTGTTAACAATAAGCAAGATGAATATTGTCTACCAGCGGCCCTCTCTACTACTTCTCCCCCGAACTCGCTAGGAAATTGGTTTATTGATAGTGGTGCCTCAAGGCACTTCACTGGTTACAAAGAAGCTCTCTCTAATATGATAAAGAAGGAGACCAACCTGGAAATTATTCTTGGGGACAACGCAAAATATCCCGTGAAAGGCATAGGGAATGTCACTCTTAAATTGAATCAGGGTAATACAATTCATTTGCAAGAAGTCCTATATGTACCTGATCTCAAAAAGAACTTGGTGTCCATTTCGACAATGGAAGACAAAGGCTACAAGGTGACCTTCATCGATGGCAAGGTACGTGTATGGAAAAAGAATTTTAAAGAAGCTTTCACTCTTGGGTTTCAAGTCGATTCATTATATCAGGTCAGGTCAGAGGAAGTCCGCTGGGTGTCATGTCTTGTGACACATCACTTTAGTTCGAACTATGGCATCGGAGGTTTGCTCACCTTCATCATAAAGCTCTAACCAATGCAAGACAAATGGTGACAGGGATGCCCGAGTTCTGAGTAGAGCAAGAAGGTGTATATCTTGGATATGCCGAAGGGAAGCTCAAAAGGGGACCATTCCCCTCAAGCCATAGCAAGACCTCCGATATATTGCAGTTGGTTCACTCAGACATATCTGGTATGATGCCTGTGAACTCCTTTAAAGGATCTCTATATTACCTCACTTTTATAGATGATTATTCTCGCAAGACTTGGATATACTTCTTGAAAAAGAAGGTGAAGTGTTCACTTGTTTTCGTCACTTCAAAGCCTTGATCGAGAATCAAACCGAAAAGAAGATCAAGATCTTAAGGACTGATAATGGCACTGAGTATGAATCCAATGAGTTCCATGACTTTTGCAAAGAGGTTGGCATTAAGAGGGAGACTACAACACCATATACTCGTGAGTAGAATGGTGTGGCGGAAAGGAAGAATCATATGATTGAGGACGCTGTTCGTGCTATGCTCCATGATCAAAGAATTTCGAAGTTTCAATGGGCCGAAGCTGTGAATACCGCCGTATATGTGCAAAACTGATGCCCTCATCAAGCATTGGGTTCCAAGACTCCTAAAGAGATGTTCACTAGTAAGAAACTTAACGTATCTCATTCTAGAATTTTTGGAAGTCCAATATATTTTCATGTGCCGAAGGAGAAAATGAATAAATTGGGTGCATTTGGAAAGAAAGGAATCTTCGTGGGCTATAACGAAAATACTAAGGGCCATAGAATCTATGTGGCTGGTCAAAGGGAAATCAAGATTAGACATGATGTCACCTTTGACGAAGATATGGCTCTTAGCAAAGTTGACAATCTTCCTACTCAAAGGGGATCTAAAGAAGCTGACACTAGGGAACCAAAGGAAAAGGAAGATGAGACGATGCCCGATGTGGAAGAACTTATGGATCCTATTGATCCCCCTCCGCAAGAGCCTTCCTCTTCTAGGAAAATGCCTTCATGGCTTAGGGGGACACTTGATGATGTTGAAGGACACATTGCACCTAGAGGGACTTTCCGGGAAAGTAAGAAGCTAAATAGGTATCAGGGATACTTGACCATCATGAGCACGATCATCCAAAATGAGCCTTCATCATTTGCAGATGCTGTCAAGCATCAAGTATGGAAGGATGCTATGACTGAGGAATATGAGTCCATCATGAAAAACGATGTCTAGGATGTGGTTCCCAGAACCCAAGACAAAGCAGTTGTCACTTCGAAATGGCTTTACAAGATAAAGCATGCAGTTGATGGAAGTGCTGAAAAGTATAAGGCTCATTTTGTCGCTTGTGGCTTCTCTCAGAAGCATAGTTTTCAAAACCGGCCTTGCTAACCGGTTACCGGTCTAACCGGCTAGTTAGCAGGCCCACCGGTCGAAACTGGCCAAAAAACCCGGTCAGGCCAGTCATTTCTCCTTTTTTTGCCCTAAACCAGTCCTAACCGGCCGGTTAGGAGGCACGCCCACCGTTTTCAGACACTGTTTTAAAAACATTGTTGTAGAGTCATTGATTGTGGGTTTTCAGAGACTGTGGCCTATTTGCTGAAGTGTATGGGTTGCTTGCTGGGGGGTTGGTTATCTCTGTGCATATTCTAGAACAGCGTGCCACTCACTGAGGTAAAATTATGCCTTATCTGCTAGCTGGAGGTTTGCTAATATATTTGCAAGCCTGAAGTGGGAGTGTCGTTACCATTGTTGAAGGGAAACAACTATAAACAGACCCTTGCAAATCAAATCAAAGAAACGAAATACTTTGGAAGTGAGTGATTCTCCGTGGTCACGAAAAGACTGGCCTGCATACTTATTTTGTGACTAATATTTATCTAGTAGTGGGCTGAGTTGTTGGTTCCTAGAGTTGGTGTTACTCATTGTTTGCTGAGCTCTGGAGCTGTTTATACCTTGAGGAGAGGCTGGACCTGCATGTTACTTCAAAGTTCAGATAGAAGTTTGCCATCACTTTGCCAAAAAAGAGCTACTGTCATATTCTCTCAGACTTGACCAGGGTCCCTCATTACCTCTTACTCTGTACATCTTTGAAGGCGGGTATAATGACTATGCAATATTCCAATATGTAGTTAATACACATTATTTCTACTTGGGTTAAAATTTTAAATACTTTGTAAATTTTGCTAGTTGGAGTTCATTTCTACACACTGAGTATTATATATGTTATGTTGAGACAAAGAAGCCCCAACTTGTCTACAACATTATGTTCTCCACATAAATCTTCCATTGGAAGAAACATCCAAACTCAACTGAAACTTGCAATATCACCTACAACATATTGCAAATAATTGTTTGAGAAAATTACATAGAGAACAAATCCACTCCTAAGAGCTGTGTTGATAACTTTATCTATTCACAGGTATCTTCATAATCATCATTTGGCTAGAGGAACATTTGCACAAAGTGTATGGGTTATTAAAGCCATTGAATTGTATAACAGAATGAGGATACAACTATGCCTTGATATCATAGTAGAGTGCATACATATTGTCTATTGTTGGTCTGGGATGTGTTAAATTTGTTCAGATGGAGTTTTGAAGACACTTCTTAAATCAACCTAACAGAGCAGTAATTGATTGCAATGATTCTATGAGGCAGAACAACAAACCTTTCTATGATATGTATTGCACTCGGTGCCATTTTGATATACTCACCTTTACATGGTATATAAATGAGCAAACTTTGCATATTTTGTCTCTATTGGCTTGGAATCATGGTTTTAAAACTTAAAAATAGTTTTGTTTCATTAAAAAATAATTATTTAATGTATTTTTTCAAAACTGGTTCATTTAGACCAAACCAGTCCCAGTTAGACCGGTTCATTAGGTGGACCGGTTCAGTCACCGGTTTTGGTTTTAAAAACACTGCTAAGAAGGAAGGTATAGACTATGACGAGATATTTGCACCTGTTGCCCAATATACCACCATCCGCTCAATCATAGCCCTTGTTGCTTCGCAAGGATGGAACCTACATCAAATGGATGTCAAGACCGCGTTCTTGCATGGTTCGATCAAAGAGGAAGTCTATGTGGAACAACCCGAAGGATTTGAGATTCATGATCAGGAATCTCAAGTGTGCAGGTTGAAGAAAGCCCTCTATGGGTTGAAGCAGGCACCCCGAGCGTGGTATGAGAGGATCGATAACTACCTGATGAAGCTGGGATTCACTAGGAGTGAAGCCGACCCTAACCTTTACTTTAAGGTTGAAGATGACAAACCTCTCATATTGGTGCTGTATGTTGACGACCTCTTTCTAACAGGTGCAGACCCTCTCATTCACAAATGTAAGAGGCAGTTGGCTTCTTAGTTTGAGATGAAGGACCTAGGACTGATGCACTATTTCCTAGCACTGAAAGTCTGGCAGAAACCAAGGGAGATTTTCCTATCTCAAGGAAAATATGTGGTGAAGATATTGGAAATGTTCGGTATGGTGGATTGTAAGCCCGTGACTACCCCAATGGAGCTTGACTTCAAGAAGTTAAGCGGTAGTGCTGCCGGACCTGTTTTATGAAATGCTACCGAGTATCGTCAACTCATCGGAGCATTGATGTTCTTGGTGAACTCCCGTCCGGATTTATGCTTTGCAGTCAACACGTTGAGTCAACATATAGTTGAGCCTGACCACACACATTGGATTGGTGCCACGAATCTGTTGAGATCTCTTCGTGGCACAATCACACATGGTTTGAGATACACTGCCGGAGATGTGAGACTACATGGATATACCGATGTTGATTGGGTAGGCAGTGTGGTTGACCAAAAGAGCACTTCCAGGTTCTATTTCTCTTTGGGATCTACCTCAATATCTTGGATGAGTAGGAAGCAGAAGTCGGTGGCTTTGAGCACCGCTGAGGCAGAATACATCGCTGCTAGTATGGCCTCTTGTGAGGCAGTCTGGTTGCGGAAGCTCTTCAGTTCGCTGTTTGGATTCACATTGGATACTATCGTGATCCTGTGTGACAACTAGAGTGGGATTCGTCTATCAGAGAATCCTGTATTTCATGATCGCTCCAAGCACATCGATACCAGGTACCACTATATCCGGGATATGGTACAATAGGGAGCAATAAGGCTCCAACATGTCGGTACAGATGAATAGGTCGCCGAAATTTTGACGAAGCCCCTGGGAAAGGTCAAATTCTTGACTTTCCGAGAATGACTTGGTGTCGTTGAGAGACCCTCTTATGAGGGTCGTGTATGATGCATATATTGAGCTTTGGGAGCTCCAGGGGGGCATGAGGTACTTCTTGGAGCAACATGCGACCATAGGGCGACTCGCTATCCCTTGGTGGTGCTCTATGTACTGGGTGAAAGATTCAGCCTTCCCTTGTGACATCCCTTGGTGACTGTGGGACGGGATGATTAGTTCTCCCATGGGCCAGGATGGTTAGTTCTCCTGTGGCGACTGTGGGACAAGATGATTAGTTCTCTTGTGGGCCAGGATGATTAGTTCTCCCATGGCAATTGTGGGACAGGATGATTAGTTCTCTTGTGGGCCAGGATGATTAGTTCTCCTTTGGCGACTGTTGGACAGGATGATTCATTCTCCTGTGGATAGGATGATTAGTTCTCCTGTCGAGGCGTCCTACTCATGCAGTTTGGGACTCCTGGGAAGTACCTCTCAACTGATCAATGTGTAGGGAAATGGGGTTAGGGACCATTAGTAGTACTATTGATGGATGCATCATTGTATCTACCGTACTCCCTATGCTAGGATGACCTCCATTGATATGGGATCATTGATATTGATTAGGGATCAATGACACTGATCTAGGACCAGTTAGAGTGGTTGACACACTCTGAGACTGATTTCGGGCCAGTGGAGGATGGTATGATACATCCTCGATCATCTCTTCTTCTTCATAGTTCAGCAGAGCAGAGCCAAGCAGTGCAAGGCAATGCATTTGATGGCTGGGACAGGACAGACGGTTAGACAGACTAGCAGATGGAGTTCTCCCTAGTTGAGAGGGAGTGTTAAAATTGGAAACTAGGGCCAAACTCCATGTGGGTCATCTTATTTATGGTAGCTGATATTTTTCCTAGATTCCTCTTGTCGAGAGGTGTAGGATTGATCTAAAGATCATCCGATTCTGACAAGTATTTATGGAGATATGAATTTATTTGTATTTACTTGACAAATTGTCAAGGTCGGCCAGCAGCTAAATGTGTGGCACACATGCCCAACAAATCATATAAGTACAAGTGAGGTTGATTCATTATCAACTCATCTCATCTCACTCATTCTTCTCTCTCTCTCCTTAGCTTTGGGTTACACAAGGAGCAGCTCACACGTGGGAAGAAGGAGGACGCAGTAGGGCAAGGAAGACGCAGAAGCTGCAGGTCATCTCTTTGACCAGCGTTGACTATTTAGGAGTGCGGTTTTGGTGTGGCTGCCTCTCCTAGGCAGGGTGCAGATTTTGGCACGCAAACCGAGGTGATTTGACCTCTGGTTTGACTAGCGTTGACTGCCCTAGTTTGGGGCAGCAGGTTGACTTCAGTCAACAACAGTTTGACTTTGTTTTTGGGGCTGCTTCTTCAAGCTGTTTCGAGGACTAGATGACCGGGAAATTGACTAAGCATATTGTAGGTCAATTTCATCTCGTTTGACTAAGTTTGACTTTGCTGATCTAGGGTTTGCTGCTGCTGATATAAAATTACAGAATTATGATTTTGTACTATTTCTCTCTGCTGAATTATTGAAGATAAAAGAAGATTTGATCAAAGAGTTTCCCCGCATTGGGGTTTGTCCCTGCTAGCTGCCACATCTTGTGTCTCTTTTCTTGGCTTGTTTTTTGTCGATCATTTAATGTTCTATCTGCACTTTACATAATGTATATGTGATTGCTAATCAGTGGCTAATAAGAAGAAAAGAAGCAAACTGCTCTAAGCATAGAACATACCATAATTTAACAAATACACACACTCACACATATAAAATAGACTCTTCCAAGATGCTTCACTTCCAAGGATTTTTGGAAAATGATGCTTCCGATGCTTCGCTTCTAAAAAACGTACCCGCTTCATCCCCGCTTTGTGCAACATTGCTCCAACCTGCATGTAAGGGTAAGATATTCTTTAGAGCTCAAGGCCGTTGTTCAACAAGAAGGTTCAAAGCCATTACAACAATATGTTCAATGATGAGCTGATCATGTCACTTGCGGGAATTGAACTTGGGTGGGGATGATGACAATATTTCCCCCTATCCACCCAAGATAAAACCAATTGACAATGATCATTCTAGCTTTTAGGGAGTAACCCTGTCAAATTTCCCCAGCAGAATCTCAATTCGAGTTCTCCCAATTTTCCCAAACGAATGGCAACTTGAACTCTCCCAACATTTGATAAGCCGTGTTCCACCACTGAATGCTAATTTGAACAGCATGAAGATTTGCACTGGAATGGTAGTTTGAATAGTTTGGTCACTCGAACCCTTGATTCTCCGAATCCCATGATAGTTTGGACGCTCTAGTAATTTGAATTGCCCCCCAAAACATTCAAAATCTCCCCCTAACAACCTTTGAACTCTAAGTGCACCCAAAATCATTTGAAATCTCCCCCCGAAAACCTTTGAATTCTCTCTCTTCCCCATATGGGCAAAAAAAGGCGTAGTAAAAATTGCATGCTGTGAAGGGCCATGTATCTCTATGGAGAATCCACGTACTTCCTTCCTGCAATTAATCCCTAGATTAGGATAAAATATTGCATGGATCAAAGAACACTAATTCAACACGGGTCAGGGCTTAGGATAAGATTAACATAATATTATCTTCTTTTAGCCCTCTCCACGTCCCCTTGTCTTTCCCCTTTTTTGGAGTCATAACTCCCAATTCTTTGTCCTTCCTCTTCTGCAGCCTGTGAGGTATTTTATTAACATTCAATGCACAAGTTTACATATTACATTGTTCAGCTTTTAGCCGTTTATCATATATATACACAATACTGATCTGGGAATCAAAAAAATGGTATTGCAGAAATCAATCTATTTAATAACAACTCTTTATTAACCACCTGAAACCAATTAAAATACAGAGGTTCAAATCCCCCTGATTTACCTGTGTCTGCGGAAAGGGCATATGTAGGCACCTAGAGGTATAGTATCAACAGTCGGAATTGATCCTGTGTCACGTGGGTATGAAACCGGCTTAGTTGCCGATTCACACTAAAGCAGGTTGTCTTTAGAGATCATGACAGTTCCCTCTCCTTGAATGACATTGTCCCAAAGTAATTGTAGTGGCAGAAGTTGCATCATTTTAGGGCTTTCCTATGTAACATTCTCAAATGGCAGATCCTCTCTGGTAGTACCTTTAACCTCAGGCCCCAGTTTTTCTCTCAAGTTGCCAAAAGGTGCTCTGGTATCAAAGGAATATGTCCATCATTTAGGGGAGGTAGGATATTTGAAAATTAAAATTTTTTCCCTAGCACTTCCTTCAAGCGTGGGACAAGAAATGTATTGTGGACTGTTGCTTGTATTGGCAGTTCACTGTTCAAGGTTATATGCAGCTTGTCCAGACGTCATCAGAACCTTTAGGTCCATAGTATCTAGGGCCAAGTATGTCCACCGTTGACCTTTGAGTGATTTTCACTTGTAAGGTCATAGTCTCAAGAAGACCTAATCTCTGGCTTCGAATTCCTACTCACTCTGTTGTTGGTTTTTTCGGGACTCATTCAATCTTGGGCCAATTTGAGGTTTTCCTTTAGCTGCTTCAATATTTGTAGGCTTTGCTCCAAGAAATATCTAACCTACAAAAAATCTCTAACAAATGGGACTTGAATGTCTTCAATGGTCCAATCAAATCACCAAATGAGGGTCATAACTATAAAAGGTCTTACGTGGCACATTCCACTGGATGTGGAGTATGTTGTATCATTCCAATTCTTTGCTGAGTGCAACCATCTTGGCCAGGAAGCTTGCTGACCGTTTGAGGATGATAAGTTGATAACTGGTACTTGGTGTTGAGGTGGTACTGACAAGTGTAAAATTTGTTGATGACCTTTGGGTTTTGATCACGACAATATTATTTGGAAGTCCATGAGGCCTAAAAATATGCCACGTAAACATTTAAACAACATCTGATAATTTGGTAGGGATATTCATCGGAACAAAATTGCCAGACGGTCAATCAACCAACCACCAAAAATGGTATTTTTTTCCTTCTCTCTAGAGCAACCCTGTAATGAAGTTTATGCTAATAAATTCCCACTCTTTATGCTGTTGATTCTTTTGACAGGTTTAACTTGAAGTAAGAAGATTTTGCACATCTCCTTTATCCCCTTCCAAAATAATTTATTTCTTATACTGGAAAAAGTGGTAAAGAAGCTAGCATGACCAACATGTGAGGAATGACATTTCATTAAGACCATATCCTTAAGTTTAGAGTTGGGCACACAATAAAGGTGTTTGGCATTAAGAAACAGTATGTCTGAGAATGCATACCCGCTGTCCCTTTTTTTTAATGTCTTTTTGAGATCTTCTTGCATTGCAACAACCCACTCTTCTTTGACATATTTCAGACAGTATCTCTTATTTCCACCTGGTTCAAGTGTAGATAATAGATATTGCTTTTAGTTTTGGTATGTGGGATAAGGAATAGGTAACCACATTATTTATTCCCATCAAAATCAAAACTTTTTAACTTGCTCACCCACTTGGCTTGTGGCTCTCTTAAGTGTTTTTATGTAAGAAATATTTCAAGCTTTGGTGGTCTATCCATATAATCAAATGTTGCCCAAATAATAGTGTTTGAACTTTTCTAGAGCATGCACATGAGCCAACATTTCCTTATCATAGATGGGTAACAACTTTTCTCCTTATTTATTAATTTCATGCTGACAAAGGCAATTGGAGGCTGGTTTTGCATGGGGACAGCCCTTATGATGGTGTCAGGAACATCACATTCCTCTAGGAAGGGATGTGAGAAATACGGAAATGCAAATGCAACAATGGAAGTCATTACCTTCTCCATATTTTAGAATATGGCTCAGTTGCCTCTTTCCATGTTAATTGATTATTTTTGTAAGATCTCTGAGGGACGTTATGAGACCTTCAAATCCTTGAAGAAATCTTTTGTAAAATCTGCATAGCCCATGGAACCCCATTAATTGATAATAAGTTTCCCGGTACAAGAGTTTGCTCTCCTTAAGTTCACTCTTGGAATATTTGGGAAATCGGGAGTTAGACTGAAGGAGTTGGAAGGCAACAGATAGGGCAAATGCTCATCTGTGTTAACAGTATCATTAAAAAAAACCAGGATAAATGTAAGAGAATTTCAGACTATGCAGAATAATAGATATTTTAGAGTGAATTATTCAAAGAAATAAGATAAGATAAATGATATGAATGAAATGTGTTAAATCTCCTAATATCATCTTAGATTTATTTTCTTGCAACAATTATTAATTCCCAACAATTTATTTTGTTAACCAAATAAATCCTGAATTGTTGAAAAATAAAATCATTGGTATTTTAACTTTCCGAAATTAATAAGCAGTGGAAATAAAATCAGAGAGATATCAATCACACATTACAACAAATAAACACCTACAACTTTTCTTCTTCATTAATTAATCTATGGAAAATCAGGGTTTCGACCCACAAAGAAATTACAAGGAAATATGCATTGATTAGAACCTGCAACTTCGCCCCACTGGAAGAATTCGGCACACTGGAAATCAGCCTCTGAAGAAATTTGACTTGGAGAATTCGACCCATCTCTTCACCAGCAACTCGGCTCTGCACATTTCCCTCGCACGTCTGCTGTTACAGTAAATTTGGCCCTGGAAAATCAACCTCTCCAATAAATCAACCTCTGTCTTGCTTCAACAATGCGGCCCTGCAATCTCAAACAATTTGGCCTCTTGTAAATCCCTCGAATCAACTTCTTCCTCCTTTGCTCTACAGTCTAGCTAAGGTACTTGCTCTAGAGAAAATTGTTTTTTATCCTTGTTGTTGTGTCTTCACCTTTTCCTTAGGCTTATTTTATAATCTTCATCAAACCCAAATCCCTAATCCTAATCTCCCTCCTAGAAGATCTAGATCAATGGTTGAGATCATTTCTAAGTCACTTAAATAATTTGATTGTTTATCTTTATAAATTGACTTAATAATCCACAATAGTTAATTGACCTTAATTATTGTACTTTTCCTAAGTTATACTTAGGAAAGAAGACATAAATCACTTACTCCACCAAGCAACCTAAAGAGAATAAATAAATCATCTTCTACATTCTAAGACACCAAGTCTATGCATAAGAGCTTCTGAAGACCATAAGCTTCAACAAAATGTACAATCCATATGCGTTTATAAAAACACATTATAGCTTACCTATAGTTGAACTCTACATTTAATTAGAGCTCAACTCTTCTCACTTACATATTGAACAGTGAACTCATGCCATTACAAGTCCTCCCACTTTGAGAATGCTTTTCCCTAAAAGCATGTTTTCAACTTGCTGCTCCAATGATGCAATGACTCATTGATCCCTAGTTTGTGCAAACCCCTATTGTTACGCAAAGTCCATATACACATGACCATTTTAGATACTATTACAAAAACTAGGTCTTGCATTATGACATTAGACAATTCTTTCTTTTAACTAATTCCTTGGCACATTGGTGAAGGACTTGTTTAACAAGTGAAAGATTTAAGATTATTTGTGCTAATATCACTTGTGTGAGACAAGTTTAGACTATGCACAATAACATATATTTGAGTGAAAATTTTCAAATAAGACAGAGATGATTGATATAAGATAAGACAATTTTATTAATGTCCAACAAATGACTATAAATAGGTCATTGGGACACAAGCATACAACTAGTACGAATACAATGTGGGAGTGCCAATGCAACTCCTAGAAAATACCAAAGCTAAATCTGGGATAAAATGAAGTAAAGAAGGATACAATAATAGAACAAACTCATAGACATGTATATAACTGGATCATGTAGAAGGCTAAGTGAATAAGTCTAGGGCTGGAGGTCAATGATGTCAAGTGTGTTGCGTCTGATAGTTAATGATGAGGGGGGCGATAGTGGCATTGGCTTGCTATCAGAGTCCTTTGGATCCAACGAGGAGTCTGGCTGCATGATCCTGGGGTGGATGTAAGAGCGAGGGATCCTCCTAACATTTAAGACTAAAGGAAAGAAGCTTTGGATAAGTCTTTGGCTGCTCCACTAGGGTTGGGAAGGAACTCGTTGGGTTGGGGGGGGGGGTCCCCATTTTGGAATAGTTTGGTACGAAATGTTAGATATTCTTAAAACTCAAAAATCTAATCTGTGAACTATGCTAAGGAAAGAGATGAAAATTGAACTTTAACTTGAATCCACAAATATATTGAGTTTTCTAATTAGCATGCAGCGAAAAATAAGGAACAAATGAAGACAAACACTCCATAAAACTGTACACAATAATTTTTACCCAGGAAACCCTTAACTGGGGAAAACCGACAACCTTGGTGGCTTTTTATTAGGCTGCTTCAACAATTGTAATATTCAGAACTCAATTACAATGAGGTGGGAAACTTCCTTGATCCTCTTCAACTTCTTCAACATGCCCTGACTGCTCTATTGATTTGTGTAGCTTGGGAGGTACTCCAAGCCCTAGGGTTCAAGGTTTGGAGGACAAAGCGCCACAAAGGTAGCTTGTGGGCTTGGAACCCAAGTGTGGGGTTTTGGCACCCATTGTGGTTTTGGGGCAAAAACATGATGGATTCACGACATATGATGGATGAGGATGATAGTGCTCGGAAAGACGATTCCAACGCATCGAAAATCATCCGAATCCGAGTTATTGTTAGAGAGATATGAATTTTTGAAGTTGACATAATTAATTGGTTGTCAAGTAGTCCGACTTGATACGTGTCGCTTCAAGTGAGACGCTGAGCCATTGTATGTGTATAAATACAAGGCGTATTGAGGCCATTTAGAGTATACATGTGTGTGCAATACATTTCTAAGGATCCTTTGAAATTTTCGGTGAAGCAAGAGAAGAAAAGGACAATGTGGAGATGCCTTAGGAGCAACGTGGAAAGGTGGCTGTAGGTACAATGTGGAAGTTTTAGTGCTGCTTGGGTGTTCTTGTAGGGCAGAAAGGCCGAGATTGTTGGGGGTATTTTCAAATCTGTTTGGGGGTAGAAAAGAGGTGAGAAGTGACTGTTTTGGAGGGCTCTTAGGGTGCCGCAGAAACTATGGTAGGTCGCAGGCCTAGCCTCTCCAAAACAGGCCAACGTTGGGGTGTTAAGGGCTGCCATTTGCCCAGAACAACAACCCACAAGGAGGCCATCTCACCTTGCCTAGGCTGTAGCGAAAAGGAGGCTGTTGGGGTGAATTTTGAAGGGCTGTTGCAGCATGCACTTGCCCTAACTAGAGACAGCATAACAACAGTATGCAAGCAGACTTGGAGCAATGTTTGGAGGTGTATTGGGTCAAGAAGTGACCAGTTTGGATCAGATAATTGTGCAACCTATTGGAGCCAATTGGAGGACATTATGAGGTGGTGTAATATCTTCCTAGGTGGAGATCCAACAGCGACAAGGCTGGCCGTCATAGAGTTGGTTGGAGGGCAGTGTGTTGATAGCCCAAAGTAGCCATAAACAAGCTATCTTCAAGGATGAAGAGCAGCTGAAGGTTGGGTGAAGGATGGTGCTGAAGTGCAACACTTTGATGGACTAAAGTTGTTGCTAGCATGGCAGATTGGAGCTCGGGAATTAGGCTTACCCAGAGAGCAGTTGATGAGCCCGTGTTCATTGTAGCAGACGTGACTTGCAGCAGTGATAGGAGGCAACCCTCTTGGAGTCTCGATGTGTATATGCTTTGATGGACTAAGGCACTACTAGTGAGCAATACGAGAGCGAAGGACCGATAGGACAAGATACGACTTAGAAGTTGCGCAACGAAGTTTGTCATTGTATCTTGTAAACCATAGACTGTTGTATCTCAGTTTGTTTAAGATAACGAAGATTGGTTATTGTACAATATTGTACAATTTTGTTTAAAACTGTGTATATTGTGCATATGTGATTTATTGCTTTATATTTCCGTTGTGCAAAGTAGTTTATGGTTGAGATTATTGGTTTTGTAGCGTTAGTGATTTTAAGACTCTAACCTAGACCCAAGGTCGTGGAAATTCAACATGCTCTAGTCTCCTCACAACTTTCTTGATCCGTGCATTGTATGGATCTGTATAGCACCATACGACTGCGTACGACCTCCTTGCGCTAATGCTAATAGCCTGTTTGAAGATGATAATGGCTGGAAGTGATAATGAGGTTGTTTTGCCTCTCCTTTCCCTTGGCTACGCTGATTTGAAGCTCCTAGTTCGTTAAAACTCTGGCCTAAAGTGTTTTTTTCATGCTTCCTTTAGCCACCAAGTCTCTAGTGCGTGAATGAACCAAGTGAGCGCCCTTTTTCCTTCTTAGAAATTGACCTTGGCCCACCAGTCCCAGAAGGGCCGAGATTAAGTCTCCTTGGACGACTGAGACCATTCTAATTCTTGACTATAGGAAAATTTAGATTTTCCTTAGTCAAGGAATAATTAAAAAAGTATAATTGTGCCTTGGTCTACGTGGGTCCCTCTGCCAAACTTAGCACACGTCTAACATTGGCTAAATCCTTCCTCCTCGAGCTCCATTTAACACTCCCTCTTAGAGAGGAAGGTGTTTTGGTCTACACCCAGTTTGTCCTTGAAATAGACAAAGCTCCCTCGAGGCAAAGCTTTGGTCAATATGTCTGATGTCTACTTCGTTGTAGGAATGTACTAAAATTTGATCTTTGTCCCTCTGAGCACAATCTCTCATATGGTGGTACCTGATCTCGATGTGCTTGGAGCGGTCACGGAACACTGGATTGTTAGAGTGCTTAATGCAACTTTGATTGTCACAGTGTATGACTATAGGCTCCAACCTCTGACTGAAAAGCCCAACAAGCAACTTCCTCAACCAGATAGCCTCACAAGCTACCAAACTTGCAGACATGTATGCAGCCTTGGTTGAGCTCAGTGCCATTGATCTCTGCTTCCCGTTGAACTAGGAAACATATGCTCACCCAACATTGAAGGTGCAATCTGAAGTACTCTTCCTGTCTCTGATACACCATGCCTAGTCTACATCTGTGCGTCTAAGGTACCTAAGGATATGTTTGGCACTAACTTAATGCACTCTAGTAGGTTCAACCATGGACTAGCTCAAATGGTTCATTGCATAGCAAATGTTAGGTCGCGTGTTCACAAGATACATCAGCGATCGAATCAACTGTCTGTAAAGTTGGGGATCAACTCGCTCTGCTTTGCTAGTGTCCACCTTCCTCTAGTGTGTCACTAGAGGCGTGGCCATGGGCCTCCAATCTTGCATGCAAAACCTCTTGAGAATCTCCAGAGCGTACTTGCCCTGTCCCAAGAAAATCTGTGAATCACCCTGCCATACCTCTAACCCAAGGAAATAGTGTGTAAGCCCTATAATCTTCATATCAAACTTTGCTGTGGGATCCTTCTTGCAGTCATTGATAAGCTTCTCGTCCCTTGTTAGTATGAGATCGTCTATGTACAACACAAGAATGAGGCTGCTCCCCAACCACAATGTAGTATAGGTTAGGGTCAACGTCACTCTTGGTGAAGCCCAATCCCAAAAGATAGTTGTCAATGTGAGAATACCATGCTCGCAGGGCTTGCTTGAGCCCATATATAGCCCTCATGAGCTTGCATACATGTCTCCCTACTATGTGCCTCAAATCCCCTTGGCTGCTCATCATAAATCTCTTCCTCAACCACACCGTTAAGAAAGGTAGTCTTCATGTCCATTTGGTGGATCTTCCATCCTCTCTGCGCTGCAAGTGCTGAATGGTACTAATGGATGAATAACGGGCCACAGGTGCAAAAGTCTTGTCGTAGTCAATGCCCTTCACTTGATAGAACCCTTTGACTACAAATCTAGCCTTATCCTTATCCACACTCCTGTCAGCTCCATGCTTAATCTTGTAGACCCATTGGGATCCAATCACAAATCTGCCCTCTTGCCTTGGCATCATCTCCTAGACATCGTTCTGCATCATAGACAAATACACTTCCACCATGGCATCTCGCTAAACCTGCTGAGAAGTTGCCTCCTTGTAGAAAGAAGGCTCTGAGTCTAAGGACTCAGTTATCAATACCATATAACTTGTGTATCTATATGGCTATTTGCTCTGCTTGATTGTAGAATTGGGTGCCCCAACCCCGTCTTGAGCTTCCTGAATCAACTGATCAACCCACCGCAACTTTCTTTTGCCTATGCTAGGTGTCATTGCTGGAGTGGGCCCTGCTTGCTCCTGTGGTGCCTCCTCATCTAACTGTTGTACAACCTTCCCAACAACTAGCTGTAACATGGTCTGAGGAGCTGGCTAAGCCTCCTGCTTAGGAGCTTGCAACTCCTCCACTTATGTTGTAGCTTGCTCACACTCTAAGGACTTCCTAAGAGCCCTTTCCTCCTCAAATTTGACATCGCGCTTGATAATTGTCGTCTTCAGTGCTGGTATATACACCTTGTATGCCTTGGACGTCTCATTGTAGCCCACGAAAGTGCCCTTTTTTGCTGTAAGCTATAACTTCTTTCGACTCTTCGAAGGCACGTGGCAGTAAACCAAATTGCTAAAACGCCTTGGACATCTCATTGTAGCCCTGAAAATGCCCTTTTCTGCTGTAGGCTCCAACTTCAGGCTCCAACTTCTTCCGTCCCTCTGAAGGCACGTGGTAGTGAACCAAATTGCCAAAAATCCAGAAGTGAGAAACGTCCGACTTCTTGTTGGTGAATGCCTCCTTTAGTGTAACTCGTCCAAGCACCTTATGTGAACTCTTGTTCTGCAGAAAAAACTACAGTGTTGCATGCCTCTGCCCAGAGAAATAATGGTAGTCCCTACTCACGCAACATGGCCTTGGCCGCTCCAACAAAACTCCGGTTCTTGCACTCTGCTATCCCATTCTGCTGAGGGTTATAGGGTGTGGTGAGCTCCCACCTGATGCCCTCCTTGGCACACAAGTCCTTGAAGGTGTTTGAGATTGCACTCCCCACCGTTATCTGATTTCAATGCTTTGACCTTCTTGTTGAATTTTGTAGCTATGGTTGGTCTTGATAATTAATATTTTAGCCCTTAATGATAAATATTAAATATAAAGCATGTTTTTCATGCTAGTGTCAATAAAGTTTTTTAATGCATGTTCTTTATGCTTTTTTCAAAAGAGAAAATTTGAAATTTTAAAATTTGAATTTTTGGCTCCAAATGTCAAAGTTGGCCCTCCAAATAATGAAGGCAGCCCTAGTGAAGAGACACGCCCATTTGGGCTCTTGAAACGATTATATATAGGCCATTCGATCTCCTTAAACATGGAAAGAAATTGGATCGCTTTTGAGGTAGAATTCAGACTATCTGAGGTAGAGATCAGGATGAATCTAAGGCAGAATATAAGATGAATTTGAGGATTAGTTTTGGATTACAAGAAGGTCGAACCTCTGTAATGGCAGCAGACCGAACCTCTGTGATGGCAACAGATTGAACCTTTGTAATGGTAGTAGGACCAAACCTCTGCGATGGCAGCAGACCGAACCTCTGTGATGGCATTAGATCGAACCTTTGTAATGGTAGTAGGACCAAACCTTTGTGATGGCAGCAGACTGAACCTCTTTGATGGCAGCGAGACCGAACCTCTATAGTGGCAACATGACCGAATCTCTGTGAAGGCAACATGTTGAAATTCTGAGGCAGAACAAAAGGCTAAATTTCATCTTTATATCTTAGAGTTGACTAAATTCTTGTGGAGCAGGTTGACTTAACATAAAGGGCAGTTTGACCAGGTTTGACCATAGTGATGTTGTTGGTCAGTTTGACCTTGTACTTGGTTAGAAAGATTTAGATGTATCTGTGTTGTACTGAACAATTCTCTAAGGAAAAGGTTGTTGGGTTTTCCCGCATGTGGGTTTTCCCATGGTAAATGTTTGTGTTCTTGTTTGGTTGTCTCTTTATGATCCTACTGGGTTTTTGTTTTACTATTGAGATCCTTGTTAGTTTTTAGAGATGGAGTTTGGTGTAGCATCAAACAGGTGTTCTAGTCTTCAAAGTGTCTTAGAGGCTATGGAACACGAGATCTCCAATACACATAAATGGTTTTGCAACATATCATTTTGAAATACCTTAATTAAATTTGTTGACCGAATAATTAAGTGTTGCCTAAGTTTAACTTAGCGAAAATGGTTAATTAAAGTGAATTAATTAAGAAAATCGACTTTTGCTCGAGAGACTTCTCAAAAGTGATTGGACAAAGTGTAATATGATCTGAGCCATTGATCACGATTAGATCTTGGTCGTTGGTGCTCCAGTGAGAGAACTATAAGAGCAAGTCGATGGGGCTTAGAGAAGACACATCGAATGAGCAAGGGAGCAAGGCAACACGAATTTCCGAGCGCACAATATTTAGCGAGGGAAGAGTTCGAGCCAACAGAGCATCGATGAGAGGGTTCAACAAAAATTGGAGGGAGATTTCTAGGGGAGATTTCCACAGATTTTTAGAATCTAGAGTCAGAGAGGAGGTCGAATTCTTCTGCAGGAAGGTTGTAAAAGTGGGTGCGAGTTATCCAGTGCGTAGATCTGGGCAACAGATTGTATTTCCAATTGCCAGGAATCAATTTTGGAGGATAGAGCAAGTTTCCTAGTGCGAGTGTAGGATCACGAAAGCTGTGCAAGTTCAGATGAATCTTAGTTTCCAGCTAGTGCATATTTCCCGCAATAATGTTTTTTGTGCGCATTTACTGGAGGAGGGTGAGTTTGATTTTGTAAAGAATACAAAGGGTTTCTAGGTCAATCTGCGAGTTGGAGTGGTGGAGAAGATTTTCTGGAGCTTGGCCAATGTTTGGCAAGCAGATCTATGTACTCTCTAATTTGCTGAAGGTAGTAAAATATAAACCCTCATATGCTACACCAGTTTTTCCTTCGGGGTTTTTTTGTGGACATTAGTCCAAAAACATTGGTGTCATTTTATGTGTGCATCTATTTCTCAGTTCTTGTTTTATTTTTGCAACATTTATTTATTTTGGTGAAGATTGCAGTAGTGAGCTATTCGTTATTTGTTGTTAATTAAATAACAAAAGACAAATAAACTAAATTAGTTAGAAGAATAGTTTACAGTTATTGCAATTGCAGAATTTTCACATGGTATCAGAGCGTAGTTGATTAGATCTGAAGCTCAAAAGTGAAAGAAAGTGAGATTGTGTAGTTTCAGAGAGAGATCTGAAGCATAGGATTCAGATTGCACAAGCCAAGCTAGGATTCTATTTGCAGAGGAGCAGAAAATCGATTTCTAGATCCAGGTGGAGAAGTTCGATTTTGCTCAAGATTTGTGGCAACAGGGAATGGTATTGACGAGAAGTATTTATTTGAAGAGTAGATCTGGGTGCAAAAATTTGCCGCAAGGGTTTGCAGTTGTAGATATGCGTAGGGAAGGAAGAGAAATCACACAGAGGGAATTTCTAGCAAATTTTCAGAGGGTTTCTAGTTTTTTCCAGCTAGGGAGAGGAGATTGAAATTCAAGCAGTAGGAGGCCCTATAGACTAGCCAGTGCAACAATGCGAATTCTAGGGTCAACAGTGCGAGTTTCCCAGAAGGAACAACAAGCAATGCGAGTTTTGGGAAGGACACCAAAGGTTAGTGCAGGAACAGATCTGCTAGTGCAGGTACAAATCTGCCCATTGCAAGAGGAGTGTGAGTAGCAGAAGAGGCTAGATCTAGTTGCTGGAAGGAGAAAGGGACTTCCAATTTTTTAACCTCCTACATATTTGAGTTTTGCAGGGATGGCCACAACAGGGCTTAGGGATCAGGACAAACTTGACAAAGCCTCTAACTTTGGCGTGTGGAAGGTTAGGATGACATTCCTGTTGGATGAGTATGGGCTGAAGGAGTATGAGGAGAACACCATTGCCATACCGACAGATCCACAACAACAAACGACCTACAAGAAGGAGATGGCCAAAGCCAAGAGGATGATCCTAGACAGGGTTCAGGATCACATTGTCCCGCATGTTGCAACATTGAATACTGCAAAGGAAATGTGGGATGCCGTCGTAAATTTGTATGAGAATCCATTAGAGAATCGGAAGATGATTCTCAAGGAGAAGCCAAGGACCACCAATATGGAGAAGGGAGAAAGCGTTACATCCTATCTCACTAGAATTTAGACGGTTAGAGATGAACTTGTGGTAGTGGGAGAGAAACCACAAGAGAGTGAGCTAGTGTAGACAACTCTCAACGGTTTAACTAAGGAGTGGCATATAATTGTCCAAGTCATTTCTTGGCGAGATATGCTACCTAGATGGGATTGTTTGTGGAGTGACTTCACTCTGGAGGAGTTGAGGCTCAACAACAGCAAGGGACCGAAGGACAAGGAGGATGAGGAGAATGTAGCCCTTGCAAGTAAGGGAAAGGAAAAGAAGGGTCCCAGTCAAGGACAAGGCTCAATGGGAGGAGAAAAGAAGAAGAAAGACTTGTCGAAGGTCAAGTGTTTTGAATGTGGTGAGTTGGTCATTACGTCAGCCAGTGTCCGAAGAAGAAGAAGGACCAGAAGCAGTAGCAGACAACAACTTTGACAAAGATTGATGAGGCGACTGCCAGATTGGAGGAGTTTGCATTGATAGCTACAATACCTCCAGGTGGAGGACGACCTGATACCTTAGCGTGTCAGGATGGGCAGGGTCCATCGTAATAGCAACAAGGAGATCAATTCCAGTTGCTGCAGTAGGATCATCGCCCTTGCTACAAGCACCCACAATACCATAGTAGCAGGATTTGTGTTAGCAGAGCTAGTTGCAGTAAATTGTCGAGAGTCAGTGCAAAGCTAGTTGCAGTGGCACATGAAGTGCAAATTGCTCAGTTGCAGCGTGTAGATGCAGTTCCAACAAGAGTGATTTCCCAGTGGGAGATCGATACTCAGAGGGAGTCTAGCTTTAGAGGGAGCAGTGCTATGGAAGCTTAGTGCTGCAAGTACTGAGGAGATTAGTAAACAATTGAGTGATAATAGCAACAATGTAGAGGCTTCAACAATGTGAGGTCAAAGATTGGTTCGATTACAATTAGTGGCAGATGAATCTGAGTATGCACAATAGCGTGCTGTGTGAAAATTCCAAAATCAGAATTCTATTGCAACAACTGGAAATTCTTCTTCTAATTATTAATTAATTTTAACAATTTATTTGCTATGGCAAATACTAAATAAATCACATTGCAACCTTCACAAATAAAATAATGCGGAAATAATAGCGTTGGAAACTGAGAAAATACTAGCGCACAATAAAAATGACATCGTTATTTTTGGACAATTGTCCTCGAAAAAACCCAACTTGGGAAAATCGATGCAGTAACTGAGGGCTTTATTATTATGTAGCAGTGAGAAATCTGAGTACAATAATCTGGATGTCGAAATCTGGCAATCCTACAGAGAAAAATACTAGCAAAATTCTAGTGAGAAATTTTCCTCACCCCATAGGCAAATCCATGCTCTGACTGTAGCTCCAAGTGATCCGTCCAAACTACCCGTGTGTTGGCCTGTGTCACTGTCACCCTAGCGCAGTATCTGCCACGCTCAGCCTAGATCAACTACTTCTGTGGCCGTCATGTCTGCCACTGGCTAAGAAACTGTCTCTCTGGCCTTATGGAAACCTTTCTTGGCCTCTAGAACTGAAACTCAACTTCTCTCCAGCTAAATCGAACTGCCCTTTAGAGGCTTCTGCGCATCCCCTGTGTCAGCCTCATTGTGGTACTTCTGCCTCTCTGCAAATGCACACGTTGGATCTGGAAAATTTCCTCCAGCGTCACTGCCCCTGCCCCTCACTCTGCTTCGATTTCTGGCTCTCCGATAATTGCTGCTGCTCTCTGGAAATCGATCTGCCAAGGAAATGGAATTCCTGGTGTCTTCTCCAAGTGCCCATTGACTGCCTCTTATAATCCATTATTGGAGCACCAACGACCAAGATTAAATCTTAATCAATGGCTAGGATCATCTTGGAGTCGATCTGTGTGAGTTTCTAGATGATTCGCACCTTGACTTAATTAATTATGATTAATTAACCATATTACCTAAGTTTAGACTCAGGAAATATTTAAAAACTTGTTAATAATCTAATTAAGCCATCTCTAGGTGGAATTTCCAGAAACGATTTCTGGGTTTTGGAGATCTCATGTATTCTCGCCTCGCAACTAAATTTCGTGGCTAGAACACATCCAATTCTACAGAAACTAATACTCCCTCTTAGTGAGAACTGTGTTCTCTCTAGTGCTGCACACCCTGCCACAACACCTTGTCTCTGTATCACCTCCTGTCATGCTACTGATGTCTAGCTGCTGCTGCCCACCAACTACTGCGCAACTTTGATGCTGCATTTGTGCTGCTGCTGACACTGCCATACTGCTGCCAACACTACATCTGCACTGCAACCCCCTCTCATCTGTTGTTGCTGCAACTACAACTACTGCAATTGAGAAGTATCCAAAATACTGAATCAACTGTGTTAAGTATGATGCATTTGTCTCCTGAGTCTCAGATTGCTACTAGTATCTACACTGTCACTGAAGAATCTGCATTGCTGCCAACTCTATATCTGAGCCACCTGCTCTATTTTCAACACTGCACTGCACTCCTCAGTTTCTGGCTACTACTAGTCTGCAACTGTCACTCTGGTACTGACTACATCAACTGCCAGTGATCCATCCTGCTATAGAATAATGCGGGCCCTCGTAGCAAGGTAATGATCCATGAGGTGGACTCCTTAATGACACTGCCCAAATCTGTACCTCTCTATGGCTCCCAACATCGCGAAGTCTTTCTCCAACCTGGAGGACAACTTGTCGATCTCAGCTGACGCTGCTTGTTGGTCCTGCTTCTTTGACTTGTCCTTCTTCTTGAGAAGACAATGCGCGCTGTAGTGACCAAGCTCACCACATCTGAAGCACTTGACCTTTGATAGGTCCTTCTTCTTCCTTTTCTGTTCCCCCTGCCCTTGACTGTGACCCTTTTGATGCGACGGCCACATTCTCCTCCTCCTTCACCACCTTCGATCCGTTGCTACTTCTGCCACTGATGGAGCTCTTTAATAGAGCTTGCCTCAACTCCTCCTGTTGCAAGTCTGACCACATCTTGTCCCATTCTGGTAGCCCGTCTTTGCCCGATATACTTTGGACAAAATATTGCCACTCCTCAGAGACACTGTTCAGTGCCAATCTCACTAGCTCTGTTGGTTGAGGAGATGCCCCAATAGCTGCAAGCTGGTCTCGAACCTCCTGAATCTTGGCGAGGAAGGGATCTATGCCTTCCCCCTTCTGCATCCTAAGGCATCTTAGTTTTTTTCTAGGAATATCTTCCGCTACTCGGAAGTGCCCTGATATAGCGTGGAGAGAGCATCCCACATCTCTTTGGTAGTATCCTTGCCAACTATGTGTGAGACTATATGGTCCCGAACTCCATCCTGGATGAATTGCTTCGCCTTTGCCATTTCCTTCCTGTATTCTTTTAGCTGATCCGGATCTTGGGGAACTGCCACAACACTGCTTATGTAGAGCTTCAGGCCATATTCATCCAACATGAAGGACATCCTGGCCTTCCAGATGACATAGTTGGAGGAACCCTCCAACCTATCTTGATCTCTAAGCCCTGTTGTGGCCATCTCAAAAACTGTCGAAAACCCCCTCTTTCCTTTTGCTTGGCTGTTGCTCTACTATTCGCACTCCCTTCTGGAATGCACAGATCTGCTAGCTGCTACTGCCAATTTGCCTGGAAAAATCAAACTCCTGAGACTCTAAGTTCCCTGAGAGAAATTTTCCCTTTGTTGTGTGTGGTTTTCTCTTCCAGCGGACGCTGGTTCTACTGCTGCAAAACCCTCTGCGTCCAACCAAAAATCTTCTCAGCGAAAATCTGAGCTGCAACTACTCCCTCTGATTGCTGGAATCACAATCCCAGGCAATTCGACTAATCTGCAACCTTGCAACTGAAAATCGAATTCTTGCCCCAGTAACTTTGCCTGCTTGTCAAGGAACTGTGCTGCCTCAAGGATTTCGGCTTGCTGCTTCCACTGAGTAACGAAATTCTCTTCTTTGTTTCTGAGCTTCCCGGCGATCACTCACGCTTTGATACCATGTGAAAATTCCAAAACTGGAATTCTATTTGCAACTACTGGAAATTATTCTTCTAACTGTTAATTAATTTTAACAATTTGTTTGCTATGGAAAATACTAAATAAATCACACTGTAACCTTCACAATTAAAATGCTGCGGAAATAATAGCATTGGAAACTGAGAAAATATTAACGCGCACACACAATAAAAATGACACCGTTATTTTTGGACAATTGTCCCCGGAAAACCCAACTTGGGAAAACCGGTGCAGTAGTTGAGGGTTTTATTATTATGCAACAGTGAGAAAATCTGAATACAATAATTTGGATGCTGAAATCTGGAAATCCTATAGAGAAAAATACTGGCAAAATTCTAGTGAGGAATTCTCCTCACCCCACAAGCAAATACGGGCTCTGATTGCAGCTCCAAGTGAGTCGTCCAAATTACCTCTGCACTGGCCTGCGCCATTGTCACCCTAACGCAATATCTTCCACGCTCAGCTTGAATCAACTGCTCCTGTAGCCGTCCTAACTGCCACTGGTTGAGAAACTGTCTCTCCGGCCTTCTAGAACCCTTTCCTGCCCTTTGGAACTGAAACTCAACTTCTCTCCAGCTAAATTGAACTGCCCTCTAGAGGCTTTTGCGCAACCCCTGCGTCAGCCTCATTGTGGTACTTCTGCCTCTCTGCAAATGCACTCATTGGATCTGGAAAAGTTCCTCGAGCCTTACTGTCCCTGCCCTTCACTCTCGGCTTTGATTTTTGGCTCTTTGGCAACTGCTGCTACTCTCTAGAAATCGATCTGCCAAGGAAATCGAACTCCTGGTGTCTTCTCCAAGTGCCCATCGACTTCCTCTTATAATCCATAGTTGGAGCACCAACGACCAATATTAAATGTTAATCAATGGCTAGGATAATTTTGGAGTCGATCCGTGTAAGTTTCTAGATGATTCACACCATGACTTAATTAATTCAGATTAATTAACCATATTCCCTAAGTTTAGATTTTGGAAATATTTAAAAATTGGTTAATAATCTAACTAAGCCATCTCTAGGTGGAATTTCCAAAAACGATTTTTGGGTTTTGAAGATTTCATGTATTCTAGCCTCTCCACCAAATTTCGTGGCTAAAACACATCGGATGCGACAAAAACTAACATGCTTGACAGCGAGAGCTAGTTGTATCACAAATGTTAGACACCAACAACGGGTTAGTCTAGCTACAAGATGTTCTTTTGCTTAGCATAGAGTAGAGGAATATGTTGGGGAGAGAGAACACCCTCCTTGCTAAGAGGGAGTAGTGTTAGTTTTTATAGATGGAGTTTGGTGTAGCATCAGACAAGTGTCGTAGTCTCTGAAGTGTCTGAGAGGCTAAGGAACACGAAATATCCAATACCCAAAAATGGTTTTGCAAGATATGACTCCGAAATTTCTTAATTAAATTAATTGACAGGATAATTAAGTGTTTCCAAGTATAACTTAGGGAAATTGGTTAATTAAAGTGAATTAATTAATCAAATCGACTTTTGCTTTAAAGACTTCTCAAAAGTGATTTGACGAAGTCTAATATGATATGAGCCATTGATCACGATTAGATCTTGGCCGTTGGTGCTCCAACAAGAGAATTATAAGAGCAAGTCGATGGGGCTTGGAGAAGACACATTGAATGAACAAGGGAGCAAGGCAGTGCGAATTTCTAGTGCCTAGTATTCAATGAGGGAAGAGTTTGAGCTAGCAGAGCATCAGTGAGAGGGTTCAACAGAAATTGGAGATTTATAGGGAAGATTTCCACAGATTTCCAGAGTGAAAGGGAAGGCCAATTTCTTCTGCAAGAAAGCCATACCAGTGGGTGCAAGTTCTCCAGTGCGCAGGTCTGGGCAACATATCGTATTTCCAGTTGTCGAGAATCAATTCCGGAGGACAGATTGAGTTGCATAGTCGAGTGCAGGATCACCAAAGGAGTGCAGGATCAGTTGGATCTCAGTTTCTAGCTAGTGTGTATTTCTCGTAGCAACGTTTTTTGTGCGCATTTACTGCAGGAGGCCGAGTTTGATTTTGTAAGGGAAACAAAGGGTTTCCAGGTCGATTTGCCAATTGAATAAGTGGAGAAAATTTTCTAGGGTTTGGCCAGTGTTTGGCAAGCAGATCTATGTGAAGAATAATTTCAAGCAATCATAGATTTTTCACAATCCTTTGTATAATTGATTTATGATGAATATAAATACAAGAGAAGATTAACCTAAGAAAAAACATAAGAAGTAATTATCAGTTTAGAGGATGCTTGAAAAAATCAGCATGGTATCAGAGAGAGGTTTGAAAGAGAAACCCTCAAGAAGGAGACCTAATCCTTCTACAATAATAGTCCAAATTACCGACTAAGAATTAATAGGTTATCATCTTAATAGGAGGTTAGTCTACCTTGTTTTGAATGGTCTCGACCCTAGTTTAAAGGACCGAAATTAACCTTAGAGAAAAACCTCAGTCCATAGAGTAGATGACCGAGAGCCTCGGTGGACAAAGCAACCTTGTCTGCGTACTTTGAAAGAACCCTCAGATCTCTATGATAAAGGAGTGTGCTATCAACCTAATCTCAGATGGTACAAACAATCAAAGGAAGGCCAAAGTTTCATATCATGAAATACTCAGTGAAGTTCGAAGTATCCTAGCTTGTCTTAATAGGCCGAGAAAGTTGGAAGGTCAAGATTTCTGATGTTAAGCCTTAGACTGACTCTTAGGAAGGCCGAGGGTCTGTTTGAGGGCCGAGGGTCTGTTTGAGGGCCTCAATGATCAACAAGTCTAACCGAAAAATTTCAGAGCTACCTCAATCAAGGCCAACGAGTTTGTCTAGGATTGAATGAATGCTTTAGTTTGAAGTATTTCAAAAATGTGTTCTTGACAAGGACTGGCGAAGATACCCCAAAAAGATTATCTAACCTAAGTATGTGACCTATGGAGCAACAATTGAATGATTAAGGAGGCAACCTTGTTTTCTTTTTAATCTAGTGATGTACTAGAGTATTATGACCATGAACCACTCCAATTTGGTATCAATTGAAATTAATTTGTGAAGCGATCAATGGTAAAGCCTCAAATAGAAAGGTTGAAGAATCTCAAAAGGTAGTTTGAAAATGCTTTAGTTAATATCAAAGCCAACAAAGGTATCTTTCAAGAAATTCTCTGGAGTCTACCTGTATTGCAAGGTATGTGTTATTACTCTCAATGATTTTATTCAAAGTCAAAATTCTTCTTGGGAAACAGTTACAAGGTTACAAAGTGAATCCTCCTACAAGCAAGTTTTAGAATTCATACTGTGGCATATGACATAAGATGAATTCAAGGTATTGTTCTATTCACAAATCAAAGGCACTGTAGCTAAATTTGTTTGATGCCTCGATTGATAGATCTATGTGGAAGATAGATTTGTTTGATGTCTTTATTGATAGATCTTTGTGGAAGTTGTTGAATTACCATATTCCATTGTCATGATTAATCTGTATTAGCAAACTAAAAATGATCTAAAGGATATAAGCCATCCCTTCATTCCTTCCGTGACCTCCATAGTTATGCATTTCACAATGACTTCTAGGTTGCTATTGGGGAGAACACCCTTGTAAACCATGCCAAAACCTCCGTACCCCAAAACGTTTTCATCCCGTAACCCACTCGTGGCGATGGTGAGCTCCTTGTGAGTGAATCTATGGGGCCAGTATTCCTGCTCCCATTCTTCGATAATTTCCCTGTTTGTTTCTCTTTTGAGAAATACGACTGCGACAATTGCTAGCGAGAAGAGAACCAGAGCGGCCACAACGACGATCTTAAAGGACAAAACCAAAATGCACATGCGTTGAGAATGTTTGACATCTTGAAGACAAAGTTGGATTAAATTTTGAATAGACTCGTGTAAAAGATATTTCCTTGATGCACAAGAATGTAAGAATATGTCACCTTTGTGGAAATATCGTGTCAAATATGCAAAAGATTTCTTGCATTGTGTACCATTACTTATATGACCAAGTCATTGAGAAGTATGGTTAAGCGCACCTCTGAAACAGAGGAAATTAAGTAGGTCATTTGCATAAAGCCAAGAAGAAGTTGTTCAACCTTTGAGAAGCTTGGAAAATCTTTTGAAGTCTCTTGTTAAGGCAGAATGCATCTTGAATACATTTGCTTCAAGTGCCATGAAAAACATTTTTAAATCATGCTCAAAGGTTGGTGGTTTTGAGAAGCCAAATTACTTTGGAAGAATCAAGGAGGCATGAAGAGTCTATGTTTTGGACATCCTAGATATAATTTATTACTGGTGTTAAAAGCTACACTTGTTACAAGGGCTGTTGAAAGGTGTGTATAACTTCCAGGACATTTCGATTACATAGTGATATCTGAAGATAAATATTCAATACCTTCTTTTGTGGATATGTGTAGCCATAATCTCCTCCCTAATGATCAAATTATATAAGAGATTGATGTTGATTGTGATAAAGGTTTTAAAGAGCTATCAAGCAAGATGAAAAAGGGAGTATGTGTGGTGCACATATCAAAGTCTAATGATGTCATTTGCCCTAGGGTTCATAAACCCTAGGTAAGTCTTGAAGAGAATGATTAAGAAAGGTCTTGGGGTTTGTACAAAACTCTAGAACTAGACCTTAAGCATTGAAGGTTGATGTTTTGGCTGAAAGAAGAAAGCCTAACTCTTACACTGAAGGAATGGCATCATGTTGATGATGAGGACGAAGTTGCAAGATGGATGCAAGAAGGCTAAGATCAAGAGGGTGCTGATATTTCCCTATAATCCTCAAAAGATAAGTATTTTATATTTCTTCCTTGATTATTACTATTGTTGTTTTACTATTAGTTAGTATCGTCTTTGTATCCTTTGCTTGGTTGTAATTGTTCTTCCATTTCCTCCTAGTGAGGATTTTAGGTACATAGTAAAGGCTGCCAAGGCTTTGGCAGCGGATGGATGTAATGGAAGAATGAAGCAAAGCTTGTGACAAGAGGACTTTCCCAGAATCGTGATTTGTGTTGAGAGATATTGTACTAGATGAGATTTGACCTTAGAGGGAGTAGGCAGATCAACAGGTTTGAAGTATATTTTAATTGTGCCGAAGAGAAGTCAATGGTGACTTCTAATTGTATCTACAAAATCTAGCATGCAACAATTGGCAATATAGACAAGTACAAAGCAAGAGTTGAGAATAGAAGGTTCTCCCAGAAAGAGGGAAAGGATCATGACAAGATGTTTGCTCCAGTTGTGAGGTACACTTCTGTTAGAAGTATTTTTATTGCTTTGAAATTGCACCAGGTAGATGCAAAGATCATTTTTCTCAATGAAATAATTGAAGAGGAAGAAGTGTACATAGAAGGCTTTGAGGTACATGACTAGAAGTCTCATGATTGAAGAAGGCTTTGTACGACCACAAGCAGACATGTTGGGCTTGGTATTTTTGGTTTGATGGATCAAGGTTGATCTTGTATGGTTTGACTCTAACGGAAGTAGAAGGATTCATGTGTCAAAGGGAGCAACTGTGGTAGAAAGAATTTCTTCTGTAATAGAGGGAGTAACCAGAGAGCCTTGTTTTAGCTTCAGAGGGAGTTGACCTATGAGTTCGAGATGGTGCATTGTCATTGATATTGATAGGTGAGATCGCTGATATGTTGGAAGATAACAATGGCAGAGGAAGCAACCAGGATTGCCGCAACAAAAGTTGTTTCAGAAAGAGCACCCAATTAAGGTAACCAAAAAGTAGCAATGGTGATGGATCCAGTGAAGAAAGTCGATTAGTTTATGTTTAAGCCAAGGCATGTGGCTCAAATTGTGTTGAAGTACCAACATGGTACAATTGATCATGGCACAGTTAGTTATGGTTTTAGATATGTCTCAAACAATGAAGTGCAACTGCAAGAATTCACAGATTCAAATTGGGCATAAAGTGAAAAAGACAGATAAAGTTCATTAGGATATTGTTCAGGCTCTGTTATGATTTCTTGGATGAGCAAGAAGCAAACATCTGTTGCACTTAGTATTGCAGAGTTCGTGTATATTGCAGCTGGATTGACAAGTATAGAAGCAGTATGGCTTCAGAGGCTACTTGCAGGACTGCCTTGATTAGGTGCAAGGGACGAGCATGATGACAGGTCGAAGCACATCGAGATCAAGTACCACTCCATTCTTAACATGGTGCAAAAGAGAGCAGTGAAGCTCCAAGTACATCTCTATCGATGAGTAGATAACTGATATTCTTAGAAAACCTCTATCCATAATGAAGTTTGTATACTTCAGGGACATGCTTGGACTTGTTGAGAATGCCTCTCTTAGTAAGAGGGAGTGCTGATGAGATAGCATCATGGACTGAATTTCTTCCTGTGTCAAGTATATTGACCTGAAGTAGGGAGAGTGGTCCAACATAGGACAATCATTCTTCCTGTGTCAAGTATGTTGACTCGAATTAGGGAGAATGATCTTGGAGCATCAGGCTCGTTTAACATCAAGCCCCGAATTACTCAGATAGAGTGTGGCCTTTGGAGATTCACCATGTGTCAAAGATATTGATTGGAATGATGGTGAACCAAAACTAGTTTGTATACCATGTGTCAGATAGACCCGAATTATGGTGACTAGTTGATGCTAAATGATGTACCATGTGTCAGGAGTATCGACCAAGATTATGGTGAGGATATACCATAGGTTAGAGGTATCGATTGAAATTATGGTAACTTGTTGATGTTGTTGGTTTACCATGTGTCATAGTTGTTGACTAGATTATGGTAACCTGTTGATGCTATTGATATACTGCGTGTCATAGTTGTTGACCAGATAATGGCAACTTGTCTTACCATGTGTCACAATTGTTGACTAGATTATGGTAATTGGATTTGTTATAACCTTTTCTTAGAGAGATTTGTTAACATGAGATCATCTAGATAGTCATTATGAATACCTCCCTAACTAAAGAGGGAGTGTTGAATTTTGTAGCTATGGTCGGTCTTCATAATTAATATTTTAGTCCTTAATGATAAATGCAAAGCATGCTCTTCATGCTAGTGTCAAAATTAATTTTTTGAAAGCATGTTCTTCATGCTAGTGTCAAAATTAATTTTTTGAAAGCATGTTCTTCATGCTCGTTTCAAAAGAGAATTTGAGATTTGAAAGTTCAAACTTTTGGCTCCAAATGTTAAGTCAGCGCTCAGTGAAGAGACATGCCCATTCAGGCTCTTGAAATGGCTATATATAGGCCATTCAATCTCCTCAAACAAGGCAAGAATTCAGACCACCTTTGAGGCAAAATTCAGACTATCTAAATTAGAGATCAAGACGAATCTGAGGTAGAATATAGGATGAATCTGAGGATTAGTTTTGGATCACAAGAAGGCCGAATCTTTGAGATGGCAGCATACCAAACCTCTGTAATGGCAGCAGACCGAACCTGTGTAATGGTAATAGACTGAACCTCTGTGATAGCAACAAGACCGAACCTCTATAGTGGCAGTAGGATCAAATTTTTGTGGAAGGCAAGAAGCCGAAATTTTGAGGTAGAACAGAAGGCCGAATTTCATCTTTATATCTCAGAGTTGACTAAATTCTTGTGGAGCAGTTTGACTTGACATAAAATGCAGTTTGACTAGGTCTGACCATAGTTATTGCTGGTCAATTTGACCTTGTACTTGGCTAGAAAGGTTTAGATGTATCTCTGTTGAACTGAACAATTTCTTTAAGGAAAAGGTTGATGGGTTTTCCCCCCATGTGGGTTTTCCTAGGGTAAATGTTTGTGTTCTTGTTTGGCTGTCTCTTTATGATCCTATTGGGTTTTTGTTTTACTGTTGAGATCCTCTGTGTAATTGGTTTATGATGAATATGAATACAAGAAAAGAAAAATCATAAGAAGTTATTATTAGTCTAGAGAATGCTTGAAAAAATCAACACTTCTTTCCTGGTTGGTTCTCCACCAAGGCTTTGAACTTCGAGAACACCTTGTCATTCTTCTTCATAAAGAAGGTCCATGTCTTCCTTGAATTGTCATCAATGAAGGTGACATACTACCTGTATCCCATGAGGGATAGAGAAGAGAATGGACCGGAAACGTTCGAATGAACCAAGTCTAAGATGTCGTTGGCTCGGTTGTCACCATTGGAAAAGGATGTCTTGGCATACTTGCCAAGTGTGCAACCCTTACACACGTCATGCTAGTCCGTGTTGCATTATAGCAAACCTGTGGCTATCTCCTTGAGGATTTTCAGTGCTCCATGGTGTAAATGGCCCATACGCCTATGCCATAGTTCCCCAAGGTCATGGCCATGCTCATAACTCTCTCTATTACTTAAGGCAACAACTATCTCAAAATATAGCCTTTAGAGGTTCTTCACCCGCACTCCAATATGCTTCGTTGCTCTGGAATTGTAGGGCTTGAAGAAGGCCTTTCCTCTGCTAATGATAACCTCATAACCCTTGTCCTCTAGGGTTGAAATGAAAACAAGGTTCTTCTTAAGACTTAAAACGTATAGGACATCCTTGAGATGAAGAGGGTTACTGCACTCCCTCTCAAACTTGATAGTACCTATGCCCTTAGTTAAGTACCTACCATCATCTCCTATAGTTAAGTACCTACCATCATCTCCTAGCTCAATGTGAAACTACATGTCCTTTTCCGTCATCTGGCTCAAATACTTCTTGTTCCTAGTCAAGAGGAGGGATGCTCCACTATCAATGTACCATACACTATTGGCTATTGAGCTTGCCATGCCTATGAGCGATAACTCCTCAAATTTGGAATTGAACTCATCCACCTATGCCAACATTGCACTTGGTCCTTCTTGGACCCTTTCTTCCTCTAAGGACACTTGGTGGCGTAGTGTCTGAACTGACGGCACTCAAAGCATTTTATCTTGTTAAGATCCTTCTTTTCTTTGTTGCCTTTGGAGCTGTACTCGACCCCTCCCGTGCCTTTCTTGCTCTTGGCCTTTCCCTCTTTGCCAGGTAGGGCAAAGTTCTCCTCGTCCTCATGCTTAACATGAGCTCCAAATCTAGCCAGCCTATGAATCTCCTCCTGTACACAATCATCCCACAACCACTCCGAGTCTGGGAGCTTTTCTCTGCCACTCATTGCGTCTTGGAAGTTATCCCATGATTTGTGAAAGACTCACCATGTCTGCTTTAGGTACTATCTCCCCCACACCGACCAACTTGTCCTTCATCTAGGTGAAATTGGTGAGATAAGAGATTATGGGCATTGACTTGCCATCCAGATATTTCTAAGTTTTTCCTTGAGCACAAGTTTTCTAGGCTCACTTGAGCTCTGGTATAAGCCCAAAAAGGCAGTCCACATTTCTTTGGCAGTATTCTTGACGAAAAGATGAGGGGTAATGTGGTCTTCGACTCCCTCAAGAATGGTCCTTCTCGCTTTGGCATTATTCTTGTTATTCTGAGCCAACTGCAAAAGCTCAGATGGTGTGGCTGGTGGGTTCTCCACATACTCCTCCACACCCTGCTCCTCAAGCGCCACAGTAATCCTCTCCTTCCACGAGCAGAAATTTGCAGCTCCCTCAAAACTGTGCTTTGGTCTCAAACCTTGGTAAGACATTTTGTTGGTGAAAATCTTCAGAAGCCCTGGTGTGTTGGTCTGACTGGAAAATCTGTGTTCTGTAAGTCAACAACCTAGGTCATACTGCTAGAAAACCCTAGCGCAACCTCCAACTATAGTGCAACTCTCCTCTGCACTTTAAACATGTTCCTGATGTCAAAACAAGGGTGTCGGTCTTCACTCAGAGACTTAGCTCTGATACGATGTGAGATATTCTTAAAACTCGACAATCTAATTTGTGAATTATCCTAAGCAAAGCGCTGAAAACTGGACTTTAACTTCAATCCACAAATATACCGAGTTTTCTAACTAGTATGCAATGGAAAGTAAGGAACAAATGAAGACAAACACACCATTAAACTGTACACAACAAATTTTACCTAGGAAACCCCTAATTGGGGAAAACCTGCAAATTTGGTGGCTTTTTATTAGGCTGCTTCATACTGAGTTTTCTAACTAGCATGCAACGAAAAATAAGGAACAAGTGAAGACAAACACACGATTAAACTGTACACAACAAATTTTACCTAAGAAACCCCTAATTGGGGAAAACCTGCAAACTTGGTGGCTTTTTATTAGTCTGCTTCAGCAATAGTAATATTCAGAAATAGATTACAGTGAGGTGGGAAACTTCCCTTATCCTCTTCAACTTCTTCAATACGCCTTGACTACCCTAGTCTCCTCATGACCTTCCTGATCTGCACACTGTACGGATTTGTACAACACCATATGACTGCATACGACCTCCCTGCGCTAATGCTAACAGCCTGGCTGAAGATGTGTTGTTGGCAAAAAATGACCTTATCAACATTTGGGAAGACCGCCCAGTCAGAGCCCCAACTAAGCTCTTATCCGTTTAATTTGGCGGTTTCGTTTGGTTCTATTGGGTCCAGTTATCCCTCACTCCCCCTGTTGACTTATGATGTTTCTAATTTACAATCAACAAGAAGAGGAAATCAAACCTACCTTCCTGTAGTACACATGCAAAAAGTAGTTCTTAAGCTGATTTAATGGCTCAGCCAAGCCACACTTAAGGCTGCTCCTGCATAAGGAGACTTCAAAAAATGTTTTTTAGATAAAAATGCAAATTAATCTAAAATGCAAGCAGCAAAAGAAAAACTAATCTATCCTATCTCGATTAGACAAGATACAGATCTTGCTCAAATCAAGAGTGAAGTGAATAAAAGAATGGGGATTTAACATGTTCTTTTAATTATGAATATCTGACTGCAAAAGAACTTCTAAACGCTGATATAGTAAGCGTACAACATGCTTTGTTTGGAGATTTTAAAATAATAAATGACGAGCCATCAAAATTGGGAAATAGTTCACTCAATTCCAATGACAATTGAATCGATTTTAGATGGCAAATTTCTGAGCAAATAGTTACTCAGAAATTTGATTGAAGCGCATGAACAAATATAAGAAATAAATAAGAGATCCATAATTCCATCATATAAGATAGCTGATCTAATGAACAATCATTCTCATATCAAACAAAAGTGCAAAATATGAAACAATTGGTAAAATCTATCATTAAATGAATGAAATTTGCATTAACAAATAAAAGTATTTGCATAAAAATTATTAAACCTGATTTCCTTGTTCTGTTTCTCAATATATCTCCAACAATCTCTCCAAAATTATAAACTCCGCCACTAGAGAGAAGAGCTGCAATAGTGCATGCTCTGCCTCAAAGACAAGGACTAGAACTTGAAAAGAAACCCCCAGATAACTCAGATCTGAGTTTTCCTCTTCACCTACAACTTAAAATCCTCTTTATAACAGTGCAAAGAGCGTCCAAATTGCAGAAAAGAGGAACCCCCTCTTCCTCTCCTAAAATATAATCTATAATTACAAAAATGAGTCCAAAAATGGGTAGCTGTTGCAAACAGTTTTGATCCATCAAATTTGGAGCTACAAATCTTCTTTTTCTTCTCTGCTGGACCAATCCTCATTGCTCCACATCCTTGGCTTCATCTCCTTGTAATAACTCTCTGCCAAAAATTCATTCCAAAATGAAAAATCAGACCAATCAAAAGCCAGAAAAACTCAATTTTCTAATTTGTTCACAGATTAACGAATTCAAAACTAATTTGATAAATAAATAAAACCCAATTTGTGCTTCACATTGCTTATAACCTCTTTCCAAAATTGATATTCCAAAAGGAATTTGCAACAACAAGCCATTTTTGGGCAAATTAAATTTTTCCAAAACAGATTTCCAAAATCATTTTTTGTTGCAATTTCGTAGCTCCAACTTCTGATAAATTTTGGCATATTAAATATTTAGATTTGGTTGAGTTAATGCCTCCAGATTATTCTCCATGATTTTAGCTTTTCAACGAGCCGTCCTGTGCCTCATTTGGTTGAGTAAAACTCAAGGTAGAGCCTTCCAAAATCTGAGTCCCAAAACTGTCAAAGTGCCTGAAAAAATAAATTTTGGGCAGTTTATTAAAAATTCCAAGTTTATTAAAATTTTAATTTTTACATACAAGAAGAAACTATTTTAAAAAACTTAAACATCAAAATTATATCAACTATTATTAAAACCAAAACAAAATAAATATAACAAAAGTAATTCAAATTAAATATTATTTTAAACAATTGAAATATATACAAACCAAAATAAATCCGAACAAACATTAGATTTATAATTTTTTTTATTTATCATGTGGGGATAAGGGAGAGCATTCGTATTGGAGTAAGGTTGTGGGAGGAGGGAACCACGTGGAGGTGGGACCCTTCCTCCTTAACTTAAATAAAACTCATACCTTCATTATAATATGGGCCCGTGAGCCCCTCCCACTTAGCCTTTAGTGCCTCCTCTCTTGACGTCATCCTTGGGATGAGCTCCCGGAGGCGTACCTCCAGCGGGATGACATCATAATTTTTATTAGTTTATAAATATATATATATATATATATATATATATAAAATAAAGTTTTGTTATATAGTTTTTTAAAATACATACAAGTTTTGAATCCGGTGGTTTTATAATTAAATTAATTAATCTAAAAATCAATTAAGTAATAATAAAAAATAATATAAATGAATTAATCTAATACAATTAACTTAATTAAATTAATCTTGACTAGTTAAATATTTACAAATTTATAAAATAAACTATAATTAACTAAATTAATCTAAATCAATTTAGCAAATTAATTAAATAATTTATTTACATATTTTTGAATTAATAAATTTTACAAAATAAAGTAGAATACATTTTTCACATTTTTAAGCCCAGGGTTAAAATTAACCAAACTTTGAACAAGAGTCATTTTCAAACCGTAAGTCTAAACTCAGCAAAATTAGCGTCATTGGGAAGTTGGAAAGAAATTGCACACAATGAAGCAATCAAAGTGGAAAAGCAAGAAAAGTAGAAATCTAGAAGATTAACAAAATCAAAGCATGAAAGTAGTGATATGACTAAAATTTACATAAATGGTCCCCATATTTTTTGTAAAAGATTTATGGGGGGGGGGGGGGTTTGGGTTGTGGCCACAACAAGATATGATGGATGGAAGTGATAACAAGACTTTTCTGCCTCTCTTCTCTCCCTTGGATGTGTTGATTTGAAGCCCCTAGTTCGCTAAAACCTTGGCTTGAAGTGTTTTCTTCCTGCTACCTTCAGCCAACAAGTCTCTAGTACGTGGATGAACCAAGTGAGCGCCCTTTTTCCCTCATAGAAATCGACCTGGGCCCACCAGTCCCGCGAAGGGCATAGATTAAGTCTCCCTGGATGGTTGAGATTATTCTAATTCTTGGCTATAAGAAAATTTCAATTTTCTTAAGTCAAGGAATAATAAAAAAGGTATAACTATGCCTTGGTCCACATGTGGGTCCCTCTGCCAAACTTAGTGCACCTTTAACTTTGGCTGAACCCTTCCTCTTCTAACTCCATTTAACACTAAACCCTCTGATGCTCTAGGTTGAGTGAGTTGATGTGCTGTTTGACACCTTCACAACGGTCTCGAGGTTATCTGTTGGCCTCCATTGAGAATAGTGTGTCTGATAATGGTCTCCAT
This sequence comes from Pinus tabuliformis, assembly GCA_031772625.1. NCBI lineage: Eukaryota > Viridiplantae > Streptophyta > Pinopsida > Pinales > Pinaceae > Pinus > Pinus tabuliformis. The sequence goes on from CM062805.1 coordinate 1,019,935,206, forward strand.
GAGGTAGAGTTTAAACGAGATTGTTCTGGAATTGTGTATGAAAGCACTGTCACTCAATGAGGGCTAGGGAGACATAACCTTTACTGAGTCGAGGTTGCAGTGCTTGTCACATACCAAATATGGGCCTTGTGAACAATATCCCCAAGTAGGTGTCAGATGTGGTGATCTCAATCTCTGCCCCATGGTAGTTGAAGTGTAGGTCTATAATAGAGTTCTTTGAGGCATTGAAGATTGGAACCTTGGTTTACTGAAATTTACCTTCAGCTGTCGAAGGTCACATAAATTGGCCATTGTGTTAATTTGTCTTTGTAATCCATCAAGAGTAGAGGCCAACAAGGCCATGTCATCAGCGAAGAGGAGCAAGGGGATCAAAACATGTTGCAGTAGGCAGCCGTCACCTTCCTATTTGTGCTCATGGAGGAAAGATTCGAGGTCATCAATATAAATCCCAAAGAGAGTCAGAGAGAGGGGACACCCTTACTTCACCCCAATGGTAGTTTGAATGAAGTCCGAAAGACCATGGACCACATTGAGGCGCCCCAACACTGACTCATAGAATCTAATGATAATAGTTAAGAGGGTCTCTGATATGGCAATGTCGCAGAGTCTCTAGAATAATTTCTCCCTCAAAACCAAGTCAAAAACTTTCTTGAAATCTACAAAGCAAATGTAAACCCGCGTAGAGTGATGACGGGCCTTCTCAATGATGGCTCTAAGGGTGAATATGTGATCAATCGTCTGATAGTTTGGGCGAAAGCTTGCTTGTCCTTTAAGGGTGAAGATGTGATCAATTGTCTAGTAGTTTGGGCGGAAGCTTGCTTGTCCTCTAGCTTTGAGATGTCGATTCTCTCGTTCCTCAAAAAGCCATTGGTGTAAAACTGTGGCATAAAACATGGAGAATGTGTGGCTCACCATGATAGTTTTGTGGTTATTTGGATCAACATTGCTCCCAAATTTGTGGATCAGATGGATAATGTGTCTTGTCTAGGAGGGGGGGAATCTTGAACAAACCACATGGTTAAAAGGATTTGCAATATATAACTCAAGCTATTGAATGCCATGCTTGAGGAATTCATCCTGAAACCCATCCTCATTTGCTGCTTCATCAGGCTGCTTTCCTAATCGCCAATTCAAAGAAGAGGTGGCATAAGGTGGGAGGGGAGGGGATATAGGTAGGAGGTTTTCCAAGGATATTGTAAAGGAAGGTGGTGTGTGATAACATGGTATGACGGTTAAGGGTGTGAGAGATGGCACGACGTCTAGGGAAGAGGGCCTTCCAAAAAACTTTCTGAGAGTGGGGAAGAGCATCACAAAGTTTCCGTCTTTGTTGGGAGAGGAATGCTCGTTTTTTGTGGCAAAGTAGTCTACGAAAAGCTTTGTGGAGGTTAGGGGAGGAAGATGGGTCATGCGTAAGCATGAGGTAAAGACTTTTATGGAAAGATTTGCACTCATCATCAAACCAGTGACTCATGGGATAGTTACTGCGGGTAGTTTGAGGGTGAGACTTGCAAGTGGAATGGGGGTAGGAGTAAAGGGTTGCTTCCATGAGGGCCCTGGAAAGTGTGTCGTATTTAACTGTGGTTGTGTCTAAGGCTCTAAAGTCAGAGATGGGAACAGGGAATCTTTTTTAATGGTCCTCTTGTTTAAATCTTTAGAGTGAATGCACATTGAGAAGAAGCTCCTCTTCCTCTTTATTAACACCAGTTCCTCTTTATTAACACCAGTGTAGCACGACTCTTATAAGACCTGCGAGTACCCGCGGGTCATGACGGGCTCTTTAGTGAGACGGGTTACCTGCCAAAACCCGCATGAAACTCGGCTACCCGCATGGAACCTGTGAAGAACCGCATATGGCCCGCATAAGACTCGCTTAAAACCCGCATAAGACCCGTGGAAACCCTCAAAATTCATTTTTTTATTTTTCTTTTTTTTTGGAGATCATGTGGAGGGAAAGGGAAAATGGAGGGAAGAAAATGGAGGCAGAGTCTTATACGAGTCTTCTACGGGTCATTCCTGAGTCTTATACGGGTCGCCAAGTCAATAGCCAGACGAGTCTTATACGAGTACGAGTCGTGCCACATTGATTAACACCATTGGAGGTCTAAAAGGACATTTTTAAATCAAAACTAGGAAACCTTATATTAAACAGTTGTCTTGAGTTTTCAAGCAAGATTGGTAGCTCCCAAATGCCACAAAACATAACTTGCAAAAGCCCACAATTAATACTTAATTGCAAATATACTTATTGGTATACAATTTTAAAATGTCTCCTAAAATTCTAAATTCTGGATTGAACATAGAAATTAATGAAAGACAAGGTGACTATCTTGTTAGGAGTTGGAAGGGAGTTATGGTTTCCAAGTTCCATGTCCTCATATCCTTTGGTGAACAGTGGCTTCATTCTTTGAATATGCTTGGACATAGTTGTTGGCAACCTGCATGTAGAAGCTATAGAGTGTGAGTCTTTACATAGATTGATGACCATGTTGCTTAGCATATTACATTCTACTCCCAGTACACCATTTTTTTGCTTTTTCTCACCAGAGTATTTATGATTACATCATTTTGTGAAGTGCATTGATGTTCATTTTCATGCACCTGAGAGGTCACTGAGGAAAGAGAGGATTGTTGCATTGTATATACTCTTCACGCCTTTGCAAAATCCTTCTAAACTCGTAAGCTTCCTTGTAATCCATGCCAGAAACACACAAAGGAAAACTATGATGCCAACTCTTGGCAATGATGTTCTGGGGGTCAAGTTGGTGTACAGAGGGAATAATCCAAAGAAGCCCTGTCTCCAACACATAAAAAAAAGACCCTCTACTCCATAGATTACACCACCAAAACAAATTGCCAATTGACCAAAGGTTTACAATACCAAGTTGAAGGAGTAGCCAGGGCCCAAATAAGCCAGGGAAAAATTTACCTAAAGAAAGTCTAGGACATGAGAAAAACTTAGAGAACTAGAAGGGCTTGTGTCAGGTAAGAACTCCAACGATACAAAGATACTAGAATATCGATGAAAAAAACTTTGATAGGTCAACCTCATACAAATATGCCCATCTTCCAGGGGCAAAGACCAAGAAATAGTTGCACTTTGCATATGCCCTGAGGCAAAATTTATCATGCAAAAATTCTAATAATTTAGCCAATGATTGAGTGAGGCTCTTACCAGTTTGATTTCTGGCCTAACAATCTTCCTCCATTAGATGGAACAAGTTTCTCCCACACAGTGTTTTATTTTCCCACCTTGCCATTGAAGATCTTCATTGAGGAGTTCAAGAACTAGAGCGAATTTAATTTCATGCACGTGAAATATGGAAAGGCTCGTCCTTTCAAATATGAGTTCCTTGCTTGTAATCCTTTGGCGGCATTTACGTGACAAGTGGTGATTGATTGCGATGTTACATGTCATCTCCAAAACCTTAGGGTGTTAAGGAATTGGGTGAAAATGATGCCCCTCAAATTTTTTAAGGGCATCTAATTTGAGAGTAATAGTTTCTTTGGCCAGAGAGTCAACCTGATAAAATGAGACCTTATGCAGACCACCAATCTCTTTGTGGATTAGGGCTATAATCAAAGCAAGTTTGTTATAGGACATGGTTAATTTCAAGATCAACAGATTGATAAATGTGCTTGAGTCTCCTATGATTGTCAAGGATTTCATCCTGGCATCCTTTGTTAGGAGGATACCCTGATAAAGAGGATATACCTCTGCTTGATTGTTTGTAGACTTTTCAAGTCACCCAACGAATTGTATTTTGAGGTTTCCCTTAGGATGTATTAAGATCTCCCACACTCTTGCCACCCCTTAAGGGGACTTTTGCTAGGGCACTATATCCATATTCAATAATATTTGCAATATTCTTGCTATTTGATTTTTAAATAACTTCGGATACATGGATGGAGGAAAAATGATTTTATTTTTATTTGCGTTGAAAATGTAGCCACTCACAGGTAAAGGTCTTCTGGCTTGTGCCTTATCTAGTGAAGACCTCAAATTGTCCTTCTCCCATTATGAGTGCGAGCTCATGAGTTAGGCTTCAGTTAGGATGAGTTATTTCCAGTTTACTGGAATAATCATCAAGTTAGCATGCATAGAGTTGGAGCTTCAATTAAGTGGAGTCTTCATCATTTTAACTATAGAATGAGGTGGTAGTTACAAGTCCAGTTAGAGTGAGTTAGTCTTCAGTCTTGATTAAAGGAAGAACGAGTTAGTCTCCAGTGTTGATTGGAGAGAGAACGAGTTAAGAATTGCAGTGTGAGTTAGTCTTCAGTCTTGATTAAAGGAAGAACGAGTTAGTCTCCAGTGTTAGTTGGAGAGAGAATGAGTTTAGAGTTGCAGTGTGAGTTAGTCTTCAACCTTGATTAAAGGAAGAACGAGTTAGTCTCTAGTGTTGATTGGAGAGAGAACGAGTTAAGAATTGTAGTGTTGATTGGATAAAGGACGAGAAGAACTCTCAGTTAGCTCTCAATCAGAACTTGACTTCTAAAATAGAATTGGGCCTCCTTGCATGTTTGAATTGGGTCGGCACAAGAAGTCATAAATTTTGTGCACAAGGTTTGTGAGATAAGATAATTCATGAGTTTGTGAGAGGATCTTTGATTGTGGAGATGCTCTAGCGTGTGTTCTAAGAAATAGGAGATCACACGTGTGCTATAATTTAGGAGATTGATTGTGCGCTAGAATTTAGGAGCTGGTGTCCTAAGAAATAAGAGGCAGGAAGTGCGTAAGGAAATAGGACTTGCGTTAAGATATAGGAGTTAGACTTGCGCTAGGAAATAGGGGATTTGCGCAAGGAAGGAGAAGTTGGGATAAGGAGTTACAAGGGAAAGTCAAGTATTCAATAGGGGAACAATTGCGAGCTAGAGGGTCGAGATCAAGTAGTGATCAAGGCAAGATGAGATCAATTGTATTAGCTAAAATTTGTGAGAAGAAGCAGAGCGGTCTCTTAGAGACAGATTGCTTTGTAATAGATCCAATTGCTCAAGAACAATCAATAAAATACCACAACCAAGGAAGCAAGTTTTCCCTGTTCGATTTCCTGAGTAAACAAGCATGTTAATTTGTGTGTTGTATTTTTTTTTTATCTCTGGTGTTTATTTCGCTGCTTATGAATTGTTATGAAACTCCATATCTTGGTGAAAGTAAATGAGGTTTTAGTTTTTAGTTATTCATCCAAGTAGTTGTGAAGTTTCATGGAAATTTAACAAATTGGACCCTGATTCTATTTCTTGATGTTCTCTTGTTCCCTTTGTGAAGAATATAACTAGGTTGGATCTTCATAAAATGTATTTGAGTCACAATGAATGAAAAAAATATTATTATTATTATTATTACTATAACTTATTAAAGCATGGGTTTCATGCTTGGGTCATTATGTTTTAGGTCAATGTCCCCATTGAGGACTTATAGGATTTATTTTGAGTCATTAGAGTCATTGTCCATTTAAAGAGACCCTTCTTGGGCTTTTGAATCATGTAAAAGGTTTTATTATTGAGTCAAATAAGGTATTTGTCACCTCCACACCAAGTCAGTCTCAAATTGGGTAATTCGACCTCACCAGAATCCTATATATTGGAGCAGTTCAAATTCATTTGGAGCACTCATTCTCATTCACTCAAGTTCAATAGCCGAGAAGAAAGAGCTGGAAAAGTGCAAAGTTGAAAAGAGGCTAAAAGGAGTGTGAAGTTGGAGAAGAAGGAAGAAAAGGTCAAGATCGAACTTTTGGGCTATCTATCTCTCTCTCTCGTGTGGATTCCTCTTGGAGATCGAATTCTCTATTGTCAAGTCGAAGTTGCTGCTGCCAGTTGTTGGGTCAAAATTGCTGTTGCAAGTTGTTGATGCTAGGTCGAAGTAGTTACTAAATTGTTATCATCTGCAAGAACGAAGAAATGTATGAGTTGGTGTGGAGGAAGTCTGTGTCTAGGTCAAGAGTCTTGGATTATCTCAAGGAAGTTATTAAGAAAGAGTTGTTGACTAGGTTTTCCCCTAGATGGGGGTTTTGCCCTGGCTGTCCGCCTATATTTGGTGTTTATGATCTTTGTGCTATTGTTTTGATAGTTGCTTGATAAACTAAAGATAAAAGAGGAACATGAGAAAAACATAAACACGCAAGTAATCATCTATCTAAAAGAAAATCTTTCTGCCTTTTTGATTTTTTAACATGGAATCAGAGCTAAGGTGAAGAAGGGAAAAAGGCAGTTTGAGGATCCACTGAAAGGAATCTACGAAACCTCAAAATGTTGAGCAAGTGATCATATAATGAGATCTTATAAGGAAATAAACTTACTACCTTCAAGGACAATGTTGAACACAATAAAGGGAGAGAACAAATTAGAAGGAGCATCAAATTATAGGTCATGGAAGAAAATAATTGATCTCGTTCTTGAAAAGAACAAAGTCCTAGATTTGGTCAGAGGAAAAGTGAAGAAACATACTGAAGGATCTAGTGATGCAGATAAAGTGAAGTTTAGAGAGTTAGAAATATTGGCTATGACACTAATGGTAGAAGGTATAAAGGACAAGCTTGTCCCATACATTTCTAACATAGACTCTGCTCAAGAAATGTATGAATCCTTATCAAAATTGTTCACTATCAGGAACATTGGTCAAGTAGCAAGTCTCAAGAATGAATTAAGGACCACAAAAATGACAAAAGATGACACCGTGGCTTCCTTTTTTGTAAGGATAGCTAGAATTAGAGATGACCTTCAAGCCATAGATGAGATTGTACCGTAAAAAGAGCTAGTGATTACTACATTATTAGGATTGCCACCTACTTGAAGTGCTTTTGCTTCGAGAATCAACAACTGGAAAGAAACTCCTTCATGCGAAGAATTATGGATTGCCTGCAGCTAAGAAGAGATGAGAATCTCATTAGTAACCAACAATGAAGAAGAGAAAGTTTCAAATGCCTACTTAGCTCATAACAAGAAAGGAAACTTCAAGAAGTCAAAAGGACCAGGAAGGAAGGTAGACATGTCCAAAATAGAATGCTACCAACATCATAAAATGGATCATTATAAAAGTGATTGCCCGGACAATCCAAAGAATAAGAAAAGGAACAGGGACCAAGCTAATGTTGCTGAAGAAAGATCTCCAAAGAAGATATAAGGGACTTACACTACTAAGTCCTTTGCTCTAAGTTTTAGTTGTTTCATTTTTTGATTTCTAGTATTTGTAGGTTTAACATTTTTTGAATTGTTTTTATAAGATTATAGGTATCCCTCGAGTTTGGAGGGATCCCTCACCAACTTCCAAAGATAAGTATCTTACTTGTATTACATTTCCATTTTTGGTTTCCCTTATCTAAGTTTGTTTGTATTAAATACTAATCACATTTCTATTCATATTTTCCTTTTTAGGAATGGCTTGCCGAATACTCAAGGATTATGGAAGAAGGCCTCACAAGACAAAGCATTGGAATTACAAGGTTTGTTAAGAAACAAAAGGTATGCCTTAGACTATAAGTTTTGCTCTCTTCATGATAAAGGTATATTCATTCTTGATAAACTATTCTACATTACTAACATTATTGTGTCTAGCTCTCTTGAATCATAAAGATTCTTGATTGGGTGATTCATCATTAGATAAATCTACCCTCCACATATTTTTGATTATTCTTTTGAAACCCTAAAAAGGTTCTTTGTAAAACACTAACTTAAGGGTATTTCGATGATAATGTGTGATACCCTAGCCTACTTAGGGTTATTGTTGAAGTCTAAAATAAATGTTTAATGCTTTGAGGATGTCATGTTTGGGGTTGTAGTATGGTTATGAAAACACTAACTTGTTAGGGTTGAATGGTGATGTCTGAAATCCCAAACCTTTGAAGTATTGATAAATTAGGGTTTGCTGTTGAAACCCTAGATCTTTAAGGTTTGGTAGGGTTTATGAGCAAGACCCTTATTTTAGATAATGTCCTAGGAATGAAACCCTAGGCATATGGTTGTCCATCTAATCAAATATGTTAGATGTCTGAATGTGTTTGTGTCATTGAGTTTGACTAACATATGTTGTTATGATATGCTTGTGCATGATGATGGAATCCTAGATATATGTGTTGACCTAATTGTTGATGGTCATAAGTCCTAGGGTTTGGAACTAAGCCCTAGTCGAAGTTTGATACTCTAGGATGATATTATTTGTGAATTCTAAGTTTTTGTAACTAAAGCTTAGTAGAAGTTCAATTCTCTAATATATGATGACATTGTGATAATCTGAGATTTATGAAAGGTTGTTGAAATTTGAAATTGAGTTATGATTTGTTTTGATTGTTGAAGCTTAATATCTCATGTATGAAATCTAGGATCTTGCACTAAATCCTAGTAGAAATCTAACATATGAATTCATAAAGTTGTTAGATGCATTGTTGAATTATTCTTGTTTGAATTGTTTCTAGTGTTTGCTATATGTTATAAAAGAATTTGTCATATCATTGAAACAGATATTGCGGCCCTAGATATAGTGAGATTGATATCTTATCTAGGCTACTAATGTGATTTAGGGTTTGTAACAAAATCAGGGCAAGAAGTTGAAGTATGTGTCTCTTGCTGATTATGAACCTAACTAAGGTTAGGTATCTTGTGTCTAAAGTCTAATGCTTCCATTATTATATGATTATGATATGGTTAACTTCATGCTTCTATGGATTTGGTTGTACTTGCTATCCAAGTTGTGCAGGTACATAATCTTCAAGATAATGAAGATGTGTGTAAGTAAAGTTGATAAGCGTGATGAAGAAAGTTATATGAATGGTGTTGGTCATGATGACTCTGATAAGAAGGATGGAAGCCATGAAATATTCTCTGATGTTATAGACAGAAGTTGATCTCCCTAAGTTAAGAGGGAGCCTAGATAGAAAAATTATTCCCAAGTGGAGAGGGAGGGCATATTATGGTTATACCCAGAAAGAAGAAATTGGAGAATGCACTTTGAGGTATTGTTGAAAGAAGGAAAGCAAGATCTGGTTGTAGAATATGTTGTTGCATGTGAAGTAGGAAAGGAGGCTGTATGGTTGAGGAAGCTTCTGACAGATTTGTTCAAGAAGCCTCTAGGTCCTACTGTGATAATCAAAGTTGCATCAAGATGTCTGAAGTTTCCGTGTTTCATGCTAGGACGAAGCATATCAACAATAAGTTCCACTACATTTCGAACTTGGTGCAGGATGGGATCGTGAAGCTACAATAGGTCTCGATCGACGATCAGGTAGCTGATATACTAACAAAGTCTCTTCCTAATAAGAAATTTGAATATCTTAGAAACATGCTTGGTTTAGTAGATATTGCTGATCTTGTTCATGATGATAAAAGCTTGGCAGAGATTTGTTGAGGCTTTCTGTGTGAGACACATTGCTTGGGAGGACATTAGGCCGACACTATGTGTTAATGTCTAGATCCCAAAGTAGGGAGGGTGGCATTGGTCATAGAGCTTTGACCTCAGATACGCACCTGAATCCCTGGGTTGATTGTTAGCAAGTAAGCTTGATGGTACCTAGAGAGGCTAAAAGATTTGGTCCATCTTAGTCCCACCCGGATAGATTGCCCTGGTCAATAATCTAGTCCGTGGCAACGTGAGTGCCTAAATTGTTGGAGGACCTTGGATAGATTGCCTTGGTCAGGAATCTAGTCCATGGCATTGTAGTGCCTAAACTTTTCATAGTTCATATGTTTTGAGATCTTCCATGTACTTGTATATGTAAGTATGAATACATCCCTAGGTAAGAGGGAGTGTTGAAGAATGTAACTAGGTTCGGTCTTCATAAAATGTATTTGAGTCACAATGAAATGTATTTATCAAAAGAATGAAAAAGCAATTATTATTATTATTATGACTTATTAAAGCATGGGTTTCATGCTTGGCTCATCATGTTTTAGGTCAAAGTCCCCATTGAGGACTTTTAGGATTTATTTTGAGTTGTTAGAGTCATTGTCCATTTAAAGAGACACTTCTTGGGCTTTTGAATCATGTAAGAAGGTTTATTATTGAGTCAAATAAAGTATTTGTCACCTCCACACCAAGTCGGCCTCAAGGAGATCAAGCCGGTCTCAAACCAGGTAATTCGACCTCACTAGGAGCCTATATATTGGAGCAGTTCATGTTGAAGTTTCTATGTTTACTTAGTTAGAAACCCTCCATGCACTTTATCTGATTTATTTCTACCCACTTGTTATTTTCCTTAACAAGTTATTTACATTGTAAATACTGAAAATAAACACTAGTGCATGCTCAACATATTACAAATTAGTAACTAAAAAGAAACAAAAACAAACACACCATATGACACCATTATTTTTGGACTAATGGCCATGGAAAAACCCAATCTGGGAAAACCGGTGCAGCTATTGGAGGGTTTTCTTATTAAGGAATATCAGAGCACAATCTCGGTGCTGGAACTGGCCTACCCAACAGAGAATTTCCTTAGCAGTAATACCTCTCTCTTTCTGACAAATCTACTACCTGAAACCCCGGATAATCCTTCTGGCAACTACTCAACACTAATCTGCCCCAGAAACCTCAGCGTCTGCCTAATCTGGACTGCGTTAGCCTCTCCTAGCCCAGCGCTGGCCTTGCGTTAGCCTCTCCTAGCCCAGCGCTGGCCTTGCGTTAGCCTATATTGGCCTACGTCAGGCCCAGGAGGCCTTGCGTCAACTCTCTAAGCCTCTGCGTCAGCTATGCTGGCCTCTCTGGTGCTCTGCGTAGCACTTAGCTGCCTCTGCGTGGCCCTGCGCGAGCACTCGCTGCTCCTGCGTCACTCTCTTTGGCTGACCTGTTGCTTTCCCGACACTATCCCTGCTTCTCTGTCTCTCTGTACTCCATGCCCCTCAGCTGCTTTCTGATCACTATTTCTATCTCTCTTAGCAAACCCCGCTCTAGAGAATAGAATGACTGATCATTCTGGTGTATTCTCCAAGTGACCCTCAAGCCTCGTCTTATACTTTTCCTGTTGACATCTCAACGGCCGAGATTAAGTCCCTAATCAATGGCTAAGATTAAGTCTGGCTTGATCCATGTCTTTTGGACCATTCTAACACAGATTCATATTAATACACATTAATATTTTATTTTCCCTAAGTTTAGACTTAGGGACTCCATTAAAAATATTAATTATTTTAATATCTCTTGATCTGTTTAAAATTTGCCCAAACCCTTTCTGGGTATTGGAGATCTCATGTGCCCCAATCTCTCCACCAAATTTCGTGGCTAGAGCACATCCGATGCTATCCCAAATCAAGACTCCCTCTTAGCGAGGACTGTGCTCTAGCAATATTCCTCAGTGAGTATTACTCTGATCATCCGGCATCGGTACCTGTGCTGATGCTAGGCCTTCCTGCCCGGCATCCTCTGCACTGCTGCATCCTGTGCTGCTGCCCATGGTTCTGCCACTGCCACTGTTGCATTTGTACGACAGCTCCCGCTGCATCCGTGCTGCTGTTGGTCCTTTCTTCTAGCACTGCATCTGCACTGCACCTCCTCTCATCATGTTGCATCGTGCTGCTCACTGCTACACTGCAACTCAGTTACTGAGAAGTAAGTAACTGATCTCCCAATCTGACCTTCCTGTTGGGCTAGAGACACCCATTGATGTTGAAGTTCCCTCTGCTGCTGACAAGTGCTCCCTCTCTGACCTCTGCGCTACTGCAACAACTCCCTGCATCTCACACCGTTGCACACCTCTCTGTGCCATCCTGCACTGGTTCAACACTCCTGTGCCTCTCGCACTACTGCAACCTGCTAGCCTTGCGCTGTTTCGGGACACTTGCACTGTAGCTCTCTCTGCCGCTCCATTTGCATCCGTCTCTACCCACTCAGTCAGTCCTGCTACTCCTCGACAGGGCTCCCGTAGCAAGGTCTAATCCAAGAGGCTGGGTACCTCGAGGATCTTGCCTCTCATCGCTTGTAGTCCTCTTGACTACAACTCGATGTCTCCCCACTTCCGCTCAAGTGGTGCGTGTGCACTCATGGCACACAGAACAGAAAGGATCTTGGCCTTCCAGATGACAAAGTTGGATGCCTCGTCCAACCTATCCTGATCCCTCAGCCCATTCATGGCCATATCTCTGGTCTTCTTGTCGACTCTTCCGAGTCTCTCTATTTCCTGCTTGGAAGTTCTCTGTTCGACTCCTGCTGAGTCTACTTCCCGTCTGAAAGTTCTTTGTTCGACTCCTTGAGTCTCTACTTCCCGTCTGGAAGTTCTCTTCTGGACTCCCTCTGAGTCCTAATTCTCCTCTTGGAAATCCTTCTGTTGCTGTCGAGATGCCCCCTACTCTGATTGTCTTGTGCAACCGCACCACTGATCCGGGTTCCTCGGCTAGAAACCATTTGTAGCAACTCCTTTGGCCCTGCTCTGTCAAGCACTGTTCTGACTACAGTGCCTCACTAGCTCCACTCTGCAATATTCCCTCAGCCTTCTAAACCCCAACAACTTGAAGGTGAGAGCTCCTAGGCTCTGCGCATTCCCGGCACTGCAACACGACCTCCTCAGCTAACTGCGTCAGCCCTCCCAACTACCGCGTGGCTTTGCGTGAGGCTTCTCTTGCCTTCCTTCGCCTCTGCGCTGCCTCTTCCTGGCTCACCCTTGATGACGTAGGGATTGCGTCACCCTTCCTTGTTGCTGCTATGCTAGAAACAACTTCTGTCACCTGGGGACAATTGTTTTCTGTTGCTATTGCTCCGCTTGGCTGATGTCCTTTATTCCTTCTGTGATCTGCAATATCGCTTTGATGCCATGTTGAAGTTTCTAAGTTTACTTAGTTAGAAACCCTCCATGCACTTTATCTGATTTATTTCTACCTACTTGTTATTTTCCTTAACAAGTTATTTACAATGTAAATACTGAAAATAAACACTAGTGCATGCTCAACATATTACAGATCAACAACTAAAAAGAAATAGAAACAAACACACCATATGACACCATTATTTTTGGACTAATGTCCTCGGAAAAACCCAATGTGAGAAAACCGGTGCAACTATCTGACGATTTTCTTATTAAGCAATATCAGAGTAAAATTTGGGTGCCGAAACTGGCCTACCCAATAGAGAATTTCCTTAGCAGTAATACCTCTCCGTTTCTGACAAATGGCTGAAACCTTGGATAATCCTTCCGGCAGTTACTCAACACCAATCTACCCCAGAAACCCCAGCGTTTGCCCAATCTGGACTGCGTCAGCCTCTCCTAGCCCAGTCCTGGCCCTGCGTTAGCCCCAGGAGGCCTTGTGTCATCTCTCTAAGCCTCTGCGTCAGCTACGCTGGCCTCTTTGGTACTCTGTGCAACGCTTAGCTGCCTCTGCGTGGCCCTGCGTGAGCACTGGTTGCTCTTGCGTCACTCTCTCTAGCTGCTCTGTTGCTTTCTCGACACTATCTCTGCCTCTCTGTCTCTCTGTACTCAATGCCCCTCAGCTGTTTTCTGATCACTAATTCTATCTCTCTTAGCAAACCCTGCACTAGAGAATAGAATGACTGATTACTCTGGTGTATTCTCCAAGTGACCCTCAAGCCTCCTCTTATACTTTTCTTGTTGACATCTCAACGGCTGAGATTAAGTCCCTAATCAATGGCTAAGATTAGATCTGGCTTGATCCATGTCTTTTGGACCATTCTAACACAGATTCATATTAATACACATTAATATTTTATTTTCCCAAACTTTAGACTTAGGGACTCCATTAAAAATATTAATTATTTTAATATCTCCTGATCTGTTTAGAATCTGCCCAAACCCTTTCTGGGTATTGGAGATCTCATGTGCCCCAACCTCTCCACCAAATTTCGTGGCTAAAGCACATCCGATGCTACCCCAAATCAATAGTTTGAATTCATTTGGAGCACTCACTCTCACTCACTCAAGTTCAATATCCGAGAAGAAAGAGCTGGAAAAGTGCGAAGTTGAAAAGGAGGCTAAAAGAAGTGTGAAGTTGGAGAAGAGGGAAGAAAATGTCAAGATTGAAATTTTGGGCTATCTATTTCTCTCTCGTAGGGATTCCTCTAGAAGATCAAAGTCTCTCTTGTCAAGTCGAAGTTGCTGCTGCTGCTGCCAGTTGCTGGGTCAAAATTGTCGCTGCAAGTTGTTGCTGCTAGGTTGAAGTTGTTACTGAAGGGTTATCATCTACAAGAAGGAAGAAAGGGCTGAGTTGGTGTGGAGGAAGTCCGTGTCTAGGTCAAGAGTCTTGGATTATCTCAAGGAAGTTATTAAGGAAGAGTTGTTGACTAGGTTTTCCCCTAGATAGGGGTTTTTCCCTGGCTGTCCACCTATATCTGGTGTTTATGATCTTTGTGCTATTGTTTTGATAGTTGCTTGATGAACTAAAGATAAAAGAGGAACATAAGAAAAACATAAAGTCACAAGTAATTATCTATATAAAAGAAAATATTTCTGCCTTTCTGATTTTCTAACACCCTCTTGGGTGGCAGTTCATGAGATAGATTTGGGAAGATATGAATATTCATGAATCAATTTCTGCACTCCCTTTATTGCTAGTTTCTGTGCCTTTACCATGTTATGCAAGCCCATCATGGATTTACACCTGTGAGCAAATATGGTTTACAACTTAACTCTTAGCAAGTTGTTTTGTCATTTCTGCTTGCCGAAACCAGCTTGTTTGCATGAGGATGCAGCTCTCTAACTGTGATCTGCTGCTGCCCTTCATTTAAGCTCATTTGGAATTAGAGTTCATAGGAATTCATGTAAAAGTGGCCCAAAGTCTTCAACCACTGTGCTCCCATGGCTATATCAGCCCCCCTTGCTAAAGCTACAACATAAAAATCAGAATTAGCTCATAGCGGTCTAGCTGTAATTTCAGTGTTCTAACTGCTCATATGCACTGCATTTTAGGTGTCACTAGCCATTGCTACATGAAAGTTTGGCAATGGGTTGCCTTTCAGCCCGATTGATGATACTAGCTAGCAAACTATGTAGTTATGGGTGCTTTACAATCAATAAGTTCAGTCATAATCCTGCCCTTCTTGCTACTTACCCTCGAGATCTGATATTGGGTTATTTCCAACATGGAAAGAAAACTATCAAAATCTCTTGTTGGTCTCTGCCACATGTATTAGTAATTTCTTTGTCAAGCAATCTGTAAGCCTTATATTGATGGCAGATGCTATAACCAACAAATATTAAGTTCTTACATTCAACATTGCACACTTGCATCTCCCAAGCTTTACTTGTCACCTATATCACAGAAGCCATGGAACGCTAGCGCGAGCCTCTCACAACCACTGTTCTTGTTACAAGAGAAAATAATTGTTCTTCCAAGATCCTCCAATAAATACCACCACACCAGCTATCACATCTCTAAGAGTCGGACATAATACAAGTTGTTTATAACAAAGTCACTCCTGCCTTTATAGTCTGTAAGGTGAGGGAGGCCAACAATAAAATGTGGACTAAGTCCAGAAGCAAACACTAGGCTATGTCAACAACAAAGCCCCAAGTATAGCTTTACATTAAGCATGGATGCCACATAGAAAAATAGTATTTGTAACTTTGTACAACCCCCTAGGTGGTGTCCCTCCAAGTTTAGTTCTCCCCTCTTTCAAGAAAAATGGTGTGTCCAACAATGGCTCCTTGACATATGTGCAAGGTGGCACCAATGCATAATACCCTTCTCTAAGATGGTTACTTTACAAGTCCTAAGTGCCCACCCTCCTCAACAAGAGTGAGGTTGTAGAAGATGTCAAACCACCATATGTGTGCCAGCTACCACATCAAGAAGTGCACTTCCCTAGCACTGATCCCAAGGTAAGCATGCACCAACTAACCTCTCCAATTGTAAGTCAACCAAAACACAACAAAGGGGCTAGGGTATCACAAGCCCTCCACATCACTTGAAGCACTCCCTTGGCAATGTGAAAACACTTTAGAGCAACCAAAAGCTAACAAAAAAGGGATATATTTGAAGGTCAACACCGGAGTTTTTATTAGCAGTAAATATAGAAGTAAGACCAGACAGAGAGTTTACCACCCAAAAGTTAGGAAAATGTTTTTCCAGTGAAACATAGACAAAAAGGGTGTATTGTCGATTGATTGCCTACTAGGCAAGTGTCCAAGTGGGGGAATGCTCAATATGGGCAGTTTTGTTCGTGAAATTTGATAGAGTACCACTGATGGATTTTAGGAAGGAGCAGTTGCTGTTGCATTGGAGGCATGAATGTACCAAGGCCACCTATTTTTTCGTAAGCTCATGTTTGGTTCATTAAGTGCCTAGGTTAATGGTGGTTGGGATTTGGGAACCACCAGTTTTTTCGTCAGTTGAGACTCGAGAGTTATTATTTACTCAGATTAAGAATACATCACTGAGTTAATTGCGATGAGACTTAGTCTAGTGAAAATGTATTATATTTCTACCTTTCTATTTTTAACCTAGTACGCTTTGCACTTTATCCTCACCTCATTTGGGTTTCTTTATCTAAACTGATCACTCACCAATTTTGTTGTATTCCATTGGAGATTTGGGGACTTTTCTCACTACCCCAACAGTTTTGCACTCTACATAATAATAAAAATGAGTGTACAAGTTACAACATGTACAATTCCAAAAATATTTCTCTTATACTTGCTTGCTTGTCCTGTAACCTTTTACTTGTGTGTAGGTATCTTTCCATTGCTAGAATTGTGGTGGAATTAAATTGAGAATTGTTAGTGACTCTCATGAGTCATTAATGATTCATTACTAATTTAGTTCAAACTCAAGAGTTGTATTAAAAGGGGTTCCCTCTCTCTTTTGTACTATGACTCTATTATCAACCATTGGATATTATTACTTATTTCAACACCATTTTTCAAGATGTCTTTCCTGCATCTTTTGGGAATTGCAGGAGCATTCTAACTTGGTAGTGTAGGTGCCCCTAATCTTTGTTTTATATCTCTTTGTTGTTTATTTCGCTTTGTATTAGCTATTATCAATATTTGGTGTAGTGGTAATGTCTGTTTTGGATACAGGGACATTGTAACTTGCATGTGTCTTTTGGGCCCTACTGAGCTAGCTCTGGTCTGAGAAGTAGCCCATTACCCTAAGACATATGAAGACTTCCTTGACTATTATTGGTTTTCTTAATTTTTAACTCTTTCTGTGATAAAATTGAAAGTCTGCAAAGAAGCCACGAGAAGGTTGTGATCTTCAGTGAACAAAAAGGCATCCGGTGTCTCTCCCATAACCCATCTAACCAGTGCCAGTTGATAGGGCATTTTATTGAATAGATTCAACTACTGGCTAGAACCGAAGAGTGGGACTAACTATACATTGGAAGATTTTTCCTTTTATGCTAGAGACCTTCCCAAAGTACTTGCCTGCTGGTTGAAAGACAACATTGTCAGCTTGCATCCATGACTAATCGAGCCACTTTAGTTCGTACCTCTTATTACAAATTACTTACTACATTGAGTGGTCCAAAGATAGAGGTGGGAAGCTGTTCTATGGTACATGCCATACACTAGCTTCTAGTTCTAATATTTTTTTATCTGTTCGAATATTTGTTCAAAATTTGGATCCTCCCTTCACTAGAGGTGATCCTTTATGACTTTTTAATTTATTTTGTCTGGGCCCATATTTGGAGAGTAGGATAGAACTCCAGAAAAAGTTTTGTTCAGTCCATAAACTGTAAAACATCTTGTGGGTCAAACTTGGGACTTGTTGAGTACTCACAGGCCATTGATGGTTCAACGAGTTTGAATAATCGATCCATCAGAAAAATGTCATATGTATGTAAAATCCTGAAAACGAGTCATTTGTGCTCTTTTTCCCCACCATTATTTCCAGATTTGTTTTTCATCTGGCTGTCTAATCCTGTAACAAGACAAATTTCTATGCATGAAGGTTTACACCCAAACATCTATCTATTTATATTTTTTTTCAGAAAAAAGTAATTAATAAATAATGAAATTCACTTTAAAAGATTAAAACTTGTGTATGTTGGATATGTTTGTATTAGCTTACTTTTTAGCAATCAGAATCAAACTCAACTCTTTTGCCTTGCTGAGATTTTGACCACACTGAGTCTGGTAACAATGTTTTGGTCTGCATACTCACTTCCCACATAGGAGAGTCTCTTTGGTCGTGCCCTTAGATCCCTCCAAAGGAATTATTTTATTAGTTTCTCCATTTCTTTTAACACTGTTACAGGGGCAGAAATGGTCAACTCTTCTAATTCAGGATGGTTTGGTAATCTGGATTCTTTCACAGAGGCTGAGCTATTTTAAAAGCGTTGATTGTTTTGCTTTCTTTTGAACTTTTACAACTGAATCTTTTGGTCGAGAGGGAAACACTATGAAACAACTAATTGATTATTATTATTATTATTATGTCTAATTTCTCATTTCGGTAGACTAACATTGCAACTCTAGGTCATCTAATTTTACCGATGCAGATTGATTATATTATCTATAGCTAGCATTCTTCTTAAATAGTCAATTGACTTTCCTAATCTTGAGGCTCCCTATTTACGGGAGCACAGAAACAAAAGGTTAAGTATACAATTAATTCGTTATTCAACTTATACATGGGTAGAAATTCACTTTCTGCATTTAGTGAATGAAGTTCAATTATTTAATTTTGTTGAATGTACCATATTTGGTTGTGTTATTTCTATTTTAGTTTCGCCTTTCCTCAATTTGTTACATTTATCAAGCTATGCCTGTTTTTATTTCCCCTGCAAAAATCATAATTCTATTCATAGCCACAAATGTATTACTTTCTTCACATGCTTTGAGCACTGTTCAAGCATATGCTTTATACATATCTTAAACATGTCATCTTCGACATACAATATAGCGCAGGCAAAAACTTCTAAAATACTGTCCCCGAGAGGATTCTATGAGCTGGATCATACCTATTATGGAGGAAGGTCCTTTCTACTTACTGTTCAAAAAAATAGCATCCTTATGCAGAAGGAAAATTATAATAAGATCATGAAGTAAGTCCTTGAATATTGTTAGTTCATCCTCCAAAATCAACAAAAATACAAGAAGAAAGTGAGAAAATAAAGGTCAAAGTGGCTTCAAAAATAAACTGCAAAAAGCTATGTCTACTTTAATTGTTGTTAACATGGAATTTTTTGATTTGTGTTGGCAGTTGAACTGAAGAAGCTGGTCTCGTGCTCTTTGAGGCTTGTTAATCTCACTGAGGATCATGTGGCATTTAAGGTGTTCTTCTTATTCTTCTTTGGACTACATGCTAGTGAACTTTTTGAACTTTAGTATGTTGTTGGATCTTTGTTTTATTCTTTTAATATTTTCCCCATCTTTGGCTTTCTGTTTGTTCAATTTTGCACTAATCCAGAAATTGCTGCTGATACAAGGAGCTAAAGTTTTGAGCTGTGAGCATTTGCTACTTTTAGAGTGCTTTTTTTGGAGGCTGCAATTGACAATGTTAATGCCATTTTTGTCATTATTTCATTTTTTTGTTTTTTGTTTTGTTTTAAATGTAACTTGGAAAAAATATAAATTAAGAAAGTTAAAAAATTATAGAGACAAACAGATAGTGCTGACCCAGACAAGTCTTCCATTGTGGTTTACTGCTTCTATAGTTTCTACATTTTAATTAGATAAACCATTTTTTTTAATTACATCTTATATTTCATTCATGCACATAAAATAACACATCATATCAACATATATCAAATGGCCAAGGCATGAATGTGTGGATCACTGACTCATAGATAGGTAAGGAGAAACAACGTATCTCCTTTGTCACTGATCTGAAGAAGGTTATCATTCTTTTCTGGAATAAACCTGATTAAAATTCTTATGCTGCAATTGTTAAGCAAGTTCTCCTAAAATCCAAGTTCTTCTTTCTTGCTTTTTGGTTGTACTTGTTCTCCATGTAATAAATTTTCTGGTGAAACCCACTGAGCATCTCCCCTCATTCTGAGGACGGTACCCGTAGTTAACCATATTTTCTAGAAGCTTAAAACTTTGTCATGAATAAAACTTGGGTGGGGAAGATAACACTTCATGACACAACCACTTGGGCTAGACCCAATTGGACATTGAGAAAATAATGGGGAAAAATTAACGAGGGTTTGCGATGTTTCCATTTGATTCCATCATGCATGAGAGTATGAGATTGGGATTTGATCAAGAGCGTGAAGCCCTTTAAGAACCTTGATGTTGGTGGCATTGATTTTTGAACTTTGTTGATGTTGGTGGTTTTGATTGTTAAACTCTCTATCATGTTCTTAACAAGAATGTACCCTTCACTCAAATGAAAATAATTGATTAGGCATGCTAAGCTTTTTCTACCACATTATATGGTTGAAGAGATGAGCCCTTCACTCAAACCAAAATCACTGGTTAGGCATGTTAAATTTTTTCAGTTGCTATCATATTATAAGGTTGAACAATCCAAGTTTGAAGACTTTGAGCGAGATGATGTTTATGTATCTCTTGTTGATGATCCCATTTTTAGTAGCTCTGAATCAATGATGAGTTTCATGAGTGATCATGTTGATCGGTGATTTGTAGTTTTGATGTCTATTTCTGGTGCTACTACTATCACTACTGCTAAGGTTGTAGAGGTGTTTTAGGAATGCTCAAATACTCAGCGAAATTATTTATGTAGCTTATGTTGATGATCCCTTGTCTAGTAGTGGTGATGAGTTTGGTCATGATGAGGAGTGATCATGCTGATCACTGATATGTAGACTTGTAGTAGGCCAGTTACCCCATAGCTTATAACATTGTTTTTGGATTCTAGAGGCCATTTAGAGCCTCATTGATATGTATTTTGTTGCTGATATGTATTGCATTCAGTGCCAATTTGATATATTCACCTTTACTTGGTATATATATGAACAAACTTTGCATATTTTATCTCTATTGGTTTCAAATCACGATTTTAAATTTTAAAAATAGTTTTTTTCCAATGTGCCACCAAGACTCTGGTGCAGGGAGACGCGGGTGCGGGGAGACACACAGGGGGGATGTGTGGGAGTACCCTCAAATTTTAGGAAAATTTTGGGGGTGCGGGGGGATGTTAGGGTATATATATATATATATATATATATATATATATATATATAATATTCAAGTTCATATTCAATAATGAAAGCATAAATAGACTAATAGTAATAGTAAATACATTGATCCACACATAAAATTTATATTCATAATTGAATTAAATAATGACATACATTGATCCCTCCTCATCATTCATTTTGATACATACATCATTCATATGACATACTCATCATTCATCCATACCATGAGATTCAATAGTAAAATTCAATAATGAAATATTCAAATACATTGATCAATGTTATTCATCATTCTATAATCTACATTGATCTAAAAATAAATTCATCATTCTAGAATCTAAATTAAAATTTAAAAGAAAAACCGACTAGTATATTACTAATACACTGTATACTATATACTGAAGTTTGAACACTAAAATAGTAAATTACTGAATTCAAAATTGATATAACCCCAAGTCTCAAACTCAAAAATAGTGAAGAGTGAGGAGTTAATAATTGGTATGAGGTCATCAATATCTAGTGTCACACATAGTTAAAACTGAAAAGTAAAAAAGGACAATGAGGACTGGAAATAAAATCAACATCAAGGTGTCAATCTCAATGATTGGTCCTCTACATTAACTGTTATTAGACAAATTCAAGGGAGGACGCATCCCCCCTCAAAAGGGGATGCCCAGAAGCACCCCTTTTGCGGGGTGCAGGGATGCCCAGAAGCACCCGTTTTGGGGAGTTGCGTCCCCCACATTGGGGAAACACACCCCCCTGCGTCTCCCCAAGACTCCCCAAAAGGGGTGCGTGGGGAAACGCACCTCAGACGTCCCGCCGTCCTAGGTGCATGGGGTGCGTGCACCCGACCCTAGGGAATGCGTCCACATGGAACAATGTGTTTTTCATTAAAAATTAACTATTTCATGTATTTTTTTAAAGACCAGTTCATTGAGATCTGACTAGTCCCAGTTTGAAACCCGGTTTGATAGATATTAAAATAAATGGTTTGGATAGATTGTACCCGGTTTGGGAGATATTAAAATAATTAATATTTTTAGTGGAGTTCCTTAGTCTAAACTTAGGAAAAATAAAATATTAATGGGAATTAATATAAAACTGGGTTCGAAGGTTCCAAAAGTCATGGATCAAGCCAAATCTAATCTTAGCCATTGATTAGAGATTTAATCTCGGTCATTGAAGGACCAACGAGTAAAATATAAGAGGAGGCTTGAGGGTCAGTTGGAAGGCACACCAGAGTGATCAGTCATTCATTTTGCTAGAGTGGGGTTGCTTAGAAAAAGTGAATCAGTGATCAGCAGCGAGGGGCAGTGAGTACTGGACAGAGAGACAGAGACAGTACTGAGAGACCAATGTAGAAGTAGGGAGAGCGAGAGCAGTAGCCAGTTCAGGCCACGTAGAGCCCAACAAAGACAACGCAGAGGCCAGAAGGACTGCGTCATCCACGCAGAGGCTGTTGGAGTGATGCAGAGGGTCCCAGAGGCTGCGCAGTGCCTTAGAGGGCTGACGTAGAGGGTCCTAGGGCTAACACAGAGGCTAGAAGGGCCAACGCTGAGCTTCAGAGCCGCCGAAGAGGGTTTCGTGGGACAGGTTTTCTGAATACTTGTTTCCGAATATAGAGGTATTGTTGCCGTGTATTATTCTCTGTCGGGTGAGCCAGTTAGGCACCCAGTTGTACTCAAGGAAATACTGCACAATAATAAACTCTCAGAATAACTACACTGGTTTTCCCGCATTGGGTTTTCCTGGGGACATTTGTCCAAATATAACGGTGTCACTTGTGTGCTTGTTTTCTTTTAGTTGATGATCTGTAGATGTTGTGACTGTATTGTGTTTATTTCAATATTTAAATGTTTTAAATAACTTGTTCAAAATTTACAAGTATAAGAAATAAACCAACAAAATACAGATTAATTTTCTAATGGATAGAATTAGAAAATTCAACATGGTATCAGAGCGTGGTTACAAATCACAGGGGAGCTGAAGATATGAGCTAAGCAAAGCATTTGTTGCAGAATCAGCTGTCCTGAGTGACAGTACCTGATCCTTACAGAAGCAACAAAGGAAGGGTTGATGCAGAGGGACTATGTCATCAGTCCGGACCAAAGAGAGGCCAGCGCAGAGGCCAAGGAGGGCAAAAATAGGCTCACGCAGAGCCACACAGAGACCAAGAGGGTTGACACAGTGGCTGAGGGAGCTATTTTCGCTGTAGCCAGGATTGCGCAGAGCCTAGAGGCTCAGTCCTTCAATTGCTGGGGCGAAGGAAGTTGTGGGCAGTTTGCGAGAGCGAAGCTAGTGGGGTACTGTGGTCAGAACAATACCTAACAGGGCAAGACCAAGGTAGAGGAAGTTGCTGCTGAGGCGGATTTCTAGCCAAGGAATCTAGATCAGTGTTGTAGTTGCACAGACGATTGGAGAGGGGCAACTTGACGGTTGGTAGAAGGATTTCCAGGAGGGAAATCGGGACTCAGAGGGAGTCCAGAAGAGAACTTCCAGACGGGAAGTAGAGAGACTCAGAGGAGTCGAATCGAGAACTTCCAGACGGGAAGTAGAGAGACTCAGCAGGAGTCGAACCGAGAACTTCTAGGCGGGAAGTAGAGAGACTCGGAGGAGTCGACAGAGAAGAGCAGAGAGATGGCCGTAAATGGACTGGGAGATTAGGACTGGCTGGATGAAGCGTCCAACTTTGTGGTCTGGAAGGCTAGGATCCTGTCCATTCTAGATAGACATCGTATCAAGGGCTTTGCCTTGAGAGTAATGGCTATCCCAATTGACTCGGTAGCTAATGAAAGGTATGAGGAGGCAATGGCTAAGGCAAAGTGCATCATCCTTGATGGGGTCAAGGATCATGTGGTCCAACATATTGTCGAGAAGGAAATGGCAAAGGAGATGTGGGACACTTTGAAGACATTGTACCAACATACTTCCGTGCAGAGGAAGATGCTCTTGGAGAATCAGTTAAGGTCATACCAGATATAGAAGGGAGATCTGATAGATCTCTTTCTTCGTCGGTTGAAGGAGATCCGTGACCAACTGATTTCCATTGGGGCCATGCTGGATCAGAAGTTGATGGTGAGGACCGCACTTAACGCAGTCTCCGAGGAGTGGGAAACATTTGTCCAGTTCATATTGGGCAGGGCGAGTCTTCCATATTGGGAAGAACTGTTGGTGGCTCTTCGTTAAGAAGAGATCAGACGACTAACCTAGACAGGAAGCAATGTTTTAAAACTCCGACTCCGACACCGACTCGGCTGAGGGTCGACTCCAACTCCGATTCCGACTTTGACTCCGACTCGACTCGGCTCGGCCGGCTCGATTTCAATGACTCAGTCGTAAAAAATACATTAAATATTTTTTTTTTAATAAGAAAATACAATTTTAAAGATTTGCATTTATGTTTCCAAACACACAGCATTAGAAATTTAGAACATAGATGGAAGACAACATATGATCAAAGTAGGCTCATGAATATATCCATTATATCAAAATGGCACCCAGTGCATTGTCCAATACATACATGATCAAAACAAAAACACATAACCAAGGAGGCTAGAAATGGCCTCTACAACAAAAGTAAATCGTGACCAATACTGCTGGCTAGTAGGTACTGCCAGAGGAGCCAAGATCATGTGGATCAATCTCAGGATCATCATTAGAGTCAGATAGGGGGCCCCATGGCTTTTTCACATCATCATCTCCAACTGCCACTGTAGAAATGGTAGCATTAGCAGGCTGTGCAGCAGATGCGAGCTGAGAGAGACGAGATATGCGACTACGCTTCTGTGATCGCTGAGCAGAGGAAGTGCCTGCAACTGGAGGACTTGCTGGCTGTGAGGCTGAGGCTGGTACAAGTGGATCAGGATCTGCATTCAACTGAACATCATGTTCGAATGATGCCTCCCCAGGTAAATCCAAATCAAGTTCCTCATCAGAATCAAATTCTGCTGGATGACTCTCCACTACCCAATCTGATGTTGGATCAATGTCTTCCAACACAATGGGATCTGAATCAGGGCTTTTGTTCAACAATTGGTTGCGTCCGAGTCGGAGGTTGTATTGGACATAGACTAGATCATTTAACCGTTTTTTGATCCAAACGGTTTCTCTTCTTTGTGTGAATCCTCTCAAAGACGGACCAATTGCGCTCACACCCAGTAGCACTGCAAGTTTGACTCAAAATACGAATTGCAAACTTTTGCAATTCAGGACAATGGCTACCAAAAGCCTCCCACCATTGTGCTGCAAAAAACATAGGAGTGTAATGAGTTAGCTCAACAAAATTACAAATTATATCCAACTTTCAAATTATAAACGATTTAACAAAATTTAAAAAAACTATTAAGAATTTGAAAATTGAAATTTTTGTTTACCTGGCTCATCTGCTTCTCTTGCAATCTTTGCTAGGTTCTTCCCAAAGGTACCCGAGGCATTGGTGAAGGTCGTGACCTGTCGGTGTATCTCCAGCTGATCAGACTCCAATGGGATCATGCGATCAATGCAGTCAATCAGTCCATCTCTAACCTCCCCCCTAAAAGCTCTTGTCTCCTTAGCGTTATAATGATACCGTGGGTTCAAAAAATACCCAGTTGTATGTATAGGGCGATGGAGTTGATTGTTCCATCTTTCATCAATGATTGCCCAAATGGGTCCATACTTAGCCACTTTATCCTTGTATGCCCTCTTTATTTGCTCCTTTGGTTGATCCATAGCCTCATAAATGAAGCCCAAAGCCAATCTTTCCCCATCCACCAACCGCAACACCTTAACTAGTGGCTCAATAAGCTTCACAATCTCTGCTGCCTTTCTCCAAAATATTTCTTCATTAACCTTCTTTTTCAATTCTTTGCCTTCTAGTTTGTGAGACCACTGGCTTTGATTCCATTCATCACTGGAAAACAACTTTTGCAAGTTTTTATGTTGGGAAAGCATAGATTGCAATGTCAAAAAGTGAGTAGCAAATCTAGTGATGGCAAGCCTAATAATATCCCTGCCCGCAGTGTGTTTCCTCATGAGGCTCAAAATCCATGAATGATTGTAGATAAATTTTGTTATGCTTTTGGCATGATCTACAGTGTTTTTGACCCAATCTAATTTTCCAATATCCTCAAGCATGAGGTCTATGCAATGTGCAGCACATGGGGTCCAAAAGATGGTCTTCTGTTTTTGCTCTAACAGTTTACCAGCAAGAACATAGTTAGAGGCATTATCTGTGATGACTTGAACAACATTAGCCACCCCCACCTCCTCAATAACCTCATCCAATAGCTAGAACAACAATTGCCCATCTTTTACCTTATTAGATGCATCAACTGATTTTAAAAACACGGTTCCTCGTGGGCAGAAGATAAGAAAGGTTATGATGGTACAGTTTCTTTGATTAGTTCATCCATCTGAAATGATGGTACATCCTGTTCTTGCCCATGAGTCCTTGAAATCTTTCAAATACTCATTAATGGATGAAATTTCTTTTTGCAAACGATAACCCCCTTAGCTCATGCATAGTAGGGCCTTTGAAGCCTTTTCCAGCAGCATGTATGGCATCAAACATAGGCTCATAATATGGTGAACGGGAAGCATTGAACGGGATATCAACATCATACCACCATCTAGCTATGTAATCACAAGCAGTCTCCCCCAATTCTTTTTTCCAATGGTCATCTAAAGTGGGCTACATTTGACTTCTACTAGCTTGAGGACCAGGTGCATCTAATGGAGAGGAGGGAGTGAAATAACTTTTGATATTCATATCACCCTTTTTCATTCTACCCTTTCCCTTTTCTTGAATAGACTCAAAAGAGGGAGGAACATATCGGAAGGGGTTGGATGCATCAATACAAGGGATAGAGGAAGAATCCTCACAATCAAAATGGGGGTTGGTAGCCATCATTTTTTGTATATTCCTCTTCCTCCCAATTTCAGCGTCTAACTCTTTTTGCCTAGCCTTATCTTCTTTAAACTTTTCAAAGCTGGCTAACAATTCCTTCCTAATCTCCCCAATTTCTGGTGAGGTACATGGAGTAATTTGGCCTCTAATCCCTGCCAAGTGTTGTTTCAGCCTATTAATGCCCCAGGACCTTCCTTAATTTTCCTATGGCAAAATTTGCAATGCATTTGACTTTCAACCATTTCAACATATGCCCAAGCAACATCTTTCACTCTAGGTGCCATTTTTTGACTTGGAAATGAAAGCAAACAATCTAAAAATTAATAAGTAAAAACAGATTTGTACAAGTGAAAAAAATACCTTTAGGCACAAACTGCCTTCTCAAGCTTGCTCCAAGAAACCAGCTCCTCAATGCTGCTCCAGATGGCTGCCCAAGAAGCTCCTCACTCCAGCTACAATGCTTGCCCAAGACTCCTCATTGCTACTCCAAAAACAAACTCAACAACTCTTCACAAACTCTCACTCAAATGCATGAGATGGCTGTGAGAGAATGAGAGGGGTTGAGTGGGTTAAATAGGGTTTGGGAGAGGGGAATGGACCCCAAAGACCAACAAAACAAAATTTAAATTCATTTGGAGCCCCCCACACTCGGCTAATATTAAAAAAAATAAAAAAATTGTGTTTTTTCAAGGTACCGGGCCGCTGTATGTAACCCAACCTGGTTGATACGGACTCGGCCGAGCCGGCCGGGTTAATACAACTCAGCCGGCCAAACTGGTTACTTGGCGGGGTCATAATTTTCAGGCCTGGCTCAGACCAACTCGGCCGAGCCGGCCGGGTTAATACAACTCAGCCGGCCAAACTGGTTACTTGGCGGGGTCACAATTTTCAGGCCTGGCTCAGACCAACTCGGCCGAGTCAGTTCCGAGCCGATCGTTTTTTAAAACATTGACGGGAAGTAGCAGCAAAGGGGTCTGGATCAAGAAGGAAGAGGAAGAAGATGAGGCTCTGGCATCTGCGGGAAAGTAGGAGAAGAGGAAGAAGAAGGACCTCTCCAAGGTCAAGTACTTCCATTGTAGGGAACTGGGTCACTATGCGAACTAGTGTCCGAGGAAGAAGAGTAAGGGAGAGGCTTCTGACTCTAAGGCAGTGCCAACGAAGGCGGAGAAAGAAGTCGAGGAGGATGACGATTGTGCCATGAGTGCTCATGTACTTTTAGAGAAGAGGTGGGGAGACATCGAGCTGTAATCAGGAAGTCTACAGCTGATGAGGGGCAGGATCCTTGAGGTACCCAAACCCTTGGATTATACCTTGCTATAGGAGCCCCGAAGAGGAGTAGCAACACTGGTGGATGTAAGTAGAGACAGATGTGGATGAAGCGACAGAGAGTGTTACAGTGCAGGAGTCCCAGGGCAGGCGAGGCTAGTAGGCTGCAACAGTGTGAGAGGCACGAGAGTGTTGCAACGGTGCAGGATGGCACAAAGAGGTTTGCAACGGTGCGAGATGCAGGGAGTTGTTGCAACAACGCAAAGGCCAGTAGAGTGAGCACTTGTTAGCGACAGAGGGAGATTCAACATCGGGAGTGTTTCTAGCCTGACAGGGATGTCAGAAGTTGGGTGGATCAATTACTTACTTCTCAGTAACTGAGTTGCAATGTAGTAGCAGTATGCAGCATGATGAGAGGGGGTTGCAGTGTTGGGAGAACGGACCAGCAGCAGCACGGATGCAGAAGGAGCTGCCGTATGGATGCAACAGTGGCAGTGGCAGGGCCATGGGCAGCAGTACAGGATGCAACAGTGCAGAGGATGTTGGGCGGGGAGGCCTAGCATCAGCACAGGTATCGGTGTCGTATAATGATAGTGATGCTCAGTGTGGAGTATTACTAGAGCACAGTCCTCGCTAAGAGGGAGTGTTGATTTGGGATAGCATTAGATGTGCTCTAGCTATGAAAATTGGTGGAGGGGCTAAAGCACATGAGTTCTCCAAGACCTAGAAATGGTTTGGATAGATTGTACCCGGTTTGGAAGATATTAAAATAATTAATATTTTTAATGGAGTTCTTAAGTCTAAACCTAGGAAAAATAAAATACTAATGGGTATTAATATAAAACAGGGTTAGAAGGTTCCAAAAGTCATGAATCAAGCCAAATCTAATTTTAGCCATTGATTAGAGATTTAATCTCGGCCATTGAAGGACCAACGAGAAAAGTATAAGAGGAGGCTTGAGGGTCAGTTGGAAGACACACCAGAGTGATCAGTCATTCATTTTTCTAGAGCGGGGTTGCTAAGAAAAAGTGAATCAGTGATCAACAGCGAGGGGCAGTGAGTATTGGACAAAGAGGCAGAGACAGTATTGAGAGACCAGCGCAAAAGCAGGAGAGCGAGAGCAGCAACTAGTTCAAGCCACACAGAGCGTAGTAGAGACAGCGCAGAGGCTAGAGGGACTGCGTCATCCACGCAGAGGTTGCTGGAGTGACGCATAGGGTCCCAAAGGCTGCGCAGTGCCTCAGAGGGTTGATGTAGAGGGTCCTGGGGTTGACGCAGAGGCCAGAAGGGCCAACGCTGAGCTTCAGAGTTGGCAGAGAGGGTTTCATGGAACAGGTTTTCAGAATACCTATTTCCGAATAAAGAGGTATTGCTGTCGTGTATTATTCTCTGTCGGGTGAGTCGGTTAGGCACCCAATTGTACTCAAGGAAACATTGTACAATAATAAACCCTTCGAATAGCTGTGCTAGTTTTTCTTCATTGGGTTTTTCTGGGAACATTTGTCCAAAAATAACGGTGTCACTTGTTTGCTTTTCTTCCAGTTGATGATCTGTAGATGTTGTGACTGTATTGTGTTTATTTCAGCATTTAAATGTTTTAAATATCTTGTTCAGAATTTACAAGTAGAAGAAATAAACCAACATAATACAGATTAATTTTCTAATGGATAGACTTAGAAAATTCAACAATCTGGGCTTTTGCTTGCTCAACGAGAGGATTATAAGAAGAGTCTTGATGGGCATTTGGAAGACACATTGCGTGAGAGATCAAAGATTGATTTTCTCAAGAGAACAACGCAGTAGTTGCCGGAGAGGTCATCGAGGAGATTTCCTTCAGTGAGGGGCAGAGATAGTTTTCTGATTGGAGAGTTTCCTGATCTGGGGATACATTGCAGAGGAGGCAGAGAGAGATCCAAAAGAGACAGTGCAGAGCTATGCTAAGGCAGCACAAAGCCTGAGAGGAGATTCGAAATTTGCTATAGAGTCGAGTTCTAGAGCCAAAAGCTGGGGTGTGAGACTGGAAGTGCAGAGAGTCGAAGTTCCAGAGGCAAATTGACCAATAAGAAGGGTGACACAGAGCCTAGTAGCTGTGATGCTGGATTGCATAGGCTGACACAAAGGTAGTGTGGTGCTTGTCATTCAGTGGCTGGATTAGTGTCGGATCTCCAGTGATAGTGTGAGGTACTTCTCACTAATTTCTCTGCCGGTCAGATTCTCTGTATCGGATAGCCAGTAAGGCATCCAAAGATTGTATTAAAAAACTACTGCATAATAATACAAACCCTCAACTGCTGCACCGATTTTCCCGCATTGGGTTTTTCCGGGGACATTTGTCCAAAAACAATGGTGTCACTTGTGTGTGTGTTATTTCTTCTTGCTCAGTTCTTTTTTCTACATATTATTTATGTTGTGAAGGATACAATTGTATTTATTTCGATGTTTACTGTGTAATACTGTAAATAACTTGTAAGAGAATTAGCAAGTAGGAGAAATAACATCAGGTTGTAGTAGGGATTTGGGTCACCAGATTTTCACATGGTATCAGAGCGCAGGTGAAGCAAGAGAGCAGACCGGAAGAGCCCAACGTTGAAGAGAAAGAGGGAGATCAAAGTGTTGCGTAGGCAACAGATCGAATCCCCAGAGGGATTGTGCAGTCCAAGCCGGGAGGGCAAGATTCTCGAGGAAAATGTCTCTCTGAGTGAGTTGACAGAGATGTAAGGTTTCTAATTAGTGATTTGTCAGTGGCAGAGCAAGCAACACAACAATAGATCTAGCGTTGAGCAGTCTTCAGGTGAGACAGTTTTCTGCAGTAGTTGTTGGGGTAGAAAAACGTCAAAAGAAAGAAGAAGCTACCTTTTGAGGGAATGTCTTCCTCATTGAATTCCGAGCCAAGGAATTCTATTTCTCAATCGCTGAGCAGCGGTAGCGAGGAGCAGATCTACTAATTCTAACAGGGAGTGCGTAGGCCAGCCTAGCAGCTACGCAGAGGAGAGAGGGAGTAGTTCGACTTTTTGTTGGCAGAAATGGCAGCCAATGGGCTGAGAGATCAAGGTCGGTTGGATGGAGCAAGGTTACTTGGGAGCGGGAACGAGAGAGACATTTTCAGAAGCTCCTGTTTTGGGAGCGAATCTCTGAGCGTTTTTTATATAGTATATATATTTTCATATTTTTTATATTTTGATGCATATATGTCAACAAAAACATGTAGAATGATAAATTAGATATAAGAAACATAAAAAACATAGATTGAACCATATAACAACAATCATCTAGAAGTTATAATCTTCATCAACCACGTCCACAAGTAAGTAACATACAACATATTGAGTCTTATGAATCATGATTCATGAATCTGAAAGTTTCAAGCTTTCAAAATTCAATATATAACATTTATCATCATTGATCACCAAAGTTGTACTTGTAAGCTAAGTGTAACCATTACAACAAATAATATCTAACATGAAATGAAATTTTATAAAATGAAATGAAATGAAACAACTTTCAACTTTCATGACGCATCATATTCATAATTCATTACCAGTGAGTTATAATTGCCAACTTCAAACTTAAATTGTCATATTTTGTTTACAAAAAATATCATAATAAATTTGAAAGAGTCAACAATTATAAAAACTACTAGAAACTAGAAAAGACAAGTAAATCTATCATCTACATCTTCCTCTTGCCGCCACGAATAATGTCTAATTTCTGAGTAGGTCATGGTGGTCTTTTAGGAGTCTCCTCCCACACAGTCCCACGACTAGAACCAAAAGGCAAATGCCATCCACGTGTGGGATGTACATGGAGGCAACAACAACAAAGGAACAAGACTTGGAACTCGAGCACTGCTACTGGATGGTGGGGGTGGCATGGTTGTTGCTTCATCTTCCTCTCTCATAAGTTTTGCTTCTAGTTCTTCAAGATGTATAGTGCCATCCTCCAAATTATCGTCCTCTGGGTGGTTGTCCCAAATTTTATATGTTGGATCCTCATAAGCCCAATCACAATAATGGCTCAACAACCTCAAGTTGTTGTGCACATACACCAAGCTTTCTGCCTAGCTTTCATTGAGTCTGTTTCTTCTCACATTATGTATGAAGCTATAGGTGCTCCAACACTTCTCAGAAGAAGTATTTACAACCTATGAGAGAACTTTTTTTGCCAATTTTGGCAAAAGTCCCTGGCATCCATATCCTTCCCACCATGTGAGAGCATCACATCTGTCTCTATCTTCCATTGCATGGAAAGATCCAAACAAACCAGTGCAACTGAAGTATCTGCCTAATTCAAGACGCATATTAGCACATTCCTCCCTGTCAGGTATCAACTTGTCTAATGCTTGCAAATATCCTGTAGATACATATTGATCTATATGGGGTTTGACCCTAACCACACCCCTAGGTGCTGGTTGACCCAACCAAGATGGAGACTAGTATTTTGGTCTAAGCATATACACCAAGGCATGTAGTGGAACATTAAGCTTAGTCCGCCGTGTACACACACAATTGTGAATCTGTGTATACAAGTTGGGATCATCTTTCTGAACAATATCTTTTATTTGCCCCAACATGGTATCCATTTGCTCATACACCTCCCCAATCACTAGTTTATCTGTATCTGCAAAACAAATCATGTGATAAATGGGCTAGGTGAATTCCAATACTTGCCTCACACGTGCCCAAAACTGACCATCAAGAGCGGTCTCCTCCACCTGTTCAAAGCCTTGCTTGTTAGCTGCATTTGTAGCCCTTTCCTTTAATACCTGCCAGTGTGGACTTGATACCATGCTAGCCAATGACTCTCTTACCTTCAAAAGGCTCCTGAATGTGAGGTAATAGCTAGCAAATCTAGTCTTCGCAATCTTCAACAACTCCAATCTTGAGTGACTATGGAAAAGCCCATGGGTATTGCTATGATTTGTAATAAATTTTATCATTTGTTTGCCTCTCTTGTACAAATCACCAATCCATTTGTATTGTTGGTTTTTGTTCTTAATAATATCAGGGGTCAAAAGGTTCACTGTGTGAACCAAACACCTAGACCAAAATATGTTGGGGTATTTATCCTCAGTGATTGCTCCCGCTGCCTTACAATTAGCAACATTATCAATGATGACTTGGATGACATTGTATGGCCCAATATGTTCAATTGTTTCAAGTAATGGTTCTGCAATGTTGATGTTTGTCTTGAACTTGTCTGAATAATCATATGTTGAAAGAAAGATGGCACCACTAACAGACACAGCAAGAACACTTATCAATGGCTTGCCTTCTACATTTGTCCATCCATCAGATACAATGGACACCCCATGCTTTGTCCAAGAATTTGTCATTCTACTCAAAGAATGTGATATTTTTGCTTTTTCATGATCAAGTCCAACGGTTCTAGCCTTGTCACACCCAGGGCTCTTGTATCCTTTAGGGGCGTCATTTATTGCGGAAACCATTTCATGCCAATAAGGTGAGCGAAGAACATTGAATGGTATCCCACATGCATAGAGACACCGGTAAACTTTTGAATCAACCTCATTAAGGAAATTTGATATGGTTCTACGCCTTAAAGAGATGTTTGGTGACCCTGTGCCTCCATATCCACTGCCATGGAGGATGCTGAAGGAGTTTTTTGTGAATGTGATTGTGAGCTTGGTTCAAATAAATCCTTTGATTTTTTAGATTTATATTGGGTTTTCTCCTATTCCCTTATGTATTTGGCTCTCTCTATTGCTGACACACCTGCACAAGTTTTGATTCCTATTTGTTTATCTCCATCCAATGGCCTTTTCCCGTAGAGGTGCTTTCTGACACGGGTGTATGAACATGTGTAATTATTGTTGCAATGGGGGCAGTGAAATTTAGTGGTTTCACCCCCTTTCCTTGCTTTAGGCTTAGTAACATATTTCCACACTGGGGTTTGGTCTTGTTTAGTTTTTTGAGTTGAATCATGTTCACTCTCCTCCATCTCCTCCTCACCAAGGTACTCCTCTCCTGGGTTTTCATTAAATCCACTATAACCCACTTCTTCGCCCCCTACTTCATGTTCAACCCGTCTTTTTCTACTCTCCAACACCATAATAACCTAAAAAAGAACCAAGAAGAAGAAAATGCCAAGCAATATAACCATTATGTTTAATATTTGAAGTTTTGAATCTACAAAAAAAAATGGAATGGGAAATAAAGAATCTTATTTATTTAGCAATGAACATAATTTTTTATTTTTGCTAGATTAGAGTGTAGATCCTACCTCTTTGGCCTCCAATCCCAAGCTCCAATCTCCCCTTGCAAGCTCTTCAAACTCCTGCAGGCTCCTCTCTCACCAAGCTCCTCTCCTTGCTTCAAAACTCTCTCCAAACTCTTTTGCTCTCTCTCCAAATTCTCTTGCTCTTTCAATGGGATGAAGTGAATAATGGGAGGGGAGAGGGTCTATTTATTTCGCCCCCTTCCCTTCCCTCTCTCCCTTTTTCCCTTCCTTTCCCTTTCTCCTAAGCTGTTGTCGCCTCTCTCTTGGCCGCGCGTGCGTCGCTTTCCGCTGGTCGAGAGCGACTATTCCAACTGGGGAGCGGTCCTCTCTCTTGGCCGCGCGGGCATTGCGTTTCGCTGGTTGAGAGTGACGCTCCCGATCTCGATCTCAAAAAAACCAGGGAGCATTTTTTTTTTGGTTCGGAGCGCGCATTGCTTCCTGATTGCTCCTCGGTTGGAAAAGTCGCTCCTAGAGCGGTGGGAGCGACGCTCCTGACCTCGATCCCGAAAAAACTAGGGAGCGGTTTTTTTGGTCGGGAGTGTGCTCTCGAAATCGATCCCTATTCGGGAGTGATTTTGGGAGCGCGTACCCGACCTGCTCTCGAGTCGCTCCTGTCCAAAGCATGGATTAGGAGCGGGATTGGGGAGTGTGGGCGCTCGCCTGTAACCCTGGGACATGCCTTCTAGATGAGCATGATCTCAAGATGTATGTCGATAGTGTGGCAGTTGTACCCGCTGAAGCAGATCCGCTCAAGAAATACAAGGTTGAGATGGCAAAGACCAAGTAGTTGATCCACGACGGAGTGAGGGATCATGTTGTATGTCACATTGTTGGCAAAGGGACGACCAAAGAGATGTAGGATGCCTTGGCTATGTTATATCAAGGATCTTCCGAGCAGTGGAAGATGTACTTGGAGGAGAAGGTGAGATCAGCGAGGATGCAAAAATGGGAACACATTGATTCGTTCCTATCAAAGCTTCAGGAAGTTCGAGATCAGTTGGCAGCTGTAGGATCATCACCTCAACCTATAGATATGGTGAGGTTAGTCTTGAATTCAGTCTCAGAAGAATGACAAGTATTTGTCCAGAGTATTCTGGGCAAAGAGAAATTGCCAGATTGGGAAGGAATGTGGGCCGCTTCAATAAGAAGAGATGAGGCGAGACTTAGTCAAGTGCAAACTTGATGGAAGCACCAATAGTGGGACGAAGCCCAAGGAGGAGGATAATGCAACCCTTGCATCAAAGGGGCAACAAGAGCAACGAAAGAAGAAGAAGCACGTTTCTAAGATCAAATGTTTCCGGTGTGGTGAATTTGGTCACTACGCTACGCAATGTCCTATCAAGAAGAAGGGCAAGGACGAGAAACATGATCCGCAAGCTGCAAGTGCAAAGATCGAGGAGGAGGAATTTGCGATGATTGCCCAGATACCTCCAGGGGAGAGGTGGGGTGATCTAGTACTGTAGTTCGATAGAACTATAGATGGGAAGGATCCTCGAGGAGTCCACCTCTTGGATCAAGACCTTGCTACGGGAGCCCATAGTCAGCAGTAGCAGGATGGACGAGTGTCGGGTGGTGCAGTCAAATGCCATAATGACAGATGGAGTGGCTAGTACTAGTCAGACACTGAGCAGCGCATAGCTAGTGTTGGCAGCGGTGCAGTTGTCACAGAGCAGAGTCAGTGACTTGGAAAGTATTCTCTAATCCCTGTCATGTGGCATGATGCTCCACTATCAATATACCGGAAACCTGTGGATGTAGAGCTAGAAAGGCAAGCTATGAGAGGAAACTCATCCTCTAGTCTTGAAGATAGCCCACCAATATTCGCTAAAGCTATTGTCTGTTGCTTCCCTTTCTCCTTGTCGCCCTTCTTCCTGCTTGAAGATTGATTGACATAGCGACCAATTAGACTATAACCAAAGCACTTGACTTAACTCTTGTCCTTTTTCTTCTCTCCTCCCTTGGACCCTTGGCTAGATCCTTTCTTGGCCTTTCCCTTTCCTGCTAGGGC
Organism: Pinus tabuliformis; assembly: GCA_031772625.1. NCBI lineage: Eukaryota > Viridiplantae > Streptophyta > Pinopsida > Pinales > Pinaceae > Pinus > Pinus tabuliformis. Next base: position 1,019,971,587 of record CM062805.1, read on the forward strand.
CACGTTCTCGTCATCCTTGCGCTTCTGAGTTTTGCTGCTACTGTTACCACTGGCAAAACTTAGACTAAGCTTCTCTTGAGTGAAATTACCCCACAAACTATCCCAACTCGATAGTGTATCTCGTCCATTGATCACGTGAACGAACACATCCCACTGCTTTGATAACCCATTTAATGTTGTTCTCATGATCATCAATTATCTGATCTTTGACAACTGCCAACTCGTCCTTGACAAGTCGAACTCCAGTGAGGTAACTAGCAACATTTTCGCCCTTATTCATCCTGGTATTTCTTAGCTTCTCACTGAGAATCAACTTCCTATTCATGGTTACATCCTGGAACAACTTTAGAATGACATGCCACATCTTTTTTGTTGTATCCAAATCTGTGATATGTGGTACAATATGATTCTTAACCCCATCAAGGATTATTCTCCTCGCCTTGGCATCCTCCTCCTTGTCCGCTATGAACTGTGTTGGATCTATTCGTACATCTACAACACTGGTTGCATATTCTTTGAGACCATTCTCTTCTAGTAGTAAAGAAATTCTGGCATTTCAGACACCAAAGTTTGAAGCTCCATCAAATCTGTTCTGATGTCTCAATCTAGTTGAAGCCATTTTTGAAAACCCTCGGAAAATAGACAAAACCCAAATAAATTTGGAGAAGTTTGAACTAGGTTTTATAAGCCCTTGTTTTCTCTTCCTATGTTCTGTGCTGAGCCTCTTTTGCACTTCACTGAGTTGCTTTGATACCATGAAAAATTCTATTGCAGTTACTGGTTATTATTCTTCTATCTTTACAGATTATTTGTCTTCTGGAAATTAATTCGTGACAAATACTGAATAAAAACACAACTGCAATGTCACCAAAAATTAATCACAGGAAACAACAAAGCTTGCTGAGATATGTTTGCATACACATTTTTCAGTTTCCAAGGATGTTATTATGAGAAAATATCTGGGGTCGCAATGGGATCTCCATTATCACCATTTGTTGTGAACTTATACATGGAATACTTTGAGAAGAAATCCCTTGAATCTTACCCTTTAAAGCTAGCTTGGTGGAAGAGATTCGTTGATGACACCAATGTAAAATGGACTCATGGTAAGGAAGAACTTGATAAGTTTTTCAATCACCTTAATTCTATCTCTTCTGAAATAAAGTTTACCATGGAACTAGAGGAGAACAAAAGCATACCATTCCTAGATGTTCTTATTACTAGGAAGGAGGATGGTACATTAGGACATCAAGTCTTCAGGAAGAAAACTCACACGGAAAGTTATCTCCATGCTGAATCATATCATCATCCTTCTCAAAAGTTTGGGGTCCTTAATATTCTTGCTGTTAGAGCCCTTAGAATATGACTCTGAGCACTTGGATGAAGAGAAAAAGAACTTAACTTATGTATTTAAAAGTATAGGTTGTAAGGAAAAGGACATTAAGAAGGCTATTAGAAGAGCCGAAGGAAAGCTTAAACCCCAAGGCCCTTAAGCACGGTGTGTAAGGTATACCTCCCTTACATTAAGGGAGTTACTAATAAGATTGCAAAGATTTTGGGCAAGAAAGACATGTTCACTCAATTCACAACAACAAGAACAATCAAGCAAAGAATGAGGTCTGTTATGGATAGTATTGATCAACAACAACCTAAGGGAGTTTACAAATTGATAGTTCTTGTGGTAGAAGTTATATTGGAGAAACAAGACGTTCACACTCATTGCAAAGAAGACTAAAGGAGCACAAAGATGACATTAAAAATGAAAGATCACGCGCTTCAACCCTTGTTGAACACTCCTTGAAAACTTTGTATCATGTGTGCTTAGAAAATGCTAGAATTATCGTTAGAGAAGAACACTATCAAAAGAGGAAAATTAGGGAAGCTCTTGAGATTATGAAACATCCATATAATCTCAACAGGGATGGTTGCATTGAGATCAGCAGAAACTGGTTTCAGACTGTCTAGTTCTGCCGATACTTCTCAGGTATAACATCTCAGGTATGAATATCTATCCTTAACTTCAATTCTTAAATTAATAAATAGATCACAATGATATAGATATTAACACATAATAACATTAATAACATATAAAGAAAGCATTAATTTCTAATTACACTATTAATTTTTTCAACAATTAATTTTCAATAATTTAACTCAAAGTTAATTAATACTCATTAAATTTGTTTTAAAATAAAAATCATTAACAATGCCTAATTTTAATATATTAATCTTTGGTCGTATCATTTCTTTAATTAACAGTCATTTTTAGTTGTTTGTAGCACATATATATATATATATATATATATATATATATAGTTAATTTATTATTTCATTAGACTATTAATTAATTAATTCATTATTCTTAGGATTCAACAAATATTATTTCATACACAATAATATTACTTTAGTTTTTTATATAACTTTTTTTAGCCGACCATTTATGTTTTTGATTTTTTTATCTTTATTATTTATTTATTCCTCCTCCGCATTGGCTCGTCTTTCCTCATACATTGTCCTGATGATGGATCCTCTTTGGGATTAGAAACGTCGACAAATGTTACATAACACTGTGGAAAATCCAAACTCTCTCTCTACAAAAGAAGGCCATTGAAGTTTGAAATCTAAACTAAGAAAATAACACACATAAAATTGGACATTGATATTTTTGGACAAAATAGTCCCTGGAAAAACCCCAAAGGGAAAACCAGTTTTGCAGATGAGGGTTTATTTTATTTCTTCAACAAATTGAAAATTACATAAAATGCTTGCCTCTCATTGGAAAGCTCCGACAAATTTATTTCTTCACTTCTGCAAGGTGATTCGACCTCTTGGAAACCACTCAGCCCCTCTAAATCAATTCGGCCTATCTTTGTAATGCTGAATCGATCCAACTGGTGCATTTCTGACAAATAATTCGGCCTTTGTGGAAACTTGCACCCACTCGGAAAATAACTTTGCTTCCATTGGATTTTTGACCTTCACCGGCAAATTCTACTTCTCGTGTGCAAATCGAACCTTCTAGCAAATTCGAACTTGCTCCGACAACTCGACCTCCTTGAAACAATTCACATTGGTTGGAGAAACTCGGCCTCTACAGATAAATTGATCTCCCTCCATCAGCGAGAATCTGGAAATCACTGTGAAGAATCCCTCTCCGGCAAAATGATTTCAACAACTATTGATCCCTACTGCTAGTGTCTCCCACGCTATCACTGCACCCTTGCTGTCATTGCAATTCTGCGTGTTCGAATTGATCTGCAAAAGTCCCATCTCTCGTTGACGAATCAACGACCACGATTTAACTCCAATTGATGGCTAAGATCATATCGACTTTTAAAAATCACTTTTCTAGAAGTTTGTAGAGCAAAATCGATAATTAATCCTGATTAATTAACACATTCACTTAAGTTAGACCTAGGTAAATAATTAAAACTGGTTAATTAAATCTAATTAAGACATTTCACTTAAAAACTTTTAATGGGTATTGGAGATAATTAATCCACCTATGTTCCTATCCTCATAGACACCATGTGAAACTAGAACACCTCTACAAGCTACAAAAACTAAAATTTTCATCTTCTCGCTTAGGCTGCTTTTATTATTTTCCATAAGACAATTCCCTAATCTCCGAAGTAAGTGAGGGCTAGGATTAAATCCCAGTTTTCTTTGACCAACGGTGGACATTAGATCTAAGTCACCTAAATAATTAATTATTTATTGTTAGAAAAGCATTAGCCCAAAGTATACATTGATCAAACAATTAATCAATGTAATTTTCCCATGTTAAAACTTAGGAAGGAGAGCATATTAGTTGCGCTTATTGAACAACCACCTAATTAGGACTTCTTTTCCTGCATGCAAGAGACCAACCTATGCAGAAGACCTTCCCAATCTACAAAAATCAACAGTTATGACCCTCTGAAACTTAAATATCTACTTCAGTACAAAGTTAAGGCTCTGACTGTGAGGGATTTTGTGAAACAATCACAGAAAATTACAAAAATATTAAAAGAAAACCTGGTTAATATCCGGAATTAAATGGAACAGTAGGCAGATCATCATTGATCAGAACATGGGTTTGAGGAAGGCAGCTGGGTATTTGTGTCTCCAGTCGTACTAAAAGTTTTCCTTTAGGCAAAGGGAAAATAATAAATTAGCCCAAGGTTTAATGGGCCCTACCAAGTCAAAGAGATCTGTAAGGTTACCCATGCTTTTGATTTCCTGTAGGAAAGACAAGTTCATAACTTTTTCCAATTTTCCTGTGTAAAGTAAAAATATCAACCTGAACTAGGTCTCTTTGATCATGTTTGATTGCAGAATAAAGTTGAAGAAATTGCCAACAGAGGATTTGTCTTGGGAAGATGAATTGTCCCGGTAGAAGCACCCTTCTCTACTGATGTTTTGAGGGAAAAACATTGAAAAGGGAGGACTTGTAATATACCTAGGATATTATCAATAATACAAACATAAGTATATAATGACATCATAGTAACATAAACATAGCATATATATGTATGTATGCATATTTTAATAATTTTATTACTTTAACAAAAAAACCTTGTGGGATCCCCCTCCCCCTCTTCCCTGGAATATCAGGATGGCCAGTGGTTTAACCCAGCCGCAATAGCCACTGGTAACTCAGCAGGACTTGAACCTCAGCCATATTAGAATCTAGAGCTAGAGACCTCACAGTGATCTCTGCCTTGGAATGGTTTGTTCAAACAGATTGAGCTAACACATTGTGCTATAAACATAACTTTATATACACACTTATAACATAATAAATAAATAAATATTGATAAGCCATATCACTTCTAATAAATCCACTACCCTTTTCCGAAAGTCACATTTTATCAACATGGCCTAACCCTTTGACTTTTTTGTGTATAAATACTATGCGTGTATTTGGATATAATTTATCTATTATTTATTACATATATTTTCGCACACATCTTTTATATTTTTTGTGTGCTTTCTGTTTCTGAGTTCCTGACATATTTATGCAGTTTGATGCTCTTATGCTCTGTTCCACAGACCAGGATTGTTTTTTCCCCTTTTTCTTTGTAAACTTGTTTATTCGTTTATATTTGTTATCTTTTATTTTTGAGCAATTTCAATGGCTGCAACTAAGTATCTAGTATGCTGCATATTGTGAAGTGACAGGATGAAGTAATTTTTGTCCAAAGACATGAAAAATCTTCAAAACACCCGAAGAATAAATATGTTTCCTTTTGCGAAAACATTTACAAATTTGGATACACATATGTCATGGCATTTATTGTTAAACTGTTGAAAGAATATTGGATATAGTTCTTGCTTGGGAACGAATATATTCACCTGTCATATTCTTTTTGGATAATGATTTAATCTGTTTGTGTCATTCTTACAACAGGTCAAGACAACATCTCCCAAAAAGTATTGTGTGCGTCCTAACACTGGAGTTGTTTTGCCCCAGAGTAGTATTGATGTCATTGGTAATGCTTTTTAGTACTATATATTTATTTTTAAGAAAAATCCGTTGCTTTTGAGTAGTTACTATTTATATCTGCTCTTGATTCCCACTAATATGACTTTGGGTTTTCTTAGTGACCATGCAAGCTCAGCGAGAGGCTCCACCAGACTTACAGTGCAAAGACAAGTTTCTAATTCAAAGTGTTAAAGCACCATATGGTTTTTCATCAAAGGATATTACTCCAGAATTGGTAACTTTAAGAGTGTACTTTCATGTATACATGCATTCTTAGTTTAGGAAAGTATTTATAAGCAGTATTTGTGAAATGATGATGTACCATACACTAGAAGCATAGTCATAATCTTAAATATAATTGCCTGTAATAATACTAGTTAGCGGGTGAATAGGGATAAGGGATAACCCATATTATTTAGTGAAGAGGGATAGGGATATTTGAAATATACCTCTCTTTATTCTAATAAATCATCTCATATCTTATAAATCCTCTATGATTAATTTTCTCTTTATGTATTGAAGATGATCCACCACGTAATTCAGTTGAATAACCAGAAGGATAATTTTGATTGATATCAAAACCATTATTCATAGCTTTCCACTTTGTTCTCTGTCCTCATTTTTATTCGTGTAAAAGTGAGAACAAGAATTGGGAACACACAGCTGGAGTTGAATTGATAGCTCTTGATTATAACTCTTTAAAGTCTTCCCACTATGACTCTTAGGTCTTAAGTTTCAACTTCATCATGTCCAGCTTTTAGAAAACACTATTCAAATCTAAGGGTGTGCTTGAGGGTAAGGACCCAGGTGCGAATTATGCCCAGGTTCTTGTTGAAATAGAACATCAAATTGAGGGTATAACTATAATCTACTATGTTGTGATCTAAAAAGCATTAACTTACCAAGATTTCAATGAGCAAGTCAACAATTGCTTGTCATGTTGTTAAAAGTGTTGAAAATATTGAGAAGTGGGGTGAATCAGTATTTCCTTTCAATTGTTATCTTATGCGAGTTAAATTTGACCAAAACACAAGATGTAAAATAAGAAAAAATAATTTTATTAACAAAAACAGTGAGGACTCCAATTTTCTACAACAATTCAGGCTCCAACCAGTACAGAAAAGTTCTAACTTTTTCAAGGCTCCAACCTTAAATGTAGATTCCAATCCTCAAATATCAATCTAGGCTCCAACCTGGTCTCAAAAAGGCTTCAACATCTTATGAGGACTCCAAACTCAAGCTTGTACACTGATTCAACCCACAGACAATTCTGACTTGATGGAAGGATTCTTTCCCACAAGGACTCGGGCTTCTCCACAGAGGTATTTACCATAGATTTCATTCTTCTTCACAGACTATTTTTGGTCCTCCTCTGCAGAAGATATACCACAGACCTTCGCTCCTCTAGCACAGAGATATATTCATAATATTTCACTCCTCTAGCACAGAGATATAGTCACAGGAACTCACTCGTCTAGCACAGAGATATCTAACAGTCTTTTGCTCCTCTTCAACAGAGATAAGATACAAAATTTCACTCTTCTTCAGCAGACATAAGACACAGAATTTCACTCTTCTTCAACAGAGATAAGCCACAGAATTTCTCTCTTCTTCAATCAGAGATAAGCCACAGAAACTTCACTCCACTTGTCTTCTCTTTCTTTGCTTGACCAAGTTCTTTGCTTCTTCAACTAGTTCTCCACCAATAATCCTCTGTTACAGGTCGAAACTTCTTGCTATCTCCGTGATTTTTCCATCACGAATTTCCTTGCTTCTGCTGCAATTTCACATCACCAAATTGCTTCCTCAGATTTCTTCTTTGAGACCTCAGTCTATTCTTATCTTAGATGATCCACAAATTTCTCTGCTCCTTCAAATCACCGAATTCTCTGCGTTTGTTCCTTGGTCAAGTTCATGTTTCAAATGAGGTTGAATGAATTTTTATTTATATTGGTTCAATCCATATTGAACAGACATGATTTTTGGAGGGAGAGCTGACCAGATATGCATTGCACTTGATATCATAAGTCAAAATTGTGACTTGATGAGAATGAGATTAACTCAAACACATTACAGAAAAACACATAAATCACACATATAAAAACCAGAGACACAATATTGACGGAAAAAGGCTGAAGCCTCATGTATTCTCTCTCTCATTCTTACATCAAAATAATTGAAATAGTGTTACAAATAAATAGATGAGAGATATTGGTCTCAAGATAGTGCGTGCTATCTTGGACATCTTTGGTTGAGATAATTTCTCCTTTGGTTGAGATAATTTCTCACTAGACACACCAATATAGGAGTTACCTAAACTAACTCCTATCTTAGAGGAACAACCCAAGAGTTAGGCACAAATTCCTAACTTGGAATATTTAATTAATCAATTTATGTTTGGATTTATTATTGTTTTATGAGAGAGTCTAACAGGAGGTACTCCATTACGGTCCTGAATTTCATCTGCCTTGGTTGGTGTTTCAACTGGTAAGCTTGTGAGAGAATTTTACAGTGCATAGACGTTATTTTCAATTCAATCCAAGGAGCAAAACTGTTTGCTACAAATCTATGCGCCAACACAATGCCAAAAAAGACCGAGGATTTATTTGAATAATGGTCAAAGGTCGGCTGTTCACACTCTCAGTGGATATTTCATTAGCTTGTGACTATGCCCTATTCGATGTTTAGATCTACGTCTCGGGACTTCAGTAAGGATTGATTTAAGACGAGCTCAAAGGCAGAAACATGTAAATGTTATTGTTGTCAATTTTTTTTGATTATTTGATTGCAATGGTGTTAGAAATTAATTAACAGAGCAATGAAATACACAAAATATTGCGGAAACACAAATACAGAAAACAAGAGAGACAAATATACGTGATTCACCCAATTTGGGCTATGTCCACATAGAAACAACCTGTCTTTCCTTTTATATTATCTAGCAAAATGAAGAGATACAACCTACAACAGATGCGCTGTAATTTCCTCTTCGTTCTTACACAACCTCTTCTCTCTCTCTCGCTCAGAATCATCATACACAACCGCAATACAATTCCCTCATATAAATTGAGGGTTGCCTTCTAGGGCAAAAAACCCTAAATTAAAATAACTTCTACTGTCAGATCATCCGGCTAATGAATGACTCGGATTGACTATGGAATTACAATATTTTACAACTCAAATTTTCATTTATTTTTAGCGCCCCCGAACCCCCTCCAGGGGGGGTGCTCATAAAAGTTGTCGTCATCCCCCATGAACCTCCTTGACGACGATTAAATGCGCGGCAATGGGAACAAGGATCCAATGCGACTGAAATAAAAATCTCTGAACAATCAAGAAGATAATTAGGCTCCACACCCAACAAATGGCTATGGAGATAAAGGAGATGGGCAATACACAAGCTCCAACATCACAATCTTAATTTTTATTATTGGAATGGGCATCACAAACTATATGGATCTATGCTGGGTGGTTATCAAATTTGTGCATACATCACACTTACAATCAGATCTACTCTACAGAGTTTGCATATCGATATTGACCATACTAGTGTTGCGGGGGAGCGCTCCCCCCCCCTCTCTCCCGCTCCCAATCCGCGCTCCGGGCGGGAGCGGGTCGGGAGCGCGCTCCCGATAAAAAATTTGCGCTCCCTGCCAATTTAGGGAGCGACATCGGGAGCGTTCGCTCCCGAGCGAATTTTAACGCTCGGGAGCGATCGATCGCTCCTGAACGTTAAAAAATCGCTCCGGGAGTGAATCGCCTGACGCGGGAGCGATCCGGGCGGAAAAAAAGCCGCGGACGCGAAATTTTTTTCCAATTTAAAAAAAAATTGTTTTAAAAGCCCAATGGGGCAAACAAAGAGTTCATTATCACTTGTATGAGAGCCAGAGCAAGGAGAGCAAGAGCAAAGGAGCGAGGAGAAGCGAGGAGCAAGTGCCGAGGAGCGAGGAGCAAGCCTGCAGAGAGGTAAGTAACTTAGTAATTTAGTTAGTTTAATTTAGTTAGGTAGTAATTTAGGTAGTTTAATTTAGTTTATTAACTATATTTAGTAAAAAAATTATGAATCTAAATTAAATTAATAGATTAAAATTATTAAATTAATTAATCTAAATAAATTAAATTAATTTGCAGATTCAAAACCCTACAAATATCAAACATCATGGACCTGGCTATATTTCTTGGGATTTTCCTCTTCTTGGTCCCTTTTATGGTTATTATGGTGCTGGAGAGTAGGAAACGAAGGGGCCAAATTGAAGAGGGGGATGAAGAAGTTGGAGAAAGTGGATTTGATGAAAACCCCAGCGAGGAGGAGCTGGAGGAGGGTGGACATGACTCTAATAAAACTAAACAAGACTAAACCCCATTGTGGAAATATGTTAACAGGCCTGAAGCAGGGAAAGGGGGTGGAACCACTAAATTTCATTGCCCCCATTGCAACAATGATTACACAGGTTCATACACCCGTGTCAGAAAACACCTCTGCGGGAAAAGGCCATGGGATGGAGACAAACAAATAGGAATCAAAACTTGTCCAGCGGTGGCAGCAACGGATAGAGCCAAATACATAAGGGAAGAGGAGGAAGCCCAATGCAAATCAAAAAAATCAAGGGGTTTCTTTGAACCAAGCTCACAATCACAAGCACAAAGAACTCCTTCAGCATCCTTCCAAGGCAGTGGATATGGAGGCACAGGGTCATCAGGTTTAAGGCGTAGAACCATATCAGATTTCCTTGATGAGGGGTGTAGGAATGATGTGGATTCTAAGGTTTACAGGTTTCTCTATGCATGTGGGATACCATTCAATGTTCTTCGCTCACCTTATTGGCACGAAATGGTTTCTGCCATAAATGATGCCCCTAAAGGATACAAGAGCCCTGGATATGACAAGGCAAGAACCGTTGGACTTGATCATGAAAAAGTAAAAATATCACATTCTTTGAATAGAATGACAAGTTCTTGGACTGACCATGGGGTGTCCATTGTATCTGATGGATGGACAAATGTAAAAGGCAAGCCATTGATAAGTGTTCTTGCTGTGTCTGTTAGTGGTGCCATCTTTCTAACTGCGCATGATTACTCAGACAAGTTCAGGACCGACATCAACATTGCAGAAGCACTACTTGAAACAATCGACCGTATTGGGCCATACAATGTCATCCAAGTCATCACTGATAATGCTCCTAATTCTAAGGCAGCGAGAGCAATTATTGAGGATAAATACCCTAACATATTTTGGTTTGGATGTTTGGTTCACACATTGAACCTTCTGATGCATGATGTTATCAAGAACAAAAATGCACAATACCAATGGATTGGTGATTTGTACAAGAAAGGCAAACAAATGATAAAATTTATTACAAATCATAGCAATACACATGGCCTTTTCCACAGTCACTTGAGATTGGAGTTGTTGAAGATTGGAAAGACCAGATTTGGTAGCTATTACCTCACCTTTAGGCACCTTTTGAAGGTAAGAGAGTCATTGGCTAGCATGGTATCAAGTCCACATTGGCAGGTATTAAAGGAAAGGGCTACAAATGCAGTTGATAGGGAAGGTTTTGAATTGGTGGAGGAGGCCGCTCTTGATGGTCAGCTTTGGACAAGTGTGAGGCAAGTGTTGGATTTCACCAAGCCCATTTATCACATGATTCGGTTTGCAAATACAGACAAACCAGTGATTGGCGAGTTGTATGAGCAGATGGATACAATGTTGGGGCAAATAAAAGATATTGTTCATAACATAGATCCCGACTTGTACAAAATGATTCACGATTTTGTGTGTGTACGGTGGAATAAACTTAATCTTCCACTACATTGCTTGGCGTATATCCTTATGCCAAAATACTACTCTACATCTTGGTTGGGCCAACCTGCACCAGGGGGTGGGATTATGACCAAACCCCATTTAGATGCAGAGGTAACTAGTGGATATTTGCAAGCATTGGAAAAGTTCATACCTGACAGGGAGGAATGTGCAGCTATGTGCTTTGAAATAGGCAGATACTTCAGTGGCACTGGTTTGTTTGGTACCTTCCGTGCAATGGAAGACAGAGACAGATTTGATGCTCTCACATGGTGGGAAACATATGGCGACCATGGACTTTTGCCAAAATTGGCAAAAAAAGTTCTATCACAGGTTGTGAATACTTCTTCTGCAGAGAGGTGTTGGAGCACCTACAACTTCATACACAATGTGAAAAGAAATAGACTCAATGAAAACCAAGCAGAAAGCTTGGTTTATGTGCACTACAACTTGAGGTTGTTGAGTCATTACTGTGATTGGGCTTATGAGGATCCCACATATAGAATTTGGGACAATCACCTAGAGGATGACAATTTGGAGGATGGTATAGTGCATCTTGAAGAACTGGAAGAGGAACTTATAAGGGATGAAGATGAAGCAGCTGCAGCAGCCATGCCACCTCCACCTCCACCATCCAGTAGCAGTGCTCGAGGTCCGAGTCTTGTTCCTTTGCTGTCGCCACCTCCATCTACACCCTCACGTGGAGGTTCTAGTTCTGGTCGTCGGTCTGTGCGGGAGACTCCTAGAAGACCATCACGACCTGCTTCCACTCCTGGAGATTCTCGTGGCAAGTGCCACATGTAGATTTACAGTTTACTTGTCTTTTCTAGTTTCTATTAGACTTTAGTTTTCATAACTGTTGAGTTTTGAGTCCTTGACTCTTGACTCTTGACTCTTTCATATCATAATGATATTTTTTGGACAATGTAAACAATATATGACTGTGACAACGAAAATTTGAAGTTTGAAGTTGGCAATTATAACTCATTGGTAATGATTGTGAATTATGAATATGATGCTTCTTGAAAGACTAAAGTTGTTTCATTTCATTTCATTATTCATGTTTCATTTTATAACATTTCATTTCATGTTAACAGTTAGAAGTTAGGACTTAGAAATATCTAAGATATTACTTCTTGTAATGGTTAACCGTTAAACTTAGCTTACAAGTACAACTTTGGTGATCAATGATGATAAATTTTATATATTGAATTTTCAATTTTGAAAGCTTGAAGTTGAAACTTTAAGATTGAATTTGATGAATCATGATTCACGAGACTCATTATGTTGCAGTTATAATGGACATGGTTGATGAAAATTATAATTTCTAGAATCTAGATGATTGATGTGATATGTTTTAGTGATCAATCTATGTTTTTTTATGTTTTTTATATCTAATTCATCATTCTACATGTTTTTGTTGACATATATGTATCAAAAATTAAAAAATATAAAATATATATATATATAAAATCGCTCCCGGATTCGCTCCCAAACCGGGAGCTTTTGAAAATGGTCGCTCTGGCTCCCGTTTTCGTTCCCGCTCCACGCTTCCGCTCCCAAGTAACACTGGACCATACCATTAACCTCTCAACAATCTCAAGAAGACTCATGAGACCTGCAACTAATCAGACCTGCAACTAATCAGGGGTTACTTTCAATTCATCAATGGCCCTTGCTTTGACATCAATGACAGTTACAAACCTCTCAACAATTTCCCCCTTTTGCCATTGATGGCAACACACCTATCATAACTTCCCCTGTATTTGTTCTTCTCTTTCTCTCCCCCTTTGACATCAATGGCAAATGGGGTGTTTCCTTTGTCTGCAACTTCTCCATATGACCTATTAGTTTCTCCCCCTATCTTTTCTGTCATTAAAGATTGCTCCCCCTGAGTTTGTGCTTCCTCTTTTGGAGGCTAGGATAAGCAACACTGCTGCCTTCTTGGATGCCTTCATATCCCTGTTCTTTTGTTTAGTTTCTAACTAGCACTTCAGTCTTTCAATGATGTCTTCCATATCCCGAACAATATCCTTTTTGATCTTCCAATCGAGCAAAATCAAAGGCTGCTGAAAACAGGTTAGAATGCTCATAGCATAAAAAATAATGAGAAACATACCCAAAACTTAAGTAATCTAGGAATTTGCGATACTGATTTTAGTTCAAATATCAACTCATAGTTGGGTTCTAAGGATGAAAGGAAGGTCACAAATCTGTTAAATTATTTTCCAGATGGTGACTGCTGTATGGTTTGTGCATGCACACAGATCTGCTAGATGCTATTTGGGCATATACAACATAGTGCTGCTTCTACTTATTTTTGTGGACCTTGCACGTTTCATTAACACTGAAAGCGAACACCATACACTGATATGTCTGTTTCTACTGGTAAGTTGCCCTGTTCATATTGATGACAACTCTTTTCCAAGTCTCCAGGGTTTCTTATGTCTATACTTCCATATTTTCTATGAATCATAAACTTTCTTGAGTACAAAGTCTGATGTCTTTATTTGTCAAGCGTAAGTGCTAAAAGACAATTAGAAATGCAGCAGAGGCCTTTTTTTTTAATGTAAAGAGTACTGGACCTCTTTCTCCCTTGGCCCTTCTAGATGATCTTTACCGTGCTCTTAGCAAGCTCAGAAAATTTTCTGCGCACATTCTTTAAAATTTCCAATTATTTTGAGCACTGATATCAAGACCGGTTCTGAGTAATGTCTATATCTGTGCAATGGTCAAGACCAATTGTAACCCAACATCTTGCGGATCACTTGTCAATGCTCACTATTTTGTATGCTGGTTGACAAGAATAATGTTGTAAGGTCATCTGGACCTGTCAGATTGGGAGGAAAATGGAAATTTTGTCTGCAAATTCATCTTACTTGTTGAGAGAGCATAGTGGAGGAACAAATTCAGCATTCATTTAAAAAAAAAATGTCCAAAAGATTCCTCAGAAGAGCACACATGTCCCTCTCTACAGCATATGAAAAGGAACTTGAAGTGATCATCCTTCAGTGTTCACATTGTTTGGCTCCATTTGCTGCTGGCTACTCTTTTGAAAGAGCCCTCAGCCATCCTAACTTGTTGAAGAAATTGTTTACTTCTTGTTTTAGCATAGATTTCTTTCAAATTTTGGCAGAATCTCAATTTATGAGGAACCTTAGATTCTGCCTTAGGTACATAACCAGACATCAACTTGAACTAGTGTTTGGAGCAAGGTTACTTGGGAGCGGGAGAAGGGAGCGACGTTTTCATATGCTCCTGGTTTGGGAGCGAATCGAGAGCGAATTTTTATATATTTTGATGCATTATATGTCAACAAAAACATGTAGAATGATGAATTAGATATAAAAAAGCATAAAGACATGCATTGAACCATATAACATCAATCATCTAGAAGTTGTAATTCTCATCAACCACGTCCACAAGTTAGTAACTTACAACATATCGAGTCTCATGATTAATCAATCTTAAAGTTTCAAGCTTTCAAAATTCGATATATAACATTTCTCATCATTGATCACTAAAGTTGTAACTTGTAACCATTACCATTACCAAGTAACCAAACAATAACAAAGAATATCTAACACGAAATGAAATGTTTCATCTTTCAACTTTCACGAAGCATCATATTCATAATTCATTACCAATGAGTTATAATTGCCAACTTCAAGCTTCAAACTTAAATTGTCATATATTGTTTACAAAAAAAATCATAATAAATATGAAAAATTCAACGGTTATAAAAAGTACTAGAAACTAGAAAAGACAAGTAAATCTATTATCTATTGCTAATGCTTGGGCCACTTGCTGCCACGAGAAATGTCTAATTTTTGAGAAAGCATTTAGAATGATGAAGTAGTTATAATAAGCATAAAAACATGGATTAAACCATATATCATCGATCATCTAGTAGGTACAATCTTCATCAACCACAGGTCCTCAAGTTACAAGTTTTGATTTATATGGCATGTAAGGGTGCACATAACCAAAATAGCATCAAGTGCAATCCATCTATGAACTGAAAAATACATCAACAAACAGGTTCTAGATGGCCTCTATCATCCAAAAAAATCATACTACAACAACTATGTGAATATCATCAAAATCTTTGCCTATCTTGGGATATATCAACCTCTAAGCATTAACATAAGATAGAAAAACGTAGCATGTCAAGTCAAGATTTTGTTTGAGTGACGGGTACATTTTTAGTAGGGTCATGATAGAGGATTTCGACAGCCAATGTCGCTAACATCAAGGTATATAGAGGGATTGGTGCTCTTGACGAGTTCCATATCCTAGTACATGACAAAATCCAATGGAAACATTGCAATCCCCTCGATCCTGAAATGCTGAAAAACAAACAAGTCTGCTGGATTTTGAGTGAGATCTAAAATTCTACTTTCTCCATAGGAAATCCAATGAGGTCGGAACCACTCTCAAACATCTAGAGTCATTTTATGGTAATGTTAAAAATTTAAGTAGAAGGATGAAAATGAAAGATAGAGGAGAATGTCACTTTTACTTTTAAAGGGCCGTAGGCTTGATCATTAGGCTGCCCCACTCAAAAATTCTTGTTTCTTTGAAAACAATTTGCGTTTGGAACGTGTTTGCATAAAAAAAATTGCAAAAAAAGCTAGGGAGCGAATTTTCTTTAGTGAGCAATTTCTCGAAATTTGCTCCTTGCGAGAGCCGATTCTAGTGTGCTCTCGGGGTCGCTCCCAATCTGCTCCCGAAGGGAGCGTGCTTTGGGAGAGGGTTCGAGATGGGGGGGCTACTCCCTTGCAACCATGGTTTGGAACACTCAAGACAAATTCAATTTTTGGTTCAGCTTGTTTTCTTTTCCATACTTACGTAGATTTTCTAGATAAATTTTGTTCTTTGACTTCCATAGAAGCTCATTTCATGTCACTTCTGCAGTCTCACGCCATATGTCCAAAGTTGTGACATTGATAGCACTCTACATTGAACTTGAATAGTAGAGCAGCTGAACTGTAATAGTCATTGGGGATTCTGTCTTGTCTGCTTGCAATCTTCCTTCTAGGGTTTTGATGATAACTTTTCTAATCATCCTTGCAATATGCTTTAAAATCTCTAGCTTTATGATTGAAATTAGTGCAAGAATAATAATAACCCGAGAAAATCCTTATGTACTTGGATGAGTAGCATTCTCTTGACGATCTTTTGAACTTGTTTTGCCTTGGAAGAGCCTCAAACTTTGGCTGATCCTTACTGTTGCTTGCATTGTATATGAATCCCTTGAAATTGTCTGCATTGCTTCCAAAGTCGTCTTTGTTAATTTTGGGTATGTTCTATGCTAGAGCAATTTTATTTCACTTTTCACAGTTAGCTCAATATCTTTTCCAGATTAGCAATCACATCAGCATTAAAGTAAACTGTAGATAGAACATAAATATAAATCGCAGAAGACATGCCAAGACAAGAGGACACAAGATGTGGTGCTAGCTAGGGACAAACCCCAATGTGGGGAAACCCTTGATCAATTCTTCTTATATGTTCTTCAGTAGTTCAACAGAGAGAGAGAGGGAGAGAGAGTACATTTACAACAAAAGTCAACACTTAGACTTTCTAGCTAAGAGAAGAGATCATCTCTACATGAGATCAGTTGAAGGCACGCTGCTTCAACTGATTCTCTAAGGTGACTCCTTCACCTATCATAGTGCTACATCTCGTCCACATGCTGCACCTCACCGTGCTGCACCATGTTGCACTCAATTGCTGGACCTCATGCTACCACTGCTGTCCCATGTACCATACTGCTGTCCCACTGTTAGTGACATTGTCATTCCATGCTTGCCATACTGTTGTCCCGTTTGCTTTCTCCATCAAGCTTCATTGTTGTCCCAAGGCTGCACTATACAACACCATATGTCTTCATCATGTTGCCACCTATCACATCATTATGCTATTGTACGTACTGTGCACAGATTTTCCCCAAGCTTATCCACGTTGTCTCTTGTTCTGAGGTGATAAGGCCTGCTGCCTATCCCAGTATAGCTGTCATCTACAACTGTCTCAAACTATCTTGATTGTAGTCCAAACTATCTTGATTTTGGGCTTGATCACAACAACCATACCCACAGCTCCTTGATCCTTGAGATAGCCCTGTTCAGGACCTGTTGCCTATCCCAGTATAGCTGTCATCTACAACTGTCTCAAACTATCTTGATTTTGGGCTTGGTCACAACAGCCATACCCACAGCTCCTTGATCCTTGAGATAGCCCTGTTTAGGACCTGTTTGCACCATCAAACAACCCTCATACTAATCCGCTTTTCAACAACAACTTGGCCTCTGATCTAAGCTCTCTCAATGCTGTCCTGAAGTGACATTACCTTGCTGCCTCTTCTTGCTGCGACAAGGGCATCCAATCATCATCTTTGGGCTGCGTTTGGCTATGTATAGACTTTGGCTAAGTCTCCTTGTTGTTGCGTCTAAGGGATGTCCTAAACCCTTCCAAAACACTGTAGTTTGACTGCGTTTAGGTCTTACCTTGTTGCGGATAGATGATCCTCTAAACAACTCCCTTCTTTCTGCGACTAAGTAGCCTCTGGTGACTGTTGTCAAGGCATTCTTTTAGACGAGTTAGGGTAGTCTAGGGCAGCATATAGGAGCAGGTTAGGGCAGCATATAGGAGTAGGGATCTCCTCTCTTGGACTTCGGCTTAAATCACCCTCTTTAGGACTGCGGCTAGGGCAGTATTGAACCTCTTCATGATTGCGGCTAAGGTTCTTTTGAACAACGTATAGGTCTCTTTCCTTAGGGCTGCGTATAGTTGCCTTTTAGGACAGCGGATAGGGTCTCTTCTTAGACCCTCCATGGCTGCGTATTACTGATTCTTCATAGGGCAGCGTTAGGGCTTCCTCATTAGGGAAACGTAGAGCCTAGGGCACTACCTCCAGCGTTAGGGCTTCCTTCACTGTGCTAGATCTCCCTTTCTTCCTGCGTTTAGGGCTTCTTCATTAGGGCAACGTAGAGCCTAGGGCACTACCTCTAGATTAGGGCAGCGTTATCCCTTAGGATCTTTTCTCCTACTAAAACCCAAAGACAAGTAGAGAGGAAGAGATCCCAAGTGTGTGTCCAAATGACTTTCAAGGCACCTCTATTTATAATAAAACATTGAGCACATGTGGGGTTTATTTGGTTGCTGGCTGACCTTGACGAACTGTCCCATAACACAAATAAATTCATATCTTCATGAATACTTATCGGAACCGGATGATCTTTAGATCAATCCTACCCCTCTTTATGAGAGGGATCTAAGAAAAATATCAGCTACCATTAATAAGATGACCCACATGGAGTTTGGCCATAGTTTCGAATTTTTACACTTCCTCTCAACTAGGGAGAACTCCATCTGCTGATCCATATGTCCGACTGTACTATCTCTGCCATCAGTGCCTTGCACAGCTCTGCTCTACTCAGTTCTGCTCTGCTGAACCATGAAGAAGAAGAATTGATTGAGAATGTCTCATACCATTCTCTACTGACCCGAAGTCAGTTTTATTGATCCCAGATCAATATCACAAGAGAGTGTCTCAAACCACTCATATCGATCCCAGATCAGTTGAAGGTCATCCTAGCATAGGGATTATGGTAGATACAACGATGCGTCCATCGATAGTAGTACTATGGTCCCTAACCCCATTTCCCTGCTCATTGATCAGATGAGAGGTACTTCCCATGAGCCCCAGACTGCATGGGTAGGATGCCTCAACAAGAGAACCAATCATCCTGTCCCACAGGAGAACTAATCATCCTGGCTCACAGGAGAACGAATCATCCTGTCCCAAAGTCGCCTTGGGGTATCACAGGGAAGGCTGAGCTATTCACCCTGTATATAGCGCACCATTAGGGGAGGGTGAGTCGCCCTATGGTCATGTGTTGCTCCAGTAAGTACACCAATCCCCCTAGAGCTCCTAGAGCTCAATGCATGCAACATGCAAGACCCTTATACGAAGGTCTCTCAATGACTCAAAGTCATTCGGGAAAGTCACAGATTTGACCTTTTCCCGAGGCTTTGACAAAATCACTGCGACCTATACATCAATCTCAATGTGATGGAGCCTCCTTGCTCATTGACTTACCATATCCTAGATAAGGTAGTATCTGATGTCTACTTGCTGGAGCAATCATCGAATACGGGATTCCTCAACAATCGAATCCCCCCCTGGTTGTCACAAAGAATCACAGTGGTATTCATCATGTGTACAAACAGCTCATTGAAGAGCTTCTGCAACTAGGCAGCTTCACATGAGATCATACTCGTACCTATGTATTCGGTCTCGGCAGTGCTTATAGCAATCGACTTCTGCTTCCTGCTCATCCATGATATCGAAGCAGAATCCAACACTGAGAAGTGCTCTAGTGATCCTCCACACTACCTGCCCAGTCAGCATTTGAATAATCATGCAACTTCATATTTTCGGCAGTGTATCTCAATCCATGAGAGATTGTGCCTCGAAGATATCTCAGAAGATTCTTGGAACCAATCTAGTGAGGCTCAATCAAATATGAGCTCACCATGCAAACTGCAAAACATATATCCGATGGAAGTTCACCAAGAACATCAATGCAAATGAGTTTATGAAACTCAGAGGCATTTCCCAAATCTGGTCTAGCATCACCACCATATAACTTCTGAATGTTAAGATCCTCGAGGTAGTCACGGGCTTGTAGTTTACCGTTCCATATCTGGAATCCAACTCCCTCTTACTTCTGCAAATGAGAGGGTCTATACCTGTCAGAAATAGGTCGTCCTCGGAAGGTGTCGGTATGGGAGGTCTATCATCCACAACCTTCAAGCAATAGTTTGGATTGGCTTCACTCCTAGTGAATCTTAGCTTTATCAGATAGCTATCAATCTTGTCATACTAAGCCTGGGGTGTTTTGCTTCAAGCCATAGAGGGCTTTCTACCACCTGCACACATGAGATTCCCGATCATGAATCTCAAACCCCTTGGGTTGTTGACCTGCTACATCAAGGGAATGGTCCCCTTGTAAGATTTTCCTTCGGTACATCTCAGACATGTACCTTCATGCTCTTTTTGAATTCAGGCATCCTTGTCACTATCTAAGTCACATCGCGTATGGCCCCACAATAAGTAGATCTCCGGTGCTATATATGAGATGTGTCAACTGACATGGTCCCTAATGGACGATCCTGCAACTTGGTACAAATTGCTAACCCTGAACCCATGAGTAAAAGCATCTTTGAAAATTCTATTTTCATACACATACCTTTCCATCGATGAATGCCACCCTGTAACCTTTGACTTCCATTACCGAAATGGACACCAGGTTCTTCTTGCGATCAAGTACATAAAAGAAATTCTGTAAATGAATCGAGTTACCCTCATTCAGTAGAGGGGTAATGTTTCCTACACCCTTTCCGGGATAGGTGGCATTGGCTCCAGGGATAATCCCATGATTGTTTCCATCTCTACCAAATTAGAGAGAGCACCCTTCTATTTGTTGAAGTGCTTTGGAGCACTACAATCAATAAGCCAGATTCCCAAAGAATCTGAAGGAGAGAGCCAATACCAGATAACGCTTCTTTATCTTATCATAAACAACATTTGAATCTTCATACCTGGGGTTCCTTGATTTATCTGAAGAGTCGGCCATTTCCTTGATGACCTGCATTACCTGTCATTCCTCTGATCATTGAAGATGTCCCTAAAATGATTGTTATCTTCATCAAGTGATGTGTCCCTGCCATTCGGACACTGTTTCGCATAATTGACGAACAAGTCATTTGCCTTTCCTTCCACCCTTAGATCTGGACTTCCCAATGAAGTGATCTTTCGGTAGGCGATCATAAGCTTCTGCTTCGACATTCTGATAATGTTCTCTGCTTTGATTTCACCCTTGGTGAATTTGAAGATGGATGAGGAATCCATTGATTCTCTTGTGCTTTCCCAACTGTCTTCGGTGATTGCTCTTTCACTCTTGCTTGGGCATTGTTTTCACCTCAGCTCTGATACCATGTTAATTTTAGGTATGTTCAATGCTAGAGCAATTTATTTCAATTTTCACAGTTAGTTCAATATCTTTTCTAGATTAGCAATCACATCAACATTAAAGTAAACTGCAGATAGAACATAAATATAAATTGCAGAAGACAAGCCAAGACAAGAGGACACAAGATGTGGCGCTATCTAGGGACAAACCTCAATGTGGGGAAACGCTTGATCAATTCTTCTTATATGTTCTTCAATAGTTCAACAGAGAGAGAGAGAGATAGTACATTTACAACAAAAGTCAACACTTAGACTTTCTAGATAAGAGAATAGATCATCTCTACATGAGATCAGTTGAAGACATGCTGCTTCAACTGATTCTCCAAGGTGACTCCTTCACCTATCATAGTACTGCATCTCGTCCACATGCCGCACCTCACCGTGCTGCACCATGCTGCAATTGTCCCATATACGATACTGCTGTCCCACTGTTAGTGACATTGTCATTCCATGCTTGCCATACTATTGTCCCATTTGCTTGCTCCATCAAGCTTCATTGTTGTCCCAAGGCTGCACTATACAACACCATATGTCTTCATCATGCTGCCACCTATCACATCATTATGCTATTGTACATACTGTGCACAGATCTGCCCCAAGCCTATCCACGTCTCTTGTTCTGGGTGATAAGGCCTGCTACCTATCATAGTATAGCTGTCATCTACAACTCTCTCAAACTATCTTGATTGCAGTCTAAACTATCTTGATTTCAATCCAAACTATCCTGATTTTGGGCTTGGTCACAACAACCATACCCACAGCTCCTTGATCCTTGAGACAACCCTGTTCAGGACCTGTTTGTACCCTTAAACAACCCTCATACTAATCCGCTTTTCAACAGTAACTTGGCCTCTGATCTAAGCTCTCCATGCTGTTCTGAAGTGACATTACCTTGCTGCCTCTTCTTGTTGCGACAAGGGCATCCAGTCATCATCTTTGGGTTGCGTTTGGCTATGTATAGACTTTGGCTAAGTGTCCTTGTTGCTGTGTCTAAGGGCTATCCTAAACCCTTCCAAAACCGTGTAGTATGACTGCGTTTAGGTCTGACCTTGCTGCGTATAGATGATCCTCTAAACAACTCCCTTCTTGCTGCGACTAAGTAGCATTTGGTGACTGCTGTTAGGGCATTCTTTTAGACGAGTTAGGGTAGGCTAGGGCAGCATATAGGAGCAGGTTAGGGCAGCGTATAGGAGCAGGGATCTCCTCTCTTGGACTGCGGCTAGGGCAGTATTGAACCTCTTCATGACTGTGGCTAAGGTTCTTTTGAACATCGTATAGGTCTCTTTCCTTAGGGCTGCGTATAGGTGCCTTTTAGGACAGTGGAAAGGGTCTCTTCTTAGACCCTCCATGGCTGTGTATTACTGATTCTTCATAGGGCAGCGTCTTCACCGTGCTAGATCTCCCTTTCCTCCTGCGTCTATCGCTTCTTCATTAGGGCAGCGTAGAGCCTAGGGCACTACCTCTAGATTAGGGTAGCGTTATCCCTTAGGATCTCTCCTCCTACTAAAATCCAAAGACAAGTAGAGAGGAAGATATCCTAAGTGTGTGTCCAAATGACTTTCAAGGCACCTTTATATATACTAAAACATTAAGCACATGCGGGGTTTATTTGGTTGTTGGCCGACCTCGACGAATTGTCCCATAACACAAATAAAATCATATCTCCATGAATAGTTATCGGAATCGGATGATCTTTAGATCAATCCTACACCTCTCTATGAGATGGATCCAAGAAAAATATCAGTTGCCATTAATAAGATGACCCACATGGAGTTTGGCCCTAGTTGCCAATTTTAACACTCCCTCTCAACTAGGGAGAACTCCATTCGCTGATCCATATGTTCGACTGTACTATCTCTGCCATCCGTGCCCTGCACTGTTCTTCTCTGCTTTGCTCTGCTTAGCTTTGCTCAGTTCTGCTCTGTTGAACCATGAAGAAGAATAATTGATCGAGAATGTCTCATACCATTCTCTACTGACCCGAAGTCAGTGTCGTTTGAAGAGAGTGTGTCATATCAATCTTACTGACCCGAAATCAATTTTATTGATCCCAGATCAATATCACAAGAGAGTGTCTCAAACCACTCATATTGATCCCAGATCAGTTGGAGGTTATCCTAGCATAGGGAGTATGGTAGATACAACGATGCGTCCATTGATAGTACTACTATCGTCCCTAACCCCATTTCCCTGCTCATTGATCAGATGAGAGGTACTTCCCATGAGTACCAGACTGCATGGGTAGGATGCCTCGACAAGAGAACCAATCATCCTGTCACACAGGAGAACTAATCATCTTGGCTCACAGGAGAACGAATCATCTTGGCTAACAGGAGAACAAATCATCCTGTCCCAAAGTCGCCTCAAGGTATCATAGGGAAGGCTAAGCTATTCACCCTGTACACATCGCACCATTAGGGGAGGGTGAGTCGCCCTATGGTTGTGTGTTGCTCTAGTAAGTACCCCCAAGCCGCCAGAGCTCCTAGAGCTCAATGCATGCAACATACAGGACCCTTATACGAAGGTCTCTCAATGATTCCATGTCGTTTGAGAAAGTCACAGATTTGACCTTTCCCTCGGGCTTTGACAAAATGTCTGCGACCGATACATCAATCTCAATGCGATGGAGGCTCCTTGCTCATCGACTTACCATATCCCAGATAAAGTAGTATCTGATGTCTATTTGCTGGAGCAATCATCGAATACAGGATTCCTCAACAATTGAACCCCCCCTGGTTGTCACAAAGAATCACAGTGGTATTCATCATGTGTACAAGCAACTCAATGAAGAGCTTCCGCAACCAGGGAGCTTCACACGAGATCATACTCCTAGCTATGCATTCGGTCTTGGCGGTTCTTAGCCAATGAATTGAGGACAAATGAGACTCGTTAGCCTATCCATCCCCATAGGCTATTGTCCACCTAAAATGGGGAGAAACCCGAAAATACCCATTGTTGGGCAAGTTTTGGGGTAGCTGGGTAAAGAAACCTAGAATTGCGGTTTTGAGTAATATTTACTCAACCAATTAAGAAGATGAAACCCCTGAAGGAAACCTATAAATAAAGGAGGGTTGAATTCATTTGAGAGCATCATTGTGGATTAAATCATTTGTTCTTTTGAGCTCTAGCTTTGAGGGTTTTAAGACCCCTTTTTTCCTATACTTGTAGATTCTGGTTGTACTCATAATTGTATAAACATTGATCTTGCTAAACAACTTAATCTTTGTGTGTGCTCAATCAAGGACCTGACCATGATTGTTGCTACTGGGCAAAAGTTTGAGGAAATAAGAGAATGTTATAAGGTTTCAATTCAAATACAAGAACTAGAACTATAGACAAAATTCTATGCCCTACCGCTTAAAGAAATGGGTATAATGCTAGGTGCAAAATGGTTAACGAAGTTAGGAAGCTATACTACAAACCTCGAAGAACAATTCATGAAGTTTAATTGACAAGGTCAACACTATAAATTATATGGTATTGATGCTTCCAGTGTAAAAGAAGATGCAAATACATATGAGAGCTTCACCAACACACGAGGCACAAACAAAGTTAGACTCATAAATGCAAATAGACATCATTCCATAACAACATGATCAACTAGAGAAAACCCTTCTTATTATGCTTTAAGGACAAAACATCTATCAGAAGGTGGCAATATTATGAATAAAATAATAATAAAATAAATAATGAAATATCATTAATTAGTTAATAACAAATAATTAGTTCTGAAGGGTCAAATGGTCAAATAACATGACCATTCACCTTTGAGGCTAGTGAATGCCTATATAGGCAACCTCTACGAAGGTATGTAATCACTATTTTTCATATATATACATATACTTACATTACATACAAATACAATTTTTACAACAAAGTATCAGTTCTTGTTGTAACATAGCAACGGACCGGTGTTCTAGCCTCTGTGGTGTCTAAGAGTCTAAGGAACACAAGATCTCCAAAACCCAGAAAAGGTTTCGCGAGAAAAGCCTTAGAAACACCTCAATTAGATTAACTGACCATAATTAAATATTTCCCTAAGTCCAACTTACTAAATCTAGTTAATTAAATCATATTAATCGAGGAAAATCGATTTTACTCTAGAGATTTCTAGAAAATTAAGTTGATGGGGTCAAAATTATATTAGCCATCGATTGAGATGCGATCATGGCCGTTGATTGATCAACAAGAGATTATAAGAACAAGGTCGATGTGGTCGGAGAATACATAGGACATTTGAGACATAGAGGGAGGCAGTGCGAATTAGCCAGTTGCAGAGAGCAAGGCGTAGTTCTACACAGAGAGAGTTAGTAGCAAGGTTTTCAGTGGTGAGATTTTCCGGAGAAATGCTCAAGGGGTTTCCAACATTCTAGTGTCAGGAAAGGAGGCCGAGTTTTCCAGCAAGGAGGCCGTATTTAGCTAGTGTGAGTAGCCAGTTTCCCTTGTGCATGTAGCAGGAGCAGTATTTCACTTCCAGTTGCCGAAAGAAGTGCTGAAGGAGGTGTGAATAACTTCAAGAAGTAGAGGGAGGTAGATTGACTTGCAGGGAGTGAGTCCCGGAGGCTGTGCAAATTATCTAGCAGTTGCAGTGTGCATTGCTGGGCAACGCTACGAGTGCCAGAGAGGAGTGTGAGAAGGCTTGGAGAAGCCCAGATCGATTTGTTGGAGGTGTTGAAGTTTCTAAGTCTACGAGTTAGAAACCCTCCATGCACTTTAATGATTTATTCCTACCTACTTGTTCTGTTACTTAACAAGTTATTTACAATGTAAATACTGAAAATAAACACTAGTGCATGCTCAACATATTACATATCAACAACTGAAGGGAACATAAACAATCACACCAAATGACACCGTTATTTTTGGACCAATGTCCCCATAAAAACCCAAAGCAGGAAAACCGGTGCAACTATCTAAGGGTTTTCTTATTAAGCAATTTCAGAGTACAATCTGGGTGCCAAATCCAGCTTACCTAACAAAGAATTTCCTTGGCAGTAGTACCTCTCAGTCTGAGACAAATGTCCCGGTTGAAACCCCGGATAAACCTTCTGGCAGCTCCTCAGCTCCAATCTGCCCCAGAAACCCCAACATCTGCCTTTTCGGACTGCGTCAACCTCTCTCTGCCTAGCGCTGTCCCTGCGTCACCCTGAATGGGCCTGCATCAGCCTCAGGAGGCCCTGTGTCATCCTTCTGGCCCTTTGCGTCAACAACTCTGGCCTCTCTGAAGCACTGCGCAGCTTGCATCTGCCTCTGCGTGGCCCCGTGTGAGCCCTGGCTGCCATTGTGTCACTCTCTCTGGCTCTTGCGTTGCTCTCCCTTCACTATCTCTGCCTCTCTGTCTCTTTGTACTCAATGCTCCTCAGCTGCAACTTCGATCATTGATTCTATCTCTCTTAGCAAACCCCGCTCTAGAGAATAGAATGACTGATCATCTGGTGTGTTCTCCAAGTGACCCTCAAGCCTCCTCTTATACTTTTCTCGTTGACATATCAACGGCCGACATTAAGTCACTAATCAACGACTAAGATTAGATCTAGCTTGATCCATGTCTTTTGGACCATTCTAACATAGTTTTATATTAATCCACATTAATATTTTAATTTTCCTAAGTTTAGACCTAGGGACTCCTTTAAAAATATTAATTATTTTAATATCTCCCGAACTGTTTAGAATCTGCGCAGACCCTTTTTGGGTATTGGAGATCTCATGTGCCCCAACCTCTCCACCAAATTTCGTGGCTAGAGCACATCCGATGCTACCCCAAATTAACAGGAGGGAATAGTGATTTCCCAGATATGTTTCCAGTCAGATAAAATTGTATGCGATAGCATTTCCAGTAGGAGGCAAGTAGTTGCAGTCCTCTATTTTGTTAAAGAATAATATAAACGCTCATATGTTGCATTGGTTTTCCCTACGAGGTTTTTCGAGGGACCATTGTCCGAAAATATTGGTGTCAGATTTATTGTGTGTTTACATTATTTTCTCAGTTCCAGTATTCTATTTTCTGCAATGTTTTTATTTGTGAAGAATTGTAGCATGAGTTATTCGATATTTGCCATTAATAATTAACTAAAGACAAATAAACTGCATAAGTCAGGAGAATAATTTCCAATTGCTGCAGTTCGTGGAAATTTCACTATCCTATTTTGCAATGTAAATATGGAGTAATGAATAATCAATTTCATGAACTCTTGCCCAATAGTTAAGTTAGGGACATAAACCCTCATTGATGTCACTCAAGACATGCTGCAAGTGGTATGAGGTGGGACATGACTGAGGGGAAGATCTCGACAAACATGCTGCTTGTCATGAAAATTAGACTCTAGAGGGGTAACTAAAATTGGCTCATTACATTTAAAACTCTAGAATCTGAGTATGACTAAGGAATGATATCAGGAGGAGGGGGTAGCTCAAATAAATCAATAATGATATTTTCTTGATCTTCATAAGGTATGCATTGATTCTTTTGATCAATACCATAACTTTTACTTGATTTGTGATCTTCTTCTTCAACTTCTTCCTCAACATCCTCAGAAGAATCAAAGAGGCATTCCTTTTGGAGGGCTTTGGCAAAATCTTGAAGGATATCTTCATAGGTTTGAAACATTGGCCCCCAATGCTCAAGAAAATTTTGAATGAATATCTAAATGGAAAGGATGATTTTTGGTTAACATGAATATTTAACTCATTCACTTCGTTCAATCCCAAGAGAATTAATGAATAATCTCATGTACCATATTGATCTCTGATACATACTTCATGAATTCACCACATGATCAATCGTTGAAGAAGGATTAGCGTCAAATATAGGAATATTAGTCATACAATTTGTACCATAATGATTAGAATATCCAGGAGTGTTCTTAACAACCAAAGCGAGGTACATTTCATGCTAATCCCAAGGAGCCATTGTCCTGAATCTTGCATGACAATCAACTATGGAGTCACCGGGTGAACTTTAAAATATCTTGAAAGATGCTTGCTTCACCTTACAAGCATGGAAACATTTGAAGTTCAATGAAGAATTGGGTCTTCCCTCTTCCAACAGATTCACCAGATGAACAAATTTATTGTTGTCTATGGGATAAATTCAATCAATAAATGTAGCTAAGACTTTGAATTGTGAAGAGGTAGACTCAATTCCTCCCTGGAAAAAATGCTAGAAATGTCGCTGCAGAATATAGCAAGCCTTGTGAGGGGATCTGCAAGGCAAGGGCTAGACCTTGTGGCAACAATGAGGGAGATTGCCACTATCGCCTCAACAATCTTCCTCTTGCTCTTTAGTGGAATTTAACCACAAGGGAGGCTTCCTAGTAATCACCTATAAGGGTATGCTAAGTTTAGGGCTCAAGGTGATCAAAATATAGACTAGGTGAAGACCTATATGATGGACAAGGCTCAATTATTCTTGATAAAGGAGCAATATTTCATGCAAGTAGACTTCATTTAGACTTATATAAACTAGAGTTTCTTGATATACCACCTAGACACATAAAAGTCAAAGAAAGAGTTTGCTAGAATCTTAGATCAATAAAGCATTAGCACAACCCCTCAATATAAGCCTCAAGTTGAAGGTAGGATAGTATTAGGTTTTCCAAAGCACAAAATTGTTTAAAAAATGATGATGTCAGCCCTTGTGGGGAAGATTTACCATCACCAATGCTAGATTTTGTGTTAGAAAGGATTATTTAGATAAATCTTAGGTTTCTAACTTACCAACATACACTCTCTGTGACCATAATCAGTTCGGCCCTAGGAGAAAGTTGTAGTGGCTTGCCTTAAAGCCCTAGTAAACATAAAGAGGAGAAATATTTAATTTTGGGGTTTTCTAATCAACACAAAATTCACTAGTGCTTAATTCGGTGATGGAGTCTTACGGAAAAAATTGAGAGATAAATGACAAATGATTAAAGGGGGGGAATTTGTTTTCCACTTTATAGAGACCTGAATTGTGAGGGGAGAAATTAAATAGGAGATGCACACTAGGAGTTTTCCTATGGATTTCAAGGAAGAAATATTTAACATGCAAAATTTAACTAAGATTTCCCATAAATATTATGCCTTTAGTCATGGATCATAGAAAAACCCTAGCATTAATTCAATTACATGTAAAACAATGAAAAATGAACAATAAAATTACAATTCTTCCATGAAAAGACCTTTCAATCCCAAAAAGACATCTCCAATACACAAGCCAATCTCTAATAGTAAATGCTCCATAAATATCACATCTTGACAAGTACCAATGATACTAGGTAAATCGTGCCCTAGAAGAGAGGGCTGAAATCTCATGTGTGGTAATGAATAATGATAGGTGATGGATCCTCTATATATATGAGGTATATCTCTCACTTTTACAAAATAAAATTAGCATACAAGCCCTAAAACAAGTTTAATTTGAGTGTTCATCCAGATAAGGGGTTACAAGCCAACCCCATAGCTCAAAATGATAAAACTACGCCAGAAAATCCCACATGTGTGGTTGATATCCTCCAAAAGCATGACGCCATGCCCTTTTTGGGCCATTAATGCTATGAAAGTGCATGGATGGGTTAGAGAGATGTCTCATCAT
Organism: Pinus tabuliformis; assembly: GCA_031772625.1. NCBI lineage: Eukaryota > Viridiplantae > Streptophyta > Pinopsida > Pinales > Pinaceae > Pinus > Pinus tabuliformis. The sequence continues at coordinate 1,020,001,468 of CM062805.1, forward strand.
CATTATTAACCCCAATCCTTGAGGAGGAGATCTCAAGAAGTGCCTCAAAATTACTCCAAGTGTCATAACCATTCTCTGGGTGCCTTGCTGTAGAGCTATAAAAAGGGTCTCTTTCACCTCTAATTACCTCACATTAATAGGTCAATCCGGGAGCGTTTGGTTATTTCAAAGAGTGACTCAATCTGAGGCTATTTGTCAGAGTAATGCTAGTAGTACAACGTTCTACAAAAATACAAGAGTACACTGATGCTTGTCTATGACTAAGTTACTTCAAATGACTAAAGCACACACCCTTAAAGCTAGGCAACTTTATCAGTCAAGGGTTCGACAACAATAGCCCATCCCTTTGGAAACTGATGGAAAGGAAATTAGAGCATGGACCACCGGTCTGGGAGCGAGGCAGTAAATGCCGAGGCTCACTACAGCCACAGATCGTCTCTCACACCAAATGCGAGTAAATGAAACAACAGATAAAAATGGAACGACAAATAGGAAATTGAACAACAAATCTAGAATGGAACAACAATGTTTAAAATGGAACAACAATTCTGAAATGGAACAGCAATCGAATAACTAAACCTTAGTTGCTGTTGTAGTTCTTCATACTTCTCGCGAGGGACTGTTTGCTCTCTAAGCCTTTCCATTTCTTGCTGAGCTTGTTTCAATCCCTTGTGCAAGGTCCTCGTCTTTGGATCTCTTTTCCATGCATCAGTGGAGGCCGAGAGTTTTACCTAAACTTTCTTATTGTGTTGTTTCGAGTTCAGAACCCTTATCACCCCTGAGGGTGGTGCCTCTGTTTGAATTTCCTTGTTGTCCCTTTCTTTTTTAACACGAATACCAGCTTGCAGCTGTTCCTTTTCAAACGGAACAACAGTCTGTCCCTCAGCGTCATTTGGAACAACAGCTGGACCTTCAGCTTCATTTGGAATAGCAGTTGGACCTTCAGCAGGGTTTTGATCAGCAGGGCGATTTTTGGTCCTCCGCCTTTTTATCCTGCGGATTCTTACTGCAGTGGTCATCTTTTTCTTCCCGGCGGTCTTCCTTATCCTCTGCCTCGCTTTCAGGATCGTGATTTGCTGGTGGAGCTGGGCTATTATTCTCAATAACCTCCGCTGTTCCTTTCGTAATTCTCTAATTTCCAATGTTTTATTAGAAGGAACAACAGGCTTTCTGCTGCGTTTTGGACCGCGACTATTCCCTGGATCTTTCTCCTGGGGTGCTTCTTCAGTGTTTTGTGCTGGGTGTTCTGGGGTAGGAACCCTAACTGGTTCCGTGGCTTCGTTTTCTATCCCTACTTCCTCTGGAATTTCCTCTGGTGCCGTGGGAACAGATTGTTCCCGTTCAGTGTCTCCTATCTCCTTTTCATCATGAACAGGCAGATTTCCTTCTTCTGCCTCTTCTACATGTGGTTTTTCGGGTGTATCTTCTTCCTGGGGTTTGTCAAAGGGAATTAAAAAGAATGGCATGATAAAGATAACCAATCAGGGCAAAATTAGTAAGACAATGACAACAAAAGATAAGTATGTCCTTCCTTCTGTCCTCTTACCAGATTTATAATTTCATGATTTCAGTATGTTGTGATTTTGTATTCATTGCGGAAGTGCATAGCTGTCTCTAAAAGACTTTGAAAGAACAGGGGCAAGAAGTATCCTCAAACTTGGATCAACAAAAGGGATAAGCTGTTTCACAAGGAGAGAAAAAGTATGCTAGAAGTGTTCCTTTTTGAGAGAAGAACAATAAAGGAGCATAGGTCTCAAAAGTGCAAATGCCGTTCCTTTTGAAAAAGGAACAGCAAAACACACCAATGCCGTTCCTTTTGAAAAAGGAACAACAGAACACACCAATGCCGCTCCTTTTGAAAAAGGAACAACAGAAAATAAAAAATTGCTTATCTCTTGAAAAACAATACAACAACACACTCAAAATGACGTTCCTTTTGAAAAAAGGAACATCAAAAATCAAAATGCTGTTCCTTTTAGAAAAGGAACAACAAGACAAGCAAACGCCGTTCCTTTGAAAAAGAAATGGCAAAAATCAAGAGTGCTGTTCCTTTTGAAAAGGAACAACAGAAAAATCAAAAGTGCTGTTCCTTTTGAAAAGGAACAGCAGAAAAATCAAAAGTGCTGTTCCTTTTGAAAAGAAACAGCAGAGAAATCAAAAGTGCTGTTCCTTTTGAAAAAGAACAGCAGAGAAATCAAAAGTGCTGTTCCTTTTGAAAAGGAACAGCAGAGAAATCGAAAGTGCTGTTCAAAACGAACAACAGAGAAATCGAAAGTGCTGTTCCTTTTGAAAAGGAACAACAGAGAAATCGAAAGTGCTGTTCCTTTTGAAAAGGAACATCAGAGAAATCGAAAGTGCTGTTCCTTTTGAAAAGGAATAGCAGAGAAATCGAAAGTGCTGTTCAAAATGAACAACAGAGAAATCGAAAGTGCTGTTCCTTTTGAAAAGGAACAGCAGAGAAATCGAAAGTGCTGTTCCTTTTGAAAAGGAACAACAGAGAAATCGAAAGTGCTGTTCCTTTTGAAAAGGAACAACAGAGAAATCGAAAGTGCTGTTCCTTTTGAAAAGGAACAACAGAAAAATCGAAAGTGCTGTTCCTTTTGAAAAGGAACAGCAGAAAAATCAAAAGTGTTGTTCCTTTTGAAAAGGAACAACAGAAAAATCGAGAAATCAAAAATGCTGTTCCTTTTGAAAATGGACAGCAGAAACACGCAAATGCCATTCGTTTCAGGAACGGCAAAAATTGAAATCTTTGAGAAAAAGAACACATTTAGTTCAAACATATATACACAAACGAGTTTGAAGAAAAGAAATTATGTACAAATTGTGAAAAGAAATGAATTCCTTAATGAATTACAGGTGAGGAAGACTTCTCTTCCTCTCCTAAAATCTCCATATCAGTGTCTCTGCGTAGCTGTTGGCAGAAGGATTCCCGAGTGAGTGGTTTACGATAGAGACGAACTCGGTGGCCATTCACTTTGAAGGTATATCCAGAACCGCCAATGGTGATTAAAGTGATGGTCCCATTGTCATGTACCTTCTGGATTTCGTATGGTCCCAACCAACGAGTCTGGAGTTTCCCAGGGAAGTCCTTAAACCGAGAGTCATATAACAGAGCCCAGTCTCTCTCGTGGAAGACTTTGTTTTTGATGAGGGCATCATGCCATTTAGCTCGCTGCTGTTGAATCAATGCTGTATTTTGTAGTTCAGGGAGCCTAATTTTGTCCAATTCATTGATCTGCTGTAGTCGATTAATCTGTGTCTCGGTTAGATCTAAGCCAACTTCCTGTGCTATTCGTAATGTTTGGATTTCAAATTCTATAGGAAAAATGGGTTGTTTTCCAAACACTAATTGATAAGGTGAGTAATCGGTGGTGCTTCTCCATGATGTTCTATAGGCTTAGAGTGCTTCAGGTAGTCGGGCAGCCCAATCACGCCTATGTGACGCAATGGTTTTCGTTAGGATTGATTCTATTACCTTATTGCTGCTTTCTACTTGTCCATTCGCCTGTGGGTGATATGGAGTAGTGATTTTGTGCTGGACATGATAATTATTAAGTGTTGCAGCTAATCTATTGCCAGCAAATTGTGGTCCTCTGTCTGTAATTATTTCCCTTCGAAGGCCATAACGTACAAATAGATGGAACAGAAACTGTATGACAGAGTCCTCTGTGGCTCTTGGCAATGCTTCTGCTTCAACCCACTTGGTGACATATTTTGTTGCCACCAAGATATATGTTCTCTGATTTGATGAGGGGTTGATGGGTCCAACGAAATCAAGAGCCCATCGCTCGAATGGTTCGATGACTAACTGTGGTTTGAGAGGCATCTCGTCAGCTTGACTAGGGCGTCCTGCTCGCTGGCAGCTGTCACAGGCTTGGACAAATTTCTTTGCATCTCTGAAAATCGTGGGCCAATAATATCCTGTTTGTAATACTTTGTGTCTAGTTCTACGCTCAGCGAAGTGTCCCCCACATGGTCCGTCGTGACAGGCTTTTAGGATGTCAAAGATTTCATCTTCTCGAACACATCTCCTGATATGCATGTCTGCCCCTGTGTGAAACAAATAGCCCCCAATCTAGGAGAATCGAGTACTCTTCTGAACACTCTGTTTTCGCTCATTAGGGGTTAAGTGTTTTGGTAGTTTACCTACTGCAAGGTAATTGGCAACATCAGCATACTAGGGTGTTCGAACGGCAACAGCAAACAAATGTTCGTCCGGAAATTGATCTTCAACTGCTGCTGCATCAATTGGCTTTGGCATTCTCGAGAGAAAATCGGCTACAGGATTCTCTTTGCCAGGCCGGTCCTTGATTGTGATATCGAATTCCTGCAATAAGATCAACCATCTAGTTATTTTGGCATTTGTGACAGGCTTATTTGCTAAATATTTTATGGCGGAATGATCTGTATACAAAATAACAGGATAGCCTGTAATATAATGTCTAAATTTATTGACAGCATGTATTACAGCTAGGAATTCTTTTTCAGTAACAGTGTAATTTAATTCAGCAGGGGATAAATTTTTGCTGATGTAATAGATAGCATATGGTTTTTTATCCTCTTCTAGCCCAAGGACTGCGCCAATGGCTGTATCTGAGGCATCAGCTGATATCTGAAATGGCAGATCCCAGTTTGGTCCTCGAAGGACTGGGGCTGTGGATACAAGCTTCTTTAAATCCTTGAAAGCACGTTCAAATTTTTTTGTCCAAAGAAAATCAATGTTACCAGTTAGTGCATATAAAGGTGCAGCAATGTGTGAATAATGTTCTATAAATCGTCTATAATATCCAGAAAATCCAAGAAAGCTGCGTACCTCTGTTTGAGTAGTAGGAGTGGGAATAAGCAAAAGTATTTGGATTTTGGCGGGGTTTACCTGAATGCCGGTTGCTGAAACATAGTGTCCTAGATTAAGTCCTTCAGTCATCATCATATAACATTTTTCGTGGCTTAAGCAAAGCCTGGTAGCTATGCAGTGTTGTAGGACTTTTTCTAGGGTATTTAGTGCTGGATCAAAATCATCTCCATAGGGTGTAAATTCATCCATATATACTTCAAGCCCATCATTTATTAAATCTGCAAAAATGCTAAGGATAGCCCTTTGGAATGTGGCGGGAGCATTACACAGCCCAAAAGGTAGAACCCGATAGGCAAATGTTCCCCAAGGACAAGTGAAAGTAGTTTTGTCCTGGTTTTCAGGGGCAATCTGAATCTGATTGTATCCACTGAAGCCGTCCATGAAGGAAAAGAATTTTTTTCCTGCCAAAGTATCTAGCACTTGGTCTATGAATGGGAGAGGAAAGTGGTCTTTTTGTGTTGCTTTATTGAGTTCTCTGTAATCCACACAAATTCTCCATTTCCCATTCTATTTTGGTACCACCACAAGCGGAGAGACCCATTTACTGTCAGAAATAGGATAAATAAAATTGACATCTAAAAGTTTCCGAAGTTTCGCTTTTACCACATCCTTTAGATGAGGATTAAGTCTTCTTTGCGGTTGACGGACAGGTCTAGCATCTTTTTCTATATAAATGTGGTGTGTACACAACTGTGGGTCGATTCCTTTCATATCAGGGTAATCCCATGCAAATGCTTGTTGATATTTTCTTAACAGATGGATGAGCTTAGTTTCTTGTTCAGATGTGAGGTTGGCATTGACATTTAAAGTTTTTCCCGGTTCAATTTCCACAATTTTACTATTTGCGACAGAAGTAACAGGTATTGTTTGATCATGTGTGTCTTTCAGAGGATCTTCTTTTAATTCATTATCAAATGCTGCTTCTATCATGTGACATTGTGTGCAGGATCCGGCTTCAGTTTGACTAATGAAATTGTTAATGGCATCATCTTCTGTTTGATTTTTAAAATCAAGTGCCTCTTGTATAGTCAATGGAGATCTAATGTTATCAGTAAGGTATGATACATGATACTTGTTAGTTCTAATTATTGTGAGACTTGGCTGTGCTGGAGGGTATAGAACCAAATTCTTGATATCAGGTCCTTTGGTTATGGTCATATTTCCTTGCCGGCAACCAATGTAAGCATCGACGGTGGCAAGCCAAGGCCTACCTAAGATTAGCGGGTGTCCATCAAGTCGGGTTTTTGGATTAATTATTAGGAAATCGGTTGGATATTCCCAGGAATCTACAGAGACCATGACATCGTGTAGAGTACCTTCTGGTCTAACCACAGATCGGTCGGCCAATTCTAACAAAGTAAAGGTAGGTTCTACAGATGTAATGCCGAGCTTTTGACAGGTAGTGGTTGTTAAAATATTGATTGCAGCTCCTAGATCAACTAAGGCATTAGATAGGGTCTGACCGTAGATTTGAACAGTTACAATTGGATTTCCTAGGTCTTCATATTTAATGGGTGTTTCTTTCCCAGATAACAGATCAGATAAAGTACCGACTACTTGGACTCTTGGATTAGTTGTTATATTCCACCTTGGTTTCTTTATGCACAATTCTTTAATAGTTTTTGCGTATATAGGAATATCTTGAATGGCTTGGAGGAATGGGATTTTTATATACAAATTTTGTAATTCCCCCAGAATGTCAAAGTCAGGATACTGTAAAGGTCGAGGTATGACTAATCGTTCTGGGAACGGAGGAGAGGATGTGGTTGCTTGATTATGAGTTTGCTGCCTATTTACATCCTCTTGTTGCAACTGATGTTCTCTTACTAACTGATCTTCAATATGCACTGTTTTATCTCCCTCATTTTCAATGATACGTCCAGATCGTAATTGAAGATCGTTACACTCCCGCAGGTCAGGTCCTATTTCTGGTGATTCTATGATTTGAAGAGATTGGACCGGTCTGTTATTTGGATTGGGGTTGGGTTGGGTTGGGAGTTGCGGTCTCAGATTAGACTGGGGATTTTGTTGTAGAGCTGGCAGAGTAGGTTGAGGGAGCGGAGTAGTTCCTACTGGCTGTTGCATCGGTCTTTGCCAGTTTGTCTGCCAGGGTGAACCTTGTGAAGTAGGGGGAGTCCATTACGGAGGATATGGGCTATTTTGCCAATATGGTGGAGTATAAGGGAAATTCGGCCAACCAGATTGGTTTGGCTGATTCAGCCACGGGTTTGAAGAAGGAAACGATGGTGGTGCCAGTTTGAAAATGGGGGTGGGGGCTGATTTTGCCACATATTATATTGTGGAGGCTGAAAAGAAGAGGTTGGGTCTGAAAACATACTAGATTGTCTTGGCTGCCACTAGCGGCGCTGGTTGATGAAGTACACCGATTTTGGTTCTTCCTCTGCTTCCTTGTATACTGCTTTTAATCCAGGAAGTGAGGGGCAACTTTCCGTAAGATGATCATTTGTACAGATGGCACATGTTTGGACTGTATCCAGTGGACACTCCTTGTGACTATGTTTTCTTCTGCATCGGGGGCAGAAGATTGCCAAATTCTGTTCTGCCTCCATCTGCTTCTGTTTGGCCTGCATAATATCAAGTTGTGTAGTTAGTGTCCCTAGAATATCAATTTTAGAATTTTCTAATAAATTTCCAATCTCCACATGCGTCACTCCTTCTGTTGATATTTTATTGTCTCTTGCAAACCGATCATATTCTGCCGGTTTTATTCTTGTGTTGCCTCTCGAACTCCTGATACATAAATCAATAATGTCAGCAAAATTCTCTTGATAAATATCCCCTTTTCCCATGATATTTAATGTTTCAATCCACTGTTCCTTCATGCCCCTTATCAATGCAGTTTTTAACACATTATCAGGTAAAGGTAGTGATGCATAAGGCGATCTTTGTAAATTCTATTGAAAACGTTCCACATATTCTTCTAATGTTTTGTTTGGTTTGGCTGTCATTTGGAAGATTTCGTCTTTCAATTCTCTAGACCTACAATAATCCTGATATTTTTTTAAGAAGGATTCTTTCATTTGATCCCAATTGTTGATGACCCCACCACCTAGTCCCATAAACCATCTTAAAGCTGCCCCCTTTAATATAGAGGGGAATGATTTTAATTTCTGGGGATCGGTGGTGTAATCATATCCCCTGCACAACACATCAAATTCGAATAAAAATGCATCCGGATCTTCTGATGTGAGACCGTGAAATGTAGGGATATGTTGAAGAGGGATAGCTTTCATGGGCGCGTTTCCTGCAGAATCTACTATAGGATATTGTAATGTAGAGGTTTGAGTATTTGGCTGGTTCTGAGCCATAGGATCAAATATATGCCAATAACCTTTTGGGATATCTAGGAGGGTATTCCTAGGTTGGGAGGGAACGATTTTAGCAGGGATAGTTTTTATGGCACTTCTTTTATCTGGGATAAGAGGAATACCTGATGTCTGAGGAGATTGGATTCCTTCAACAATCATTTTCGCAGCGCTCCCCTTATCTGGGCTGTTTAATGGCTGATCTGTTCCAATGGGAGATTTTGGTTCCTCGGTTTCCCCTGTTTCTCCTTCTCCTTCACAAAAGTTGCTGAAATTCCCTTCCTACAATAGTTCTGGAGTAGAATTTTCAATTTCCTGAAAGTTCTGCTCTTCAGTTTGACTATGCACCTCAGCAAAGGCTACAGAGGGTGATCCTGTGGCCTGAAGGGAACTAGTAGGTTGTTTAGAAATGATTTTCCTGGGACCTACTGATGGCTGAGATTCTGTTTTCTTATAGATTTCGTCTATGAAAGTTGTTCGGCCAAGGGTCACCGACCCCTTCGCTTTTTCGGGTTTGGATGGAAACTTAATATTCTTTTCTGGTTTTTTCTGCTTAGTCATGCACTCAAATGAACTATTAAATTCTATTCAAACAAAGCAAGAGCAAATCTGTTAGAAAAGCGGATAGTGGAGCAGGGCTTTTACATGCTCCGCACGCAGGTTCTTACCTTCCGTTTTTAAGATCCAACTCTTCCCTAGCAGGTTCGTACACTACTTTGAAAAAAAAGACAAATGACTACACTCTTTCCCCGGCAACAGCGCCAAAATGTAGAGCTATAAAAAGGGTCTCTTTCACCTCTAATTACCTCACATTAATATGTCAATCCGGGAACGTTTGGTTATTTCAAAGAGTGATTCAATCTGAGGCTATTTGTTAGAGTAATGCTAGTAGTACAGCGTTCTACAAAAATACAAGAGTAAACTGATGCTTGTCTATGACTAAGTTACTTCAAAGGACTAAAGCACACACCCTTAAAGCTAGGCAACTTTATCAGTCAAGGGTTCGACAGCAATAGCCCATCCCTTTGGAAACTGATGGAAAGGAAATTAGAGCATGGACCACGGGTCTGGGAGCGAGGCAGTAAATGCCGAGGCTCACTACAACCACAGATCGTCTCTCACACCAAATGCGAGTAAATGAAACAACAGATAAAAATGGAACGACAAATAGGAAATTGAACAACAAATCTAGAATGGAACAACAATGCTTAAAATGGAACAGCAATTCTGAAATGGAACAGCAATCGAATAACTAAACCTCGCGAGCAGTAATCAATCTTTATCCTATCAACTCAAATGCACTCATTGTAATCAAAACTCCAATCTTTCATTCTCCAAGCAAATCACGCAACACGCACCAACTAATGGAACAACATTAATTACTAATTATGGAACAACATTTGGAAATCATACGCACACAACACCCTTGAAAAGTAATCTGATTTATCAACAGGAATTACAACTGTGTTTCAAAACGGAACAGCATGAATCTTGAATCATAAAGAACACATCTTTCAGATAATTTCCTTAACACAAATACACAACATAAAAGCTCCGTAACAAAATAATAACAATGTTCAATTAAGTCTAATAATATTGAATCAACTCTGAAAGTATTGATGATATAATGCAGAGTCAATATGAAGAACCTTAATGAACGAATCTTAACAGAGCATATGGTGTAACTTAGAAAGCATATCAGATTACCAACTAATGACGATAAGCAAACCACGCAGAAATCAAATCGTAGTGATACAGAAGCAAGTGTCCTCTGGGGCCGGGCCCTTAGCCTTAAGGGTACACCGCTTTAAGTTAATCCAGACGCAGAAATAAGATAATCACCAAGTTTATATTAATGCATGAAACAGAAAGTACAATGAGCCAAGTTCAACGAGACTCGATGATCAAAGTTCAATCTTTAACAAAAAGTTACATAAAAGCATCGTCCCCAAAGCTAACAGTGCCGTCCCTTTATATAAGGGTGACGACGGAGATGTCTAAGTAATAAGACAAATAAAGTAGCGATCCCTCAGGATCCTGAGGGATTCGCCAAACTGTTAATCCTTAATCACTTCTTTTCTCCTCCGCCGAGCTGGTGCCTTCTCTTCCTTTTCCGAACCGGTTTGCTTCAACCTGCTTAGCCTCGTTTGCACTCGGTCCTTCATCAAAGGGACAACAGTTACGCTGTTCTTGTCTTTTTCTTTGGAACAGCAGCTCCTCGTTTTAACCCTTTCCTGCACAGGAGAATGACAACTATCAACGGTTAAGTCTTGCATACTAATTCCACATATTTTATCATAATTCTCTATTGTTTTCCATATTCATGATGTAAAAGATTCACAAGTCCCACTGAAAAGCCATTGAAATGATCATTAAAAACATACCTTTTTAGTACTCCACACCTGCGTCACCTTCTCAAGGGCTAAAGGATCATGTGGCATCATCTCTTTCTAGCGTTGGGGCTCCAAGTGCTAATACAAGTGCTCAATTGTTATCTTGGGGTTGACCATCATCATTTGGACTTTGGATCAATCCATATCCATTTAATAGTGTCAAGGCCAGCTTGGGGGCTTGCTCTGCCTGCTGGGTACACCATCAAGAATATCCAACACCAAGGAAGAGGAGATTAGAGTTTAAAGTTCAACATATGGGAGTGCTTTGAGGTGTCAATCATTTGTTGGAGTCATTAGAGTGCCCGACACTGTGCTCCAGAGGGGCAACACTACATCTACAAGGTCATCATTGCTCTTTGGAAGTGTAAAACGACCTGAGCATGATGTGTAGTGGAGACATGAAATGTGCCCTCAAGGACATTACTGTTATGTGAAAGACCACTTGACAGAAACATCTCAAGATCAAGTGAAAGCCATCAATCATTAGGGACAATGACCATAGATGCATCATAGTGGACCATACTTAATTGTTAAGGGTATAATAATACTTCAAATTGGGATCACCTTCAACTATCTAACTAGACCAAGTCCCGTAAAAGTGTTCCCTACTTGTGATAGGGATGGCTAGATTGTCAACCTGATTATGTGTTTCTATCCCTAAAAGGGAGATGACATCTCCAAGGTCAACTCTTCAATTCATAGGTGTTTGTGATAATGGTGGCAACGAAGGTGAAAAGCTTCATGGCGAGGTGCCATGGTCATGGGACCAGTTGATGGGGATCCATAATCTTGAATGTATAGATGTATCAAGGGAGCAATCGTGGAGGCGTGAGTTACTCCTATCCTTTGCCGACTTTTTCCACTACTCTGGTGTTCTTTTTACTTCCTTTTGATAATGCTTTTATAAGAAGCATAACTTAGGTGTTCAATCTTGCTTTTAATGATATACCATTTATTTACTCCTTAATGATGAGTCAATTTCTCGCTCATTGGGGTTGGGACATGCAAGGGTTCCTTTATTACATGGTGAAGCTAATTATATCCCTGACCATCGTTGCATTTTAACTTTTCTTTATTTTTCCACTATGGCCATTTTATTCTTTTATTGTTCTTTTATGTACAACCTCCAAGGAAAAGTTTCTAGCCCACACTCAAGGATGAGGATTATAGGATGCTAATCCCAATGAACCAATGACCACAAGCTCGTAGAACAAAGATAAAACTTGAATGGTGGAAAGTGGTAAGTATGGAAAAATCATGAGCACACTACTTCAATCCAAGTTTCCCAAGTAGTGCCCTTGTTATGACCCTAAGGTCTTAAAGGAGATCCCACTGAACTAGGGCTAAAGAGAAACCCCCCTGTTAAAGTGAGAGAACAAGTTTAAAGTCAAGATCGGTCAATCATCCAGATCACTCTTTAATCAATGTTAGAATTCATAAAACATTAATTAAAAGCACATGATTGCAAAATGGTTAAAATACATGCCGAATGATGACCCACCTTTCTTCAAGAGAAATTTCGGATGGTGAGAGGTGAAAATGGCGGAGGAATATGGCATGTCATCACATACTGAGCAATGTAGGGCTGTTGGCTATCTATAGGAGAAAACTTTTGCTTATGGGGTTACCCAATTTTTCATGCGTAACAATGCCAAGCCCAAAAGAGAATGATTGGAAAGCACCTTATCTACTTTTAGTTGAGGTTCTAAGGATTTTATTAGTAATGAAACCGTCTCCACGATTATATCTAAAGTAGGTTTAGTGAGGCTCCATGCTCTTGGAATAGTCTTCATAAAGATTTTGTTGTCTAGAACCATGTCTTCAATGTAATCCACCTATTCTTTGTACCATCCCATATTATTATGTAATATTTTAGTATGTAATATTTACGTTTATTACATGCCCTCCCACTTAAGGTTGTTTTGTCCTCAAAACACAATTAGAAGAAGGGCATGTCTTCATTTCAACTTGAATTTTCTTCATTGATATTGTGTTGGTTGCAAAAACAAGGTACTGAGATATTTGAGGCATTGAACAATGTTGTTGCATTATGGAGGGTTTAATCCGCCCTAAATTGATCCTATTTGTATGGCAAGACATTTGGTTGGGATTTCTATGATTTCATTTCTAAATATACCGTTGGAAATAATTTGAATGAGTCTCATGATATTTAGGAACGTGGAATGCATTTTTTTTGATGATGTTAATATGTTGATTGTTTGGTGTGGTGATTTTTGTGATTACATTGACAATATGGGTCTAATAATTGAACTTCTTTATGATATATCAAATTTGAAAATTCTTTCTTTGGTATTTATTGATTTGTTGATACTTTTAGGTTGTGATATAATCTTCTTCGGTAGTTCAAATGGACCTTCAACTGTACTTGGATCTTCTTCGGTAGAGCAAATGGACCTTCAACTGTAGTTGGATCTATAAGTGTTGTTGTGTTGATCAATGACTTGAATTAATCGTCAGTAGGTAAATTAGCATTAGTGACACTCAATCCTTTATCTTCACCTGTATTTGTTGTAGTTCCCCTATCTATCTCTTTTACCTTGACATTTTTGCCCTATATATATCTATGTATATATCTTTCCTTTAATTCCTTTACTTTTTTAAGTAGGATTTGAATGTGACTTTTTTAGATGGGCAATCTCCTTGTCCTTATCTCCCATGGCCTTGTGAATTATTTTCTTGAAATCCTAACTATTGGTGAGACTCATGGTAATTGTTTATTTTGATTTTTAAGTGATTGATCTCGTTAGCAAGGGACCCTTTTTTAATTGCAAATTTGACATTTCATTATAATGATTCATTCACCCCAGTCTATTCACATCGAATGGAATGTGAATTTTATTTAAATGTTAGATTAATAATTGTAGGGATAAAGTAGATCCAATTGTAAATTTTCTCATAATTGTACACATTCATCCTTGTAATAGTCATGCATGCTTTTAGTCACTTTTGGTCACCGCACTTTTGAAATATCCATGCCATTGTCACCAAAATTTGTTAATACTCTTTACATATCAACTTGAGATTAAGTGGGTGGATGGAGTGCGAGGATCCAATTCAATAATTTGATGATATATAGTTGAAATGTACTTTGCTCTAATAATTATCTAATTTTTGTATAAATTTGTCATTTTTTTGTTGGGTATTTCTTCAGTAAACAAACTTTTTTCATTTTAGAGTAGGACACTTGGAGTTCAAGAGAATATACACAATTCTCTTCAAGGTTAGCCTTTTTGGGGAGGTGGCCAAAAGCCCAATGGTTAGAGGAAAAGCAAATCGTGGTGTAACTCACCTTAGGGTGTTTAGTGCTCTAGGAACCCCATTGGTGGATTATTGCGTACCATTTAGTACTTCAGAAGCAATCCAGACTTGTGTTGGTGTATATGTGATTTTCTTCATCTTCCTAAATATTTTGGACTCTTCCCCTTATTCTTGCCTAGACCCCCTGTAGTCCCTCTATACAAACCATTTATTGAGTTCTTGCCCCACCTAGGATTATATGTCAAGATTCTCTACTTCGAGTCAAAAGAGGTATCTAATCTAGTAGGCTCACAAACCTCTTCATCTAGAAACAAATCGTCACATATCTACCCACAGAAAGATGGGGAAAGACATTTAGGAGATTGCAGATGTGAATCCTCCCCACAAAGTTCCCATAGAAATTTCCCACTTCCCAACTACAAGATGACCTAGTAGCCTACTTGACGAGGATATAGAGATTAAGCCTTTAATTGGAGGAGGTGTAAAATTCAAAGGAAGCACATTCAATATAAGCGAGACCAAAGGGTTCCTTATTGAGCTCAAGCTATTGCTTCCAAAAGTGGGTCATCAATCCGGTGATCCACCTTTACTAGCTATCACTAGGGGAGGAGTCTTTTGTATGTCAGGGTGAGGTGCATTATTCTTCTTAGATACATGCCTTTGAATAGTTCTATCAACCATTGCCTCTATCAAAATATTACCCTCTTTTCTAGCGATTGACATCTCTTCTTCCACCCTACGTTAAAACCCTCCCTTATCACTTCCAACTTCCTTGACAGAGAGAAGAATTGATGATTTTTTCTTCGAAACCCTTCTGATGAAAGGAAGAGGACATTGTGCCATAATCTAAAGGCTAGGTGAATGTGTGAGACCACTTTTGTAAAACTGAATTCTCAACCAATCCCTCTCTCATGTCTAATGTTACTAATAATTTTGAAACCACCATCGATCCAGAGTTTGTAAATGACATATTTTCCTCTAAAAATTGACTAAGGGCATTGTAAATCTCCTTGAAAACCTCAATTGACTAGAAGTTAGTGGATAGCCCAGATAAATTGACCCACATCAGCACCAAATCCAACCTTTCATTCTTTAAGAACCGTGACCACGCTTTGGAAGCAATGGGGAGGAGTCCCATAACTAGGATCCCATCAAAATTTTTGAAGCATCAAAGGTTGATTGAAAAGAAAATGCTAATCCTCTATTGGAGATGGCATAAATGATAGTGACATATCCTAATACATGTTTTCAAATACCCACCATCAACTCCTTCAAGCCTTTATCATTTATGTTGGGACACTGAAATTGCCTCACAAGAGCCATCTCTACCACCTGCACTAGTTTATGCATCTTCATTTCCTCACCAAGAACTAGCTTTACATGAATTCACCTTTTCTTTACACACCTTCTTGGATGCTATGTGTTGTTGCTACTACCTTCCTCAAGTACTCAATGCTAGATTGATTTAGAGT
Source organism: Pinus tabuliformis (assembly GCA_031772625.1). Lineage (NCBI taxonomy): Eukaryota > Viridiplantae > Streptophyta > Pinopsida > Pinales > Pinaceae > Pinus > Pinus tabuliformis. Next base: position 1,020,016,796 of record CM062805.1, read on the forward strand.
TGTGATACTTTTCTATCTACTTTGATTAGGAGACTTAGCCGATAACCTGAAGTCAGCTTGACCATCCTTTGGAGGAATTATTGTTGAAATTGTATAGCATGTGCAGTAGACTACAATTTTCTGATCTGATAATTAATTCCTATTGATTTTCAAACAATATTTTTCATGCCACTGATATCATTGAATAATTACACACATAAAATCTCAGCTGTAAATCGAACGAAAACAATAAAGATCATAAAAAGACAACAATGCATAGTAGGCACAATATTTTTCACCTGATAAACCCAATCCGATAGAAAACCCAACAATCTTTTCTCGAGGAGAAATTGTCTTTTCAACAAGGTTTAGAAATCAGAAATTTGTCTAGAAATCTGAGCCAACTTTACACGTCAAATCACTAGTCAAACTTGGTCAACCTAGTAAAAAATAAACTCGGTCAATGCTAGCTTAATTGTAGCCTACGGTTAAATTCAAACGTGCGGCCTATGGTCAATTCAGTCAAACCCTCACATGTGCGGCCTTGTAAAACTTGGTTAATCTACAGTGAATCCTCACACGTGCAACTTGGTCAAACTCGACCAATTTGCAATCAATCCTCACACGTGCGACCTAGTCAAATTTGGTCAATCTTGGTCAAACCCTTCACACGTGCAGCCTCCAAGAGAGACATATAATGATGAAGAAAAAATGAAAGATCAACAGATTTCTCCTTAGCTGAATTTCTCCTCCACTTGAAAAGATGAATGAGCTTGCTATGTTGATGAGTGTCTCCTTACATGCTCATCTATTTATATAAAGCTCTAATGCTGAGTGGATACCCATTAAGAAGCCCCTCATCACAAGGAACACTTACACTTATTGAGCCTACACAACTCAATAGTAGACTAGATTATTTATTCCAATGGTGCGTAAAATGCCCATGAAATAAAGAAATCAAACCCACTCTATAAAAAATAGATCACCCCATCCCAAAGCAGACAATGTGAGTACCGTGGGCCAATCTCCTCGAGCCATAAACCAGGGCTATTGGGAGAAGGATTCCCTTGGGCCGTTCACCCCTAGCCAAATCAGCATCGCCCCATGAGTGAATTTATCATTCCCCCTAGTCAAATCAGCATGACCATGTGGGAGAATGCCTGCTCGATGCTGCAAATTGTAGGAACATCAACACCCCCTCTCAGCGAGGGAGACATTTTGCATCACGCCAAGCATTCCTCTGAAGTATACAAACTCCCCACTAGACAAGGGCTTGGTGAGAATGTGCACAATCTGCTCGTCTATGGATATGTATAAGAGCTTCACTGCTCCCTTCCGCACCATGTCTTGGATGAAGTGATATTTGATCTCAATATGCTTTGACCTATCATGAAATACTAGATTCTTCCAAAGCTTGACACATCTTTGGTTATAACAATGTATTGAGGTCGTCTCTAGTGCCTGATCAAATAGTCTTGCAAGAAGCTTCTGAAGCCACGCTGCTTCTTGACTTGCAACACCGGTTGTGATGTACTCTGCTGCGGTTGTACTGAGTGTGACAAAAGTGTGCTTCCTGTTAAACTAGGATATCATAGTTGATCCCAAGCTAAAGTAGTGCCCTTAAGTGCTCTTTCTGTCCACTGCACTCTCGGCCTTGTCAGAATTAGTATATCCCCTTGTCAGAATCAGTATATCCCTACAACCTCACTTCACCACCTGAGACATATCTTAGACCATATCAAATTGTACCATGTAGGTACCTCAACACATGCTTCGCTGTAACCAAATTTACATGTCTCGGCTCAACCATAAATTGGCTTAGGGTGCTCACTGTAAAGTAAATTTTTGGTGTTAACAAGGTACATCAAGGATCTAATCAACTGCTTGTACATAGTTGGATCCACCAAATCTAAATCTGAAGTGGAATCACTCAACTTCTTCAGATTTGTCACCATAGGTGTAGCCATGGACTTGCAGTCCGTCATATTGAATCTCCTCAAGATCTGGACTGTGTACTTCCCTTGTCCAAAGAAGATCTCACTTGGCCTCTGTCACACCTCCAATCTGAAGAAATAATGTATCAAGCCAAAATCCTTCATTTCAAACTCTGAAGTCAACTCCCTCTTGCACCTGACAATGAACCTCTCTGCCCTAGTAAGGAACAAATCATCAACATATAGCACCAAGATCAAAGGACCACCATCAACAACCTTGTAGTAAAGGTTAGGATCCTCATCACTCTTAGTGAAGCCCAAATGCATCAAGTATTTGTTAGGTCCCTATAATACTAGTGTAGCCCTTTTATTGTTATTGTTGTGCCCGATAGAAGCCCACTATTGTTATTGTTGTGCCCTTACATTATTATTGTTATGTAGGCTCTGATTATATTGTGACCCCTTAGATTCCTATATATACAAAGGAGGTCTTATCATTTGAATCATCCAAGAATTGTTCATTTATGTGATGTAAAAGAGGTTGCCCCCTTGAAGAGACTAATTTTCAAGTCGTTGATCTATCTTTTCTTCTGTTTTGTGATCTGGTTGCATAACATTTGTTGTTAGAGCTTTGGATTCTACGGTTTTGTGTGGTATCGAAGACTATGTTCTCATAATCAATTGTCACTTGGACAATTTTTGTGAAAGAATTGGTAGCACATTATGAGGATGCAAAGAGCAATACCTTCTTTAGCCAATTGAGTAATCTCAAACAAAAAGGTTCAATGACGGAGCACATAGAGGACTTCCAAAGATTGAATATCAAGGCAAATGATATTCCATAAGAGGATAAAATTGATGTTTTCATGGGGACTTTAAATGATAACATCCAACATGAGGTTCACATTTGAGAACCTAAATCATTAGAGAAGGCATTCAAGGTGGCAAGAAAAGTTGAAAGCAAAATTATGGCAACAAGGAAGTCTATCACTCACAACTATAAAGATGGAAGTGTTGTTTCTCTTAGCCTCCCACAACCTATAAGGTTGACACCACAACAAGTGGAGGAGGAAAGAGCAAAAGAGCTTTGTTACATTTGTGATAGAAAATACACTAAGGGTCGCAAGTGTGCTTAGAAGAAATTATTTTATATAGATTATGAAGACGAGGAAGAAAAGAAACAAGAAACATCAAAAGAAGAGGATATACACTAGGAACCAACCCCAGAGAAAGAAGAAATGAATTTGACCATGTCTTGTAATGCATTCGCAGGAATTACCACTCCTCCAACTCTCAAGATAGAAGGATTATCAAGAAAAAATAAAGGTAGTAGTGCTGATCGATTTTGATATTACCCATAAATTTGATTCATTGTAAGATAGACAAGGAATTGAATTGCTTCCTATATACAACACCATAGTGTCAAGTGATGGTTGCAAATGGAGGAACTATAAATTGCTCAGGGAAGTGTCATAGTATCAATCTAGCAATGGGGGAATATGTATTGAATAATCCAATGCTTTCAATTGCAATGGGTGGTGCTGACATTGTATTAGGAGTCCAATGGTTACAATCCTTGGGGATGATAGATTTTAATTTTCATGAACTTTTTCTTGAAATTTTCCTGGGAATGAAAGGAAATTGAATTAAGGGGCATCGTAGGGAAACCGGGAAGATAATCAACACTAATGGCATGATAAAACTTTTGAATAAAGAACAACGATACATAATTGCACAATTATGCTCACTAGATGTTCAAACATCGAAATCATTTGTTTCTCCAGATGTCGAAAGTATCTTGGACAATCATTCCAAGGTATTTGAGACTCCCAAAGGCCTCCCACCTATTTGTGATCATGATCATGCTATTCACTTGATTCCAGGAAGTGTTCCTCCAAACATCAGAGCTTACAGATATCCTTATGCCCAAAAGGGTGAAATTGAACATATGGTTGTACAAATGCTAGAGGCAGGTATAATTCAACCTAGCCAAAGTTCTTTCTATGCTCCAGTAGTATTGGTACACAAGAAAGATGGATCATGGCATACGTGTTCAGCTTATAGGGAGCTCAACAAGCTCACTATTAAAGATAAATTTTCCATTCCTGTCATTGATGAATTGTTGCATGAATTACATGGAGCAATTTACTTCACCAAGCTGGATCTCCATTCAAGATATCATCAAATTAGAATGAATACTGAAGACATTCCGAAAACAACATTCATAACTCATGAAGGACATTATGAATGCACCTTCCACTTTTCAAGGTTTGATGAATTCCATTTTCAAACCATTTCATAGAAAATTTGTGTAAGTATTTTTTGATGATATACTAATCTACAACAAGTCTTGGAAGGATCATGTTCAACATGTTGACTGTCTGCTCAAACTATTGGAGGAGAAACAATTGTGTGCAAAACCTCCAAATGTTTCTTTGAGGTATAGGAGGTGGAATATTTGGGTCATTTTGTATCTCATGAGGGTGTTAAGGTAGATCCTAACAAAATTAAAGCCATCAAGGAATGAAAAATCCCCACAACCCTAAAGCATCTTCTAGGATTTCTCGGGTTGACAGGGTATTATTGTAAGTTTATTAAGAACTATGGGAAAATAGCAACACCTCTAACAACATTACTAAAGAAAGATGCATATTTTTGGATTCCAGAAGCAACTAAGTTTTTTGAACATCTTAAAGAAGAAATGTGCCAAGCTCTGGTTTCAGCTACTCCAAACTTCACAAAAACCTTTATGGTGGAATGTGATGTCTGAGGAAATGGAATTGGTGGTGTTTAATGCAATAAGGAAGACCCATTGCTTTACAAAAACATATTTATGAGAAGGAAATGTTGGCAATACTACATGCCTTGAAGTAATGGTGCCCTTACCTAATGGGGAAACATTTCAAAGTAAAAACATAACATGATAGCCTTAAATACTTTTTGGAACAAAAATTATCTTTAGAATAGCAACAAAAATGGATCACTAAGATGTTGGGTTATGAATTTGAAATTATCTACGAAAAAGGGAAGCAAAATGTTGTTGCAGATGCACTCTCAAGAAGATGCGAGGATGTGGAAGCATTGCTCTATGCCATTTCTATTATCCAACTTGACTGGATAACTGTAGCAAGGGAGGAGTGAAAGAATGACGAAGAGGAGTGGATACTCATTCAAAAGTTGCAACAAGATCCTAGTACATTTGATACATTTATCTAGAAAAATGACTCATTATCGTACGAAGATCGCTTATATCTATGTAAAAATTCCCAACTCAAACAAATATTCTTTTGGAATTCCACACCTCTCCTTGAGGAGGGCACTCAGGATTTTTAAAAACATACCACATGGTCAAGAAGGAATATTTTTGGGATGACCTTAAATTTGATATTCAAAAGTTTGTGGCAGAATCTTTGGTTTGCAAAAAAAAAAAAGTTGAGACAATTAAGACGACACGTCCGTTACAACCTTTAACCATTCCTAGTTAGTGTTGGGAGGAGGTCTCAATGGATTTTATCACAGGATTACGAAAGTCCGAAGGAAAGAGTGTGATCATAATGGTAGTTGATAAACTTACCATGTATGCACACTTTTGTGCATTATCTTATCGTTTTAAAGCCAATACAATTACTACAGGATTTATGGAAACACTTCAAAAGCTACGTGGAAACCTAAAGATTATTGTAAGTGGCAGAGATCCCATTTTCATTGGAAATTTTTGGATGAAATTATTTTCTTGTCTTGGTACTCAAATTGAGATAATGAACAAATGTTTGGAAGGATGTCTTTGTTGCTTTGTATCTGGAAAACAAACATAATGGGTCAAGTGGTTACCTCTAGCTGAACGGTGGTATAACACTTCCTTCCATACTGCAACGAAAATGACCCCATTTTTGGCACTTTATGAATATCATCCACTGTCCATCACATCATCCTTACGAGAAAATTCTAAGGTTCAAGCAGTGGAAGATCACATCGAGCATCAACAAGAAGTTCTCCAACTCTTAATGGATAACCTCACTCTAGCACAAAATCAAATGGAAACAACAGGGAGGTCAACATCACAGTGAAAGAAGTTTTGACGTAGGTGATTGGGTATTTTTACGGCTACAACCATACAAACAAATGTCCCTCGAGCAAGCTAAGAAGAATAATAAATTATCACCCAAGTACTATGGTCCTTACAAGGTGTTGTAAAAGATTGGTATTATGGCATACAAATTGGAGTTTCATGCATCTTCCAGAATGCACCAAGTTTTCCATTTTTCATGCTTAAAGAAGGTTATCGGTGACAATCTCCCAATTCAAACAATATTGCCAGAACTTGACAAGCAAGTAAAAATCATATTGGAGCCTGAAGTAGTGACTGAAACAAGAACCCGACAACTACAAAATCGATCAATTTCAGAGTATCATATTAAGTGGAAGAACTTACCTGCTGAAGATTCCACATGGGAGGTTAAGGATTTTATAGAAAAGCATCCAAAACTTTTCAAGTGTTGAGGACAACGCTTTTTTTGAAGGGGAGGGGCATGTTAGGCCCCTATAATACTAGTATAGCCCCCTTATTGTTATTGTTAATGTAGCCCCCATATTGTTATTGTTGTGTGCCCCATAGAAGCCCACTATTGTTATTGTTGTGCCCTTACATTGTTATTGTTATGTAGGCTTTGATTATATTGTGACCCCTTATACTTCTATATATACCAAGGAGGTCTATCTTTTGAATGATCCAAGAATTGTTCATTTATGTGATGTAAAGGAGGGCGCCCCCTCAAAGAGACTAATTTTCAAGTCATTGATCTATTGTTTCTTCTGCTTTGTGATTTGTTTGCATAACGTTATCCATCAATCCTTGAATATTATGTCCTGGGTGTCTGCTTGCGTCTGTAGGAAGCCTTCTTTAATCTGCAAACCTGGGACTCCTTCCCTTGTATCACAAAGCCTCGAGGTTGTTCTATGTACACTTCCTCCTCAATCACACCATTGAGGTACACGGTGTTTACATCCATCTGATGTAACTTCCAATCCATAACTGAAGCAAGAGAAATAATAGTCTGGATGAAAGTGTACCTAGCAACTGGAGCAAAAGTCTCCCTCTTTATGGGAGAATCATCTCGCCATAAACGTAGCTTTGTACTTCTTGATGCTACCATACGCTGCATGCTTAATCTTATAGATCCACTTGGAAGTCACTACTGACTTTCTTTCTGGTCTCAGAAATGTCTCCCACACATCATTCTTCATGATGGACTGATACTCATCCATCATAGCATCCTTCCAAACCTACTGGCCTGTTGCTTCCTTGTAACTTCAAGGTTCAAAATAAATGATGTGGCTCGTCAATGCCATATGACTCGAGAACCTCTATGGTCACCTTTCGCTCCTTGAAGTTACTACTGGGAACTATACGCCTCTTTGCATCCTGCAAAATGTCACTAAGCCATACCGACCTCTTCCTGATCTCTGCAACATCTCTACGCGGGTCTACTGGCACTGCTGGCTCTATTGATGACTCCTGATAGTCTGGAGGTTGAACAATAGGACTAGAGGGATCTGGACTCACATCCTTTGAAGCCTCTTGCTCCTCACAATCAATCTCCATAAGAGACTCTCTAAACCACATTAAGGCTACCTCCTCATCAAAACTTGTTGAAGAATGTAACTAGGTTCAGTCTTCATAAATGTATTTAAGTCACAATATAATGTATTTGTCAAACAAAAGAAAATGAAATTTTATTATTATTAAAATTGACTTATTAAAGGATGGGTTTCATGCTCAGGTAAATTATTTTTAGGTCAAAGCCTCCATTGCAAGATTCTGGGGTTTGTGTCAAGTGTCCTTGTCCATGTCATAATGTAAAGCACCCTTCTTGGGAATTATTTGTCAAGAAATAAATTTCTTTTATATAAAAATAAGTCTTTTAGGCCTCCTCAACCAAGTCGGCCTCAAAACTGGACAATCAACCTAAAACTGGGTAGCATAATCACTATATAAAGGCAACAACTCAACCTCATTTGTCACACACACACAACAAGTTTGATTTGCATTTATTGGGCCAAGAAAAGTGCGAAATTGAAGGAAGAAGGAGAAGAAGGATGACAAAGGAGGACTCTTTCAAGAATAAAAGTTGAAATTTTCTCTCTCTTTCCGACACGTGTGCAGTTGTGTAGTTGTTGGAAGAAGGCCAAATTTCTGCAGTAACTGGGAGGCCAAAATTCTGTTGCAGGGGGTCGAAACACTACAACTAGGAAGTCAAATTTCTGGATTGTTGCTGGGCTAGAGTTGCTAGATAAGAAGAGACTACTATATCATCTTGAAAGGCTGACTTGATGGAGGAGGAAAGTCTGTTGGTTTAGGGTCTTGGTCCATCTCAATTTAAATTACTGAAGGAAGGGTTTTTGACTAGGTTTTCCCCTATATAGGGGCTTTAGCCCTAGCTGTCCATGAACATCTGGTGTCCTTGGGCTTCATATTTAGTTTTTGATAATTGCTTGATGAACTAAGATAAAAGAACATAAGAAAGATACAAGGAATTCAAAGATATCCCAAGTAATTATCAGCTAAAGAAAATCTTCCTGCCTTTTTTTATTTTCTAACATGTTATCAGAGCTATGGTGAAAAAGAAGGAAAAATGCAGGTTAAAGGATCTATTGAAGAAAAAGGAGATCAAGAAAAGGGTCATCAAAAGGGGATCACATAAGAAGACGAGCTTACTATTTTACAAGAAGAATGATAAACTCAATGAAGGGAGAAAACAAATTAGAAGGGGTCTCCAACTACAGGGTCTGGAAAAAGAGAATAGATCTCATTCTCGAAAAGAACAAAGTTTTAGATCTTGTTCAAGGAAAAGTCAAGAATCCTACTGATGAATCGAGTAATGGAGAGAAAGCAAAGTTTAGAGATTGAAATCGTGGTTATGAATCTAATATTGGATGGAGTTAAGGATAACCTAATTCCATACATATCCAACATAAATTCTCGTCAAGAAATGTGCGGGGCTCTCTCCAAGTTATTCACAATCAAGAACATTGGTCAAATAGCAAGCCTCAAGAATGAACTAAGAATTGTTAATATGACAAATGATGATACCATTTCATCATATTTCATAGGGATATATAGAATCAGAGATTAATTCCAAGCAATAGATGAAGTTGTCCCAAAAAAGGAGCTCGTAATTATTGTCCTTCTAGGACTACCAAAATCTTCGAATGCCTTTCCACTAGGACTTAACAGTTGGAAAGATACTCCAACATTTGAACAAATGTGGAATGCATGTAGTCAAGAAGAAGCCAAAATATCATTAGTAAACAACAAGAAGGAGGATGGAGAAGAAAACACCTTGAGTGCCTATTCTGCTCATCACAAGAAGAAGGAAGCCTTCAAGAATTTCAAAGGACCAAAGAAGAAAATGGACCTAACCAAGATTGAATGTTACAATTGCCACAAGATGGGACATTATAAGAGTCATTGTTCCGAGTATCCAAGAAATAAGAAAAGAGATAGGGATCAAGCAAATGTCACAGATGAAGCTCCATATAGGAAAAACAAAACTGAAGAAGAATCAGAATTCAAGGACTTATACTACTAAGCCCTCTCTCTCACATAGCCCCTCAGTCCTTCACTTTTTGAATTGTTTTCCTTTATGTTTTGATTGCTAAAGTTTATAGGTCTAACATGTCTTGTTAGAACACTTCTTTGAATTATTTTTATGAGTTTTAGGTATCCCTTGAGATTGGATTAAGAGGGAGCCTTCTCCATTTTACCAAAAGATAAGTATTTTATTCCTTGTCTCCCCTTTTATATTTGATTTCTCTCTCATATCAATATATGTCTGTATTGTATGCTAATAACCTTTCTCTTTATATTTTTCCCTGGCTAGAAATGCTTGCTAATTACTCTAGGGCTATGGAGGAGACTTAAAAAAAAAATAGACTTGAAGCATGGAAAAAGTTCTGGTACAAAAGAAGCCCTTCAAGCATTGATGTCCTACAAGGTTTGATAAAGAAACAACCCAAGGTATGCCTTCGCCTATAAGCTTTGTTACAAAGTTCTCTTCATATAAAGCTACGATCATTCTTCTTTTAAATTTTGATCTACATTACTAACATCATTGTGTCTAGGGTTTTGAATCATAAGAGATTCTTGTTTGGGTGATTAATCTTTAGATTGAATTTACCCTCATTATATTTTGATCGTTTGTATGGAACCCTAAAAGGTTCTCTATAAAACCCTAACCTAAGGGTATGTCTATATTTATGAAACCCTAGTCTACTTAGGGTTGATGATGAAGTCTGGAAATCCTATTGTCTTGATGTTTAGTGTCTTCGTATTGGTAATATGAAACCCTAGATCTTAAGGGTTTGGAAAATTAGGGTTTATAAGCTAAACCATTGTAATCGTCATAGTAAAATCCTAGGAAGGAAACCTCATGTGTATATTCGTCTGTCTAATCGAAACCCTAGTCTTGTCAAAGTTGTTGTATTGATATCTTGGGTCTATCTAGTAGATATTAATGTGTATATGCAAGGATACTGACCTATTTGTTGTTACTCATGTTCATGAATTCTAGAATACCCTAGTGAAGATTGATATTTTAGGACTTGATGATATTATATTTTGATGATGAAAATCTAGAGTTTGCATCAAGCACTAGTAGAGTCTGTCATAGAATATATTTAGTAAAACCTTAGATGCATAGTACTATGATTGGATTATTATTTGATTTACTATCTAAGGTCTTGTATCTCGAAATGGAATCTAGGGCTTATGACAAAACCCTAGTAAGAAGTTGAAATCTAGCATGCAAATAAATGTGTCTCTTATCAATTATGAACCTAACTAGGTATTTGATGTCTAAAGTCCAAATGCTTCCATTGTATTGACATAATTTTGATATAGTTAACTTCATGCTTCGATTTGTATTTGGTTGTACTTGCTTTTGAAGATTTGTAGGTACATAATCTTCAAGATGATGAAGATGTTCGTATAAGCATGATGAAGGAAGTTATGATTAAAGATGACCTTGATGCCATAAGAAGGAATGGAGCCATGAAAGATTCTCCGAAGAAGAAAGTGGTTAATCTCCCTAAGTTGAGAGGGAGCCTAGATGGAAGAAAGGATATATCTCCCTAGTTGAGAGAGAAGGAATATTATGACAAATACTTTGAAGTAAGCAAAAGTACTATCAGTAAATGTTTGTGATTCATGAAGTTGCAAACAAAAGACTTGAGTAGTACTAAGGCTATATTTGGTGCTGCTGAAGAAGTGGTAGAAGAAAGCTTCCGACAAAATTGTATATAACTTGATGATGATATAAGCAACATCCGAATGAATAAGGAACTCGAAGGTTTGTGTTTGCTTGTTTGTATGTTTGAAAGTTTATTATTAATTGGGGTTTGTGTTTGTACAGGTAAATCTCTCCATAAGAAGGTCAAAGCATGCTTTAACAAGTTGATATATCTACTTTATTAGGGAGAGTTGAAGCATCTAATGGAAGATGCTTGGGAGGACATCTGCCAGCCTGTGCGTTGATGTCTAGATCCCGAAGAGAGAGGGCGGCGCTGGTCTTGGAGCTCTGACCTTGGATACACACCTAGATCCCTGGGTTGATGGTTAGTTAGTAAGCCTGATGGTACTTAGATTGGCTGAAAACTTTAGTCCATCTTAGTCCCACCCGGATAGATAACCTTGGTCACGTATCTAGTCCATTGCACCGAGTGTGCTTGAACTCTTCGTAGTTCATTTTGGAGATCTTCTATGTACATCTATATAGTTGTAATTATGAATACCTCCTTACTTAAGAGGGAGTGTTGAAGAATGTAACTAGGTTCGGTCTTCAAAAATGTATTAAGTCACAGTATAATGTATTTGTTAAACAAAAGAAAACGAAAATGTATTATCTTTAAAATTAACTTATTAAAGCATGGGCTTCATGCTTGGGTCAATTAGTTTTAGGTCAAATCTTCCATTGCAGGCTTCTAGGGTTTGTGTCAAGTGTCCTTGTCCATGTCATAATGTAAAGAACCCTTCTCGGGAATTATTTGTCTAGAAAGAAAGTTATTTTGTATTAAAATAAGTCTTTTAGGCCTCCTCCAACAAGTCGACCTAAAACTGGGCAACGAAAACACTATATGAAGGTAACAACTCGACCTCATTTGTCACACACACACAACAAGTTCAATCTGCAGTTACCGGGCCAAGAAAAAGTGCGAAATTCAAGGAAGGAGAAGAAGGATAGCAAAGAAGGACTCTGTCAAGCATAAAAGTTGAAATTTTCTCTCTTTCCCACATGTGTGAAGCTGTTGGAAGAAGGCCACAATTTTGTAGTAACTAGGAGGCCAAAATTCTGCTACAGGGGATCGAAATAGTGCAACTGGGAAGTCAAATTTCTGGATTGTTGTTGGGCTGGAGCTGCTGGATAAGAAGAGACTACTATATGATCTTGAAACACTGACTTGGCAGAGGAGGAAAGTCTGTTGGCTTAGGATCTTGGTCCATCTCAATTTAAATTATTGAAGGAAGAGTTCTTGACCAGGTTTTTCCCTATATAGGGGTTTTAGCCTTGGCTGTCTGCCTACATCTAGTGTCCCCGATCTTCAAATTTTGTTTTTGATAATTGCTTGATGAACTAAGATAAAAGAACATAAGAAAGATACAAAGAATTCAAAGATATCACAAGTAATTATCAACTAAAGAAAATCTTTCTGCCTTTCTAATTTTCTAACAAAAGTAACATCTTGACTAACCTCAATTTGACGTTGTCTTGGAATGTGGATCCTGTAGGCCTTCAAAGTGTTTCTTTATCCCACAAAAGTACCCTTCTTCCTAGAAGGTTCTAACTTATTTCTCTTCTCCATGGGAATGTGGATGTATTTTGGACAACCAATGATCCTCAAATCACTGACCGCTGGCATTTACTCCTGTGGATGCCTCCTTAGAAGTCTTGTCCTCCAATATTTGGTGAGGACTCTTGTTTTGAACACAAACTATCGTGATAGATGTCTCTGCCCATAATAACATGTGTAAAGCCTTATCATGAATCATCGTCTTGAAAACCTCCACAATGGACTTGTTCTTCATTTCTGCAACCCCATTTTGTTGAGGGTTGTAAGGAACTATCAAATTCCTCTTGATCCCTACCTCCTTGCAAAACTAACTGAAGTCCTTGGAAGTATACTCTCTTCCATTATTTGACCTCAAAACCTTGATCCTCTTTCTTGTCAAGTTCTCTACCTGAGCCCTGAAATCCTGGAACCTGCTGTAGACTTCATCCTTTGTCTTCATGAAGTAGATCCATGTCTTCTGGGAGAAATCATCAATGAATGTCACATGGTAGAAGAAGCCACCCAAAGTGATGCTATAACCTGTCCATCAACATCTCTGAATATACTAGATCCAAGATCTCGTTGGACGTACTATCGCTGCTTGAAAAAGCTCGCCTGTCATTCTTGCCAAGTGCACAACCCCTACAAACACCATCATGCTCTACCTAGATCTCTGGAAGACCTGGAACTATCCTCCTCAATGTTGGCAAAGCCCTATAATGCAAGTGAGAAAATCTCCAATGCCATAACTCACATAAATAGATACTGTCATGTACCAATGCTTGGATTGGATGTCGCAACAATCTGTAGAATCCTCCCTCTCAAACATCATTCACTCTTGCTGAGTCTATGCTCGAACCTGTAGGCCATACAATAACCTGACCATCTACAAATGTAACTCAATGACCTCTATCCTCCAACGCTGAAATAGAGAGCAAGTTCTTTTTCAATCCTGGTACAAATAATACATCTCTCATGTGTAGAGAATCTCCAGACTCTAGCTGAGACGATGTTGTCCCAACTCCTTTCACTGCATACTTGGCATTATCTCAAAGTTCCACCTGCAATGCTGAATCCTTCACTGTCAATTCCGTGAGAGAATCTCGTGAACATGTCATGTGCCTAGAAACACCACTGTCCACCAAGCAAATATCACTACTGTCTGTAATAGTGTCTGACAAGGAGAAGACAAAGAAATATTCTTTCTGAAGTCCATCTGCATTCTCATCAAGTTTAGATTCCTTTGTCTTCTTAGGTCATAGATGCTCATCATCATCATCAACATCGGCTATTGATGCATGTTGCTTTCCTTTCCTTTTCTTTTGAAGACACTAGGAAGCATAGTGACCAAATGTATGACATTTGAAGCACCTGATCTTTTCTTCCTTTGATCTCGAACTAGAGCTGATCTTCCACCTCTATTTTTCTTATCAATGTTTCTTCTTCCTTTTCCTTTCCTTGCATGAGCTGCAAGTGCTTGGGTTTCTTCATCCCGAGGTCTTTGCAAGTTCTTCTTGTTGGAAAATCAAGAAGATTGTATATTAATATTGATTCTCCTTAACTTGATAATTACTTGTGAACTTTGTTGGCTTCTTATTAAATTATTTGTGTTTTAACTTTTCTTTCATCAAGAAATTATCAAAATGTAAAGATGAAGATCATAAGAGAAAATAGATACGAGATATAGGCTCCACGCCAAGGCAAAACCCCACAACTTGGGGAAAACACGAACAATCTTCTTATAGAATCATATCAAAATGAGACTTCCAAGACCCAAAGACCAAAGTAAAATCTCCTCCAAGCTCCAAGTTAGCCCTTCAAGATTCTCCTCCAAAAGAGTCAAGGTCCACCCAAGTCAACAAAGGTCAAAGTGCCTTCCTTTTGCAACTTCCAAAATCTCTGCCCTCTGAATCAGGTCTGCGACTTCGGCTTGTAGTCTTGGACTTGCAATTGCTAGAGAAACCCTAAAAGTCTCGCACATGTGAACTGATTCAGGTCAGAGATCATACTTCCTTTCTTTGCTTGGGTTCTTCTCCTTTCTTCTTTCCTTTTGCTCTTCTTTTCTTCTGATTTAGGTGCAGATCAAACTTGATGTGTCTTCCAATGAATCAAATCATTTCCTTTGTATACACTTCACATTTGATCGAAAAGCCCATTACTAGGCCAACTTCAAGTTGACAGGGCCGACTTGTACCATATGACCAAACTAGTCTTATACAATTGAAATTGACTCTCTTGAGTCATGACAAACCCTAGAAGCATGAAGAACATGCTTAACCTAGTTAACCAATCAAAAGAAGCATGAAACCCATGCTTGAAAATAATAATTTTTCTTTCTTCTTTTGTTATATCATAAATACATAATGACAGGAGTACAAAGACAATTATGAAGACCGAACATGTTTACTCTTCGAACAGTTCTTGGACAACAATCTGGCCTCCTCTTGGACACAATCAGTCCAAAGCTGATAAAACTTGGGCAGCTCAGGCTGTGCACAGATACCTTTTATAAATGGATCCCATGAAGAAGGAAATTCATTAAGAGTCGCTGTAACAAACTCTGCATCATCAATGGTATCTCTAATGGCTTTAAGTTGATCTCTCAACTGGGAGACATTCATGAGATAAGTGGCAACTGAATCTGATCTGGCCATCGTGATACCATGGAGCTGATGTCTTAAGGCTAATTTCATGCTAGTGTTCTTACTCGAGCAATCCCACCAAGGCATCATACATTTCTTTTGCAGTCTTTAACTCAGCAACATGTGGAATCAAATGGCCCTTTATGGAATCTATCAAAATCCTGTGATACTTTGCTTTATTCTCTTATGCCTGGCTTTATCATCAGTATTTTCTGGTTCCGAGACATTTTCCTTCACATGATTCTGAATCTCATTTTCATTCAAGAGGAGTATCCTGGTCTTCCAAGATCTGAAATTTGTAGCACCATCCAACCTGCCTTCTACTCTGAGACTGGGCACCATATTGTAAAGAGATCTGAAATCTGTAATATCTGCTGAATATTGAAATCTGAGGCTGAAATCAGTGGCTAATCCTCGAAAAAGCTTTGATACCATGTTGAAATTCTATAGCGTGTGTAGTAGAATACAATTTTCTGATCTGATAATTACTTCCTAATGATTTTCAAATAGTATTTCTCCTGTCACTGATATCATTGAATAATCACATAGTGGTCAATGCTAGTCAGCTTTGTCAAAATTCAACTCAGAAATCAGAGGTCAACGCTGGTCAGTTGTAAAACTCTGTGGTCAAACTCGCACTTGTGAATTGTGGTCAAACTTTGTTGTCAAATCGCATGTGCGGCTGGTCAGACTGCAGTCAAAACTCTCACTTGTGCAGCTGGTCAAACTGTGGTCAAACTATGTTCAATCCCTTGCACATGAGGCTGCAGTCAATGCCAGTCAATCTGTGGTCAAAACTCTCACATGTGTGGATGTACGAAGCAGTCAACTCACTGGTCAAACTTGGTCAAACACTCACACGTGCGGCTTCTAAGAGCAGAAGTGAAATGATGAAGAATGAAAGATGAAACAGATTTCTCCTTAGTTGAAATCTCTCCTCCACTATTAAAGATGAAATGAGCTTGCTGTGTTCACATGCACGTCTATTTATATAGAGCTCTAATGTTGAGTGGAGACCCTTTAAGAAGCCCCTCATCACAAGGAACCCCATCATTTATTGAGCCTACATGACAACTCAATATTAGACTAAAATTGTTTATTCCACTAGTAGGTAAACCCCATTAAATAAACAAATTAAACCCGCTCTATAAAAAATAGATCAGTCCATCTAGGAATGTAAGTACCGTGGGCCAATATCCCCGAGCGAGACACTAGGGCTGATGGGAGAAAGACTGCCCCGGGTCATTCACCTCTAGCAAAATCAGGATGGCCCCATGGGTGAATATCATTCCCCCCTAGTCAAATCAGCATGATCCCGTGGGAGAATGTCTGCCTGATGCTGTAAACTGCAGAAACATCAACAATTATGGGATTGCCAATGAGACTTTACCAATAACCATCACAATTGCAATGAGGAACCTTGCTACCAGATTCAAGCAGCTGAGTAGTTATATACGTAGTTTTTTATTTCATAAAGATTGATGCATTTAGTTATGTTATATAATAACTCTAGTGTTAAAATGGATTGTGATTGATAGCTTCATAATATCTCTTCCCTGTTCCTAACATCTCAATAACTATTTTTTGCGTTTTAATCTGTGCAGTTTAACAAGGAACCTGAAAAAGAGGTTCATGAAATGAAATTAAGGGCTGTCTATGTCCCACCACCACAGCCACCTTCTCCTGTTTTAGAATCGCCAGAAGAAGGTTTATCACCGAGGTCATCATACTCGCTAGATCATGGTGACCAGAATGCTTTCTTTACTGATACAGTGAGTTACTTAACTTTTCATCTGCCTTTTATCTTTAATCTTTGATGGAAGCTTTTCCTTGGGAAAAATATCACGGAATATGTTGTTTAAGTTGAAAATTAGCGGTTACAGACAATGATGAATCTCTTTTGGGTAGTAGTGCTTAATATCAATAGTACTTAACTATATTGTGTTTTTTTTTCTCCTTTCCTTTTTCTTGTTATAGTTTGAAGTCTACTAGTATCATAACATAAAATTTGTTTGTTCCCTATGTTCGTGTGACAGAACTCAAAAGAGGTCAGTGAATTGAGAGCGAAGCTAACTGAGGTAAGTTCCTTTGATATTAGGGTTTATGTTAATGAAGAGTTACTGTTCTCAGTAAATTTTTGTAAAACATGTTTCATTAATAGAAGTGGATAAATTTTAGTTCAATTCTGACTACAAGTTTAACAACTGATTTTTTTATATAATTGCGATAGTATAGACTGTGGAAAAGAATTGATGTTTTTCTTTCTGAAATGCCAACAGATATAGTTTGTTCTGTGATGTGATTATATGACCAATTATCTATCAAGTTTGTAGCATTTTCTCTTGGTGTTGATGTGTAAAAATTACTTAGGAGTAAATTGGTCAGCAGTAAATGACTAAGTGTGATATCCTAGATGCAGAAGAGAGTTAGACTATAACCATGTAATATCCTTTCCTTCAACTAAAGTAAACAACTCTGACAGAGGAACATGTGTTCCCCGAAGGGTAACTGCAATGTTATTGTTTGACATGTTTCCTTTGCTAGTAGTGTTGTTATAGTAGGACAGGAGATGTGCTAGTAGTCTTGTCAGATTGATTTACCTGTCAGTGAAATTATAGTATTGATTTGAATTATCAGGTAAAACCAATGCTGAGATCTCATTATTTGCACCCTAGATTGTATAGATTAAAACTTTAAGTTCGTTTTCAGATCTGTCCATTGCAAATCAGATGCATAGAATCTGTTCTTTATTCACACAGGCAGAAGGAGGATTGGAAAATATCATACTCAAAGCAATGATAATATTTTCTACTGAGGTGGTGAAGCTTAGAGCTCAAATGTGAGTTTATTCTTATTAGGCACGCACATTCTCACTATGGCCTGTGAGGTCTGCAATGATTTGCTCATGAGGACTTTGTATGATGGTCCTGATGACTTGGGGCATGATTGAAACCACCTAATGTTAAAAAATCTGATTCAGGCTCATGGGTGAAAGGGCTTCAGGCAACTGTTGTAAAGTGAGGTGTAGTAATGCAAAGAATTTCCAAAGGTCCTTTTCCTTGCAAGAAGCTAGTCAAGAATAAACAATTAATTGACTTGGGTCCAAACCCACAACTTGGGGTCAAAACCCCTACCACTTGTGTACTTTTCGCAACCAACTTTTGGTGGGTTTTCACCCCTAGGAAATGCCTTCTCAGCTACCCAATTTTCAACACTCCTTAGAACACTTGCTCTAATGTGAGCAAGTTTCTTTTGTAACTTAACATAGCTGCCTAGGTTAGACTTATGAACAGAAAATAATTATTATGTTGGCTTATTGAGCTAAAGTAAACTCGGGAAAAGTAAAGTAAATTACTTTATTGAATTTGTTTTAATCTCAACCCTTGATCTCAAGTGAGGCGAGATCTAATCTCGGCTGTCAATCACTTTGGAGATTAGGGTTAGGGATTTAGCTCAGTGTAAAGTTATAAAAGCACGGTTAGGGAGAAGGAGAAGACACAATACAACAACACAAGATTGAGAGAGGCTTCTCAGTAAGTGTGTTGGGTCCGAGGAAGGGGTAAGAAGGAGATCCAGATCAGCCAAGGAGGGTTGATCAACTGTATTAGATCCAATGTTGTATGTAGTTTTTCAGTTGGGCCATTTTCCTAGCAAGGGAGCCCAAGTAAGTTCAGAGCTTAATGAAGAACTCGGATTGGGTGGAATCTGTTTGTCGTTTATATGATTGAGATTGGTAAACTTCCTTTCACTGAATTTAATTTTGTTAATACCCTAACTGTTGGTTTTATTCAATAGACATAAATTTACTTGGAACTAATTGCTGGTTTGCTAGCATATGAAAAACTAATGTTGGGTCCGAGGAAGGGGTAAGAAGGAGATCCAGATCAGCCAAGGAGGGTTGATCAACTGTATTAGATCCAATGTTGTATGTAGTTTTTCAGTTGGGCCATTTTCCTAGGAAGGGAGCCCAAGTAAGTTCAGAGCTTAATGAAGAACTCGGATTGGGTGGAATCTGTTTGTCGTTTATATGATTGAGATTGATAAACTTCCTTTCACTGAATTTAATTTTGTTAATACCCTAACTGGTGGTTTTATTCAATAGACATAAATTTACTTGGAACTAATTGCTGGTTTGCTAGCATATGAAAAACTAACACAAATATCACTTCAGGGAATATATTTTTCAGGAACCAAAGAGAAACTAATCATAAATATTGGGGTAAAACTGAAAAATTGGGAAAACCTGTAAAAATTGGCATGCTGGAAAACTAGCAATAAATAAAAACTATCTAGATAAATTACAAATAATTGCATCACTGATCTATACATTCAGGTTAGAAAGTGCACTTAAGAATAAAGTCAACATTTAAGGACTTCAGATTATCTTAGACATTTAATTGTCATGTAATTAAAAGGAGTTGCACAATCAGCTCCTCTTTGTACTCAAGTAAAAGATTTTGAGAATGGCTGCAAGGCTCATCAAATGGTTTTCCTCTCAATTGCTGCTACAAATTCTCTACTATTGTTGTATGCAAATTATCAACATTGTATCAGATCTATGGTAAGCGTTGGCATCTGTGACACAGTGAATGTCAGAAAAGTGTAATTGAATGACTGCGGCGGTGTTCATTTTTTTCTGAAGAAATATAATCCCTCATTCACCCACATATTAGGTGTTCCAAGTGAGGACATTAGTAACTTTCCAGTCCCTAATGGATTCCCCCCTTCTTTCCTGATGAATTATGGTAGTGATTGCCATCCAAAATACTGGCTGCTAACCCCAGGCAACTCAAAGAGATTTGATCCTAACAGTTCTATGAGCTTTCGCTCAAAAATATCTAGCAATTGAGTTAACGGTGTTAACCCTTGGACCAGATAAGTTGTCATAAAGAATCTTTGAGTCTTCTAATAATTAGTCAATTCAAATGAAATCTCATTGGAAATTACCTCTTCCTAGTTGAAGATAGTCTTTTTGAAAGAAAAATATGGAATATATAAAACTGACTTGCTTATATGGGACATTGAATCTTGTCCTATTACAGACAAGAACAGTTAGGAGAAATATCTATATGGCTCCACTATCATCGAGATATCAAGGGATGAAAGGTTTGATGGCATGTGCACTAATTGGACCATGAATTCCTTGAGAATATTCACACCCCTTCCCCGAGAGTCAAGGAAAGAATCTGCTTCAGGTAGTTTAAGTTTTCTTGTTCAGGGCTAGTAACCTCAACATTCTCTTGAAAGCTTTTGGAGTTGTTGTCACTCAAATTGTACAGACACGATGTGACAACATTTAGGACAAGGGCTGTCACTCTGATCCCCGCCCTCTCTGTTCTAGTTGTCTCCCTACAACAGGCTATGGGGGGTAGTCCCAATGAAATGTGAAGATGGGAGACTCATTGGAAACCAACAAGTCCAGGAGACACAATTGAATGGCCCAACAACTTGGTTCAAAATAGCAAGTTCAAATGATCTAATTATAGAAGACCAGTGCCTTGAATGGAGTCAATTACTTGCTTAAGAGAAATTATTTACCAAGTTACCGGATGAATAGGTGTTGCTTGATGATGCTCCACTATCCTATATGAAATGCGAATCCTACAATCTAGGTGAGATGCAAAATCTTGGTTAATTTTAGACTATATGCTTATTTTAAGAATGCCCTTCCTCTTAACTGTTTTGAAGTTCGTCTCTAGAGTAGGTTGTGAGAAAGAAACCGGGGAGAAGCAAGTTGAGGCTTGGTTAACGATACCTCCCATGGGGTTCTAACCACCCTATGCCTCTTGCGTTGTAGAGATTGTGGCTCTGACAACGACAAGGTTACCGTGTTGACTACTAAAGAGGTGGCAGACTCCTCAAGCTAGATGAGAAAGGTGGGCCTATCTCTATATCGACCAAGCTTATGCTTGGAAGTTAATTAATTAATGCAAGAAGCTAGTCCTAAGATGCAAATGCAAAGTGAGAGTGCTCTTAGGGTGAGATTATTTAATTACTTAAGTATTCAATTACAATGATCTTCAATTACCAACAATGATGTACTTAAACAATGGATGAATTACAATTTTAATCACAAGAGAAAAGTGCTTAAACTTAACGGTGCTAGAAGATGATGCCAATAGACAATAGCTCAAGTGATAAATGAATTACCAATATGTCAACTAGATATACAAGAGATAAGATAAGATAAGATAATTTTATTAATGTCCAACAAATGACCATAATAGATCAATGGGACTGTCGGTTACAATGATTATATCATGCCAAGCCGGTGGACCAAACGGTCCCCTTTAACATTTCTTTTAAAAAGTAGAAAATACATCTATAATCTAAGTAAATGTAATTGTAGAAGCTAGAAGCTCTCAGCTTCGAAACAAAGCATTGCGATGAAGCAGAGAAGGAGAAGAAGAAGGAGAAGGAGGAGAAGGAGAAGAAGGAGGAGTCTCTTGCCTAGTTCCTACTCCTAACATCCGAGGTCGAGAGAAGAAAACTGAGAGAAGCTTGTCAAATTCTGCTGTCCTATGGGCATACTGGGCTGTTGCTGCTGTCGCCTGGAGGTTCTAGGGTGCCTCCCAGGGGTGGATCCAATCCTGGAGCGTTGGTGCAGTCTGGTGGGTTGGCCCCTCGGGACCGCATTGATCTGGTCTCAGTGTCTGTGGGTCGGTCAATGGTTCTTTTGGTGCCTCGCGCTGAAGGTAGCGCCCGAAAGAAGTCCGTGATCTTCTGCGTGGTGTCCGATTTGGTGGGGGGCTGAAGAAAACGGGCCCGAAATTTGAAGGTTTCCTGGAGATAAAGTGCAAGGCATCTCTAATCAACATATCTGAGGAAGCTGGTCAAAGTCTGAGAAGACCTGAAGAGACAATGGAAATGACCTCGAATCTCGTAGTAAGCAGGGCATCCGAAGATGAAGTGTGTCTCTGTCTCTATCTCCTGTAAGTGACAGAGCTGGCAAATCCTATCTGCCCTATCGATGTGGTGATCTATCTCCACCCGGAGTCTGTGAGACCCAACTCTGAGCTGCCCGAGGGGGATTCTAAGGGCATGCATCCAATGTTGGAACGTGTACTGGGGTCTGATGATGAGCCCATCCCTGATCTCCAGGCAATGCTCCACGTAGAAGGCCATTTTTGGATGCAACCCATTGGGAGGATTGGTCCATGTAGTCTGAATGTATCGTCTGTAAATATCCTCCTTAATGATTTTATTTAGCTCTTGCTGATTGGGAAGGAGGTGGCCTGGAGCATTCAGAGAGTACTGAAAAGGAGGGAGATGGTCAATCTGGATTCCTGAAGCCTCCAGAAGCTTTGTCACACCTTTGTACCAACATTTGGATCAACCTGTCTGCATGCGGGCGATGTTCTCTGAGGAGCAATATGCTAAATATGGGTATCTGTCATGACCCTTCCTTGTGTTTGCCAGGCCTCGGAGCCTGTGCAGGAGCGACACTAACCTGAAAATCACCTCTAGGCGGAAAGGTTGAGCCTCGAACTCTGCTAGAATGATGTGCTGAGGAACTGTCTGCTTGCACCTAATGAAACAACGCAAAAGGAGGGTCTGGACCAATGTTGCATTAATCGTTATCGGGATAATATTGGCGCGAGGAAAAAATCGTACTTATCGTGAAATAAGCGGGAAAAAATCATTTGGTACAAAAATATTCATTTTTTTCAATTTTTTTAATATCTAAACCATCTACAACATAAAATAAATACATTGACACATAAATATGATAAAAGAACTCATATATAAGATGTTTAATATCATTTCTAGTGCTAAAATCACACATAACATTGAATCATGTCCTGAATAGTAAGTCCTGACTCTTGAGTCCCAATTCAGCCTCAAAATATCAACAAAAAATATAATAATGTATCTCATCATGTCATAATGTCATATACAATAAAATGAAGAAAATAACTAAAGTCTAATCCTATTGATTTCCTATGCCCCTCTTGCGAGAAAATGCCACAACTTTCCCTTTCCCTCTAGATGTAGATGCTGGTGCTGGTGGAGTTGGCAGTGGAGTCTGCTATGCTCTAGAAGTTGAAGAACTAGAAGTAGGAGCTATAGGAGGTAGACCACGTCCTCTACTGGTGGCAGGGGTAGCCCGGGCAGGTGATGTCACCTGGAAACATTACAATCTCCCAATCCTGAAATCTTGAAAAACTGATAAGTCTGCAGGATTTTGAATGAAATCTAAAATTCTACTTTCTCCATATGAAATCCAATGAGGCCGGAGCCACTCTCAAACATCCTGAGTCATTTCATGGTAATGTTAAAAATTTCAGTAAAATGATGAAAGTGAAGATTAAGAAGAATTAATCTTCACTTTCATCCTTTTACTTTAAGAATTTAACATTACCATGAATAGCATATCAATACTAGGGCCTAGACTTTATCATTAAGCTGCCCCACTCAAAAATTATTTGTTTCTTTCAAAAAAAATTGCATTTCAAACATTTAGCATCCCCTTAAAAAACCAAAAAAAACATTATAAAACCTTGCTGCTGGAGACCCCCACGATAATTTCGATTGTTATCGCGATAAATTCGAATTTATCGCGATAATTTCATAAAAATCGTGCAAAAAAAATAACCTGCGATAAATTCGTATAAAAATCGCGATAAAATCGTTTTATCGAAAAAATCGCGATAAAACGATAAAATCACGATTTTCACAACACTGGTCTGGACCTGCTCCGCTGAAGCCCAATTTGACTCTAGGAGAGAGGGACCCCAAATCTCTGAGCTGTAAAGCACTGAGGGGCAAATCAAAGTGTCCATGATGCTCATTTTGGATGAGATGTCTTGGAAATGGTGCCGGAAACACTGCCTCTCCAGAAGGGCTAGGGAGCCATACCCTTTGTTGATCCGAGGCTTAAAGGCTGGCCGCACGCTGAAGCGAGGCCCTGAAAACTGAACTCCCAAATATGTATAGGTGCTGACAATCTCGATATCCAATTTTAACAATGGGAAATAAATCCACTTATCCAATGACAATAATGGCAATGAGAAATTAAGAAAGATAATCCACAATATCACCTAGAGCAATTAGTCAAACTTGTTAAGCACTTATCAACTTGATTAGAGCACTTATAAGTTATGTCTGTAGATGCAAGAGTGCAAATAGATGATGATTATGCAGAAATGCAATATGGATCAGCCAATAACATATGATTACATTAACAAGAAAATCACCCAACTACTCAATCTAACACTTATCTAAGATCCACAAAATATAAGAAGCAAGAGCTAAATGAGATTAGATGACTTTCTCCCACTTTAATCACCGCTGTAATTTTATATCAGACCTTATGCAGTAAATTTCAGACACTGAACTATTATTACAGCCTTAAGAAAATGATCAAATATGCATAGAGGAGAAAGCCCAATGAGTGCAAGTGATAATATATTGATGAAATATGATTACCAATGAGTTATTATGCCACTGCTATGAAAATTTATCACTACTATAAGTGTTTTTATGTGGCTGTAACAAACATATCAGATCAGAAAATTACCCAACAGTCCACAAAAACCCACTTCTATGGATTCAAATTCAACTTTAGATTAATTATAAATGCCTTAGGTGATCAATTAGTGAATTTAGACTTATTTAGAGTGTCTGTAGGGCCAAAATATGCTTTTGACATAAAATACTTTAGATTTCAAGTTTAGGATAGTGAGGAAACAAGAGGGTTAGAGAGCAAACCAAGAGGCCTTGAGGCCATGTTGATGTCTAGTTTGACTTCCAATGAGTTTGGCCACCTGCAACCACCAAGTTAGCTCTAATATTCGCTGCAAAACCACAATGTTAGCCCACTAAAACAATGGAAAACCAGAGATGACTGAATACAAGGCTAGGACAAGGGCTAGAAGGCTAGGAAACCCCAAAACTAGGGATAGAAGAAGCACAAGGAAACCCTAGAGGCCAAAGAAGGGCAATGGAAGGGCCAAGTCTGTAACGAACAAAGTTCGTATATGCTCTAATACCAATGTAACGAACAAGGTTCGTTATAGCAGGTTAAACATTCTAGAAGACTTGGAATATGTAGATCTCCGTTGAAGATAGAAGAATATATATTAAAATGTATGAATGAGAATATGATGTTACAAATGAGAGTGAGGGCCTGCTTATATACCCTAGGCAGGTGTCTCTTTATGAATGGTCATGTCCTTTAGGGACATACTTCTTCATTAACTAATTACTAATTAATCATTATTTATGATTTGTTATTATTGTTTATTTACATTATTTATATCTATATTTATTCATAACATTGCCTTCCTCCTCAAAAAGCTTTGCCCTCAAAGTTCGCTGATGAAAAGGCTTGATCTCTTTTTCTGTTTCGAATGTCTTCTTGTCTTGGAACTATCATCTTCGTTAATACAAGTTGATATGATTCTTGGAGTGATATATAAAAATTTTGCACGGAGGAAGGATCTGACCATCTTAAACTAATCTTTTGTGGAATCCTTCGATTACTGGAAACTTGTGATTCAAATGTAGATAAGGAGTTCTTTTGGTTTGTTCTTCTTTTATCATGTGTGTGGTAAGATTTTGATTCCCTTCAGGTTCTGATATCATCGAGTTGGTTACAGAATCTTCACTTGCATTTTTGATCGTTTGAACTGCAACTTTTGAATATGTTTTCCCTTTAACTGGGTTGTCATCTTCTTTAGTTCCAATATTGACTGGCTCGATATTCGTTCCTTTTCTTCAACTTGGATGGTTATGTCTGGAGACTTAGATACATCTTTTGTTGAGTTCTTCTAGTTTGTTTTTCAAGGATTTCTTGTCCTTGAGGCGGGTAACTTCCTTTTGCATATTCTGTATCAATTTTTTACTTTCTTGAGAAATTATTTTTGAGATGTCTTGTATGTTTTCTAGTGTTACCAAAGTCGGCTTCAATGTAACATCTTGTAGTGTTATTTTTTTCTTTTTGTATGAAAATGTCAAAAACTACTTTTTTCGTATTTAGGATGAAAAACTGTAGAGTTTCCATCCTGTACCATGTTGCTATCATCGTTCAATCCATACAAAGCTGATCGTTACTATCTATTTTTCATTCCCTTTCATCATTGTTCGTTACATTGTAATTTTCTATTTGAACATTCTAGCCATCGATGAATGTGCAGTTCAGTAACGGTATAATCTACCACGACAGTTGCAAAATTCCTCTGTGCACACGACCGCAACTCCCAAACATTCCAACCACCATTGAATGTGCAGTTTCGCAGCACAGTTTGTATATGCTCTGATACAAATGTAATGAACAAAGTTCGTTATAACAGGTTAAACATTCTAGAAGACTTGGAATATGTAGATTTCCATTGAAGATAAAAGAATATATATTAAAACGTATGAATGAGAATATGATGTTACAAATGAGAGTGAGGGCCTGCTTATATACCCTTGGTAGGTGTCCCTTTATGAATGGTCATGTCCTTTAGGGACATACTTCATTGTTAGGTCCCTATAATACTAGTGATTCCCCCATTATTATTGTCGTTGTATCCCTTATTGTTATTGTTGTGCCCCTATTGCCCCCATATTGTTATTATTGTGCCCCATAGAATCCCACTATTGTTATTTTTGTGCCTTTATATTATTATTGTTAGGTCGGCTTTGGTTATATTGTGACCCCTTAGACTCCTATATATAGAAAGGAGGTTTTGTCATTTGAATCATTTAAGAATTGTTCATTTGTGTAATGTAAAGGAGGTTGCCCCCTCGAAGAGGCTTATTTCTAAGGTGTTGATTTATCTTTTCTATCTTTTTGTGAGCTGGTTTCATAACATTTGGTATCAGAGCTTTGGATTCTAGGGTTTCGCTGCTCCAAACAGGTCATCGTGGCATTTTCGCTATAATTTTTTCGCTACAAAGTTTCAGAAGCTAAAAAAAAACCCATTTGAGACGGAATCGGTCTGAACCTTGGGCCCAAATTTCAGATCTTGTCTCGCTATATTTTCGGAGATATAATTTGAGGAAGTTAGGGTTTTTGCAGACCCCCGAATTACATTCCAAACAGGTGACCTTGGGAAAATCGTCATAACTTTCGCTCTGAGCATCAGATTGAATTTTCGTAAGAAGTTACAGAAAGAGGATGGACTGTAGTTTTTTGGATATCATTTTCAGAACCTAAGGTTGAAACAGTGACCCACGGCACGTCGTACAAGTTCGCTCTACTGAACCAGTCTATACTCAGGTCATCGTGGGAGATTTGGCATAACTCTTCATTGGAGAATCCAATCTTGATCAGACTTGCGGGGTTAGAAATATTACTTAGAGGGTTACCGCAAGAAGAAATTTCAGACCTTGGAGATCCAAAATTACAGAGATACATCAGATTCAATATTGAGCTCCTATAAAGTGAAAAAAGTTGTGTAGTTTTTTTTTTTTAATTTTTGCATAAGCTTGGTTTGAAAAATTAGTTTGAAGGAATTCAAAGGGCATAGTGAAGCATTATTATCGGTAATTGATGCCCCGAAGAAAGAAAAATGGAAAGCAAAATTATGTCTACAAGGAAGACTACCACTCACAATCATAAAGATGGAAGTGTTGCTGCCCCTAGACATCTACAACCTACAAGGTTGACACCACAACAATTGGAAAGAAAGAGAGCAAAAGGGCTTTGTTACAGCTGTGATAGCAAATATACTAAAGGTCATAAGTGTGCCGAGAAGGAATTATTTACATAGATTGTGAAGAGGAGGAAGAAAAGGAACAAGAAACGTCACAAGAAGAGGAAGGATCTGACCATCCTAAAATAATCTTCCAGCCTCTAGCATTTCTGCAACCAACCAGACCCTCCAACTGTGACCCGACCTAGGAAACGGTTCAGCCGGCTGGGTTGTCTAACAACTCGGCCGACTCGGTATTAACCCGGCTAGCTCGGCCGTGTCCAAGCCTACTCGGCCGGGTTGGAAACAATGGCCTGTTAACACGTAAAACTATGATTTTTTTTTAAATATTCTTTTGGGGAACTCCAAACCGATTTTTATTTTGTCTATTTTGCCTTTGGGGTCCATTCCCCTCTCCTAAACCCTATTTAACCCACACAACCCTTCTCATTTCCTCACAGCCATCTCATGCATTTGAGTAAGAATTTCAGTGGGAGTTTTTAAGGAGTTGTTGAGTTTGTTTTTGGAGCAGCAGTGAGGAGTCCTGGGCAAGCATTGTAGTTGGAGTGAGGAGCTTCTTGGG
The DNA here is from genome assembly GCA_031772625.1 of Pinus tabuliformis. Classification (NCBI taxonomy): domain Eukaryota; kingdom Viridiplantae; phylum Streptophyta; class Pinopsida; order Pinales; family Pinaceae; genus Pinus; species Pinus tabuliformis. The sequence continues at coordinate 1,020,045,381 of CM062805.1, forward strand.
CAGCCATCTGGATAAGCATTTTCCATTGAGGAGTTGGTTTCTTGGAGCAACCTTGAGGAGGCAGTTTGTGCCTTGAGGTAATTTTTTTTCACTTGTAAAAATCTGTTTTTGCTTATTAAATTTTATGTGCAAATATGGAAATTGAAAAGAGTGTTTTTTGTGAAAGAAATGTAACATTGAATCAATGCTTTTTTTTGGTTTTCATTTTCAGATTTTTTGCTTTCATTTCCAAGTCAAAAAATGGCACCTAGAGTGAAAGATGCTGCTTGGGCATATGTTGAAATGGTTGATAGTCAAATGCATTGCAAATTTTGCCATAGGAAAATTAAGGAAGGTCCTCGGGGCATTAATAGGTTGAAACAACACTTGGCGGGGATTAGAGGCAAAATTACTGCATGTACCTCATCAGAAATTGGGGATATTAGGAAGGATTTGTTAGCCAGCTTTGAGAAGTTTAAAGAAGGTAAGGCTAGGCAAAAAGGGTTAGAGTCTGAAATTGAGAGGAAGAGGAATATACAAAAAATGCTGGCTACCAACCCCCATTTTGATTTTGAGGGTTCTTCCTCTATCCCTTGTACTGATGCATCCAACCCATTCTGATATGTTCCTCCCTCTTTTGAGTCTATTCAAGAAAAGGGAAAGGGTAAAATGAAAAAGGGTGATATGAATATCAAAATTTATTTCACTCCCTCCTCTCCATTAGATGCACATGGTCCTCAAGCTAGTAGAAGCCATATGAAGCCCACTTTAGAAGACCATTGGAAGAAAGAATTTAGGGAGACTGCTTGTGATTACATATGTAGATGGTGGTATGATGCTGATATTTCGTTCAATGCTTCTCATTCACCATATTATGAGCCTATGTTTGATGCAATACATGCTGCTGGAAAAGGTTACAAAGGCCCTGTTAGTGTCAGTCTTTCCAGCCTTCCTCCAGTGATCAAATGTGCTCTTACAAAGTGATTTTGAAGTGTCAAAGTTAAATTTTGTCATTTCAGTGAGTCTTCAAGCAAAATTTGGTCACTAGGCATTAGGTCTAGGGTTTGCTCTCACTGTTTTCAAAGTTGTCCAAATGCCAATCTATGTCACTATTCAGCTGAGTCTATCATCATTCATAAGATTTTCATTATCATGTCAGTGTCTAATGAGTCATTTTACACTTTATTCATGCTTCAGTTGCACCCAGGCAAGGTCATTTCCCTCTCCTAGGGTTTTGAAGGCAATTTCTCTTGGACGGTCAAATCATTGGCAAAACTTGTTTCCTGATGTTCATACACCTTCCCCTATCCTTAAAGTACCTTACCAAATGCTTCCCATCCCTTAGAACTCGCAAATTCCTCATTTTTGCACAAACCCTAGTTTCTAGCTACAACCTGGCAATTTTCTAGGTTTGGCCTGTGCTTTTCCCTTTTGGACCCCTTCCCCTCGCTCAATCTCTGAGATTCCACTTTCCCCTGCTTCCTAACATCCCTCCCCACTCCCAAAAATTTCCCCAAGAATTTAGAAGCCCCCTATCCCCTTCATTTCGCTCCATTTCGACAAAATTCGTTGTTTCACATATCGGGACAAGTCGCACTCAAATGATGTTCCAGAGCAATAAAAGATGAATTTTGGAAAACTGAGAGAGGTTTTTGTCCATAACATGCCAAAGAAGAAAAATCTCCTTCACTTTTTGCACAGGTGTCATGGTTTTAGAGAAATGTCAAAATTGCAATCGCCAGATCCAAGGAGGTTGGCCAAGGCACTAAAACGACGGAAAATGCCCGATCCACTCCAAATTTTGGCCAAAGCCTCTTTGACTGAGCATGGTACTTGATTGGGGACTCTCAGCCCAAATTTCAAGAAATTTGGAGAAAATTTTGTCAATTGTGAATTTTTTGTGCCATACACAGGTTTTCCTCCCCAATGGGTCGTGCGCCACGCGCGACCCTTTCGTTTGGCAACTTCATTTTGGAAAAACTCAGCATTTCTGGATTTTTCATGGAAAGTTACACTTGCTCAGCCATTACCAAGAAATTTCACCAAGTTTTGGGCCTCCAGAAAGTCAAAAAACAAGCAAAAAATGACTTTCGGTCACATTTTTGACACACAGGAAGCAGTCTTGGGAGATTGCAATTTTGGAGGGGCAAATGACCACCAAATTCAGAAATTCCACTTGGGTTGGAAAGTAGACATCCAGACCTTTCCAACAAGCCCACTTTTGCCTCATTTGGACACCTGGAAGTGCCTCAAAAGTGCCTCCAAAGGCGCGCGACCCATTCAAGAATTGCGCGCGACCCATCAGGCAGTTTGCACAGGAATTCAACCTACAGCTCAACAAAACGCAGTTTTGACTGGATTTGACTTTTTGGAGTTGATTTTCATCCTCCTTGTTGTAAATGATGTAATTTTATAATATTTTGACACTTATTTATCTCTTCTAGAAGATTCATTCATAAGATAGGCAAAAATTTAATGAATGAATTGGTTTCCTAGCTTATAGAGGCAAGTTGTTTTGACTGCCTAGATTTTAGTGCTTAGTTTAGAATTGGTTGAAACAGCTCCTAGAAGAATGAGCTCGACTCCTAGAGGCAAGGAAAGATGTTAGCTTGCCTATATTATGTATTTTCTTAGTCATTTTCAGGGGTTGGAAGGTTGGACTTTTGAGGGAGAAGCTCTTATTGTATTACTCACTGTATCTCTGCAATTTTTGGCAAAGGAAGACTAGGGTTTTGCAGTCCTTTTTGGGATTCTTGTGGTCACATGTATTGATGGTGTGTTTCTCTTTGTACTTGTAAGTGTGTTATGTGAATCATTTCCTTACTTTTCTTTCTGCAAATTAGGCAAATGAAGTGTTAAAGTAGAATTCATGACTGTCATGCTCTGCTTTTAAGTTTGCTTAATATCAATGTTTTCAACTGTTTAAGGGGAATTCAAGGTTATTGCTTGCTCTCCTTAACTCCTCACCGGTCATTCTCATCCATCCACCTCTATCAAAGGCATCAATACTGTCTCCTACCTTGCCCCAAAGAACCCCCTGCAGAAACTGTGTCCAATCCCCGCACCCGAAATTGCCATTCCCCAATTTTCCACCAAAAACCTAAAAATCCCAAATCAAACCTCTTGATCAGTTTACTAGCCTAAAATCAGTGTTTCCCTATTGGTTATCTCGCCCATTGAAGATCTTTACCGAGATAAACCGGAGAGAGCCCTCTCCTGCCCCGTAGGGCTAGCTACGAGGCTAAGTGGTTTGATGTTGCCTTGAAGTTTACCTTTCTCAGCCTGAGGTGAAATTTCAAGCTCTAACATATTGGCGACCATACTGGGGAGAACAAATCGTTTGTTGATTGATGTGTTTGTCTCATAAGTCTTAGACGGAGCTTGAAGTTATGCCAGGTAGCCTTCGAAACGCTTTTGCTTTGCATTAGCGGAAGTAGATAAACGCTGCTTCAGTCCATCTTCGTGAGCTTGTGAATACAACATTTCATTTGCATTTTACCCCAGTACATGTATCAAGTTCAGATCTGATTGTTGATAGTGGACAACAATCAGACACTGACAAGGCTGAAATCATTCACTAGCGACTCCTTCACTGAAAACTCCAGAGATCAATGCTTCATGGTGACTTCACTGCAGAGAGATCAGTAGCTGTGAGATTTTCAAGATGGACCGAATCACAAGGAGATATGCTCCCTTGAGCCGAGATCACATCCCTGGTTTTCCAAATAAAATTCCAAAGGTAGATTGGTTAAGGAATCTGCCTACATTTAATGATGATGGTAAGAAGGATGCTGCTTTACATCTAGTTAGATTTCATATGCATATTCGCAAGTTGAAGGTGGATTTTCCTGAAGATTGCTTGATGAAGATATTCTTGGCCACTCTAGAAGGTAAAGCCCAATCATGGTATGAAAGTTTGCCGCCTGCTTGTATTTACTGTTTAAAGGATTTTCATGCTATGTTCATTGAACGATATAAGGACTCTTATCCATCATTAAATTTGGTTCAAGACTGTTGCAAGCATGCTTATAGTTTTATTGAAAGCCTTGAGAAATATTATGAAGATGATAATTTTATGGACGTTGAGATTATGGAGGCTCTGTATGAGAATCCATTTCAGCAGCATAAAGAAAACTCAGAGAATTCCCATCAAGATGATCAGGACATTTTGCAGCAGAATCAATATCAGCAGGTTAAAGATGGCCATATGGCTGAAAATGATGAAAGAGAGGGTTCTATTTCAGATCTGCCCACAGAAGAAGACAGCGTGCAGGGTGGTCAAGATTCAATTTCAGAATGTGATGCAGTCAAGTCAGCTATTTCAGATCAACATTCAGATCATGATGACCAAGAATACCTTGTGCTGAATCTTGAAAAGGAGAATTTTGTTGTTGAGATCATAGACAACGGTATGGATTCAAATGTTCTCAGTCGTGCTGCCAGTCTGTCATTAGAACCAAGTCTTCATGAGGAGGTCATTCAGTTAGCTCATGAACAACAAGGTGAGATCTTTGCTCAAGCAAGTGAAAAAGTTTCTTTGAGTGAATTTGTGGTAGACGATGTAAATGATAACACTGTGCTTGATAATATTGAAGAATGTAATAAGGAACTTGATAATTTGGTTGTGATATCATATGAAGATGACCTACAGCACATTCACACCATAGAAGAACAAAACATTCAGGATTTCCATTCAGATTCCTCTTCATATGTTTCATGTGCTGAAATGCTTTTCCAAGAAGAGATTTGCCCATCCATTTGTTCAGAGTTTTTTGAAGCCCATGATCATACTTTCACCGAAGCACATGAGAAAGGAAGATCAGAAATTGAAACAAAGGACACCTTGATCTTTCAGCAGGAGGTGGCAATGGCAAATCTTCATGTTTTTCACGATCCTCTAGCAAGTTTGTTGCAGCCAACAGTGATAGTGTTTATTGCAGTGTTCAGTGATGAAGGAGATCATGGTCAGCTATGTTTTTGGATGCTTAGTTATAGGTTTGTACTGTTGACCAGAAGATCTGATAAGAAGAATCAATCAAGAAGGCATCTGCTTGATTGGTTGCATTGGCATTTTGATATAGTTTGATGTATATTGACTTGTAAGAAACACAGGTGGTTGTCATCATGATTTCAAAATCTTGATGGACTGCTGCCCTTCAATAAGCTTTGTAAAGTCTTGTTTTAAGTCAGTCATGAGTCTGTTGAGTCAGTTTTTTCAAGTTATTTCAGTTTGCCATCAAGTCGGTTTGAGTCAAGTTTGAGTCAGTTTTCAGTCAAGTTTTCATTCAATAAATGTGTCAAAGGTTTTGTGTTATCCGTTTCAAATAATGACTCCATCGCCCAATGGATGAAGGCACTGGTCTGCTCTCCCAGAGGTCTGAGGTTCTTGGCACCTCCAAGGAGCTACCATCCCCATTGGAGCCAATGTTAGTGTCAGTCTTTCCAGCCTTCCTCCAGTGATCAAATGTGCTCTTACAAAGTGATTTTGAAGTGTCAAAGTCAAATTTTGTCATTTCAGTGAGTCTTCAAGCAAAATTTGGTCACTAGGCATTAGGTCTAGGGTTTGCTCTCACTGTTTTCAAAGTTGTCCAAATGCCAATCTATGTCACTATTCAGCTGAGTCTATCATCATTCATAAGATTTTCATTATCATGTCAGTGTCTAATGAGTCATTTTACACCTTGTTCATGCTTCAGTTGCACCCAGGCAAGGTCATTTCCCTCTCCTAGGGTTTTGAAGGCAATTTCTCTTGGATGGTCAAATGATTGGCAAAACTTGTTTCCTGATGTTCATACACCTTCCCCTATCCTTAAAGTACCTTACCAAATGCTTCCCATCCCTTAGATCTCGCAAATTCCTCATTTTTGCACAAACCCTAGTTTCTAGCTACAACCTGGCAATTTTCTAGGTTTGGCCTGTGTTTTGCCCTTTTGGACCCCTTCCCCTTGCTCAACCTCTGAGATTCCACTTTCCCCTGCTTCCTAACATCCCTCTCCACTCCCAAAAATTTCCCCAATAATTTAAAAGCCCCCTATCCCCTTCATTTCGCTCCATTTCGACAAAATTCCTTGTTTCACACATCGGGACAAGTCGCACTCAAATGATGTTCCAGAGCAATAAAAGATGAATTTTGGAAAACTGAGAGAGGTTTTTGTCCATAACATGCCAAAGAAGAAAAACCTCCTTCACTTTTTGCACATGTGTCATGGTTTTAGAGAAATGTCAAAATTGCAATCGCCAGATCCAAGGAGGTTGGCCAAGGCACTAAAACGACGGAAAAGGCCCGATCCACTCCAAATTTTGGCCAAAGCCTCTTTGACTGAGCATGGTACTTGATTGGGGACTCTCAGCCCAAATTTCAAGAAATTTGGAGAAAATTTTGTCAATTGTGAATTTTTTGTGCCATACACAGGTTTTCCTCCCCAACCCTTTCGTTTGGCAACTCCATTTTGGAAAAACTCAGCATTTCTGGATTTTTCATGGAAAGTTACACTTGCTCAGCCATTACCAAGAAATTTCACCAAGTTTTGGGCCTCCAGAAAGTCAAAAAACAAGCCAAAAATGATTTTCTGCCACATTTTTGACACACAAGAAGCAGTCTTGGGAGATTGCAATTTTGGAGGGGCAAATGACCACCAAATTCAGAAATTCCACTTGGGTTGGAAAGTAGACATCCAGACCTTTCCAACAAGCCCACTTTTGCCTCATTTGGACACCTGGAAGTGCCTCAAAAGTGCCTCCAAAGGCGCGCGACCCATTCAGGAATTGCGCGCGACCCATCAGGCAGTTTGCACAGGAATTCAACCTACAGCTCAGCAAAACGCAGTTTTGACTGGATTTGACTTTTTGGAGTTGATTTTCATCCTCCTTGTTGTAAATGATGTAATTTTATGATATTTTGACACTTATTTATCTCTTCTAGAAGATTCATTCATAAGATAGGCAAAAATTTAATGAATGAATTGGTTTCCTAGCTTATAGAGGCAAGTTGTTTTGACTGCCTAGATTTTAGTGCTCAGTTTAGAATTGGTTGAAACAACTCCTAGAAGAATGAGCTCGACCCCTAGAGGCAAGGAAAGATGTTAGCTTGCCTATATTATGTATTTTCTTAGTCATTTTCAGGGGTTGGAAGGTTGGACTTTTGAGGGAGAAGCTCTTATTGTATTACTCACTGTATCTCTGCAATTTTTGGCAAAGGAAGACCAGGGTTTTGCAGTCCTTTTTGGGATTCTTGTGGTCACATGTATTGATGGTGTGTTTCTCTTTGTACTTGTAAGTGTGTTATGTGAATCATTTCCTTACTTTTCTTTCTGCAAATTAGGCAAATGAAGTGTTAAAGTAGAATTCATGACTGTCATGCTCTGCTTTTAAGTTTGCTTAATATCAATGTTTTCAACTGTTTAAGGGGAATTCAAGGTTATTGCTTGCTCTCCTTAACTCCTCACCGGTCATTCTCATCCATCCACCTCTATCAAAGGCATCAATACTGTCTCCTACCTTGCCCCAAAGAACCCCCTGCGGAAACTGTGTCCAATCCCCGCACCCGAAATTGCCATTCCCCAATTTTCCACCAAAAACCTAAAAATCCCAAATCAAACCTCTTGATCAGTTTACTAGCCTAAAATCAGTGTTTCCCTATTGGTTATCTCGCCCATTGAAGATCTTTACCGAGATAAACCGGAGAGAGCCCTCTCCTGCCCCGTAGGGCTAGCTACGAGGCTAAGTGGTTTGGTGTTGCCTTGAAGTTTACCTTTCTCAGCCTGAGGTGAAATTTCAAGCGCTAACAGGCCCTACTATGCATGAGCTAAGGGGGTATCGTTTGCAGAAAGAAATCGCCTCCATTAATGAGTACTTGAAAGATTTCAAGGACTCATGGGCAAGAACAGGATGTACCATCATGTCAGATGGATGGACTGATCAAAGAAACCGTACCATCATAAACTTTCTTATCTTTTGCCCACAGGGAACCATGTTTCTAAAATCAGTTGATGCATCTGATAAGGTAAAAGATGGACAATTGTTGTTTCAACTATTGGATGAGGTTGTTGAGGAGATGGGGGTGGCTAATGTTGTTGAGGTCATCACAGATAATGCCTCTAACTACGTTCTTGCTGGTAAACTATTAGAGGAAAAACACAGAACCATCTTTTGGATCCCATGTGCTGCACATTGCATAGACCTCATGCTTGAGGATATTGGCAAATTAGATTGGGTCAAAAACACTGTAGATCATGCCAAAAACATAACAAAATTTATCAGCAATCATTCATGGATTTTGAGCCTGATGAGGAAACACACAAGGGGCATGGATATTATTTGGCCTGCCATCACTAGATTTGCTACTTATTTTTTGACATTGCAATCTATGCTTTCAGAACATAGAAACTTGCAAAAGTTTTTTTCTAGTGAAGAATGGAATTAAAGCCAGTGGTCTCAATGTCTCACAAATTTGAAGGCAAAGAATTGAAAAAAAAGTTAATGAAGAAATATTTTGGAGAAAGGCAGCAAAGATTGTGAAGCTCGCTGAGCCACTGGTTAAGGTGTTGCGGTTGGTGGATGGGGAAAGATTGGCTATGGGCTTCATTTATGAGGCTATGGATCAAGCAAAGGAGCAAATAAAGAGGGCATACGGGGATAAAGTGGCTAAGTATGGGCCCATTTGGGCAATCATTGATGAAAGATGGAACAATCAACTCCATCGCCCTATACATGCAGTTGGGTATTTTTTGAACCCACGGTATCATTATAAGGCTAAGGCGACAAGAGTTTTGAAGGGGGAGGTTAGAGATGGATTGATTGACTGCATTGATCGCATGATCCCATTGGGGTGTGATCAGCTGGAGATACACCGACGGGCCACAACCTTCACTAGTGCCTCGGGTACCTTTGGGAAGAACTTAGCAAAGATTGCAAGGGAAGCAAATCAACGAGGTAAACAAAAATTTCAATTTTGAAATTCTTAATACTTATTTCGTTAAATTGTTTATAATTTGAAAGTTGGATATAATTTGTAATTTTGTTGAACTAACTCATTACACGCCTATGTTTTTTGCAACACAATGGTGGGAGGCTTTTGGTAGCCATTGTCCTGAATTGCAGAGTTTGCAATTCGTATTTTGAGTCAAACTTGCAATGCTACTGGGTGTGAATGCAATTGCTCCATCTTTGAGAGGATTCACACAAAGAAGAGAAACCGTTTGGATAAAAAACGGTTAAATGATCTAGTCTATGTCCAATACAACCTCTGGCTCAGACGCAACCAATTGCTGAACAAAAGACCTGATTCAGATCCCATTGTGTTGGAAGACATTGATCCAACATCAGATTGGGTAGTGGAGAGTCATCCAACAGAGTTTGATTTTGATGAGGATCTTGATTTGGATTTACAGGTGGAGGCATCACTCGAACATAATGTTTAGTTGAATGCAAATCCACTTGTACCAGCCTCAAGGCCAGCCCCAAGTCCTCCAGTTGCAGGCACTTCCTTTGTGGAGCCACGACAGAAGTGCATATCTCGTCTATCTCAGCTTGCAACTGCTGCATAGCCTGCTAGTTCTACAACTTCTATAGTTGTAGTTGGAGATGATGATGATGAGGAGCCATGGGGCCCCTTGTCTGACTCTGACCTAGAGGTTGATCCAGATGATCTTGGCTTCTCTAGCAATAGCCAGTGGTACTGGTCACAGTTTACTTTTGTTGTAGAGGCCATTTCTAGCCTCCTTGGTTGTGTTTTTGTTTTGATCTCTATATCATCATCATGTATGTATTGGACAGTGCACTGGGTGCCATTTTGATATAATCAATATATACATGAGCCTACTTTGATCATATGTTGTTTTCTATTTATATTCTAATGCTGTGTGTTTGGAAACATGAATGAAAATCTTTAAAATTATGTTTTTTTATAAAAAAAAAAATATTTAATGTATTTTTTACAACGACCGAGTCGTTGAAATCGAGCTGGCCGAGTCAATACCGAGTCCGAGTCGGAGTCGGAGTTGACCCTCGGCCAAGTTGGTGTCGGACTCAGAGTTTTTAAACATTGGGTGTTGTTACATTATTAAACGGTCATAATAGCGTTGTTTACAATATAACTTGCAAAAATTGGGTTTACAATGAGACAATGGTGCTGGATGATGATTTTGAACTTTGAAAAAATTTCTTCCCATCTTTCCACTTTGCTTCCTTGGATTGTTGACAAAGTGTGGTCAGCAGGAGTGAAAAGTATTGGTTTCATTCTTTGAAGAGAAACTCAATTGGTTCTAGTCTTAAAATTGAAGTGAAAAGCACTCTGGGAAATGAGTTCTTTACAACCAAAGACCTTAGGAACACATCCAACATTAACAATATCAGTGGTCCAACTTTTATTGTTGACTTTCTGCTCAGGTGTAAAAAACAAATGTCACTAGTATGCTGTCGACCAATGGAATTTTTTATCCTGTTCGGGTCTAGTAACCTCAACATTCTCCTGAAAGATTTTGGAGTCAAAGTATTGGGTTGGTTCTTTGAAGAGCAACTCTAATTGTTCTGGTCTTCGAATTGAAGCGACGAGTGCACCACAAAACGAGTTCTTTGAAATCAAGGACCTCTTAAACACATCTAGCATTGGAAAGACTAGTGTTTCAAATTTTATTATTGAGTTTTTTCTCAGGTGTCAAATTCAAATGTTATTGGTATGTCGTCAACTAATTGAAGTTTTTATCCTATCAAGCGAGAAAATCAGTTGTATCCCCACAAAAGAACTCCTTGTTCCATTTATTCACCACATTGCTTTATTCCATCAAGGCACTTTGATATACGTGACAAGTCAAGTGTTGTAACATTGAGCTTTTAACTGATTAAAAGGTTAGTTCGTGAATAACATTTACTAAATTATCCCTTGATCATGTACCACCTTCATTGGAACATGCGAGAATCATAATTGGGGGTTAATAATAAAAGGCACTACCTTTACAGAAATATGGAAGATTTGATTCGCACAACACCATATCGCCACCTGTTACCTTGAGGATCATGCTTTCTTAAATGAGCTTTGAATTATCCTCGAAAGGAAGAAAATGAATTTTTCTTGAATTTCTCTAAGTATGGCTTATAAGGGTACAAATCACTTTTATAGGTATACGTGATATTATAGTGCAAAACATCCATATGCGTGGAGAAGCGGGAGTGCGAAGGGATAGTTGTGTAGAGATTTAAGTATGCAGAGAAAAAGTCGGTGGGGCCTGAAGGTTTGAAAATGAGGCTAATTATAGAATGAACGAAGGGAAAAGAGAAGCTTGGATGTTTTGGAGGACTAAGGAAGAGTGATCATGGGTTAGGCCTAGTTAAGGAAATACAAGAAAACAGGTCAATCGGGCTATGTAAACCAATCCTTTCCAAATGTTGGGACATGGCTGTATTTAGCATGTTTCCATCTTATTAAGCAATATTGAGTAATACAATTCCCCATGAAAGTTAAAAGAGATAAAGTCTTCAATTAGACAATGCCATCCATATGGCTCCCAAACCTCTATAACCAAAACTCTTATCATGGCCTTTAAACATTAATATCAATGGTGATTTGCCTTGGGGAATTATTATCAACTAGTGATAAACCTTTAGAACAAGCTTCCATGGTGTTTTTGTTGAGTCCATTGTGCTCATGGTTATTGAGTTAACGTTATGGTGAGCAATCATAGTAGACAGAACAAGTGATCCAACTTTAGGCCTAAGGAAAGCCATGGATGGCTCCTAATTGCCTTGTAGAGGGGAACAATGGGTAATCCAGGACCAACATAGGTCAACTAGATCTGTGTGTTTAATAGTAATGTTGAAGGGAACATGATCAAATTGCATGCACAAGGTCATTAAACCCCAACTCTCTTTATCTCTCTTCAAAAAGAAAATATAGACTTTGTTTATTTCATTTCCATTTTCTTAATCTTCTTTTTTCTCAATCACCAATGGCTTCTTTTTTTCATCTGTAACAACTTTCGTGGGCATTGTAAGATACCTAAGGAAGGTTATGGGAGAGGATGTTTCTCTTTGGCAGAATGCTAAAATGTTGCTCAACTTGCAAAGAGGAAGATTGCAAGATTGGACGTGCAATTTATGTGGAAAGCTTTATGAAGGATCCTCCAGTTGAGTTAAGGCTCATATTTTACATGACGTTAGACATAGGCCTGAGGGATTTTTTACAACTACAACTTTGAAATAGAAGGGAACATAAATAAGTGGAAACAATCAGGGGGAGGAGGATTGAGAGAAGTGGTGGAACTCACCTATAAACCAAATGTGCTAGTGCCACGAGTCTTAGAAGAAGCAAAATGCAAGCTATTGAAAAAGACTATTTGATGTTGGATGGAGAGATAAAGTGGGCATAACATTTGCTTGGTGTGTTTTTGAACGTGGCATTCCTTTTATTGTGGTTCAATCACCTTATTGGCACATGGTGACAAGGGTCATTGGTACTAGACCAAAGGGTGATAAGAGCCCTAAATAAAAGAATTGGAGAGCTGCATCACTCTCCTAGTAGAGGGCATTAGTGAAAGTGTGTTTGAACACATTCAATTGTGTTGGAGTATTCTAGGGGCTATTATATTGCCCTAAAGGGTTGGCAGCCACTGCATGATGATTATTGGTGAACATCATTGCTTCATCACCTTTGGGTTCCATATGTCTTTTGGTTGAGGATTGCTCTTTGGAGGAGCAATTTATAGACCAAGTTTTCATAAATTCAATGGAAAAGGTTATGTCTTTTAATATGATTCAGGTTTTCACATATAATGCACCGACCAAGTTTTCATAAGTTCAATGGAAAACGTTATGTCTTTTAATATGATTCAGGTTTTCACAAATAATGCACAAATATGTCGAGATATTGGGTTGGCTGTGAAGACTTGATATTGTCACAATTTGTGGACTTCTTTCATAGTCCATTTATTGCTCCTAGTTTTAGAGAAGCTGCACAATGACAATCCATGGATATAAGAGCTCCTAGGGCAATGGTGAAATTCTTCACATGTCTGAAGCCATATTTTGGAAAATATTCTAAGTTGAAGCTGTTAAAGTAGCTAAGGATTAGTATGCATCTAATTGTATCATGATGAAGCATTTTGTCAAGAGATAAATTTTGGCAATAATTGATATTGAGGTTTCATGTGCAGAAGTGGATTTAGAGAATGAAATAATGATGGGGAAGCTTATTGTATATGAATATTGGTGGAGCAAGATTGAAATTGTTGAGAGATCATTAGAACCTTTGGTTGCTTTGAGTTGGAAAATTGACAAATAGGCCTTGTTTGGGAGACAATGTATGAGGATATGGACAGCATCATTGGAAACTTGATTACAATTGAGAGTCAAAACGAAAATCTTGTAGACATAACTTTATTGATCATGTGATGGTAGGAGCCATTGGTAGGTGGGATAACTTCAACACCATGTTAACATATTCTGGCAGTTGCATTGAAGCCAAATATTATGTTAGAGATCATATTGATGTTAGTAATGGGAATATTAATACCCGACACAAGTTCAAGGGTTAACAAGAGTTATAGAAACCATCAAATTGATATTTTAAGTCCCGTCCATTGTGCAATTGTAGGTTTTAGAGCCACTGATGTTAGAATTTTTTTGACACATCTACATTTCATCGAATAAGGACAAAGGAGATGTGGTCCTTAACAATTTATGTGCTTTCACAAGTGGCTAGCTTTTCAATAACAAACAGAAATTGGAACTTATAGATTTTGAGTTCAGCTAAGCATTATCATCAAAGCATAATATGTCGGGTTGGTAAAAGGATGAAGATCCTACCCATATACATTACAATTTATTTCTTCCATAAAGAAAGAGAGAAGAGTAACAAGGCACTAAAACAACCAAGAGTTTTTCCTTACTAGAAACTGAAAATAGAATAAAACTTTTGCTTCCTGCAATATCTAGCTCAACTCATTCAGTTGATTAATTTTTTTCGATCATTTATTGCTTCATCAAGCTGAAATGACATATCCCAGGGAACAGTTTGGTCTCATGGATGTCTAAAAATTGATTCTATTTGACTGTAAACTCTTGTGTATATTCAATTGGAACAGTTTGTTACAACAGATTTTATAATCTTATGAAATCTTAGACTATGCAAATTAATTTTTACCTAGATCCAAAATTAATCAATTACTAACTTTGCTTGAAATTTATAAAATATCTGAAATACTAAAATGAAAAAGAACAAGAACAAGTATACACCATCAACACAAATGAATACAAAATTGATCTTGAGAAACCCAATATGTGAGAAAACCCGGCTAGAAAGTGAGGCCTATGCTTTGTTCTCTTTGTTTCAGTTGTAAAATACACATACAAAGGAATGACAACTCACTATGTAGTTACCTTTTGACATTGTGGCTTGAATAACTGCTACAAAATCATCCTCCTTTATTATGCTCACAAAATATCAGTCTCAGAGGTTTTGTTTAGCTATGGAACATGATATAATGCCAAAGAATGGAGCCCCTTCTCCTCCTAGAGTTTCATGGTTTACATCAATGTTCTACGAAGTTTTTGGGACTGGGGGGTTGAGGGGTGGTGTGGGTGTAGGGACATATGGAAGCACCCCCAAATTTTGGGAAAATTCAGCGGGAATGGGGATACGTCGAGTAACTAGCATGGAGGTCTTCATTTATGAAAATATAAAAATAAAAATAATAATGATAAAATACCAGTAATAGCAATTCATCACATGCAAATTTATCAATGTGTAAAGTCAATACTAGATAGTGAATAGCAAAATAATACTAATTTCAAATTTGTAAATGATATAAACATGATTCACATTAAGATTCAGCAATGAAGTACATTGATTCATATACCATAAATGAGACAAAATAGTAAAAAATTGATGCATTGTTTTAAATTCATTACTCTAGATTCTAATTATTACTAAGAAAAATAGTAGATATTGAAATTTGAAATAGGAAATTGAAAATTCTTGAACTAAAAAATAGTAAAGATTAACAAGGAAAAGAGTTGGTCTAAGGTCATTGGTATCTAGAGTCGAGACGTGAAAGTTAAAACTGAAAATTAACAATGGATAATGAACATTGAAAAGAAAATGAGCATCATGGAGTTTCAATGAATAAAAGGTAAATAAAAGTGAAAGTGAGGTAGGGTTTTTCTATATAGTTTTTTCTTTTTCTTTTTTCATTTTTAAGCTTTTATATGCAAAAATTTGGGGGGATGCCCATGTTAGGGTCCTATATTATAGGGACCTTTGTAATTTCAGTCTTTTTATTCTTTTGAGGTCAATTTGTAAATGTCAGTTTTAATTTCATGAGTATTATGGTTTAAAGAGGCCTTCTCTGAATAAGACGTCTAGATTTGGATTGAGTGTCATGTAACCAAAGTGTAATATCATGAAGGATCATCATTAAAAGGGTAATCATAAGGGGTCATTGGTCACCATGAATGAGTATTAAAAGGTTATGTCATGAAAGATTTTGGTCATCATGAGTTAGTTAGCTGAGTCATGTCAGTTACGGGAATCAGTTATGGTCAGTCATGTCATGTTGCCATTATGTCACATCTAGAGGTGGGTCATCATTTCTTCAAAAGAATCTTTGAAGTGTATGAAGGCTATAAAAGTCCCTTTTCACTTTCATTTCATCCATTCGAAGCTATCATCTGCTCTGAAACACTTTGGAGAGGAACATTCCTATTTGCCATTAGGAGTTGCTGCGAAAATTGGAAGATGCTGCGAAAATTGGAAACTGCTGTGAAAGTTGGAGTCTGCTGCGTAATTGAGGAACTCACTGCGCATTTCAACAAATCATTAGTTCGGTTACAACTAAAGGATTTTCGCACTCCTCTGAGCTTTTAATGATGCTTGTGCCCTAATTCATCTCAACAAACTGGTCTAAATGCTTGAGTTTTACCCTAACCATCTAAAGCTACAATTGTTGTGTTTTTTGCTTTGCAAAGTTCTTGCTACCTCCCGCTGTGCATAAAACTCATTCTATGTTACCGGATCCGTGGGGCTAGGTAGTTGGATCTGCGGATCCCCGGATCAGATACGGATCCGGATCCGGATCCACTGGGATCCGCACTGTGCACTTTAAGAGTCACTTTCAAAAATAATGAACCTTTCGTAGTAAATAAATCCAAACCTACAAAATCATGTGTTCTATGGCGGCGGCTTGATCGATTCTGCAAATGAAGGTGCGTTGGTTGGACCAGTTGGGTAACAAAAGTCTGTCAGAACAGATGTGCGTCAAACGATTATTGAAATGGGCATTTAACATATTATTTAACATTGATAAATGTCTGTCGGAACATATGTGTGTCACGGGATTGTTAGCCTCCAGTTTCCACGTAAAATTATTTTGCCCACATAGCACTTAACGTGGATTTTAACTTCCCATCTCCCAAGTGTTTGGTCTCTGATACTTTATCTTATTAAATTTCTAATCCAATTCATTTTATAAATGAATCTAAATAGTTTTGTTCTTTAATTTAATTTATAATAATTAAATATTTTAAATTCCCAGCTCCCAAGAGTTTGGTCTCCGATACTTTATCTTGATAATTTATAATTCAATTCACTTTAATTTAATTTATAATAATTAAATATTTTAAATTCCCAGCTCCCAAGAGTTTGGTCTCCGATACTTTATCTTGATAATTTATAATTCAATTCACTTTATAAATGAATCTCAATAGTTTTGTTCTTTAATTTAATTTATAATAATTTTTTTTAATAGGTAATTTATAAACTATAATAATAATAATTTTTATAATAGTTATTATTATCTTTTACGTTAATTATAAACTATTTAATTTGTATGAATACTTATTATTTAATACATATATAATATATTAATTCTAAGCTTATTAATGGAATATATTAATTATTTTATATAAGTATTACATTTTACAAATATATATAAACTATATATTATAAAGTTTATAATTCTTATTTTTAAAATTATAAAAAAAATATTTATATTATTTGTACTTGCTGTTTCCTTCGCGTATCCGGATCCTGACTTTTCAAAACATTGGCGGATCCGGATCCGGATCCGAATCCGTATCCGTATCCGTATCCGAATCCTGGTAACTTAGAACTCATTTTTCTGTTGCATTTAGTATTGCTGTGAGCCATACATACCTTTTTCTTGATTTTCAGTTGAGTAACAGTGATCCGATCCTTGTTGTTGCTTCCCAAAGAAACCCTAGTCACTATTGCTGCACATCTTCGCTGTTCGCTGCGCATTTACTTGTTCCACTTCGCCGCAAAATTCACCGTTGAATAACATTGTACATTGCTTTGAAGAAGTATTGTAAGCTTGCACATACAACCATGGAAACTCCAAAGATGAAAAAGAAGGTAAAAGGAGGAGACATTGTAAGATATGAACTTCAAGACCTCAGTTTAGTGAATTCTGACTCTGCCATTAGGGTTTCATTTGAACAAGCTGGGTGTATTGCTTTTTGTGAAAAAATTCAGGGCTAGGGCCACCACTTCCAGCTCACTAAACAATTTGCACTGAATTTCAAGGGGAAGGAGGTAAAGGTTGGGAATTTGGAGTTTGTTGTCTTTGAGCAATGAATAGCTCCTGCCACTGATATCCCTTTACATGGTGAAGAGTGGTTTAAAGGCATGGAGTTGGACTTAGTTCATTTTAAAGACTTTTTGTAGCCACAATATAAGGAGGGGTATGGGTCTATTATCCCAAGGAGTTATCTGCTGGACCACTATAGTAAGTTGCTGAAAGTGATTCAAAGGTATTTTACTTTTTTTTTTGGTAGGTAAGCACCCACTGGGGGATTTGAACCAGTGACCTATTGCAAGGAGTGCCTTAACAGTGCACCCATTCACTGTCAAGCCAAAGCCCCGTGGGCAATTCAAAGGTATTTTACATGTGAAGGGAGGTTCAAAAATTCTATCAATACCACTAGATTTCTGATGCATTTTATAGGTAAGAGAGCCTTGAATTTTCCTTACTATTTGTTTAGGAGTCTCAGCAAAATGGCTGACAGAGTTCAAGCAAGGGGGAGTCAGATTGAGCCTAGCCTATTCCATTTTTCATTGATTAAATTGTTGGTGCTAAAAGAACTTGACAAGAGGGAGAAATCATGGCAATAATTCTTGATATCTTCAGGGTGGATGGCACAGTCCTCTGACAACCCAAAGAGTAAGAGAGACACCCCATCAGTTGCAACCAAAGAAGCCTCATCTGCAACAACTGGCTCAGTGAAAAAGCTTTTTATTGAGGAGAAATTAGTGGCCAGGAGACCAAGAACAAGAGATTTAGCTAAGAGATTTCCTGTAGACCCTATACCTGGTCAAACCATAGAGATAGCAGAGACGCACCTGAAGGAGTGGAAGCTGATGAAGAGGATCAAAGAATTAGGGGGCTGCAATATGAACTTGGTAAGGGACATCTAATGATAACACAAGTGCAGCAAGAAACACAGATCTCAAGAGGAAAACCTTACAAGAATTTGCTAAGCCCAGTAAGGAAGAACCATCAAAGAGAGCCTTGGTACCTGCTGTTGAAGAAAAAGGCAAACAAATATCAGACATAGAAGATGTGCAGAAGATGACAGTTGAGCAGTCTAGAGGACCTAGAACTAGGTTTGCTGTTAGGAAAATGGAGATGCAGGTGAAAGAAGCTGCTCAACCAGAACAAAGGATAGTTGAAGTATATGATGAGCAAAATGAGTTCAATAGACTGATGGAACAAATAGAGGAAGTTTAGCAACAAGTAGATTGGCTCGCAAAGAAAGATCAAAAGTATAAGTTGAGGTTATTTAATCAATTGCAAATTGTTGAACCTGTCATCCAAAAAGCCAAACACAAGTTTAAATGGACCTTGCCTTTGCATAGGCAAGTAAGGAATATTTATACACAAAATTTGGTCTTAATAAGAAGACTCAGACAAGTAAAACAACAATTGACTGAGGCTAGGTAGTCTAGAGGAAGGAGGAAGAAGGGCAGTTTAGACATGCTTGCAGAAGCAACACATAGTTAAAGTTCATCAGGTGTATGCCCCAAAGTTTTGAATTTTGTCTTTTTGCCAATAAAACTTACACAAGTTAGCTTTGATGCAGAATGCAAAAAACGCAGCAGGACATGCTGCGCATTGGTCATGATTCCCCATTTTGATAAAGTAGGCGAAATTGAGGTTTGGATAAGTTTTATGGGATGTTATCAGGTTATCATAGCTAGTGGGTGTTGCCTTAAGCAGTTTGGCTCAGGAAAAATCACCACATGGTCAAGGTTTGGGAGATGCTGCAGGTGCTGCATAAGTCTGCTGCACATTTGCTGCCAAAGGGAGATAGTGTTTCAAAAGCCTGTTTTCAGTTTCAGAGTGATTTTATGAGTTCATAAGCTTCTTAGTGATATTTCAAGCCAACCCATTAGCTTCATGCTTTCGGAGATGGATAGGAGATATGCACAACTTGGACTGCTGTGCAAGTTGTTGCAAAACTGGAGATTCACAACAGATTTGCTGCATTTTTGACACAATGCACATTTTGACTTGCTATTTCGAGGTTTTGATTGCTGGAAGCTGTTTTGATCATGCTATTAGGTGTCATAGAAATTTAGGATGATCTAGTTATGCACTGATGTGAAAATTAAATGCCTTAATGATGTATTAAGTTAAGATTTACAGTAAGTAGTTCCTATTTTTCAGCAGAGTAGGTGAAAAATTCAATGTATCTAGATGATGACTAGCTTTCCTTTGAAAAATTCAACCATGCTAGGTGACAGTCAAATATTTATCAAGATCTGATTGTATATATTTATCAAGAAGTCGCGAACAAAAACAAAACATGAGTCGTATCATTTAGATTATGAAGTTGGCATCATTTATGCCATTAGTTGATCTGATTCTCAGAACGCGCAGAGGGTTAATCCATACCTGACCAACCTCCATTATTGGCGATAGAATTCAATGAATGAACAAATTAGTTTCAGTTAGAAGCTCAACTTGTCTCTGCAAGTGGACCTCATTATTTTCTTGACAAAATACAAATTCATATTTCGTACACTCCAAACTGTACTGTAAGTCTGTAACTTACCCTTAGTCACCCATTAAATTGCTTGGCGAAAAAATAACATGTGAGCCTGAATTTGACGTCGAATTTTTTTGGAAATGCAGGAAATGTTTCCTGTTTTTTTTTATGTTGGGGGGGCGGGGGGACGTGCCCCCTTCGAGTTTCCTCGCATTTCCATTTTTTGGGGACGTGGAGAAACGTAACTTAGACGGAGCACAGGGAAGTGCGGGGACTCGTCCCCGTGGAACATTGTAATTTTCTACGACTCTTCACCCTTGTGTAATATATATATATATATATATATATATATAGTTCATAATTCTATATATATAATAGTTCATAATTTATGAAGAGACACCTTAATGAAAGGACATGTCTCTTAGTAAAAATGCACCTGCCTCTTATATATATATATATATAGAGAGAGAGAGAGAGAGAGAGAGAGAGAGAGAGAGAATTTTATCTTAAATGAATTCCTTTATTTTGCTCCAATTATTTTGGATTTTCATGATTAGAACCTAGTTGGTTTGTCACATTTGGGATTAGGGGAAGTTTGACCATTTGCTCTCTGACTATATTTTCCAAACCTTATCAAACAAGGTTTTTTTGCCATTTTCAGAATGTTTTTGGATTTTCTCCAATTGCAAGGTCATTGACTATAATCAGGCTCTTGGAAAGTCTATTGAACAATAAAAAGCAAAAAATTACTCTGCTACTAGGAAAAATTGAAGAAGGAACATAACAAAATCATCAAAAGATTCAAAATCGCAAGTATCAAATTCAAGTTAACGTGTAGTAATAGATAACAAACATGACCACTAAACAAATGATTCACAATGAGCCGCTAAACATGTTGGAATATGCAACCTGATATGAATGATAAGTGTGAATTACATTATTATACACAAAGATGTTAGATATAAATACATTGTTTGACTGTTGGATTCATCTTCCAAGGTCTGTTTCTCTCCCCTTGATGGTTCGCCTTCCACACCATAACCCTTAGTGGATTAGTGGTCCAACATTCCCCCCTTTAATCTGAAGGGGTATATATGAGTCGAAGAAGAGAGTTGAAATACAAAAAATGCAAGAATGAATGACAACAATTGGTTGACTGTGCTATCTGGAATTATGGTACAAGGTGGGAGAACTTGTGGTCTCAACCAGTGGTGGTTTAAGGCTGACCACCACCACTGGAACGCTTAGTGCAGTTCCTAGAACAATGCCAAATCTAGCTAGAAGCTGAAATTTTCTGCTAGAGGAAGTGCTCCCATATTCTTGTAAAAGGGAGACCATTGAGGTCTCAACCTAGAATGCTTGATGTAGTTCTTGGAACAATTCAAAATCTGGCTAGAAGCTAAAGTCTTTTGCTAGTGGAAGTGTTCTGAAAAGGGAGACCATTGAGGTCTCAACCGGTGGTGGTTTAAGGAAGGCCACCAACGAAAGGCATGCTCATGGGGCATTGCTCTATCTCTGGCTACAACTCTTAATCTGGGTATGGCTGACTCTAGATCTAGGCTCTAGTAGTGGTGTCAGGCTGTGGCCTAGGCTCTTCGAAACTGGTAACTAATCATCAATTCCCCCCTATAATTATACAAGGTGAGAACATGATATCACTGTTACTTAGGCTTGCTTGTATCTACTTGATTAATAGGGCTTCAAAACTAGAAGTCCCATTGTCAATCCCCTCTTATACCGTACAAAATGAGATGATGAAGATGCTTATAAAATGTTCACGTGGATGAAGATCAAAAAATAATGATCCTCCATGCACAAAACTCAAGAAGGGTGTCGGTTTCTGTTGAAAATGAACCCATTCACAATGCAATTTCATTGGTAAACTTACAAAAAAAGAACCATTTGCAAGTTACCATTGTTTTTAATTTGAATGCCCAAGAAGTATAATGCTTCTAAAATTGAAGGAAGAATGCTCAAAGCCAACAAATCAAAAAACAACCTGCTACTCTAAAAAAACTTAGATTGAAGTATCTGTCTCCACTTGTCTAACCTGTTTATCAACAAATGGAATAGTGTAATATTAGCTCCTTCAAACTTTGCTTCTTGTCCTCTATTCATTGTTGTGGAACTAAACAAAGCTCTAGCATATGTTAATAGCAACGAATAATGAAATGCCAAAAACAACTCCTTCATATCACAATTATACCAAGCTCCTTAACAATTCCACGATTAGAGGTTGAATGTATGCCATATAGGGGCCACTTACTACATACTAAAAAGATGAAAATGAGATTACAATGCACAAAACCTTCTCCCTGAAGGGCACTTTTCTTTCAGCTATCTCCCTGCTTGTCGACATCTTGTAGCAAAACCTTGATGTGTTCACCCAAAAAGATAGAAAGAGCCTTGTTGACTGTGTCGAGACGAGATTCCAACTTAATATATCAGTTTAACAAAATTAATACCATTGCTCTTGTTTGACACCATTCTCGTATGACCTCCTCTTTCAGGTATGTTTTGAACAACATATTTACAGGGAACTTAGCGGGAAAATGGGTGATTTCTGTTGAGATGACGGAGATGCAAAATAGACAGAGTGTTATGAACAAAGTTCGTAAACACAACAGAATACTCAGAAGATCTGAAATATATAAATATCCATGATATGAAAATAATATATTATATAAGAAATGTACAGATGATATGAGATATGAGATATTATGGATACAAATGAGGGCTTGCTTATATAGCTAGGCAGGTGCCCCTTCCTGAATGACCATGCCCTTAGAGACGCACCTCTTCATAACTAATTATTATTAAATTAATCATTATTACTATTTATTATTATTTATATTATTTTTATATATTTTATTCATAACATTGCCTTCCCCTTTAGAAAAGCTTTGTCCTCAAAGCTTATTGCTAATAAGGCATATCATTTGTTTTTTTGTCTTGTAATCTATTTGTATCTTTCACAGTTCTTCTAGTTTGTTATCTTCGATGATACAAGATGATAAGATCCTCTGAGTGATAAATAAAATTGTCGAACTTAAAAGGGATCTGACCACCCTAAATCAGCCTTTTGTGGAATCTTGTGGTTACTGGAAATCTGTGATGAATTGTTAGCGTAAGACTGGAGTGTGCAAACATCAGTGTTCTTGGGAACATAAATCTATTGTTTTTGTTTTGAGTGATACAAAGATGCAGATTGATTGAGATGTCTACTGTTGTGATTTGGATGTCGATAAGGAGTTCTTGTGATGTGATCTCTCCTTAATCTGTTTGTGGTGATTTCATAGCTTATTGGAGGTATCCAATTTCTTTTAGCTACAAAAGTCGCTTGATTAATTGCAAGATCTTCACTTGAAATTTTCTTTGTTTGAACTACAACTTTTGAGTACATCCTCGCTTCAACTGGTTTATCTTCTTCTTGAGTTGTAATATTGACCAGATCAATATTCATTCCTTTTTCTTCAAAGTGGACTGTTACCTCGGAAGACTTGGATGCTTCTTTTTGAATAAGTTGTTCTAACTTGTCTTTTAGCGACTTGTCACTTTTAAAATTATTTATTTGTGTAAGAAGGTTTTTATTATGATTCCTTAGACGTGCAAGTTCTTCATTTTCTGAATTGCTGAATTTATCTTTAGTATCCTTCTCATATTTTAAAACTCTGATTTGTTCTAATAATATTTGATTAAGGTCTTTTAAGCGCGAATTTTGTTCTTCCTTCTCTAATAGATTCTCATTGAATTTCTTCTCAACACATTTATTTTCTTCTTCTAATCTTTTCTTTCTTTCTTTGGACTTCTTGACCTTCACAAGTAATTTTTAGTTGTGGTCCCTTCAAAATTTCCTTGTCCTTTTATGTTAATTTTTCATAAAGCACACCTTTAATATCCTTATGTCTTTTTTGTGATACCTCGATTTTTTTTTTTTTTTTCCTAATTCTGCAAGTTTTTCTTGTAGTCCTTTCATTTGCATCTGCTCATTACCTTGACATTCTTCCATATTAAATAATTTTCCACATGTTGGGCAACGTAATTCACATTTTTTTTTGAATTCACAGATATTCATTGTATGTTTTACAAAATAGACATTTAGTCCAAAATGTTGAGATGTGGAACTCATCTTTCGTTCTTTCTTGAATTCCCTTCTCAAGTTATAATAATTCAAAAAATTTTATTACGACTTCTTTAGTAACTTTTTAATATATAATTTACGATAAATAATACCTTAATTTAAAAAAAATTCTGCAATAGCGTTTTCCTTAAATATCAAATTCATCCTTTATATAATATCAAATAATAACAAAGCTTCACTTTGATAATTTAAATGCCTTTTGACCTTACAATTTAATATATATTACTTTTAACTGGTGACTAAAAAAAACATTTTCTTAGTTTTACTTTTACGGTCACGATATTCCTTCAAAATGTAGTTGTTCAGACACGTCCGTATGAATTCCAATGCACTGTGCGATCAATTTAACTCTGTATGATGACAATTGTGAAACCCTTGAACCTCGCAAGGTCATGATGATTCAATATTGGCCGTGTTCATATACAGTGGTTGTTGGTTGTATGCAGCGGAATAGGGATGGCAAAGGCTTGGACGACGATGGTATAGTGAGGCGATGATGGCTTGCCATTGCAACGACTATTATTGAGTCTGTGGCAGCGACAAAGAACTTGGGAGGCATTGCAAGACACAGAGGTAGAAGCAGGTGTTTTTGTTGGATGGCGGTGGCCGAGGTGTTCGCTTGTTTAGCAATGACGACAGATGTTGTGTGCGGTTGGTTAGCGGCCTCAATGGCTTTGATTATTATTTTTATTTTGTTTTTGTTGGTTTTTTTTCTCTTTTTTATTATATATTTTATATATATAACTTTTTTGTTTTAATAGTTTTTTTTTTTTGTTTTTTCAATGGCAAAAGGTTTGATGGTGAATCCAACAGAATGGAGAACCTCCAACTGTGTAGCGAAATGCTTGATCACGATGACAACAAAGTTGACAAATGGGTTGATGGCCAAAGGCCGAGATCAGATTGACTCTGATATCAATGTTATGAAGAAAGTTCATAAACGCAACAAAACACTCAAAAGATCTGAAATATATAAATATGCATGATAGGACAATGGTATATTATATACGAAATGTACAAAATATATGAGATATGAGATATTATGGATACAAATGAGGGCCCACTTATATATCTAGGAAGGTGCCCCTTCATAACTAATTATTATTAAATTAATCATTATCACTATTTATTCCTGTTTATATTATTTTGATATATGTTATTCATAACACAGAGCGTTACAACCAACAGGTTAAGGGCATTATAGACTGAGTATTCTCTTTTCTCATGAGGAGAACGCAAGGAAGGGATGGTAGACAGGGATTGTTAAGTCAGAATGGTAGATTTGACACGTTGAGTGAATGGTAGAGAGAAGGGCTTAAAAACAGTCAGGAGTTTTAGGATTGCTCAAAGTGACATATCTGACCAACTTAGAGAGGTGGATCTGATAGCTTTCTGAGAAAAACTTGCTCTGATACCACTGTTGGAATATGGAACCAAATATGAATGATAAGCGTGAATTACATGATTATTAACAAAGATGTTACATATAAATACATTGTGTGACCGTTGGATTCTTCTTCCAAGGTCTCTTGGACTTCCCTTGTTGGTTCACCTTCCACACCATAACCCTTAGTGGGTTAGGTTCCCAACAAAACGGATGATTCTCATATTTCTCAGCAAATAGACCAAACAGTGGGGTATATAACGCTGAGCATATACATCAACAACGTTTACAAGGCATGTATTAATTACCGTACATATCATAAGCCTCCAATCTCAATTGTGAAATCAGAACCACTCAGGATTTCACTTCTCATTCACAAGTGAGTGAAAGAAATAAGGTGCTAATTGGATTGGCTGGATTCAATATTGTACCCCTATCCAAGACTTGTTCTACTAACTAGTGCTAGTTTTGCTCTTCATGTGGAAATTTGGAAACTTGAATCCTATTGTAGCAACAGGAAATAATTCTGCTAATTGTTAAATTAATTCTAACAATTTATTCACTGTTTGGTACAACAAATACTGAATCAATCACACTGCAACCTACACAAATAAACTGCGAAATAAATAAACGCTAGAAGAAATACTAGCACACACACACATAAAATAACAATTATTTTTGGACCAATGTCCCCAGAAAAGCCGAACCTGGGAAAATTGGTGAAGCAACTAAGGGTTTTATTATTATGCAACATTGAAATAATCTGAGTACCACTGGATGCCGAAACTGGAAATCCTTCAGAGAAATATTGGCAAGAAAAATCTAGTGAGGAATTTCCTCACTTCACAGGGAAATTCGGGCACTGACCTCAACTCAAATTGAGCCATCCAAACTGGCTTTGCGCATTCACTACGTCACCCTAGCGCAATCACTTTTGCACTAAGCTGGGAACAACTTCTCCTTAAGCTGTTTAGTTAGTTGCTGTCTGGGAAAATGTATCTCTTGGCCTCTGGAACCTTTACCCAACTTTCGCCACTGAAACTCAACTTCTCCCCAACAATCTTGAACTTGCCTCTAGAGGCTACTGCGCTGCTCTACGTCAAACTCACCATGGCTCCTCGACCTCTCTACAAATGCACTCACCCAAAATGGATTCCTTCCTCCGGCTTCACTGTCCCTGCCCCTCTCTCACTGCTTCGATTTCTTTGGCTCTCTCTCCGACAACTGACTGCTGCTACTTAGGAAATTGATCTGCTCATGAAATCGATCTGCACAAGCGATTTCTCCAACCCCCATTGACTTCTTCTTATAATCCTCTGTTGAGACTTCAACAACCAAAATTAGATCTTAATCGATGGCTAGGATTAACTTGAAGTCGATCCGTGTGAGTTTCTAGAACATTCACACCATAGCTTTATTAATTCTGATTAATTATTCATATTCCCTAAATTTAGACTTGGGAAATATTTAAACACTGACTAATGATCTAATTAAGTAATTTCTAGGCGGAATTTCCAGAAACAAATGTTGGGTTTTGGAGATCTCATGTATTCTATCCTCTCCACAAAATTTCAAGGCTAGAACACATCTGATGCTACAAAAACTAACACTCCCTCTTAGCGAGGAATGTGTTCTAGAGATGCTGTCCCCTGTAGCAACACCCTGCCCCTGTTACGCTGCTGATGTCTGGCTGTTGCTACCTACCAACTATTGTGCAACTTTGATATCTGCTACGTTTGTACTGCTGCTGACCCTGTTGAACTGTTGCCAACACTGCATCTGCACTGAAACTCCCTCTCCATTTGTTGTTGTTGCAACTGCAACATCTGCAACTAAAAAGCATCCTAAATACTGAATCAACTGTGATCAGTATGATGCCTCTGTCACTTGAATCTGTGATTGCTACTCGTGTCTGCGTTGTCACTTAGGCATCTACGCTGCCACTGACTCTACACTATCCCAACTACCTTGTTGCCAATTCTGCGCTGCGCTTCCCAACATCTGACTGCAGTTAGACTTTGCATTTTTCACTCCGGCAATTGACTGCATCTATTACCACCGATTCATCTTGTTACTGAAACATTGTGGGCCCTCGTAGCAAGGTACTGATCCAAGAGGTGGGCTCCTCAAGGATCCTGCCCGTCTGTAGCACTCTGGTGCTACAAAACCAAATCTCCCCACCTCACTCCTGAAGGTATGTAAGCAAACATGGCTAAGTCTTCCTACAGCCTGGAGGACAACCTATCGATCTTTGTTGATGCTGCCTGCTGGTCTTGCTTCTCTTCGTTGTCCTTCTTCTTGAGAGGACACTAGGTACTATAGTGATTGAGCTCACCACTCCTAAAGAACTTAACCTTTGACAGGTCCTTGTTCTTTCGTTGCTCCCCTTGTCTCTGAATGGGACCCTTTGATGGAAGGGCCACATTCTCCACCTCCTTCACCTGCTTCGATCCACTGCTGCTGTTGTTGATGGTGTTCTTCACTAGGTCTCGTCTCAACTCCTCCTGTTGCAAATCAGCCCACATCCTGTCCCACCTTGGTAAGGTTTCTCTGCTCGAAATGATTTGGACGAATACCTGCCACTCCTCGGAGACACTGTTTAGTGCCAATCGCACTAGCTCTGTGGGTTGAGGCGCTACCCCAATAGCTGCAAGATGGTTTTAGATCTTTTTAATCCTAGTTAGGAAGGGGTCTATGCATTCCCCTTTCTACATCCTCGTGCATCTCAACTTCTTCTCTAAGTACATCTTCCGCTGCTCGGAAGTGCCTTGGTACAACTTGGAAAGTATATCCCACATCTCTTTGGCTGTTCCCTTAGCTACTATGTGTGATACAACATGATCCCGGACACCATCTAAGATCAATCTCTTTGCTCGCACCATCTCCTTTTTGTACTCCTTTAGTCGATTTGCATCCTGGGGTACTGCTACCATTGCATCATTATATGGCTTCAAGCCCTATTCATCTAGAAGGAAGGACATCCTTGCCTTCGAGATGACATAGTTGGAAGCTTCGTCCAACCTGTCCCGATCTTGTAGTCCGATAGTGGCCATCTCAGATAGTGTTGAAAATCTCCTCTTCCCTTCTACTCAGCTGCTGCTAGCCTATTCACACTCCCTTCTGGGGTGAGAAACTTTGCACACAACGATTGCTGATTTATAAGGGAATTTGAACTTCTTGAGACTAGAAGTTCCCTGAGGAAAATTTTCCCTCAGTGTTTGCTCTTCTTCCACCTGACGCTAGTTCTGCTCTAGCAAACTGTTGAAAAATTGCTGCGTCTAGCTAGAGATATGCTCTGCGAAAAATATTGGCTGCTCCCTCTGCCTTTGGAATCCCTCGATTTGGAGAGATCAATTTTTTCTGCCCCTCTCTCAGAAAAATCGAGCCTCCTCAAGAAGTTCGACCTCTTGGCCAAGGTGACTGCGCTGCCATCTAGGGTTTCGATCTAATGTCCTCAATGAACAATGGAACTCCTTTTGTCTTCACTATTGAGCTCTTCGGCTGATCATCTACGCTCTGATACCATGTGAAACTTTAGAAACTCGAATCCTATTGCAACAACTGGAAATATTTCTCCTAATTGTTAAATTAATTTACTGTTTGCTACAGCAAATACTGAATCAATCACACTGCAACCTACACAAATAAACTATGGAAGAAATAAGCGGTAGAAGAAATACTAGCACACACACATAAAATGACGCAGCAGAAAAAATAAATGCTGGAAGAAATACTAGCTCACACACATAAAATAACACAACAGAAGAAATAAACGCTGGAAGAAATACTAGCACACACACCTAAAATGGCACAACAGAAAAAATAAACACTGGAAGAAATACTAGCACACACACATAAAATGACAGTTATTTTTGGACCATTGTCCCGGGAAAAACCCAACTTGGGAAAACTGGTGCAGCAGCTGAGGGTTTTATTATTATGCAACAGTGAAATAATCTGAGTACAACTGGATGCCAAAATTGGCAATCCTACAGAGAAATACTGGCAAGAAAAAACTAGTGAGGAATTTCCTCACTTCACAGGCAAATTCGAGCATTGACCTTAGCTCAAATATAGCCGTCCAAACTGGCTTTGTGTAGTCACTATGTCACCCTAACGCAATCACTTCTGCACTCAGCTTGGAACAACTTCTCCTCAAGTCGTTCAGTTAGCTGATGTCTGGGAAAATGTCTCTCTTGGCCTCTAGAACCTTTGCCCAACTTCTGGCACAGAAACTCAGCTTCTCCCCAACAATTTTGGAATTGCCTTCAGAGGCTACTGCGCTGCTCTGCATTAGCCTAACTGTGGCTCCTCTGCCTCTCTACAAATGCACTCATTGGCACTGGATTCCTTCCTTCGGCTTCACTGTCCATGCCCCTCTCTCACTGCTGCGATTTCTCTGGCGCTCTCTCTGGCAATTGACTACTGCTACTTAGGAAATTGATCTGCTCATGAAATCGAACGGCACAAGTGATTTCTTCAAGCCCCATTGACTTCTTCTTATAATCCTTTGTTGAGACTTAAACAATCAAGATTAGATACTAATCGATGGCTAGGATTAACTTGAAGTCGATCTATGTGAGTTTCTAGAACATTCACACCATAACTTAGTTAATTCTGATTAATTAGTCATATTCCCTGGAATAGTCTAAAAATAATTAAAAAGCATTAATACACATTGGTGACGAATCATTAATTCACAAGTTGCAAGGGAATATAACACAAGGATTCATTCGATTTATATTATATAAGAGTATATATAATCATTAATTTCTCGAGTTATAAATTTTATTCTCTACGTCCCACTTTCATGTTATGAAAGGACTGTTCGAACTGAGGTGGGGATTTAATAAAGAGCTATTTTTTTTTTTCAAAATTTGCGAGACACTTCTTTTTATTACCCAAAAAAGGAATTGTATGTATGTATATATATAGATAGATAAAAGAAAAGGAGAAAAAAGTTATTATCAAAAATGTATCATATATATATATATATATATTCAAGTGGTAATATTTAAGTAGTTGTTAGAAAGCAAGAAGCGTGGAGAATATGGATTTCACATAGAATTGTACCTTTTTTATGACTTGTATTTTTTTGTGCAAAGGAGTTTACATGCCGAGTCATTTAACGATTACCTTCTCTCAAATTGTGAGAGCTTGTTTTTGGAGTGACAAAAACTAAGATGCAGCTCAAGAATCAAAGGAAACAAAATTTGACTTGTAAGTCGAGCACCAAACAACTCTTCTACAAGACACTACAATTGAATGTAGCCAAAAATTACAATTAGGAGATCGGAAAAACTAACATATAAAAGAATTAGATGAAAAAATGGCCAAATTTTAAAATTAGAAGACAAATATAAAAATCTCTAGGATATGTTCTATGAGGAATCAAGAAAAAAAGGAGGAAATTTCTTGTCTAAAACACTGCTGTCAAAAATTACTTGCACAATGAAGAAGTCCATGGCTTTGAAGTGTTGTAATATAAGAATAGAACACAAGAAGGAAAATCTTGAGAGGGAGTTCAAAACTAACCTTTTTTTTCAAATAATTGAGAAAGAACCTGTTAGCGACAGATAAAGAAAATTCTCACTTTGAAGAAACTTCTCACTAACTGAACCTTAATCAAAGTTTGGTAGAACAAATCAAAAAGTTAAAAGATGAGAAACTTGAGAATCCAAACGTTTAAAATAAAGTCGAAAAATCAGAAAATGAAGAACTTTCATGTCTAAAGATTCATAATCAATGCCTACGCAAATTAAGAGGCTTAAGAATGATAAGCAGTTATTAGAAAACAAATTTGAACAACTTATCAAAAAGGAAAGATATAAGTCTTTAGATGTAAAAGTCCAAGCGGAGGAGAAAGGAACAAATTCAGATCCGACTGATATCACAACTTAAGAAGGTGCCAGTCCACTAGAAGTATAGAAATTTTTGATTGTCGGAGTACAAATGATAAAAATTCCTAGTGTAGTTATAAAAATTCAATGATCAACAAAGCATTACCGGTGTACGGAAAAGATATAATAACTAAAGTAAATTGAGGAAACACTACAAATACAGTAAGGGAAAGCTATGCTACAATGACACTTTATTGACATCCTAATCATAAGAGTAAATACCTTAACTGATGAGTGTATCAACATTTCTCTGAGGGAAAACAATTGACCTATCATCTGAAGAATATTGATGCTAGTACAATTGAGTCTCATAACAACAATTCATCTTGGGAATCCTATAAGCACATTGTTCTGCAAAACATTGAATTAGGATGGTTATATCCTTTTACAGTTTGACAATTCTGCTCTGCGATTAGAAGCAGATATTGTCTGGTATGATCAACTATGATAACATCAAGAACAGAAAATAATGCAGAGACTGTCATGTCCCTTCCCAAAAACATTTGTAACAGCCTTATCTCTACACAATTTTGCCAAGGGAAAGGACCCTAGCAGTTTCGACTTGGGGACATGGGAGAAATTTCAGCCAGATTAGTTTGCTAGTGGAAAGTGGGGGCCACCCACGTGGAAATTTGAACTAGGCAATTCAAATTGCTTGGAGGGAATTCGTATAGCTGTTGGAGGGGCCCACATGAGGCAAAGGAAGGCCCACGAAGTCATAAGGAGAAGGAGCCTCTCGCTTGGTCATTCATTCACTCTTGTATATCGAAGTTTACTTGACTGTTTGCTCGCGCCGCTTAGCCGAGTCAACTGGCTGTTTAACCACGAATCTCTCAAGCGGGAGATTCAACCTTACCTTCGGGGGACTTTGAGTGCTACCCTAGGAAGGCAGTTCCACAACATATTGAGGAGTTCTGGGAAGTATCTACAACATAGTCATTCAACTATCTTCAGGGAGAGCATTTCTGGGCCAACAATTGAGAATACACAGTAGAGGAAAGGGCTACCTTGGCCCAGTGATTAGCCGGAGAAGCCAGGGAATTTGAAGGACATCATTGGGCCAGCATCCAGGAGGAGTTTGGGGCAAGAGAGAGCAGCAAATGGGCAGTTCAAATTCCAGGCTTGGAGGATAGCGCAGAGAGCTAGTCCAGTCAATTCGTGGGTCTTGAGGGGAAGAGATACAACCTGGAATCACAGCTGGGAAGGAAGGAGATTCATAGGAAGGATCATCTCAGTGATTTGGGGTAGTTTCCAGGAGGTCTTACGGCTTCATTCCAGCAGGCCGAGTTTTGCAGTTGTAGTTGAGGTTGGGCTCCTTGCGGGTCGAATTGCAGAAGTCTGAACTAGAACAAACCCTTCTTGGGATTTTCTGGGTTTTGGCTAAGAAGCAAGGAGATGAAATCTTATAATTTTCTGAGCATAGGAAGCAGTGATTCTAGCCCTTCAATTTCAGCAGACAATGTAGTTTTTGGGCAGCGCAGTTCAGTTTTGGTGCAACAGTTGGGGCAGCCTTCAGTTCAGCAATTGCTCACTTGGGTTTTGTCACGCTTGTCCTTAGAGACAAGCCTAGTTGCACCATTCTATTTTTTCATTGTATTTGCCCTTGAAGAATTAATAAAATGGCTCAACAGTTCTCTATTTCTATCGTTTTCATGGGTGCTTGATGTAAATTTCGTTTTTCCGATTGCTGGATTGTTTGCATGCTTTGTTTATCACTAAATTTCCTATTTAGGAACATTACAGTGGTATCAGAGCCTAGGTCTTGGCTCAGCTGTGGGGATATTATCCTATGAGAGAAGGGGACCAACAGAACATTACATACAAGAGGCAGAGGTACTGGAGCAGAGAAAGAGCTGGAAATCACTCTAGACACAGAGGATAGGGGAAAGAAGTGGTAGTAGAGGAAGATATGGTAGAGCCTAAGAGCAGGGAGGAGATGGCTTTTGACAGCCTCTTGAAGGCTTTGAATGATTTAGCAAAGGGCCAGAAAGAGACGCTGGAGGAGATAAAAATGCAGAACCGAGAGAGAACCACCCCTAGAGGGTTCTTATTTGGGGAA
The DNA here is from genome assembly GCA_031772625.1 of Pinus tabuliformis. Lineage (NCBI taxonomy): Eukaryota > Viridiplantae > Streptophyta > Pinopsida > Pinales > Pinaceae > Pinus > Pinus tabuliformis. The sequence continues at coordinate 1,020,078,842 of CM062805.1, forward strand.
AATTTTGGAGCCTCCTAGCAATTCGATCACCCTTCATCAGCGGTTCAATCCCCATCAGCCAGTGGGCCAACTCGAGCCACATTGCCGTCTTTCGTGCCTATGACACAGATCGAACCAGCAGGGGGTGAAGACCCCTCAGAGATGGGAGAACACATTAGAGAGTGGAAATCTATGGGTGTAGACTTCAGGGAAGCGCTCTTTCAGAGATTTCTGTAAGCTCAAGGAGAATTAGAAGAGCAAGGGCTATGGAGGACAGGGCACGCAGAGCTATGAGCTGCAGTTGACCATAGGGAGGATGTACTTCCCTACATTCGATGGCATTGCCAAGTGCATTGCTCGGGCCTGGGTTGAGAAGATGGATACTATGGAGGACAGGGCACGCAGAGCTATGAGCTGCAGTTGACCATAGGGAGGATGTACTTCCCTACATTCGATGGCATTGCCAAGTGCATTGCTCGGGCCTGGGTTGAGAAGATGGATACGTATTTCCAGTTCAACCGGATGACAGAGCTGGAATCCATCAAGATGGCCACGTTGCACATGGAGGGGGAAGCCCATGACTAGTGGTTTCATGGTTTGGCCACCTTGGGGTATGCCAATGTGGCTTCATGAGGATTTCACTAGGAGGGTGGTGGAACGCTTTGCCCAAAGGGATCTAGAGGCCCATTTCGGTGAGCTAACCCAACTTGGGGGTTGACTCAATGGCTTTTGAATCTGTAATGCGCTGTCTGGCTGAGAGGTAGAAGGCGAGATTGATGGTTATACTTTGTGCTGTAATTCAAACTTTTCGCCAAACAGGCAACCCAAAGCAGTACATTTCGGAGTTTCTGCAAGTTTCAATGATGGTCTCGAACCTATCAGATGCTTGAAGGGTATATACCTTCATAGAGGGCTGACTCAAGCCCGTATGTGGAATGGTGAAGTCACGTAGACCCTCCACGCCACAGGAGGTAGTTATGTGAACCAAAGATTTGTAGGGGGCCATCCCCAAGACCAAAACACCTTTTCTTGCACGGACCCCTTTTCCTAGAAGGGGCATGATACTAGACCCCCACGTTAGAGAACCACCTAGGGATAGGACAGCTGGATGATGAGACACAGAAGGACCTCAGGAGGAGGAAGTTGTGCTTCACTTGCTAGGAGCCCTGGGCACCATGCCATCGGTGCACTGCTGGCAAAGCACATTATATTGAGGTCTTTTCAAACAGTGGCCAGGAGGATGAGATGGAGCAGGAGTGTGATATGGGAGACAGTGAGAGTCCAGCGGATAGTGGACCACCACCACCACCTCCACAAGGAGGGGCATCCTTTGCCCCATCCGGGGGAGTCCCTACTTCTTCATGCTGAGTCCCCAAATTCTTGACATTGAGTATCAGAGGCACTATATAGGGACAACGAGTGTCGGTCTTAGTTAACAATGGGGCTACTCTCAACTTCATAGATGCCCAATTGGTTCAGGGGAGGGGCCTCACCACGACCTAGTTTGAGGGCTTTTCAGTCCTGGTACCAGGTGACTGTACCATGAAGTGCACTCAGTATGTGCCAGCTTTGACAGTAGTTATGGGAACTACTCTATGAGGGACCATTTCTTTGTGGTCGATGTGCCAGACACCAACGTGGTGATGGGCGTCTAGTGGCTGTACTCCCTTGGGCGGGTCACTGCTAATTGGAAGAAACTGGAAATGGAGTTCACTGAGCCGGATGGCAAACCAACGGTCCTTAGAGGCATGCATTCATATCCACCCCAGACAGTCCCAACGCATAGGATGGAGGCAAATCTGCGACATGGGGACATAGCATGGATAGTGGGGTTGAGGGTTTCAGAGGTTGGAGGACAGGTCCAACCACCACCTCTAGACATACAAGCCTTGTTGGATAGGTACGCATTGGTGTTTGATGATATTCCACTTGGGCAGCCGCCAGATAGGGGATTTGAGCACACCATTGAGCTAGAGCCGGGTGTGCAGGCAATGATCACTACCCGTTATAGGCAACCTAAGGCCTATAAGGATTGAGAGGGCCATCAAAGAGCTGTTGGCATTGGGCCATATCAGGCCAAGTTCCGGTCCTTTTGCATCTTCAATAGTGTTGGTGAAGAAGAAGGATGGAACCTTGCGCATGTGCATTGACTACCGGGCCCTCAACAGGAAGACACTGAAGAACCGGTACCCCATCTCCCGCATCGATGAGTTGATGGATGAGCTTAGAGGAGCGAAGTACTTCTCTAAGATAGATCTACGATTGGGGTACCACCAGATTAGGGTGAGGGATCAGGACTTCCCCAAGACAACTTTTCAGTGCCATTATGGGCACTTTGAGTTCTTGGTCATGCCATTTGGGTTGACAACGCCCCGACTACTTTTCAGTCTCGTATGAACCATGTGTTCCGGAGGTAGTTGAGGAGATTTGCGCTGGTTTTCTTCGAAGATATCTTGATTTACAACAATATTTGGAAGGAGCATCTCCAACACTTGGAGGAGGTGCTGCGTATTTTTGAGTAGCAGCAGTTTTATGCCAAATTGTCCAAGTGTGAGTTTGGCCTGACATAGATGCTCTACTTAGGGCATATCATTGGTGCAGATGGGGTGAAGGTCCATGAGGAGATGGTACGAGCTATCCGTGATTGGCCAGTACCCAGAGATGTGACAGCGTTGAGGGGCTTCTTGGGCATTTGCCCTTATTACTAGAAGTTCGTCAAGGGGTTTTCGCTGTTGGTAGCACCCTTGACAGCTTTGACAAAGAGAGGGGCTTTCACATGCACTGATGGGGCACATGCAACTTTTGATCACCTCAAGGAGGTGATGAGCAATTGTCCAGTTTTAGCACTTTCGGACTTTTCCCAGCCCAGCTCTATTGGAGGTTGCCCCCTCGAAGAGGCAAGTGAACATTGCTTTCCTTTCTGAATAGTAAAATACATGTTATTTCTTATTGTTCTGTGTTTTGGGTATATTTCTTCGCATATTTGGTATTCTGGTATCTTCTCGTAGGTCAAGAGCATAACAAGTGGTTGTAAAAATTTCTGTTTTCCCACCCTGGTTTTCAGTTTTACCTTATTTCTCCCATGTAGTTAAATGCCTTTTCCCATATCCATACATTCAACAACTGAATATATATATATATATATATATATATATATATACCATATCCATACATTCAACAACTGATATATATATATATATATATATATATATATATATATAGTTTTTTGCTGAAAACACAAATTCTGGAAATTTTACAGAATGTTGGAAAATGCAGAAATAAAAATTAGCAGGTACAAACAACCATTTAAAACATTTGAACACAGTGATTTTTGGTCAATGTGACCCTGGAAAAAGCCCCTACAACTCTTGGGGAAAACCAGTTTGAGAGCTCTTATTTATTTCTGAAAAATGCCTTTTATAGTGAGAAATATTCAGCGAAAATCAACAAGCAAATTTACAACTTATCTCAATTTCTGAGCCTCACAGCCCACTGAAAATTTCTAAACAGCAACACAATGCTGTACGGTTACTGTACGGACGGTATGTACGGCTGTACAGACTGTACGGATTGTACGGACAGACTGTACAAACCTCGATTTTTGTGCAGAAAATCAGCTGCCTCGATTTCTGTGCAAAAATCTGCCTTTTACTGTTTGTTCATTCAGCTGTACGGATTTGCTTAACTGCTGCCTTGGTATGTGTGCCATGCTGCTGTCTCCTTCTCCTCCCTGTCCAGAAATCTCTCTTGCTCTCTTGCTCTCTCTCTCTCAATTTGCTCATGAAAGAATGAATGATCTTTTTCTCATTTTCCTCCCTTAATCCAACCCTAAATGACTTTTGGGTGATCCCTAAATCCAATGGCTGAAATAGATTGAGATCTAGGGCTGAGATTAAATGCTCATTTAAATCTCACTTTCTATTTTTTAATTCACCCCACTTTAATAAAGACCCACTTAGTCATTTATTTCCAAAGTCACTTTTCCTTTCTAATTTTTCATTGATTTTATAAAAGTCACTTTAAAATTAGACTTTAGTAACTTTATCACTTAAAGTCACTTTTAAATTAGATTTGACTTTATAAAAATTATAAAGTCACTTTAGGAGAAAAATTAAATTCTTTTGGACACTTTTCCCTAGGCCAAAGATCAAACCTTAAGGAACCACCTGTCCTCCGGTACCAAATTTCAGCACTCCCTCTTATCGAGGAAGGTGTTCCTCACCACACCCATCTTATTTCTGAAGTAGTCATGCTTACCTCGTGGTAAGGCTTTGGTAAGAATATCTGCAACCTGCTCATCAGTGGGAATATACTCAAGCTTCACAGTGCCCTTCTGAACACAGTCTCTGATGAAATGATATTTGATCCCGATATGCTTTGACCTGTCATGAAATACTGGATTCTCCGTGAGTTTAATGCAACTCTGATTATCACAGGAAACCACTGAAGGTTTCAACAGCTGACCAAATAAGCCAAACAACATCTTGCGAAGCCAGATGACCTCACAACTAGCTAGATTGGCTGCCATATACTCTGCTTCCGCTGAACTCAATGCTACTGACTGCTGCTTTCGGCTGAACCATGACACTACTGCCGAACCCAGCCCAAAACAGCACCCTGAAGTGCTCTTCCTATCAGAAGCACAACCTGCCCAATCAGAATCAGTGTAACCTGCCAATCTTACTCCATCCCCCTGCCTGTAGTCCAGACCATAATGCACTGTCCCCTGCAAGTATCGCAAAATGTGTTTTGCAGCCACCCAGTGAACCCTCCTAGGCTCACACATAAACTGACTCATCGTGTTGACTGCAAAGCAAATATCTGGTCTAGTGTTGACCAAATACATCAAGGAACCAATCAGCTTCCTGTACAATGTGGGATCCACCAACTCAGAATCCGAAGCATGAAGCTTCTTTCAGTTGGTGATCATCGGTGTCGACATGGGTCTACAATCCTCCATGTGGAATCTGCCAAGGATGTCCACAATATACTTCCCCTGCCCCAGGAAGAAATGCCCCTCCTCCTGCCACACCTCCAAACCCAAAAAGTAATGCATCAAGCCGATGTCCTCCATCTCAAACTCCGCCGCAAGATCTCTCTTGCAGTGCTCTATGAGTCTCTCTGCACCTCTAATGACCAAGTCATCCACATACAACACCAGAATGAGAGGTTCCTCACCTATCACAATAAAGTAAAGGTTCGGATCTGCCTCACTCTTTGTGAAACCCAACCCCTGCAAGTATGTATCTATCCTGGAGTACCAAGCTCTGGGAGCTTGCTTCAGGCCATAAAGGGCCTTCTTCAGTCTGCACACATGGGACTCCTTCCCATGCACCTCAAAGCCCTATGGCTGCTCAATGTACACCTCCTCCTATATGAAGCCATTGAGAAATGCAATCTTCACATCCATCTGTTGGATCTTCCAACCCATCTCTGCTGCTATCGATATAATGGAGTGGACCGAAATATATCGAGCCACGGGAGCGTAGGTGTCCTCATAATCAAATCCCTCTACCTGGGAGAATCCTCTAGCCACAAACCTCGCTTTGAATTTCTCAATGCTGCCATCTGCAGCATGCTTTACCTTGTAAAGCCATCTGGAGTAACCACGGATTTGCCCTTAGGCCTCGACACCACCTCCCAAACATCATTCTTCATGATAGAAGAATACTCCTCCTGCATGGCCTCTCTCCAGACCTGCTAGCTAGCTACCTCCTCTTAGCTAGAAGGCTCAGAGTCAAGGATGCTGGTAACCATTGCCATATAGCTACAAAACCTCTCAGGTGGTCTACTCTCTCTGACCGGCCTCTTAGGCTCAGCAACATATGTGGCATCTCTCAAGGTGTCCTGAAGCCACTTGGGCTTCCTCTTCCCTGAGTGCACTTCTCCCGTAGGAGAATGAAACTCCTCCTCCCCATCATCATCAGGAGCTTGAACTCCTGACTGTCTGTCTGCTGTCCTCCTGCCTACCCCTGAGCTTGTAGAAGCTGAGGTACCGTGTGAACTGTCCATCAGTGGACTCCCTAGTGAACTGCTCTACATGCTGCCCGGAGCACCACCCCTCTGGCTCGGTGAGCCACTGCTCACTGACGGACCTGATATCCTCATAGATGTACCTCCAGATCCTCCTGATCCCTGCCCACTGGATCCCTGCGACTGACTCAACTGCTGCTGAGGGTCTGGCTGATCCAGATACTCTAACTCTCGTGATCTCCTAAAGACCCTGTCCTCTTCGAACTTCACATCCCGTCTGACAACAACTCTCCTCTGTGCAGGAATGTAAATCCAAAAGGCCTTTGAGGTCTCACTGTAGCCCACAAAGATACCCTTCTCTGCAGTGGGCTCTAGTTTGGTCCTCTTCTCCTTGGGTATGTAGGAGTATGTAATGCATCCAAAGATATGAGGATGACCAATATCAGGCTTCTTCCTAGAAAAAGCCTCCTCCGGAGTCATGTGCCCCAAGGCACGATGCAGACTCCTGTTCTGCAAGTAAACAGCTGTGTTGTAGGCCTCTGCCCACAAGAACAATGGCAACCCCTGATCATGTAACATGGCTTTGGCAGCCCCTACGATGGATCTGTTCTTCCTCTCCGCAACCCCGTTCTGCTGGGGGTTGTAAGGAACAGTGAACTCCCTCCTAATGCCTGCCTCCGCACAATAGTCAACAAACTCTCCAAGGGTGTACTCTCCCCCATTGTCCGACCTCAGGGACTTGATCTTCCGACCTGTCTGTGTCTCCACAAGAGCTCTAAACTCCTGAAACCGCTTGAAGACCTCACTCTTGGTCTTCAAGAAATAAATCCAGGTCCCCCTGGAGTGATCATCAATGAATAAAACATAGTACTCATATCCACTCAAGGAAACATGAGACATCCGACCGCTCACATCCGAATGAATCAAATCAAGTATCCCAGTCGCTCTGCTGTCACTGCTGGGAAAAGGGGATTTGACAAACTTGCCCATCGCACATCCTCTGCAAGTATCAAAGTGATCAGTGCTGAAATCTGGCACACCTGTAGTGATCTCCCGCAAGGTCCTCAAGGCTCCATGATACATATGTCCCATCCTGCGGTGCTAAATCTCACACAGCTCAGAACTGCTAGCTCTGCTGTCGGTACTACTGCTCAATGCCACAAGGGACTGGAATGCAAACTTGTACACCTTTGCATGGCGTACACCTATCACTCTAGCTGAATCAGCTGGAGTGCCCCTGGGATACATCAACACCTGTCCTCCCCTGAACAGTACCTCATATCCTCTGTCCTCCAAAGTTGAGACGGATATGAGGTTCTTCCTCATCCCTGGCACATAAAGAACGTCTGACACCTTCAAGGGAGGTTTGGACTCCATTTGAAATGTCCGTGTCCCCACCACGACTACTCTGACAACTCTGTCATCACCGAGTACTACCTCAATATCAGTGCCACTCTCTGAAAGCTCTGAGAAGTACTCCCGGACTCCTGTCATGTGATGTGAAGCCCCACTGTCCACATACTAGATACCTGAGGATGCTCCGCTAATCGAGGGAAAAGCATGCTCCCTCTGAACCTGTGTGGCAGGTGATCCTGCACTAGGGGACTCATACGCAGTGAACCCAAACTCGGTCAAAACGAACTGCAAAGTCCTCAACCTCTGCTGAAGCTGCCACGTTCTGGTTCTTCCCCTTCTTCTTCTTCTTCTCCCGACACACAACTGCATAGTGTCCCATCTTTTGACAAATTCAACACTTCACCTTGGAATAGTCCTTCTGTGTGTCACCCTGTTTACCTTTACCTTTGCCTTTGCCCCCACCATTGCTTGTGGAAGCCTGCTTTTTCCCTTTGCCTTTCTTGCCTCCTGTCGACAGTGCTACATCCTCATCCTGCTCAACTGGCTTGGCTGCCCCAAGATGACCTTTCCTGATCTCTGTCTGAATGCAATCATCCCAAAACCTCTCCCATGTGGGAAGGGTCTCACGTGCACAAACCCCATCAACAAAGTTCATCCATGAACGGGGGAGGCCATTCACTGCAATCCACACCAACTCAGTGGGTGGAATGTCCTCTCCAATTGCTGCCAACTCATCTCTCACATTAGTAATCTTTGTGAGATATCCAACTGCACTATCATTACCCATCTTAATAATCTTCAGCTTCTCTTTCAGGACCATTTTCCGGTTCTCATTGGTACTCTGGTAGAGATTGGACAATGCTGTCCACATCTTATGGGCATTTCTCTTTCCTCTCACATGAGGAATGCAATGGTCTTTGACTCCGTCTAGAATCAGTCTCTTACCCTTGTTGTTCTTTTTATTATACTCGGCCAACTAAGTGGCATCAGTAGGCACAACAATAGGGTTTTGTGCGGTTGCGCCATGATGTCCCAGACTTCTGCCTCCTCAAAGATACTCTGCATTCTCTCTTTCCAAATGCTGTAGTTTGTGTTATCACTCAAGAAAAAATTTTAAATTTTTCACATCAGTTCAATGGTTTGTCAAAGGCACATAAATACTTTCTATCAGTTTCGCAGCGCAGCTCGGTTTAGGTGATTTCGTAGCGGAAAACATTGAGTTTGCACTAACTGCGCTACGAAATGAGAAATTCGTGCTGATCCATAGCACATCTCATCCCAACTGTCATAGTTCTGCAAGAATTTTACGGGAATAGCATGTGTAAGGTCTTGCATGACGGTCATAATATGTTCTTCCTGCTTATGTGTAAGGAATGGAAATAAGCTGCCTTCTGTATCACTCATGTTCCAAGTTGGCGGTAATGCAACATATCATAATATGGGTGCTTGCAAAGAGATGGTTGACAGTTGTACAAGCAAAAGTTGCGGTGGTCTATGATTCATTCTTGGCGGTGGGAAAATCTCAAAATTTTCATTCTGTTGGTTCTGTGCAGCCCTATACTTTGTGCAGGAAGAGATTTGAGGACAGGGATTCTGGTTCCCAAACGTCATGGACACATCTATAATCGCACGGTTGCCAAGATTCTTGCAGAATATACATCTACGGTGTATATGAGTGACCTGAATGCTCTTATCTCTTGGACTTGTTCGAGATGCAGTGGTTCGACAAAGAACTTCCAGCTGATAGAACTCATAGTGGATGTAGAACATTGCCTTCAGGCATTTGTGGGTGTAGCAGAAGACCTTGGGGCCATTGTCATTGCATTTAGGGGTACACAAGAGAACAGCATTCGGAACTGGGTAGAAGATTTGCTTTTCAAGCAGCTTGATCTTAATTACCCTGGCATGTCTGGTTCAATGGTACATCAAGGATTTTATTCTGCCTACCATAATACAACATCGCGTCCGAGGATTTTAGAAGCGGTAGAGAAAATCCAGAAGAGGAATAATGCACTATCCATTATGATTACAGGGCATTAAATGGGTGGAGCTATGGCTTCCTTTTGCGCACTTGATCTTACGGTAAACTATGGAGCAAAGGGTGTCCAAGTTGTGACCTTTGGGCAGCCTCGTATTGGAAATTCGGTGTTTGCTGATTTTGATAATACATTTGTATCAAAACATATACGTGTCTCTCATGCCCATGATATTGTTCCACATTTGCCTCCTCAGCTTACCAAGTTGCAACATCATGCAGAGCAGATTTCCACGACTGTAAAAGGTGTAGCTATGTGACACCTAAAAGTGAAGGATATGAAATCTGAAGTAATCGACAGTAATCCATACAGTAGACTTATGGCATTAAAGCGAATGGGTATTGTGAACAACTATGAGCGGACTCTATAGGGATATCCATAAACCGGTTCCAGATGAAGTTTGCAGGGCTTTAAAGAAGAAACGAAAATCTTTCTCTGGGCTGTAACAAGCTTGATGTATGGAGCTGGTTGATGTGTACAAGATTCGCCTCCCAAAGTTCACTGTTAAAGTTGTAGTTCAATATATGCAAAAGGTAATCCAGAGGAAGGCGCATTTTGATGTCATGGATCTTGATGTTGTTAAGATAGCGACAAAGTTTTTTATTGCTGCATTATTTGGACATGGCACAGGGGACCTTTTTATTCAGCCTCATCATTCAGATCTCATATATAACCCATATGCTGGTGATAAAAACATCATCAAGTTTGAGGGAAATCTGGATGAGAATGTGTTGCATGAAATTATTGGAGGTCCAGGATCCACACAAAATGACACCACCGAAGATGCCATTGATCATTTTCGCTCTAGGTGGCAAATGAGTAGAACTGAGGTACCTTTTGAATTTCCAGACAAATCAGAAAAACTGTAGGCATCATCCACGCAGAGGACTTAAGTGGACAGGAGAGGAAAGAAAACAGCGATGCTGAAGGTACATCCAATAAATGCGATAAAAGCAGTGACAGCATCCTTGACAAGAATTGTATTGATATTGTAGCAGCATTTCCCACAGGCAACCAAGTTTCTGACTGTCCTTTGGATAGATTTGCTCGAGTTTCAATTTCAATAAATGATGAAGAAAGGATGGTCATGGAAGCAATCATTGCCTCCCTTCGAGATCTGGAAACTGGAGAAGTTTCTCAAAATAAAACCTCCCAACCTACAGATACTATAGCCTGTAAGAAAGCTTCAGAAACATCTTTTCAAGACATTTCTAGTGGCTCATGTGATGACTCATCTGCTGAAAGCAACACATCAACAAGCATATCTAAAGGAAGCCACCAACAGGGTAGTTTTTTTCCATAATGACCAATAGCAACAACTGCAACCAGTGGGTTTGTCTATGATGGCAGTATCCTTCAAATGGCAACCGTGAAGCTTAGCAAACAGCAGCTATTCAATTTTGTGAGGATTTTAGAGGAAGACTGTGTTTTTTAAATCACACAGCAGTTTCGTAGCGTGCTACAAAACTGCTGTAGGTGATGTTTTCAATGCAGAATAAACAGTTTGACCGGGAATGTTAGAAGAGAGACACCTGTACATCAATACAGCCTACAGCTCATCTGGAGACATGGTGTTTGGTAGCAACGTTCCATACTTTGAGTTATTAAAGAGTTGGGAACACGCTGCTACATTTTCGGAGGATGGTAGGAGACAGGGACCTTAAAAATAGGTGTTTTGATCCTGAAGATAAATGATCCATCAGCGCTTACAGGTATCCAAAGTCAGCGTTCCTTGCATCTGTAGCTCAATCATCTTGAGCCTAACCAACAAAAGACAGCTGTCAAAGATCAAGAAAGGAATCAGGCATACGAGGAGATAGAGTTAGAATTTCAATGTGATTAGGACTCTATGTATTTACAGCACAATACTTTATGTATTTAATAAGTTTGTTTAAAAATAGATAAGGTTAGTTAATGATAGATCATCGAGCTCCCCTCATGCTGGAGGAGGAGACTCAAGGTAGTTTTAGTTTTGTTTTCCTATATATAGGAGAAACTCTGATGTAAGTGGGGTTGGAGATTTATAAAAGAAACAGAGTTTTTATATTGGCTAATGTAAAAGACTTTTGACAGTAATAGAAAGATTACTTTTTCTTCCCAAGATTCATCTTGTGTTCAAAGGCTCAGAATATATGTGGTTTGTCTTTATCCTTTCTGTTTTACAGCTCAATAGACATACAATCACTCTGAATTCACCTAGTGCTCAGACTTCCTGTGTATGTTTATGAGTTGAGGTTCTTTTTGAGAAATGTTCTGAGTGTTTAAACATTATATGCCTTGGCTTCCATGATTGAGTAGTTTATAGTTTACTGCAGAGGTGTTTGACTCCATGAGCCCAATGGAAGAAGTGTTATTTTGTTGTTCCAACCAGCTTATTTTCATGTACTGTTTGAAGAGTTAGCCATCTTTTCTTGTTATTAATCCATATCAAAAATCTGTGAGAGAGCCCTCTCTGACTAAGGAGGCTAAGCCTTAGTCTAAAGCCTGGTTTGAAATAGTTGCATGAGATCTTGCTAAGTAGCAGCCCTTAGTACACGATTTTGTGATAACATTTTGGTGCGTCTGCCGGGAGCCTGAAGATTATTCATTCCCGAAATCAATGGCTGAACTTCTGAAGGTAGCAGGAGCTCAGACATCTTTTTGAGGCTGCAAAACTACCTTGGCGACTCCACACATCGAATAAGAAATTGGAAGGTGACTCCACTGCTAGAAGATCAGTAGCTTGATGAAGTTTCAAGATGGATTCTACTGCAAGAATGAATGCCAGGTATGCTCCTATGGATCGGTCTCATATCCCTGGTTTTCCAAATCCTATGCCAAAGGTTGATTGGTTAGATGATCTTCCAATATTCAAAGATGAAAAGAAGGACAATGCTGCTCTTCATTTGGTTAGGTTTCATATGCATGTACACAGTCTTAAGGTTCATTTCCCTGAGGATTGTCTCATGAGGATGTTTATGGCCACTTTAGAAGGAAAAGCATGGTCTTGGTATAAAAGTTTGGAGAATGGTTCATTATCTTCTCTTGCTGATTTCCATGATGAACTCTGTGAAATGTATAAAGAAGGTTATCCTTCTTTGTTGTTGCTCAAAGATTGTTGTAGGCATTCTTTAAATCTTATTCAGTACTTGGAGGATTGTTATGGTGATGATGAATTTATGGATGAAGAAATTTTAGAGGCTCTCCATAACAATGCATTCCAGCACCAAGGAGAGGGTATAACATCTCATGAAACGCAGCATGAGGAGCAGCAGGGGTTTAGTTGTGAAACCCATGTTTCATCCTTTGGTATTGATGTAGAGATGCAGCAGACTTGTCAGGCTTCAGATCATGATGGAGATGAAATTGATTGCACTCAGCAAGAAGAAATATTGGAGGAAATTTTCTATGACCCTCAGGCAGAGGAAAAGCTTGCTCAATTTTATAATTCCTTGCAGCAGCTTACTTCAAATAATGATCATAGTAGTGAGGAAAATTACATTGTTTGTGAGCATCATTTAGAAAGGCAGTTGGATAGCATATCAAATAAATTTGGTGTGGCTGAAGATAAGTTGTCTAAAGATACAGAAGGTTTTGAGAATCAGCAAACTAACCATGTGTTTTTTGACCCTATAGCTGAATACATGGAAAAGATTTACTGTTCAGGCGGCTTCCAGTTATATTTTCATGTTGAAGAACAGTTACACCTTATGCTGCCTCGGTTACTTCAGTATCTGGTTTATTTTTGTTTCAAGCACAGCCAAAGGACAAACATGGAAATTTCAGATAAGATAAATGATTGGCTACATTGGAAATTCCACATTGATTGAGCTGAATGAAGTTTGAAATTGTTAGGGTAGGTAGGTAGGTGAATACGAATAAGCTCAAGGTTGACTGAGCATTTCGTTTTTCAGTAGATGTAGCTTTCTTTCTCCTACAGTCATGCTTGTCAAGCAAATTTCTGTTTGTCATAAATGGATAAGGCACTGGTTCTACGAGTTCTTAGTGTACTACAGGAGCACACTATCCCAAGTGGAGCCACTGTTATCACTCAAGAAAAAATTTTAAATTTTTCACATCAGTTCAATGGTTTGTCAAAGGCACATAAATACTTTCTATCAGTTTCGCAGCGCAGCTCGGTTTAGGTGATTTCGTAGCGGAAAACATTGAGTTTGCACTAACTGCGCTACGAAATGGGAAATTCGTGCTGATCCATAGCACATCTCATCCCAGCTGTCATAGTTCTGCAAGAATTTTACGGGAATAGCATGTGTAAGGTCTTGCATGACGGTCACAATATGTTCTTCCTGCTTATGTGTAAGGAATGGAAATAAGCTGCCTTCTGTATCACTCATGTTCCAAGTTGGCGGTAATGCAACATATCATAATATGGGTGCTTGCAAAGAGATGGTTGACAGTTGTACAAGCAAAAGTTGCGGTGGTCTATGATTCATTCTTGGCGGTGGGAAAATCTCAAAATTTTCATTCTGTTGGTTCTGTGCAGCCCTATACTTTGTGCAGGAAGAGATTTGAGGACAGGGATTCTGGTTCCCAAACGTCATGGACACATCTATAATCGCACGGTTGCCAAGATTCTTGCAGAATATACATCTACGGTGTATATGAGTGACCTGAATGCTCTTATCTCTTGGACTTGTTCGAGATGCAGTGGTTCGACAAAGAACTTCCAGCTGATAGAACTCATAGTGGATGTAGAACATTGCCTTCAGGCATTTGTGGGTGTAGCAGAAGACCTTGGGGCCATTGTCATTGCATTTAGGGGTACACAAGAGAACAGCATTCGGAACTGGGTAGAAGATTTGCTTTTCAAGCAGCTTGATCTTAATTACCCTGGCATGTCTGGTTCAATGGCACATCAAGGATTTTATTCTGCCTACCATAATACAACATCGCGTCCGAGGATTTTAGAAGCGGTAGAGAAAATCCAGAAGAGGAATAATGCACTATCCATTATGATTACAGGGCATTAAATGGGTGGAGCTATGGCTTCCTTTTGCGCACTTGATCTTACGGTAAACTATGGAGCAAAGGGTGTCCAAGTTGTGACCTTTGGGCAGCCTCGTATTGGAAATTCGGTGTTTGCTGATTTTGATAATACATTTGTATCAAAACATATACGTGTCTCTCAGGCCCATGATATTGTTCCACATTTGCCTCCTCAGCTTACCAAGTTGCAACATCATGCAGAGCAGATTTCCACGACTGTAAAAGGTGTAGCTATGTGACACCTAAAAGTGAAGGATATGAAATCTGAAGTAATCGACAGTAATCCATACAGTAGACTTATGGCATTAAAGCAAATGGGTATTGTGAACAACTATGAGCGGACTCTATAAGGATATCCATAAACCGGTTCCAGATGAAGTTTGCAGGGCTTTAAAGAAGAAACAAAAATCTTTTTCTGGGCTGTAACAAGCTTGATGTATGGAGCTGGTTGATGTGTACAAGATTCGCCTCTTAAAGTTCACTGTTAAAGTTGTAGTTCAATATATGCGAAAGGTAAACCAGAGGAAGGCGCATTTTGATGTCATGGATCTTGATGTTGTTAAGATAGCGACAAAGTTTTTTATTGCTGCATTATTTGGACATGGCACAGGGGACCTTTTTATTCAGCCTCATCATTCAGATCTCATATATAACCCATATGCTGGTGATAAAAACATCATCAAGTTTGAGGGAAATCTGGATGAGAATGTGTTGCATGAAATTATTGGAGGTCCAGGATCCACACAAAATGACACCACCGAAGATGCCATTGATCATTTTCGCTCTAGGTGGCAAATGAGTAGAACTGAGGTACCTTTTGAATTTCCAGACAAATCAGAAAAACTGTAGGCATCATCCACGCAGAGGACTTAAGTGGACAGGAGAGGAAAGAAAACAGCGATGCTGAAGGTACATCCAATAAATGCGATAAAAGCAGTGACAGCATCCTTGACAAAAATTGTATTGATATTGTAGCAGCATTTCCCACAGGCAACCAAGTTTCTGACTGTCCTTTGGATAGATTTGCTCGAGTTTCAATTTCAATAAATGATGAAGAAAGGATGGTCATGGAAGCAATCATTGCCTCCCTTCGAGATTTGGAAAATGGAGAAGTTTCTCAAAATAAAACCTCCCAACCTACAGATACTATAGCCTGTAAGAAAGCTTCAGAAACATCTTTTCAAGACATTTCTAGTGGCTCATGTGATGACTCATCTGCTGAAAGCAACACATCAACAAGCATATCTAAAGGAAGCCACCAACAGGGTAGTTTTTTTCCATAATGACCAATAGCAACAGCTGCAACCAGTGGGTTTGTCTATGATGGCAGTATCCTTCAAATGGCAACCGTGAAGCTTAGCAA
Source organism: Pinus tabuliformis (assembly GCA_031772625.1). Lineage (NCBI taxonomy): Eukaryota > Viridiplantae > Streptophyta > Pinopsida > Pinales > Pinaceae > Pinus > Pinus tabuliformis. The sequence goes on from CM062805.1 coordinate 1,020,094,535, forward strand.
ACAGCAGCTATTCAATTTTGTGAGGAGTTTAGAGGAAGACTGTGTTTTTTAAATCACACAGCAGTTTCGTAGCGCGCTACGAAACTGCTGTAGGTGATGTTTTCAATGCAGAATAAACAGTTTGACCGGGAATGTTAGAAGAGAGACACCTGTACATCAATACAGCCTACAGATCATCTGGAGACATGGTGTTTGGTAGCAGCGTTCCATACTTTGAGTTATTAAAGAGTTGGGAACATGCTGCTACATTTTCGGAGGATGGGGAGACAGGGACCTTAAAAATAGGTGTTTTGATCCTGAAGATAAATGATCCATCAGCGCTTACAGGTATCCAAAGTCGGTGTTCCTTGCATCTGTAGCTCAATCATCTTGAGCCTAACCAACAAAAGACAGCTGTCAAAGATCAAGAAAGGAATCAGGCATACGAGGAGATAGAGTTAGAATTTCAATGTGATTAGGACTCTATGTATTTACAGCACAATACTTTATGTATTTAATAAGTTTGTTTAAAAATAGATAAGGTTAGTTAATGATAGATCATCGAGCTCCCCTCATGCTGGAGGAGGAGACTCAAGGTAGTTTTAGTTTTGTTTTCCTATATATAGGAGAAACTCTGATGTAAGTGGGGTTGGAGATTTATAAAAGAAACAGAGTTTTTATATTGGCTAATGTAAAAGACTTTTGACAGTAATAGAAAGATTACTTTTTCTTCCCAAGATTCATCTTGTGTTCAAAGGCTCAGAATATATGTGGTTTGTCTTTATCCTTTCTGTTTTACAGCTCAATAGACATACAATCACTCTGAATTCACCTAGTGCTCAGACTTCCTGTGTATGTTTATGAGTTGAGGTTCTTTTTGAGAAATGTTCTGAGTGTTTAAACATTATATGCCTTGGCTTCCATGATTGAGTAGTTTATAGTTTACTGCAGAGGTGTTTGACTCCATGAGCCCAATGGAAGAAGTGTTATTTTGTTGTTCCAACCAGCTTATTTTCATGTACTGTTTGAAGAGTTAGCCATCTTTTCTTGTTATTAATCCATATCAAAAATCTGTGAGAGAGCCCTCTCTGACTAAGGAGGCTAAGCCTTAGTCTAAATCCTGGTTTGAAATAGTTGCATGAGATCTTGCTAAGTAGCAGCCCTTAGTACACGATTTTGTGATAACAGTTTGTATGCCCATCCAACCTATCCTCCACCCTCAATCCCAATGACATCCTGCTGTCCTAAAACTGAAAAATAGCATTGCTGTAGTAAAGATAAAAACTGCTGCTTGTGAAAATCAGCTTGCTGGAATTTTCTGAGTGAAAAATCAGCAGGCTGTAATTTTCCTCCTTGCTGTCCCAAACTGCCTTTCAGCACTCAAGCTCTGATACCATGTAAACATTTCTGTTTTTCCACCTTGGTTTTGAGTTTCACCTTATTTCTTCCATGCAGTTAAATGCCCTTTCCCATATCCATACATTCAACAACTGAAAAAAAAATTGTTTTTTTTGCTGAAAACACAAATTCTGGAAATTTTACAGAACGCTGGAAAATGCAGAAATAAAAATCAGCAGGTACAAACAACCATTTAAAACATTTGAACGCAGTGATTTTTGGTCAATGTGACCCTGGAAAAACCCTCTACAACTCTTGGGGAAAACCAGTTTGAGAGCTCTTATTTATTTCTAGAAAATGCCTTTTACAGTGAGAAATATTCAGCAAAAATCAGCAAAGATCAGCAAGCAAATTTACAACTTATATCGATTTCTGAGCCTTACAGCCCACTGGAAATTTCCAAACAGCAACACAATGCTGTACAGTTACTGTACGGACGACTGTACAGACTGACTGTACGGACTGACTATACAGACCTCGATTTTTGTGCAGAAAATCAGCTGCCTCGATTTCTGTGCAAAAATATGCCTTTTACTGTTTGTTCATTGCGCTATACGGATTTGCTTAACTGCTGCCTTGGTATGTGTGCCAAGCTGCTGCCTCCTTCTCCTCCCTGTCCAGAAATCTCCCTTGCTCTCTTGCTCTCTCTCTCTCAATCTGCTCATGAAAGAATGAATGGTATTTTTCTCCTTTTCCTCCCTTAATCCAAACCTAAATGACTTTTGGGTGATCCCTAAATCCAATGGCTGAAATAGATTGAGATCTAGGGCTGAGATTAAATGCTCATTTAAATCTCACTTTCTATTTTTTAATTCACCCCACTTTAATAAAGACCCACTTAGTCATTTATTTCCGAAGTCACTTTTCCTTTCTATTTTTTCATTAACTTTATAAAAGTCACTTTAAAATTAGACTTTAGTAACTTTATCACTTAAAGTCACTTTTAAATTAGATTTGACTTTATAAAAATTATAAAGTCTCTTTAGGAGAAAAATTAAATTCTTTTTGGACACTTTTTTCTAGGCAAAAGATCGAAGCCTTAGGGAACCACCTGTCCTCTGGTACCAAATTTCAACAGTGGTATTAGAGCACTTTCCAGGGCCGGTGCGATCTCCATTTTTAGTAGTTTTTTTTTTGGCTAGAGACGTGTTCCGACGTCTTTAAACCATGGGATCTGTCGTTGTGCACATAAACCTGCGGATTTGGGGAGGCATGCACGCAGGAAATACAAGAGGTGGTCACGCTTGTTGGACTCCCTTGTAACCCCTGTGGGTACCCCTTCGAGTAGTTGCCTAAGTTGCAGGAAATGTTGGAGAAGGGTCCGTTTCTGGCCGGAAACGAAACAGAAACGAGGAAACTCGTACCATACGACCTGGAAATTCGTTTCTGGCCATACTGGCTAGTTTCTCGAGGAGGAAACGTGGCCAGTACAGCCGGAAACGCCTTTCCAGGCCGTACAGTGGAGTTTCCTCTTCTAACTTGATTTTTTCTTGTATTTTTTTAAATTTTTTCGCTTCTAATTTTTTATTGGGCGACTAAAATATCTTCTGGATGCTTCTAGATGCCTCTCAAGTTATAAAAAAGAGGATTTTTTGAGTGGGGCAGCCTAATGTTCAAGCCTATGGCCCTAATGTTGATATGCAGTTCATGGTAATGTTAAATTCTTAAAGTAAAAGTGACATTCTCCTTTATTTTTCATTTTCATCCTTTTACTTAAATTTTTAACATTACCATGAAATGACTCAGGATGTTTGAGAGTGGTTTCGCCCTCATTGGATTTCATATGGAGAAAGTAGAATTTTAAATCTCACTCAAAATCCAGCAGACTTATCTGTTTTTCAGGATTTCAGGATTGTAATGTTTCCATTGGATTTTGTCATGTACTAGGGTATGGAACTTGTATTTAATCAAGAGAACCAAGCCCTCTATGCAGGGGAGACTCCCAATAATCAAGAGCACGTAGGGTACTAGGGTATGGAACTTGTATTTAATCAAGAGCACTAAGGTTGTTCAACTATGTAGGAGGAGACTCCCAATCGTGCACAAGACAAGAAATTAGAAATTTCTCGTGGCTAATTTTGGATATTGCTATTTTCATTATGTGATCATTCATGAGTAAATGTGATGTAAATTTAGAGACTTATAGTTTATGCATTGACAATTGACAATTTAATCATAATGTAATAAATTAGAATGTATCATATATGCTTTATGGTTGCACATATTTCTTAAATGTCCTAATCTATATATATATTGCGTTTCCCCGTTTCCAAAATTTGGGGGGGGGGGGGGTCATGTTTTGTACCCGTGCCTGTTTCGGAAGCTCGTACCTGTTTCCCCATTTCGTGCAACTTAAGTAGTAGCGCATTAGACAGAACCGCGCACGGACTGTCTTCCAAGTACCCTTTGGGTATATTGGAAGCCCCCTAGGCTCTCTTGAAACCTCGCCATAGATAAACCATTGGCCGTCTTGCTGCTACAGTACACCGAGAACAACACTCAGGGAGATTGCTCGTGCGTACGATAGGGTAGTCGGGTTGTACGGTTAAGGGTATGGTTGATCCTCCTTGGTTAGTGCCCTGAAAGATTGGGTTGAGTACTACACTCAGACCCTTATGTATATTGCGATCTGTAGCACCTGACACTCCTTGAGACCATAGTTCCCTTGTCTCTCTCTCGATCACGCATCATCTTTGCCAGATCAGATCTAGCAGGTTGGGTTTTGTTGTAGCCGCAACAATCAGTTCCGTCATTCAGATCTATCAGACCAGCCATTCAGATCTATGAGATCCGCCAATTAGATTTATCAGATCCGCCATTCAGATCCAGTAGTTTGGGTTCTGTAGTAGTCGCAACAATCAGATCCGCCATTCAGATCTAGCAGCAGGGGTTCGATCACTGCCACATTTCTACTCATACTCTGCAGTTGAGGGTTTCGCCGACAGATCTGACTATTTGTGTGGCTCCTATACCTGGGTGTGATTCTCGCAGGACATTGGGCATAATTAACTTTTATGGGAATCGACTACTGCAGTATTCCTAAGCGAGGAGTAAAACTCCTTTCGGAGTAGAGTCTAAGACCCTCCCGGCACGCTTATAGGAGACTTAGCCCATAAGAATCAGGTCGATGGGCTGAGCAAGGTGGTACCATTCACTTGTCACTGTCAAAATTTTGGGTGGTCCCAAATTGTTTTTCATAGTAATGACAAGTGCACCGGATTTGTGCATGGTACAAACCAGAGCTCAAGCTATGGCCAATGAGAAGATAGACACCCTTGAACAAAAGTTGGAGGCATTAACAAAGCAGATCTGGACCTTAAATGACACAATCACAAAGGGTAAATCGAGGGAACAATCGGAGGCATATGATTTTAATGAAAACCTTGAGGGTGAGTCTAGCCATTCTCCTCACTTCTATGGAGACCACCAACAGTCCCAGCCTCGACCACCCAAGCTGGACATGTATAAATTTGATGGCTCTCATCCGGCCACATGGCTAGCACATTTGGAGCAATATTTCACATTGAATCACATTAGAGATGATGTGACTAAGCTAAGTGTGGGAAGCCGGTACTTGGACCAAGAAAGATGTCAATGGTGGTAGTGGCATCAACGTTGCTATGCAAGGCCAATGACTTGGCAGATATTCTCAAAAGCCCTTTCCGATCGCTTTGACCATGAATATAACTTTTTGGGTCGTCTTACTAAGCTCCAACATACAGTTACAATGCAAGAATATATTAAAGCCTTTGAAGCATTAGCCTTCCGCATAGGAGGTCTAGTAGATGAATTCTACTTGGAATGTTTTGTCAGTGGTCTCAAAGACGCCATACATGCCTATTGCAACACCCAGTCTCATGGCTGGCAGCTTGCAAGATAGCTCGTGAAGTAGAACGCACGTTAGCGGCCTAGTTGACTCGTCCAAATTTCATAGCCAAGGGATGCCCCACCCAGGCTCCGAGCACTACCCAAACACTTACGGTTGAAAAGGTGCCACCAGTGGAAATGGCGGAACGAAGAAAGCAAGGATTGTGTTACTACTGTGATGAGAAATACTCCCCGGGGCATAAATGCAAGGAACCCAAATTCTTTCAAATTGATGCTATTGATCACAGTTCATCTGAGGAAGCCCCACCATTTGAGGGACCAAAGGAGGAAGATGAGGACAACCAGTCAGACAATGAGCTCCCAGCTACACTTGAAGAACCAGTTATCTTGCTTCATGCTTTGGCAGGAATTTCTTCTCCCCAAACTCTCAAAATCAGAGGTTTTATTAAGCATCGCCCTATAGTAGTCTTGATTGATAGTGGCAGTACGCATAACTTTATCCATCAAAGAGTCGCTGAAGCAGTGCATTGTTTTGTCAGAGCAGTCTCTAATTTCCAGGTCCAGATTGCTGATGGGGGGACAATGAAATGTGAAGGTTGCTTTGAAAATGTCAAAATTCAAATGGGGGATTTTCACCTAAAGACCCACATTTTTGCTATCAACATGGGTGGGTGTGACATTGTCTTGGGTGCTAAATGGCTCTGCACACTTGGCCCAATCACAATGGATTTCCAGGAGTTATATATGAGCTTTAAGCAAAATAACCACACACATACTATCCGCGGACTCCAGGCAGGTGCTCCTTCTATCATCAGCTCGCATAGGATGGAAAAATTGTTAAAAAAGGGCCACCATGGAGTTATAGCCCAATTTAATGCCATCTAGGCCTTCGAACCCACTTCTCTTCATATTCATCCTGAAATGTAACAAGTCTTAAACAACCATCTGTCGGTCTTTGATAAGCCTCATGAGCTTCCACCCTCGAGAGGGGACCATGATCATCACATTACTTTGGTCCCAGGGGCACAACCACCAAATGTGCGCCCATATAGATATCCTTTGGCCCAAAAGAATGAAATTGAAAAAATCATGAAGGAACTCCTGGAAGCTAGTGTCATTCCTCCTAGCATTAGTCCTTATTCATCGCCTGTGGTCATGGTGCTCGAGAAAGATGGGGAATGGCATATGTGTCCAGACTTTAGGGGCCTCAACAAGCTGACGGTCAAAGATAAATTTTCCATCCCGGTTGTTGATGATTTGCTGGATGAACTAAATGGGGCTCAATTCTTTACTAAGCTCGACCTTTGCTCGGGCTATCACCAAATTCGCATGAAAGAAGTAGACATTCCAAAGACTGCTTTCCAAACTCATGAAGGCCATTATGAATTCCTCGTCATACCATTTGGTCTCTGTAATGCTCCATCCACTTTTTAGAGCCTCATGAATCACCGGCTCAAACCATATCATGGGAAATTTGTCCTTGTTTTCTTTGATGACATCCTCGTCTACAGCCTCACCTAGAAAAAACATCTTTAGCATGTAGATCTGCTCTTGCAACTGCTCCAGAAGCATAAATTATTTGTCAAATTGTCCATGTGCTCTTTTGGCATGGAAGAAGTTGAGTATTTGGGCCACATTGTGGGGTGTGAAGGTGTCAGGGTAGACCCCGAAAAGATCTAGGCAATGCAGGATTGGCCTCAACCAAAGACCTTGAAGAGCTTGAGAGGATTTTTGGGTCTCACTGGCTACTATCACAAATTTGTCCGCAATTATGGTCGCATTGCTAGACCCCTCACTCACCTTCTCAAGAAAAATTCATTCCTCTGGAATGATGAAGCGCAATAGGCATTTATAGCTCTCAAACATGCCATGTGTTCCACTCCCATATTGGCACTACCCGACTTCACCAAATCTTTTGTGATTGAATGTGATGCTTCAGGTACGGGTATTGGGGCTGTCTTAATGCAGGAAGGTCGACCCTTGGCCTTCACTAGCCAACAACTAAGTGGGACAAATCTGGGACAATCTACCTATGAGAAGGAGATGATGGCCATCTTACATGCAGTGGATACCTGGCGACCATACTTATTGGGGCGACGTTTCCAAATCCACACAGACCATCAAAGCCTTAAATATTTTTTGGAGCAACGCTTATCCTCGCCACAACAAAATAAATGGCTAGCCAAAATGTTGGGATATGATTATGAGATAATTTACAAGAAAGGGCGCGAAAATGTCATAGCGGATGCTTTATCACGCCAATTTGAGGAGGAAAGCACCCTGCTAGCAATCTCTCTTCCCATTCCAGAGTGGATTGAAGAGGCTCGCAAGGAATGGTTTTCACATCCTTTGCTCTCCCAACTCATTAATAAATTGCAGGCGGATCCAAATTCCACAACGGGCTACTCTTGGCAGGATGAGATTCTTTGCTACAAGGACAAAGTAGTGATATCACCAACATCCACCCTCAAAAGTCGCATTTTGGCAAAGTTGCACTCATCTCCCATTGCAGGCCATTCAGGCTTTCAGAAGACTTATGCTCGCACTCGACGTTCATTCTTTTGGATAGGCATGAAAAAGGACATTCTTACTTTTGTAGCTGAGTGTGATGTGTGTCAGTGCCACAAAGGAGAAACAGTCAAATCCCCAGGCACATTACAGCCATTGCCCATCCCTGCCTCAATTTGGACGGAGGTTTCTATGGATTTCATTACGGGTCTTCCGAAGTCAGGCAACAAGTCAGTCATCATGGTGGTTGTGGACAAACTTTCTAAGTATGCTCATTTTTGCGCCCTACCCCACCCTTTTACACCAGCTTTGGTGGCTCAATCTTTCATGGACCAGATCTTCAAATTGCATGGCATGCCCACTTCCATTGTGTCTGATTGTGACCCGATCTTCACCAGTAACTTTTGGCAGGAACTCTTTAGGCTACAAGGTACCCAACTACAACTCAGTACTTCCTATCATCCCCAAACTGATGGTCAAACTGAAGCAATCAACAAATGTCTGGAGACCTACCTCAGGTGTTTCACTTCAGAAAAGCAACATCTATGGGTACAGTGGTTACCTCTAGCCGAATGGTGGTATAATACTAACTATCATGCCACCACCAAAATGACTCCATATGAAGCAGTTTATGGTCAACTCCCTCCTTCACCTACTTCTTATATCTAAGGATGCTCGAAGGTATAAGCAGTGGATCAACTCCTACAGAACTGTGCAACCATACTGGCCCACCTCAAAGAGAATCTCCATCAAGCTCAAAATCGCATGAAGCAACAAGCAGACCAACATCGTTTAGAGCGCAAATTTCAAGAGGGGATCAGGTATTCTTGAGGCTGCAACCATATAAGCAAACATCACTCAAAGACAAGGGTTGTCAGAAATTATCTCCAAAATTCTACGGACCATATCAAATACTTTAGCACATCGGAGAAGTAGCCTACAAGCTAGCCTTGCCACCCACTGCAAAAATCCATCCCATCTTCCATGTCTCATGCCTTAAGAAAGTGGTTGGGAACCATTGCAGAATTCAAACCAGTCTACCGGAATTGGATGAAGAAGGTTCAATCTGGCTCCAACCTGAATAGGTTCTTGACACGCGAGAACGACACCTGCGCAACCACACGATTAAGGAAGTCCTCGTCAAGTGGAAAGACACCTCTCCAGAAGATGCGACCTGGGAACTGGCCACTGTTCTTCAGCAGTTTCCGCAGCTTCAGCCTTGAGGACAAGGCTATTTTTATGGGGGAGGGCATGTTAGGGTCCAACCCTAACCCCCTTATTTATGTAATAGGGTCGAGTCATAGTTATAGTTAGTTAAAGAGTCAATAAAGCTCGTATTAATAATTTTAAGTGGTTAAAAGAAGGGACCACAGTTAGTTGCAAATGGGCCATGGTATTAGATAGATGGTATTAATAAGAACCATGGTACTGACCCATGGTATTGCATTTATATAAAGGATAGAGACTCCCCTTGAGGAGCGTCGTGTCTTAGTTTGTAACTGAGCCCAGCTCTATTGGAGGTTGCCCCCTCGAACAGGCAAGTGAACATTGCTTTCCTTCCAGAATAATAAAATACATGTTGTTATTTCTTATTGTTCTGTGTTCTGGGTATATTTCTTCGCATATTTGGTATTCTGGTATCTTTTCGTAGGTCAAGAGCATAACACATTGCTTTTGAGAGTCGGAAGCTCTTACCCCATGAGCGGTCATATTCTATATATGACAAAGAGATGTTGGCCATCATGCATGCATTGGCCAAGTTCTGACAATATTTGATAAATAACAGGTTTCGGGCGAAAACTGATCACAACAGTGTTCGTCACTTCATGGGGGAGCAGGGCCTCAATGACAGACGACAGAGATGGGTCAGTAAGGTGCAGGCCTATGAATTTGACATAGAGTATATGCGGGGAAAGCACACTATGGTGGCTAATGCTCTATCGCGGAGACCCGCAGGACTATTTCTCATGAGCATCTGCGATGATTGGAGGGCCCAGTTATTGGTGGAGTATACCAAGGACAAGAGGGCATGCGAGATTCTGGAGGGTACCCACGCAGATGAGCACTACCAGGTGATGGGTGAGGGTATCTACTACAAGGGGCGCATATTTCTGGTGCCCAGCTCACAGTTGAGGGAGAGAGTGCTCCAGGCAGCACATGACTCGCCATCGTCAAGGCATCAAGGGTTCAGGAAAACATACATGGCAATCAGGGAACGCTTCACATGGAAGGGCCTCAAGGGGGATGTGCTGAAGCACGTACAAGAGTGTGGGACATGTTAGAGGAACAAGGGGGAGTTGATTCACCCTGCAGGATTGTTACAACTGCTTCCCATCACCGAGGGGAAATGGGAAAGTATCTCCATGGATTTCATCACAGGGCTCCCCATAGTACAAGGCAAGGATTGCATTTATGTAGTGGTCGACTAGTTGACCAAGTATGCCCACTTTTTCGCTATCCCTACCAGATATTCGGCTTCACGAGTTGCAAAGTTGTTCTTTAGGGAGGTCTTCCGGTTACACGGGCTTCCCAAGAACATTGTGAGTGACAGGGATATTAGGTTCATGGGAGGCTTCTAGCATGAACTTTTCAGGTTGGTTGGTACCAAGCTCACCACTAGCACGAGCTACCACCCCCAGAGAGGTGGCCAGATAGAGCGAGTTAATTAGTGGCTGGAGGGGTACTTGAGGAACTACGTGACTGGGCAGTAGAGGGCTTGGATCTGGTGGTTGCATTTGGGTGAGTATTGCTACAACACCACCCACCACATGTCCATCGGTATGACTCCTTTCCGTGCCTTGTATGGTTATGATGCATTATCTTTTGCTGATGTTGTTTTTGGAGATAGTCGGGCCCCAAAGGCCAAAGATTGGATCCAAGAGAGACAAGACATCCTCAAGGCTCTCAAGGATAACTTAGTGACAACGCAGAACCAACAGAAGGTGTAAGTAGATCAACACCAGACCGAGAGACATTTCGAGGAGGGGGATTTGGTGTACCTCTAGTTACAGCCATACAGGCAGTCCATGTTGAAGCAGAAGGTTGTCGAGACTCTACAACCCTGTTTTTATGGGTCATAAAGGGTGGTCAGGCGAGTTGGTGAGGTGGCCTATGAGATGGAGCTGCCTCTGGGGAGTAGGATTCACAATATATTCTGTGTCATGCCTTAAAAAGGTGCTGGGGCAACAAGTGACAACAACAGTAGAGTTACCCCCATTGGATGATGAGGGCCAGTTGGTTTTGGAGCCTGAGGCCATCTTGGAGAGGAGGGAGAGGAAGCTGAGGAGCAGGACTGTTAGGGAGTTCTTGGTACGTTGGAATAACTTGCCGAATGAGGATGCCACCTGGGAGGGTGCGCACATTTTGGAGCACCCAGCTCTGAAGTTGCTTGAGGGCAAGCAACATTTGGGAGGGGAAGACTGTCATCTCCTTTCCCAAAAACATTTGTAACAGGCTTATCTCTACACGATTTTGCACAATTTTTCCAAGGGAAAGGATCCTAACAGTTTCAACTTAGGGACATAGGAGAAATTTCGGCTAGATTAGTTTGCTAGTGGAAGGTGGGGGCCACCCACGTGGGAATTCGAACTAGGCAATTCGAATTGCTTGGAGGGAATTCATATAGCTATTGGAGGGGCCCACATGAGGCAAAGGAAGGCCCACAAAGTCATAAGGAGAAGGAGCCTCTCACTTGGTCATTCATTCACTCTTGTATATCGAATATTACTTGACTGTTTGCTCAAGCTGCTTAGCTGAGTCAACTGGCTGTTCAACCCCGAATCTCTCAAGCGGGAGATTCAACCTTACCTTTGCGGGACTTTGAGTGCCACCCTAGGAAGGCAGTTCCACAACATCTTGAGGAGTTCCGGGAAATATCTACAACACAGTCATTCAACTATCTTCAGGGAGTGCGTATTTTTGGGCCAACTGTTGAGAATACGTAGTAAAGGAAAGGGCTACCTTGGGCCAACCATTAGCCGGAGAAGCCAGGGAATTTGAAGGACATTATTGGGCCAGTATTCAGGAGGATTTTTGGGGCAAGGGAGAGCAGCGAACAGGCAGTTCGAATTCCAGGCTTGGAGGATAGCGCAGAGAGCCAGTCTAGTCAATTCGTGGGTCTTGGGTGGAAGAGCTACAACCCGGAATCACAGCTGGGAAGGAAGGAGATTCATAGGAGGGATCATCTCAGTGATTTGGGGCAGTTCCTAGGAGGTCTTACAGCTTCATTCCAGCAGGCCGAGTTTTGCAGTTGGAGCGGAGGTTGGTCTCCTTGGGCCAAATTTCAGAAGTCTTAACTAGACCAAACCCTACTTGGGTTTTTTTGGGTTTTGGCTAAGGAGCAAGGAGCTGAAATCTTATAATTTTGTGAGCACATGAAGCAGTGATTCCAGCCCTTCAATTTCAGCAGACAGTGCAGTTTCTGGGTAGCTCAGTTCAGTTTTGGTGCAGCAGTTGGGGCAGCCTTCAGTTCAGCAATTGCTCGCCTGGGTTTTGTCATGCTTGTCCTTAGAGACAAGCCCAGGTGTACCATTCTATTTTGTCATTGTATTTGCCCTTGAAGAATTAATAAAATGGCTCAGCAATTCTCTATTTCCAGCGTTTTCATGGGTGCTTGATGTAAATTTCGTTTTTCCAATTGCTGGACTGTTTGCATGCTTTGTTTATCACTTAATTTCCTGTTTAGAAACATTACGGAGACATTATGAGCTAGAACAAAAACCTAAAGCCCTTTCATGAACATGATTTCAGGGCAAGGCAATTATAATGGGGAAGGCAATTTTTTATATATGCAATAATATAATAATAATTTATGAAGAGACATCTTAATCAAAGGACATGTCTCTTGGCGGAAAGGCACCCTCGCTTATATATGGGAATCCATATATTTTGGATTTTCGTGATTTGAACCGGCTTTGGTTTGTCACATCTTGAATATGTGTTGTCCACTTCCCTTCAGATAGCTAGACTTATCTTCCCACATAGTACTTTACTTTAAATGTGCACTTTCTGATGAATAGGATTCATTCTGCCAACCTCTTTTTTTTTTCTCTCACAAATGATGGTTGATAGAAACCCATGCTAATTCTTAATTGGAATCAGCAGGATACATTTCTTGAAGTATGCTGGTTGTTATCTATCTGATATTTGTAGTTGCAAGCTATTACTACAGTGGCATGTCTCTGCGATGTTCCACATGAGTACTTCCTTCTCAAGTTCCTCAAGTTGATAGTCTAAGATATAATTGAGTATATAGAGATATGGATGCAAGAATGCAGAAATGCTGGTACAATGCATATAGAAACACAGACAGATCATGCAGACAAAAAATATGAATGTCATTGGAGTTGCATTATTGATGCATCAGTGTGTTCACAGATAACCAGAGGAATACTCAGTTCCACCTAGTATAATCACAATCACAGTGACATGGATTTTTAGTCATATATAGGATGGAGCCACTTGTCACAATGGTTGGTTTGGGATATGGTTGATAACTTTTCTCACTATCCATGACATTTTTTCTGATCATTATGTTTAATCTTATTCTTGGTGATGTTGGCTGCATGGTTCCCACCATTAGTGTGAAATAGTTAGGAACCCTTACAGAATAGGCTGACACTTGGGAATTTGGAATGTCAAAGATAGAAACAATATTTAGATAACAGAAATAAGTAGTAGTTTCTGGTGATCCTTTTTGACATAGTTATTACAAAATAGGGTAAGAGGTTAAGGAACATGAAATAAAAGACGTGGAAATAATATATAAATAACAGACATCAGTTGTAGAAGTTTCTAGTGATCCTTGGACACAGTTAAAATTATTTTCTTTGAAAATGTATGTTTTGAACTATTTTTCATACAAGGATGCTGATGCAATGCTTCTCGGTTTGTTTGCAGGCTAGGGCAGCTATCACGACTTTAAGTGAGGAGCGGGCTGCTGCTCTGAGTAAATGTCAACTTCTTCAGCAAGAACTGGTATGTAACTTGGTGCAAACTTTCCACATTGTTTGTGGTATTTTTCTATATTAAAAATAATGCGTAAGGAACACTCTACACATAAGTAAAGGCATTTGGTAAACATCACATACAAAATGAGTGTCTCATCAATGATCACTCTAACATCTGGAGTCTAGACTCTAAATATTAGATTGATTACAAATTACATATTGTCAATAATGTCTTCATCAAAGTAACAAAAGGTCCATATCATTATATTTTTTATTTGAATTGTATTCTGATCTTTGAAATGATAGATATCCAGTTCCGTGTTTTCATTCAGATCCATTATTGCATGCACAAATTTTGGCAAATCTTACTTTTAATGCAAATTCTGAAATTTCACTTCAACCATGAGGTTTCCCACATTGATTTTCTGTGAACATTCAGTCTTGGCCTTGAATCTAAAATATTAAATTACAATGGCTAATATTTCACTTCTGTCCAACCTGAATCACCAGACAGCCCAAGAAAACAAATACTGTACAAATGTACTGCAATGCCAACAAGTTATATTCCTTCGTGAATATTTCCGAAGCAAATTACAGATCTAAAAATCAGATCAGCAAGTAACAAAATTTGGACACCTGACAAGCACACTAGTGTGGAGAGCTTGTGTTATACAAGCTTTGTGAAGGGCCAAGGAGGACTTGTCGTTTTGTATGCTAGTTTCTTATGGATATATGGTCTAATGATCAGCTTTGGTTGGGGGTGATTCCTAAGTAGGAAGAGTTGGTGGTTGGGGCTTTCTAATGGTTTCCCTAGCAAGTTTTGAGAGAACAAGTTCTTGTATGTACTTGAACTTCATATATATATATATATATATATATATATATATATACAGTACTTAAGTTTCGATATGCACTTGTACTTCATTATATATATATATATATAGTACTTGTACATCATGAAGTACAGGTATATACTACAACCGAAGCTGGTCACAATCTAGCATACACAATGGCAAGTCCTCCTTGCCCTTTAACAAGGCCTATTTTGCACAAGTGCTCTTGTCCTCTTCATGGTTTACAAACCCTAGCCTTGTTGCTTAACACAAGATTATGGCAAGGTAATTCTAGTTCTAGCCTCCAAGTCTGCATGTCTATCCTAGGGCTTGAGTCCTCCTCCTAGGCCTTCAACGCTTGGATCAATACAAAGCACGAAGATCCCCATGGAACATCAATAATAAAATAATTGAATCTTCTTCTAAGCATGACATCTCACGAAGCCCAAGGTTTATTAAGCTAGGCTCTCTATTCCATGCATCACACAAGAACAAGGTTGCGATCTCATTCAAGTTGTTAGAATTATTAACTCTAGTGGGCCCGTAGACCCTACTATATCGCTAGGGAGGTCCCATTATTGTTGATTTTTGTAGCAGCGGGAGGTATTCCCGCATGCTAAGTAGCCTTCAAAATCAGTAAAAGAAATTATAAATATTAAAAGGAAAATTCATTTTTTATATTTGTTTATGTTGGCTCCAAGAAGCCTAAGTAGTCCCCACCATTAGAGGTGACCCTTAGTCAAAAGGGCACTCATTTGCCCACTATATATAAGACAGGTCAACCTCCACACTTGGCATCAATTCGAATCTCACATGACAAGATATCTTCTACTCATTTAAGCGAGGGAGACAAGATATAGAAAGCCGAGTTTCTAAAGCAGACAAAAAAAGGCGGGTTTCTGAAGCACACACAAAAATCCAAGTCTTTGAATAAGGCTGAGTTTCTGGCAGACTGAATTTTTGGGCAGGCAGTTTGACCAGGTTCGACTGGTATTAGTGCTTGGAAAATTGGCACAGATTTCTAGACGATTTATAATGTAAACTTTGCTGAAGGTTGAATTCTCCTTAGTAGAAAAGTTGGCTAGGTTTTTCCCACTGTTGGGTTTTCCAAGGGTAATCTTGTGTCTCTTATTGTGTTTTGCTATCTCTTTATTATCCTATGATTATTGCATTATAGTTGAGATTTTTCTATGTATAATTACTTGTTGATATAAGTGACATAAGACAACTTAAGAATACAAATCATTGGAAGTAATTATCAGATTAGAAAAATCAGTTTCTATTATAAGAAAAATCAACATGGTATCAAAGCCTAGGTGAAAGAGTAGCCACAAGAAGCCAAGCTTTGAATAATTTGAAGTCAGTCCTAGAGAAAGAGGGTTCTCAAACATTTGATTCCTTGCAGTTTGAATAATGGCTCCAAACCTTAGATTGAAGACACATTGGAAGGTGCAATCAACTATGAATCTTGGAAAACTAGAGTACTTCTCATCTTGGAGGAAAATGACCTTCTAGATCATGTGGAAAAAGATATTCCAGAACCAGAGGGAGCTGAGGAGAAGGCAAAGTTCAAAAAGAGTGAGGCCAAAGCAAAGAGGATTCTTGTAGACTCCATAAAAGACCACTTGATTCCTCATGTTAAAGGACTAAATACTGCCAAAGCAATGTACAATGCCCTAACAAAGTTATATGCAAGCAATAATAATAACAGGAAATTAGCCTTGAAGAATCGTCTTCGCAATATTAAAATGACTAAATCAGATTCTGTCACCTCTTATCTTATGAAAATAACTCAGGTCAAAGATGAACTTATAGCCATTGAAGAGAAAATTGAAGATTCAGAATTAGTTACAGTTGCTCTAAGTGGCTTTCCTTCATCATGGGAACCATTCATTCAAGGAGTTTGTGCACGTGGAAAACTACCATCATTTGATGATCTATGGGATGATTGTATTCAAGAAGAAACCAGGTTGCAAGCTAAAAATGAACCTCAAAATGAAGAAACTCAAGCCCTTGCTGCTCACACAAAGAAAGGGAAAGAAGGGAGGAATCATAGAAAATTCGATAAAAGGAACTTTGAAAATTTTAATAAAAGGAACTTTGGAAAATTTGACAACAGGAACTTTGGAAAATTTGACGAAAGAAGTCTAAATAGATCAGATCAAAAGAAGAAAGACATATCAAAAGTCAAATGCTTCATCTGTCATAATCTTGGTCACTATGCATCACGATGCCCTAAAAGAAAGAGGAAGGAAAAGGAGCAAGCTTCTACTGCCAATGTCAATGAAGAAAAGAATGATGTGAAGCCACCTCTAAAGAAGTCAAAAGAATTCTTCATTTGAAGAATTTGATAATTGAAAGATAAGTATTTATCTTCTTCTCTTTCTTGCTTCTAGGTCTTTATTTTTCCATTGGTTGTAGCCTTGGTACTTTCTTCCTATTCTTGATATAATAAAATGATTTTCTTTTAACGACTATTGTAGTACAAGGCAGTGGAGTAGGAAGAAGGAATTTCCTACAAAGGACAAATAAAATGATCTATAAATACTTAGGATCATTGTTAATTTTAGGTATGTTCTATGTTTAGAGCAATTTATTTCAAGTTTCATAGTTAGCTCCATATCTTTTCTAGATTAGCTCATTAAAGTAAACTGCAGATAGAGCATAAACATAAATCGCAGAAGACAAGCCAAGCAAGAGGACACAAAATGTGGCACTAGCCAGGGACAAACCCCAATGTGGGGAAACCTTTGATCAATTCTTCTTTTATGTTCTTCAATAGTCCAGCAGATAGAGAGAGATAGAGATAGTACATTTACAACAGAAGTCAACACTTTGACTTTCTATATCTACGTGAGATCAGTTGAAGACATGTTGCTTCAACTGATTCTCCAAGGTGACTGCTTCACCTATCATAGTGTTGCATCTCGTCACTGTGCTGCACCTAGTCACTGAGTTGCTCCCATCACCATGCTGCAACTCATCATCATGCTGCAACTCACTATCATGTTGTACTTCATCGTCTTGGTGCTGCACCCAAATATCACTGAGCTGTTCTCAACATCATTGATGTCACCTACATCATATTAGTCCTTGAAACAGTCAACAACTCAAAGACCAAGAGAGGTTCCAGCACTGCCACTGATTAGTTCAGCCCTTAAAGTTCTATGCTGCTGGCTATGGCCTGCGGCCTAGCTCAGCAGCAAGATAGGTTTACACACAACACCCAAATATCACCGCCTTTGAACAGCAGTGTGTCTTCCAATCTTATCCAGAGAGATCATTTTAGACAGACTTGTTTGACCTTCTCTTTGAGGCTGCACCAGACCTTAGATCAACCTTATTAAGCACAGTCAAATCCCACGTTGTCTAGGCTCCTTCCTGCTGTAGATTACAGGTCTTTATTTTTCTGTGGCCAGGTCTCTATAGACTGTGGATCAGAGCTTCTTTCGGACAGCAGATAGGAGCTCCTCTGGGCTATGGATCTGGCCTTTTTTTGTTGCGTTTAGGTCTCCTTTGAATGCGGTCAGATTTCCCCACTATTGCAGCTTGATAGGGCTCTCCTTCAACTACAGTTATCTTCTTCTTTACAGCGGATTAGTGACCTTTAGATGACTGCATCTTACTCTCCTCCAGGACTGAGTATAGGAGCCTTCTAGGACAGTGGATTGTAGCTCTCCTTAAACAACATATGAGAATCTAATTACTGCATAATTAAGGACCTTCATGGACTGTGTATTGAGCCTCCTTTTAACTGTGACTAAGGGCATTTTATAGCTGCATTTAGAACCTCCTTTCTCTGTGGAATTAAGTCTCTTCTAGACTGCGTATAAGTGCCTCCCCTTGCTGCCTCAGATCATCATTGACTGCAGTCAAGGGCACCTTTAAATGCTGCGGCTAGGGCACCCTTAAATGCTTCGGATAGAAGTTTCCTCTAGTTGCATATAGAACCCTCATTACTGCGGCTAGGGCACCATCCTTACTGCGGCTAGGGCATCATCTTTATTGCGGCTAGAGTATACTCTTAGTGTCTCTCCTCGACCAAAACCCAAAGACGTGGAGAGGAGGAGATCACATGAAGAGTGTGTGTGTTACAAATGACTTCAAGTCCTCTTCTATTTATACTAAAACGTAGAGGTTGAATAGACATGACTGTTGGGCTTCTGAGCCTACCACAATCAAAATAAATTCATATATTCATAGATACTTATCGGAATCGGATGATCTTTAGATCAATCCTACACCTCTCGATGAGAGGGATCCAAGAAAAATATCAGCTGCCATAAATAAGATGACCCACATGGAGTTTGGCCCTAGTTGCCAATTTTAACATTCATGGATGATCAAAAGTAACTGATCTCTAAAGGCAAAGGACAACCTGTTGAAAACTTCTAAAAAGTAAATTGTAGAATTAGATTTGGAATATTATATAATGATTGCAAAAGAATTTGAAGGTTTTAACTCAAATAATAATTGTTTCTTTTGTTTCTTTTATGATATCAAGTAAGAGGGAGCAATAGTAACAAAAGAATTTGCTTGTGGAAAAGAGATGATGGAAGAATTGTTATCGTGACAGAGGGAGCAACCAAGATCACCACAAGGAAGACCTCAAGATGAAGGATTTTGTCTAGTATTTTGATGAATTACAAATCCATATTCATGGACCAAATATTTGGATTTGAACATTTCAAGTTGATGTACATATATGGTACATTAGTACTTATGATATAGCTCAGTGAATGAAGTGAGTCTTTGTATAAAGCAATGACCAGATCACTTCATTCGAGGCATGATCAAGAAAGGCGCAATTGAGCTCCAGTTCATACTCATGAGTGAATAGATTGTGGAAAAATTTGAGCTTAGTATGATGCTAGATGTCCCCCTCATTGGAAGGAATGATGAGGAAGCCAAAAAGGATTTTGTCTCGATCATAAAGGATTTTGACCAAGAAAAGATGTATGCATTCACTTTTGAAGCAAGAAAGACTTGGCTATGTGGATGGAAAGTGAATGATCCAGGGAAACTAATATTGGACAAATCTTCTCCTTAGAAGCCAAAAGGACTTGGTTTCCAGAAGGACTTTGCTCTGTTGACCAAAGGAGATAGATGAAATCCACCTTTAAATAGCAGAAGGACTTGGGTAGGTCACAAAGGACTCTAAACAAAAAGGTGAATAGTCGAAAGGAAATTCTCTTAAGAAGTTAAAAAGATTTGATGCCTAGGCTAAGGTCATGACCAAAAAAGTTTTATATATTTTCCCGAGGAGTTATAAAGGAACTTGGCCCACCCTGGATGTTCAAATACATGCATCATTATGACAAGCTTACAAAACTTTTCTTACGAAGGAGAATTCCCAGCTAAAGGGACATCTATTACAGGTGAATACCTCCCTCACTCAGAGGGAGTGTTGATTTTTGTAGCATCGAGAGGTATTCCCTCATGCTAAGGAGCCTTCAAAATCAACAAAAGAAATTATAAATATTAAAAGGAAAATTCAATTTTTATATTTGTTTATGTAGGCTCCAAGAAGCCTAAGTCGGCCCCACCATTAGAGGTGACCCTTGGTCAAAAGGGCACTCATTTGACCACTATATATAAGACAATTTGAGCTTCACACTTGGCATTAGTGCGAATCTCAGAAGACAAGACATCTTCTACTCATTTAAGCGAAGGGGACAAGACAAAGAAAGTCGAGTTTCTAAAGCAGACACAGAAAGCTGAGTTTCTGAAGCAGATGCAGAACGCTGAGTTTTTGAAGAAAGGCCAAGTTTCTGGGTAGAATAAATTTTTGGGTAAACAGTTTGGCCAGGTTTGACTGGTATTAGTGCTTGGAAAATTTGCATATATTTCTAGACAATTTATATTGTAAACTTCGCTGAAGATTGAATTCTCCTTGGTAGAAAAGTTGGTTGGGTTTTTGCATGGTAATTTTGTGTTTCTTATTGTGTTTGGATGTCTCTTTATGATCCTATGATTATTGCATTATAGTTAAGATTTTTCTATGTATAATTACTTAATGATATAAGTAACATAAGACAACTTAAGAATTCAAATGACCGGAAGTAATTATCAGACTAGAAAAATCAGTTTCTATTATAACGAAAATCAACAGTTATTCTACCCCCTTAAAAAAGCGCTACTTTCTATGGTTGTAGCGATGATGTGCAACCATAAAATAGGGTCCCATGTGTGGGTATTGATTGCAATGCTGAAGTGGTCTAGGAAAAAAGGTTGCATGTACAAATGTTGGTCTTATTACTCGCCAAAGGTGGGTAACCCCTTGGAGTAAATTTTTCTCTCCATTGGTCGCTGAACAACCCTAAGATGATCCGCATATAGCTTTACTTTACAATGCTTCACCTATGATTTGGTCAAGTGCTCCCTCCCATCTAGCATACTTCTCGAAGGAAGGTGTGTCATCTATTAGAAGGTACTCCTCACCATTTTTGTAATAGCGTGCTTTCATTTAGCGTTTGGGGCACATACTAATATGGATTACAAGCCAAGCTGGATGATTGACCACTTTTGGTTGCACCGATGTTCCCAAACTTCTCTTGGTTGATTATCCTTTGCCCCTTGTTCAGTGTGACCTCCCTTTAGGCCCTTTTTTTCTATTAGGAGGGGCACTAATAGGGTGCACCAAATTATACAATGTATACAAGGTAATCGATGTAGGAATTTACAGGGTAAGTTCCTCAGAAAGAATACCAAAAGGACACCGCTCACAACCAGATCACAGATCAATACACCAGTATTTTTGACGTGGTTAAAACCCTCAAAGTGCAAGGAGGGAAACAGTCCACGACCTGTCCCAACGTGGGTACTACAGGCAATTTATTAATCAAAGAATGAAAATTTACATAAGCTTCTCTCATGCACGGATTACCCGAACAATGACCCTCCATGCGCTTTAAATAGAACTCATGGACCAATCGGGTGTCAAGCCACGGATCAAGTGTCGGTAATACTGAGGTGAGAGTGAACCGTCGGATCACTACATATCGTGACCGTCGGATTGTAAGTTACAAAATGTACAACGGTAAAGAAACACACTTTACCTAACTCTAACCTAACTCTATACTAGACCAAGTTGAACTTAACTATATCCTATGTGTCGGAATATCCTAACATCCCCCCTTAAGAACAACTTGGGATAGGATTGAAGGATTTACAAATATGACACAATAGGAGAAGGAAGGAGGCACTAGAGCCTATCCCCCCTTAGTGACAACTTCCTGAACTCTAAGCATATATCGAAGTTTACTGAACTTCGCCTCTGTGAGAGCCTTTGTGAAGATGTCTGCAACCTGATCATCTGTTGGACAATATTGCACTTCAAGAACATGGTCATGAATGAGCTTTCTGATGAAGTGCATGTGTAGTTCAATGTGTTTGCTGCGCTGATGCTGGACTGGATCTTTGCATAGCTGAATGGCACTTTGATTATCACACCAAAGTGTGGTTGGATGCTGTTGCTCAAAGCCAAACTCTGATAGGATCTGACGAAGCCACAAGGCTTCCTTACTAGCTTCCACGGCACCACGATACTCTGCTTCTGCTGACGAAAGAGAAATGGCAGCCTGTTTCTTACAAGCCCATGTAATAGGTCCTGAACCAAGAGTGAAGACATAACCGGCAGTAGACTTCCGATCATCAGGGTCACCAGCCCAATCAGAATCAGTGAAACCAACTAACAGAGGAGCTGCTTTGGCACTGTAATGAATCCCAAACTGTACTGTACCTCGAACATAACGAAGTATTCTTTTAGCTGCTTTCCAATGACTTTCACGGGGGTTTTGCATAAAACGAGCAACAAGGCCAACAACAAAGGAAAGATCAGGACGAGTATGGGTTAAATACAAGAGTTTTCCGACAAGTTGACGGTATAAGGTAGCATCAACTTCAGGAGAAGTACAAGAGACTGAAAGTTTGACTCCAGACTGAAAGGGAGAAGGGGCTGGCTTACAGTCTTCCATGTGAAAATGACGAAGAATATCACAAGCATACTTGGACTGGGAAAGGAAAATACCCTCCTGGGATTTCAAGACTTGAAGACCGAGAAAATAGTGTAAGTGTCCTAAGTCTGTCATTTCAAATTTCTTTTTAAGGCTGGACTTCACATGGTTTATAAGGTTGGGATCACTACCAGTAAGAATAAGATCATCAACATAAAGAACAAGGATGATAAGAGAGTTGCCCACTTTCTTGGTGTAGACAGTATTGTCAGAATGACACCTAGAAAAGCCAGATTCTAAAAGAAAGCTATCCATTTTGGCATACCAAGCCCGAGGAGCTTGCTTGAGGCCATAAAGGGATTTCTTAAGTCGACAAACAAGGCTGGAGTCTGTTTGTATGAAGCCAATGGGTTGTTCCATATAGATTTCTTCCTGCAAGTCCCCATGCAAGAAGGCAGATTTAACATCCATCTGATGGACTTCCCATTTTAAAGAGGCAGCAAGGGAAAGAACAAGGCGGATAGAGTTCATTTTGGCAACAGGGGAGAAGGTTTCAGTGTAGTCAATGCCTTCAACCTGTGAAAAGCCCTTAGCAACGAGACGAGCTTTATGTTTATCAACTTTCCCATCTGGTCCATACTTGGTTCTGTAAACCCATTTACATCTAACAAGTTTGCGTCCCTTTGGTAGAGGAACAAGATCCCATGTATCATTTGTCATCAATGAATGATATTCTTCATTCATAGCTGCTTCCCAATGTGGATGGCCTGAAGCTTCTGCAAAAGTGTCAGGATCATGATTTACTGGAGCTTGAGCCAGTAAAGAAGAGGCTCTTTCAAACTGAGAACGTGTACGTCGCTGATCTGTAGGATCACCGGCAAGATCACCTGCTGCATCCCGAGTAGCACGGACCCATCTTGGAAGTTGAGGATCCTGAGAAGGTGGGGGAGGATTATCATCCTCGCTTTCATCATCTGAAGAAGAAATGTTTTCAAAAGTAGAAGAGATAGGAAGAGGTGGCACATCCGCCGGACTAGGCTCGCAGGCCGATTTATTTTCATCAAATTTTACATCTCTTCTAATGATAACATTTTTGGACTTAAATGGAATAAGTCTATAACCTTTTACATCTTCAGAATATCCAACAAAAGTACATTTCTCACTCTTAGGTTCTAAAGCTTTATGCTTTTCATCTGGAATATGGGCCCATGCTTCACTTCCAAACACACGAAAGTGACTTACATCTGGTTTAATGGAACTCCAAGCTTCTTCTGGAGTGATATTCTCTAGAACCTTAGTAGGAGTGCGATTGATTATATAATTTGCACAATTAATTGCTTCGGCCCAAAAACTAAGACTGAGTCCTTTAGATTGCAGCATACAATTAGCCATTTCCTTTAAGGTGCGATTTTTCCTTTCAGCTACACCATTTTGTTGTGGAGTGTATGGAACAGTATGTTGAATTTGAATTCCATTTTCGGTGCAAAAGTTGATGAATGTGTTTTTAATATATTCTCCACCATTATCAGTTCTTAGCTTAAGAATTTGATGTCCAAATTGTTTTTCAACAAAGGCTTTGAAGGCCAAAAAAGTGTTAAATACTTCGCTCTTGAGTTTTAAGAAGTATACCCAAGTGCGTCTGGAGAAATCATCAATGAAAGTTAAGAAGTACTTGCAGCCAGAGAATGAAGCAACAGGAAGAGGACCACATAAATCACTGTGCACAAGCTGTAAAGGGGCTGAGGCGTGCCAAGAGGCACGTTTGTCAAAACTGTCCCGATGATGTTTTCCGAGTACACATCCGGAACAAACACCATCTCTGCAAGATACCATAGGAAGACCTGTCACCATATTTTCTTTACATAGATGCTGAAGGGAGCGATAGTTTAAGTGACCAAATCGCTCATGCCAAAGTTTGCTCACTTCATCATTATGAGCAACAAATACTGAGGGAAGATTTGATGACCCAAAGTTGTGAAACTTATACAACCTTTTGGAATCATCAGCAAGACCAGTAGCTAGAATCTGTTTAGGATCTTTTAGATCCTTGATTACAACATCATGAGGTGAAAATTCAACAATTTTACCTTCACCTGAATGAGTTATCTGATAGACAGATAGAAGGTTGCAGGATAAGGTTGGAACACATAATACATCATTAAACTGACCATTGTCTAGATGAACAGTTCCAGTCCCTACAACATTAAGAGATCTATCATCACCAATATATATATTTTTGGTGTTACAATCATTTAAAGAAGAAAACATGGCTTGGTTTTTGGCCATGTGATAAGAGGCTCCAGAATCAATGAGCCACTCATGAGAATGAGAAGAAGAAGAAGATACATTTAATGCATAACCAGACTGAGATGATTGACAACGACATGCAGAAAGTGCCATTCCGGAAGTTGAAGTTGAAGTAGGCTCCACATGGATGTTATGTTTCTTCATTGCGGCTTCCAAGGCTTCCATCTTCTTAAAGCATTTAGATTCTAAGTGGCCATCTCGATTACAAAAGTTACAATGTCTATCAGTCTTCTTCCATTTGTTTTTATTGTTCTTATCATTTTGCTGAAATGATCTTTCATTTTGAGGCTGAGATGGTTTAGGACCATTCTTTTGAAGATATGACTTCTTAGGATTCTTTGAATTTGGTTGCTGCTGGGCGGCTAACGCTTTCGCGGAAGAGTTTCCAAGATTAAGAAGACCAAGGTGTAAGAGTTTTTCTTGTTCTCTTATTAAGGAATCACAAAAGGAGTCAAAGGAAGGGGCCTTGTAGTCTTTTCTTTGACAAATGAAAGCTTCCCTTGTAGAATGGAAAGTGGAAACAAATACAGAGTAGGCTGGTCCCAACTTAGTAAGGATGGAATAAATAAGGTTACCATCTTCTTTCTTAACTTTAACACCTTCCAAGAGATATCTAAGGGTCTTGAATTTGGACAAGAAATCTTCAATGCAAGAAAAATTATTAGGATCCAAAGTAAGCAACTCATTTTCAAGTTGATGGGCTCTAATTTCATTTTTAATCCCAAAAACTTTAGCGAGTTTTTCTAATGCTTCATGAGGAGTCTCAAGTTCTGCAATGTGGAATCTAAGATCAGGAGAAATAGACATCCCTATCAAACCACGTGCTTGATCTTGTCTATTTTCCCATTTTGCAGCCTTGTCTTCATCTTTTGGTTTCTTCTCTTGGTCTGTGGCTATTCTGAAGAGACCTTTACTTCTAAGTAAATCTTCCATGTAGGCTACCCATTTGAAGTAGTTAGTGCTGTCAAGAATGACTTGGCATGGAATTTCCATTTTTAAAAAAAAAACTGAAGCTGAAGATGCTGAAAGTAAGTGTTCCAATGGATAGATCTCGAAAAAATAGGCGGTTTTAAAAAAAACGGCTCTGAAAAAGGCTTCCGGATGAAGAAGTTATGGCTTTTTAAAAAAAATTGTTGACGTTGCCGGTAAAGTGTGCGAATGTGCGGGAATGAAAAAAAATCCGCCCCCACAAAATGGAGACTTGAACCCAAGACCTCTACTCTCTTAAAATAGCTTTGAACCAATTGATCTATACAAAAAATTTGAGAGAGAGAGAGAGAGAGGGGGGGGGGCTTGGTTTGCGTGCTTGCCTTGAGAAAGCTCTTTTTCCCTACAAAACACAAAACACAAAACCCAATACGAATATGCAAAGAAAAACGAACCTTGCGGCTCGAAGTTAGCTTTAGCAAAAAAACTAGAAATTTAAAAAAAAAATCTCAAAGTTAGCTTTAGCCGAAAAACTAAATATTTTTCTCAATGTTTCTGATTTTCCGAGATCACACTAAGGTGCAGGGAAAAGAGCATACGCATGAGAAAAATCCTTCCTTTCTGTTTCTGATTTGCCCAGATCGCACAGAGTCGCGGGGCAAAGAGCATACGCAGAAATGAAAGGTATAGATCCGGTTAAAAAAAAAGGCTAAATAAACTGAGACCGAAATAAGCAGAGAGAAAATAACAGTAAACTGCAAAAAACACTGTATACCTCCCGATCTGAAAAATGATGCAGCTAGGGCTACCGGAAACCTTTTCGCGTGAAACGAAAGGGGTTCCTCACTGGAACAGATGCTCCGAACGCAACAGAGCAGTCCTCTCGGCCCGAAAACAGTCAGAAACAACAGATCTAGGAAACGACAGCCGCATGCAGTTCTACCGGCTTCAGATTTGGATCACCAACGGACGCGGCCCTCAAATAGCTCTGATACCATGTAGGAATTTACAGGGTAAGTTCCTCAGAAAGAATACCAAAAGGACACCGCTCACAACCAGATCACAGATCAATACACCAGTGTTTTTGACGTGGTTAAAACCCTCAAAGTGCAAGGAGGGAAACAGTGCACGGCCTGTCCCAACGTGGGTACTACAGGCAATTTATTAATCAAAGAATGAAAATTTACATAAGCTTCTCTCATGCACGAATTACCCGAACAATGACCCTCCATGCGCTTTAAATAGAACTCATGGACCAATCGGGTGTCAAGCCACGGATCAAGTGTCGGTAATACCGAGGTGAGAGTGAACCGTCGGATCACTACATATCGTGACCGTCGGATTGTAAGTTACAAAATGTACAACGGTAAAGAAACACACTTTACCTAACTCTAACCTAACTCTATACTAGACCAAGTTGAACTTAACTATATCCTATGTGTCGGAATATCCTAACAATCGATACTTGCCACTTTTCATTTCTCCCTTGTATCTACTTACGTACTTTGGGTTGATTCTCATTGTTCATTAGGATTGGTACCATATATCCTCATCTTTGAGTTAGGGCCCAAAATATTTTCCCTAAGCGGTTGATGCAACTGAAGGAGCAATAAAAGCATATGAAGCTACAAATGAAAGAAAATGAAAAACGCAAAAGATGGCTAAGACATATAATAAGCACTTGGGAAAAGGCCTAGCATGAGTTGTAGCCCCTTCGTTAGCCATCACCTAGTTCCTAAGCATATCTTGTTCTATCTAAATAAAGGAACTTATGAATGTCCCAACCCTGATGAGTAATAAAATTCTACATCTTTAAGGGGTGTTGGAAAAGCATATAGCAAGTTGGGCCACCTAAGCTATGTGAGAAAGAAAGACAAATCATTAAAGTAAAAGGGACACCATAGGAGTGGAAAAGGGAGGCCGAGGAAAGTGGTAATTCATGCCTCCACGATTGCTCCATCTTATCATCATTATACTCATGATGTTGGACCTCCTCCTATTGTTACCATGGCTATGGCCATCTTCCTTGAAGTCTTTTCCATTCCATTACTGCATTTATCATATGCATTTATTGATTGATGGGCCTACCTGTGAAATGTCCCTTGTAGAAAATTGTAGTGTTGTAGCTCCAACCCGGTTTTAAGTTTTTGCATAAGGTTTAATGCCCAAACCCCAACATGACATATAACTGATGTAAATGTTAGCTTTGCATTCTACTTAAAACAAGAGACTACTCTACTCTTTTTGACGTTAACAATTGATATAAGAAATTAAATGCAAGCACATGGCAGTAAAATAGACACTTGGTTTGGGTCCAATGACCTCGGAAAATCCCACAAGGGGAAAACCAGTGTTCAAGGCAGATTTAATTGCTTCTTAAGGAAATTTTACACTATAGAGATAAAAACAAATTTATCTCCCTTTTTGCATGTTGATGTCACTACCAAGCTACGCAGAAATTTGTGCCACACAGTGTTTTAACTCAGCTGTGATTTGCCTCAAATTTTGCGCTTTTTGCCACCCAACGACGCCTTGAATTTCATGTTACACTGAGTAGAATTTTTTTCCCAGAAATTCGTACCACCAGTTCAAGTATTTTTTTGTTGTAGCAGACCTTGGAATTCGTGCCAGGATTCTTCTCTCCCATGTGTTCTTACAGTTGATAAACCCTTGCAATTTAGGCCAAAAACGCCTCCACAAGTTGCCTCGAAATTTGCATCAACTGTTTGATTTTGTGCCTGGAATATCAAGCCTGCTCAAAAATTCATGCCAACATTTTTCTTGGGATTTGAGCTCGTTAAATGTTGTAGCTTCCTCCTACAATTAATGGTTGTAGTAACCTCTCTCTCCTTCTTCTCTTCTCAAGTGCTCATGAGATAATGAAATGAGGAGCCACTCTTCCTTTTTCCCTTTTTGTCTTCATGAAAGATGAGAACCCTAACCCTTGAGATCTAATGGTTGAGATTAAATCTCAGCTCATTAGATCAAGTGTGGAGATCATTCCCTCGGTTGACCCCTTCTCTCATGAGGTCCCCCCCAATTAATGAGCCTCCTAGACACCTTTTAATGTTTTGTACCATGTGCACTTTTTCTCTCATAAAGTCACTTTAAAACATAACAGTCACTTTAATATTATAATGTGTACTTTGTACTTTTCTCTAAAGTCATTTTATGACACAAATGACATTTATAAATTAAAGTACATGGTACATAACCCATAAAAAGTAACTGTGCTCCATGACATTAATAAAACTCATAATGTCCCAAGACAAAAAGTCATTAATGTGTCTTCCTAGGCCAAAATGATAAATGCACTAGGAAACACCTCAATACTAATATTTTCAACACTCCCTCTCACAGAGGAAGGTGTTTCTCACCACTCCCCTTCTATCTCTGAAATATACATGCTTGCCCCTTGGCAGTGGCTTGGTGAGAATATCTGCTACATGTTCATCAACGGATATATACTCAAGCTTCACAACTCCCCTCTAAATCCAATCTCTGATGAAGTGGTACTTGATCTCAATATCCTTTGACCAATCATGAAATACTAGATTCTCTGAGAGTTTCATACAACTTTGACCATCACTGTATATCGTAGTTGGTCTTAGCGTCTGACCAAATAACCCATGTAGCATCTTGCAAAGCCAGAGTGCCACATAACTAGCTTGAATAGCTGCCATATACCTTGCCTCTACACTGCTCAGTGCTAGTGTCCTCTATTTCCTGCTGAAGCATGACACAACTGTTGAGCCTAATGAGAAACAACACCTGAAAGTAATCTTCTTGTCACTAGCACTGCCAGACCAATCCGTGTACGTGTAACTAATCAATCTAACTACATCACCCCTAGCATAGTTTAGACCATAAGTCCACTGTGCCTTGTAGGCACCTCAATACATGTTTCCAACCAACCAGTGCACTCCCTTGGGCTCCATCATAAATTGACTCAATGTGTTGAGTGCGAAACAAATATCTGGTCTAGTGTTGACCAGATACATTAAAGAACCGATCAATTGATGATAAAAGGTGGGGTTCACGAACTCAGAATCTGAAGCATGCAACTTCTTCCAGTTTGTGATCATAGGAGAAGCCATAGGCCTCCAAACAAAATATTCTCAAAATATCACCTTCATACCTACCCTAGCCCACGAAGATATGCCCATCCTCTTGCCAAACCTCCAACCCCAAAAAGTAATGCATCAATGCTAGATCAATCGTGTCAAACTTTGAAGCAATGTCCCTCTTGCAGTGCTGGATGAGTCTATCCTCTCCTGTAATAAACAAATCATTCACAAACAAAACTAGAATGAGTGGATTGTCACCAACCATTATAAAGTATAGGTTTGGATCTACATCACTCTTCTAGAAACCCATCTGCTGCAGGTAGGCATCTATCCTCTCGTACCATGCCCTCGGTACCTACTTAAGTCCACATAAGGCTTTCTTAAGCCTACACACATGTGACTCCCTCCCATGCACCTCAAAGCACTGTGGCTTCTCAATGCACACCTACTCCTATATCACCTCATTGAGAAATGTGGTCTTCACATCCATCTGGTGAACCCCCCAACCCATCTCAGCTGCTATAGATATCATTGCTCTAATGGAAGTATAACGAGCAACTCCTACTAAGGTCTCCTCATAGTCAACTCCCTCTCCCTGTGAGAACCCCTGCGCCACAAAACGAGCTTTGAAATTTTCCACATTGCCATTTATGTCATTTTTAATCTTGTAAATCCAGTTGGAAGTGGCCACCGACTTCCCCTCAGGTCTCGACACTCCCTTCCAGACATGATTCTTCATAATGGAGGCATAATCCACCATGGAATCCCTCGAGATCTGCTGACTAGCGACCTCCTCATACCTAACTGGCTTGTCTCCACAACATCCGCCACATAGCCACCCAACCTCTTTGGTGCTTTGCTCTTCCTCACTGACCACTTGGGTTTCCTCATTGCCTCCTGGGCTTCCTTTAGGGTCTCACGAAACCATCTTGGCATCTTCCTCCCTGTAGTAGCCTCCTCAACTGGCATGGGAAAATCTTCAATTGGAGCCTCTCCTCCTGACGAGGAAAGCCCTCCCGTGGTTTGTGTTGAACTTGGACTTTGAGATCCTATGACCGATGAGACTGGACTCTGTGAACTTGTCACCCTTGAAGTTGGTGATCCTCCTAACCTTGGTGTACCACCTAAAGATCTTGATACCTGTGGTGTGGCCCCCGACTAAGGAGCTTGCTACTCTACCTGATCGACCTCCTGAGACCTCCTCAAGGTGCCCTCCTCAAATCCCACATCCCGCCTCAGGACAACGTTCCTCAATGCAGGAATGTATATACAGTAGGCCTTGCTGGTCTCACCATAATGTAGAAGGATACCCTTCCCTGCAGTTGGATCCAACTTTGTCGTCTTCTCTTCAGGGATGTGTGAATATCTAATGCACTCAAAGATCTCGATGTGCCCAATCTCAAACTTCTTCCCAGAAAAAGCCTCCTCGAGAGTCTTACTCTCCAAGAATCTATGGGGCTCCTGTTCTATAGACACACTGCAATATTACATGCCTCAACCAATAAAAAGAAATGTAGCCTCTGATCAAGCAACATAGCTCTAGCTGCACCCACTATGGCCCTATTCTTCCTTTCTGCCACGCCATTCTGATGGGGTTTATAAGGCACTATGTACTCCGTCCTGATGCTCACACTCCTATAGAAATCTTTCATCTCCTTGGAGGTATACTCACCCCCGTTATCTGATCTCAACACCTTGATCTTCTTCCCCGTCTGGTTCTCCACAAGAGCCTTAAACTCTTGGAACATCTTGAACGCCGCATCCTTGGTCTTCAAAATGAAAATCTAGGTCTTGCTGGAGTGGTCATCAATGAAGGTCACATAGTACTCACTTCCAATCAAAGATACACAAGACATAGGACCACAAACATCAGAGTGTACCAAGTCTAGGATAGCTGCAACTCTGCTATCACTGCTCAAGAAAGGTGTCTTAGTGTACTTTCCCAAAGCACATCCCCCGCACACATCATAATGTTCTATGCTGAATTGAGGTAAACCAATAACCATCTCCCTCAGCATCTTGAATGCTCCATGGTGCAAGTGGGCCATCCTCATGTGCCAAATCTTGCACAACTCACTGTGGTTGGTTTGTGTCACCAAGCCTCTAGTAGGCTTAAACATAAACCTGTAGAGTCTCCCGCCACGGACCCCAATAACTCTAATCGACTCTATATTGGATTCTTTAGGATATATTAGCACCTGTCCTCCTTGGAACACCACCTCATACCCCCTGTCCTCAATACTGGACATTGATATCAAGTTCTTCTTCAACCTTAGATCATAAAGAACCTCTGTCACTTTCAAAAGAGGTAATGACTCCTTCTGAAATGATATTATCCCCACTCCTACTGCTTTGAACTTGGAGTTATCTCCTAGCACAACCTCCAAGTCAATATCATCCTCTGTGAGACTCATGAAGTGCTTTCTCACTCTAGTCATATGGCAAGATGCTCCACTTTCTACAAACCACACACTGGAAGATGTGACATGACTGGCTAAACTCACCACTAAGGCAAACTTTGTGTCAAATCCGAAAGTGAAATCGTCCACCTCTACTGAAGCTGGAACTCCCTTCTTCTTCTTGCCCTTCTTGTTGGGACACTGAACAACATAGTGACCCATCTTCCTACAAGCAAAGCATTCACTTTGCTCATGTCCTTCTCCTTCGCCTTCTGCTTCCCCTTCTCCTGCTTAGCTCCACTAGAAGACCATTTCTTGGCCTTCTTCTTTCCCTTCGCTGCAAGGGCAACATTTTCCTCCTCATCTCCCCCATCACACTGGCTACTCATCTTTGCACTCCTCTTGGTATCCTAGATGAAATCATCCCACATCCTCGTCCACTTTGGAAAATGTGCTCTGGCCACAATGCCATGTATGAATCCATCCCACTTCTGGGTAAAACCACCTATTGCAATCTTGACCAACTAGTCCTCGGGGATAGCCTCTCCCACGACAACCAACTCATCCCTCACATGTGTGATCTTGGTGAGGTATGAGGTCACATTATCTGTCTTGGTCATGTTCTTGTTTCTTAGTTTCTGCCTCAACACCTTCTTCCTATTCTCATTGGAACTTTGGTGTAATGTGACAAGGGAATCCCACATGTCGTAGGCAAACTTCTTCATGTCACATGAGGGAATAGGTGGCCTTTGATTG
Organism: Pinus tabuliformis; assembly: GCA_031772625.1. Classification (NCBI taxonomy): domain Eukaryota; kingdom Viridiplantae; phylum Streptophyta; class Pinopsida; order Pinales; family Pinaceae; genus Pinus; species Pinus tabuliformis. Next base: position 1,020,127,440 of record CM062805.1, read on the forward strand.
CATCAAGGATCTTTGTGTAAAAAGCACTGATAAAATCGTGATAACATCGGGATATCTTGATTTTTTTCAACTCACCGATTTTATCGACTGATTTTTTCACGATTTTTTCAAAAATGAAAAACTCAGGATTTAATCGTAAAACTTGGGATAAAATTGAAAGTTTATTAAAAAACTCGTGAGTGAGGTGTCGAGCCGCGTATAAGTTAGGAAAATGTTGATTTTCCACCCAATTTTCACTCTAACCTTTGCAATTCGTGCTTGTGGAGAGAGGAGGTGTTTGTTAGTGCCCAAGAGGAGGAGATTTACCTGATTGTCTGTGAGACAACTTCAGAAAACCCCTGACATGGAAGCCATGTCATTGGACCATATTGACACCATTGTTGCATGGAGGGTTGATACCGAGAGGCCTATGATGGACTCGGTCCTTGATTGGTTAGAAGTGGATTCAGTGGCACTAGAGCCGAAAGAGGTAGCCACTGTAGGGGAAGGAGAGGTAGAGGGGAAGGAGCAAGAAAAGGAGGTGTAGTAGGGGAAGGAGGAGGAGGAGGAGGTGACACCATCTAGGATGGGCAGCAACGAAGGACAAAGGCAACTTCCTATTTTTGCTTCTAGAGGATGACAAAGTCCATTTCTAGCCCTAGGGGAAGGGCTTTCTTTCTCTAGAGGAAAAGATAAAGTCATTCACTATTCTTGTAAAAGGGGTAGAGGAACTCAGTGACTGGTTGGTTTATGACATGTAGATGACTCATGATATACATTTATTATAATTTTTGTTGACATTTTGACTATTGAGACTGAGTCAAAACTCAAGATTCAGGACTTGATTCACTATTCATATGTGATGTAGCACTAGACTTCTTATACATCTTATATATTAGCTTTCTTTTCATATTTATATGGCAATGCATTTATCTAAGGTTGTGGATATTTTAGATGCTAAATTAAAAAAAAAATGAATATTTTTGTACTTTTTAAATTTTGCCGATTTTTTCAATAACCTCTTGAATTTAACGACTTTTTCAATTTCCGGACCCTTGACAATTTATTCTCGAGGTTGACTTTTTCCACTTTGTCAAGGATGATTCTCCTTGCCTTCACATTCTTCTTGTTGAAGTCCACCAACTGAGCTAGATCAGTAGGAGGTTGCACATGATTCTCCACTATATCCCATACTTCAACTTCTTCAAGAAAAATCATCATCCTATCCTTCTAGGGGCCAAAATTATCAACCCCACTCAATTTGTCCTCCACCCTCAAACCAATTGCCATGACTCACACAATCTACACGAAAGAGTAGATCTGTTGCTACTTACTAGGCAATCTTCCTCCCTCTCAACCAACAATTCTTTGGGTTTTTGGTTGAGGTTTTAATTTATATGACTGTTGTTCACTGATATGGCAAAAGTTAGCTTGCTAGTCCCTTCTATCAGCTGATGAAATTCTCAGATCTGAAGCCCCTCAAGCTCCAATGCCATGTAGAAAATTGTAGTGCTATAGCCCTAGCCCAGTTTTAAGTTTTTGCATAAGGTTTAATGCCCAAACCCCAACATCACATATAGCTGATGTAAATGTTAGCTTTGCATTCAACTTAAAACAAGAGAATACTCCACTCTTTGACTTTAACAACTGAGACAAGAAATTAAATGCAAGCACATGACAATAAAATAGACACTTGTTTTTGGTCCAATGACCTTGGAAAAACCCACAAGGGGAAAACTAGTCTTCACTGGGGATTTAATTGCTTCTTAAGGAAATTTTGCACAACAGAGATAAAAACAAACTTATCTCCCTTTATGCTTGTTGATGTCATTGGCCAGGTTACATAGCAATTCGTGCCACACAATGTTACAACTTGGCTGTGATTTACCATGAACTCCATGCTTTCTGCCACCCAATAGTGCCTCAAATTTCGTGTTAGACTGAGCAAAATTGTTTTCTCAAAAGTTTGTTCCTCAACCCTCTCCTTGCTACCTTGGGATTCATGTTGAAGCATACTCTAAATTTGTGCCGACAGTTCAGGAATTTTTCTGCTGTAGCAGACCTTGGAATTTTTGCCAAAATTCCTCTCTCCCACGTGTTCTGACAACTGATAAACCCCTTGAAATTCAGGCCAAAACTCCTCAAGCCACCTCGAAATTTGCACCGGCTGTTCGATTTTGTGCCTGGAAAATTAGGGCTACTCTGAAATTTATGCTCGGAGTTTTATTGGGATTCGAGCTCCTCAAATGCAGTAGCTTCCTCTTGCAATTAATGGTTGTAGCATCCTCTCTCTCCTCCACCTTTCAGGCTCTCCTTCTCCCCTTCTCAAGTGCTCATGAGATACTGAAATGAGAGCCTCTCTTCCTTTTTCCATTTTTGTCTTCTCAAGAAATGAGAGTCCTAACCCTTGAGATCTAATGGTTGAGATTAAATCTCAGCTCA